>OX485806.1:7304069-8568956 GCA_950295325.1 Polytrichum commune | reverse complement strand
CCCCTCTCTACTATCTTCCACCCCACTCCCACCCATTGCAATGTTGGGAGGGCGGGTGCCATGTTCTACAACCCCACCTACAAGAGCTCCAACTTCCTGCCTCCCCTCATCCGGAGTTATTGGCTGCCCAGTGGCCGCCGCTGCTGCAGCTCGCCTCTTCACACCTCTCTTTGTTGTCGTCCCTTTCTTTGGTGCATTCTCGTTTGCTCGGCCCTTGCTTCCCACCTGGCTGTCCTCTTGAGACATGGTAACCCCTTTCAACTTGGCATCTTTGCTTCTAGTGAACCTAATACATACCAAGGGCTCGTGCTCATCTTCACTACGAGCGTCTGTGTCATCCACCACATCTATTGGCAACGTAATGGAGGTTCCTATGCCAGCCGGGCGGGATTGGGCTTGATTCTCGCACGTAGACTTAGGAGCGCTTCCATGAATGCCCTCGTTGTTGACTGCCGTGTTGGGGTCGCTCACAATGGTCTGAGCCCGTAGTGTAGTAATTAGGCTCGTCACCATAGTAGCCAAGCTATTCAACGTCAACGTGTTTGCTTTCAGAGTTTGCTCATTGCTCAACATCACCTCAGACATTTGATGCCTAAACTCGGCCTGGGTTAGCTCCATGGCAGCAATGCGTGCTGACATCCTTCCTGACAGGGCTTGCTGTGCACGCCACAAACAAAGATTTCCAACCTTAGAGTATGATCCAGTTGGGGTATGCCCTAGCATTCATTTGAATACAATTTCACCACTACACAATGACACGTGGACTACTGACTGCAACTACACAATGACTCATTAAGCACTAGGTGCAACTACCCAATGACTTAAATACAACTGTCAATACATTGCAACAACGACACATATAGCGGGATCTACCACTACATAATGACACATAAAATACATGATACGACTAAACAATGACACATAAAATACATGATACGACTAAACAATGACACATAAAATACATGATACGACTAAACAATGACACATAAAATACATGATACGACTAAACAATGACACATAAAACATTGAATTACGACTGCACAATGACTAGTATTGGCTATTGGAAACGACTACATAATGACACATATTGTGTAGGATACAACTACAGAATGAAACAAATATCACTCCATACATACAACTACAGAATGAAACAAGTATCACTCCATACATACAACTGAACAACAACAAGTAAAATGCACATGCAAACACTTTTTGGATCTTACAGAGGTGCATGCCCCAGTCTGCTCTGATCCCTGCAGTTCCTCCGCTATTTCCGTAATCCCGGGACTCCTCTGTCTCTTATTCCTCTGTGATCATGAACACACGCTCAATTAGTGGCCCACATTTCAAAGTCACCAAGCCCAGCTCAACATAATGGCGAAGGGACACTAGAAAGTCATTACTAATCATTGCATACACAACACTTACCAACTGCGCTTCTTTCCCAGCTTTGCCAGCCCGCCCAACATTGGACTGGTTCTTCACTGACTTCCTTGCATTTGCCATTCTCATTGCCTTTTGCTCCGTTTCTGGTTTGGACCAGTACTCACAAAGACGTGCCCACTGATCGGGCTCAATGTAAACCGGGCATTATTTCTTTCCACTAAAAAACCATGCCTTCATTTTAGACCTCTCAGTCTTCATCTGCCTCTTTACTGCATTCTTGAATCCCCTCTCTGATAGTTTGTTCCCCACATATTCAAACTCATTGTCCAGAGCATTCCTTAGTTTCTCAATGCTGCAAGGGGATTGGTCCTTCCACTCCACACAACTCACGTCCAATATCCTAGGGATGAGGCTCCTAAGTGCTTCATCGAATTCATTCTTACCTTCGCAACCTCCATCTATGCCTCCACCCGCCTTGACATTCACCTTCTGCGGTTTCTGCCCCACAGCTTTCCTTGCATCCACTGACTCCTCTATTTCTTTCTTATGCGCTCTCCTCGCTGCCCTCGCCTCGCTCTCTGGCTTCAATGTGGGACCCTCGTTATTAGGGGCCGCGGGAGCTTGTTGTGGCTGCATCCAAGGACCAGGAAATTGTTGAGACATCATCCATGGGTTGGGCTGACCCATCATCCACGGGGCCTATTGCCCCATCATCCACTGTTGTTGTTGTGTGGATGGCGGCGCCATCCATGGTTGTTGCATCCAGGAGGAATTGGCCGGGAGTGCGGCTTCAGTTTGAGGAGGAGCTGTTGTTTTTGGTTGGGAGACGTGCGCCTTCTACATTGAACCAACATTCTCATGAGCTACTTAATGACTACTTAATGATTGCTTAATGACTCAGAGACAAACCGGCAAGAAAGCATGGAAATTACCTTTTTGGCTGGGCTCTTCAATATTTGCCTTGTGCGCCTCCTTGTTGCACTTGACCCTGGCAGATCCGAGGTGCCTCTTCATAGTGAGTGAACATCTTCATCCTCTGCCTCATCTGCAAGTGGCTCACCAACCACACAATCAGGTGCGTACGCATAGTTGCGGTGGCAATGACGATCATGCAGGGTAGAGAAAAGTCACCGTCCAGAAATGTACCGAAATTGGAGCCACTAGAATCTGCCGTGCCTGTTCAATCAGAAATTGCAACATGGTTTAGAGGGGTCGCTTCAAAGGGATCAGCTCTAGTGCTCAGCCAATAAAAGATGTTAGTTGAATCCTTCGAACCCTTGTATATTGTTCCACCTTTGTGAATGTTGCAATGTCCCGGCTCCATGAATGCTGGAGCTCATGGAAAATGTCAGTTGGTCAACAGTCCCTATACAATATATGATATAGGGATCATATAGGTGCGGTTGGTCCTAGGATTTAGGGAATGTGTGGGTTTTGAATGACTATGAAATACTACTTAATGACTAGTTTGCAACTAGTGGATGACTGTTGAATGACTGCTCACTAAGTGGTGAATGACTGCTGACTAATGCTGAACGACTAGTGAATGACTGTTGAATGACTAGCAAATGACTAGTTGGATATGCAGGCAATGACTAGTTAAAGACCCTAAAACCACATGCATAGTCTCAATCCAGAACTTAATATGAAAAATACACACTATGATAGTGCTAGTGTATCAACATTGAAAAGCTATAAATCCATGCCAAAAATTGTATCAATGTTGCAATATTGTGGACTTGCAAAGCTGTATCTCCATTCCAAAAATTGTAGACCCATTCTCCACTCACTTACCCATGTTCACATTTCATATCAACCATCGTCATGGTTGAGGACGCTCACCTGGACTGTACTCGTCCTCAGTCTTTGTGTCTAGTGATTCCTCCGAAAGATGCACCATGTCTTGAAGATCTTCCCGAGCCTCCAAGGTTGCAGTTTTCCGCAGTACTCTGTGGCTGCGGCGCACTCGTACCCCCAGTGCCGCCTGCCTAGCGATCGAAGCTGACTTCACTGCGCCGAAGTTGTCACGCCTGCATTGAGCACAATGGATAGCCAGCAACAATCTCTCAATAATTGAACGATACAAAATGAACAATACATAATGAACGATACAAAATGACATGTACATCATGACCGATACAAACCTTCATCACACCGCATTCTCAGCATATCAAAATCACCCCCTAAATCAGCTAAGCATCGCTTGCTTATGAGCAAATAAGTGTGTCTTCACTAAGCAAAAATCAAGACTAAGTTGATTGCGGGATATTTTTGTAGAATATCCACTTTCCCCTGTCAAAGCATGCCAGTTGCCACATGGGTCAGAAAGGAAATTTGAAGGACAATGACACCATGCAACAACATCTCAACCATAGTTTCCATGTAGGAAGGCAATGTTAGCAAAAGAGAACTGAGGCATGAATTTCAAATAATTAAACAAAACAAAAATCATGACAGCTTCTACTGTTTCTCCACAGCGTTGACCGGGTTGAGGGAGTGGACATTGCTATCCAAGAACACACACACGAAAGGCCCAATATAACCTCGTTCCCTTCTATTTCAACAATTCTCGAGTAGTGAAACACCTCGATCTCGGAAGTACCTTACTCTTGTGCTCCCCAAGCACTTTGAAACCTCCATGCTTGAGAACATAATACTAAGGAACAATACACTGTCTGTTGCTTACTGCAGTTCTTATTGAAACGGTCTACCATCCGAAAAAATGACCTTACCAAATCCGTGCCACCGCCTTAGTGTGAAAACTGAGACTAGAAACTGAAAATACACACTTGTACCTTTTCATAAGAGGGAGAACATTTGTGATGTACCTCTCGGCAGGTGCTTGCACAGGAGCACTTTTAACACGAGTAGTGTTGTAGCCAATTGCATAGTACTCTCGAGGGCCCCACTGAAATTGTTGAGGGAGTTCAGTCACCAAGTTGACATCAAGCGATGAGGTCTTCAAAAAATGTTCCACATCAAATGTTTGCAAAGGAGCTGCATCACAATCACTTACTTTTCTGTGCACATCTAACTTGTGAGATAAGATATAATGCCTCCAAGATTCTGTTCACAAGATAAGAGCTATTAGTACACCAGTGAGATTACCTTTCTTAGATATGCTAAATACTCAACAGTACAACTAACATTTGGTCAAAAGTGTTTCTTTCAGACAAAGCAGTTTCAACATGGAACCTCTATGTAACCTACAGATTCCTTGAAGAAGTGTCACTCTACCCAAGTATCCAAATCTTTGTCTATTTACTTTTACAATGCCTGGAATTCAAAGGTGTCCTTAATGTGCTCTTTGTACCTCCATTAACGGTATTTCGACACTTCATCAAACTGTAGTCCATATTACATAAACTACCGAACATGATCATCTGTAGGATAATCATAACTTAATCAACGGACTGGCTTGTGATTGGCAGCCCACAACCCTGAAATTATCATGCCCACAGATACTTCTGGAGGCAATGCCAACTGGAGAATCTTCTGATAATTAGGTCCTTCAGAACTCTCTGCAGGCAGCACAGCCCACTTGCTATTGGGGCTCAATGGATAATATATATGATGCTCGACAACTCTCTTGATTCAGCGGGAATTGCAGAAAAGTTCCTCACATAAAGCGTTGTATTCTCTTACCTTTTCAAATTAGCAAGAGATTTTGCTGGGGTGGTGGGCGTCTGCATTCTCCTTCCAGTTGAATGAGGGCTAAGACAAAAACTTGGCTCGGTGAAACTCAATTTCTTCTCTTCTTGTAGCCAGAAATTGCAAGTAAAGAGTATAAGCAATTGCAATGGCCCTTTTGGACTACGTAGTCTTCAAACTAACAGTAAGTGTCAATGGTGATAATGGTTGATGTCATCAACCTGGGTATGCATGCACAGACAAGATGTGCATTGGAGTTGATGAATTTGCAAACGAACACATCAATTATTATCACATCAATTAATCAGCCTGTACATACATAAAGAGAGGGAGGATTTAAGTCACTTGAGTCAAACTACATATAAACACGTACTTTCAATACCAGAAACTAGGGTTTGATTTTCTCCAACATTGATCGTAATTGAAAATCGTCAAGTTCCAATCGTCAAGTTATCTACAGGGCCTCCTTGCAGAGCTTACAAATCAGTTGTTCTGGTTGCTTTTGCACAAATTAAATTTAGTATCCATTGAGCATATGCTTTTGTCAAACAATAAATCTATAAATCTCATCACGGATGATTTACTGCAAGGGATTGGAATTTGTAAAGATCCAGACCCATATTCAATGTTTCACAGCATCTAGATTGCGCAACAGAGATGAGTGGGCAACACCCAAAGTTAGATTTGAAAAAAAGGTACCTTGATCTGTCTATAGATCTCATAGAACCCTACTTCCCGAAGACAAATGTCACGAAGCCTGCAAAGAAGCTGCACATAAAATCATATAACCAAGCAGTGCATTTTTCTCATCATGTCTTAGGCGACTTGAACTGGTCTTCTTTACTGCTACTTTGACCTAGACATCAGATTCCTACCTACACATAAACCCCTGACAACCTTGAATACATCATGTAATCCTGGTTACTAATAATCTTATTGCTATGGTCGATGCTCTCATGGCAAATAACCATTTTCCAACTTCAAGCACCTTATGATCCCCCAATATTTCAACTCGTCCAGAATGTAGAAAATGCAACATATCACAAATTGTTGAGCTTTGCATTCCTTGTAGGATTTGAGAGTTTGTACATTGTGATGATTTGAGTGAGGATCAGGATGAGAAACCAATTGACATCATACAGTGTTTTCATCTAAGGAAGATGACACTATTTTCTTGACTGTTGATAACAACATGTCTGGAAGTGAGGACATGTGACATCTTTGTATAATGTACTGTTTCAAATTTTGTGTTCAAGGTCCCAAATCTCACCTAAACTACTAGTCATTTCTTGAACAAATTGTTGTTCATTGATTTCTTTGCTGTATTCTGATTGCCTTGTAATTCCTGTTGTGAACAAAACCTCGTTGAAGTTCAAATTGTCAAATTTTACAAGAGCTAGAGAACATTGAAAGTTGCAAACACACTAGAGAGCTATGGTAGAAAAATATAATTCAAGTCTTCTACAAATGCATATCATCTTGATCGGCATCCATGAAGCCCACATGAACTTAAAATTTGACAAGACCTAGTGTTCAAGTGTTGCAGCACACAGACGAGCTTAAGCTGCGATTTGCCATTAACGTGTCTAGAACCATGTACATCTCCGCAGTAACCCCTAAATTTGGAATTAAAATTGACATAGTCTCCTGAAATGTCTGAATTGCAACAATAGCTGATTGAGCAGTCAAATTCACAGAAGTGGCAAAAGTTGATATTATGTGACCAAAGGTAATCTCTTAGGCTCATTTCTGAGAAATGGAAGTTTCTGAAATAAGAGAACATACTGTTATAGTGGAATTTGTTAAGAATGGACCCAATCCATCACTCAATTTCCAGTTAGCATTCAAATTGACAACCTGCAGACATCCCTCGCTGACATTCAAGAGGGTGACCAGAAGACTAGAGCACCAATTGAGAGCTTGAGAAGGTGTTGAAGCAAACATGTGCTGGACCATTCTAACCCCATACCCATTCTGAACCAGCTGGAGCAAATTATCAGAAACTTGTAGCTTGAGCTAAAAGGCAGAAAGATTCAGCTTGCCTGAGTTGATTCCAGCTCTACTTGACATAGCTTCTCCTCAACATCCATAGCATACTCTCGCAGTTGACTGCCCTGACCAAGAATGTTTGCTATCATCTGCATAAAGCAACTAGACTCATTAGTTTCATGATCAATCAGAAAAAATCAAATGATTTGATACAACAGCAATGCCACATTTTTCAAACATATATAGAGAGAGATAGATAGAATCTGCATGCTAGCTAACCTACAAGAATAGAGCCCAGAATGGATATAGAATATAAGAGTCAAGAGATTTGGGAGACACCTGTTGGCCATGAAGGTTCTCCAACTCCTCCTGCAGACCCTCTAGAGACACTTCATCCCCACCAAGTCATTTGATGCTTCCAAACAATCAGTATATTTCCATTACAAAGTGGGGTTACAGTGAGTAACATAAGACAAGAGAATGTGACCCAACAATATCAACTAGAATACAAACAGTCCTTCAAACTAAGACATTCTATTAGAGGTCCAACTTTGTAGCATTTGTTTCACCTGGAGCACACAGTGTAGCTAATGAATATTTAAAAGAGACATAAAGTTCTCAAAAAGAAATTGATGTGTTCCCCTAGCAGATCTCGAATATATGTGTGTATCTGTGTATATGTATGTCTGTGTGTGTGTGTGTATATACATTGTGCCTGTGAAATCAAGGACTGGGTGCAAGGTGTTAAAATTGCTAATCAAATTATCGTAAGACGTATTTCACTCCAGTAAATTCTATGTCCGAACAGAACAGATTCAATTTTTCCTGTTCGAATTTAGAAGCGAAGGGTTCCTACAAGAGAAATCCTTTGTAGATATCCCTGATGTGAAATGAAGTGTGGCAATACATGACATAACTTTGACAACACATCTTCAAGAAAGATTGAGACAGTAACCAACCTCAGAGAAAATTTGGCAGCTTTAACAGGTGCATCTTCCACTGTAGGGTCAATCTCTGCCTGCTTCCTGCAAACACATGAAGTAGAAGCATGCATCTGAGACAGAAGAGAAGAGAAAACCAGCAATGTTCACTCTTAGATAAAATGCGTGACACTGTACCCAAGTGATAAAGACCAAACTTTTGGAGTTCCTATCTGCAAGATGTGCAGGGAAATTGCCATGACCAGGGACCACTAAATTAAATTATTGATTGTACAGAAATGTCCACGTTTGCATTCCAATTCGAACCCACATGCAGTGGTGCTTGCAAAGTACTTGCAAGGATATCAACCAGTTACCAGTACCAGATTCCTCAAAAAATTGGCAAGAAAATGGTTGCAATAAAGCACAGTGAGAATTCAATCCACCTACGGAATCTTGATCTCTAAATCACTCCTTCGATTCCCAAGGATGCTCTTGCAGGAATGAAAATGTCGATTTCTAGCTCACATTACATCTACTACACCCACCAGTTGATTCAAGATCCCCATATATAATATCATTGTCCATCTCCGGAATTTGACCTTCCAATAGTACCCCGTCAAGCATACAAATATTATCTTACAACTTATACAGACCTAGAAAGCAAAACAGGGTTATGGTACGATCTAATTGAATTGATTTAAGATGAGCGTAGTTCAGCTGAATGTATCTGGTGAGATCTTGATTTGATGTGAGAGTAACACACGATCCGGTTATCTAAAATTCCGGACATGATGATGAAGCTAAGAAATTTTGGGAGCTCGGAGCTCAGGTCGCCCATCAGCTTAAACTGGCAGTAAACGTTATCCTTCCAAACATGAAAAGGTTACACACATACTTGTCGAATTGGGTTACGCTAATGAACTCAAACTCAAATCTTCCAGGGCACTTTCACAACCCCGTAGACTCACAACACAAAGATCGCCTTCCTCGGTATACCTTGTTGATTTTTCTCATCTGCATCCAGTTGGGGTGCTGAAGATTCTATCAAGAAGGATTGCAATCCGGAGCAGCACAAACTCGGGCTAGGCTACTGAACTCAAACGATCAACACCCTCCGCACTTGATGAAACCCTACACCAGACTCATCTGCAAACCCTTCGCAATCAGAAACCCCACAATCACACCCCACATCACTTGAATCTACAACCCCGAAGCATTACAAACCCTTACAACTAGTTTCCCACCCTTTCAGAGTACATTGCAAAAGCACAGCATGGGAGATGTGTCACTTACCAGGAGCGAAGACCAGTGCGAGAGACGAGCGCAGGTGCAAAGGGAGAGACTGAAGGGGGGAGTTCGACAACAGTGCTCGACCCCTGCTGAGCCACATAGAATTGGACTGCATCACACCGTCCATATCAACGGTCCAGATGTCGCCACGTGCCACGTTCGTGCTGTCCCTACCAGCAGCCAGCGTCGAATACCCCAATGTCCGCAAACCCCGAAATTTCGGTGTTGCTGTGTCGCGGAGCCCACACTGTGTTGAGCATTGCCGGATTTACTTGGCGCCAATGTAGGTTGCTGACAAGGTTGATGTGGAGGCTATTCATCCCCACAAGATTCGGACACAAATGTACAACATTTAGCAGGTAAGAAATACTTACAGACTCAATGCCGCTTGTTCCATGGGCTTCATGATCTCCTTGATCTTCGCCACGCGTCTGTCGCGTTCCAGCTCGTAGGAGCATCTATCTAGGTCCTCATTTTCATCTTCAATGGGACCACTGACAACATGCTTGCCACGCTTCTCCTTGGTCTTGGGAGGTCTGAGAGGTGAGGTCACGAAGTCCATATCCTCAGCCTTATACTTCAAAGAATCGCACAAACTACCTCTATACTCGCTACAGATAAGACAAGAATTTGAGTATCTTGCCTTGAGCCCAGACGTGCAATACGCCATGGACTGCATTGTATTTAGGGGCGGGGACCTAACGGATACAATTCGACGCGCTAGGGCTTCACTATGTAGACTGTTCCAATTTGAATAATGACTAGTGAATGACTACTTAATGACTAGTGAATGACTAATGAATGAAAACAGGCATACGAAACAAGAATGGATTTCATCACACTTATGTATAAGTGCGGTATATGAATACCCTGGAATCGATTATGATATATTTAAGGGTCCACTAAAATTAGGCAAACATGGTGAAAATGTTGTTCATTTCAAGAAAAGGGTAAAAAGGGGTTGGAATTGGGATTTACTTAGGGCCGGCTTGAAATTACTTTAACAATTATCCCCAGGAGCACATGACGGACACATTGACGAAGGGTTGGATATGCATGCGATGGTTGAGGACGCATTCACAGAAATTGATGAGGCACCAACCCCCCCCCACTACATTGGAAGATCAGTTGGAGGACATAGTAATGGGTGCCTTCACAGTCGTCGATGAGCTGGCCTATGATGACCACGAATTTTCTGACGATGAGCTAGAGGACGAGGTTTTGGGGGAAATTGGAGGTGGCAATGCAGAGGAAGACAATTATGGTGATCCGCACGAGTTGGAAACAGCAATTGAGGAATTGTACCATGGCGCAAAGTCTTCGGTGTTGGCCGCAACGATATTAATAATGACATTGTGTATGGTCCACGGTGTGAGCAACAAGTTTGCGGACTAGCTATTCACCCTCTTCCGCGAACACCTACTACCCAGTGAGAATATGCTACCGAAAAACCTTCATGCTGCAAAAGGCTTGATTTCAAAATTAAGATTGAACTACAATACAATTCATGCATGCCAAGGAGGATGTGTATTATTTAGAGGGCAATATGAAGGTGCCACTCATTGTCCAAAGTGTAAGAAACCACGTTACAAAGACGAGGCCAATAAACGGAGGCCTTGGAAAGTACTTAGACACTTTCCCCTAATTCCAAGACTAAGGCGTATGTTCCGTACACCCACAATATCTGAACTCATGGTGTGGCATGCAAAGAACACAAGCAGTGATGGATTGGTAAGACATCCTTGTGATTCAAAGGCATGGAAGCACGTACATGAAAATGTAGATTATAGTTTTGGCCAGGAAGACCGCAACATTCACTTAGGAATGGCGGCCGATGGAGTAAACCCTTTCAAGTTGCAACGTACAAGTTGGAGTACATGGCCGGTAATGTTGTTAAATTACAACATACCCCCATGGTTGACTACGAAGAAATTTTTCATAATGTTGGCGATGCTAATCCCAGGAAAACAGTCTGTGACATCTCAATTCTTCGATGTGTACTTGGAACCATTGGTAGAGGAGTTGATCCAACTATGGAAGGGTGTGAATGCTTATGATGTGCTCAAAGAGGTGGGGTCAAGGGCCTTCAAACTTAGAGCAATTTTGTTGTGGACCATACACGATTTTCCCGGTTATGGGACAGTTGCAGGTGTTGCACATCAGGGCTATGCGGCATGTCCTGTGTGTGGGCCTCATTTTAAAGGTGAACATTCTATCGAACTTGGAAAGCAAACCTATTCAGACACAAGGAGGTGGCTTGCCCATGACGATCCGTGGAGATCACCGGAAATGAAAGACCACTTCAATGGACGTATAGAAGTTCGAGGTAAGCCCAATGTGGTTAATGCAAATGAGCAAGTGCAGCGAGCCACCGAGTATCATACCTGGTTGGATGCAGGCAATAAAGAGGGCGCCGCTGGAGACCCCTCCAAAACACACGGCGTGAAAAGGAGGAGCATCTTACACAACTTGCCTTATTGGAAGGTATATGTTCCAGCTGCTTTGACTCAATTGTTGTATGCATCCTCACAGGGAACGACATGTCCAACTTAAAAATGACTAAAAAATGACTGAAGGTGCTCATAGATGGCATAGACAAGTGCACGTGTCAGAAGCATTTAGTTGTTGAGTAGTAGCCGAATAGTCGTTTACCATACACATGGACACATGTCCATTAACATAGTCGTTTGAAAGTCGTTTACAGTACATATGTTCAACCAATGGAAATGACTACGAGAAACTACAGGTCTGGAACCGTGGCAACACAGACGAGAGTATATGCTCCCACGACCCATCCATTAGTACAGTCGGTGCGTTACAATACGTCCACAATGACACAAAATTAGTAGTCGTTGTAGACATCAACGACGTAAACGCCAGTCGTAATCGTAGTCGTTATCGGACAAGTTTCCGCAGGGTCCTTTCACTAACTAGTATATGACTATATTGCCAGGATCTGCTCATACGATACACTCTGGATGTTATGCATTGTGAGGCAAACTTTTCGAAGAACATATTGAAGACCGTCACAGGACACAAGGACACAGTAAAGGTCCGCCGGGATCTGCAACGCAGAGGCATCAGGCCGCATTTGTGGCTCATTCCCCACCCAAGGAAAAATGGGAAAATGTTGAAACCGGCAACCCCGTATGTGTTGACAAGCTGCGAGTTCGAAGTATTTGCCAGTGTTATCGAGAACCTGAAGACACCATCAGGACATGTTTCCAACATGGCTCAGTACGTACGGAAGAGGACGTTCGGGGGTTTAAAGTCACATGACTACCATGTGCTTATGCAACAAATCATGCCGCTAGCCCTACGAGGTCTTTTACAACCTGGTCCACGAATGGCGGTGATGAGGATTTCGAAAGTGTTCCGAAGGATATGTGGGAGTGTTTGGAACCCATTGGAGTTTGAAGCTCTTCAGGCGGACGTCGCACGGAGCATGGCACTTCTGGAGATTCATTTCCCTCCCTCATTTTTTGACATTATGACGCATTTATTGTATCACCTTGTCGATGAATTGGACATGTGTGGTCCCGTCTCCACAAGGTGGATGTATCCTATTGAAAGATACATGAAAACCCTAAAGCATTATGTTCGGAACATGGCAACACCAGAGGCATGCATGGCGGAGGGTTACGCGAGGGATGAATGCCTAGGTTTCATCACGGAATATCTACACAAGTTTGAAGTGGTTGACCGTCGAGTATGGGACGCAGATGAGGAGTACGGAGATGCAGAGGAGGTGCTAGAAGGGGCAGGAACAAAGTACTTGATGACACCAGCATTGAGAGATGTAGCCCACCAATATGCTTTGACGAATTTATCCCTCATGGCACCTTTGCATAGGTGAATGTGACCGTATTTTTTCTGATTGCACATTCTTGTGTCAATGTGCCCTATTATTTTGCAAAACATGAACGCCTCTATAAACCCCTACTGCCTGAGCGGGCGGATGAGTCCGTCATGAATAATGAATGACTAGTGAATGACGAATGAGCGACTCGTGAATGACTATTGAATGACTTATGAGCGACTGGTTAGCAACTGGTGAAGGACTAGTGAATGACTTATGAGGGACTATTGAGCGACTGGTGTATGACTATTGAATGACTGGTTGGATGTACAGGCAATGGAAAGTGGAACAGGAGGCGAATCCCAACATGTCGGCTTTTGAAAACTGGATTAAAGACGTAGTACGCAATCGCCCTGTTGACCCGAACGATGAGGATGACATGGATAGGGTTCTGATGTGCAGCAGACCGTCACAGTTAGCCACACGATATACGAGGATGAAGGCATATGGAAACCACTTTCGGGTGGAGGACCAACAGTCCAGGACGTTAAAAACTTACGATAGCGGTGTTGCCTCTGTGTTTTACATGCCTTCCGTGGGTTCGGAGGAGGTGACATTGAATTATGTGGGAGTACTAAAGGATATACTAAAATTGAACTATGGGCCAATTCGTACACCTGTCATACTTCTTAGGTGCGAGTGGATGAAGCAATTTGACAATCGGGGCAACCCAACGTATGTAAGAGATGAGGTTGGATTCATGGTCGTGAATTTCCGCCACAGGGTTCCTCAGATGTTGGATCCGTTCATATTTCCCAGCCAAGCGACTCAAGTATTTTGGTCAGACGAAGTGCGGAAACCGGGGTGGAAAGTAGTTTTGGCAAAGGAGGCACGCTCCCAAAGACATGAACAGAGCACACAAGATGTCTTCATGACCACCACCGAATAAACGGATGGCATGCAGTTGGCAAACCATGTGCCTCCCCCGCCCACCACATCGTCATTGGTGGGAGCCATAGAACTATCAGGTTCCGATAACTCATTAGCACTAGCTAAATTTTAGGTGTTTGTTTTTACAGAAGCCTAGCTGGGGCCACAAATGTCCTTAGTGGTTGTATTTAACAATATTGTGACTGAACTACAACTCCACTATGACTCAGACGTCCACGTCATCGAGTACGTGGCATGATATATGAGAAGGATTGTTCTTGCCCAATGCCCTCCATTGAACACATGATTTCAGACCTGCATCATATGTGCACATTGGCAATGTATATCTTCCATATATGTACTTGCAATCTGTTGGAGAGTCATAGTTAAGTATGGGTTGGTGAAGGGCGCGCAATACAGAAATGACTGCACAGTTGCTATGTGAGAGTTGTCTTGGCACGTCACACCGGCATGGATGAGTTGGACGATGAATAACTAACCGTAAACCAAAAGTTGCACATGTCATCAACGAGTCATTTCAGTAACTGAACAATGACTAAACGCTTGTACACGTCATCCCAATCGTGGCGGGCGTGTGAGTCAGTCATTGAGCTCGAAATTCGTAGTCATTCTTTTGACAGGTCATTATTATCGAGAATAATTTTCACTCAATTAATCCCTAATTTCCACGTCATTGAGGGATGTAAGTGCCACATCACATATTTGTGTTATTTTAAAATAATGGTAAACACGTAGTCGTTAAATCACGACCAGACAATGACTAACAGTCAGCCACGTCAAGATATTCTATCCACGTCATACACAAATGGATGTAGTGGATGAAATTTGTTAGACATAAAATAAGTATGTTGTGCGGTCGTCAACAGAGTTCATCTTTAGTCATTTAAATGACTAAACAATGACTCACATGCTAGCCACGTCATACAAGGTGACTTCATCAGGCATCACAGTCGTTTAATGAGTTGTTTAGGACACTGAGTCATTGATACCCTGGTTGGAATGGACAAGGTTTGTTGTAGTGATACTGATCAAAACATTCATAAAATGTGTTTTGGTACTAGACTAGGGAAAACATTTTGAGAACTAAGAGACTTCAGTTTTGATCTCGATTATGTCCAATGGATAAATCCATAACGGATTATCCCTATATGTGGGTTGTGTTGGATTGAGGATATATTAGCCTCCCCCACATTCAACCAGCATAAATCATCAATGTACCGAAATGCATATTTGAATTTGGACATGATCTCAATTTTTCCTAATCTAACCAGTCTTTGGATAAACTTTATTTCGTATGATAAGAGATATAAGTTACACCAAAGTGGTGAGCATGAAAATCCCATGGGTATACCAAGTATTTGTTTCCACACTTGGTTATCCAAATGTACATAACAGTTCGTAGTCAACCATTTATGAATTTGCAAAAATTTAGTGACTGGTATGGGGAACCATTCACCATATTTAGGACATGTAGATGTCCATAGAATTTTAATTGTAACTCTTTCATCATTGATTCTGACCCAAAGTAGTTGTTCAAATCTAGGGTGTTTGCATCTCGTGTTGGTCATACCAAGATTAGTAATGAATTCCATCGCATCATATAGTGTATCATTACCGGATATGGAAATGGATTCAAAACATTTAGTTATATCAGCAACATATATGTTGTTGATCATTTCAGGGATGTTTCGGGTAAAATCGGTAATTGAATTAATTGTCCAATACATTGATGTATGTACACCAAGGAAATTGTTGTATCATTTGATAATGGTAGTTGCCCATTCTTTAACCTCATCAAGTAATGTCATAGTTGATATGATAAAGAAGGTGGCAAATTTTACATAGATTGACCCAAATGCATTGGAAATTCATCGATATTTCTTTTTATGGAATTTGTAAATTGTCATGATATAAGGTAACTCTACCTCATGTATGGATAATTCAGGTATAAGAGAATTTATTACTAACTTAACTATGTTTGTGACAACTTCAATGGATTCCCATGAATTATTATATCAGCAAGGTTTAAAATCAGGGCCATTAAGTCTGAGTAATGTTTGAGTTCTTATGTGAGATATACATATAAAATAAGCATTACTAGCAGCCTTATTTAATCCAAAAATAAACACATGTTTCATTAGTCAAGTCAATTCATCATCAACTGCCTTGTCACAAAAAATGTATGGTTTGGAATATATGAATCCAAATAGGTTTTCTTTCATAGCCGATAGTAATTTATCTTTTGACATCATACGAACTAGTTTAGATGCATTGTCCACGTCAAGATATCCTTCTGCATTCAAAAGTTAACAAACATGTACAAAGGTATCCACAACCACTTGGGTAGTCTCACGTATGTTAGTATTTCTCAATGGTATATGGTTTAGCCCTAGAGTAATTGCCTCCCAAAATCCATGATGATGAATTATTTTTATATCCATGGTGCGTACATGTGCCCTTGGATCATTTCTATTATCATCAATAGTATCAGGGTCCAAAAATTATTTCAATATCTTAGGATTGTTACAAATGCAATCATATGAATCATTTATGAACAAATCAACACTGAAGTCTTTGAACACTAAAGCAAGTTTATAGCAAAATTTGGAGACATGAGGTAAAAAAACTTCATGTGAACTTGATGTTAAGTAGTAGAGATATAATGTGTGGGACTGAGAAATTGCTAAACACTTTTGAGAATATCTTCTTCATATTCACCTACTCAAGTGCTCTGCTACAGTAATTTATGTATACGATCCATGTCCATGTTTTTGTTACGTGATACGTAGTTACGTCCAAGTGCATTACGGCTTAATGTGTGACCAACATTTGTGGATTCAAAAAATGTGTTGAAGTGGCTGTTTTGAAGAACCTAAAAGTTGTTTCAAGACTTACTTAACTCAAATTTGCTAGCTGACTAGATATCTTCACACAATAGGACTCTGCCCTTAAGTGGAGAATGGTTATCATTAGCAGCCACACGTCCAGACTTTGCGACCTCGGTGTTACTAGGTGAAGTACCATTGAAGCCATCCCTAGGTTGATAGTTGCAGCCATTGCCGCGACCTTGGAACCCTCTGCTGCCTCATGGGATGAAGCCGCGTCCACCTGAAGATCTACCACGTCCACTTGGACCTGATGGAGATGTGTTCAAGTTGATGCGTTGTTTTTTGAAATGAGAGGGTGCTAATTGGCTTGGAGATCCAAGGTGTAGGAGTGAAAATTTTGGTCCTTTCAAGAGTCTCTCAATCTTAGTAGCCAGCGGCGCATCATTCAGTTTTGGGAGCAATTTTTGAGTAGGATTCTCAGAAAGTTGTGTAGCTACTGTCACCATGTGTTCTCGTCCTATATCGAATACTATCGTAGCTTTCACTGCAATCTTGGCTGCACTACTGAGCCATAGCATGAATGTTGCGGATCTGGTGTTATTGTTGGGTTGGTTCGGAAAAAACATATCCAGTTTATTGATCATTGTCCATATGACATGATCAAACCAGATGATAAAGCCTTTACATCCACTGACAGCCTTTGGATTGCATAAGCATCTCATGTAAGGGCGTTGGACATTCATTTCCATTGATGTCTGTGGAACTATCTTTGCACCATGTTTATTGACACATTCTTGGTGCACTTTCATTATAGCCCGAGGATTTACATACCTTGCCTCTCTCCACTTTATTACACCTGCATGAAGCTCCTTGAAGTGGAAGTAAAGGAACTTGACCTTGAGCTCCCCTCCATTGTCTAGAAGCTCCACCACCACAATGGCACAGAATCCACCTTAAACCTCGCCAGTCATCCACAACATCAAATGCCAGAAAAACCACCTACACAAACAGGCCCTTGAAGCGGGGATCTACCATGAGTACAATCATGTTGTGAGCCTTTTCCGAGATGAAGGTCTAGGTGAACAAGAGGATAGGCCTCATGACAAGCATCGCCTCCAAAGACATCTTCCCCCGCAAGATCTCGAGCTCGGCATCAAAGTTGCCATGTTGCAGCAAAGGATTCATGTTGCTGAGGTGATCAATATGAGCACCAAGCTCCACCGAAATAGCCAATGTTGCTGTCAAGGCATCCGATAACAACCAATAGCCCCATGTTTGATTCAAATCGCACTGCTTCACAACTGGATTTAAGGTTTCGGTGACTGTTCGAGCCACTGCCCAAGTTACCCTAGTTGGCACTCATGCTTGCAATTTCAAAGACTGAGCTGCATAGCAAATCTTAATTGCATCATCATACTCTAAGGTTTCTTGGAAGAGAATAACCTTTGATGCAAAACGAGTTTTCACCGGCGTTCTCAACTTCCTCGCAGGTAATCCAGCCTTGATGCACGCTTTGTTCCATTCCGCCCCTCCTTTTCTTGACTTCTTCGTCCACGTAATGCACAACTGCAATGCAGCTTGAGTGGATCTCAAGGACAATTTTGTCATCTCCCTACAAACTTTCTCATCATTTGTAGCATATTGACAGGCTTTGGACATGACATGTCCAAAACAAGCTCCAACATAAGGTTGCTTAATGTCTAAGACATCACATGAGACTGTGAGCTGCAATGCGCGCTCAAGTGTAGTCAAATTAGAACCCTCATCTTTGACCCAAGCAAGTATTTTTTTTTCAACTGATATTCATCTAGCAAAGGTTTGACTATTTCAGCCAGAGCAACACGAGAAGTATCATGAGCCTCAAACAAACCGACTGTCACATGCCGCGGTTCCCAACAATCATCGATGAAGTTGACAACCAAGGCAAAAGTGTTGAAGCTAGCTCTCGACATCCACAAGTCGAAGGTAATCGATGCCGTCGCACAACTTGCAATTGCAAGAAGCACGTACCGTTCCATTGTCTTTGCAAGAAGTGCAAGAATATGCTCATGCACAAGTGCCTTCCGGGTTGGAAATTTCACCTTTGGATCTCGGCGCATCACCAATCGTCGCAGCCAAGGGCTTTCCACCACAACCAATGTCTCGTAATCCTTTGCAATGAAAAGTACAAGGTCCTCAAGAAAATGTTTTTGTTGAACATCACCTTTCTGATAAGACTTCTGTCCGGCGAAAAAATTTGTAATGGCCAAAGGCTGAACAACTTTCCTCTTCTTCGTCTTTTGGCGCGCTGCCTCCGACTCCTCCAACACCATCAGCGCTGCCTTGTACCTCTCAAACTCTGGTAAGTGCTCATTCATCACGTGGTTCTTCATGCTCGTCAACCCGTGTAGAGGATTATAGTGCAAGACACCCTTTCGTTGGCATGTCGCACTCCGCGAACTCACTATAAGAAAATCCTGTTTTTTGTGACGTCAAAAAAAACGGAAGTGCGCGTTCACTTTGACATGGAGGTTCTTCTCTTGGACGTCACCTAAAATCCGTCATGTCAGACAGGAGAAAAACGCGTCGTGGACATGCGAAAACATGGGGAATTTCAGCACGTTTTTATGTGACGTCACATAAAACATGGTGTTCCATAGTGTCCACGTGAAGACACGTGGACGCCACCGGCATGCCATGCAAGCATGTTTTTTGCGGGCAGTGCCACGTCGGCACGTTTTTTTTTCCGCCCCCTCGGTGACGTGGATGGCCTCGTGGACCCTCTTGAGATGACGTGGAATGCGATTAAAAACTGACGTGGCATTCGCTGTTGCTGACGTGGACATTGCATTACGTGGCGATGTGTGTTGTTACCGACGTCCTCTGCGACACGAAAATGTCACATGAGACATTTTCCTCGATGTATGCATGTATTTTTTGGGTGTTTTCGGGGTGACTTTTAGTTTTCTTGGACATCCTTTTTGACAGTGGGATGTTATGTGTGACATCAAATGGGGCATTACAAATTATGGGGATGTCCTCTGGCCAAAACCACAGCTTGTTTGGGAGTGATGATGCCGTTTTCAAGCTTAGCCCGCCTTGACGTGGCTGATTGCTTCAAATTCTCAAACACATTACTGACATCAAGTTGTTTGGCTATTAGCAGGACCAAATGTCAGATGCACGTCACTTATGCCATCTACGAGAACAAACACCGACGTCAACTGTTCCACCAGACAGTCGGAACAGACACAAAGAACGCGTGGAACAAATGTACACCAATGCTTTCCAATTCCGTAAATGCAACGTTTTCATTGATACAACATATTGCAACCAAGAGGCTGCATTTACACATCAATCGCTAGTTGCCCAAAAACTTAAACATTGTCCATGATCGAGGCATCCATGTCTATAGTCGCGAGTCTACACCTCCACGACTAAGTGGATAATTCATGAGCACTCGAATGGAGAGCCGCGTCGTTATTGAGAACGTCCACTCATTTCTTCTTTTGTGTCTGTGCCTTCGTACTAGTCCCCACCTGCCCCATTCCACCACCATTCACAAAACCGCATGAATTACATTAGTGGTCATCCGAACATGAAATGGACTCACACAAACGACGTGACTATATTCGAGTGCTCCACACTCCTCCTGCAATCATGCAAGCAATGTAGGCATGCAAACACTAGTTCCCTCACCTTCGCAAGATTTTGGGGAGGTTTAGGCAAACCAACCGCTTTTGGTGCACCGAGTTTGGCCATTGAGGATTTCGCTTGTGCGCTTCTACCCGCACGGCGGGGTCGGCCACCTGACTCCTCCGGTGCGGGCACCTCATCCTGTAATAGCATTCCGCATTAGTACTCGGAGGTTTCAAATTATGGTCGTTCTGTTCTGCGATAATTCAAACTGTCAAGGCAAACGTCCAGCCTAATGTACATGTTGACATCCTCAATGACACCACGAAGAACATGCCAGACAAATACATGAAGGTATAATTTTTTAAACGACGATGAGAGGGTTTCCAGTATGTCTAATATGGGTGGGTGTTACTTGATGTTACCTGATCCAGAGATGCAATCTCTTCAGGCACGTCCGCATTGCCGGATATCTCAGGGTGTCCTTCCTCGACGTCCTCCATAGCTTGCACTGGCACTTCTTTGTTGGTGGGTTCTACAGGGTCATCAATTACAGGTGTCTGTGTCGTTTTTTTCGGCACTTCGAGAATGTCCTCAATTATAGATGCGATAATGGTTTCAGAGCTGGGAGGCACTGCTTCTACGTCTGTGACTGCATCAGTCGCAGCATCCTCGGAGATGTCGCTCGGGACAGGAATCGCGGACGCCACACGCATGTCCGCACCGCCCACCGCGCTGATAACTGGGGTGGGAGCTTGTTTCTGTACCACCATCACCAGATCCTCCGTCGTTGACGTCAATGCCGAAATATCGAGCATCTTCGCAGACGATGAAGGCTCCGTCATGCTATCAATGTTAGTCGGATGTTTCTGACTCTGATTCTGAAGAATCATTCACATCATGTCCTCCATGCGCTTGTTTGAGGCTGCCACATTCTCTCCAAGGCGTGTGACGCTGCCCTCCAAATCCGTCACTCGAGTGCGCATCGACTCCATTTCCGAGCCATGATCGGGACGCGCTCGGCGCTTTTCCTCATGTATGCGTTGGTACTCTTTGGCAACCTCGGCGTCAACCTCCGCATCGTACGGTGCCATGTTCTTCAACATCGCCTGCATGGCACATTAAAGTCATTACGGATGAAAGGGGACGTCGACAACAATGTGTTCCAACATGTGCAGGTCCCGTGACGCCTTTGGAAGTGCCATGATTAACATCGAACATCGACTCAAACAACTAGAGTTACATTGCCGGCTCATTGGACGTCTAAGTAAACGTGTTGGATGACATCTGTTGTCGACATTGACATTGTAGGGGATAAGGGCCATCACAGATTTATAAAGAGAATTGCAACATTGTCAGCCATGTCAACATAGACATAGTGGCACTCTTACCAGATGGGAGACGACCTCCCTTTCAATAGCTTTCAGTTGAGCTGTGGTCGATCCTTTCCCTTTTGAAATTGAGCGCATGTGCTGAGACTTCAAATGCGCAGCCTCGGTGGCGCGCATACCTACAAGTGTTTTCCAATGCTCTGCATCCACATCGGCTGGTTTACCCGCATTGTTGTCTATGAGTTGGTTTAACCTCCACCGGGTGTTGATGAGTACCTTTGTTATAATAGGCCGCATCCACTTCTCGCACACTTTGTCACAATGCCCGCACATCTCCTAGTCTGCATGCCGGACACACACGTCAATGCCATCACATTCACTTCACAAGCGACCAACACTGGGTGCCCACACTACACCCACGTTAGAAAGGGTACAAACCAGTATGTCACCACAAGAGAGAAAATTGATAGCGATTGTCGAGCGTTTCAGTACACATGTCCACAAAAACGCACGGACGTCCTGTTCGGCATCCACTCACAGATTGTCAGCATGACACTCTGTGCTAAATACATGTCCACCCTGACGTCAGCGAGAATGTCATGCCTGCCTACATAGACATACACCATGTTGCTCATGTCCAGAATGATGTTTGGTTGCACTTAAAATGTCAGATTCGGGTTTCACATCGCAAATTAACGCGACACATGCATGCCAAAAAATTGATGTGCAAACCTTACCTGTGTATAGGCGTTTGAATAATCGCTTCCTCTCGTGCCGTGGCTGGCCTTCCCATCCCGTCGTGGGATCCAGGTCCTTTGCATACTTCTTGATGTCGGCGCACAGGACAGCCTTCATGGCGCCAAAAGGTTGCCCTTGCGCATCCAGCTCCACACGTTTCTTCAAGGCAGTGCTCCCCCCTCCCTTACGTGTTGGTAGTGGATGTGATGTTTCAATCCCATCACTGTTCTCCTAATCGCCGTCTGATTCCGTGCCCGAGTTGGTTGCGTATCCTCGGCTACAACAACCACATTCCACAATCAAGGAATCTCCAGGTGCACACATATGCGACTACCCACTAAGCTTGAGCAGCCACATTGCTGAAATGGGTTCTTAAAGACTGCAGATTTGTTTTCTTGGTTTTCCAGCTGCAATTTCAAGACTTTGGGGGCATGTTATATACCGCTGGAAAGATATTTTCAATACCTTTCCAACGGTATATAACATGCCCCCAAATTCTTAAAATTTCAGCTGTAAAACCCACAAAACAAATCTGCAGTCTTTTAGTGACTGCAGATCAGGGTGGTCAAAAGCTCATGGTCCCATAACCGTCGTCAAAACCCCAAGTTGCAGGTATAAAGGAAAAAATTCATGGAGCTCCAGGGAGCTGGAGCGTGGCGTGGTTTGTGTCTGTTTCTGTTTCTGTTTCTGTTTCTGTTTCTGTGTTGCTACATTGATCAAAAATTGTGCATTCTTCTGCCCTATCCCTCTCCTGGCCACGCCCCGACTCTGATTCCAGCAGAGATCGAAATGTCACTTTTCAAATTGGACAACCAGATGTCTAACCAACATCCACTGTGACACATGGACCTAGACGCGGCTCAATTGAACTGGTCGAACAGGCGCGGACATCGCGACGATGAAGACTGGTTGTGCTCTACGCTAGCATCAACACCAGGAAGAGGTCAGGAAAGGAGGAGAAAGACCCACTTACCTCCAGGATTGCTCCGGCACGTCCTCAGCCGCATCCTCCTCCTCCGATGATACCTCGATTATGCGGCGGCGTCTTGCCGGGGGTGAGCCACGCCTCCCAGCCACATGCCGCGGGTCCTCTCTGGCCTTGGATCGCCGCTCTCCAGCTGCGCGCCTGTGTTCTACCAATGTTGTTGGAGACATCTCCTTGCGCTTCCCAGTGCGATCCCGTGTCCGCAGCATCTTGGACACCCAAAAGCAACACAGCGCGTCGGAAAAGCAACACAAGGGTGTGGGAAGGCAGCGCAGCGCCGTAGGGAAAACAACACATCGGCGTTGCAGTAGACACCACAATGGAGACTAGCGGACGTAGGTAAGAGGATCTATGCACCTCGGCATCGGAGAAGACCTATGGCCGACTGTGACCCTATGCCCAACCCACTGGAGGCCGTACAGGCACCTAAAACCGGGGGCTGCCGCGTGTCCGCTTGCGGGCTTCCCAGTGCCATTGTCGGAGTTCGGCCGCACAGCAAAATTTGAACTTGACCGTGACCTAAATTGTGATGCATGCATATGAGATGGAAGATTTACCTGTTTTGGAACTGGGTTGATAGCGATGCTCGATGACTCAGTGGGTGTTGTGAAATTTTCACTCCCAAAGAAGTTGAGCAAGCGTGAGCGGCGGCGACGGTGTGCACGTTGGGTTCTTTCAATTGTGTTGGGTTTTTGGGATGGCATCATTGCATTCTTCTCTTCGCATTCAAACACCAAAGTGGACAACACTGCAGCGGCCTCGGAGTCATCCACATCCACCCTTTGCGGATGTTGTGATGTGCCTATAAAACGGACAACCCTACCAGGCTTTCGTGCTGAACGCGACACCGCCATGCTGCTAAGGGATGTTCAAGCAATGAGCGTACAAAGGTGAAGCCGCAACACTTAGGGTTTAGAGAATGTCGGCGAGCCTTCTCAGGGTCATCTGGGGCATCCACTGCCTGGAATACCCTCTGGGACACGTGGGAAAAGGTCAGTTACATTGTTTTTTTACTGGCGTCGTAAATACCAGTGTTTTCTTGGACGTCATGTAAGACACCCAATGCGACATATGCTTAATTCGAACACTGTGCGCTCCCCATTGTGTGCGGGAATGAAAGATCCAGGTCATCGACGTGACCATTGTGGTTTCGATGTTCTGCAGCAGTCAAATCCCTCACGTGGGTGTGTATGGAACACACTGCCGTGTAGTGTGTGACCTTCATTTTGGTGTCCAGGAAGATGTCACAATTGACGCCGACAAATCAACAGCAATGTCCCCATGGACATTCTCAGTGACATCCACCCTAGAAGAGACACTCCGCATAGTGTCAACGAATGGTGTCCATGAAGATGTCACAATTGACGCCGACAGATCAACAGCAATGTCCCCATGGACATTCTCAGTGACATCCACCCTGGAAGAGACACTCCGCATAGTGTCAACGAATGGTGTCCTCTGTTTATATCAATGCTCATGCGCAACACGACCACGCGGAGACCTTGCGGAAGCGCTGCAGGGTGTGTAACATCGGCCCAGTGAGGTAACATCTTCCAATTCGGGACACGCAACATGGGTTCGGTTGTGCGTCGTGGTGCAACCATTCGTTTGACGGACGATGGACGCACACTTCGTCACGTGCCAATAGGGGATTTGATACTTCACACGGAGCTCCGCGTGGCGACAGAGAACAATGTGCACACATTTAGATGTCCTTGCAAAGACTGCAAGGGTGGACGCAGAAAAACCATACAAGTTATACGGCAACACCACGCGGCAGTTGGCCGTGATCCATTTCTAACCAAGTCTTTACTAGGCGGTGACCCCGTCGATGGATACCCACCGTCTGGAATGTGGGTGGAGGACGTCTGTTGTGACAACGACGTTGTAGAAGACATTCCTTCGAACACATTACCTGAACCCGTGGACGCCGACAACGGGGCACTTCCCCCACCCCTCCTGGATGAATTCCATGAAGTTGAACGTCAGGTGCTGGAGGCACTGGGCAGAGGGGATGCACTCCACGAAGAGGCCGTAGCTGAAGGACGTTTGCATATGGAGAACGAGGAAGACGGCGACATCGAAGATGAATTGGATGGTTTGTATACGGAAGCCACGACTCCAGTGTACCCGGGTTCAAAAATGAGTGTTGTGTCCGCCACGATCATCATAATGAACATGTGCTCGGTGTTCCGTGTGAGCAATACATTTACCGATGAGTTGTTCCGATTTTTGTCTGGAGACTTGTTACCAATGCCCAACAAGTTGCCCAAAACTCATTATGCGGCTCGGAAGAGCATCCGTTGACTTGGATTGACCTACAACAATATCCATGCATGCCCCAATGGTTGTATTCTATATGACGAAGAATATGCAAATCATGATTTATGTCCCAAGTGCACGGCGCGACGATGGCTGGATGGCAGCAACAACATTCCCGCAAGAGTAATCCGTCACTTTCTCCTAATTTCTAGGTTGAAACGGATGTGGCGCTCGTCTGAGATAGTGCGTCTATTGACAGGTCACACCAAACACGTCAGCAGTGATGACATCATGCATTCTGTGGTTGACAGCCCTGCATGGAAGCACATCAACAATGACGTCGCGTTTGGCAACTTTGGGCGTGACGATAGGAACATGAGACTGGCTCTCGCTTTGGACGGAGTGAATCCTTTTAAACTAAACAACACCAACTGGTCGACGTGGCCGGTATTGATTTTGATTTACAATTTCGAGCCATGGTTGGTGACCAAAAAGTTTTTTATCTCGTTGTGTATATTGATTTCCGGGAAGAAGTCGCCGTCCTCTTCAAACATTGATGTGTTTATACGACCGCTTTTGAAGGAGCTACAAGAGCTTTGGCATGGTGTTGAGGCTTTAGATTTCTCCCAACCACAAGGGAGTCGCACTTTCACTTTGCGTGCCATACTTATGTGGACCATTTCCGATTTTCCCGCTTTCGGCCTCATTTCTGGTCTTACTTGTAAGGGCTACAAGGGGTGCCCTTGTTGTGGACCAAACACCGATGCGAGGATGGCAAAAACCGGAGACATGCTTCCAAATCGGAGCATTAGGGGCACCAAAATTGTTTACGGCGGCATTCGTCGTTATTTATCCCGTCACCACCCGTATCGCCGGAATAGGAGATTCAATGGGGAGGAAGAGGAACGTCCTAGGCCAAAACCGATGTCGGGGGATGATATCATTCGATACGCAGCTTGGCGCGATTCATACCTACAGATGGGCGGGAGAGAGAACGGACCCAACGATCCTGTGCATGTCACAGGCGTCAAAAGACTTAGTGCGTTGTTCGAGCTGGAATACTGGCAGGTGATTCCCGTATAACAATTAATGTTTGCACATCCTGTCCACAGATGTTGAAGTGGACATCGCGACGTCCGTCTCAGTCACGTAGTTTGTAATGATGTCCACCAAGACATCTGACCTGACGCTTTAGGCCATGATGATTACCAGCTTTGCTCATACGGATAGACGAGGCATGCATGTGTCCATGAAAGTGCTGGCAATGTGTCTGAAATTGCCCATGTGTCTTGTGCAGCACCTGCTAGAGCGTCACATCCTCGATGTTATGCATTGTGAGAAGAATTTGTGCGAGAACTTGTTGAAGACATTGTTTGGAATGAATGATAGTCCTGGAAGCAGGGTCGACGCGGAGGACCTGGGAATACGCGAAGAGATATGGTTGCAACCCCCACGGCGGCCACAGGATGGGTACTATATGCCGCACGCTCCCTATGTTTTTAGGCCACATGAACGCGCGGAGTTTGTTGGAATCGTCTCCAATATTCGCACCCCCACAAACTACGTGGGTAGCATTCACAAGCGCCTAGCGGATGGGAAATTGCAGTACATGAAAACGTACGACTACCATGTTCTCATGCAACAGGCAAGTCAAGAAGGACACCCTCGGGGATGTCAATGTTGTAATACAATGTATCAATGTGTCATAGGAGTATAGGCACACACCGCATGATGTCTACTGAGACCTCATTCCAAACATGGTTGACGCGTCAACATCCTGGGGGACGTTATCCTCAAACTGTTCTCGCACTCCATGTTCTTCATGATGCTCCTAGATGTTCTGTCTGATGTCCAGGGGGGCGCGACACAATCGTTCTCTGACTTTCTAAATACATGTCTTCCAGATTCTTCCAGTGGCTATACGCAACCTATTGGATGAAAGCGTGCGC
The DNA here is from genome assembly GCA_950295325.1 of Polytrichum commune. Taxonomy (NCBI): domain Eukaryota; kingdom Viridiplantae; phylum Streptophyta; class Polytrichopsida; order Polytrichales; family Polytrichaceae; genus Polytrichum; species Polytrichum commune. The sequence continues at coordinate 8,541,259 of OX485806.1, read as the reverse complement.
GTAGCTATTATCAAACTGAGTAGAGTGTTTCAGAGACTATGCGCCAAGGAGGTGAAGAGAGGCGACAAGGAGGGCACAATGTTGGATGTGGTGATGGCGACGTGCGTCATGGAGAAGGAGTTCCCTCCCACATTTATGAATGTCATGACGCATCTTCCCGTCCATTTGGTGGAGCAGTTGTACACGTGCGGTCCAGTGCATTGTCGATGGATGTATCCCATAGAACGGTACATGAAAACGTTGAAAGATTACGTTCGAACATTTGCACATCCGGAGGGTAGCATAGCGGAAGGTTATCAAACGGACGACACGCTTGGTTTTTGCACGGAGTATATGCATCAGTACAGAGGAACTACACATCATGTATGGGACGCTGAAGAGGATGCAACCATGAACGATAAGATTCTCCGTTGCAACTCACAACAAAAACGAAAGATGTCCGACGAATTCCGCAACTATGCGCACGCTTTTGTTTTGGACAATGCGTCGTCATTGGAGCGTTGCAGAGAGTTAGTGGAACCCATACTTACTTTACTTCAAGCCTCGATGATATATACTGTCACCCAATGCAAAATACCTGTGCCATGTCAACTGTGACATGCAGCAGTGCATGAGGATGTGTTGGACATGATGTCCCAAATGACATTCTTTCTGAGATATACGCGTCACATGTGATATTGCAGATGATGGCCATCACACTTTTGCATCACCTTTATATACATGCAAGGGCCATTTCTAACCACAATTTAATGGCACACAACCTTGTGCAGGGAGTTTATGGCAGCTAGAGTTTCGCGTTGGAAAGAGAGGGAGGCCTTTCGGAAAATGTGTCGCCGCCGGCATCCAACTTTGGCAGTGCGGTATCCGTTGGAACTACACGATCTTCCTCCCTTTGCAGCATGGTTGACGTCGCATCTGTCACGTCAGCGTTCTTCCGGCGAAGTTGTGGACGTCGATATTGCGCAATACGCGCAACCTCCCGAGCGATATGCAATCTCACACCGGAAAATGTATGCGTTTGGCATGCACTTCCGAGTACGAGGTGCTGAGGGTGGCCTCGTCACGCGCGATTCATGTGTGGTGGCCTCATTTACACGACAAATACCATGGGACTTGAGAAATGGGCGACCCATAGAGACAACCGAGGAGTATGTGGACTACATCGAAGAGATCTTGGAGCTAGACTACCGAAATCATTGCACCACTGTGCTAGTGTGCGATTGGGTTCGCCCAAATACAGATCCTTGACACCCTAACATCACACGGGATCAATATGGTTTCACCGTTGCGAACTTCAACCGCATGGATGGCAAAGTGCACTCAAACTCTTTTGCATTTCCATTGCATTGTCAACAAGTTTTTTTCTCCAATGACCCGACGAGGCCAGGATGGAAGGTTGTATGTCGCACGGACGTGAGGGGTAGACGTGGGCAACTACAAACCAACCAGACCTTACCGCGCATAATCGATGTCGGCCACGATGCTGACTTTGTGGGTTTACAACCACAAATGCAAGATGTAGAGCCCACTAGAGAGCCCGCAACGGACGGCGGCATGCACATCCTAGCCTCGTTGGATGTTCGTGGGGAAGAAGAAAACGAAGGAACACAGTATTAGTGGTTACAACCCAAAGCACCTACAGCAACGTCACATCACACATGGCATGCAATGTATAAGGTTGCGTCACAAGGGACGCCTTGCTGGAGAGGAACCGACTGTCAAGGCTGATGTCTACTCGAGTGTCCGCGGAGACGTCCTTTGTGTTCAAACAGACGGATGGTCATAATTTTCTAGGCACTAAGATTTTCCAGTAGCAGTTGCTCGTCTATATGTGGAATGTGGCCACGAGATCCAACGTGGGCACTCCCACGTTTGGCGCATGTATTTTTGGAATTGTGAGAGCAATGAAGTGCCATATTTTGCTTGCAAAAGTCTTCCCTTGATTTCCTCGTGTCTAAATGTACAAATATATAACCTTTGAAATCCTTTGAAATCAAAATCAACATATGACAAACTAAATTATAAACAAGTGAATGAGAAAACATTCCTTTTGTAGCAAAAGTTGAAATTTCATAATTTTTCTATTTTAATCCAAAGGGCATTTTTCCACTTTAATTAATTATTCGGCTAACATGTGTTGAACCAGCTATATATGAACCTACGGTATGCAATTGTGGTCCCGCATGTCTACCTTATGGCAATTAGAGAATGACTCAACCACCCCCGTGTTTTTTGGCTCATCCGCTACAAATATTTGAACGGAATTCGGGAGAATAACATGCATGCCAAGAACCATATTGATGCACCGTGAGAAATTTATGTGGCATTCCCTCAAATTTTTGGGAACAAGTTTGTCTTTTATAGCCAACCACACATAATTGAACATTCTCCAACATTTTTTTCCCGGGCAGCACTTTAAGTCTGCCCGCCGCAACTTTATACATGCCGTGGATAGACCTATGGGGATGACGTGGCGTTAGCGGCCTTACAAACGGCCCGACGCAGGACGTCAGCATGTTTTAAATGACATCCACAAGAACATGGCTATCCTTCCTGACATCGCCATGTCCTGGCCCATGATCTGTCATGTTTCACGCAACGTCCAATAAAATCTGCAATTATGTGGGCGTTTATTGCCGAACATAGTGACATCTCGGAAGACATCACTCGTTTCCCCAAAACGACCCCAAAAACGCGGGTTTCTTATAGTGACTAGAAGAAGACGTCGCATTGGTAGGGTGACAGATCGTGCACTTCATCACCTGGATCACTTTGACGTCAACTTCTACGCCTGGCTCTTTCAATTTGACGAAGGCCCATACCAAAGATTGTCGGTGATAAGGTGCCCAAAAATGCCGATTACTTGTCAATGCAGTGAGAAGAACCTACCACGCAGCCTCAAACTCTAAAGCCACTTCATTTGACATTGTCGGCAAACAACCCACTACATTCACCGTCTCTGTGCAATCTGAATCAATCAAATTCACTGTGTTATTAGAGAACCCAACATCCATACATTGATTTGCAACAGCTTTCATCAAAATAGGTTGTGAACCAGACATCTTGCAACCCTAAATCAAGCTTCAAATGCACATAAAAACACAAACAACATTGCAACAAGAGTGCATAAGGACGCAATTCATCGATAGTAAGAAACGTGCCTCATTGAAGCCAAGAATCTAGAGTTTGTTGAACTGAAATTTTGAATAATAAATTGCAACGGCGCCGATCTGAAGAGCATTCAAGCGGACTAGGATACTGGGGTTTTGGGCCTCTCGACATGAGCAAAGGCGGGGGTGAGTATTGACCTCCACCTCTTGCCTCGGGTATCAAAGGTGGGTATTGAGACCCGATACCATGCAATACAAGTACAGAGCAGGTATCGCCCCATCCACATACTGCAGGTAGTATGGTACTTAATACCATACTCATACTAGTATTCTATACCAAGTAAATGGTGCTATACCGGTCCAACACTGGTTGTGACCTTAGAAACAACCCTGCCAGAATAAAAACCATGTTGAGACTTAAACAAAGTTGATGCTGCAAACAAAACAACCTGCCTATTGTTGAGGGAGGAAGTTGTTGAGAAGCAGCTGGTGGTGTTGCTGATTGAAAGAGGTTGTTGGTGTTGTTGCCGAGTGAGTAGTTGTTGTTTGCTACTGAGAGAGGCAGCCGGTGGTGACACAAGGGAGGTTGTTGGCGAAACTTTACAGAGAAGCCGATTCACTTAGCTACTGCAGACAAAGTCGATAGACTGCTGGAGGGGCATTTCCAGAAGTTCCATGATCCCCACTGCAGCTAATAAGGTAAGCACCCCCTCAAAAATAATAGTACCAATACTATAGAAATGCACATAGGCACCAACAAAACACACACAAATTAGGCACATAGCCCTTTCATTTCTTGTTCAAAATAGTAGTATAAATGTTACAGGTTGCATATGCAACCTATGTTGTTCTTTTTATTAGGCTCTTAGTAGCCACATCATATTGGAAATCCTCACACTGTGTCAACTCTCACATACCAATTGAATGTAATATTGAATGTTGTTTAGTCAGCAATGTATGTAGACATAATAAAAATAATACAAAAACCTTACTGAAAGCACATTTGCCACACAAACTAAATAAATTGTATGCATAAGAAAAAATAGATATCTCTTCTTTTTATTAGCATTTCCCCTTCAAGCCCCACTTATTCATAAGTGGAATGGGGTTATGACTAGGAATAAAAGAAGAACATGGCAAATCACAAAAAATAATAACACATATATGTATCATCTTTGCATAATAGCCCACACTCGTAGCTTGGACAAACCCATTGATGGAGTAAAAGACATGGAAGTCATACAAAATAAAAACGAACATCAAACATCTAGCAATGCATCTCTCGCCATAGTAGACAAAATCAAAAACCGAACCGTAGCACAAGGAAAATCTCTTCCGGTATGGCTTGGATTCAAAGCTATGAACGCTTTGAATATAAGTAAAGGGTTTCCTCAAGAGGCTCATAGAAGTGTTAGCGAGCTTGTGAAATTAGGGATGAATGAGAAAGAAATACTTAACTGTCAAGATTGTATTCCGTCATATCTGTATGTATCACAAGACATGTGGCCAAACAAAAACAGTATAGGAGAACAAAATTTTCATCACACCCAAATCCCCTCAGAAATAGAAGTATGTGATGGTTTTGCAATGGATTACCATGTGGCTTTATTTTTTGACCTCAATCAAATGATTATACCTAGAGAGGGGGCACTTGAAAAAATCACCAAGAGATTGGATGAGATGAAAATCTTCCTTGGTGATGACATTAATAACCCTATAGCTATAATGTGCACACATGAAGGAAAACAATGATCTGGACATGCAAAAATTCACCTTAAAAACATACAAGAGGATGGAATAACTCTCCTTCAAGGAATACGGCCATTTATCATCCGGCTCATGGATGAAAAATTTCATAGAGGGAAGTTTATAAATCTTACGATACTATTGCCTCAAGTGAGATGTTGTTCATAAAAATCATTAGTGATAGCATAAAAGATGAAACATGGTACACGGTGTATGAGGAAGTGGTCAATGAAGGGTTCAAGAGAGGCCATAACATTGAAATCTCACATGTAAAGAAGGGGAAAATCACCATTTTGCATGGATTGTTGCCACTAGCCCGGAACAAACTTTAAACATTAGAAAAAATTAACTAACATTTGGACATGAATGCATAAATGTGACAATGGGTAAACCCACGGGTGATGACTTGGCAAAAAAAAATATACTCATTCTCATTGCAAAGAACCTCAATAGGTTGAAACCAAAAGAAGTCGTTGAAATGGAAATAAGAGCATGTATGGGGGAAAAAATGTCTTGAACATCTATTTTTAAAATGATGACAAAGGAAAACTTACTAGAGTATGCAATGTCCAATCTTGCATAATATAATATAACATAATATAACCAAACTCAAATACATAACACACCCCAATGGCACACATCTAATGACTAATGATGAATTTAAACATTACTATGATACGCCCACTAAAATAATTAAAACCGCTTTAGATCACGCCAGTGCACTCTTTTGTGAAACCTCATGCCACAACCAATGCCCGGACATATGCTTAACACACCCTGCATCAAATACCTTAAAAACGAATATAAATTACAAAACTATAAGATACCTACGAGAGCACGCGAACACAACGCACATCCCCCACCACCACCACCACTAGAACACCCAAAACTACCCCTACACATCCTTAAAAACCACACACAATTCCCAATACACTCCATAATAAACGACCGCCCTAGCACATACAAAGATAAAAACAAAATCACAAAAGCATATACGGCCTACCTATGTCAATGGACACTACCAAATGAAATACTTTAATTATAACAAATGGCTCCCCAAAAAAGAATTGTTCCCATGGAACAACCAAAACGCCATAAATCACAACGTTCTACTCTTAACGCAATACTACACTCACAAACAACACCAACACTTCACTAGCATCCTACAATCAAACTTCAACCAAGAACAAACGAGAGACTCCCGATACATCCCCCCGCCACAAACCATACCCTTATGCCATATCAATATTAACGAATGTAACCCAGAGACGACATCGCCCACACACAAAGCACCATCAAAGCCAACATGGTGTATCATACATCTATGATAACAGTGGCCGCCACTTAATCACCATCCCTGAACAAAGATTACAATGGCTATGGGAACAATACCAAGTAGCATTAAATAGACCACAAGATCTAGAAGCCCCACGTAAACATTTAAAACAAAAGTCGCATGGTTATACCAGAGATACAAATATAGAATACCCAAAAGTGATCCCCTTAAACTTTCACAATACACACTCCCCAACACCATCCTTGAGCACCTCATTGAGTCCTTCCACATCACGCACCCATACTTCTCGTCGCCAATAATATGCCCTACCACACTCTGACAATTTTCCTCCCCATTTCCCCGGGATAGAGCATTCGGATCAATAGGAACGGCATTCCAACACAAATGGAAAGGAAACGATATGCCCACCCACATACAGATTACGAAGCCCAACAAGCCCTCCATTGGGCAAGACTTGCAACCAAAAATAACCCCGACACAGCTACAATACTCGTAACAATAGACCCAAACTGGTACCACAACCTTAACCCCCATGATGGCCCCTTCCCAGATTCACACGTTATCACACACTTCAAGGTTGATACCATTATGTATGACGAGCCAACAATACCACCAGAATTAAGAATTGAACCAAGAACAGAAAGCCGTGCTATCCGTATCTTATGCATACACCACAAGAGCACACCCACTCAGGGAGGACACTTAGGAAAATTAGTAAACATGGTGCGTTAAAATATAGGGTATATTTTATTCATGAGCAATAAAATTTAGAAAAAAAATAGATGTAATATAGGATGCTTAAAATTCAAGTAAGGAATAATTAGAGAATATATCAAGAATATACTTGAAATGTTCTAGAATATTTGAGAATATACCTCAAATATTCCAATTATGTGATAGCCTCATTTAAATACCCCTTTAACGCACGTGTTCACACAAAGTATAGTGAATTGTCCCCCCCGAGCACACCCATTGGATCTAAGGAATATACCCACCAAATGGACATCATTGGGAACATTCTAGAAATACCTGCAATGTTTACCAAAATTGCACCACCTACACCAATAAACACCCTAGTAAATTGTAGTCCGAAATGGTCTCAACTTACATACCCTCCTCACCCACCTACTGCCCACCTATCACCCAAACCACTAGTATCCCACTAATCACCAACCTAGACAGACGTTTACCCCTCAAATACCAACCGCAATTTTGTTAATACACAGATGGGTTGTTCAAACCACCTAAAAAAACAACTCACAAACACTGGAAACGAGAAGAGGCAGGATATGGCATATACAACCCTTTTTAAAATCTCAAGATTGCAGAAAGGCTACCACGGCTCCAAAACATACTACGAGTAGAACTGATGGTTATACACCACACCCTCCATCTCCTCACTACCACATATCGTGATGAACCAGCACATATCTTCATAGACTGCCTCAATGTCCTATACCTACTAAATACACAAATCAAACATCCAACCCTGCATAACAACCACCCATATAAGAATATACTCGAGTCTACAATTAAAATGCTACAATGCTGCACACAAACCACCACACTTCATAAAGTCAAAGCCCACACGAACATAAATGGAAATGAACAAGCAGACACACTAGCCAAATTGGGTTGCGAACTAGATCATAGAGATGCCGTAGCAACATATGAACATGCACACCCTACACCATACTACCTCCAAAAAGATTGGTGGCACTCAATGCAAGAAACACCAGACAAAGGCCCCATTCGGCACCTTGGAAAATATGTCCTTGAATATGATAAAAGGCATAACCTAGAAATTATAGCAAATCAAACACATCAATTACATAAATGGCTCAACAACAAAAATATCGACAAAGTATTATCAAATAACTTTTGGAAAAACCCTACCATTATAGATAAACAAAAAACGTGCGTAATCAAATTCCGAACTGGACAGTATATGGGACATGCTCGGAAACAAGTCTTCTTTGGTAGAGAACTGTACCCATCAAATACATGCCCTCTCTGTAACTCATCATATGTAGATACATGGTTACATGTACTTCTTAAATGCAAACAACAACACATCAATGCGCTAACAACAAAAAGGCATAACAAAGCGGTATGGGAAATACGTAAACTTATCATTTCAAATAAAATAACAAGACATTACACACTTATGAACGCAAGGACATATAATGGATTCCCCCAAGAAAACACAGTACCAACATGGCTACTACCGTGCATGTGCAGTGCCCAAAGGTGTCATTACAACGCTAGGTTTAAACTTGACATATTATGCATCATAGGTCACCCATACGATGATCCGCCACCAGAAGCCCCTACACCAAAAATCACCATACAATTTATAGAATTTACATATTGTAACGACAGATTTACTGTAGAAACTCGAGAGAGAAAAACCACAAAATATCAACTGCTCATCAACAATGTCATAGCGAGAGGATGGAATGTAGAACCACTTATGATATTAGCCGCAAGTGCAAGAGCCACAACTCACATCCCATCGATGAAAGAACTAGAAACAAAACTTAAACTCCCTTCCACGAAAATAAAAAATACATATAAACAAATCAACATAATTGCCATACAATATGCACACTCAATATTGATTCATAAAAGGCGGCTAAAAAATAGACAACCTATCAGAGACCTACACGACCTAGCATAACTAAAACACTCACAAACCCGATATACCCCCCCCCCCCCCCCCGTAGTAGTGCCACGATAACTACCACTGTTGAAGGCACATGTTACCAGCTACCGGTAAAGGTTGTTAGTCACTAATGTAGTGTCTACTCCCTGCAAAGGGTGAAGTAGTTTTACATCTAACGCCATTGCCCTAGGGTGTGGCCAAGGATGTTTTACGAACAAACACCTCTATTCACTCCAGCCTCTTTTCTAAGACCGGAGTTCTTCTTCTTCTTCTTCTGTCTATGCTTGTGCAATCTTATCTCCTATTGACTCTAATAAATTCTTGTGTGAGTTGTCTGGTGTGTGGATGATGGTGAATGATTAGATGATGAGGTAAATAATAATTTGGGGGGGGGGGATTAAATGGGAGTGGGAGATTTTGTAATCTTCTTAGTATAGTGAGACTACGTGTAGGAAATCCATTTTGGAGGGTGGCATTGCATTGTGTTGATATGGGGCTTATGAAGACTATTAAGGTGTATATGATATGTGGGATGTGATATGCGCGGAGGAGTTGGACATGTTGGGATTGGTGAGGGAGCTCTTGGTTGAGGTTAGTGTTGTGTATGGGAGGTTGTACAAAGGGAAAGAATGTGTTAAATAGTATGGCATTTTTAATGTTTATTGTCGTGGAATTTTTTTGCTAGCATTGAGAGTGTTTTTGTTGAAATATTTTTAGTATTTTTATAAGGATATGGTATGCAAGTTCTGGGTTTGGGAAAATATCTTTGGTGAGTTGAATGAGGGTAGAGGAGTTCCATATGTGATAATGACTAGTTTTACGTTTGGGTTTTTTGAGGTGTATGTATGGGAAGAGGGTTCCTATGAAGTTTGTGTTTACTATGAGGGTGGTTAATTGGTGTTGTATACGTGTGGGGGTTGTTGTACATAAAACACTATATTCGTTAAATTAAGGCTTTCTCAAGTCTCAAATTAATATTTGGATCAAACAACATTCCGTGTTCCGAAACTATATTGCGAACAATTTCAAATATATTATATGTTCTAATATCCCAAATCTATTATGTGTGGACATAAGCACATATGGTAGAGCACTCAACACCAACTTCATCAACAAAAACACTTTGGGTAGAGCACTCCAAACTAGTTTCACCCAAGAAACATATAAAATGATTTCTATTATTAGCATGGTCAATAAAATATAGACATTGCAACATACAAAGTGCATGCAATAAATGCATATTTCTTCAATGGAAAATGTAGTCCCAAACTTAATAAAAAAATGAACTTCACAATCGTATTGAAATATAGTAAATGGATATTCATCCAACCCCAAACAATATAGCATTCGCAGGTTCTACCCAAACTTTGCCCCAAGTTTGAGGAGCACACATATGAGTAATATATATTCGTCGAATTACTGTTTACACTATAATCATGCTAACACAATCCTACCAACTTCTCATTCAACGTGGGTTGCTTCTTCTGCGATCCGAGCAAGGTTGTCTTTTGCAAAAGTTATGTACTTTTGAGGGATGGACACTGATCCACTATGATTTTTCCGTGGTTTCCATGCTATGAATATGGAATCTGTATCTACCCAAGATGGACCGTGCTCAGAATCCACCTTCCACCGAAAGTGTTGGTTTGTATCCCAGCCTGTATAATGCCGAACAACATCTTCATTCCGTGCTGTCGGTCGGTAGTACTCTACTTGTATTTGTCGAAAATGAGGGCTGGAAGTTACAAAATTTGGATTGGACAAAACTCTTGCCACCCACACTGGCTTTGCATATGTCTCATCTCCAGGACGCAAAATGAGCATATAACCTTCATGACAATCCACTGCAATGCGGAAAGATGGTGGGGGACGTTGACTAGCAGGTCCAACGTAATGGTCGTCCATATCAAACTCCTCACGAACCTCTCCATTACTCAAAAGACTAGCCTCCGAAGCTTGTACATCGATACGAGTTTGTAGCCAAAATCCGTGCCTCAAAGTATGAGGGCTATCTTGGTGGAGGTCTGCCAAGGCCGCACGAACACGTGTCCAATAATGTATCCAACTCCCATAACGATGCCAACATGATCCGCCAACATCCGCTATCTTCAAACTCTCCCAATATTGAATGAAGCCTGATATACCTTTCAAAATATCCTCCAAATTCTTCATGGCTATTGGCTTGCAAGGCCTAGGCTCTCCATCCGGTAACATGGTCTTCCCATCCGCATCCACGCACCACACAAGGAGACCCTCTGGCGGGCTCCAGTCTTGTGTCGTGCACAACAACTTGTATTGCATGGCCGGGATACCATCGTCACGCATGTAGAACCGGAATTGTTGTGCCTTCGTATGGCCAATCAATCGATGAGCTCCACTTCGAATATAAGGTTCTATAAATGCCTTGAAGTCTGGCACCTCCTCAATCATATGGGGGATGACGGGAACGTTCTCCAAATCCATGTACGACTTCATCAATAACGGGATTGTAGGAAAATCCTCCTCCCGCAACTTCATGCTCCACCGTCCAAAAGATGCATCAATATCGTCGTGCGTGTGGCCTACCAATAGGAAGGACACAAAAACCTCCTTGAAAATGCCTTTCGCAACCAACAACGACCAATATGCAAATATATATCTACTTTTATTGTCCTTGGCACAATTGTCCAATTGGACACGCAAAGTGGGGGGCAACTTCTTGGCTATCACGGGTTCACTGGGTGGTTCGGGCAACGAATACAAGCATACATCTTTTCCATCCATCACTGCTTCATATAAAGGTGTTGAACCCGTGTTTTCAAATAACAATCATGAAGAATAGGCTGGCGGTTTCTCTAAATCACGCAAAAGCCTTGCAAATGACCCTATCGTGTGGTTTGAATTTGCCGGATACAAATCAAGAGCATAATGGGCAAACTTGACATCACCGTGTCCATGTGCAATCATTCCTACAATGCCAACCCAAAGTGATTAGTATCTATGTATGTCTAAATCGTTTTGAGTGAATCAATGTTCTCAAGTACATCACGGAATAAAATACAATAATATTTAGGGTATGTCATAACATTGTTTCGAAGATCACCTGTAACCGATACATGCAACTTAAAAAACCCATCCGTGGCCTTGATTCGTTTTGCAAAACATGGGGAGGTTGTCTTGGCATGGTCCATTTTGTCATGGATGACCGTAAGAACTTCCAAGGGCCTGGAGATGGACAAAGCTCTATTTGTGTAGTAATCATTACGGTGTGCCTCTTGCATGTTTACGTGCTTGAAATAGTTCAATTGATGCACCGCAAACGACTCGGTACCCATCGTGTGTGCATCCCGAAGGCGCTTCAACTTCTCACAATTAGAGCACCTTGCAAATTTGTCCCCTCGTCTTTTTGTAATGTATTCGCTGAAGTTTGCTTTCTTGATTGCACTCAATTTTGACGATGAAATTGGCTCCAACCCAATCTTCTCGCCAACTGCATTTACATCCAACAATATGTCTTTCCATTTTGTGCATGTGGGAAGAATTTTCTCCACAACCTTCTCACCAGTTGTGAGTGTGCGTGTTTTGGGCGGCATTGCATCGGCAAGTGGGACAATGATGGTTGCTAGAGTGGCCGTTGCTTGCCTTGTTGCTTCCCTAGGTTTCTTTAAACCCACGTTCCCATGGTGACGGGACCGGCGGCCTTCCTTGGTATAAGCAGCTTGTCTATAAAAGTCCGCTTTCGACACACCATGAATGGTGTACCATGCCTTGCAACACACGTCTATGCTCTCAATGGTGAAGACCTTGCGACCCGCCCCATTCACATGTATCACCCTATGCACATCAAGTTTTTTGGTGGATCTTAGACGGAAATCACCAAACCACATTTCTTCGCGGATGGCCTTCAAATTATCCCTTGGAAACAATTGGCAACAACGATGCACACAACAATCCTTTGTGGCAACTTCTCTAATGGACTCCTCCCCGAGCAACCTTTGACGTTTACAATCAGTTGCAGACGGAGCAAGACGTGCCAATGTATCGTACTTTCTTTGACCCTTACGTGGCCGCATGTTTGATTGCTGCTCTTTTTCGATTTGCAAGTGTCGTTGCTCATGTTCACACAAACTAACTCCATCAATCGTGACATTCCTCAATGGCCACCTCCGGAGGGAGAACCTATGAGTGGGATCCACCTCGGAATGAACGAGCGACTCCAATATGACAACCCCAACGTCCTCGGTGCCAAACGGATTTTCATCAATGCAATCTTGTGGATGGGTGTTGCGACAAATCCCCTCCGCCACAACAACTCCACTGTCATTAAGAAGTACCACCTCCAAATTCACCCATGAAGCCCTTGAGAGTCCCGTACATTCAGCAATGGGACATTGCGGTACGGAAGGCGAAGGTAAATCCAAATGATCTTCATCTGCACTGTCAGCCATAGTATCCTCCCCGACAATGTCTATCTCATCCTCAGATGCAGATGGCCAAGTGGCCATGTCTTCAGATGACCAATCCCCTCTTTCACTAAACCCATTCATTCTGCCTACACACATGAACATTGAACCTTGTCAAGAAACCACAAATATTGTAGGTTCCAATCGAATAATACAAAAACAATCTTATATAAACAATATTGCAAATACTCAGTGTTCATACATGTTCATATGACTGCTATGCCATTGGCTTTGTAAAGGTTTGGGTTGGCCAGTGGACATACTATCATTTAGAGCCCATCCACACGGTGGGGCTGGGTTTGGGTCGACCTACCCAAGCCTTGTGGCACGATGGGATCATGGTCATCCACACTCCATCCAAACAGTGGGGATAAATTGGGTCGAGCGACCCAAACCTTTTCGCAAGATGGGTTCAGGCTCATAACAGGGAGCACCCACACAGTGAGGATGGATTGGGTAGACCGTCCCAAATTATGTAAGGGCAATGGGATGGGTCAAACCTAGTACATGCCCACTGTGGGATAAGGTTTGGGTCGACCGACCCAAACCTTATAGGGCAGGAAGGGCTCAAAGTCCACCCTAGTACCTGCCTCACGTGGGGGTGGGTTTGGGTCGACCGACCCAAACCTTCAGGGGCAGGATGGGCTCCGTGTGCACCGTAGTACCTGCCTCATGTGAAGGTGGGTTTGGGTCGACCGACCCAAATCTTGAGGGGCAGGATGGACTCCGTGTCCACCATAGTACCTGCCTCATGAGAGTATAGGTTTGGATCGACCGACCCAAACCTTGAGGGGCAAGATGGGCTCCGTGTCCACCCTTGTACCTGCCTCATGAGAGTATAGGTTTGGGTCGACCGACCCAAACCTTGAGGGGTAAGATGGACTCCGTGTCCACCATAGTACCTGCCTCATGCGGGTATAGGTTTGGGTCGACCGACCCAAACCTTGAGGGCCAGGATGGGCTCCTTGTCCACCCTAGTACTTGCCTCATGAGAGTATAGGTTTGGATCGACCGACCCAAACCTTGAGGGGCAAGATGGGCTCCGTGTCCACCCTTGTACCTGCCTCATGAGAGTATAGGTTTGGGTCGACCGACCCAAACCTTGAGGGGTAAGATGGACTCCGTGTCCACCATAGTACCTGCCTCATGCGGGTATAGGTTTGGGTCGACCGACCCAAACCTTGAGGGCCAGGATGGGCTCCTTGTCCACCCTAGTACTTGCCTCACGAGGGGATAGGTTTGGGTCGACCGACCCAAACCTTGAGGGGCAGGATGGACTCCGTGTCCACCATAGTACCTGCCTCATGAGAGTATAGGTTTGGGTCGACCGACCCAAACCTTGAGGGGCAAGATGGACTCCGTGTCCACCATAATACCTGCCTCATGAGGGTATAGATTTGGGTCGACCGACCCAAACCTTGAGGGCCGGGATGGGCTCCTTGTCCACCCTAGTACCTGCCTCACGAGGGGATAGGTTTGGGTCGACCGACCCAAACCTTGAGGGGCAGGATGGACTCCGTGTCCACCCTAGTACCTACCTCATGTGAGGGTGGGTTTGGGTCGACCAACCCAAACCTTGAAGGCCAGGATGGGCTCCTTGTCCACCCTAGTACCTGCCTCACGAGTGGATAGGTTTGGGTCGACCGACCCAAACATTGAGGGGCAGGATGGGCTCCGTGTGCACCCTAGTACCTGCCCCATGTGAAGGTGGGTTTGGGTTGACCGACCCAAACCAACAGGGGCAAGATGGACTCCGTGTCCACCCTAGTACATGCCTCATGAGAGTAAAGGTTTGGGTCGACCGACCCAAACCTTGAGGGGCAAGATGGACTCCGTGTCCACCATAGTACCTGCCTCATGAGGGTATAGGTTTGGGTCGACCGACCCAAACCTTGAGGGCAAGGATGGGCTCCTTGTCCACTCTAGTAGCTGCCTCATGAGGGGATAGATTTGGGTCAGGCTGAAACCCGCCCACACTAGTGGAGGGGTTTGGGTCGACCGACCCAAACCTGATCAGGGTCAGGCTGAAACCCGCCCACACTAGCGGAGGGGTTTGGGTCGACCGACCCAAACCTAATAAGAGTCACACTAAAACCCTCAAAATCCGGCAGATATTGCGGCGGACAATCCGAAATGAGTTGATTTTGAGCTCATTGCAAAGTTCACGGTGGGCTTCCATGCTGTGAATAGGTGCTCATGAACTTGCATGCTGTGGATAAGTGCTAATGAACGGCAGCATGTACGAACCTTGAAGTATAGCTCCGACTAAGAGTTCTCTCTACGAATTCAAGAGTGGGAGAAGAGCAAAAAATGATAGATTTTTGGGGGGTGCGTCCCTTTATACTATCCACCTCCGTTTCTCCGACTTCCTCATTGGATGCTTTTCTTGCCTTGTTCTCCTGCAGAGGTTATTTCAAACCTCTTGACATAATTCCCCGTCTTCTGTTTATAGTAGAAAATGCGCATCTATCAATGCCCCTCTGATACCCCAGCCGTCATATGACTTAGTCTATGATATTTAATCTATTTTTTTTTGTCTTGTGTGGATATGACATACGCCGTTGGGAGGAAGGGTGGCGGCCACATTAATTTTTTCAAGTGTCATGACGGTATATTTTAACCAATATTTTAACTTCATTCAATGCTTTCAAGTGTAAACCTATTTAGGTGGGGTTTGGGCCATTTGGAGGCTGCAATTAATTATGAAAGGGTTTCCAAGGCTTGAGGCCATTGTCGTGATGAATAAAATTATTTATTTGTCTCCCCTAAACCCTAAACCCTAGAACATTGCTTTATTATCTCGCATGCAAGTGTGGCAATGAGGAACGTATGTGGACGTTGTTAAAGGGATACTAACTACCAATGTCGCTTTTTAGTTCAATCTGTTAATGATATTTGAATCCATCTTGAAGTTCACTTGAAGTTTACTAATGTGTGGCCTTCGTGGCTCTTCGTGGCGCCAACCATCAAATGACATTGCTAATTCCGTGATGAAATAACTACACAAAATATGAGGTGTGTGTTTCATTATATTTAGTGTTGTTACCACCCTACTATGCTCAACATTAATTTTTAAATCTTTGACAATTACTGTTACACATAAATGTGTCGCTTACCTTCTACTTTCACATATATTTTTTCTTTTCACATCCTTACTAACACTAATTGCAAACATGTAAATTCCACATATTACCATAGATGATACTTATTGTGAGAGTTTACATTTTATGTCACTGACTTTCATATGGTTATTGATATTTAGTGCATGCGCTTGTATATAGGGTATCAAACACTAGATATCATATTTTGTGTAGTTGGGTTTTGTAACTTAAGTTATTTGTGATTTGACTTGTCAAAAAAATGTAGTTAACTTTATTTGTTTTAAAAAATGTTTGACAAAAAATGTAGTGTTGTAGTGTCCCTACAATAAATAACATATTTAGAGTTTGATACACTAAATACGAACGCATCTACTCAATACTAATACCACTATGAAAGTAAGTAACATCAAATGTAAACTCAAACACTCAATATTATCTATGGTAATATGTTGAAGTTACATGTTTGAATATAGTGTTAGTAAGGATATGGAAAAAAAAATGATAAAGAAAGATCTCCAATATATCTTCCAATATCCTATAACAATATTTGTCAAAAAAATTAAAATTATTGTTGATGGGGGTAGACTGTCTCATTTTATTTGCCTATGATATGCACCATTGGGAAGAAAATGATATTTGATAAGTGATTTTGCGAACCCATCCTCCACAACTTCACATTGATGCATTGCATACAGATTAAATTATGTACTTCCAGGATATTACTCTACTTGGACTCAAATATTATAGTTTATTTCAAACAATATATTGACGATATATGTGGCAACATTATGAAACTTCATATAGCCGTAGCCACCAAATACAATTACAGTTTATGTCGTTATGAAGACTTTCACATGAGGACTTATACATTGAAAACAAGGAATTGATCTCATGACAAATTTGAATAAATTGGCCAACTTTCAATTTGCAACAATAAAATGAGAAAAGCTTTAAAAGAACATGTGACGTTTGTAATGTGTGCACACAACGTTGATCCATTGTCCAACATACAAGTGTGGCAATGGATAACCTGTGTGAAAGGCATTAATGGGAATTCCATCACGAATAGAACTTTTTAGTTCACTCTTTCAAGGATGTTTGAAACTATCATGAAGTCCACTTGAAATCTAGTATGAAGATCATATCTACTATAATCAAGTTATTATACTCTTCTTTTTAGACAGACATTGTTATAACTTAATATTGGTTGACATGATCGTGAGCACATATGATTAGGATGTTGTCAAGACAATATACATTTGTATTGGAAACTACAAGCACTAAGGCCCTATCATTTAACCTATGTGCCATTCATTTAAGGCTTGCGGTGTTTAGGGTTTAGGGTTTAGGTTGGAGGGATCATCGAACATCAAGCTTAATGCTTAAATGGCTTCATATGATGTTGAACTCCATGGGGTTGCAGTAGATAAATTTGTAATCTTTGTGTATCTCCCATGTACTTCAAATGTCAACTTCTATGTACTGATATAAATGTTGAATTTAATGCTACTTGGGTGGGTAATATCCATTGTAGGCTACAGCCTTATCTTCTACGAACTTGGGTTATAGAAATTACAATAGAGAGCACTAAACCCTTGACCATGTAAATTGTCACCATATTTTAATTGTTGCACCGTGCAATTGCATTTGAGGATTGCAATATACTTATGAAATACTCCTCTTAGACTTTGTATCGCTCTCATCTTACTCCATATGACTACAATATTCAGATACTAAAACAAATAATGGATTCATTCTATGATGTAAGCAATTCCAACGCGGGACCATTGAATTGAACACCATTAAAATCAGAGTTGGTGATGGTGTTAATTTTGTGCAATACCTTAGGCTATGTTGCTTTTCGATTTTTGGGCTAAGCCGCTATAGATAGCGGCTTAGAAGGCCGGGGCCAGGCTTCGGCGGGCAGGAGGCCGGGTGGCCGCTAGGCGCCAGGTGTGCACCCCAGAAGCCTCGGGTAGCCACCATCACCAATAAGGTGTTGACACATGGCAGGGTGGCTGCCCGCGAGGCTTGTGAGCCGTAGATGGGCTCGGGGCGCTCCCATGGCCCAGATTGGGTCCCATGGCGACCCTTCGCTTTGTCTATTTAACTCCCTCCGCGCCAAGCTCCCTCCTTTCTCTCCCTCATTTCTCACCTTGTCGTGAAGCGGCGCCTCCGCCTAACGCCGCTTCCCACATTCTCTCTCTCATTCCTTTCCACCTCTCTGATTCTTGTAACCCTCTTCTCTCATTCTCTCTTCTTCTTGTAAGGGTTTAGGAGTGATTGTAGAGTGTGTTTAGGGGTTAGGGTAGTGTTTTTGTGTAAAAATATGCGCATTGAGTGATTTCAGGGTGTGTATGTTGTTTAGGAGTGTTGTTTTGTTTAAAAATACAAGCATTGAGTGATTTCAGAGTGTGTTTGTTGGTTAGGACTGGAAGCGGCGCATCCGCCTAGCGGCGCGGAGTGATTGTAGTAGGGTAGTGTTTTTGTGTAAAAGTATCCGCATTGAGTGATTTCATAGTGTGCTTGTTGTTTAGGAGTGTTGTTTTGTTTAAAAATACGAGCATTGAGTGATTTCAGAGTGTGTTTGTTGGTTAGGAGTGTGTTTTTGTTTTAAAGTGCGCCCTTGTAGTGATTTCAGAGTGTTTTTGTTGTTTTGAAGTGTGTTTTTGTATTTAAGTTCTTTGAGTGATTTCAGAGTGCTTAGGGTTTTGTTGCAAGGATCAGGTTGTTGCAAGAACAAACTATTGAGTGCGTCTGAGATTAAGAGTGTGTGTGAGTTGTTTGTGAAATCCAGTGAGTGGAATTTTAGTGAGTGTTAGTGATATCTGAGTGTTCAGGTGTAATCTGATTCTAAGAATCAGATTCGCAAAACCTATTCGCAAAACAGCATCAGATTGGCAGAGCTTGCATCAAGGTAACTTATCTCACTCAACATAACCTGTTTCTTAGCCTTTAGGGTCTTCATGCATATACAATGCATAAGCATTGTATATGCAGCGTAAAACATTATGGATGAATATTGAAACAGTACATTTCGGTAGACGCCCGAAACCTCTATATAAAACCCCAAACCCATAAAGAATTAACTGGGCAGCTAGTTTGGGTCGACCGACCCAAACTCTGCAGCTGGTTGGGATCGCTCGACCCAAACTCTACAGCTGGTTTGGGTCGCTCGACCCAAACTCTGCAACCTACAAATCCAATATCCCAAAATAAACATCCTTCCCACCATCAACAAGAAATTATATTCAAATGGCTATAATTTGAAATCGTCTGATATTTGTTGGCATGTCCACATACGTCCAGCGCGGTTCTAGAAGCTCACCAAAAATTGCTCTCATGTTGGATAATTTGACCACTACACAATATTCAATATATTCATATTCTTAAGACCCTAACTCTACCAATAATTCTTATACGATTAGGCTATTCAAGGCTTGGGTTTGGGTCGGTCGACCCAAACCTATTCATGATGGCCAGTAGAGCACCCTTCAATTCGTACTTATGTTCAATCCAAGTTGAAAAACTTTGGGTCGATCGACCTAAACTAACAATTTTGTTTCTGGACTTACAGAGACTTGGAGAGAGGTGGTTCATGCTCGCCCCAGACCACCTTTGGGAGGAGTATGAAACTCCACAGGACGACTCATACGTCCCAAAGGATGGGATCGTTCTTGCGTGGTCCGTTCAGGTTGTGAAAGCCTCCCAGTACAAGCTCTTGTTCGTGGTGAAAGTGGGGACCCACGAGCAACACTGATGGGATGGGAGGTTGCTTCCGTCCAAGCTCTCGGGGAGCACGTGGACGTTATTCTAGAGAACTCCGCCGTGCAGAACGTGCATATGTTCATGCACCAATTCTCCAAGGCTTTCGACCCCCTATACGCCAAGGAGACGTGCGTTGACCCGGAGACCATAAAACCGGAGACCATCTTCATAGATGGCACTGTATCGAACACCAAGGTCGCTAGCAGGTTCACAAAACTGAAACAAGCGATCACGGTTTTGAATAAAGCGTTGCAAAGAAAACCAAAAACGCAACAACCTGTCAGGCGGAAGGCCACGACAGAAGAAGGAGCAGGTTCCTCCAGACCCCAATCTGTGAGGAAGCCGCGGGCGGTCCCGGCAGATTCTAGAAGAACGAGCACTACCTCGACTCCGGCTGACAGCGAGACGCCAACGCCTTCAGGAAGCCGGCAGACGACCCCGTCGAAAAGGGCAAGAGAGTCATCAGTTATGACCACCGAGCCAGTTTCGCCACAGTTGCGGATGCCCAAGCCTGGCCAAGAGGTTGATGCTGGGGAAATTCAAAAAATCAACGACAATTTTGAGACGAAATGCCTCCATTGCTTCTTTATGGGCAGGGACTTCAAGTTCGAGGTGAACATTGCACAATGCCACCTTGCGCCACCTGAAAAGTGTGTCCGTGCCAAGGAGGATGCCTATGTCGACTGGATGGTCGCTCAAATCTTGGGCGGGCAGTTCAAGGACGACAGGCAGACAATTGTCGTTATGCCCCAGGGGCTAAAAAGAATGCCTACGGCTGATATGTGGCCGGGGATTTCTAAAGGAGATTTTTGGCTGATTGACGGCCAGCACAGTGTAGAGGCCTCCAAAAAAATCCAGCTGATGACTGAATGGGACGACCCCAACAACCTGAAGGAGAAGCTGAAGGTATGGAAGGCACTGGTGGTTTGGTCGGACAACGAAACCGTCCTCAGTGACATCTCCAAGATTTTCAACATGGGGAATAAAAAGAGGGCGTATCAGGCATCCTGGATTAGGAATATAATGGCCTCGAGGGATGTGTGGGAGTTCTATGGCAGGCCTCCCAAGGAAAGGGAGAATGCAAAAAACAAGAACCCAAAATGGGAGGTGAGTAAGTTTGGGTCGATCGACCCAAACTCTTGTATTGTTTTATTTTCTTCGCAAGTTTTGTAGATTGGGTCGATCGACCCAAACTCTTGGATTGTCTTATAGTCTTCATCAGATTTAAAGTTTGGGTCGATCGACCCAAACAGCTGTTCCATTTTTTTCATGATGTGTTCTCTAACATATGTTCTTGACTTCATGTACAGGACTTCAAATACCAGATGATCAATAAATTCTCCTCTATTGACAATGCTAGCCACAAGCAAAAAAAATATAACGAGCTAAGAGGAGAAATCTACTTGATCACAGCGTTCGACTCCGTGTGAACAAAATGAAAGATTGTCTTCGAAAAACACGAGACGGGAGACCTCATCGATCCCGACACCGGCATTCTGTACGACCAAACTGCGCGCTTCAAGCAAATGAAGCCACTGGTGAGGGAGTTCTTCAGAGCTCTTCAAGGTCTCTCGGAGACAGAGGTGGGAAAGGTGGCGTCCCACATCCTCCACGTGGAGCCAACGGCGAAGAGATGCTGGGTTCACCCGAAGATCGTCTTCACGAAGCCAAAGATCTTCGTCCCTTCATGCTACACCTTGAAGGAATGGACGGAGAACAGGAAGAAGAAGACAACCATCGTCCAAGAGCTGCACAAGCTGGTGCCCGAGAAGAAGCTCATCGTGGACGGAGAGGTTGACGAGGCGCACTGGAGGGCATTCAAAGCCGAGTACAAGTTCACCAGTGCGTCCATGGCGGCACTCATGAGGGAGGCGGGAGACGATTTCCTCAGGTCCAAGCTCGTGAAGGGGGGGAGGAACCGGGCGCTTCCCGAACACTCCGCGCGTGCCTTCTCCAACTTTATAAAGGAGAAGAAGATCGTCAGGTTCGAGGGCGAAGCTCACTTCAACTTGGTCTCCCTCGAGCCTTTCAAGATCCAAGGTTGGCCGGGCTCTGATGCCAGGAAGGCGATCAGGACTGCAGCCGGGGACCGCTTCCCCTTCGGAATGATAGACTTCAGGAACATTCCTGGAGCCTCATTCGAGGGGACAATGAGCACCCCGTTTTACGAGCCGTTCTTCACCAAGTTCGTGGACTACGCTAGCCCCAAATTCAGGGAGGTCGACGTCAGGTTGTGGATTGTCGAGGACAGGAGGGCGGAGCAGGTGTACGAGATCGTGCGTAAATTGCAACCAAAGTACGCCGTCTCAAAATCTCATTACGTTGCTGCACCGGCGGAGGGGGCGTACAGCTCATTGAAAGACAAGAAGACGAAGATAGTCTGTGTGCTGTGCTTGTACTTCGTGTACAAAGCTGAGCTGCTGAAGGTGCCAAACCATCCTATAGCCCGGATGGAAAAGCTTTTCCAAGTCCCAGAAGGGTTGGGCACCAACAGGAGCTTGTACGACGAGGCGAAGTACGCCAACTACCCCGCGGATGAGCTGCGGATGGATTTTTACCTGCGGATGATGAGGACCCTCACGAAGAGGGGGGACTTCATCTTCAACGTCTTCGGGGGCTCCAAACCGGTTTTTGCAGCAATGGTAAGAAACTTACCTCGTGGATCTATATGCGTGGTTTGGGTTGAGCGACCCAAACTATGGGCATGCTTGGTTTGGGTCGAGCGACCCAAACTAAGTATTCTTGTTTTGTTTTGGATGTTATTTTTTCTTATTCTTCATTTGTGATACTAATACTATTGATTTGGATTGTGCAGATGTCTGGGTTGAACATCTACTCCTATGTGGAGGATGCCGATGTTCAATTCTACAGGACCCAGAAGGCACTGGCAAAGAGAATGGACATCCTCGACTGGATACCCGGATCCTACGTCGAAGAGATCGTCGACGGGGGCGAGAACCCGTTGGATATGGCCAGGCGAATCAACCCAGGCGAATTCGCCATGTGGGCCCCCGTTCAATTGCCAGAACCCCTCATCGGATTGCATCCGGGCAATCCGTCCGTGGAGGCAGGTGGCGAGGTTGCGGAGGAGGAAGAGGAAGAGGAGGAGGAGGAGAAAGTGGAAGGAGAGGTGGAGGAAGGGGCAACAGGATTCACTCAAGAATCCGAGGCCCCTCAGAGGAAGAAGGCCATGCGGGCTGCCACGCCGCAGAGCAAGCTAGTGCCCGTCCTCACGGTGGCCGACGCGGAGGACATGTATTCGAGGGACGCGACGGCCACCTTCAGGGAGCGGCGAATGCTGAAGGGCAAGAAGCTGTACGGGGACTATGCGGTGGAGGAGACGATCGCCATAAGCTCCGAAGACGAGGACGACATGGAGCTCGCGAAGAGGCTGAGGTCGGATCCTGCCTCCCCCACAGCGTTCGCCAGGATGGTGAGGGTGAAACCGGAGGTCCTCACCGTGGAAGAGGCCAACACCAAAATGCTCCGGGACGAGGAGCAGCGCATCCGATTGGAGAAGGCTGCCGCCGAGGAGCCCTCGGTCGCAACGAAGTCGCGGAGTTGAGGGCTCTCCTCTTGGAGCAGGAGCGGCAAAGGGCGATGGCCCAACCTCCGTCCCAAGCGGACCTGATCACGCAAGTGATCCAGGGCATGCTAGCGCAGGGATTGGTGATGGCTCCCCCGAGTTCATTTCCTCACTTGCCCCCAGGCTTCCCTCCCCAGGATATCGGCCCGCGGCCCACGCCGCAGCAGTCCTTCAGCTTCGGGCATATGCTGCAGCCTCACGCCCGCCCTTACGCGCCCGTCCAGCAGGTGGACGACCCCAACCTTTGGCGCGTCCCCGGAGCTTCCAGCTCATTGGCACCCCCGCTGCTCCGGCCTCCCATCCTCTTGCCCCCACACCACCAGCGGGACGACCCCCACATGTTTGGGTCGTCCGACCCAAACAGTGCCGACGTTGCAACGTCCCAGAACGACGCTCGCCAAGCAGCAGGGTTTGGGTCGGCCGACCCAAACCCCGTCCCCGATCAGACCCCGGTGGACGAGCCCATGTTAGATGTTGAAGGCCCGCAAGGGCCTGGTGATACCTCTACTCCTAACCCAGTCGATGAACCAATGCATGATGCGCATGCGGAGGTTGGGTTGGGACAAAGGCCTGACAGTCAGCCTTTGCATGAGCAGGTTGAGGCTGAAGTCGTCGTCGGAGGCGGCGGTGACAGAGGTGGGGCAGCGCACGCGGTGACGGCATCCACGTCGTCAAGGCACAACCAAGGCGAGGTAATGCACTGACCCCACTCAGTTTGGGTCGGTCGACCCAAAATCCCTGGGTCTTTGTCTTCTTGCCTTGGTCGTGTCCCCTAGCTACCCTAAACTCACGCACACGTCGCCCCCCCGGCACTCGCGCCCTTCGCCACATCCCCCCGACCATTCGTTCGTCCACATACCCCCCGGCTTGCGACGAAGTCTTCATCACGGCGGCCCGTCTCTTCAATTTTTGCTAGATGTAGAAGTAGGCTAGTTTGAACGCATCGTTCAACGCGGCTCCCCCCAATCAAGATGTACATAGAGCATTGTATACAATATAATCGCCATTTTTTACTCCTATATACTTGTATCTTGTGTTTGAATGTATGTTGTATGCTCTTGCCTCTCTTGTGTCCCTTGTTGCACCCCCTCCAAAATGAATAAAATGGTTTTGTGTTTGCACCGAGAACACTCGTTTCTTTAATGCTTCGTTTGGACATAGCATGACATAAGTCGCCCACCGTTTTCTCTCGATCGTATCCGCAGGGCTCGGAGCATAGCGTAACGGCTCCCCGACGCTCTTCTCCAAGGAGCGGAGAGGGCAGCGCGGCGGCGCCCCCGATTTTATCCGCCCCAGCCCCGCGGCCGAAGAAACGATTCCTGGTGTTAGACCTGAACGGGGTCCTCGTCCAATGCGTTCATTGCCCTAGGACCCCCACGGTGCCCTTTTGCAAGCCCGAGGACGCGAATTACGACGGGCCGCCCATGTTCATAAAGAGCAAGCTAGTTCACCTCCGCCCGTGGCTTCGGACCTTCCTCCAGATCGCCCAACAACGATGGTGGGTGGTCGTTTGGAGCTCCATGAAGGCCGAGAACACCAATGCCGTCGTGGAGTTCATCTTCAAGGGCATCGAGCCCCCCTGCATGGTCCTAGCACAGGAAGCCTGTAGAATATTGTACACACAGGACGGCAAAGTCGTCAAAAAACCAAACAACCCCGCTTCCCCCCAATATCTCAAGGTCTTGAAGCCCATTTTTTGGGACCAGCGTCCGTCCTTGGTAGGCGTCCCCTACGACGTCCGCCCCACCCGCGTGAACACGCTCATGGTGGACGACAGCGCCGCAAAGAACATGTTGAACCCGACGGCCAACCTCATAGTTTGCCCTATATGGACGGTCGAGAAGGTCCGGGATCGATTTTTGTTAGACCTTGGTAAATACCTCCAGGCGCTCTGCGGAAGCGGACTGCCCGTAAACAATTTTGTTAGGAATAATCCCATAGACGAGAGATACTTGGATCCACGAGACCATTTGTACAGAGAGTTGTTATCTCACGCGAAATTTAACAAGCTCATTTGAGACACTACGTGTGTTTGTATGTGTATGTATGTATGTGTGTGTGTGTGTGTGTGCGCGCGCGCGCGCCCGTTCATTTTGTGTAATATATATGCTTCATATGTATCTTGATTTTCACGCGCTCTATCAAACCCTCCTCCCTTGGGTTTTGTTTTGTTTCCTTTTTTGCGCCAGCGTTTGGAGCCCTCGATTGACATCGTCAGCGAGTCAGACTTGGGGAGCTTCTTCTACGAGACCGTTTACGACGCCGCGTCAACCATTGACTACTCCAAGGAGCCTCTTGACGCCGGCGTCGTCGATAGCCCCCCACCCAAGCAAATCTTCCGGCGATATGCGTCCCCGTCGCCGCTCAAGGGCATAAATCGCAAATGCGTCCGGACATCCCCCTCTCGGCCCGGCGGCAGTATTACACCTCAATGGCGGTTGCGGATGGACGCTCGGCCAACGAAGAGTGGAACCCTTCCTATTCCTTTGCGGGACGTATTGCCCCTCCTCGCCAACTCCGACGGGAACGCCCCCGGTGACAAGGTGAACCCCCCCCCCCCCCCCAAAACATGGTTAACCGCGCATTACAATCATCCCGCACTTAAAAAATGAACATGTGACACGTTTGGGTCTTCCTCCCTAAACTAACACGTGTGTTCTTGCATTCACGCGTTGCAGGTTGCTCCCACCCGTAAACCTATGCGGGCTAGTATGTCCGTCGAGTTGGAGCGTTTCTACTCCATGACCAGAAATGCAAGACAGTCCACTTCATCGTATTCGAATTCTTCGTCGTATAATTCGGGCGGCCGACGGAATCCAAAATGTGTTATTGATGGCGGTCACCCCAAGAATGGCTATAGTCGCGGGGCGGAGATTTTCAGGAATGTTGAAGCAATGCGAGCAAAAGAAGCCGCAGCAAAAGAAAAAGAGGCAAAAGCAAAAGAGGCAAAAGAAAAAAAAAGCAAAAGAGATAGAGGCAGTCTTCGAGGCTAGATAGGCCATAGTAGGCGTAGGGTTTTGGACCATAGGCAATATGATTTTGGGTCGCACTATCCAATGGATGTGTGGTGTTAGCATGCTATGCATTTTACGTGCCATACTTTGTATGTTTTTTTTTTTGCAATAATATAAGTGTCACATGATTTTGCCTTCAATATGGTCTAAGGTTTGGAGTGCCTTATTGTGTGCATTAATATGAATGTTTTAAGATTTCCCCTTCAATAAGATCTATGGTTTGGAGTGCCCTACCTAAACCATATTCATACAAGCTCTCATATTTTGTGTGCATTAATATGAATGTTTTAAGATTTTCCCTTCAATAAGATCTATGGTTTGGATTGCCCTACCTAAACCATATTCATACAAGCTCTCATATTTTGTGTGCATTAATATGAATGTTTTAAGATGTCCCCTTCAATTTGGTCTAAGGTTTCGATTGCCCACCCTATACCATCACAAATATGAGTTATTAATGGGGTTCTTGGTCTAAACACCCGCTTCAAAGTGTTCGCATCTTACAACTTTCACCAATATGTGTTCCATTTATCCTTGTTCTTATTTCTGTGAATGTCTCAAAATGCCCAAAAAGTCTCAATTTAACGAATATAGTGTTATAAGTATATTAGGTGGGTTTTGTATGTATATGGAGTTTGCCTTTGGATGGTGTGATGGTGGGTGTGAAAATGTCGGGGCGATCTTGGTGATATGTGGTATTTCCATGATGTGTGTCTCCCATTGGGTGGTGGTGTTGTTGAGGATCTTTGTGGTTGTTGGATGTTTGTGTAAGGTGTGAAAAAGATGTATTAGTATAAGGGTTTGTATTATGCATTTGAGGTGGATATGTTTGTGAAGTACTTTATTGGGTTTGGGATGGAGGTTAGATACATGTGTTTTTTGTGTAGGTGTAGGTATTTGTATTTTTTTGTTAGCATACATTTTGGAAATATGACAACAATCCATAGAAGAAGCTTGAGCTCTTTATTAATATAGATATTACACAAAACAAGTAGAATGAGCCATTGATGTGAGCCTATGAAGGAGTTGTTCATGATATATGTTGTAGCCTTGGTGGTTATTATTGGTTGGTGGTGGGTTGTGGAAGCCCGAAGGGACTTGAAGTCGAGGTAATGTTCTTTCATTATGCATTGGCGGTTGAGGTTGGGGTGGGTACTTCAATAGGAGGGAGCTATGTTTTTTGAGATGCGATTGTTGATCGTTATTGTTGGTGTTTGTGTTGGGTGATAAGTATGGTTTGAAAATATCTTCAAGGTATAGATAATGTGGTTTTAGTCGTAGAGTGTTGTTTTTTCTTTGTGTATATTTTTTTGGGAGGTCTTTAAGGATGTGTGTAAGTGGTCCGGGGTTTGGCTGGATGTCACCACCAAGTAGTTTGAATGTACTCGGATTCATGATGTGGATTACTTGTGGAGTGTATTGGGGGTGTTTATATTACAGTTTAATTGGTATGTATGTGGTGAGAGCGGTTGGGAGTGTGATTTATGGTGGAGTTCGAATATTGTGGAGATTTGGGTGGGGGGATGGTTTTGTAGTGTTTTGGTGTGGTAGAGTGTGGGGCTTGTGTTGTGGGTTGTTGTGTATGTGCATATGGGGGAGCTAATGATGGTTGAGTGTGTTGTTGATGTGTGTTAGCTTTGCTTGGGTGTGGTTTTTTTGGTGTGTGTAGTTGTATGTAAGAGAGAAGAAATATGATCAAGAGTATTGCTTTGATGACGGGTTTTGTTGGAAGCGTGGGTGGTTGTTTGAACTGGTGTTGTGTGTATGAAATGTATGTGGGTTGTATGGTAGAGTGGTGTATAGGTTTACGTTGTAAATTTCTTTTGGTGGAGTTTGAAATGTGGAATGGGATTGTTGGTCAGAGCATTTGATGGATGTGCACAAGGCCATTAGTGTATGTTGCATAAAGCCGTACTAGTGGCACTTTTGCTTCATTGTAAAAACTATGTAAATGACAAACAAACCAAATACATAACATAGTGGCTCTTTGTCGAATTCTCATAGGTGTGCTAATCATTAGGAGTCAATGTGAGGCTTTTGATTCGTATGATTTTGTGGCTAGTTATTTGGTTTGTGTGATGTGTGGTCATTTAGTGGGGGGTGGATGGAATTGTATATCTTTATGTGTAAGATTTTTTTGAGAATAAGATGGTTAGCAAGAAATGAGGACACTTGCTTTGAATGAAGGTGGTTGTCAATATACATAGCATCAAGAGGGGTTGGTTGTAGAGAAAAAATGTGTGCACACTTTAATCTTACTCTCTTAATCGCCTTTCTCACCCATAAGCCTTTCAGCTTCCTGGATTCTAAAATTTATTTCATTTCATTGAGGGTAGAAGGCACAAATTGAATTAAAACTTGAGCTCAGGTGAAAGAGAACAAATTGACATTCCAAAGGATGGGGTGTTTACAAATCAATACAACATATTGGATCTTAGCTACATTGATTATCCCAATTAGTGCGTGTTACTATTCAAATTTACGGAGTGCAATAACATCTTATTCAAGAGTTCAATATTTACTAATGAAGGTTCAATAGGTTGTTTGGACATTATGAAACATGAATGTCATTGCTTGATAAATTATTGCATTCTCGTTAGATAGTTATAGCATTGCATAACTCTCAATAATAAACACACACTAATTGGGATAATCAGTGTAGTTACCAATTCGCCGTGTTAAGCCCAACTGAAATTAATTCAACCCAACACTTGACAAATGGCTTGGATTGAATCTTGCAAATATGTGAAGGATTCAAGAAGGAAATCTTAGAATTGAAACTACGATTAGTTGGATATGATTGGAAAATACTACACTTAAAAGTTGGGACCACTTGTTGTATCAAATCATGGTATAGTGAACAAAAGTTGTACCCTGTCAATTTAGAGGGGCAAGTGGCCACATTCCCTAGTTATATAACTTAAAATAACAATAATGATTCATACTAAGGTTACTAATAAGGTGGATCATGATGTTTTCATACTTATTTTTGTAAAATACATTATTTACAACCCAAAAAGTAGATTATAATGTTTTTAGAATCTACTTCCATAATTGTCGGTTTTCGGAGTGAAAGTGAAGTAGTGTATTTTACTTGAAAATTTGTGGTATACTAGCATAGAATATGATCTTGCCAAATACTTCAATTATACACACAAATCATAACAAATTCTAAAATGAAGTAGGTTTAAGCTGAAATCTACAATACAGTTTAGGATCTACTTCATATGTACCTACACAACACTCATGAGGCAAAAAAAGTGTACTAAGGTAGAGGGTGCTAAAACCGACATCCCACCCAAAAGCAACACTTATAAACGCCTCCTAATCACCAACATTCCACTACCTTGAAAACATGGTAATCGTGAAAACGTCACATGGCTTGTAAAAATATTACATAATTCATTTTCTCGAATACAAGGAAGGCCAACTTTGGTCTTTGGAGGCAACTTAGCCGACTACAAAAAAAATTGCCAACTACAACTATTTCTAAAGTTCAAGTGTATTCTACGAGACTAAAAACTAAGTCAGCCTTGGAAAAAAAATGTCACATGTGAATGTGATATTTTCACAAATACTATGTTTGAGTTGTTCCCCATGGAAAATGAGTGCTCATGTCCACGGAGTAATGGGTTTAGGTGCCATTAGTGGCATCACCACACCGGCCTCCACACATTCTCTACTTTATCTCGGGTTGGTTTAAGGTGGGTTTAGGGTGGCTTGTCAATGCCTATTCTAATCATTCTATTCACATGGAAGAATGGTTCAAGCCCACAAAGCCAAGGAGGTAGACCCACAAAGCCAAGGGGGTCAATACCTAGGCTACAAGGGGACAATTCTACAAAGGGGGGGGGGGGTCAGTTATGAGTTGCAAGGGGACGGTTCTACAAAAGGGGGGGGGGAGGTCAGTACCCAAGATGCAAGGGGACGGTGCTACAACCAAAGCGGGTGGGATCATGGAGGTGGCCATGTTGGGCTTTGATCTAGCTTGGGTCTAGTTATGAATACTATGTTGTAGTGGTTCTAGGCAATCTTGTGTTGGCTCTAGGCAATGAAGGTGGGGGTCCTCATCATATGCAAGGTTGTCATACACGGGGCTTAGGGATCGGTTTAAAGGAAGCTAGTGGTTTTGACTTTGAGTATTCATTAAATATTCGATTGAGGCTTAAAATATTATATTATATTATATTACATTTTGCATCAACCACATAGCCACATGTACGTGCAGTAGCTTAAAGTGTTGGTTTAATCAACCCCTTTGGAAGGCTCCATGGTCTCAAAATGGCATTTTGTATAGAATTGAGCCTACTTGCCTTTATATGAAAAATGTATCAGTGGAAGGGCAGACCATTATTCTTCACTTTACCATCAATTGGTCCTGCTATTGACAACAATGGGACTTGCAAATTTGGACTGGGGGAGTTCACTGCGATAATATTAGAAAACAATGTGCGGGAAAATATAGGGTAATTTATATTCACAAAAGGAAAAATTCAGAATTTTCTTAGAAGTAATATAGGTGAGTATGTATGATAAAATTTGTATTATAAATAATATAGGCTCGATACAAATAACACATATTTTTAAAATATTTGTAAAAATATACCGTAGGATTTAAGGATCCTAGGTTTTTTTTGAAATATGGTGTCCTTTGTGTTTAGAGGCGGGAAGATTTTGGATGAAAAACTACGTCGATTCAGTCTATGAACAGTTTTGCTAGTGTTTTTAAATGCTAGAAACAATTTCTCAAGATAAATTAGAGGAGTTTTGGTCGGTCTTGTGTCTGTCTACTTCAAGCAGGATGTTGTAGTATTAACTCTATACCCTTCTACATTATTGCATGGACCTTATTTTTGCTTGCTTTATTGTTGGTGTTTTAAAAAAAAATTTGACACTCAGTACCGTTGTGTTTAATTATGCGTGTAACTTGATTGAGGAACATGGGCTGATTTTGTTGTTTGAAACTGTTTATGAACACTCTTAATGTAAAACCTTGTTGTGCCTTGGATTTTGATGACTTAGTACTTTGAATGCTCTTAAACCCTTTGGAGCAAATAATTACAATGAACATACCTAGCTTAAAATTAGAGTTTCATCAAATTTAAAAGTAATTATAGGGTCATTCAAAAAACAAGAAATCAGCAAATTATATAATAATACGGTACAAAAAATTAAGGATGGATAATTAAATACCCCTTGAATAAATACCCTTGTCATGCACGTGTATACATATATACATGTCTAGTGAACTCCCCGAGAATTTGGAAGCCCTAATGTTGGACCAATGAGTCCACAATTTTGACCACCAACTGCACAATACTATGAGACTGAATGAGAGAAAAGAAACATCCTCTATAACCACAAAAAGGTGACATCTGAGCATTTAAAACAAAAAACTGTTAAACCATGTCTTGTCGATGTCAATGCACCAGGCGCTTCAGAGAATAACCTTGACATCTGAGCACATGGACATGGCCATATCTAAACACACATGATGAATCCTTGAATATTGAAGGATATTTGGAAAATATGCAACTCTCAGCAAAGGAAATAGTGGTTAGGTAATGACAATAGTGGAAACACTAATGACAAGGCTAAGAGGATTTGCAATGATGCCGTTTGACAGTTTATGGAGGTACTGTTCTCCCTCTTTAGTGAGACAAGTGTGGGAAACACAAAAAAAGTTGTATGATCGAGGTGTGGTCTTCTCATTAATATGACAAATGGCATAAAGTTGTCGTATTATCGAGGGAATACGAAAATATAAGTAATATGAGTTTAAAATATATATACAACGAGTCTAAGCAATATAGATGGTATGAATTAATAACTTATAACTCCAAACAAATACAAATATTCTCAAGAACATTTAAAATAGGAGTCCAAAGATGTCTAGTGTTGCCTACCCAAGTTAGCAACTGCCATCTTATCTAAATTCCCTACTAACTTTTGAAAACTCTTTATATTTTGGTGTTAATAAAGAGTTCTCTAATAAGAAACTAGACAATAATGATGCATGACGCTTAACAACATACTAGGCAGGAGGCCACTCTAACCCTAACCATGTCCATCCTCCACTAGTAACCTTAATTCTCTTTAAATTCCCAATGGTAAGTGAAGTTGCCAAGTGAAAATGGATGTATTTTAAATATACATAACATAGGCGAAAAGGATTTTAGTATTAACTACCTTCTTAATATGACAAAACGGAGATTCTAAATGTCGCATTATCGTGTCGTAGATATATAAAACAGGGAGTTCTGAACTAAAAAGATTGGTCGCCCAAAATGTGTCGTATAAACGAGTGTCGCATTAACGAGGTAATGAATGCAACAAAAAAATGAGGTTCTTGAATTTGCAAACATAAAGACACTGTCAGGTGTCAACAGTATTCCAAATCCTGGTTCATCTTCACTGTCTGGAGCTTAGCACCTCCATCACAGCAGGAGATGTCACCTTTTTACATTTCAAGAACATTTACAACTCGTTTGAAAAAGAGCCAATGCAATCGACACAGCAATTGAAGATCACGAAGCTTGGTGCAAATGAAGTGACGAAAGCACCTTCGGTGCAAGAATGTGTTAGTTTTTTGTATTACAAAGGGGTTGTAAGAATACCTTGCCCAACCCTAATTATGGACCTTTCAATGCCAACATTACCATGACGACTAAATTTTTTGATCTACTTCAGCTTACGCTAGCTAGCTAGCCAGCTCTCAAACATGGATGGCTTCCTGCTTCCTTTCGGATGAATCATTATCTCAAAACAATGCTAAAACCCAGATAAACAAGTGAGGCTAAGCGAATCATGGACGCCAGCTTTATTCTATAGAAAATCAATAGTACCCAAATATTGGTGCACCCCAGCTCGGGTTGCAAAGAATTCACACCCCAAGAACATTTCCCCTCGAAGACTCTATACCCTGGGATACAAAAACCCTCCCGGTTACAAGATACTTAGTTGATGTCGCAGCTGATTCACCCGGGAATTCAGTCCATAAAAAGGGAGATGAGTTCTCGAGAGAGAGATGATGATGATAATGATGACTTGGGGATCATGACAAAAAAATTGTTTTTACCCATCAAAAGTTGGAGGTGTCTGAGGGGATAATGCTGGGCAACCACGAGCCAACTTGGATGAATTGCTCCGCTTGCCACTTATCCGCATCGGTCGCTTTGGTGATTTGGTGTGACCACGACACTCGCTGGTTCGTCCGCGCACCCGGTCCCGAGCTTTGATATTCAGCGAAGTACGAGGTGTACAATCCGTAGCTGGAAAGGTTCCAGTTGAGCCAGCCCGCGGGATCGATGTGGCCTCCAAGGGTGTTGCGCAGCAGGACGGCAGTGGAATATGGTTTCCATGGGCGGCCGAGGTAAGTCTTGTACTGGTTGTTGCTCTCTGGTGTGGTTTGCGCCTGGAGCAGGGCGGTGGTGCCTTCGAAGGAGCAGGCTTGGAACGACAGCCCGGTGGTTTGGTGTATGTCTGTCTTGCCCTGTGCGGTGTACGTGTTCTGCTGGCCAACCAGAGTGGTCTTCTTAGCTACGATTTGGCAGTTCTGGAAGACGGCCTGCGAGTTCCCGAAGATGAAATCCACGGTACCCAGGATCATGCAATCGCGGTAGAACTGTCGGAACGTGTGTGCGTAGAGTGTGTCTTGCCAACTGTCGAGGTTGCACTGATAGAAGGCGATCTTATCAGCGCTCCCACGCACCGCCACCGCTTGGTTGCCGTATGACCCAGCCGTGTTCACGAAGCTGAGACCCTGTGCGATAAAGCCAGGGCCGCCAACAACTGTTTTTGACAACAAAACGAAGACAATCAGCCTCTTTCAAGTTCTTAACCAGCAGGTTCATTGTTTTGAAAATACAACCAAGATCCCTGAATAGCAACATTTCTCTCTTCTACAATGTTTATTTCTAAGCAAAATGCTTGAAAAGAGATCCTCATGAATCCGCCTCTTTCCAAGATCCAGAATATCTACATTAGCTCTATCGCTTCTAATGCAGCACCATGCTTGGAAAGAGGTATAGCATTGAGAGGAATGCATTAGTGCTATTTCTGTCTGAAAATGGTTTTACTGTCGAATGGGGATATTCTTAGAACTCATTAATTAGAAGCATTTTCCTACAACAAGGGAAACATCCAGACCCTAAAAATTTATCAGAACGAAGTAGATTAACCTACTAATCTAGTGGTCTTCGTGAACGAAGGAAACCATTCATTGAGAGGGTCAAACTCATTTTGGCATATTTGGCATGCCAATAGGTGCTAAAATTGAATTTGGCCCTTCTTCGTGAACGAGACTAGGTTACAGCCCTTCATTCGAATTCAAACACTACCTCCAAGGATGCACCACAAATTTGAACGAATTAATGGACATGCAGGCATGACATTTTGCAACCAGAATCAACCATCGAAACGAAGGTATCAAGGCTTGTCATTTCGAACTCACTCAAAGTTCCGGAGCGGAAGGTGGTCATGTTTTTGGTGAGCCCGACGCTCTTGTCATTGGTGATGACCGTGCTGGAGGCGCTATCGCCAATCAGCATCAGGTTCCACAAACTCGACGGAACGGCCACCTGCTCCACGTAGGTGCCAGGAGCGATGTAGATCACGTACCGCTTATAGCTATGGTGGGGTGCATTGTCAACAGCCGCCTGCACCGTCTTGTAATTTCCACTACCATCCTTGGCCACTTTCACATTGTACGTAGGGCTCGACATCAAGTGTCTCCGGTGCTCCGCATCCATCCAGGCAGGGAAACCTTCGTCCATAACATCTTCGTCCGGGGTGGCAGCTTCTGCATAATAAGTACAGGCAGGGGTCAGAATCTCAAGTACTCAATTAAAAGCGGGATTCAAAACGTTAGAACAAGATAGTATTACAAGATAGTATTTCTTATGTTAATTCCTTAGAAAATTCTGCAGAACTAAGAGGTCTGGATGGAACTAAGAAGTAAAATTGCTATTAATAAATTCTCAAAACATCAACTTTTGGATGTCCAAGAGTTTCATGAACTCTTCTTATGGTGTCATTGGATTACTCTCTTAATTTCTACACATGTTGCAGGTGCTCACATAATAACTTAAGGGAAAATAAGGAGCTATAAGTCTAGAAAGGAAAGTAAACCCTTTACCCAAGAGGCGTCTCCTGTTGCCAGGAAGAAGGCTGTTCAAATCAGAAGCAGCCGAGGACGCCCACGACAGAAGGTCTCCACCGTACGTGATGAACGCTTTCACGAGAGCGAGGGCGTTGCTGAGATACTCGTTTGTCGTGTCGCCGACTGCGAACACTGTTCCGTTATCGAACCTAAGTTCATTTAACGTGTCCAGGCAGGTGGTGTGGTACGTCATGGCAGCCGAAAGCTGACACATGATGTCAGCAAGGGTACTCTTCAGAGCAGTGGTGTTCCCAGATTCCAACGCAACGAGCACCAAGTTCAGCTGGTCAAACGAGCTATCCAAACACTCGAGGCAGACGTCCAACCCCGCAGAAATGTTAGGGTTCGATAGGGCTGCGTCGATCACAGACTGCTTGGTTTGGTTAAGCCCAGATTGGGCAGCTGTAAGAGACATCTTCGAGTATCCTTGAGGACTTGATCCTGAAAGAGTCTGGTTGCATGAGGCTGGGTAGGAGGTTGCTTGGCATGCTGCATTGATGGCAGCAGACCCAGTTGGCTGTGAGTTGTTCGACTGGCTCTGCTTATGCAACGTGATCCCAACTGGAATGGCAACAGCGAGTACAATGGCAATTAGTGCCACAGAGAGAAGTACAACGAGGTACAATTTCCTTCTGGACTTTTGATTGGGCTCCTCCCCTGCGTATGCTGCACGCTCATCTTCATTGTCGTACCCCATTTTGAACCTGAATGTCTTCAGTAGATTACTGGATCAATTCCGCCAAACGCAACTAAAATCGCGTTGAAAGTGATTTTTCAATTGTCTGAACTAACTCCTGTACTAATCCGTGCACCTGTAACCTCTGGCACCAATTATCTTCAATCACGTGAAGGATCGATCTGCACCTAATTAATATGAAACGCAATTACTGCATCATTCAACCGCGAACTTCCCCCTTCGAAGGCGCGATCCCAAAGTGACAATTATCTGTAGCACCAGCAAGGGATCAGCGCCTATTTACAGACTAGTTTGGAGCGGCAAAGACATCTCCAAGAGACAATATTTTGGAGCTTCTTTCATGCAACAAATTCTAGGAATAATTTGTATAAATTCTCTTCAAAGTAACACAAACACCAAGGCCAAGGCCGGGGTGTGGATGATGATCTCCCCCTGCCTTACAGAAACTGCTTCTAAAGGGCTGTAAGAAAGTCGACATTCGAAACTGGAACTGGTAGATCAATCAATGGATTCCTCTCAATGCCCTCTTCTCCCTTCAATGCTCACTTTCCAAGCATTGTTGCAGTATTCAGTAGAAGCAGTAGATCAGAAATTAGAAACAACTATTCTACATCCAATTCTCTTGATCACATTACACATGAGTGACATGATGAATTTGTTGATAGCCAATTTACCTGAAGAGATCAATGCGCAAATCGCTACTGTTTACTGCTCAGCGACACCCCTAGCTACTCCCTCCAAGTTGCAGCAACCTGCAATCTTCTTAACTTGAGACGGCGATCAATAGGGTGATCAATTTTTTTTTCTCACAAAATCTGTCGGACTCAAAAAGCTTATATTGTCTGTCGAGTGTAAGTCTGACCAGTCCAAGAGTCGATGATCAAGCTCTCTCGACAGGTGTGTAGACGGCCAGTGGTTACACACAGGTCGCCGTGGCCCCCTGAAACTGATCTCCCAGCTCCGTGACAATGATCCTCACCAACATTGGGTCCTAATGTAATGATCGTCTCGATCAGGAGGCTCCAGGCAACGGGGAGCTCGCCCAGCCTGAGCCCCAGACTTCGGAGGCTCCCGATCGTGCGATTCTGACTTTCCAGGTGGACTGTTGCAGAGCGCGTGATCTCGCCAAGCTCGTTCTCTGTCTCGCTCTGTTGCTCGCTACCTCCCTCCCCCCACCCGCATGCTCCCCCTATTCTGAGATGAAAAACGTCGCCATTCGCGGCAGCCTTGCCATTTTCAGGTGCTGCCTGCCGATTTCCTGCTGACATCGCTGTCTGCCATTCAACTATAAAATTCGTTTAATGCTGACTTCTTTATCATTGGCTCAGGTGCTATACTGCTCGGTGGTTCGAACTGCGCCGGGATTGCGGTAAGTTTGCTATTCTCGACACGCTCTGGGTATGATGAACGATGATGCTTATAAGCTGGTTTTGAAGTTCATCAGGATCGGTAGGACTCCTCAACTCTTCAGTTCGTATTCTTCATTCCCGGGCAAGTGTGTATGTTTGACAAATCTCATTTGATGTTCGTCGTCATCAAATCCAAAGTCAATTCCCATCTACATTCTCTTCTTCTAAAAATGTCACCTCAATGTCACATGCCTAGTAGTACATGTCATTTCATTTTCTAACTTGTCCATTGATGTGTCAATTGGTTTTTCTTTTCACAAGTCACACTACATGTCAAATTCTAAATTGTGTGTGTCGATTAACATGCATCTTTTTTCTGCAAGTTCTTGCATGTCAAGTGTCGAAAACTTGCAAAAACTTTGTCCAATATCAACATTGTTCCTCATGTTCCCCTCTTCATGGGTTTGCTTGACACTTGACAAATTATCGTGACGGACAATGGGAGTTGGCTTTCCTTGGGTTTGGGATGTACTTTATTTAAAGCCACGTTTCATTGTTAAGTATAACATAAAATAAATTGGTTGAAAGGCATGTGGGTGAACTTGGCTCACAACACATTCCAAGTGGTAATAGTAAAAACATGCCCCCCAATGAGTTGGTGGATGATTCATCCATCCCAAATTAAGCTCAGTAGATTAATTCATGCTTTTTGGCTTATAGGGTTTAGGGTCTAGGGGGTCAATTTGTCAAAAAAATAGAAATCCCCATGTTCTACAAAAGTAATCAGCGTCTTCACTTTTCCCTCCCCAAGTTCACCCTCCCCTTTGGTATGTATTATGAACATTCACCCATTCACAAGTGAGTATTGAGGGGGGAGGGTGAAAATGCTTAGTACTATGTAGATCCCAGGATTCGTATTTCTAGAGAAACTAACCCCTAGATTGAGGTCAAGGACCTCATATTCGTCTAACAAGCTTAATCATGATAAAATTAATCACATTCTTATAGGGGCAAGTTTTGATCACATTACCCCCCCCCCCCCAAGACTGAAATATGAAGTATGTAATGTGAGTGCACCTATCATAATTTGTGACTTGATAAGTATATTAAACATCATATTTTAGGCAGTCCACATTGAATCACTATAATTATTGTTTTGCCAATCATTGGGTGGTAACTAAAGAGGTTTTCACATCATGACACTTGATGCTACATGACAAGTCATAAAGACCACTTTAATTGATATGGCACACCGATTTCAATGCCGCAATAAATTAAATAGTATGTAATACATTGTGTTTTTGTCTTGACTCTCCAGATTCTAACTTCTAGGTCATATCCAAGCATGAATTGTAGATATCCCGCCAAAAGATTGTTAAAGGTCATCCATGACTTTCGGTTTGAGATTTTGGAGAATCACATTAAATTTTATGCTAGTTTATCTTGATCTCTAAAGTAACTTCAGTTCAACCAGCATATTTAGTCTTTGTTTGGATTTGCTAACATGTGTACGTATGTTGAATGCTGAAAGTGTATATAATAGGTGTATTTACCTTTACCTCATATATTTTAGTGGCCTCAAATCATGGCTTCCAGCATAAAAGTACATATACAAGCATGAAATGTGCAAATATGAAAGGAAACCATTTAAGAAGCTATATGAGCACCACTACTAGAATTGAAAAGATATTCACTTTGATGTTAAAAACATTCAGCTTGATTCTTATGTTCCTCGTTTAGATTTGCTTATGTGCTCAATGTGCATTTTTGTTATTATGCTCAAATCCCTACATATATACAATACTTGATTGTTGGCATTGTCCACTTTAGGTTCACATACCTTAACCTTAAAGGCTCAAGAGGTTTAGTATGGGTCTCGGAATGTCATACAAAGTTGTTTAAAAACATTTTTTTCTATATTATATCAGAAAGCGGCCTCACCTAAAAACCACAATTCATAGATATATGTATGAGGAACTACCAAGGGACTTGGGCTTGTGTACATTACTTGAATCCGAACATGTACAATATTTGCTCTAGAAAATTATTGTGGCCCATAATAATAAGACTATTTCGTGCAGTAGCCAACTCTCCTTGTTCACTGAAGATGATTCTTATCCATGAAATTACCTCCACACAATTGTAAAGAAGGTGCATTTCCACCCTTTATTTGTGAAGAGTTGATTTTACCATAGAAGGTGGACAAGTATTTTCAACATCAAATTATGGAAAGAGGGAATTATCGCATATGATAATACCTCTCAGCCATCAAAACTTGATCACCTATAGATTTGTTGGCCATTCATTTCAAATGACTTGGACTAGACCTCTCATGCTCATGTAGACATGAGAGGGGGGAGGTGAATAACCATCGCATGTCATGTTAAAAAAAGAACTCTAACATAGTTTTTTCTTTTATTTTCTTTGGACTAGAGTGATTCGTGATTTTTGAAAAATAATTTAAGTGTCAAAATAATAACATATAGATTGCATACTAATTTAGGGTTCTTGTGTTGCATAAATGAGAGGTACGCTCATATGCGATAATTCCCTCTCTCCTCGCGTGACGGGTGTAGTGGGCATCTCCAATCTATAAAGTTGCATGGTACTTCACTTAGAGTGACAAAAGAATAATTTCACAAAAGATTGATGATGGCCTTGACCAATGTGAATATATGCCAAGTGACAATATCATAAAAATAAATGCCGGTGATAAAAATAGGCCTCTTGTTATGGACATGTGCCAATGCTTCTCGCATTTAAGTGGGTGACACCTGAATAATGAGTGAGTGGGCCTACATGCAATACATCCAAATCATGGTCTTTGAAGCTACACTAAACAATCTTATTAGTGTGTGTGGAAATTTAGCATGGAAATAATTAGCATGGGTTACACTAATTTTCTAGTCAAGGTGGAACTAACATGCATCCAAGACCATGGGTTTTCCCCTAAGTCTTTGAAGGCTTCCGACCAAGACATTGAATATTAGTTATAGGATAATAATAACACACAATTAAATAGTCAACTACATGAATTCAAAAAAAACAATCAATGTGGCCCACACTAACTTTCTATTAGAAATGTAGAACGGGTTGAAAGTTAACATGACCCACGTGAATTCTCATTAGGAGAATTGGCGTGGGCTCTAGAAAATTATTGTGGCCCACAGTTTTAGGACTATCCAATGTAGTTCTCATTGTCAAACCAACATGGTATGCCACATGGCATTCCAATATATTTTTGATGAGTGAATGAAATGACTGCACTAACATTTGCTTATTGTGGCATTGAAAGTGTTTGCCATGTTAATTATAGTGGTTTTCATGACTCATTGTGGAGCACCAAGTGCCACATTGTCATCCTCTTCAGTTGCTTGCTAATTATTGCAAGGCAATTGATGGGGGTTGGTGAGTAAATCACCAAATCATTGAATCGTTAAATCATATGTTTTGTGTAGCCGTAACATTATTTTGTTGATGAGTTGTGTTCAATTGCCCTAACTTTAGGTTCAATCCGAAGCAATGGGATTCCAACATCCAAAGTCTTTATTCTCGAATCTACCGTTCGACCCATGAACACAACTCATAAACTGAACAATGTTGTGGCTAGTATGCAACAACTCCCTTTGGCCAAGGGAGCGATAAAATAAAATAAATCAACAATTTTGAGCATTCAGACTGCCATGGTCTCCTAGTATTGTGTTAGACCTACCTCCGAGAGATGGTTTTTGAAAATAGTCCAAGTGATCATGAAACATGATCTATTCGATGCCATGTAGGAATCCATGTAGACTTTACATCCATCTTGCATTCACATACTCCGTTGGTCCCACAAGTGTAGTGTGAAGTAGCGAACTTGGACCGGCTCCGCCTTTTCCACCAACGAGAGTGCTTGAAGTGTAATGGTCACGGGCTCTCAGTCTCGTGTGTGAGGTGGCCCTAAGACGGGGATTACATCAGTGTGCTAAACAACCTGGCTTACCAATAGGGTTGCAAACATCTTGCCAATACACTAGTAGCACGCAAGGACTTAGTGACAATGATGGGATTTACAAGTAAGTTGGTATGTTTCACTAAACAATGCATCACCATGACTACACTAATCATATGCAGTGTGACACTAATTGGTGTGCCACAAAATAGAAAGTGCATCTAACTAGAATATGCTAATCTTAAAACACGTAACAATGGCATGAAATACTTGCATACTTATGGAACTCAATTAGCATTATAAAACGTCTACAATATTAACCCTTCCCTGTACAAATTTTGTTGTCGTTTGTTCCAACTTATGACTTGCCCGTAACATGGTTTGGGCCGCTTACACAAGGGAAGTGAACTTAATAGAAGAAACTTTGATCATATATGCAAGAATGATCATGGGTCATCTCAACCACTCTTAAGATTGAATCTTGATATGTAATGGGATGGGACTTTACTATCTGCAGTGTGAATTTTTCCATATATATATATATATACACCCTCCACTCCGTAATGTCACTCCATCTCTTAGGGAACATATGTGCTCAGTTTAAATCTCCCTCCTTGTTATCACATTTCTCTTCCATATATCACAGGTCGTCACATTAAAAGAACCCACCAAAGAATTCAAACCACATGCTCACAAGCATCATGTTCTCATCGTTGTCATTATTGCAACGTTGAATTTGTGTTATTCCATGATGTCACACGCTACACTAACTCTCTTTTATCGTGCATCCATGTTAACACTAC
Source organism: Polytrichum commune (assembly GCA_950295325.1). Taxonomy (NCBI): domain Eukaryota; kingdom Viridiplantae; phylum Streptophyta; class Polytrichopsida; order Polytrichales; family Polytrichaceae; genus Polytrichum; species Polytrichum commune. The sequence continues at coordinate 8,498,590 of OX485806.1, read as the reverse complement.
AAACCTCCTTTATATCACGTGCACTTTGGTTACCACATACGTGATATGATAGTGTGGATAATTAAACTGTTGTTAACCATCTCGTACTAATCTTGTGTTTCAGATCATAGGAGAAGTGGGGTTGTCGGGGGGAAAAAAGAAGAACAAAAGAAGAACAAAAGAAGAAGAAGTAACCATTTAAGACCCATCCACCTGGCCTCTAGATAGGTACTGTATGTCACATGTAAAGTCGGTTTCGAAGGCCTCAAAATGGACTCAAGAATCACATTTCGCGAGTTCTCTGAGCCACTGTAACATATTTGAAATCTCGATCAAGTTGGCACCAGCTGAACGAACCAGTTTTGGAACCGGTGAAGCCGCTTTTATAATCCTTATAACTTTCACTTACCCCGGAATTGCAAGGCCAACCTGGAATTCCGCAGTAGGAGTTTAGGCATCACCTGGTGAAAGCTCTAACCTGGTTTCAACGAAAATGCTCTCGCCTTGTTCACATACACAGCACCATATATGCAGTTGCTATACTAGGAGGTGAGGCGCCCATAACCAATCACTTAAGAGATTCTATGCAAGGCGGTGTAAATTTTGCCAGAAGGATTGCAATTTATTTTGGGTAGATTTATTCCTTATATCAAAATTACTACAAATTTTTGAAGCCAAAAGTTGGCCTTAACTCTTAAAGGACATATGCTTTCCCGATACCACACCCAAAATTTGTTTTAAAATTCATTTTAAGCATGACTAACCAATTAATTTACATAGGCTCTATTCTAAAGAAGTATAGATCTTGCTAAAGTGCTCAATTTGGCATTCTAAAAACCCCATTTGGTGCAATGGAGTAGAAGTTTTGAACAAGATTCTCCCAAAATAATACCAAGCCCGTGGGGCTTGCATTGTCGTTTAAGGGTTAACATATTATCAATACCTAGAGTCTGCCATAACCGCTCATTCCTCCTCACTTCAGCACTCAAAACCAAAACATGTGTCATGGCATTATTAGTTCCGACCTGATAAAAAATCAATCCCCGCCTTGTCGAAACCCCGGTACCCTGTAGATTGCCGACGGGGTCCTAATCAAGAACAAGCGCCTCTACTATACTAAGACAACTCTTTCCCGTGCTGATGAAATGAAAAAAAAGAGTTGAGTTTAAAGCCCAGGAAGCCGACTTCAAATAGGACGGGGTCTAATAAAAAACCAGTCCCCGCCTTGTCGAAACTCTGGTACCATGTAGATTGCCGACGGGGTCCTAATCAAGAACAAGCGCCTCTACTATACTAAGACAATTCTTATCCATGCTGATGAAATGAAAAAAAAATCGAGTTTAAAGCCCAGGAAGCCGACTTCAAATAGGACGGGGCCTGATCAAAAACCAGTCCCCGCCTTGTTGAAATTCCGATACCCTATAGATTGCCGACGGGGTCGTAATCCAGAACAAACGCCTCTACTATACTAAGACGATTTTTTCCTGTGCTAATGAAATAAAAAAGAAGTTGATTTTAAAACCCAGGAAACCGATTTCAAACAGGACGCGAGAGAGAGGCAGAGTAGGAACGACAAAGGACGTCCTTCTTACTTTGCCGTTGCATCCAAGTTGTCATCCACCTTGACAACGGCATTTCAAGCGCCATCGTGACAGTCCGTCCTACGAGAAATTGCAATGTCATACGATTGGCTCCCATCACTTTTGCATCCCATCTCTTCCCATCCACTAGAATGCATGAGAGCTTCCAAAAGACCTCGCCTAGGAACTTTTGGAACTGAGGCAGTGGAGGCCCATTTATAGTATCAATGCTTCGATTTCTATGGCAACTAGTACCACAGAGTGTGAACAGAAAGCAACCCTGGCTCTCCCTCAAGTCAAGAGTGCTAAATGAAGCCAAAAAACATGATGGGTTTAGCCAGTTGCAGCCTCATGGGGAGTATTAGCCCAATTTTTATTATTGATCCGTCTGCTCCTTTTATTAAATGGGTCATATATACACTACACTGACTGATCATCAGGCGGGCAGCTGGAATCTACATGAAAGCCTTGTTATCAAGATTATCTGTCTTTTAATGTATTAAATGCAGGGGTACATATATACCTATCGAGCTGCTTCATTATAGTATTCCACACTGTGAAGCAGCTTGGCGAGTCCATCGGATGTCGTTTGCAAGTTAGTGAGTGATCCGTGCAACTACATCACGGATCGATCGATAATTTCGGGATTAAGTCGGAGAGGTACTGCACTAATGAGTAGGCTGTTTAGTGTCACCGATTCTAGTTGTCTTGCTCGATACTCGTTGTAAACCGCACTAGTGTAGTATCACCAGCACTAAATGTTGACCTAATATTATCCGTCATACCTTGTAAACAAACTTGGGCGTTATAGATTTACAGTGTTGCAAAGTATGGTCACTTACTAAGTGATTTTTCATCCAAATTTCAGTCGTTTATGACAATATTTCATCATGTATATTGTAAGGATGCGAATTGTACCAAGTATGTTTCAAATAATTGGTATTTGGATGAACTGAAAGTAAGTCGGGATGACAATATTTTTGAACATTTTTCAATAGAAAGTGTCACTAAAAAAACATTACCACAATGACATAAAATGCAATATCATATTTAGTGTAGCAAATATGCCATTTCTTTATTAATTATTCGAGAGACCAATTTGACTTCAGAATTACCATTTGACTTAGAATGCAAACCTTGCTTGCTCCATTCTAGGGTTTGCATACCCCACTCACATCCCAAAGGAGGCATAACACCTTATATTGCATTACTAAACACTATGACCAGTGTAAGGCCAACGGGCTCACATTCATGCCAGTATTTATATATAGGCGTTATTATTTCTTTTTCTTTGCATATCCCAAGAAATTAAAGATTGTTTCAGTGTTTAGTCATTAAATCATTCAACGTTGATTCAACCATTAATTCATCAAGTATTGAAACAAAAGACTAAAATTCCAAGCATATGTTTGGTAGATTCCATTGATTGAATGTTAAAAATTTGATGTGATTGATCCAATATCAAGTCAATGTGAATATATGAATTTGAGATTTGCAATGGAGTAGAATTGAGTATGGATGCATCATCTAACTCAAGCCCTTCAAAATGTGAAGAAAGCTCTTGCTGGTGAAGAGTATTTCTTAGCTACACAAACTATGATATTTAGTGTCACTTGCTATTTGAATTTACAGAGTGCTATATCTTCTTACTGTTGACATAACATTTTTTATCAAGTAAAATTGTTAAAGTTCTTTACTGTCCACATTTTTGGGTAAAATATGAGATGTACAGTAAATGGATATAGCATTATGTAATTTCAAATAGTACGTGACAGTTAGAATAATGTTCTGTTAGTTTTGAGATGAAATGAAGGATATTACATATAAGGTGGATGATCCTCGAACCGCCACTTCAAGTTATGAGAACATGTACTATCATTATACTAATAAGTTCTACTTCATTATCATCTAGAAATGACATGGGGTTCCAATGCACCAAAGCATGACATCTTATTTGAATTCTATACGCAAATTTTCAAAGTTGTGAGGGTTTAAGGTTTGTTAGTATGTGATCCAAAAAGCAACATGGGAGCATGATGTTAAGGTGGTGGACATTCTCATAATCAATATGTGCTTATTACATAATATTTTGGGGTGTTAAGTGTAATGTAAGATGATGTATGAGTTATCATGAGTGAGTGTTGGGTAACTAGATTACACTAAATAATAGTGTGGGCCAAGATTATACTCATGCCAAATCTCTAGTTTCAAATTTGTGTGGGCCACAATGATTGTTTTTCTAAGAAACTCATGTGAGTGGATATTTCATTTTATGTTGCTTTTGATGTAAGGCATCTATTTTATTTTGTTCAAAAGTCTCTAGAAAGACTCACGAGGGGAATACCCATGGTCTTGGACCCATGTTATTTCCATTCCAACTAGACACTTAAAGTTGGCCAACACTACACTAAATATGTTATTTAGTGTCACTCGCTATTTGAATTTACACAATGCTATATCTTTTTACTATTGGTGTTTTGATTGCTACGAAGAGTGCTTGAAGAAACAATGAAGAACATAACAATCACCATATAAAAAGACTTCTTCCCTCGTTATCACTTGCACATGCTTCTAGCATTTTGTAAATACATCTAGGTGTAGTTGGCAAAAGCTCCCTCCAAAGACCAATTCAAGCTTTGACATTTTTGTATGCCGTGTGATGTTTTCAAGAAAACCATGTTCATGATTAAGTTTTACAATACACATAGCTTTACATATAAGTAGTGGAAGCTAAGATTCTATTTGGTCAAGATTGTGAGGTATTGATACATGAGTTGCTTATATAGATGGGCCTCATCCCTCTAAAAGCTAAATATTTGAAGGGACAGAAGGCTTTAAAGGGGAGAGAACACCTCTAAATTGATGATATTGAGAATGAGTGGCAAATGGCGGTGTCCCGCCTCCCCTCGGTGATGGGCGCGGTTTTCTTTTTGTTTCAATTCATTTGGCGTTGGCGGTGTTGGCCTTCTGTCTCAAAAAAATAAAAATAAATGAGTGGCAAACTATTTTGACAATTCATTTGTAAATTGACAGGAAGGGTTTAAAGGGTCGCTATTGATAACGTGTGAACACTCTCTTAGGAGGGTCTCTCCACACATACACAACATTGGCACCGGTCCATGTAGACTTGACATCTGCAAGTGAAGCAAGACTTCCAACCCCACTTAGGGCCACTTCACACATGAGCCAAGGGCCATGACCATGTACTTGGGCCCTTGATTCTCATCCAAAGGCTATACCACTGACATGGTCAGCTGGAATTTGCGTCAAGCCTACCACTTGGAGGTGGGTTTGACACAAATTCTGGTAGACCTTGAAACATTATCCATAATCATCCATGTAGGCTTTTCATCCCATGATAATTTCTTTGGGCCTTCACCTTCTAGTGTAATGTGAACTTGAATGGTCTCAACCTTTTCAACCAATGAGATATCTTAGAATGGGCATAAGCTTAGAAAGGGAGATTTTTGGGCATAAGCTTAATTAGTCAAAATCTCAGTGTTTCCAAGTCCAGCCGGTTAGGTGTGGGACAAATGTAGCATAAAATAAAATTACATCAATTTTGTAGGAAAACAATCAACATTACCCACACGAATTTTAAACTAAAAATTTGGCATGGGAACAAAATTAATATGACCCACATTAATTCATATCATGTGGACTACTGTTGCCCACAATATCATGACTGTTTAGTGTACCACTGACATTGCTTTAAAAACAAATGAATTGCACTGAAGAACTTCAAATGAAAACTATGAAGTGCTCACTGCAGCTATCATACTCTTAAGCGTATGATTCTGATAACACCTCTACAACTCCGGACCATGTCTGCATTCATTGACCGGGAAGTGTGCATGGGCTTTTGAAGGCATTGAAAAAGACATGAAGACGCATGATGAAAGCCCATGGAGATCATTTGCAAATGACCAAGAGGATTCATCTCCATGATTATGCCATGGCCCCCAGATACACCAAGAAGCCATCAACATATCCAGTGGAGATAGCATTAGGCAATTTTTGCAATGGGCTTCAAAAAAGAAGGAAAACTGCACAATTGTCACCCATCCCCTAACTCTTTGGGACAAGATACAGTAAGTTGGATTGGATTGGAATTGAAATTACCTCATCCAGTTAGTAATTGCAAATCACAAGATTGTCATTTCAAGGTTCAAAATCAGGTTTGCAACACTAAAGTCATAATGAATACCACAGACCCTCCCAACTGTGTTCCTTATTGAATTTTAGAATGGTTACTATATGTGTGCACAAAAGTCCAATCTCAGGTCTTCTTTGTGTCCATATACCACTCAAATATAGGTTTCTAATTAAGAGTGATACACCACATGAGGCTCATAAATGTGCAGATAGTCTCCTTATAGTCTCCTTACATTGGGTTAAATAGGAAAACGAAGTAAACTAACTTAGACTCTGCAATTTAGAGAAGCAGACTGATAAGGTGACTATCTAATTCCATTTGCAAAACTTTTGGTATCATTTTGGCGGATATTAACAAGACAATCTGCTCTCCAAGCAATAAATGCATCTTGCCTGAGGATGGCAGTCATCCAGAGAGCTTTAAACAAAACAAAGCCTAGGCATAGGAAAATACTGTCGTTTGAGGAGGCTGTGTTATTTGAAAGAGTTGAATTCTTTTCCCAGCTGAATGCAACATCTCAAGCTTACAAAGTTACTTAGCAGTTTTTTCAAGGGACCATTAGAGATATGCACGGTAAGTGCAAGCTTGGGAAGTATTTATAATGGCCAAAATGCAAAGTGCTCTAACAACCTTGCATCATCAACATAGCTGATATGGATGACGAGAAAATATCCTACACTGCACAAATTTTGAGCACTACTCCTCTTCCATTGCATCGCCCTCCAAAACATGGACCTGTTCTCTTATGGGCGTGATTTTTGTTGATAAAACAGCTGCCAGAATATCAACAATGGCTCATCAGAAACTGATGTAACTGCAATTACAAACATCTACAAGAAAACCTAAATTACAACTGGTAAGCCCAGAAAGGCTTCACTTGAGGGTGAATATTCACAACAAGTACCGAGGGGTAGAACACTAATTACTGTTGTAGAGCCTGAGGAGTCAGAGGAACCCAATTAATCTAGTGAGCTTAAATTGGGATGAAGAAGCAACCAACCTATGAAAGGCAGGTTTTTACTATTACCCCTCAGTTACATGTTATAAAACAAAACACTTCACTTGCCCTTGAAGACTAATGCTTTCAAATTGTCCACAACTAACTCAAAACCTTACCAAAGCTAAAAGTGAAAGTCCCAAATGGTGAGCAACACAGTACATACCAGTATGTCCATTTTGGAAGTCGTAGCCCTTAGAGCGGGTGTAGCTACGAGGGTTGGGCTGCTGATAATTGCGCAGGTATTCCTTTCCCTCCTGTAGGTTCAGAACATGACAAAATCCTCAATCACGCATTCAACATTTCCTCAAGGCTCCATTTAGAATGGTGGACAATATTAGGTTGAGTATCATGGAGGAGGACAGATGGACCTCACCTTAGTGATGATGCACAGATCCACATTGCTACCACTTCCCAAGTCATTAAATATACCAGCACAAATTGCAGCCGATACGATGGCCATACCCTCCTCTTTCTGTAAAATAACAGACAGAAAAGTCAGTGGCACACGGAATGCAGGGTCTTGAGCATACAAGTGATCATTTTATATAGGTCCTCCAATCAAAGTACACAGGCATATAATTTCAGACCTCTAGGCAAATGTGGAAGATTAAGACAACTTACCGTTAAGTCCTCCTTGTATCTGGACTCAAAGACAGCCATAGCAGCAAGTGAACCAGAACCCATTGTGGCAAATGGCAGAGTATCTGTTGACCCATGTGGGTAAACCTGCACAATATGCCCAATAATGCCAAATTTGTTCATTTCAACAACATTTGCAGTATACTCTTAGCAACTGTTGTACAATTCTTCAAACGAAGAAGGTAGTGCTAACATCAATACTTTAGTGTAATGCTACACTGTCACCACTTTAATACATGCAAATGAAGCCTGATGCAGAGGATTCAAACAAACAGGCTCTACGTGAAGTTCATGCATCTGACATGTGTGCTTTATTTTCAGAACCTTACGCACAAGAATCACTACAAACTAATAAGCCACCTGTCTGGCATATGAGAAGGGAGTGGATATATAAGATATACATGTCTGCATCTCAAATCTATCATCATATTTCTAACTGGAGAAATCCCAGCACTTATTTACATATATCTATCACTTTCATCAATGTCACTTCATGTGTGAAATGCCAGACCAAGCCAATGACACCAAGCACAATCACTCCACAATATCCGAATTTCTCCATCATAATCTGATGGCATATTTTACTAGGGCTATACAACACTCAGATTTACAAATTCAACAGAGCTAAAAGCAAACATAATGACATTGCACTGAGTATTAAGTGTATATAGCAGATTTCAGCATGGTCAAAGTCCTTACAGCATGCAAGTGAGGTCCAGTAACATCAACTCCTCCAAGAACTAGTGCTGCGCTTACTGCACCTTGGTACCTGACATAAGCAATCCAATTCCTGTTATTTCCAACTGACTTTCCAGCTACAAGGTCTCACAAGACACATCACTAATTCCAACTGACTTCCAACTACTAAGTCTTACAAGACACATCACTTAGCACCTATCCAGTAACACCTGAACATACAAGGAGAACGAGGAACAACTACATTAAATATGACATTTACTGTCATGATACTTTATGTCAATATGGTAACTTTTTGGATGACACCTTATGAATAAGTGAACAATTACTGTCATGGATGATGGATGACTTCATCCATTGGCCAAAACCCTACATTCTCTTGTCAGCAACTTGTGAGAAATATAGTTATGGATGATTTAAATTTGGATGATAAAGAACTTGGTAAGTGACAGTAATCGCAACACTGTATATCTATAATCCCCCAAAAAATTTACAAGGAATGACAAATAATGTCGGGTTAACATTTAGTGTTGGTGACACTATACCACAGTTTACAATTAATATTGAGCAAGACAATTAGAATTGGTGACACTAAATATCATATTTAGTGTAGCACATTGTCAACAAGGTGAATGAAAAAGGGAGCTAATATACTTTGCAAGATCTTCTTGAGAAGGAATTAAATCCACTTGATATTGACATATTGACAAACAGAGACACAATGTAAGCAGGAATGTATAAGAGAGAAAGACCATACCTGAAAAGATGAGACTTAAGCATTGTCAAAGCTGTCACAACCCGTGAGTCCCGCGCAGTAGCATACCGATGCAATGCCAGCTGAGAACTAACCATATCTGTTTTGAATGTCCAACTTGAGAGATTTCAGTAATTGGTTTCCAAATTACAGAAAAAAACACACAGCCAAACCCTAAATGAATATTGACTGATCTATCAATGGTGTGGAGGGGAATAAGCAACCCTGTCTATAAAACGGAAACCTAAATAATTATGGCCATATCAGTTACTGATGTAACGCACAGGCGCACATGGACGGCAACACCCAGAACAACCCTACAGGGGCTACAGGTAATGCCAAGAAACTGGACAGTTTTTGATAGATATTCACCCCGTTACCCCCTTGCCACTGCTAGCATACAGTGTTGAGCATCAATCTTTGTCTACCCTATTTGCCAATCCCCTTGGAACCTGGCCGTTGGGATAGATAAGCAGTGACATCTGAAAGGCTTTGCAACAGAATAGGTAGGAGTCTATTTACTATGCATCTTGGAACTTTAAAACAGTGAGGGCGCATGGGCGTTGACACAGCTGCCGTTCCAAAGTTCCAAAACGGGCAGTTGTCATCGACTGCATGTTGAGCGGACGATGCAGGGATAGCTCATGACATTGGTTCGTATGCACAGGTGCAACTGGCTGGGATGGCACAGGGCCAAACTAGTTGGATACAATAGGACGGAAATTCGCATGAAGAACCAGATTACAGTCCAAATTAGAGGAAAAACACAGCCAAACCCTAAACATACATTTGATTGATCTATCGATCAGGTGCAGGGGAACTAATAAGCAACCCTGTCTATGACATGGAAACCCGAATATCCGTGGCCATATCAGCTACCGATACAGGGCAAAAGTGCACATGAATGGGTACACCTGAAGCAACCTTACATGAGTTGAGCATCACTCTTTGTGTTCCCTATCTCCTTGGTACACGGACCTTGAGATAGATAAGCACTCACACCTGACGAAATTTGCAACAGAATAAGCAAAAGGCTAATAGGTACAATAGAAGGGAAATCCCCATGTACGAACAAACCTGTCACGTTTTCAGTATCTGCAGCTGTACCAGCCCCACAGCATGAGATGTTTGGTGCTAGGTAATGAATCTTCTCACAATTTTTATCGCACACAATATCACCCTCGGTTGCTCTTGTATCTGCTCCCAATATCACACCATCCTAGAAACCATTCATCCCACATCACCACCATTTGCAAATCCTCAGCACCATAGCCAACAACGAAAACTAATTCGATTACATATGCTCCTAACCTAATATGCTCTCCAACAAAAACACATACATCCATTGCGAATCTTCTACAACCGTCCGTAGACACCAACCCTAATTCCAGATTTCAATAGGATTTGCCTCCTTACGAAATCAAATTGCGGGAGACTGTGGGAAGAACCTTAAAGATGAGGCCGACGATTGTGGTTCCTGTCTTGCGGAACTTGGGCATTTTGGCGCCCTGCTTCTCCAAAAGCGCATTTCGGCGACACAGGTCGAAGCTGAAACCCCCCTTGGGCGGGACCTCAATGACACTCTTGGCCATGATGTCTCACTCGCGATGTTGTGGATTGTGAGTTTAAAAATCGATCACCACAGTTGCAGGCAAACAATAGATCGGAAGCAATTGATCCGGCTCAATCGATAAAGCTGGCACCCGCGATTGCAATGGAGTTGAAGAATGGCCGAATGGGTCGTCCCTGTCCCCCGTAGTTTTCTTTCTTGGAGGAGACGACAGGCCAGGACCCGACGAGAGACTGTAGATGAACGTTGATTCAGATTATCATTCGTCGATAAATGCAGTCGACATTTGAGGGCCACTTCACACACGAGCCAAGAGCCGTGACCATGAAATTGTGAGAGCCCAAAAGAAAAGTGTCCAAAGGCCGTCCCAACACACCTCCAAAATCATGTAGTGTGGTCATGGACCCTCAAGTGTAGTGCGAAGTCATATGTGACCGAGCCCTCAATCAAATGCTATTTCAATGAATTTCTATTCATGCACATCTTCACACATAATAAAATAGAATAAATCAACGGTTTTGAGCATTCGGAGTGCCATGATCTCCCGGTTTTGTGTTAGGCCTATCTCCAAGAGGTGGTTTTTGAAAATAGTTCAAGTGACCATGAAACATAATCCATTCGATGCCATGTAGAAGTCCATGTAGACTTTACATCCATCTTACATTCACATACTCCGTTGGTCCCTCAAGCATAGTGTGAAGCGAACTTGGACCAGCTCCGCCTTTTCCACCAATGAGAGTGCTTGACGTATAATGGTCACGGGCTCTCAGTCTCGTGTGTGAAGTGGCCCTGAGTTCTTCTTATGTTACTATTTTCACAACCTCTTAGCAGTCACACCTACGTTCACCCTTAACTTCTTGAATGACCAATGGTGACCATTCATAAACCGGAAATGAAAAGATTAATTGTATGTTTAATTGGATATGAGAATTGTATTATTAGACTAGGAACACCCAACTAAAAAATATAGCAAATAAAATTGAAGAGAAAGACACGTCATCGTAATGGCTTTTTATTATAGTTGTCATTGACATGTGTGGGGCCCATTACCGTATAAATGTTAGTAGAGTCCCAGTACTACCATAAAGAAGAGTTTTTGAAATAATTTCTAGAGTGATCGGCAAGATTCTAAAGCAAATAAATGGTCACAACCCAAACCCACACTTAGTTTGAAAGTGGCATATTGTGTAACAATCACAACATTCCTCAAAAGATGGGGTATGTTCACATGATAGAAATTGCACCCTATTCACACTCACGAATACCGTAACACCATAGCAGGTTCGCCACCTGCCGTGTTCCAATTTTTTTTTTTTGAAAAAATAAGGTTCGTGTTCCAATTTTTTTTTTAAATTCGTCTTCTCATTTATTGGATTAAAAATCATTCGTGTTTAGGGTGGGAAAGATGTGCAGAAATTTCATCCTAATTGCGTTTTTCATCCATTTATGGCGGCCCAACTTGTTTAAACCTAAGTCATTACCCTAATCTTGATTTTCTGTCTTTTCGTTTTTATCACAGTATAATTTGAGAGTTATTCGTTTCTCTTTGCCTGTAATTTCTGTTTTTTTACGTTTTTTTTGGGGAATTATTTATGAACGAACCTGCTATGGTGTTACGGTATGCATCTAGGCATCACAAACACTATGTTCTTGAATAATGTGCCCAACTTTGTTGATCCCTTTGAACAATATAACGTTGTTGAACAATATTATGAAGATGGTTGATTTAGTCGATTCCCAATGATGTTATTCCTGCATGACCAACGACCATGCAAATGCTAACTTTCTATCTTTCAATATCTAAGTGCATGGCATACACCTTGTTACGAAATACCCAAGACCCCTTGCCCAACGAGGCATGCCTCCAACTACTTGCAAACTATTGTTACCATGCACAAGCCTCGAGATTCTCAATTGGGAATTTGGAACATGCCCTTACCAATACTGATAGCTAAGAAGGCTAAATGAGTATCCAGCATAGAACTCTCACAGAGGACTTAAGACACATTAGTTGTTTTCTTAGAGGAGAATCTGTTCATTAGACAATTCAATGAGAACTTTATAGTTTATTAAGAGGTGGTGTTTTCCATCTTCGCTAGAATCTTGCACATAATCTTCAAGATGGAAAATTTAACTAGATGGTTTGACAAACATAACTATTTATTAGATGAGTCTAGTTTGACTAATCCAAAGTAAATGAGTTTGAGTTGATAACATGTGCTAAATAATTTTAGAATATTACATATGGTATATTTGTTGGATACAAAATAAATAAGTGAATACCAACTTTTGACTTAGGGCCACTTCACATAGGAGACTGAAGGCCCACGACACCCATTCACGCATTCTATGGTACAAGATTCATTAGTAATACATACAATACCACAATATAAATGTATACGATGTCCACTAAACCTCAAGGCATAGTAACATTCTTCCTCTGGATCCAACTGTAAAGAATGAGTGGATAACATGACTACCGGTTTCTTGTCTATCCAAGAGTCCACCATGAGCTTCCGTTTCTTGTGCATTCGCTGTAACAAAGTCCCCTTGTTCATGCACAATCCTCCTCAGTCTATGTTTAAGGTCATCTTCATTACCATCATCTTTTGAAGTTGAATATTCGACGGCAAGGTTTGCTCAATATGGCCACATGTTTTTGCGGACTTCGAAATAAATTTGAGGTGGGAATGTCCACCCAAGTTTATACACCATATGACCATGAAACCTATACCGAAAGTCCTTCATGTGCGTAAGGAGGCCTTGGAATCAACTCAAAATGCCAAAGTTGTGGGAGCATGATGAGGTAATTGTCATCCAACAACGCCATGATATGTTGGATTTGGCCATTAAGAGCTTCATAATCGTTGAGCCAACTAACACTTTTTGCCATGGACTATTAGCGGGTGGGAAGCCATATCTTGGGGCAAGTGGGAAGCCAAGGACACCGTGATCGTGGTGACCCATGGGGGGAAAGGAAGAATTTGTAAACACCATGAATAAAGCAAGAATACAACCGTTCATTTGTAATTGCAATTGCGACTCCATTCGTAATTTGCATTGCTTGATTATGCGAATCAAGCAATCTTGTATATTAATTTTGATATTGTAATCACATCTTGCTAATGATGATGTCAATTCTCAAGAGTGATGAACCCCTCTCAAATCCGGCTCAAAATATTTCAGGATCTCCTCATAATGTTGTGGATCTTGGCTATCATTCTTCCCCCTTACTGCTTGTATTGTTTGAGAGCTTGCCACGTTTACTAGAGTGTATAAACAATGCAAAATAATTGGATAGGTTTGGAAATATGGTATTCATGGCAATCAAGCTAAGGTAGAGGAAGCTAAAACCAACAACCCACCCAAAAACAACAGCCCACCCAAAAACAACACCTATAATTGTCTCCCAATCACCAACATTCTACTACCTTGAACCGTTCCCCATGGAAAAGGAGTGCCCGTGCCCACAGAGTGATGGGTTTAGGTGTCATTAGTGGTGCCATTGTATATTGACCTTCACTGCCTTCATATAAGATAGATCACGAACTCCACTTCATCTTGGGTCGGTTGAAGGTGGGTTCAGGGTGGCTTGTCAATGCCTAATATACCCTTATTTTTTTATTTTTTTTGGGGCGGGGGTTTGCAAAGATAAACAAAAAGTGATTTTCTCTAAGGGCCACTTCGCACACAAAAGATTGAGAGCCCATGACCATTACACTTCAAACACTCTTGTTGGTGAAAAAGGCGGAGCCATTCCAAGTTCACTTTGCAGTACGCTTGAGGGACCAACGGAGTATGTGAATGCAAGATGGATGTAAAGTCTACATGGATTCCTACATGGCATCAAATGAATCATGTTTCATGATCACTTGGACTATCTTCAAAAACCACCTCTTGAAGGTAGGCTTAACACAAAATTGGGAGACCATGGCACTCCGAACACTCACAACCGTTGATTTATTCTATTTTATCATGTGTGAGGACCCGCATGAATAAACATTCATTGAAATAACATTTGGTTGAGGACCCAGTCAGGTATGACTTCACAATACACTTGAGGGTCCATGACCACACTACATGATGTTGAAGGTGTGTTGGGACGGCCTTTGGACACTTTCTTTTGGGCTCTCACAATTTCATGGTCACGGCTCTTGGCTCGTGTGTGAAGTGGCCCCAAGGGTCCTACAACTTCTGTAGAAATTTTAACTTGATTTCATAAATTTAAGGGTGCGGATCAAAACACCAAAATTCACTTGTGGTCATATATATATTACCCCAAATGCAACTAGGGGTTAAATAAGCTATGAATATGCCAAGCACTAATATAGTTTTTTTCTTCTTCCAAACAATGACATTGCAGGCTGTATTCCGGTTGACGTTACAAATTTCGACCTAACACATGAGAATTGGAAGGACAAGGGTGAAAAAAACTTCACAAAATAAGGAGGGCTGGATTTTTATTTTTATTTTTATTATCATACAAAAGTTGCGGAGGCAATGAGGCAAGGGTTCTTCAATTGAATGAAAACATGCCCTTGTGCACCTGTAGAGAAAGAAAAAAAATTTGAGAATCAATACCATAAACTTCTTAAGTGTTGATTTTGAAGAAAGATGATGTTTTAGAGGCTTGCCATTTTCCATCTTGTTTTATATAACAATCAAGTGGAGATTCTTGAAGAACGTGTGTAGATGATGAGCTTCTCAACTCCACATACAATTTAACTGTTTAATTGAATGATTTGTATCAAATATTACTCTTTATGAAGATTATTATATCAAACATTTCAACATTCTGATTGAGAATGTATGCAAAAGTTATAAGAGTTTAGAGTAAATGATCACAAAGCTCCTCCCAAGTCACATAACAATACTGAGCAACTAGATGATGGTCTTTTTTTCCAAAGAAAGAGGTCGCGGTTCAAAGCTACTTGTCAAAAATTCTATAGTACATAGTCCGAGTGCTCCTCTATAAACAAGGAATCCCAAAATTAAAAGAGAATTATGCTCGTTTGATACCTGGTCCCACGGAACGCAATCAAGGAGCTGAATAATGTTATGCAAATGTTCATTATTGAACCTATAATGATTCTCTATATTTTGAGCACATAATTCATTCCCACCATTAACACATGTCACATATGTATTTTTAGTATGTATTTTAAACTACAAAATCCTTGCCATATGCCACTCAAAATATAGGCGTTTTATTAAGCAGAGTCCACAATGATAAGCTTACCTTAATTCAATGCTAAAGTCTCAAGTCTTAGAGAACCCTTTGCCATCCTTGAACTCTGCTTGTTCGCATCCGGAGAGGGCGAAAGAGAAGATTGTTTGACTGGGATTGGGATTACAATTTCGGAGGTTGAGTGCGATTGCGGTTGAGATTAAAATTTTGTAGCGATGGTGGGAAAGGAGGATCCCTGCCACGCCTCATACACACCGAGGTTGGAGTGGAACCCCCAAGTGTTCGACTATCTCAGTCAAGCCTACGGTGCTGAGCACTTTGCCAACATCTCTCAAGCTCTCACGTAAGCGCACATCTTGATGAAAAATGACTAATTAAGATCCTTCAACCCCTTCTCACATCCATTTCACATTTGTTTTTGGGGGTGGCGAGTGTGTCGTCATCACTAGTTACATGAATTGAGATGCTCCAGAATGCCTGTCATCGTTTTAGGTGTTGAGGAATTAGGTGGTCTAGTCATAGGTCGAGTTTTTTGTACCGAATATGTTGCTGCAGCATGTGTGATTATGAAAAACGGATAAATGGATGGTGGAAATTTGGGTGCCAAAAAGACCAGGTCAGAATTCTGACTTTCAATGGAACAATATGAATTCTGACCTCGCCTTTTTCTGCCACCTTGAGAGTTGTCCTCGCGGCCGCGGTCATTCTATCTATAGGTTGATTTTATTTCCACTTTTATGTTTTGCTTGGAGTTTTGGTGTTGAAGGATATGAGGATTGGATTCCATAGCTCAGGGGCTTGGCATTTTGTTAGAATTCTCAAAATTGTATAGGATTGTTTAAAAATTAGTTTGCAATTGTTATCGTCATAGTAGATGCAATGTTAGATATGTTACCTGTCACTTTGTGTTATCCCAGGGTTTATCGTTCACAATGCTGAGGTTTAGGGTTTAAGGTTTATGTGTCATCAGGTAACAAACAGGTTACGAATATTGCGTGCATTTGCAAATGACGTTTTGGATTTATGCCTCAAGAATTTGACTAAATTGATGTCAGAATTTTGGGTGGAGAGTTCAACATTTCAAGTAAAGTCGAGAATAAAGATGAAGGAGCAATTTGGAATGTTTTGGTGGTTTAATGTCACGGTTTGAGTATTCACGCTTATGCAACTTATGGTGGGAGAGGTAGGAACAATGTGGATTCTGACTGGACCTTTAAGTGCCAGCCCGAGTGTTGTCCTCAACGGTTGTATGGTCGATTTTTATGTAGTGCTTGGAGTTCTAATATTGGAAGATCGTGAGGATTGGAATCCA
Organism: Polytrichum commune; assembly: GCA_950295325.1. Taxonomy (NCBI): domain Eukaryota; kingdom Viridiplantae; phylum Streptophyta; class Polytrichopsida; order Polytrichales; family Polytrichaceae; genus Polytrichum; species Polytrichum commune. The sequence continues at coordinate 8,481,716 of OX485806.1, read as the reverse complement.
TACTTGGGGGCTTGACATTATTGTGGCATTCTCAAAATTTTAGTGGAATCTCTTTAAATTAGTTCGCACTTGTTCGTGTCGTAGTAGATGCAATGTCATATATGTTGTACACTTTGCCTGTCACGTCGTCTTATCCCAGGGTTTATTTCTTGCAATGCTGGGGTTTAAGGTTTAGGGTTGATGTATTGTCAGGTGACAAACAAGTTATGAGAATACTGTACATTTGCAAATGATCTTCTGGGGTTTATGCCTCAAGAGTTGGACTCAATTGACATCAGAGTTCTTGAGGAAGGGTTTAACATTCCAAGCAAAAATTGAGGATGAAAAACCAAGGAGGAATTTTGGAATATATTCATGGTTTAGGGTCATGGTTTGAGTATTTTTTCATATGCAGAATTGTGATTGGAGACATAGGAACAATGTGAATTCTGACTTGGCCTTTTACTGCCAGCCCGAGAGTTTGTCCTCAGTGGTTGTATGGGTTGATTTCTATGTTTCGCTTGTGAGGATTGGAATTCATGCGCAGGGGTTTGACAGCATTATGAAATTCTTGCAATTGTTGTGGAGTCTTTTTTAATAAAAGTTAGGTATTGTCATTATTGTAGATGCAAAGTCAGGTCCATAGTATGTCGTACAAGTACCTGTCACTATGTGTATTTACAGGGTTTATCTGTCGCAATGCGAGGGTCTAGGGTTTATGTGTCATTAGGGGGCAAACAAGTTTCGAGAATACTATACACATGCAAATGCTGTTTTGGCTTTAGACTGTAAGAATTAGACTCAATTGTCATCATATTTTTCAGGTTCAATATGCCAAGTAAAAGTTGAGATTGAAGGTGGTGTTTACAAATATGGAGCAATTTGGAAGGTTCTGGGGGTTTAAAGGTCATGGGTTTAGCATTCACAAATATGCAGTATTATGATGGGAGAGGTAGGAACTCATCATAGCAATTTCAGAGCGATGACCTCGACTATGGCATGTTGTTAGGTGATTTTTATCATGTCGTCTCTTGATTTGGTTTAGCATAGCATCTGATTCTTTGGGACCTGTGTAGTCAATCTAACAGTGATTATATTAGTAGTTAATTTTGTCCTGAGATATATTTTGTTGTAGTACAACTTTTTTAATGTCTACCTAATACATCTGTGTTATGCAGTCGCCCTTCAATACATTCTTGTGTTCGAGTCAACACTCTTCAGAGAAATACAACTGAAGTCATTCAACAGCTTACCGCTCATTTGCTGCACAAGCAAACTCATCTCCAAGGTTCTAGAGCAGAGCACATTGATAATAATGAAGAGCCATTAAAGGTTCTGGAAGAAACGGATGCTGTGAAGTCTTTTCCTGAAGATACAAGATCCAAGGAACTGACCACCACAGAGAACAATCTATCGAGCAGTCAAAACATATGCTTTGAGCATGATGTGTTAAAGGATGTTGTTATGATCAAAGGAAAGGGTCCTTGTCAGATTGATTATGAAACGGTGCGAGGAGAGGGTGGAGTATTGAAGGAAATTGTTGTCAGCAGGAAGTGTGCGGAAGCAGTCCTACGCGGTGCCCAGGTACGCATAGTCCAGCATTCTTGTGCATTAACAATCAAAATCCCTGTCTTTCAATTTTTGATACTGTATTAGTCTGCAGTCTCCATCTTCTATAATATTTAGATTGTTGTTATGCTTATTTTGCTACCTTTGAGAACATTGTTGGGTTACAGTTAATCTTGGTCTCATATTAGGAGATGATATTTAATAGGATGATTACAAAGAATATATGTGCTATATTTGCAACTTTAAAAAGTGAATGCACTTGAATCTACTTGGCACAGTCTGATAGAGGAGCACCTTTTGTGGCCCTTTTGTGGGCACTTCCAACTCCACAGACCATTGGATTGGATCAGGAACTGTATCATCAAGTTAGCAATTGTAAATCACAAAGATTATCATTTCAAGTTACAAAAACGCAGTTGAGATGCAAAAAAGTAGTCAGAGGTCAAAGCGATGATTCTCTTTCTCTTCAAGTGATCACATAGGCCCTCCAATTGTGATGTTTACTATTGGACCTAGAATGGTGTCTATATTTTGAGCACATAGTGAAATCTCATAGTAATGCATGCCTCTTTGTGTCCATTCTTAACTACAAACCATGCCACATACAACTCATATGTAGGTGTTTAATTAAGAAGAGTGAACACATAAGGTCCACATACCTTATGTGAGATGATGTTCACCAGCATTGTCTCTCACTGTGTTGTGGTCTCATTGCTGTCTGTCTTGCTGCAACATCTGTTGCCTTTCGAGATACGTTCTTTGTGGGTGTGTAATTTTGCAATCTGATCTATTTCATCTTGTCGAACATAGTGTATTAACAAAGTATTTTATCTTCAGGTTTTTGTACCGGGAGTTCTGGCTTGTAGTGGCCACATTGAGAAGGATGAGCTTGTGGCAGTATCTGTAGCTGTGGAAAGGCCTGATGGAGAAGGCAGGTGGTTGGTGGGTGTCACACGTGGCACGACACTTGGCACAGAACATGCTAAATCACGTACATGCTTTTTTAATCCCTATTCTTGCTACAGAAACATTCTACAACTTTGTTGAAGTGAATGCCAGGGTTCGATGTAGATTATGGGAACTTGCAGCAAGACCGACTTCTACCCATGCAATTTGAACATCGGTGGTAGTCATTACAATCTGAGCCCAGCATTGAAAATGATTTTGTTGATTGGAGGGATGTTCAGAGCAAGAGATCACTCCAATGTTGCCACTGGCGTGAAATATGGTGTTACTTCACCTTTGAGTTGGTCTAACTCTATATGTAATTCTGAAATGGGGATCACGAGAATAACATGCCCCTCAAAGAATATTGCCTTCTTCAAAGGTGAACACCTTGAACAGGAGCAAACAAGCTGGCCTGTGCCTATCTCCTGCACCAAGGGCAAGCCCCTAGGTTCCCACATGGTTAGTTGAAAACATCTGGTTCACCCGGATCCCCCACTATGATTGGGTGCACTGGAATTCAAGTGCTAGGGAAGGTCATCCATCCCAGCACTATTCCGGCATTTGGTGGATTAACCTTGAATTCCCATGGGATCTGAGTGAAGCCTTGGGTTTAAGTCACCCACGAGAGATGTTTATGGTGTAGAAAGTGATGGTGCAAATTGAAGTAGTCTTGATTGATGTTATTCTTTGTGGACCTTGCACAGGGGGTGCTGAGATGTTTAGGTTGAGGTTTTATGCCTGATATAATATACACGTTCTTTTTTTGGTTTCAAATATGTTCTCCTTAGTGTATGGCTCCTTGTTGTAACATATTAAGAAGTTCTGATCTGCAGAGTTTGAAGACACAGCACGAAGTGGGTGGTTTATTGGAACTGGTCGAGCCTTGATGACTAGGGCAAGTCTTTTCAGGGAAACCAAGGGTGTGGCGGTTGAAATGGTTAACCGGGTTTTTGATCTCCCAGCTTTTTCTGGTAAACCCATCTTATTCATGTCTGGATTTTTTGTATGTGATGGAGTCTATTGTGGTCAATTCGTATGGTACTAAGTTAGCATGAAGTTGTGCTAATTTATTCGGTTTGACAAATTTCTCTTGCCTCTTCTCTCTCTCTCTCTCTCTCTCTCTCTCTCTCTCTCTCAAGTGAAGGAATTGAAGGTCTTATTTGGGTATCCATGTCAAGAAACCTGTGTGGAGTCTTGTGCATACCTTGTATTCATATTCGTTAGGTTGTAATTATTGTATTGTGTTTCTTCCAGGTTTGCTAACAGGTGACATTTTTCTCCAGAATCTACCAAGTATAGTTGCTGCCCGTGTACTTGGTACGTATTTATGCATACCTAAACTCAGCTATGGTTCAATAAGTTTTTTTTTATGTCCGCAACAATTTATTTACATCATACATTTGTTCTCCTCTTTTGTGAGAAGTAAGGAACCTCATTCTTTTCAGATCCAAAGCCAGGGGAGCGCATCCTGGATATGTGTGCAGCACCGGGAGGCAAGACGACTGCAATTGCTATGCTCATGCAGGACAAGGGTGAAGTTATAGCTCTTGATCGTTCTCATAACAAGGTTTCTTTACATCCCTCTTCATGTTCTTTCATATTGAGTTCTTACTAAGAGCAAGCCCACCAGTTGCTGTATCCATATCCACAAATCTTCCCACATCCATCCACCTGCAATGTCTATTAGTTGTGAGAGGCAATAATATTTAACTATGGTTATGTCAATTAGGCATATCCCCTGAGATGCAATATTCTTCACATTTGAGATTCATAGTAGGTCATGCCACTATGGAGTGCTTTTCAGGGTCACATTTTATTTTTTAAATTTTGTTATTGAATTAAGTTGGGATGAGGTGGGATCAGGTAGCTGACATTGTTCGGCTGGGAGAGGAAATGAAGCTGTCTTGCATTCAAGCTATTAAAATGGATGCTTTAAAATCTGTCCAAGTTGAGATGCCCCGGCCTGAGGCAAGCCAGGTTAACCAAGGCAACCTACTGGCTGTGGACACAACAGACATGGCTTCAGATATAAGTAGAAGTGGAAACTTGGACAAAAACTCGGACTTAATAACAGCTCATCACCAAAATCTGGAAGGCGCTCATGAGCCTGTAGATGCAGGTAACAATGGCTTAATTATTACCTTTCTGGATGTAGGGCTTGTCAAGTTGGAGGATAACTCTTGTATTCTGTTTCCACCATCAAGAACCCTTAGTTTCACATTCCTGATCAAATATCTTCATTGGCCACGATTGCTCATATATTTGGAGCTTCTTTATGTACTTTGTGTTTGTTCCACATGGCCAGGAAGTACACTTGATTATCGATAACACTCTCAAATATCCTGTAAAGTACTTCATGTTTTGTCTTGAAGCCATGCCAACTAGTCTACCTTGCAATACTCACATTTCAAAGTGCTTCTCATTATTATACTGCACCATCACTGCTTTTATTCCTCAGTGTAATGTGCTTGTTTACCCAATGTGTGTATTTTACAGAGTTAGAAAGAACTTCAAATGAAGGATTTGGAAGCAGTACACCATGTGAGGTATCAGGTGATAAACCTTGCAAAATAGATATTGCTTCTAAAAAAAGGGGAAATGATGATGGAGCATATGCAAGCAGGCGTGCTGCGCGAAAAGAGGCCCGGAAATTGAAAACTGGGTTGAAGAAGGCTGCTGAACAGGAGTCACCATATAAAAGAGGATTTGTGCCTAGGAGTTTTGATCGTGTTCTTTTGGATGCACCTTGCTCGGCCTTGGGTTTACGGCCACGCTTATTTGCAGGACTTGTAAGTTAATATAGCTCAACAGCTCTGTTGCTTTGATATGATATTTCTGTGAACTGCATCCTGGTATGTAAGTTAGATCTGTGCAAATTTTTGCTAATCAAAACAAGACTAGGGGTGGCTTTATCCCATGTGGCTATATGGGTTGTATCTTGGTGGACTCTGTCTGACTTCATGATGTCTGAGGTTGTCTGTTTAGGAAACGTTAGATGGTCTGCGGCAGCATGCAAATTATCAACGGAGGTTGATGGATCAAGCAGTCCAACTGGTCCGACCGGGGGGCACTCTCGTATATTCAACGTAAGCACCCATAACACATTTTCTTTCCAGTTAGTGCTCTTTTAACCTTGAAGTTCACCTCTCTAGCAGGCATCAACGAAAAAAAACTTATATTTAATCTCTGTAGAAGTTGATTCTATTTTGTAGGGAAACTTAGGCCCCTCTTTACTAGAGCTCAAACTTTTTTGGGAGTTTGATGCTTGGATACAACAAGGTTTCATACAAAGTTCAAACTATTGAGCGCTTGACCAACCTTTAAGCTCTCAATAGTTTGGGCAAGTGTAAAGTGGTGATGCTCAAAGTGAGATATCAAGGGGGAATGGCTGAAAACTAAGGAGTATTCATGATGAACCAAGGAGGCTTGAAAGCCCATTGGCTTGGGACCCACCAAACAAGAGCTCGAACCCTCAACATTCCTAAGCAACCTCCATGAGGTAGCCTGGCTTTCTGATTGAAAGCTTGCCAAAAATGACCGAAAGCTTGTTATAGTTGTGCCACACGGGATCCAACAAGGCGTCATCCAAGCGTTGGAAGCCCAGTAAAAAGTTCAAGGTCTACAATTGAAAGCTCCTTGTAAAGTGAACAAGCGTGAGGAAGAGGGTCTTGGTAAATGAGAATTCTCCTTTCTTCAAGCTCTCATAGCTCTCAATCTTTGAGCTTTCAATCAGTGTTGGACTGACATCACCTTAATTTGATACCACTCGAGTACATGTAATGAGGAGTTTACATATTTTGATACCAGTAAGGTATGGGTATTTGAGGATGTTATTGTTTTTGATACCATGTAAGAGCCTTTACACCTATGTAAAATCACCTAATACCAGTTTACCTAGTATCAACATGATATTAGGATGGTATTGGCCCAAACAAGGACTCAGGTATACAAAGATTCTCTCTCATCTTCTGATATCCACCAAGTATCAAGGTCTGACTAGTATTACAATTTTGATACCAATGAAGTGGGTTCTTTGATACTATCCATTCACCTATATACCAGTCCAACATCGCTCTTAACCTCTCTAGTGTGAAGAGGGCCTTTTGATACCAATGAAGTGGGTTCTTTGATACTATCCATTCACCTATATACCAGTCCAACATCGCTCTTAACCTCTCTAGTGTGAAGAGGGCCTTATTATCATTGGCAGTACTGGCAGAATCTAATTAAGATATGATAAACATCAGAACCTTCCAGGCATGCTCATAATTCAACACGCATTGACTGCAGGTGTACATTAAACCCTGGAGAAAATGAGGGTGTGGTCCGATATGCTTTGGACACTTACTCTTTCCTGTCACTTGTGCCACAGGTGAGTCCTCTTTGAGATTGATATGCTAAGCAACAACTTGACAGTCTGTAAATTACTGAGGCATAGATATAAATACTTCTTAGAAAATATGACATTCTTTTATATTCTGATCCATTCTTCACTTTTGTCAGATGAGTTTAGTGTTCAAAAGTGGTGGAAATGAACCTTTCAACCTGATGTAATGATGGGTAATATGACAGCATCCAAAAATTGGAGGGCCAGGTCTGGTAGGGGGAGAGGATGTGTTCGATGGAGCAACTTACAGGTGCGGCAATACTTGAAAACCATTCCAGACTTTTCTTTGACTTGAAATGACATGTCTAGAGTATGAGGATACATAATTGGGCTTGGCCACCTGGTTTCAACATTCTGGGTGTGCACATCACAAAGCTCATTTCACATTGATTCAACCACATCAAACTACAACATTGAATCAATGCCTAACAAACATTGGGTTGCAATTTGATCTTTTATTTCAATATTTGATAGTTGCAAGACCCAAACAGTTGATTTATGAGGTGAATCGATGTTGAATGAATCGTCAGCTAGATGTTATGGTAGCACTGACAATATTTCAAACCCTGAGGGTATGTATCAAATCGACTCAACATTGAGATGCACGTGACTGCTATTTAGAATGCTTTGCAAATACAAATGGTTGTGTCCAGCATAATCAAACATTTCTGAATGGTGTATACAGGCCATGGCTACGGGATGGGGACCAACATTTGGTGCAGCGATTTGACCCCGTAGGAGCTAGCGACACAATTGGTTTCTTCATTGCCAAATTTTTAGTGTCTCCATGAAAATGATCAAGCCATCTGCACATTGTGAGCTGAAAGTTCCAAGACTCTTTGTCAGTAATATTGGTTACGAATGCAGAGTCCACCACTTAAAAATATGGACGTCAAAATATCCATAATTCAACATTCTTGTGTACGTATACACAACATGGATACAAGCCATGGTCCTTTTGATCAGAAATGTGGAATTAGGACACGTGGTGTCCAGTGGGAGACTGCCTCTTTTTAACCCCTAAAGGCCAAGCGGGCATTTTTGAATGGCCAGTCACTTCTGCCCAACCACACCAGCGTACATGCTTACTATATTATCTCCTAATCTTGGCTGAAAATTCTAACTCTGGAGTCTGTACAGATGCCATCCGTATGATCAGATCTAGGATAAGAGGTGTCGTTTTTCTTTGATGAGCTGCTGAATTGGACAGCTTTGTTTTAGGCAATTTTGGGGAGATTTCGCTTCAGCCTTTAGGGGTCAAGAAGGTGGGGGTTATGGTGCTGAATTGTATACTGTTTGCTACAATTAGGAATGGCCATCTTACACTCCTTTTATAGGCAGGAAGAATGTTGCACATGAGCATCACAAGAATGTAACTTTGGAACCTCATTGTATTCAATGGGTAGGTGGAATCCTTCTGGTTAATTGAACTTCATAGTGAAGGCCTCTCCAAAGACTTCTTGTCACAAAATATAGTGGCTGCAATATGCAAATAGAAACATGGCTGGACTCCAATCTTGGCACTCTAGTAGACACTTCCAAATTTCAATAACTCCTAAATTTTGATTCTGCAACTTCGACTTGGCATTGATTACGACTTCGGTTTGGCAAGCACAACTATATGTAAGCGTGGATTTTCCAAACAAAATTGGGTGAAGAGTGATCGCAAAAGTCGATTGAAACTTGAAACATTGGATGCATTGATGTGAGTGTCATTATGTGGTCTTCTGATGGAAAATGTGGATTGGGCTAGAATTTTTGACACTTGGAAATTGACCAAAAACCGGAGGGCTTTGCCTTTGGAGTTTGATGATGATTAAGTGCATTATGTAGGGAATCTAAATAATTTTAGTGCATCATTTTATTGCATGTACTTCTTCAATATAGTGAGACATCATATTATTTTCATATTCAATACAGAACGGCCAATATCAAGTTTTTCTTTTTGTGAAGTGTTGCAAAAGAGCTTGAAAGTTTGAGTGAAGTGTGATTATTCTAAAGCCCTTCACATTGAAATGCATGTGCACACTTCAAACTTGAACACTGGAGGGGGAGGGCGAATTCACTGATTACAATTGTAGAGCCCAAGGAATGTTGTTTCATATAAATTGACTCCTATATTGGGGTCAAAGACCTTGAATTAGTCTAGTGAGCTTAAATTGGGATGAGTTAGCAACCAACCTATATGGACAAGTTTTTACTATTACTATAGAGGGCTCTCTATTTCACCTTTGTGTGTGCCGGATTGTACATTGAGTATGGTATTTAGTGTCACCAATTCTAATTGTCTTACTCAATACTAATTGTAAACCGTGGTATAGTGTCACCAACACTAAATGTCAACCCAACATTATTTGTCATTCCTTGTAAATTTTCTAGGGGATTATGGATTTTACAGTGTTGCAATTATTACTGTCACTTACCAAGTGGTCTTTCATCCAAATTTCAATCATCCATGACAATATTTCATCACAAGCTGCGGACAAGAGAAGGTAGGGTTTTGGCCAATGGATGAACTCATCCATCACCCATGACAGTATTTGTTCACTTCTTCATAAGAAAGTGTCATCCGAAAATTACCATAGTGACACTAAATACCATATGACACTAAATATCATAACATATCTAGTGTAGTTTCCATGTGGGATACAAGTGTGTCTTAGCGACTGTGAGCATGACATGTGGCCAAATTTGAGGAGAAAATAATTATTTTGTGTCAAAATAGAGAGCTCTCGACGGTACCCCTTTAGTAGATTTTAGGAAACCCAACTGACTCTTGGACATAGACTTAGGCTCATTAGTAATCTAGGCGAATTTATAGAGCTAAGCTATTGAACAAGAGCAAATAATTATGTATATATTTCAATGTTAAAGTTTAGTGACGATTGTAGTGGGGATATGTGCTAATAGCCTTGGTTTTCCTAACTTATGGACTGCATAATTGTGAGAGGAGTGTTGATGCCTATCACAACTATTACAACTAAATGTTCACCTACTCAAGCCGTCTATGGGACATAACTGGTCTGCTCATATACAAAACCCGGAGATTATGAATGAAGTGCTATCTGCATGCATGGTTGTAAAAGCACAAGGGCATTGTGGGAAATGCACTCCACCTGAATGAGCAACCCTTTATGAACTCTAGAGTATGACTCACTGGAAGGTTTTCTGGATTTCAGTAACTCCAAACCGTACTCTGTTTACCTACTTGGCTTTTTAACTCATATACCTAGGAAACACTTTCACTGCATACCAGCAAATTGTAATACAATCATCTCATGACGATATGCATGTCCTTGCATCTCAGAGGTTTTTTGCAGCATCATCAGATTACTACATGCCAGTGTACTGAGTTTTAGCCTGCTCTCCAAATCCACGACTACTGCAAATACGTTAATTTCTGAGTTGTACTTACACTTTGACCTTCATCAATCACCTATCTCAATTTGGGTGTTGTAGTCAAAGCGTAGAATCTAGCGTTGCCATTTGTGACAAACCTCTATAGAATATAGTGACAAACTTGATGAGCTTCATTGTGCAACAGCCTGTGATTATGACAATATACTTGATGAAACAGGCTGTCGGCAGAAGATGGCAATTGAACCTAACTCATTGTCAGGACATTGAGTGAGTCACCAACTCCCATGGTCGGCGGTGCTTTTGAAGTAGACTTTGAAAGAGTAAAGTCGCACACAAAGTATGTCCCGAAGTAAGCCTGTCATCCCAATAGTCCAGCATTATAATAAGAACGTGAGAGGTCTTGACAAGTAAAGCCTGGAGCAAGCAAAGTTTCAGGTACGTTTACCTCCTGAGTTATTTGTGTTAGATCATCAAAAGTCAAATGTTTCTGCTGAAGCAAGAGTATACCATGCTAGCAGATTTGATAAAAAAAATACGACAAATTCATTCGACATTAGAGTTGTTATAATATGCAGACCTTTTTGGTGTTGGTTGCATTCTCCACATGGTGCGCAGACCGGAATGAAAACATTGTCTGTTGAGCCAAGGTTTAGTATACACTGTGATCCCTTTGACGTAATTCCTCTACTTCACTCTTGGGAAATGGTGCCATATCCAGATGTGCGATTGTGCAAGCCTACGTTGTAGCCTATCCCATATTACTGATGAACATATTACATGATTGAAACTGTTTGTAAGATAGTGTTTAGTATGTCCTCATGATATCCATTACTGTAAATCAATAGCAATAAGCTCTAGTGGAAAGAAGATGGTAATTGAACAAGAAGAACTCAACACAGAAGGAAAATGTGGACCAGCCTCAAACCCTAAACCCTAAACACGAGCGGAGAGAATCTTACTTTCACTGGCTCCTCACTTTCCAGGTCCGGCTTCTCCATGTTGATTGTCGGCACCTGCAAGGGGTTGTGTTATGCAGAATAATAATTACACAAGCATCATTTATGTGTGTGCTAGTTCTAATCAAACCAATGAATCTTCGAGCCAGTGAATATGGTGTAGATTTGGTGGATACACGCAAAACCGTGCTTTTGATCAAATCACATAATTACCTTACAAAGACCTCGAGGCATGACATAGATGAAGTTGAGAGTGGTGCCCTCGTGTGTGATGGTGAACTTCCGCCACTTATCCTCTTCGAATGAAGATGGCCCTCGGACAACAACGCTGATGATGCCACATGACATGTACTTTGTGTCAGTATTCTGATGATGTTCCGATGTTAATTTCGTAGAGTGGGCTGACAAGCATGTGAATTTAATATACTCTATGTCAATGAAATGTTTGTGAATTCAGAAGGTGAAGGTCTTTGAGAAGATTGAATGTGGTGTACTTTGGACGGAAGCGGTTCATCCGCACGGGCGCATCAGGAAAATACGTGTTCACTTTGTCCAAAGAAGCCTGCAATAAATCGAAAACTCATCGAAATGAGAAGATGCAATATATGACGAATAAATCCTCATCATCCTTCATCATGTAATTGAGCTGACAGAGGTAACTCAGTGAGGGAGGAGACGAAAAGGCACCTCCGATGCAAAGAGGAACTGGCCAGTGTTGACGAAACCTGTGGTGTAGCCATCGGGCGCCAATTCTGCTTGCCTTGGCTCCTGTAAGGCGCCTAATTCACGCATACAATTGAAGAAGACATAACTAAGGTTGCATGAAAGATAAAACAACATTCACAGAAAGTTTAACAGCAGAATTCACCAGGGAAACTATCGAACAAAATATGGATACAAGATGCAGGAATAAACATGGCGGGACAAATCACCGGGATCAAATCGGACAAAACGAGCCGGCATGTCCAAATAGCGGGTCCACCACGCTGCCGCTTCGGGCCCTTCGTCCACCCCCTGTCAAGTCGACTCTAAGGCACGTCGGATTTTGAAGCTCGAATTGCTGTCCTCTTCATTTTGTGCTACTAGTGTGGACTCAAACACCGCATTGAGCAAAATCCTTATGATCCTACTTGTGAACTACATAAGGCCCCCTTTACAGAAGATCAGCTTGAGTTGAGAGCTGCAAGAAAGGAGCCTCCTCATTGGCGGGGTACCTCTTACGCGTGCTTGTTCACTCAAATTCACTTTACACACGAGCTCCTAACTTGAGAGGTTGACGGTTTTACCAAACTTACAATGCTTAGATGGCACCTTGATGGATCTTATGTGGAAGGATCACAACAAGCTCTCTGTCATTTTAAGGCAAGCTCTCATTGGGTTGTCTCTCTGGGTTGGCATACCAAGTGAGGAGATCGGTCAACTCATGCAAGAGTATAAGTTGTTTATGGAAATTGGAGAGACAACAAACTATCTGCTATTGTTTGCAAGGTCCTACTTTGTTTTTGGATTGAAATACCAGTTCAGAAGAGCTCATCTGACTGCCAAATGATGTTCCGCGCATGACTGGCAGTTGGGTTACTAATTGTCACCTTGACGAACTTAAGGCAAATTAAAAAAATTAAGCTATTTTGAGTGCAAGCATATTAGACCCATTTACTCGTTATACCACAAATGGTTTCCGAGACATTTTCGTAGCCCAGCGTGACCGAGCCTTCAATCATTTTTGACAAGTTTCAAAAGGTAGCTTGAGAATTGTCGAGAGCTCAAGTCTCGTTTTGTGGGCCCCAAGCCAATGAGCTTTCAAGCATTCTTTGGTTTGTCATGAATGCTCCACTGACTCGTTAAAAATGTTTCTTTGTTTTTGTATAGGACCATTTCCCCCTTGATCTCTCACTTTGAGCATGGTCCTTTACACTTGCTCAAAGTATTGAGAGCTCGAAGATCGGTCAAGCTCTCGAAACTTGCAAGTTCGAGCTCTCAACTCGAGCTCTAGTGTAAAGGGGGACCTAAGTTTTTCTTGATCACTTGCATTTCTTGATTTTCAGACGTTTGAATCCACTTTTAAGTTCACGAGAAGAGAGGTAGCGATGCGTTGAGAAATTTGGAATTGGAAATGGAGGAAGAAGACTTACCTGTCCAGAATAGACGTGGTAGATAGTTACATCCACTACACTGCCTCTCTCTCCGCTCCCTGCATTCTTCGTCACGGCGCTTCGCTTCAGCGGCACCTTTAGAGGCTTCATGTCCGGCGCATTAATTTCTGCAATAAAGTCATATGATTATTTTTCATTGTCAAGCTTCATGTAGTTCCTCCCTACATCAATGTACGATCCACAGCTTTCAAGTCTGTCCTGTTCTGACGATATAGCCCGTTCTGGCAAAGCTTCCCGACACAGGACAGTTCAAACAATTTGCACTTAGCATTCCAGAAAACTGAAACTCTTCAGATAACTCTAAAGAGAATTGAGGTAGGATTAGTTGGCACCTAAGACGGCGTCATCCGGCATCCTTTCACCTCGAAGTGCAGCAGCAGACAGAAAAGGCTGCACCAGCGCGAGCTTTGGAGCTCTGGCCATGGCGATAAGACGCCCGGTATCGGCGTTCACTACCATCCATTGTCGGTCATATAAAAACCCTGCCTCAAACAAGCAATCTCAACACAATACAATCTCGAATATCAAGAATCCAAGTATGAAGTCGTTGGTTGGCTAGACATTAACGATGACCGCAATGTGAGCTAAACCAAAAGGTGCTGAGAAAGTGAGGTGAATTCGTGCATGGCTCTTGTGCAACTAGCCAAACCTTCAAAGAACTTAAGGATCAAATTATCTTCAAGAAAAAGCATGAACATAGAAAAAGGGAACACCGGTTTTCAATTATAGACTAACACTAGCGGTTTTCTCATCATGATCGTAAACAGGATATCAAAAAAAATTCGTCCCGCCAGTACAGATTCTCTTTTGATTTCCTTCAATCTAAACGTGTCGATACGAGTCTAGACTTAGCTGAGAAAATGAGGAAAATTTAGGCATGGCCCGTATCCAACTGGCCAAACCTTCAAAGTACTTCAGAATACAAATTTATTTTCAAGAACCAGGATAAATATAGGAAGAAGGAAAATTAACACTAGATTCCAATTAGAGACAGAATGCCCTTGCGAATATACCAGCCAGGACGTTTTTCTTATCACAGATGTAACAGGATATCAACCATTGAGTCCAGCGAGTGCAGATTTTGTAGTGCCTCCCTTCAATCTAAACGTGTTAGCGTAAGTCTAGAGTTAGCTGAGAAAGCGACGAGAATTTGGACATGGCCCGTATCAAACCGGCCAAACCTTTAAAGAACTTCAGAATACAGATTTGCCTTCAAGAAACACAATGATTGTAGGAAGAAGGAAAATCAAGACTAGATTCCAATTATTGACGGAACGCCCTCGCGAATGTACCAGCCATGACGTTTTTCTCATCACAAATGTAACAGAATATCAAACCATTATAGTCCTGTGAGTACAGATTTTGTTGTAACTTCCTTCCATGTAAACATGTTGGTGTAATTCTTGACTAGTTTCCAGGAACTCGACATTGGCTAGGGTGTAGGAAGCCGTCACTGAAGAATTCAGGCACCAAGACGTCGGTTGGCTCGACAACGATGCCCACAACGTAAGCTAAACAAAAGGCGCTGAGAAAGTGAGGAGAATCCGGGCATGGCCCATGTGCAAGTGGCCAAACCTTCAGAGAAGATTACAAAATTTAACTTCAAGAAACAGCATAATGAATATAGAAAGAAGGAAAGCTAACACTAGTTTCCAATTACAGACGGAACGCCTTGCAAAATGACCGGCCAAGACGTTTTTCTCATCACAAATGTAACAGGACATCAGCCATTGAGTCCCGCGAGTACAGATTTTGTAGTGACTTCCTTCAATCTAACCGTGTTGCTGTAAGTAAGCCTAGACTATTTCCAAGAAACTCGACACCGGCCAGGGTGTTATAATAAGCCGTCACCGAAATCATGTGAATCCATCCACTCTCTATATCTATCACCTGACCGAAGGAGGAAATAATAAGTAGCTCGAGAGTTGGAGATCTGTAGAATTTAACAAACGCTAATTACCCGTGGAGGAGATGCCGGCGCTTGACACAGAAATTCCTTTGCAAGCTTTCACCGGGTACACAACTATCTCAGCCACCGAGTACTGCGTCGCTGCCATCGTTCTTGCACCTGCTAAGATTCCAACGACAACAATGACAAACTCCTGCACACTGCAACTAATCTGTAGAGAAGACCAGAGGTGCTTCCAAATTGCGGAGGATTCTTGCAAATGGCCCTACAGTACGATTGCAATCGCCTTCGTTTAAATCTAGAGAGTAATGCGCATATCACTCATCTCCATGCCCATGTGAGATCATGCCCGTGACAAATAGGATGACGCTGCAATTGACTCCTTCTCTCCTCCGCAATGTTCTCGTCGAATACACAATCGCTCGAGAGCCGTGGTGAAGCTTCTTAAAAGTACTGCCACCAGCTCAAGTCTCTAGGTATAATCTAACTAATAATGTTAACAAGTAAAATTCTCGCAGATATCTTTTCCAATACAATTTGCAAGAAAGGGAGGAATCTCAAGAGAAGCTAGTAGTGTAAAATTCGGCAGTGCTGGACCTTCAAATTCTGTGTCATTATGCAATGTCTTGCAATCCATAACATTCTTCAGTTGTTATCAGTGACAATGCTTCACCCAAGTTTACTACATTGAATCTCAGATAGCAATGATGGTAAAAGAATAACCATGGTACAGTTCCCGAATACTATCTGACTTATGCCCTGCCCCACGGAGGACGTTAAATACCCCCCACGAACTAATAGGGATTCCATATTCGGGCGGGGCAGCCCTCCCACGAAATTTCTGGCCCCGCCCGGATTTTTTCCAAACCCGCCCGAAAATAGCTGCCCGCCCCGCCCGAAAACGAAAAAAACATTGCTCTTCCATTCTTGAAGGCCGCTTGACTACAAATCCCATATTGAGTGCACTTCACCTTCAAGGTCTCAAATCCAATATATATGTGCACTTCCACCTTGTAAATAAGGCATTAAATGGGATTTCATTCCGGAATTGAAACCATCAACCAAGAATGTAATTAACTTGGAAGTCAAAAAATTAGAAAGTCCTCATCAACATTGAGGTTATAATTTTTATGACTTACCATTTGAAATTGTCTTCGTCATTCTAAAATGACACTTAAATTTAGTGTGCTGATGTGGTAAGTATATTTTATAATATTTTAGATAATTCTGGCTACTTTCAAGAATATTCATACGCACTTATTCTAATTAAGTGTGATTTAATGTAATTATGTCTAATTAATTCTGATTAATCCTAATTAATCCCAAATAAATCAAAATTTATTCTTTCCAAATTAAGTAAGACTAACTAATCCTAAAATTTAATTACTGGAATTAACTCCAATTAACTCCAATCAATTTCAGTAATTACAATACTCAATTTTTATATCCAGTAAGCCTAATTAACCCTAAAATTTAATTAATGGAATTAACTCCAATTAAATCCAGTAATTAAAATAATTGATTAATTAGTTCCATTAAGTATATTTTATAAATAAGTGCGTATGAATATTCTTGAAAGTAGCCAGAATTATCTAAAATATTATAAAATATACATACCACATCAGCACACTAAATTTAAGTGTCATTTTAGAATGACGAAGACAATTTCAAATGGTAAGTCATAAAAATTATAACCTCAATGTTGATGAGGACTTTCTAATTTTTGACTTCCAAGTTAATTACATTCTTGGTTGATGGTTTCAATTCCGGAATGAAATCCCATTTAATGCCTTATTTACAAGGTGGAAGTGCACATATATATTGGATTTGAGACCTTGAAGGTGAAGTGCACTCAATATGGGATTTGTAGTCAAGCGGCCTTCAAGAATGGAAGAGCAATGTTTTTTTTCGTTTTCGGGCGGGGCGGGCAGCTATTTTCGGGCGGGTTTGGAAAAAATCCGGGCGGGGCCAGAAATTTCGTGGGAGGGCTGCCCCTGCCCGAATATGGAATCCCTATTAGTTCGTGGGGGGTATTTAACGTCCTCCCTGCCCCACCCACCCTCCATATGGCTGGGACGAACCAACATGTACACTGGTTCCTTGGAGGCAAGAGTTTAGGCATCCAACAAGGAACGAGTGTATGGGTCGGTTCGCCCAAATCCCCTTCATACTCAGTTGGACAATGCTATGTTAGCTAGAAACAAGTTAAGTCTTCACAATATGCACGTAGAATAAGCACCTCATGAGTTTGAGAAATATGAAGAATTATGCAAGATGAATAATAACATGTGATCCGAGCTGGAACATGCCGGACTTCAGTCTGCATTCAAGGGCATATTAACACCAAAGACATTAGGCCATGGCTCTCAAATGACCATGGTAACCCAGTTTTCAGATGAGGCTACAGAGGAGTTCATGGATTATTTACATAGTCCAAAATCGTTTGGAAGACAAAAGCCCTTAGTGTAAAGCCAAATTCATATCACCGTCCCTACAATCCCAACCAACATTATTTATAGACTTGCATGTTAGGTGGGATTCCATGTAGATTTTTCATTTATTAAACACGTTATGGACTGTGTCCAAAAATGTCCTCATGAAAACCTAAAGCGAGGGGCCATGATACTCTCAACCAATCATCATGCAAGGATTCTCAAAAGCCATGGCCTAATGGCTTTCATATAAACATGCCCAAAGCCTTTTTCATGTCATAGCCTCAATTGGTGAACTTAGAGAACTTGGTGCCCAAGCAAACAAGCTGTGCCAGCCATTTCTGCTCTGACATCATAGCTAACTATAGACCATGCCTCTAACATTTATGACCTCTCTCCTGGCAAGGTAAGCAGGCCTAATTCGGTTACTTGTCTCAGTGTCCGGGGAGATTTTTGGGCATAATCGGTCAAAACCCTAGTGTTTCCAAGTCCAACCGGCTACATGTTGTGATCTTTCAGTTTTTCTTTATCAATTTGAGCATACTGCATAGATTCTTCTATAATGATTGACATTCCTGAAGTCTTGAACTTCAACTGGTCATTTCTCAGACTCAATGGGTTCATTTGTAACTAGCGGTTGGTTCTCCATATATGGTCATTGACTCATCTTAAATGGACACCTATATTTGAGTTGGTTCGTGGTGAGGTGTGGATCATACAAGAACAAACACCAAGCTAACATGTGTTCAAAAGAGATTGGACTACGTCCTCAAAAATTGTTAACTATTCTAGGTTCAACAGTCGACATCGTACTTGGAGGGACCTATATAATCATTCAAAAAGCATGGGAATCTTCACTTCGACGATGAGTACTGAAAGTCATGACGAAATGACTACATACACGTTTTGGATCTGCCAATCATTCCCCACTTAATGTGTGTTTCATATCCTACGAGAATTGGGTGCAAAAGCTAATGGTGTTTGTTGGCTCTATCCACTAGGGCAGAATCTAAGCAATGACACTCCATCAACAACATACGAAAGTCCAAAGCCTATCTACAACCCTTTTCACACTGGTTTTTTTGCAATTGATACATGAGAAAGCAAGGGTTTGTCAAACCCTTAAGACTCACCATCATAGGGATCAAAATTCACACCACATGGACAAAGGGGTTTTACACTCTATCTTGGAGAGTAGTTGATGTACACTTTCACTAGAACCGCCATCTACATTATTTGTAGATACTAGACAAAGGTGATAAATTTAGTGTTTTTGTGTCCCTCATCCCTACTAACATAACTAGGCCTTAAACACACACTTTTACCTTTGCACCCAATTCTCGTAGGATACGAGACACATAAATGGTGTGAGATGGTTAGCAATTCTAAATCGCGCCCATAGCCATTTTCCTCATGATTTTAGGGCTCATATGAATATTTCATTCATTATCAAAGTGAAGGTTCTCATGTTCATTAAAATATCATTTAGGAACACTCCTCAACCCAATTACATTGACTATTTAGTATTGAGCCTAGAATGCTTAACAAATTTTGAGCATTTGGTTCAATCTCTTCAGACTCATGTCTTTTTTGGTGTTCGTTCTTAGATTCACACCTAACCACACACCACTCAAATACATGTGACCACATTTCGGGAGTGTTGCGATGGACACCAGTCTACCTTATTCCCAATTAGCATATATGCTTGCAATCACTCTTCATACTAATCCTAAATAGACATTTAAGGTACATTGTGGCCTTATTTTAGGGATTTTAAACCTCGTAGACATTTTCAGCATTGGATCAGATTGAAAGTTGTTTCATCCATCTAGCAACTACAGATCATGAAGATTGTCATTTTTCGTTCCAAAATCAAAGTTGAGATGCAATAAAATCACATGAGTCCAAAGCAATTGTAGGAGCACTCTAGGTCTATGGACAATTGGCATTTGAATTAGCTTGGGAATTGCCCGGGTACGCAACTCCCGTATTATATGGTCCTGATTATAATCACTTATAATGCGTTTTAGTCCAATATTGAGTGATACAATTTGTTTTAATGTAGGAAACCCTTGTAGCCCTTCTAACAAGGAATCCAAAAATGTAATTATATATAGGAAATGAATATATTTTGAAGCATATAATTGCATTAAAAACCTAATTATATGATTTTTTTTTAATACAGGTACGATAGGTCAAACTACCCAACTTTTTGGACTTTTTAATAAAATTTTAACATTGTGAATGAATTATAATTTTAATGGAAGGCTTAATAAATATGCAACCCAACTTTTTTTTCATCTCATTTATTTAATTTGGTCTTCACCCAACTTTTTTTTCATCTCATTTTTATTTAATTTGGTCTTCACCCAACTTTTTTTTCATCTCATTTTATTTAATTTGGTCTTCACCCAACTTTTTGATCATTTAAATTTGATATAATTTGATATAGTTTTTACAAAAGCCATCCTCTAAGCCGTTTTAAGTACGATGCCCCCTGTGTATAATATGAGAGTTGCGTACCCGGGGGGAATTGTCTCAACTAGTTATTAATTGCACACCAAGGAATTTACCATTGCAAGTTCATACTTGAAAAGGATCAAGTGTATATATTATCTGAGCCATTTTCATGTCATCACCTCAATTAGTGAAGGCCACTTAGGGCCACTTCACACACAAGACTGAGAGCCCGTGACCATTACACTTCAAGCACTCTCATCGGTGGGAAGGGCAGGACCGGTCCAAGTTCGCTTCACAATAAACTCGAGGGACCAACGGAGTATGTGAATGCAAGATGGATGTAAAGTCTACATGGATTCCTACATGGCATCCAATGGATCATGTTTCATGGTCACTTGGATTATTTTCAAAAACCACCTCTTGGAGGTAGGCCTAACACAATACTTAGAGACCATGGCACTCCAAACGCTCACAACCGTTGATTTATTCTATTTTATCATGTGTGAGGACCCACATGAGTAGAAATCCATTGAAATAGCATTTGATTGAGGGCATGGTCACATATGGCTTCACACTACACTTGAGGGTCCATGACCACAGTACATGATTTTGGAGGTGGGTTGGGACGGCCTTTGGACACTTTCTTTTGGGCTGTCACAATTTCATGGTCACGGCACTTGGCTCGTGTGTGAAGTGGCCCTTAGAGAACTCAGTGCCCAAGCAAACAAGCAGTGGCAGCCATCTCTGCTCTGACATCACAGCTGACAAAAGATCATACCTCTACCACTCACTACACTAAATACCGTAGTTTACTAGCAGGTTAGGCAACTTGCTGCCTAATATTTAATTAAAGTTCAAAAAGTAGGTTCGGCACCTAAAAATAGTGTATTCTTATTTTCGGCAATTTTCTCTTTTAATTTTTAAAAATTCAGCTAACATTCATTTTTTATTTTCTATTACAACTTATATCTTGTACATCTCTCTTGCATTGAATGACAAGTAAGATGTGAGTGAAGAGTTGAGAATGCTCTGTGCTTTATGCAAGTAGAGTGGAGTTGTGTTCAACAATGCATATGGGATATGTAAACTTTGAGGTGAAGCACCTAGTTAGACGTCATTTTTATAACACGCATAACTTTTGCATAGAGTCTTCAAATGACATAAAATTTGTTGGAGGTGAAATATTACTTGATTTCTAAACTTTTCTTAGACCAACAAAATTCCAAAAAAGTTGATCTTCTATGCACAAATGAGCTCCAAAAAACTGTTATGAACGCATTTTAATTTTTTGATCTTTACACGGCTGCAATGTTTTGTCCATATCTTTTGCATAAAGACTTATTTTGACACAAAACTTGTTGGAGGTGGAAGAAGGATTGATTTCTCAACTTTTGTTAGTTGGACAGAATTCTATAAAACTTCATCTTCTATGCTCAATTGGACTCCGAAAATTTGTGTACAACACATTTGAAAAGCCTCGCCTAGAGTCTTGCTACTTCTTAACCCATATTCTTTGTGGACTAATGTACGTGAGCTTGATTACAAAAGGAGCACCTTCTCTCCTTCAAAATTCACATATGCTTTCATTGTAAGTAAAACTCTAGTGAGAAGTAAAAATTTCTTACTTTTAGGCAATTTTGAAAAATAATTAATTTTATATTCGGCAAAAAATGCCAATAATATTCCAAATTTTTAGGCATCTATTTTTAGAATTATTTTGTGCCGAACCTGCTATTAAACTACGGTATGATATTTAGTGTTGCCAATTCTAATTCTTTTGCTCAACACTAATTGTGAACCATGGTATATTGTCACTAACACTAAATGTTAACCCAACATTATTTGTCACTCCTTGTAGATTTTTCCGAGGGATTATAGAATTACAATGTTGCAATTACTGTCACTAACCAAGTGGTTTTTCATCCAAGTTTCAGTCATCCATGACAAGAGAAGGTAGGGTTTTGGCCAATAGATAAACTCATCCATCATCCATGACACTATTTGATCACTTATCCATAAGAAGTGTCATCCAAAAAGTTACCATAGTGACATAAAATACCATATGACACTAAATATCATGTTTAGTGTATCTAGGATAATGGTAGATGCACGTATTCACCATGCTAAATATTGTATTTAGTGTCACTTACTATTTGAAATTACAAAATGCTATTTTTATTTATAATATATCTTATATTTTACCAAAAAAATGTCAAATTGGTTGTTTGGACATTGTAGAATATCAACAACTTTACTTGGTAAAAAATTACATCAATATTAGAAAGATACATCACTGTTTAACTCCAGATAATAAGTGACACTAGATATCATCCCTACTAATGTAAGCACGCTTCAACTTAGACAGATAGTTTTAGCTTTGCATGACTTTCATAAGATGTGAACCATATACATGGTGTGAGATGATTAGCAAATCCAAACCGTGTCGATAGCCATTTTTCTTTATAAATTTTGGAGCTCATATGAATATCTTATTCATGGTCAAAGTGAAGATTTTCTCTTCTTAAATGGTCATATAGGTTTTTGTAAATTTTGTTGACTATTTAGTTCAGGATGGTTAATGGGTATTGAGCATTTGGTCTAGTAAGCTCTTTTAAACTCATGTCTTTCAAAATTGAAGTTGGGGTGCCAAAATTAGAAGAGTCCAAAGTGAATTTGTGCAAGCACTTAAGATTTGTGGGCACCTCCAACCCACAACCAATTTTTGCCACTCAATTGGATCAAATATTGTTTCATTCGGCTAGCAATTACAAATCACGCAGATTGTCATTGAAGTTTCAAAATTGGAGTTGATATGCAATTAAGCTACAAGGGTCCAAAGTGATCATACAATCACTTAAAGGTGTGTGGCTCTATTGTAGGCACTTCCAACCCTACAAACACTTTTGGTTGTTACATTAGTGTGGGAATTGCCCCAATGAGTTACCAATTGTGAACCAAGGAAATTGTCCTTTCACTTCCATAACCAAAAATGACATGCAAAAGCTATAAGTCAAAGTGGAAGTTTTCTTTCTCTTTGAACAATCATGAAGACCTTCCCATGCATCTATGTTAAAAATTGAACCTAGAATGGTATCAATATCTTAGGATTATTTAGCACATAATTGTCCAATTTCATCGTCACACTTATTTTTTTGGCTGATGTTTTAAACTACAAGCCTTGCAATATGTCACTCAAATATAGATGTGCCTAAATTAACTCCATTAGCTTAGTTAAAGGGATAGACAACCGCTTGAGGATGGATCCCACAATTCAAACCCAACACATGTTGAATCCATTAAAGACACCTTGTCATCATACCACCCACCCTCAAGATAATCACATAAGCACACCCTTCATCATTTGTTAACAACAATTAGGAGTTGCCTTTACTAAAGTAGTTATAGGTAGAAGTAAGTCCCAACTTCCATGCTCTCAACGGTTGAGATTGCACGGATTGACCTCAAGTAACTGGGGACTTAGGACTTGGGACCTCGTGTGAACCGACCCTAGTTATCCCAATTAGTGCATGTGGTACTAATTCCTAAAACACATTTTTTTTTTTGCCAAATCTCAGAATTAGCTAGGGCTGGAATTTTTAAAGTGATACTAAATTTACGAATGAGTGCTCATTTACCATACATTATAAGGAAATAATGAGTGCTCTAAGGTGCTTGTACAGAGATTAAAAATTTATATGCAAACATATGCTTGTTAGTGAATAGTGTTGCTATACATAGTATTTTTTATCGAATAGTGCCAAGATGAATAATGCTTCCTAGATCTTCTGGTGGCACTAATTTTCATAGCCAAAAGAAATTTAGTATCACTTCACTAATTTCCCACAAACATTGTTAGCCCTCCCTCACTAATTGGGATAGTTAAAGTACTTTTGGGCATTATGTCAATAAGGGTCCCAATTATTTGCATTTGGGGGCACTAGGAACAAAGAAAAATAAAATACTATTCTACTGATTGTTGGTTCATTTAAGCATGTGAACCATGGGAAGGAAGCCGACTTGCAGTGAACTTGAATTGAATTGTGGATAGTTCTTGTAGTGAGTAGGAAATATTCCAAGTTAGTTATTGGAATATTAAGATGCCTAAGAAATGGAAGGTGGTTGTGTGAGCACATATAGGAGAGAAACCTTGTTCAAGAGCAATTACCCCTAGACGGCATTAACTGGATAATAAGCAAAGGTCATTGGCAAAATAAGACTATGCTAATCTATAATAATAATAAAGTATGAAAGGGTATAATAAGAGCATTCAATGTAATTTAAAATTTTATTTATAAAATAATTTGTTTAAAAAAAAACTATGACAAGGGCTAATAAGGCACAAAAGGCATTAAATGAGGTTTTTGAAACCCATATCCTAAGACCCATGCATAATGACTTTTTAAAATCCATTCTTTGATAATTCATTTGCTTACATGAATCATGGATGTCAACTATGTCAAATAGGATACCATTAGATTTATCTTCTTGAATTCTATGCAAACAAAATCAAACTCGTTGAGGGAAAAGATTTGTGAAAGAGAACCAAACTTGTTAACCAAATACTAATTTGCTTTACATAAAACCCATTGTCGTGTAAATAGCAATCGTGTGTCACTGCAACTCGAGTACCAACCACCACTAATAAACAACACTAAACAAACACTTAACATAGCAAAGTCACACATAAACAACACACCTTGACAGGCAAGAATGCCAAGCCAAGGAGGAGGCTCCTCACTTAGGAGCCTCCCTCTCCACATCTAAGATTCATCCATCCAAATCTAAATGAATGAAACCTAACGGATAAGGTGCGGCTGTTGACGCCACATACCGTGACATCATGTTGCACACTCTAGGACCACTCACAAGTTTACACTTGAGCCATGTGGCAAGGGAATACTTCACTTGGACTTGGACGTGGACCCTTCTTTTTCTACCTTTGTACTAGTAGAGAATTATGCCCAAAAAGAACTGCAGCCGAAATGGGCTGCGCTCTTTTTGACCAGCCTGATCTGCACGTGGTAAATGATGGCAGATTTGTATTTCTAGTTTAGCAACTTAAATTTTAGGTATTTGGGGGCGTGTAATATACCGTTGGAAAGGTCTTGAAAATTCCTTTCAAACGGTATATTACACACCTCAAAAAAATATAAATTACAGTCGCAAACCGAAAGTAAAAAAATTTGTAGTTGTTTAGCGATCACAGACTAGGTTGGTCAAAAGAGCCGCAACCGATTTCGGCTGCGGTTTTTTTGGGCATAGTTTTCTACTAGTGTTTGCTAAATCTATTTAACATGGGAGAGGGTACAACCTACTGCTGATGCACCAAGTTTTGATAGGGGACCCAAGAAATAATCTCAAGGTTCCCAAGTGGCATGCATTATTAAATATAACGCTATCCTTCTTATCCAATAAACATCTCAAGTTCCCATGCATATTGTGATAAATTGAAGAGAAAATGTAGAGTTATGATGCACAATAGAGTTATTTACAAAGTTTCTCAACTACGGCATGTCATTCCTCTCCACTTCCGGCATGTAGTCCTATTGTGGGAACTCCCAACTCCACAAGCATATTTGACTATTGGATTGGCTCGGGAAGCATTTGGTCCACAATTTTAGCAATTACGAAACATGAAGATGATCATTTCAAGCCTTGGAATTGCACTAGAGATGTAGAAGTTATAATATTACACCAAATATTGTATTTAGTGTCACTTAATATTTAGAGTTACACAATGTTATATGTTTTTACTATTAATGTAATTTTCTACCAAGTAAAGATGTTGATGTTTTATAATGTCCAAACGACCAATTCAACCTTTGTTTGCAAAAAATGAGATACAATACAAATAATTATAGCATTGTGTAATTCCAAATAGTAAGCTACACTAAATACAATATTTAGTGTAGTACCATGACACTATTTGAATGAGTTCTATTGATCACACAACTATTGGTTGAAACCGCTGATAAAAGTTGAAGTGGCAGAAAATGGGCTTAAAATCATCTATACATTTTGGCAACCTGTAGCGAGGGTGGTGGGTGCCAACACAATCACCCCTCCAAAGTTCCAAAACAGTCGGTTGTCAATAGCAACATGTTGAGTGGACAATCTGGGGATGGCATGGACATCAATTCATTTGCACAAGTGCAACAATGGCCTCATGGTATAAATCCAAACTAGTTAAATTACACATCAATATGTGATGTGTTGAACATGCCTTCATACTACACTATGCAAATAATAGAGGAGATTACATTGCGGTGGCCATGATATCACACACAATTCTTGCAATTGTGTGCCCAACAATGCATAAGCACTCCTTACTTCGTAAATTGTAGCCATGGGGTTGGAAGTTGTTCCAACCAATATTGAATTGATATCGATTTTTTCTTATACTACCGTACGTAGCTCTCTACTAGCTTGGGGAAAAAAAATTAATTTTAAAGGGGCCTAAATTTATGGGAAATTCATTTTGTTGAGTGTCCAGAAAAAGGGAAAAACGTTCAAAGAGTGCCTAAAATCACAATAATGCAAGTGACATTCACTAGTGTCCAACAAAGTAGCATCAAATAACTTCAACAATGCCTTCACATGGCATCAATCTCACTCACAGTCTAAAAACAATTTAAGCATGAATTTGCTCCACAAGTCATGCTGACACACTAGCAAAAAACGGGAATGAGACAAGCAGACGGGACTGAATGTGTGACTTATTTGAAATTACTTATTTGAATTTTCCCAATTTTAGAATATTATTTTTAGGGCTACCTAACTTATTTTTGCACTTTAATTAATTCTTAGGCAGAAAGGTGCCCAAGCTGCTAGAGGGCTATGGCACTTGAGTTATATAACAAGGATTTTACAATATTTTCATACCAATTGGGTATGGTTGATATTTGAGGATGGCTTTGTTTTTGATACCATTGGGGTCTATATATATACCATCCAAGAACCTTCATACCTTGGTAATGTCACCCTAGTATCAATATAGTACTAGGAGGGTCTTTACTATTGACCTTCCCTTGACACTGGCCAATGGTTGACTAACCCAATACCTGGGATATAAGATTATGCCAATTTTATCCTGAGAATGCACTTGAAAATGAAGCACACTCTGTGTTGGAGTGTCCCCTCTACAACTCCATTAGAGGTAGGTTTCCTTCCCTATTTCCGAATGTAGAACTAGGCAGTCTCAAGTCTTCCTTCCAATTGGACCATCAAGTTGACATCAGCCGAGTCTGATCTTATGAAGGCCACATCACTCCATGAATCTAGGGAATTAGCCTTTTTGACACCATCTTCACGTACTTCTAGTCCCATAAGCCTTTTGGCTTCCTGGACTCTAAAATCAATTTCATTTCATTGACCCAAATAATAACTCAGGCAGGCTAAGATTCTCTCATCTTGTACCCATATCTCACTGCTCATCATTGAGGTACCGATACTCACCCCACTCTAGCATTAAACCAAATGATGTACAACATAGAAACCTCCTCGATTTTAGAACCAGAAATAAACAGTTCGAAAACATGTCTCTGTATTCTTGATTGTCATATGAAGCCACAACTATGTACAGATTATCTGTTGACTAAGAAATTAGCACTACTCTACACCACTGACAACTTTCCCAAGTCTCACAGAATGCTTTCATGAAGAATTAGAGACATGGAACCCTCAGATTCACATGTAATTCTCACCCGAACGAATTTGAATCTCTTCTTAAAGACTGCCACTGGGTCGGAATCGATGAATAGATACGTAGTCAAGACGCCACAGGACTCCAAATTTCTGTCACAAGCCGAAAACTTTTCTTGAAGCCACCAAAATCACGGAAAGGATAAGCCCCTTGATGTAATGCCACCTGTCTGACCAGATAATTTTGATCCCCTTGGGCATCTGCACTCCTGTTTCTCTTGCACGAGCCCAGCCAATTTGCCTCATGTAGGAATCGGACTCGTGTTCCAGTTTTCGTATAGGATCAGCAAGGAATTGGAAGACGGCAACCACGTTCCTGTTTTAGATGTAAGACTAAGAGTAGCCAAAAAGAGTTTCAGTCTGATTGTCAAAAAACCTTCAGAACAAAATTGTATCGATGGTTACCTCTGAATAGATACATGAACTATTGGGCAGACTGTATGAGACAATAAATATGGAGGGATGTGCTTATTTATGTAAAGCTCTCCACATCCCTTGTCCTCAGAGACTTTGCATCTTCCCCAAATCTTCCCAGCTGTCAGTTCCCATTCATGGTCTCCAATTGAATGTATATGCTGCAAATCTCAGCATCAGAATACGCATCAGAAAAAGCGAGGAAGACTATCTGACACAGATCACCAGCCTCAGAATTCATCTAGATTTTAGTTTGGGCTTTCAGCATGTTCTCTCTCATCATATGCTGTTGAAAAGGTGGTTAGTAGGTCTCTGTAAGCTTACATTGGGTTCCCTAAACTCAAACAGGTCCTATTGTCTTTTTAAAGATTCTACTTATTGAGCTTAGTTTCTCAAAGACGAAATTTCGTCCAAGTAGCACTTCCAAATTACCAGCCATATCTTGGCAAATGCAAATAGGATTGGTGACTGGACATACAACTCCCATTTCTATCATTTTACATTGTAGCACCAACAGCACCAAAGATGTGGTTCAAATTTCCAGTGTGAGAGAGGAAATTGATTGTGTTGGTAAGGTCAAGGTCAAGGTCAATTGGAATGTAACATGTTCGTAACAAACATTTCTGATGGATGCAAAACCCCAGAATACAAGCATACCGGTCACAGATAAGCCAATTGCAGCTTTTTTGTTGTCTACTCAAATAAACCTTTTATTTCAATTATTGTGCACTGTCATTGATAGTCACGTAGTCCTATAACTTTCTACTGATGATGAACTTGGTTTACCAGTGCAACACAAATGGATTATTAGGCGCTTTACTAGGACATCACACAACTTTGATGGTAGAGAGCTGCATTTTTTTTGTTAAAAAAATGTCGCAGCATAAATCCAAATGGTACCCCACACTATTTAATTTGAACGACATAGTTATATCCCATCATAGTAATAATCCCTTAGTGTTAGACCGTAACACAAGGAATATAAAACACGCATTAATGAACGACTCAAAATGCCACGAGAAGTAACTTGAATCTCACCATTGTGATCAATGTGTTGGAGATTTATATAGCCATAGCTGTAGATTGTCTTCTCCTGTTTGTCGGCAAAGGGCCGAAACCATCAAGCCCCGCAGCAGCATAAACATATGCTTCAATCTGGTCAGGCTTCGGGCTGTCAAATGAGAAACTTTCTTCGAGGATTTCGGGTTCCATGGGTCCTTGCACCACGACAGGAGGCGATCCCAGATTTGAGCTCGTCCTCGAGCTGTTTGTGGAACTTTGTCTCCCATGGCTTGAGCGCAGGGAGGATGAGAGGCGCTTGGAGCTGAATGGGTTGATCTTCGACCAGATGGAAACCTGATTTGTCATCTCCGAGCTTGCGGACGAGTCCGAGGATGTGTCCGAATGTTGGGAATGCAGGGAGTCTGCCTTTTGTAGGCCTTGGCCAAACAGGGAGACGGTCTCTATGTTTCGGCCGTCGCTGCGAATCCGAAGAATATGACAAGAAATGTTCTCTTGGTAGTATTTCCTGTCCTTCATTGCATTCCTGCAACAGGGAAAAAAAGGCAAGAATTTAGCCTCGGAGGATTACCGAATTTTGAGGTAAGTGGGCATACAATGGACACATTTAAGTTAGCTCTTCACCCACTTACCCTAGGATATTAAACGCGCAATTTGTATGAGATCTTAAGAAGATCCAAATCAAGACTCTACCTATTCTCATAATTCTTGGAGCTCATATGAAAATAATCTTATTCGTTGTCAAAGTGAAGATTCTCTTCTTTTTGAACGATCATACAGTCCCCCCAATCATATTGACTATTGAACCAATACAGTTAAATTATTCTAAACAAGTTTTGCATTTGAGATGAACTAACTCCGAGCTATCGATTGCAGGAGGGTATACATTACAGGACAAGAAGAAAGGACGATCTAATGCCCGTTTGTTGTCCCGTGCTGGAAGATCTTTCAGAAACATTTCAGGACTAGTATTCTGATTCAGGCAAGGTATGAATATCAACGTGCTATTGTCATTGAAAGAACTCACTTGTCAAAAATGGCACATGTGGCCTGGAGGGCTTGAATCTCCCGCACAACGATGCACCGTGGGTTGGCTCCTGGCAGGACTTTCACTTCCAGGTTGATCTGAACAACAAAAACTAGATTATATATTGTTCCACAAAATGCAACACCCAGAACCTTAATCTAAAATGTGACTTGCTGTCTGAACCACACTAGATGCAGGGAGCCTTTGCCATTTTGTGAGTGCCGCACAAATTCACATCTGCAAGCTACATTTGTCTAATATATAATATATTTCTGAGATAGTGAATCACCTCCGATCTAGGACACATGAAACACACATTGCATAGTAGTATACGAGGTATAGTAATAAATTCATAGTCGGTGGTGAGGACCATTCATGTACCTTTCTGTGTTGACAAACTTGCAAGCGGCAGCTCTCCTGGAGCTTGTAATCGATTTCGTCTTTTCTCTGGGAGACTGCGAGTCTTATGCATGATTCGTTGACTCCAGTAAACTCCTCTACATCCGCCACCATCTTCATCCCCACTGCAGCCAATTCAAAACAATCAGTAATGATTTCACCGAAAAATGCAAAAGGAGAGACTCATAAGCTCATAGGGCTTTCTCTTTTCTAAATTACAGTAAACTTGTCAAGGATTTGATTTTATATTGGATATATAAGTGAGATTTACAAAGTGTAGGAAACTAGGCATCACGCTTATTCCGTCTCACGTCATCTCTGCAGCCTCGCCTTTTGACAACTGATAACAATTTCAAGAAATAAAGTTGACGTTTTGGGTATTTTGTCCCAAAAGTGAAAGGAAAATAAAATTGCGGTGGCATTTTATGATGTGAGAGAATGGTTACTGAAGAGAGTGACAGAGGGACTTCACTTCAACTATAGTATCTTCCACCTCTAGAACGGAGATGTGTCGAATGATTCATAAGGAGTTGTTTTTATTACCTACGATTGAAATAGAAGCTGTATTGAACATTCCTTTCTCTCCTGAGCGAATGTTGTGTTGTTGTATCTATTCTGATCTCTTTGTACAGGCTTCTGAGTCTTTATTCCAAACAGAGTACAGAGGTCTCTTGTGCAAGCAAGCTTCTGAGAGATGATTCAATTGAAGTTGCAACCTAATCTCATTGTTCTTTCCAAGAAACCGTCATTCAAATTCGGTCAATATTTTGATCATCTAAAAACATCCACAAAATCGGACGGAATTCTTCGAGAAGGGAGCAGCCAAGAACTGAACATTGCCGTCGATAATATCTACTTTCTTTAAGCTTTGTCTTTAAACGAAACTGTTCAAAAGACTCAACCGAAATGCTGGAACATTCGGCGACTAACTGTCCGGTGAAATTTCCGAGAACATTAGCACCCGTGAGTCGTGGCAGGAACTTCACTCAAAGTTTTTACCCCTCCGACTATATTTCCTGTGTGGTTCGCTTCTCGGTTTGAGGGACAAGACTATTCTTCATTTCTCAATTGAGCATGTCTCCTATGAACTATCCTCCGAAAAACTCCTCAAAATCCAGCGACGAGACTTTCCAATATTGTACCAAACTTCAAAGGAACCAAGTTGCCGTCGACATCTTCTACTAAATTCTGTATTTGAGTGAAGCTATTTCGGAGACTCGACCCCAAGTGTCGGAATGTTCCCGCGACTAACTGGACTGATTCTGTCCGATGAAAATTGTGCGAACATTATGCAACTACAATGATTCCCTCCCGTATTGCTCGTTTCGCATTTTTTAGGGGCCAGCCTATTCTTCACTTCTCAATTTTACCAATTCTCCTGTGTACCATCATCCGGAAAACCAAGTGACGGGACTCTTCAAAAACAAACAACCTTCGACAGAAGCTTGTCATCGACGTCTTCTACTAAACTTTTGTCGTCGAACGAAGCTGCTGAAGAGACTCAACCTGAAAACTCACTTGGAATGATTGGCGACTAACTGGACTAACTCTGTCCAGTGAAAATGGCGAGAACATTTTGAACCACGAGTTTTGACCACTCCAACTATTATTCTTTCCTGTCAAATTGTTCGCTTCTCAACTTCACAGGCAGCAACTCTAATCAACTAATTAAAGAAAGTTTGCGAAAGGTTAAGAAGAGGTTAAGAAGCTGCGGTGGCTCACTTGGACTCAAGACGTGCTGCAGATACGCCACCACAACGATGACATCGCCTTCCGATTTCGCATAATCGTTGATCGCAACATCCACAGCGGTGGTGCTGAACTTCTTCTCTGCATCGTACACCACCACAACCTTGCTCGGCGCCTTCACTATCAGCTCCTCCTCGTGCTTTAATGGCGCAGCTACACGTTCTTCTTCTTGCAGCAATATTTCTTCAGGCTTGCAGGTCTCGATGCGATCGCCATCGCCATATCCTACGAAGTGTTTCTGGATCTTTTCCTTCTGCATATTCTCAGAAATTGACGGCAATGGCGGCTGCTCATCACTAATGTGGAGCTCTGCCAAAGCCGGACTAGAGAACGGTTGCCCCTGCTGCTGCTGCTGCTGCGGAGATCGAAGATTGTTAACATCTCTTTCTAATTCTTCACGCGGCGTGATTTCTCCTTCTCTTTCTTTCTCGAATTCCGTGGAGCGCATTAACGATTGCATCGGATGAAGAATAGCGTCGGTTGTGTCTCCGGGAGTAGCGTCAATCCTATCTCCAGGAATTTCATCGATTGTATCTTCAGACGGTGGAGAATCGAATTGGCTTGGATCTGGAAGCGGGTAAGCTTTCCTCTCCACGACCAGGCTGTGCATTGGCCGCAACGTCCTCCGCGAAAGAGCGGGCGGCCTCGACGAAGGACCTAGACTGGAATTATCGAAGCTTCCATATCGCTTGACCTTGTTGTTGTTACCTGTTGTTGTTGTTGCTGCTGCAATTGAGCGAAACGCGTCATCTTCCCCGCTCAGAGACCACGTTGAGCGGTACGTCCTAGTTGAGTCCGCCATTCTCCGAGTAACTGGAGCTTACAACATTTGTAGAAACTGACAAGGGAAAATAACCGAGCTACTATGCAATTTGGAGTTTCAGATTGAACTAACTCTTAATGGAATAAATGAATCACAGACACACAGAGAAACTGAAAACGAATTGCGCGCTCTATCTCTCGCTCGCTCGCTCTGAAGCAACTCTAGATGATGACGAAGAAGGAACCCTGGAGTTTCGGTTGTTCGAACGCCGAGGAATGAAACACTTCCTCTTCTGCTGCCATAGCTGGAATGGCAACATGCGCGCGCGATAGGAAAAACCTTCCTCAAGCTTGATGTCACCTTAACCGTTTCAAGTTCGTCGGACTATCCAACCTCGGATACTCATCAGCTTTCAAAGCCGAAAACTTTAAACCTGTTCGGTTGAAGTAATTGCGGACTTCCTTAAACTGGAAGACCAAAATATAAGTGTAGTTAACTTCGAATGATAGAGAATAAAAATGCGCTCCCGTCACACAATCCTGCTCCAACAGAAGAAATACTTGCGAGGCTCAGTTCTCCAAGCTCTGCATACAAACAGTTGCACATATGCTTGCCCTGCCTAAACTGCTGTCCACAACTGCTTCTCGTGTAATTCAACCACAATTGCTTGCACGTCTGTGTCCTCTCCTCTCCTTTGCTATCTCCCTCCCTACCGCTCCCCCAATTCCGACCTGGAAGGGGAGGATGGACCACTTCTCGGCTGTCTCGAAATTTCCGCTGCTCTTTCTACAGACCACACCAGAAACAAAGTTATCACACGCAAGTACAACAAGCGGACAAACCAAAAATCTCGCAACCCTGATGATGCTCTTGCGTTGCTGGCCAACGTCACCGACAATTTTGCCAAACACCTCTCACCCCTCTCTTCAGATGTCTCTCCTCATCACCCGCTCTGTTCTGGCTCTTTCTTCGATAGCCATCAAACTCGTCTTCCTCTGTGCCCTTTCCGCTGTCTTTGTGGAGTTAAAACCAACTTTGACTGACTTGCCATCAATTATCATGTCCCCAAAATCTCAGTTCGCTCCGGCGCTCACAGTGCACACCGACTACTACTATTTTCCTCCCCTACTTTTACCCTTTTACGACATCGGTGAATTGAAGATAGGATACTTACTTACGTCGAGAGGAAAGCTTCAAGAGGGAGTAGGAGTCCCTGCAGCAACGATGACACCATTCGGGTAACTTGCGGACACGGGACAACCTTCTTCTCTCAAAGCCGGTCATGAAATCCGTCCGAGAGGATGAACGGATTTCATCCACCTCCCTAGCTATCACTGTGGATGAACGAAAGCGGAGAGGAAGTTAGAGTGAACGAGAACTTAACTTAGCGGAGAGTTTACTGAGGATGGAACAAGCATTTACACCTGTCACTTACTTCGGAATTAGTGTGGCCCACATTAATTCTCATTCATTCTCATCGACCCACCTAATAATCTCCTTCGCGAAGTCTACCCATTGAAACATGTGATACATGAGCTAATTTCTACAGTGAAGTATCAACAAAAACCACATTGAAAATTGGATTTCTCCTTACTTAGGGGCGGTTTACATTATGGACCATGAAGTCGTCCCACGGCCGTCTAAGCGATGTGATTGGACGTTGAAGTCGTCCCGGGACGACTTGGGTTTACATCAAGGAAAAAATGGCAGAGTGACCACGGAGGTTGAGGTCCACAAATTTTTTTTCTTAAGCCTACTCTATCCACTGCCATGGTCCAACGGGTTTTCCGTTGGGACAAGCAAAAGAGGTGGTCTAGGAAAAATAGCAAGGGCCCATGTCAGAAAAATGCCGTTTTAATGATTTTTTGGATTTTTTTAATGATTTTTTTTCCAACTTAGTTAATGACTCCACTTTTTGGTGCATGGTCATTCTTCATGGTCCACATTCGGTTTACACCTAGTGAAGGGCCCACGAACCATGAAAACTAATATTTTAGTAACTCGGACCATGGAAGTCGTCCCATGAAGTCGTCCCACGCAAAATAGGCCTCTTACGTGGGACGACTTCATGGTCCATAGTGTAAACCACCCCTTAGTTATGACTACTGGAAGTGATTGCTTGTTGAATCGAGTAATATTGAGTGTGGAGTAGTCTAGTATCTTCCAACACATGTGTCTCTATGGTGTTTGTTCTTCGATCCTCACGAACCATACACCAATCAAGTGTAGGTGTCCGATCAAGAAAAGTAACCAAATAACAGCATATAACGTATGCCCCTGCACCCGAAAGAACTTAGGGTAAATCACACAATTGAACACATTCACCTCACTCGTAAAATGCCATCTAGTGTAATAAACAGCCTAGAACAATCCCAAATGACGTGCATGATATGTTCGAGATGTAATGGCCATTGGGTGGGCCTGGCTTGCAACCGCCCTCTATTCGCCTGGGCCACCCAACGGCGGTTATCCCATGCGCTTATGATTTTGCACATGTTGGATGACAACCAGAGAAGGTTGCATGGACATTGCTACTAAGGTTATTGAAGCAAGCATGATTCAATTCTTCATCTCAAATGAACACCTATGTTTGAGTAGTGTGTGCTTGGACAATGTGCTCAAAATTAGTTAATCATAGTAGGTGCAATAGTCAACGTAATTGGGAGAACCCATATGATTATTGATAAGAAAAAAGACTCTCACTTTGACAATGAATAAGAATGCTAATATGATGTTACTTTGTTTTGGGATCCCTAGTATACAATATATGCCGCAATGCTAGAAATAACTATGATAGTTTATATGCATGTCCACCTTATAAACAATAAGTTACTACAGTGGGGTGAAATTGGAAGGAAGGAAAGAAAGAAAGAACTCAACATAAAACATAGTATTCGTGAAAACGTCACATTCACAATTGACGGATTTTTTCCAAGTCCAACCTAATTTCTAGTCTTGTGGGGTGCACTTTAGCTTTTGGAAAAAACTGCAGTTGGCAAAAACTTGTGTAGTTGACAAAAATTGTCTCCAAATACCAATTCAAGTCAGCCTTCCTTGTATCCAAGAAAACAACATATGATGCCATGTGATGTTCTCACAAATACCATGTTATAACATTACTCATCAATGTGGGCCCTCGGAATATGACAATCAGATGTTGGGAGCTCAATTAGAATATAAGTCTCCATGCACAACTTTCGAGCATTTGATTGTTATATTCCGAGGGCCCATTGAACGAGCACTAAGTGATGAGTAACGTTATGAACACTTAAGTTACATTGAGCGATGTCCAAGGAGATTTTTGGGGCATAATCGGTCAAGATCCTAGTGTTTCCAAGACCAACCAGTTACAAGTTGACATCTTTTAGTTATTTTTGTCAAAGTTGAGAAATATTTTGTAAATTCCTCTAAATAGACCGCTAACTTTCCTAAAGTCTTGAATTTGAACCAATTATTTCTCAAACTCAACCGGTTCATCTACAACTACACTAAAATAGTCATGTTACCGTGGGTGAAAACTGAATGTGAAAATAATTAGCACAAGCCACGCTAACTTTCTAGTGAAGATGGAATTACCATGGGTCCAAGACCCCGGGCCTTCCCCTAACTCTTCATAAAGAATTACAACTAACACATTACACAAAAAAAACTGTCACCTTACATCAAAAGTAGCACAAAAAAAAATTATCGCGGACAATAATTTTCTAGACAAAAAATAAAATAAAATAAAATATTATTGTGACTCATGCTAGAGTTCTACTAATTTTTGTGCATGGGTTGAAAATTAATGTTGGCCTACATTAATCTTCATCATGAATTAGCATGGGCTCTAGAAACTACTGGACGAAGAAGTAAGGTAACTTGGCAGTTAACTTACCACGATTCCCACCACTTGAGAGGATACTGTAGCTCTCTAGCAGCTTGGGCACCTTTCTGCCTGATAATTAAAGAAGGTGCAGAAGTAAGTTAGGCAGCCCAGAAAATAATATCTTAAGATTGGGCAGATTTAACAAGTAATTTAAAATAAGTTAGACATTCATTCATCCAAGTCATTTCTATCATTCATGGATGGTTGATACGTACGTAGTCACTAAATATGCAGAGTGAGATCAATGCCGCGTGAAGACACTGTTGAAGTTATTTAATTGATGCTACTTTGTTGGATTCCAGTGAACGTCACTTGCATTATTGTGATTCTAAGCACTCTTTGAATGTTATTTTTTTTTTATTTGTAAAAAACTCAACGAAATTAATTTCCGAGAAATTTGAGCTAGAGAACTACAGGCATCCCTCTGTGGTTAATTACTGTAGAGAGAGAGCATACGCTTTGGTACGTTACACCAACTGTGCTTTAGCGGTAATTCCAATGTCTGTGACGTGCCATGTCAGCAACCCGCCACATCAGCAACTTGCCACATCAGCAAACTTTTGCCATCCCCTTTTGCTTTTTATGTCCCAATGAATGAATGGGGGCAACCAATTGCTATGGAGTTACATATGGAGAGGGTGAGTTTGAGAATTAACCAACCGGAGTTCAAGGCTTCACGGGAAAATTACCAATCATTTTAAAGGAATCTATGGAACATACCTTGAATATAATTTGCTCAAAAAATAACTTTATTTCTAAAAAAATTGTTTAAATTTCTATTTTAAAAAAGAAAAAAGAAAACATCACAGCATGAAAATGGTTGGACTTGGAAACATTAGGATTGTGATTGATTATGTCCAAAAATCTCTCCGGTCACTATATGGTCCATCCATAAGGCTTCAGTTAGAGTGAGTACAACCACTGAAATTAGTTATTTTGTCGAGCCCGCACTGCCTGGTTAAGACAATTCATTATACATGAAGGGGCAGTATTTTTTGTATATGACCAAAAGACAATTCCAGCCGCAGAAACAAAGCCCACACTTCCCATGCATGCAAGATGCACGAGGAAGACATGAAAGTCCTTTGAGAAAAAGATGTAACTTTCTACTCACTTGAGGAAGTTGTTGGGTCGATGTCCAAAGGCCTAGAATGTGCAATGATTCGGGCAAAATCTTCCAACTATGACGATCCGTAGAATAGTACAATATGTAGTCCTATTAGTGTGGGTTAATTCTAATTATCCGGAGTCCATGCTAATTCTCATAATGAGAATTAATGGGGGCCACATTCATTTTTAAGTGATGTTCATTTTCTAGTAGAAAATTAGCAAGATCACATTAATTGTTCATCTAGAAAATTAATGTGGGTGATTTTTCATTTTGTGCTATTCATGTCCTGTAATTAATATTCAATGTGTTGGTCGAAAGTCTTCATGAAGACTTAGGGGAAGACCCAGGGACTTAGACCCATGTTAATTCCTCCTTGACTAGAAATTAGTATGGGCCACACTAATTTCCCACCTACACTAATAGGACTATTTAGTGTAGCTTCCAAAGAGGGTAGGGCAATTGGACTCGACATACAAGAGAGGTGGCCATGGCTGGACGCCCGCCTCTTTGAGTTGGGCCCCTACCATTATTCTTCGAGGGGAAATACGCATGAAATTATATTACAGTTTATATGTTTCTTCTTTTTGAAAAATTATACCCCAAAATTATAATAAGAAGCCATGAATTAGTCTAGAAGAGCCCACTTTGAGAGCTGATATACAAGACACATGGAGCTGATAACTTCATTGCTAACTTATTTGATGATGCCTTAACTGATGAATTAACTAATGATAATCCATATTGCACTGGGTCATTGACTCTAGAATTGCATGCAACCCTAGATAATTTTCTCCCACCTCATGTGTGCCTCCAAAGTTCAACACTAATGTGCAATTAGGTTTTCCCAAGTTAATTTATCGACTTTCCACAATATTTTGAATATTTGTCACCACAAGTAACAAAATACATGATTTTTTCTATTGTGGCTACCATACGGATCAATTCACAAAGTTAGATGTTTTTTGGTGATCTCATTTTGACCCGAGGTGATTTGCATGGGTAAAGAGGAAAATTGTTCATAAAGACAACATAATAGTGAAGTTGTTATAGTGAAGTTAACATAATAGTGAATTTATCAGAAATCGAGAGGGAGTTGTTGCATACAAGCGTACCTTTCATCCATCCAACACAAAAACTTGACCCCCTATTGTTTCTTTCCCTATTATAGAGAACTACATCTTGAGCAATTTTAGTATTTAGAGATTTATACGCTTCTTTAAGATTTCATATATATAATAAATCAAGAAAACAATTTTTTTTATCTCCAACTTATTAAATTTTGGAGTTCATATTTAACTAGACCCCCTTCACCTCTGTAGCCCAACTCAAAGAAGTGGTTGTTCAGCACTAACCAATGTGACATCAGAACATATTGCAAGGATGGCCCATAATAAAGCAACTAGCTTGGCACGGAAAAATAAAGCTATCACATTGCTAACTCAACCTAACACAAGCAACACCGAGAATAGCAAGATTGGAATGCTTTTAGAATTGTCTTCATAGGAGCTTTATTCTCTAGTAGAGATTCAAAGTATAATCGACAATCATTCTTGTAAACTGAAAATCCATTGTATTCATTTAGTTTCAATGTATTTTTGTTGAATGATATAGTCGCCGAGCCGGTGTCTAGGATGAGCCGTTTGTAGTTAGCTAATATATGAAGTAGCTAATCAATCTTGTCCTCGCACCACCTTGTTAAATTCAAAAAAAGTCAAAATTAAGGTTCAACTTCAAAGTAATCAAACTATAAATTAGCTAACTTGTTGAACTTTGTTTTGGTGAATAAATTTAACCCTACTCTATCCCTAAAGCCAACTAACTATTATCATTGATTAGCCCAAATTCTTTTCTTGAATGCCAATCTCTCATTTTCCCCATCTTTTCTCTGTTATGCTATGAGGTGGACCACACTCTTTCTTACATCATCCTAAATTAGCATACATTATTAAATGAAAAATAGTAGTATAATATCATTGCCAATGTTCAAATATTAATATTAATAAATTTTAATTTTAGGGTGTAAAGGTTATTTAATTATAATGGAACACAAATGGTGTGGGCCAAAAAATTATATTGTATCATAATTAATGTCATGTCCAAAACTTGGGCAAGTTGAGAAAAACTTTGGTCTGTCAACCTAAACTCCTCTCTTAAATTGGTCAACCTTTAGTTAGTCGTGACTAGGATGTGTGGGCTGCAATCCATTAGCTAGCATACTAGCAAGTTTTATTCTCACTAACTCTTATTGTTAGTTATTTTCCTAACTAGGTGGTGCGGCTGATTTGACGATGATTAGAGGTAGCTAGAATTTTGGTTAGGGAATCTTCACTAACTCGTAAGTTAATTAATTATGTCAATCATGTGGTGCAGTTGGACCCTTACAAAGGTATTTTGGCCCAATCATCAGCACTTGAGTCCGACTCCACAAACATTGTTGGTTGTTGGATTGGGTTGGGAATCATCTCATCTACTCAGTTGTAAAGGCAAGTCGTGTAAATTGTTATTTCAAGTTTCAAGCTCAACATTTGGATGATATAAGGGGTAAATTTGAAGATTATTTTTCTCTTTGAGTGATTGATTAGCCCTTCACAATTGTTCTAGCTATTTTTACTTTACCTAGAACGATCTCCACATTTCCATGTCAGCAATTTCTATCATTGCATCATCACTTCTTGTTGCTTACTAAGACATATGGCCCTATTTATGGGCACTTCCAACTCCACATACATTTATAGCCTCAAGATCAACTCGGGAATTGTGTCATCCACTTAGCAATTGGGAATCATGCATAGAGTATTAATATTTAAGATAATCATAGTTGAGATACATAGTTTTATAGAGGTTGCAATGAAGATCCACTTTGTTTTTAAGTGATTGAATGGGATTTGAATAGGCTTGCCCAATTGTGTTAACTATTGGACATGGAGTTAAGAAGATTGTGTGAACATGTAGTCCAATCTTATTGTAATACTTGTTTTTTTGGATGTCATTCATAACTACTAGCCTTACCATATACTACTCAAGTACATGCATGTCCAACTCATAAGAGTGATGACATGAGCCCCAAATATACACCTGACGTTCTCATAAGTAGGGTGACTTAGGATGAGGCTCAACATAGCATGTATAGTATCACATGTGTGTACAAAATGGCATTGGCATTTAATACGACATGGGCATTGTTCCACTTAGTTTTATAAATAAATAAGGTTCCTTAATTTTTTATGGGAGAGGTCAATGTTCCCCAAAACATCCCTAATATGTCTCACAAGAGAAGTTTATATCATCAAAATATACCTTATACACCCTAAAGTTCATATGCGCTTATCCATGAAGCGGTACTTGGCATCAACTCCATCATACATGATAATGGAATGACTTTGTCAATAAAAAGTGACTTATGAGTATCCATACAAGAAATGATTTTTATTTACAACCGCTCATATTCAAAATACATAAGTGAGGCAATTTACTTAAGGAACTCAACATTGCTATACACGTACATGAAACTAATACATAGTCTATGATTTATATGTGTGGTGTTTATTTCTTGTCATGGAAAACTTGTATTATGGGGCCTTGCACGCATGTGGCTCCAACTCTCAAAGAACATCCCCCCACCCCCCAATTGTAAGTTACTCAAAACAAACCTATGACCAAGGACATGTATAGTAGTGATACATTTATAACCCCCAACATGTCTCCAACAACTACACTAAATATCATATTTAGTATCACTCGTTATTTGCAGTTACACAATGCTATATCTTTTTACTACTAGTGTATTGTCTTTACAAAGTAGAGATGTTAATGTTCTATAATG
Source organism: Polytrichum commune (assembly GCA_950295325.1). Taxonomy (NCBI): domain Eukaryota; kingdom Viridiplantae; phylum Streptophyta; class Polytrichopsida; order Polytrichales; family Polytrichaceae; genus Polytrichum; species Polytrichum commune. Next base: position 8,439,688 of record OX485806.1, on the reverse strand, counting down.
TCCAAACATCTTGCTGACAAAAAAAATGAGATATACAATAAATAATTATAACATTGTGTAATTCCAAATAGTAAGTGACACTAAATACAACATTTAGTGTAGTGTAGTGTAGGTTTTGGTTATATGTTACCTTCCATAAAGTAAGTCCAACTTTGCATTTGTTTTTGAGATACTAAATTGACAGAATCAGTTCAAAAATTTGATGAACGTGGATGTGAAATGGTGATTCACTCTACTTTCAATAGTGGAGACCCCTTTTAAATATCCAATATATACTACAAAAGTGCCACATCATTTGAAAGATGACTACACATATTCCAACAAAATCAAGGATACTACACCTCCCTTCCTTCCTCCTTCCCAATTCTCCTCCTAGCTATGTCCCACCTCTCCCCTTTCCTCCTTCCGAGTGCCTTCCCTTTCACTAATAATACGCATTGTGTCCATCAAAACTCCAATCAAGTCCCAAAACTACGACTATTTGACCTAGAAAGAAAAAAAGAAAAAGAAAATGTAGAGGCATCTTGAAGTGATGAAATAACCAAGGAATATTAAAAACCCATGGAAATACCGGTTAGCACAAGAAGTACGCATGGCCATAGTTATCACGCAATTAATGGTCTTGAGGTAAAGTTACTTTCAAAGGCCCGAGCAGTGAATACCTAATTTTAGAGTAGCAGTTGATCTCGATTGACTTTGGGAGGGGCGTTCGAGGTATTCTTTCCCTTCTAAGGTAGGAATACCATGACCCGTGATTCCGTGAATATAAGGTGAGTCGGCTAGAACGAGTGGCTTGAAATTTTGTGTAATATTTTTCGGAAATGGAGAAGAGGAAATGATGAGGAATGCAAGTTGTTTCATAATTAAATTTCTTGTATATAATTAGTTACACTTTTCCAAAGAGGCAAGTAAGTCGAACCCCCTACTTGTACAATAGAGTCTCCCTAATCTAAACATCAAAATATTCTACTCTGCATACAAAGACACGCAAAACGGTTAACTTAATGGTACCCAAAAGTGATTGCAAGTGGTGTGAAACAACACCTATCCGGCCAATCATTGCATCCCATCTAGCAATGCGTCCTTTTCGGGCCACCGCTTTTCCAGTTAGCCATTTTGGGTCCGCACAAGAACCACTCTGCCCCTAGTCTAGTGCACCACTAGTGGTCATTAACGGGTTATGGTATTCCTACCTTAATCAAAGGACCCCCGTGTTGCACACACCACAACAGCAAGAATGCCAACGACAAAGACCAACGATGAAGGCAAGCAATTAGTTCCAAGCAGGTCCCGGGAAGTTTTTGGGCATATATAGTCGGTCAAGATCCTAGTGATTCTAAATCCAACCGGTTACATGTTTGATGGCATCTTCCGGTTTTGCTTTCATTCATTTGAGGTATATTCTTTCTATAGATTCCTCTAACACAACCGGTTAATTTCCTAATGTGTCCAACTTCAACCGGTTATTTCTCGAACTCAACCGGTTCATCTCCAACTAACCACCGGTTCTTCCCGGACATGGGTTCCGAGAAGTTGAGCATGTTTGGAGCAAATGTAAGCCCGATCGATCGATCAATGCCGCAAACCAACACACCCTAACACCAAAGCGGAGAGGGACTTGGATCACAATAGCCCTCATTGCTTGCACCACACCACACCACAACACACCAATTTGGATTGAAGAAAGCAGTCCCTCATCCCAAAACCAAGTGCCTAAGGGCCACTTCACACACAAGACCGAGAGCCCGTGACCATTACACTTCAAGCACTCTCATTGGTGGAAAAGGCGGAGCCGGTCCAAGTTCGCTTCACACCACACTTGAGGGACCAACGGAGTATGTGCATGCAAGATGGATGTAAAGTCTACATGGACTCCTACATGGCATCGAATGGATCATGTTGCATGGTCACTTGGATTATTTTTTAAAACCACCTCTTGGAGGTAGGCCTAACACAAAACTGGGAGACCATGGCACTCCGAACGCTCACAACCGTTGATTTGTTCTATTTTATCATGTGTGAGGACCCACATGAATAGAAATTCAATGAAATGGCATTTGGTTGAGGGATCGGTCACATATGACTTCACACTACACTCGAGGGTCCATGACCACACTACATGATTTTGCAAGTGTCTTGGGATGGCCTTTGGACACTTTCCTTGGGCTCTCACAATTTCATGGTCACAGCTCTTGGCTTGTGTGTGAAGTGGTCCTAAGGAGATGAAGAAATTAGAAGCACCCTCTCTCTAGATGCATACCCATATTAGAGCATGGAACACATGCCATATTAGCTCCAGCTTTTCATACAATATGGGGCTAACCAAAAAACATACAAGACAAATCCATCATTATTTTACTACAAGAAACCAAGCTCTTAATACACAAATCTATCACCTACGTAGACGATCGATTCTCATAGTACAAAGAACAAAGAAAGTGAACATTGATGCTTCACCCATGTCAATATCAACACGTTATCCTTATACTCCCTCCGTGCCAAAATGATTGTCCTACCCCCCGGAATTTTATAACATTTTGGGATATAAAACTTTGGGGAATAGGACAATCATTTTGGCACGGAGGGAATACCGCTCAATAGTTGCCTTGCTATCCCATATGTATACATAGCTAAGCAAAACGGTATGAATATGATGGAACTTAGTTTTTTTCCGCTACAAACATGCTCCATTGTTTATCGCTATGCTTACATGGTGATTCCACTCATCAACGAAGATTCGAGAAGTTTGATGAATCAAAATACGTTGCAAACGTTCTTCATTGCCTTAGTTCTCATGTGCTTGAATTACATCATGCAATTTGTGCAAGATTGACACCCACTACGATAATTCAAAAACCAAAGACATGCGGTTGACAATCAAAATGCTTTACTCATGCATAAAACTCCCCCAACACTCATGAGATTTGGATGAATATGTCCACACTTGGATGCAAATTTGTAACATCAGCCATATTTGGCTTCAACACTTCAATAATTGTTATCATTTATTTTTCTTGGAGATGTGGAAAAAAAATGAAAAAGAAGAAGAAAAACAAACCCTAAATTCCATTGATGAAGATGGTATGATGAAATATTAGTTATGATAAAGACATATGCCTACATCTAGGGAATTATTCTCGACAACGAGTTGTCACACGAACTTGCACAAGCATCTCATGAGGAACGTGGGCCTTATGTGGTCACTCTTCTCAATCATACACCTACATTTTGAGTGGTATATGGCAAGGGTTGTACTCATGAATGGACATAATGAGGACATATGTCACAAGGCGATTGGATCATGTGCTCAAATTATAAACCCCATTTGAGGCTCAACAATTAACACAATTGGGAGGGTCCATGTGATTATTTAAGAAGAATGAGAATCTTCACTTTAATCTCCTACAACTTTTGCATCTCAACTTTGGTTTCACAACTCAAAATGAGAATTTTCTTGATTAGCAATTGCTGACTAGATGTGAGAATGTCCGTTCATATCCAATGGCCAAAATTGTATGTTAAGTTGAAAGTGCCCACAATAACAATGCGCACCTTACATTGTATACCAAGATGTGATGTCTTGCTTGACTGCTTGGTATTGACTTTGGTTTTAAAAACATAAATGTAGGGGATTGTTGAATTGACCACACACTGGTTTAAACGACCACAAAGATGTATAAATTAGCGTTGCCCAAGTTGTATAGTTCATTTAGTCGGCCAAGTTCATCAATTCTAAGACAAAATTGATACCTTGCTCCTCCTCTTCATGTGTGCGATGAAAATTAAACTTTGATAGGTCATGTGACCGCGTGATGTGTTATGTGGTATTTCAACAAACTACGTGGTTGACTTAACAATCCCTACACTATCCCTATTTCAAGCAAAGGAACAAATATCGTTGAGGATCACTGACAAAGTCTTCAACAATTTGAGACTATTGTTTGGGTATACATTTTTGGTTTGAAATATTTTCTTGTACATGGTACATCCTTATGTAAGGACTCAGGTCCTAGATGACCCTAAACTATTAGGTGATAGTGGAGAGGTACCCATTTCCAAATGGAGTGCTTGGCGGTTCGATTCTTGCTGTGAAATCTTCTCTCTATTTGATGGAAAAAACTAACTAGATAAGTAGGAAGTCAAGAGCCCACCCACTGCGCCCACTGCAAGGTAAGCAGTAAACCCCACCCTACACCAAAAGGATTCTTGAATAAGGTAAGGCCAACATACTCAAATTCACGTCTGATTGCCTAACGTTGGTTATTTATCTATTTAATGTAAGGACTCATTTTACAAAACGTAGACAAAGCCTGTAATGGTTACTCCCCGCACTTCATCATGAATAGGGATTTTAACGTTGTAATAAATATTACATGAGCACGTTAGAAAATTCAATTGAGGAGCCTAAACGGTGAGATTGCATTTCTGGGCCCAAGATGAATAACTCTTGGATTCTTAGTGCATCACTCGTAGACTTACTTAAACACTTTTTATTTGGATGCCCACATTCCAAACTTTGACACCATAGTACCATATTTCATTTTAACACAAAACACATTTATCTTTTCGTTTCTTTTCTTTTTAGTGCAAATGCCACATGGAAGAAAGCGGTTGGATCCCACATGCACAAAATTGATGTGACATGAACACAACTTCCATCTTGGCAAGGCAATTGCCTAAATAAATAGGGAAGCTTTTCCGGGGGTTTTCCGGTATGTAGTAAGTACACCTGCATTAGATAGAAACCGCTTAAGACTAAGTTAGTGTTTGAATAAGGCATGCATCCCTAGATTCAGGCAAATGTGTGTTGAGACTCAGGGCCACTTCACACACGAGACTGAGAGCCCGTGACCACAACACTTCAAGCACTCTCATTGGTGGAAAAGGCGGAGCCGGTCCAAGTTCGCTTCACACTACGCTTGAGGGACCAATGGAGTATGTGCATGCAAGATGGATGTAAAAGTCTACATGGATTCCTACGTGGCATCGAATGGATCAAGTTTCATGGTCACTTGGACTATTTTCAAAAACCACCTCTTGGAGGTAGGCCTAGCACAAAACCAGGAGACCATGGCACTCCGAACGCTCACAACCACTGATTTATCTTATTTTATCATGTGTGAGGACCCACATGAATAGAGATTCATTGAAATAGCAATTTGATTGAGGGCCCGGTCACATATGACTTCACACTACACTTGAGGGTCCGTGACCACACTACATGATGTTGGAGGTGTGTTGGGACGGCCTTTGGACACTTTTCTTTTGGGCTCTCACAATCACATGGTCACGGGTCTTGGCTCGTGTGTGAAGTGGCCCCTCATAGCCTACTCTTTTGAGTTGAATAAACACATGAGGGCGTACAATATTGTATAGGTGAGTGGCTAGGTTTGTTTTCGTACAAGCTCATGAGTACAATAGAGCCGCCTTCCCATCATGGCCCATACACAAGGACACGTTGGCTCTCTTATCATTTGAGCAACACCACATTGTTGTAACTGACCACACAACACACACACCCACACCACAAATGGTTGAACAAAGAAGGACGGTTCAAGTGTCGGATTGTTCACTTCCTTGGCATGGGTGGCTCTTTCTTTAATAATTGCTAATCATCCCCACATCAACGCAATGGGAAGAAAACCCTAAATTTAACATACACTTTCCCCAAGCAAATTCTCCTCCTAAGATATTAAACACACATGGTTAGGGTAAGCGGGGGGGCCTTGAACAATTGCTTTTAGCTCTACACACGCTTCGAGTAGGATGTGAAACACTCGATTGGTAAGAGATGATTAATTAACAATTTCCAAAGCGTGCATGTAGCCCATTTTCTCATAGTTTTTGAAGCTCGTATGAATATCTTATTCACTATTGATGTGAAGATTTTTTTAAAAAAATTTAATGATCGTATAGGTTTCTCAATTGTTTCACCTAGAATGGTTCATAAATTTGTGTTGTCTGCAGCATGAGTACTTTTATTTTTGAGCTTGTAATCCAATCTTTTTTAAACACATGTGTTTTGGTGTCCGCTCGTAAATTTAGAACCTGATCACACACCACTCAAATACAAGTGTTCTTTTAAAATGAGTAACCTAATTTAGGCTTGTTACCTTAGAACGAGATAATAATTTAGAATAATCCATATTAGGTTTGTAGCACTTTCTAACATCTTCTTCTAGAGTTTATATATATAAGTTTCTTATGCATTATCAAAGTGCATAACCTTCTTTTCTTCGCCCCCCCCCCCCTTAAATGGTGATATAAGACCCCTTCAATTGTGTTGATTTTTTAGCCTATAATGAATTGAGAAATTTTGTACATGTGGTCAATCAAGATAAGTGATTGAATTAGGCTCACTTACATTAAGGTTGCAAAATGTACTTTATGAGAAAATGATTTTATTTTATTTTCTTATTTTTATTTTGGAGGGGGAAGGGGGGGGGGACTTATATGACCACCTAATGAGCACAAGAATCTTCACTTTCAACATGAATAAGATACTCTCATGAGCTATGAAAGTTACGAGGCAAATGGCTACGTGCATGATATAGTGTTGTTAACCATCTCGCACTAAGTGTGTGTTTCATATCTTACTAGAAGTGGGTGCAGAGAGAGAAAAAAAATTGAGTTAGGCACATCTACCTTAAGGTATGTGGGTGTTATTTGGTTCGTTTTGCGTTCTCCAACTTCTATTGATAAGATTAACACAACAAAACATGTTAATATGCTTTAGCAAATCTACAATGAAATACTTGCAACAACAAAAACCAAAGTAGAAATCGAACCTACCCTGATCTATTTATGATTATCGGAAGTGCAAGTTTGTTGATTTCTTATTGAATACATAGATCATCCCAATTATGTTCACTATTGAGCGTAGAATATTTTATTAATATTAAAAAACGCAGTCCAATCTCTTGTAAACATGTGTCTTTATGATCTTTGCTCTTTCATCCTCACCGAACCACATACCAATCAAAAACAAGGGTCCGATTTAGAAAACGGGCCACTTAAGACCCATCTTGATCTAACCATAAGTGTGATATCCAAAAGGAATAACAAAGAACCACACGTGGGATGCCTGAGCTAAAAGAAGCCAAATTTGGGCCACTTTTTGCTTGTGTATGAACCGCAAGTGTTGGTCCTTTTATAACATCCCCAAATAACATGTCGAAACTTGTGTGGAAAATGGTCATGTTCTTTGTGCCACCTAGCGAGCCGTAGGCTTTGTCTCTTTGCTCGTGTCCAAAGTTCGAGCAAGAGCCACTAACATAACATAACATAACATACGAGGATCACATGGTGGCTCCGAAAGTACTCCTCTTGCACTAACATATGTGGATCTATGATCCTACAAACATGGAATATTCTAGGGTTTGTGGGCGTTACACCGATATTTGATTGGTGTGTGGGTTGGGTGAGGATCGACAAACAAACACCATAAAGTCACATGTTTTGAAGAGATTGGACTGCATCTTCAGTTTTTCTTACCTACTCCACAGTCATTAGGGTAGACATTTCCATTTCCGTTAATCGTGAGCGATTATGCATAAGTGTGATATTGGAGTGATTTTTCATAGGTTTAGAAATTGATATCACAATCTATGATCGGGGAGAACCGGCAGTTAGTTACAGATGAACTGGTTGAGTTTGGGAAATAATTGGTCGAAGTTCAAGACTGGAGATAAATTACCGATCGTTTTAGAGGGATTTATAGAATATACCCCTATTTAATAAAGGAAAACCGAAGGAAGTCAACATGTAACCGATTGGACTTGCAAACACTAGGATCTCAACCGATTATGCCCACAAATCTCCCCGATCACTGATCACAAAAATGTTTAACCAAAAAAATTCACACTTTGTTTCCGAGTTTTGAAATTACTATAAATTCAAAGGCAAGATTCTCTCCCAACCCATATTCATAGCATAGGTCAACCTATTTTTGATATTGAGGGACAAAAACTTGAGTACAAGCAATGATCTTTTCAAGGAACCCAAACCCATGCCCTTTTAACTTACTTTCTTTCTCACGCTGATTGTGACAACTGCATGTGTGGAACTTCACGGCTTTAGGGGTTCTATGTATTAAGATTGGGGTGGTTATTGGGAACGGGTTTGTCTACCTGAATGTGGAGGATCACATGGTTAGCAATACTTCTTTTGCACTAAGGTAGACAAACCCATTTTCAATAATTGAGAGAGGTCTCCGCCTACAACTTACCGTGATATCCTTGGACACTAACTAAGTGTACTCTTGACATAATACAACTAAGTGATCCGGTTGGGTGGGGCCGGAAATATGTCATGTAAGGTACTAGAATTACACTTTATAAATGTTTGTCGGTAAATAAATTTAATCTGAAAAATGAATGAGATTTGGGTGAAGCATTGTCACTGAATATTATTAGAATGGAATGGTTGATAACAATTGAATGATGTTGATCGCTCAAACTTTGAGCAAATTGATGGTGACTTGGAACTCTACTCGGTTAACAATGCACATTGTATCTTGATTCTCATTGAAAGCCCAATTAGGGCTTCTCCAAGGGCGGCGGTCGTACTTCCTTTTCCATGCACTTGATTCAATCAATTTGTACCAATCCAAAAAACAAAATAAAAATTAGTTGCTTGTTTGTATGGCAAACGGATACAAGTACCTAATGACAAACGTCATGATTCATCCTTCTATCCTTCTTTATCTTACCTCCACCTAGATGCTACCTATCCTTGAGCAAGGACAACAAGCTTGGCACTTGGAGTGATTCATTGAGTGATTTTTTTGGGTCCTTTGGAGCACGTGTTGTAGAGGTTCCTATTGAGGGGTTTAGGTCTTTGGAATGTGTTCCTTTGGGTCTTCGAAATCATTGAAGAGTACAATACCGTATGGGTACTGCACCTTTAATTGCCTTTTTAAGCTTATGAACACAGTGATCATTTGTTAAAAACAACCGCTTTGTGTTGGGTTTTGTTGACACTCGAAAGAGGGTTTAATCACATGTTAGCATCGGTAATCGGGGAGGTTTTTGGGCATACTAATCGGTGGAGATCCTAGTGTTTGCAAGTCCAACCGGTTACATGTTGACATCATTTGGTTTTCCTTTATTAAATTGGGGTATATTAAATAAATCCCTCTAAAATGATCGGTAATTTTCCTGAAGTCTTGAACTTCAACCTATTATTTCCCAAACTCAACTGGTTCATCTGTAACTAACTGCCAGTTCTCCCCAATCATTGGTTAGCATCTAGTAGTTGGAGGGTGTCCAAAAATAACATTAGGTTTTCGTGTTGATGAGCCATGTTTGGGTAAGGGTTCTAAGTAGGCGTAGTTATCATCATAGAGGTCTTGCTTTGAGTGTCCAAAATGTAATTTTCCACTTCGGAATGCATGGAGCCCACCACCTAATGTGAGAATAGCACGAATAGAATTTCTTCCATACATAATTTTTTCATGTCGAACTAAATCACAACTATGTATAGGTGTTGTTGCATCACTAATGTTTTATACCTTGACACCTATATTTGAGTGGTATATGGCAATGTTCTAAGCTAACAATGGACAATAGAAAAAAAAAAAGGCATGTGTTATGATGGGGTTGGCCTATGTGCTCAAATGTAGTCCCATTATGCATTCAATTGTAAACACAATTTGGAGGGTCTATATGATGAATTAATTGGAAATAAAAATTTCAAGCTAACTTGTTAGAACCTTGGCACCTCAACTCCACTTTTGAAATGTGAAATGAAAATCTTTGTAATATGCAATTGTCAACTGGATGAGAAATTTATTATATAATCCAACATCCAAACATGTATGCGGATTTAAAAATGTGCCCAGGATTGGGCCACATACCTTAGGTCTTTAGAACGTGGTAATGTAGGTCTTTAGAGTACATTTATCCACGATAGATTGCTTCAACTTCGTCACATGTACTAATGGGAGTTTACATTAAGATCCAAATACAAGAAACTTGGGGTCTAAAATAACCCTACATTCACCTTATTTTTGGACTCAAGATTGAAGTTTGCTTATTCGAATTGGGTGGAATTTTTACTTGAATCGAAACTACCAAGACTTGGCAAGAAAGTAGTGCCCCAATGAGCACCAATTCAATCTATTTTTTTGCCCATACTTTGTACTCACCCTAGTTACCACTCATTCAACTCTAGATTGATAGGATTGCTCACTTTCCAAGTCTCTTTGGTCTTGGTCCCTAAGGTTAGTCCAACCCAAATACAAACATGACTTCAAAGTCAACCACATATATAAAGGAGATGGCGGTAAAACTAACACCTCATCAAGTATTAACATCTTAAAACCTTGCAGAAAATAGAAAATTTTGATTTTGAGAATGTCCACCACCTTCACCGTGAGGTTCCCATGTTGGTTTTGGGTCATCCACTAATAAAAACTTTGAACACTCCTGACTTTTGCATAGAAGATCCAAATGCTCCTTTGGTAAGATGAATTCACATAAGTGCAAACTCAATTTTATGATCTTACAAATTAATCTAGCAATGGGTTCTATCAATTCCATTGGAATCATGAACCAAGTGCACTATGTAGACAACCACATTAGCTTGAACTTTCAACCAATTTCACTACATGTTGTGAAAATTTTCATGATTTGGTACCCATACTCACATCTTCACAAAATCAATTTCATGTACTATATAACTTTAGTTCACAAAGGGTGGTACGTCTGGTATAAGATTCTCCTAATCTCTCCCCACCACTAGCTCTACCAAAATTAGATTGACCTCTCTTACCCAACCTTGGACCATGTTTGCAGTGATTGCTTGTACATCAACATTAATGTTTGTGTTGCTTGCTACGATGTACAATAATCAAAGACCAAAGAAGAACCGGCACTTCTTGCTTCCAGCTTTGAGGTACTATAATGAAGACCAAAGAAAAGTCGACGTCAAGGCTAGAGGCTTATAGGCAAACACAAATCAAAAGGGAACCAATGAACATGAGAAGGTAAAGAATGCGAAACTTAGAAGTTGAGAATACGAGAACTACAACACAACCATAAAGTGCAAAAGATTTATGAAATTGGTTTGACAGATTCATGAAGTTGCTAGAGGATATATCCCAAGATATGATAATGTCAAAAGTGCCAAAAATGATGCAAACACCCTAAATTTTTTTTCTGACCATTAACTAATTGAGGAAATTAGTGCAGTAGGATTATGGGGCCTAGAACACACTTGCCATTTGACACGGGTGGTCATTGCGACATGACCCCATTTACATGTGTTGAGTCGAATCTATGACAATTGAAGATCGGACTCAACACATGTAAATGGGTCATGTCACAATGACCATCCTTGTCAAATGGCAAGTGTGTTCTAACACCACGTTTTCTACTACATGTTTTGTGGTATCTAATGTCACTTGCTATTTGGAGTTCCATTTTGTTATAAATTTCTACTATATATCTCATTCTTTTTTACCAACACAGGTCAAATTGGTTGTTCCGACACTACGAAACATTCACATCTATACTTGATAAAAAAAAACTGCATTATCAATCAATTGTTACAACAGTGCGTAACTCCAAATAATAAGTCACAGAGTATATCATAAACAACGTAGTGCAAATTAAATAGGAAGTGTGTTCTAGACCCCACAATCCGAGTAGTGGAAAGGGATCTTCGGAAGCCTCCTTGGTCGGGACGTAACCAAAGCTTTTTGCTCGGAGGATATTCCCAAGCATATCCAACATTCCACTTACAGCACCCAGACTATTGCCATCCTTTGAACTCTCGCTTTTCTTGACTCTTGAATTTTCAACTCCCACGTTGTTCGAAATAAGTGAACGTGAGTAACTCCGAAAAGAGGAGCTCCGACTGAGTGGCCCCGACTAAGAGCAAATGCTTATTATTATTCTAAAAGTATCTCTAAAAGTGTTGGGCTAGAGAAATGGTCATCACGTGACCGACCTCTAAGGTAAAGGTGTCTTAGGGTCACTTCTCACACAAGACTGAGAGCCCGTGACCATTACAATTGAAGCACTCTCATTGGTGAAAAAGGCGGAGCCCGTCCAAGTTCGCTTCACACTATGCTTGAGGGACCAACGGAGTATATGAATGCAAGATGGATGTAAAGTCTCCATGGATTCCTACATGGCATCGAATGGATAATGTTTCATGGTCACTTGGACTATTTTCAAAATCGCCTCTTGGAGGTAGGCCTAACACAAAACCAGGAGACCATGGCACTCCAAACGCTCACAACCGTTGATTTATTCTATTTCATCATGGGTGAGGACCCGCATGAATAGAAATTCATTAAAATGGCATTTGGTTGAGGACCTAGTCTTCATATGACTTCCCACTACATTTGAGGGTCCATGACCACACTCGTGTGTGAAGTGGCTTTGGATCTCATATGAATATTTTATTCATTATCAAAGTGAAGATTCTTATGCTTATTTAATAGTCATATACGTCCCCTCCTATTATGTTTTGAATATTGAGTCTAGCATGGTTGTTGTGTTTTGAGCACAAAATCCAAATTCTTTTCAACAGATGTCTTTTTGGTATCCGTTCTTGGAGCCACACAAAACCACATAGACTAGACAAATCCAATTCCAATAATAACTGTAGTACAAATGTGATACTTAAGTGATTTCTCACAAGTCCAGAAATTGATATCACAACGTTTAACCCCAAAAAACATCACAGTTTTTTTTCCAAGTTTTGAAATTACTGTACAATTTCAAAGGCAGGATTCTCTCCTGACCCATATCCACAACATAAGTCGACATGTTTCCAATATTTGGGAGATGAAAACTTCAATATAATTGGTGTTTTTTTCAAGGAACCCAAATCCGTGCCCTATTAAGTTATTTTTTCCATCACACCGAATGTGACAGCAACAAGTGTGAAACTTCACAGCTTTTTCCATCTTGTTAGAAAATGGTAGCTACATGTGTGGAACTTCACGGCTTTAGGGGACTCTTTGTATTAAGATTAGGGGGGGGGGTATTGGGAATGGGTTTGTCCTCTCTACCACTCAAATATATAGGTGTCCCAATAAGAAAAATTAGTGAATGACGATTATCTACCTACCTAGACTATAACTTAGACTAAGTGCAAGTTTGCTAATCCTTGACTTGGAATGCAACCAAAATACATTAAAGTTGCAGTAACATGTTAGGCAGTGTGTATGTTTGACAAATCTCATTGGAAGTTCTACTTCAAATCCAAAGTGTCACGTGACGTTTTCATAAACAAAAATGAATGTCCATTGATATCGACATCTACTTGTAAAATGTCACCTCAATGTCACATACCTAGTTGTGCATGTTATTTCAATTTCTAGCGTGTCAATTCACATGTGGTTATACCCTTCACAAGTCACACTAAATGTCATATTTTAAATTATGCGTGTCGGTTGATGTGCATTTTTTTTTTCTGTGTGTGCAAGTTTTAGCATGTCAAATGTCAAAACTTGCAAATTCTTTGTCAAAAATACACACTAGTGTTAGGAATGTATACAAGCAACGTGTATTTCTGACAAAGTTTTTGACATTTGACACGCAAAAACTTGCATAAAAATAAACTGCACGTCAATTGACACGCACAATTTAGATTTTGACATGTGGTGTGACTTGTAAAGAAAAAACAACACGTCAATTGGCACTTTAGAAATTGAAATGACACGTACTACTAGGCATGTGACATTGAGGTGACCTTTTAGAAGAAAATGTAGATGTCAATTGACATTCATTTTTGTTTATGGAAACGTCATGTGACACTTTGGATTTGAAGTTGAACGTCAAATGAAATTTGTCAAACATTCACACGTATGCAAGGTACATATGTGAGCCTCAAATTCACGTTGGTTGAAAAGTAGTTAGAATCTTGTAAAGGTCTAGCATGCCTCTTCCATTATGGGATGCAAAATCTAGGAGCCTCATCCATTGATAACTATAGTAGTGACCACTTTAAAACACATGCTCGTTTTAGGTTTGTATATCTTAATCCAAAGGAGATTAGTACAAGGGTCAAGCTTCGCCTTGTGACAAACTACACTAAACATTGTTTTGAGTGTCACTTACTTCTTGGAATTGCGCAATGCTACAACTATTTAGTGTATACCTCATTTTTTTTGCTAGCCAAGGTCAAATTGGTTTCTTGGACATTATAGGCCATTAACATCTATGTTTGTGTATAGAACATTAATAGTATAAGTATATAGTATTGTGTAAGTGATTAAGTGATATTTTAGTGTACTAAGTGATGATTTAGACTATGATGAAGAAGTGCATTGGTCAAGAATTGTAGAGGAATGAAATGAAATAAATTTCAAAGTATGGGAAGCCAAAAAGGCTAATGGGACTGAAAGTACGTCTGGATCATTTCAAACCAACTAATTCTCTACAGTGGCCGAGTGTGGTAGCCTCTGTGAGATTGAGGTTGATGTTAACTTGATGGTCCAGATGAAAGAAAGACTTCAAGTGCCGTAAAACTACATTCTCAAATAGTGGTGAAAGCTTATCTTTAATGGAGCAATATGATTGGCTACAAAATGGGTTCTTCACCAGCCGGGGTTTACACCGTGGCCAAGACTTCTATGGTGGATGAATAAATGGCATGGCTATAAATATGGCAACATTTTTTGCCAGGGGAGTTCTCCAGAGGTTGAGTTTCTTGAGCAACCTCAAACTCTCGGACAAGAAACTTGACCTCCAGAGAACTCCAACTTGAGGTTTTTTTTAGTTTATTAATATTAAAAAAATCCATCTTATTCTCCATGCCAACCGTTACCTCACATAACCTTGTGTTGGACTGAAATTGTTGATTGACTGGTACACTTCTTCACCGTAGTCCAATGGACTGAGTGAAATTCTTCCAATCCTTGACATGGAGGTCCAACCAAAACACACGAAAGTGGCAGTGTGTTTGATAAGGAATGTGAGCCTAAAGTGGACACCAATTATAAAGTGGTTGTAAGTTTCTAAAACGTAGCATGTCTCTTCATTTATAGGATACAAATCTAGGAGGGTTATAGAATATAAACACTTTAGAATAATGTTCATTTTACATTCACATACCTTAAGTTGAAAGAGATTAGTGACATTTTCATTAATCATGGTTAAGAAACCACAACCCTCTTGTTACAAGTTACAAAATCTTGCTATAACCCTTTCGTAATAAGTTTTTTTGTGATAGCCAAATCAAGCCGGTTACAAATCTCTCATAACTGAACCAAAAATTTGACCTGTGGGCTTTGGATCTCAAGACCTCATGATTCTAAAAACCCTCCTTGATACATTGACTGACCTCTCTATAAGTTGGTTCCTATATTGGTAAGAATTTAAAAGAAAATCTCACTCTTACGAAAATCTTAATTAAAATAAGCCAACCTCTCCCAAAAAAGGAAATAAACTTTGGAGACAAGAAAGATGAAGCACGAAAGTCAAGTGAAGTCCATGCTTCACCCTTATTAGGGCTCCTTGATTAGCCAATCAAATTAAACGTCATAGCCCAAGTATTATGAGAGGTTCCCAATTGCCCCAAGCTAGATCACATCTTCATTCAGTTGGGCCCCACCCCTCCCACGTCTCCTTCACTGCCCAGTCTTCCCCATGTTCCCTGCCCGCACTTGTGTGGGAACTCTTCCTCGTTGGGAACCAATGTGACACTAAAATTATATCAAAATTACAAATATTCAAAATACATGGTCACTTAAGCCATTAAGCTCCTTTGGCATGTGAAGGAACTCCATTAATTAACTTGGGAATAATGAAAGTGATGTCAACTTGAAAATATGTAATTTGATATAATTTTATTGTCACATTGGTTCCCAATGACGAGGAGTTCCCATGCAAGTGCATGGCAGGGAGCATGGGGAAGACTGGGCAGTGAGGAGGCATGGGAGGGGTGGGGCCTAGCTGAACGAAGATGTGACCTAGCTTGGGGCAATTGGAACCTTTCATATTACTTGGGCTATGACATTTAATTTGATTGGCTGATCAAGGAGCCCTAATAAGGGTGAAGCATGGACTTTCCTTGACTTTCACACCTCATCTTTCTTGTCTCCAAATTTTATTTCTTTTTTTGGCACATGTTGACTTGTTTTAATTAAGAGTGCGGGCAGAGAGCATGGGGAAGACCAGGCAATGAAGGAGACGTGGGAGGGGCGGGGCCCAACTAAATGAAGATGTGATCTAGCCCAGGGTGTTCCAATTAGTCCTCGCCCTACAATGAAGTCACCTTAACCCCTAAATGAGGAAGCAATTTTTCCAATTCATAGCTTGTGAATAACGACTTTGACTTTTTACATTCTACAAAGTTGTGGATGGTTGTTGTTAGACTGCATCCATATTTATAATGCTCAAATTCTTGATGAGTTGTAGAATTTTAATGTAAACAAATTTGACATCAAGGATTCATAAGATAATGAAAAAATACAATAAAGAAGTCAAAAAATCATCAAATTTGTCACAAAGCAAAATTGCTATTGTGAATTATGGAAGCTCTTCAATTTGGAAACAAGAGAAATAAACGATGCAACGTGACTTTACTCTTCATGATCCACCACCCTTATCCCAAGTTCCCAACTACTTTTGTATGGCCTACCTATTAATGTAGGTAGGGATTTGCAAATGGAAGTGATGCCCGCTAATGTGATAATTTTCTTTTATTGTGGTATTGATTCTAGTAGATTGTTTTAGGTTGATTGCTCTAGTCACTTTTCAAAAAATAAAAACGTTAGAAAATAAAAATAATATTGGATCATTAAATTTTGTTGGATGCAAGGTCTAACTGTCTAGAGTTTATTAATTTCTTTTAGAAGTCGATTGTTAGTAGTGGTCAACCAAATAATTGACTACTCTAGGTCAACTACTCTAGGCTAATTATGATAGTTAATCTAGGGTAGTTGACCTACAACAATTGACCAACTAATTGATTTTTAAACCAAAAAATCCAAAAAAACAGATTGTTGATTCTTGTAGCAAACAAGATCTAACAATCGAAAATGATTTTTGGCATTTTTGGCATTTTTTCCTTTGCAATAAACTGCTATGTCGATTATTGTTTTGTAGTTGATTGCCATGTTGAATGCAAAGTAGTAGTCGATTAGACCATTGACTAGGTTGTTGACTGCATCAATTTACCCTTGGATGATTATTAGACTTATTTCCCATCTACATGACAATTTTTAGTCCAACATCATGTCGTTGTCATAGGTTGTGATGTGATGTAATGGACGCCAATTTGAAATCCATGAATGTAAGCATTAAACTAGCTATAATGTTTTCTTATTTGTACATTTGAAAAATCAATGTTCTAGAGATAAAAATATGTCATTTCAATATATTGTCAAAGAAATAAACAACACAATTTGACTTGATCTACCTCGATCAAGCACCCCTTGACTCAACTAGTTTTATACAACCCACCTAGTAACATTGGCATAAAACCAACTCCATTGTTTGTTCATTAGTGCAGTTGAAATAAACTATTTTTTTTGAAACAAAAACATGTCTTTAGAATATTTTGTTTTGAAGTAAAAGAAATAAGCATAACATTATTTAGCCATGTGGGTTTGTTCAACGATCCTAGACTATTATATTGTGTGGGGCCTCGGACAAAGTAAGAATATTTGTTTACTATTCCTACGTTTAGGCAAACACTTGAATATTTGGGTGGAGGTCTACTCCTAGCACTATATATTCATAATTAACACTATCCATCTTGGTAGTATTCATTGAAAAAACTGACACTATTCACAACATTCTTACTATTCATATTCGCACTGTTCATTATTCATACCGGCGTTAGTTTCTTCCTATTTTCTAAGTTTCTTCACATGAAAATAAAATAGTGGAAGCACATGTCACATGCTAAACATAGGATGGAGCACAACCATGCAGTTGACTAATGTTATGACAACACATCCATGTACTAGAGTATGAAATACTAGCTTTTCATAACTTAACAATTATATTGTTGTATCTTCAACTCTTCAAGTTGTGTCCATTTTTTAATCCTCTCAACAATGGTAACATGCTTTAGCAACATCTCCATGTTCGCTTACTAATCTTGGTCTTGTTGGTGACACCCATTTAGTCCGAATGTAAAACCAACCTCACCTAAGCATCTTAAGAAGTTCGGTTAGAGGATACTAAAGGCCACTTCACACACGAGACTGAGAGCCCGTGACCATTACACTTCAAGCACTCTCATTGGTGGAAAAGGCGGAGCCGGTCCAAGTTCGATGCTTCACACTACGCTTGAGGGACCAACGGAGTATGTGAATGCAAGATGGATGTAAAGTCTACATGGATTCCTACATTGCATCAAATGGATCATGTTTCATGGTCACTTCGATTATTTTCAAAAACCACCTCATGAAGGTAGGCCTAACACAAAACCGGGAGACCAAGGCACTCCAAATACTCACAATTGTTGATTTATTCTATTTTATCATGTGTGAAGTGACCTTTAGGCCTACCTCCATGAGTTGGTTTTGAAAAATAATCCAAGCGACCATGAAACATGATCCATTTGATGCCATGTAAGGATCCATGTGGACTTTGCATCCATCTTGCATTCACATACTCCGTTGGTCCCTCAAGCATAGTGTGAAGCGAACTTGGACCGGCTCCGCCTTTTCCACCAATGAGAGGGCTTGAAGTGTAATGGTCACGGGCTCTCAGTCTCGTGTGTGAAGTGGCCCTAAAGCCTAAGCATATTTCACTGTAATGATCAAAACAAGTTTAGGTTGTTAGATGATATTCAAGATCTAATGATTCGATGAACACTTGAGCTCACGTACACCTACTATATAGAGCCACTAAGTACGGCCAAAGTCGTTCATTGACATGTGCTCATAATTAAACTATTAAAGAGTAATATCAATACAACCATGTGGGAAACTGCATACTAGCTAAGTTTGACCACATATATTCTTGACAAGGTGCCTATGAGTCTCCTTGCCAATGTGAAGCTTCCGATAGGGGGCTAGAGGTTCGTGGTGTCTATGTAAACTCACCCGTTGTGACAGTGAAAATGTATCGAATCATAGTATAACTTATAAATGATTATTTTAAGACACTTTGACTACAAAAATAGAGTCAGAGACCCCGAATTAGTGTAGTGGTGTTGAACTGGAATGAATTGGCTCTCAATCTTACACGGGACTTTTTCCACCTACAGCCCCTACATCCACGATGCATGTGTTAACACATGCGCCACAAATCCCAAGCCCTGGTACTTGAACAAGGCATGTAAGGTACATGATCTTTTTGCAGGCCCATAGGGGTGTTGTTTCGTAGCACCTACCAAGGGGAGGGTGAAACTTTTGATCACTATGTAAAAACGTGAGGGTTTTTAGTTTAGCCAAACTAACACTTAAAATGAAGGTCAAAGATCTTGAATTAATCTAGTACGATTTAATTAGGGTAAGTAAACAACAAATCTATAGGGGGCAAGTTTTTGCCGCACCCCCCATGGAGGCATTGGGATATGGTTTTCCGCACAAAGGCAAGTCTTGTTTATGGTACCTACTTATCATGTTCAATTCCACGTCCATTATTTACATCCTAGGGTTCAAATCTAGCAAGATATTCATAAGGGGAGGTGGTGGCTTGTGGTGGCAAGCTCTCTAAACAAAATAACTCTTCAATCCTTAACCGTTCACAATGTTCTCACTTTTCATTTTTACTTGTGGATGAGGAATAAAAGGATTTTTTTTTTTAGTATTGAAATCTAAAGAGTCTAACCTCACTTCATAAGTCCAAGAATTACAGGAGAAACCATTAAAAAATAAAAATGAAGAGCAACAACTTGTGAATGATCACTCCATTTAAATGGGTAAGAGTTAAGAGTGTTTTGGGTGTTTGTGGAAGCACATTGAGAAGCTCCACAAAATAACAAAACTCAATGTTATTTTTTTATTTAGTTTTTAGTTGGTGTGTGGACAATGAGCAAGATTTAGAGGTCGTACATTCATTGATTGAAACACTTGGCAGTGTTCATTGATGATGAGCACCATGTAGCTTACGTTTTTGCTATAGGTTAATAATAAAATCTAAAATAAAATCTCATGGTGCTAAATCTTAAGGAAGATTGGTATAGTGTGTATAAAAACTAATGTTAAATCGGTTTAAAGAATTCTATATCAATTTAAGGTTCTTTCCTTCCAAATTCTCATTTCATAACGTTCATTACCCATTTTGCATCCTCTTAAGGTTCATTTGTGCATTTCTCAGTTGTGTGAGTTTGTCCTATCTGACAACTCTTATAAACTTAACGACATGCTTCTATGTCAATCGTGAAGCTCTTTAGCTTTGGCAATAGTCTTTGTATTGGCAATTGTCTTTTGTATTGACCATAGTCTTTTGAAGGATTCTCATCTTTCCTGAATTAGATGATTTGTAACAAACTCCAAACACAAAGCAAATTGCCTCTTCATTCCTTTATCTTCATTTAGTTCCAATTGAGAAATCACTTATATCGTGTTCTTCATTGTCACACAATAGACAAGGGTTTGCTCAATTTCTACAATATCTCCAAAGCAAACACAAATGTATATAGGCTATAGCCATCTATTTACAAGCTAGCTCACTTTAATGTCTAGCCTAATCCTAATATAAATCATCACTCAATCTTGTTATAATCATAGCAAAGTATGTTCTTTATCTACTAGACTATTTGCCAACTAATTACCATAATTAATCTCAACCTCCCATTATATCATATCATTCTCCAAAATGTCTTAGTTGATACAATCATAATGACACATCACCACTTTAAAACAACTCCACGGTAAATTCTTCATCAAAGCTCCTTGTCCTCTCAACCCACTTCATTGTCGATCATTTGCAGTCTGCTCTCACTCTGTGTGTGGATATAATATGCATCTTACTTCTCTATTAGGTCAACCTCTCACAAGCACTCCATCCTCTCATTTGCACTCCTTAACGCTCTCAACTATGTTCCATCTCTAAATTCACTCTCTCTTTTGGTGTTCTTTGGCACCACACTATCACTCCTACACATTCCTCTTCAATGTCGTTGACTCTCATGTGATTATAATTTTGGCAATATGCCAATGCTCTAGACTATTGCTTTTCGGATTCATTTCGGCTTAGGTTGTTGTCAATTTCTCTATTAGGAAGTCCCTCTTCCAACCTTGGTTCCTAATGTGGCTCTTCGACTTTGATTCCACCTTGTTCCTTTCACATGTTGAGTCTATGGCCTATTCTTGTTTCCTCATCTATTAACCCTTCTTTCTCTCATACTATCCTCAAGGAACACCCCTTGCCTTCATGTACTACAATCACTAGACTCTCTTTCTCTATCTTCTTCGCACTTTACTTCTCTCTACTCACTGAACTCATAAGCAAGCCGAAACATACATCTAACGAAATTTTCATTCATTCACATTGCCATTCCACACAACAAATTGCAACGATCACACATTGAATTCAACATTGATCCTTCTTGCCAAACTCCTCCATTAAAATTCTATGTATTTGTGTTTATTCCCGTATCGTAGGCGGTAATGTCACTTGGTCTAATTCTTTGTCTATAATCTAACTCTTAGCTCTCTTGCCTGTAGCATGTCTCTATGCGACTATAGCCTTAGCATATGTCACAAGAAGTGTCATCCTCCTCGAGTGATAGCCTACTTATCCCTTTGGAGTTGCAGGTAATTACAACCTCTCGAAACTACCTTTCCCATACTATAGCCCTACTAATTCACTCTAAAATATCTTTCATCTACTATTTCATCTAATTTATAGTCTACTAAGTATCTTACTTGCTAAAAAACTATAGCGCGCCAATTATTTTTAATTACACACCACAT
This sequence comes from Polytrichum commune, assembly GCA_950295325.1. NCBI lineage: Eukaryota > Viridiplantae > Streptophyta > Polytrichopsida > Polytrichales > Polytrichaceae > Polytrichum > Polytrichum commune. The sequence goes on along the minus strand of OX485806.1, from coordinate 8,417,850 downwards.
TAATCATGCATGAATCCACATGTTGAACAACTGACAATATATTGCTACCGTAAATAAGCCCCCATTCAAGTCTAAATACCCCCCCTCCCCCCCCCCCCCAACGACCTCTATTGCCAATGGCCATGAGCTTTGTATTGACCAAGGAGAGATTCACTACCGAGGGAGTAGGTGGAAATGAAGATGTTGATTACTACATAGAACTTAGTACCTGCATATTATTATATACCAAATTAACCCCTAAATCAGAGCCAAAGACCATGAATTAGTCTACTGTAACATGATTAAATTGAGATGAATAAACCACAAACCTATAAGAAGCTACTTGTTATTTCCGAGTGTTCGGAGATCACCACTTGACATTTGCGCAAAACTCCTTAAGTTTCGGTTTGCCATAAACTAAAGAATTTCGAAAAAATTCTTTTGTGCCATCGTCAATTGTGCCCCCACTTAGTTAGACTAGTCCATGCAAATGAGATGGCCACGTGAGTCATCTTGTACTAAAGATTTATGGTGAGCTAGTCAACGAGAATTTAAGATTCCATAGTTCGAGACCCAATTGGACTTGGATAGAGTGACCTCCTTAATATCTTATATTGTTGGAACTTGAAAGAACATCCATCTGGGCCACCAATTCAAGAAATTTCCGTGACATAATCACCTTTATAACACAACCTTTTTTTTATTGGATAGATAACTCATAGTTACACTTGTGAGCAAAACGTTTCACTCCTTCACAATGATGTCCCGCATAAGCCTAGGCATACCCAAAACATACACATAACCCTAAAACCAACTACATGTAACACTATCATAGAATTGAAGCTCCAATTCTTTGAATGTAATATATAGTGTTGATTTTGGGTGTATATATCTTGGTAGTGAAAGATTGAACACATTTCTTAATTGTTGGTAAGAAAATCCCTCAGCTGCATTGAATAGTCATATTAATGTGGGTGGAGAATCAATGTGCAAATTCTTAATGTGTGTCCAAGGTGTTAAGAAGTCACCTAGTAAGCCTTCCTAGAGACTTCTGACCAACACCTTGAGTAAAAATTAGTTGAAGGGTAAAAATGGTATAAAAGAACCCACTTCAATTTCCTAGAATGACAATCAATGTGGCCCATGTTGATTTCAAACTAGAGATTTGGCATCGGTTGGAAATTAACGTGGCCCATACTAATTCTCATGATGAGAGTTGATGTGGAATCTATAGAATTATTGTGGCCCACACTAATACGACTATAAAAGTGTAGTGGTAAAAGTTACACCAATCCATGTGCATTGTTTATGATAAATACTATGGGCATACTTATAGTGCGACTTACCCTTTGATGCACTATAGTGTGGCCCACAGTATATGCCAATATGCAATAAAATAATGTGAAACCATATACTTGGGGAAAGTGCGTTTGCATCAATCTCTTCGCATACCGCTGTACCTTTACCACTTTGGCACTAATTAAACTATTTTTTGAATAACCATTTTATTGGGAATTTTAATGTTTAAATATCAAATTTTAATATGAAAAATTAGATTTTTCCTTTTAATCCGACATTGCTGAATATAAAATAATATTTATAATAAATTTAAGCCTATAAATAGATGAAGTGGTAAAGGCACTATGGTGTTCATAATTCATGGAAGTTTTACTTTTAGAAAATGAAATTCAGCAATTTTTTTTTTGGGAGAAATGATTGTTTTGATTAAATTGATATTTTTTTTGGAAATAAAATAAGTGTTCTAATTTTAGATTCAAAATCTCCTAGGTTGGACAGGTATAAATGTGTTGGAAGTCTCTCAAATGCACGCTATTCTCCATCCAACTAAAATAAAACATGATCTACAATGCAAGCCTCCAATCTTATATACTTAGGGTTGGAATACTACGTGCACACCCACAGTAGTAACACTTGAATTTTTTAATGTTAGTTTTCTTGTATATAGTGTGGCCCACAATATTTAATGTAATTCATGTTGTCCAAAGAACGGGGGAGAACTGACACACATTTACAAGTGAAAAGAAAAACTGCATCAAGAAAGTCAAAAGGAAAACTACAAAAGAAAGAGCAATTTGTAATTTTCTTAAAGCACAACCAATAGGTCACTCACAAAGATTGGGTTGCTTGGGGAGACTCAACTTCTTAGTTGGTTATCTTCAATGTCTCTTGAATTGGTTCTTTTTTCTTGCACATGATATATATATATATATATATATATATAGAGAGAGAGAGAGAGAGAGAGAGAGAGATCTCCACTCGGGTTGCACTGGTTCGTCTGTTTTGGTTGTATTTTGATTGCTCTTTTGTAATTGAATTTTCAATTTGTGCCAAAAAGAAAGAGAGAGAGATGCTCAAAGTCAAGTTCATCATGAGCTTATGATAATTTCAATAGGAACTAGGTAGCAATAAAGGCTAAGGAGAATGAGTGGTGTAGGGACCTATGAGGTCATGTGCACATCACAATGTCGGGGGAATTTTGGGGCGTAATCGGTCCAAGTCCTAGTTAGTGTCGATTGCTCCAAACAGTTACATATTGTAATCTTTTTGGTTTTCTCTTTATTAATTTAGAGGTATATTCTGCAGATTCTTCTAGAATCATGGTAATTTTCCTGAAGTCTTGATGAACTCCAACCGGTTAATATTGTTTCTCAAACTCAACCGCTTCATCCATAACTAGCAGCCGGTGGTTCTTCTCCGTTCCTTGGTGTGTATGCTTTGGACAATCAAGGCCCTCAATGTAGCAATTCTTGTGTTAAGCTATTTCTTTGTGTACTTCATAACATTTTCAGATTCATAACAATGGTCTATAGGACTGACAATATTCCATAGAACATTGTTATGGATCTGAATAATGTTATGTTCCGTCTCCCTTAGCTTTCTTGCTTATTTTATTGTCTCATGTATGGGCTTTGGTTCCTCCTTGAAACACAATCATGATATTATATCACTACTTGCTTGTATACAAGAGGAAAGGAAGACCCAAAGAACACATATTAAAGTAGGATGAAAGGGAAATAGAGGAGGAGTTAATTACAAGGAAAGAGGAGGAGATGAAGCAAGCAACGATGAGTGGGACGTGACGATAATAAGTACACCAAATAGTCCTATTAGTGTGGGTGGAAATTTTAACGTGGAAATAAATAGTGTGGGCCACAGTTTTTTTTTAGCCAAGGTGGTGTGGGTCCAAGACTCCAGGTCTTCATGAAGACTTTTGACCAATTGAATAAATATCAGTTATAGGACAATTTTTTTTAAAAAAATCACTTACATTAATTTTCTACGTAAACAATTATTGTGACCCATATTAATTCTCAGCATGAAAATTAGCATGGGCTCTAGAAAAATATTGTGGCCCATTGTAATAGGACTATTTAGTGTAGCTTCAAGTTACTCCCATGCTTATTCATTTATAGATAAGACCTCCTTGTGGTTGTTGATAGAAATGAAGAAAGTTTGTAGTCCAACAATCGAAACCTCCCCAAAAAATAAGCACATGTACACATATGAGGTGTCCCTGACCTCCATGATCTCAACCAATGTGTATTTTTGACAAAAGTTTTGCAAGTTTTTGATATTTGACACGCAAAACCTCGCACAATAATAAATTGCATGTCAATTGACACGCACAATTTAGATTTTGACATGTAGTGTGACTTGTGAAGAAAAAAACCACACGTCGATTGACACTTTACAAATTGAAATGACGAATACTACTAGGCATGTGACATTGAAGTGACTTCTTAGAAAAGAATGTAGATGTCAACTGACATTCGTTTTTTGTTTCTAAAAACGTCACGTGACACTTTGGATTTGAAGTTGAACGTCAAATGAAAATTTTCAAACATACACACTGATCTCAACATCAACTTGAACATACATCAACATATATATATTCCTCCCCAAAGAGAACAAATTAACCTTTCTCACCAAAGACTATTATTACACAAGAAAGAATGGTGTAATTGACTTGTTATTGTTATATTACATGTAACTAGTGGTGCATTTCTTTTTAATTTATTTTACAATACACAAATTAATATGCATTTTAATGTACTCAGCAAATTTTGAGGCATATTTTGTGTTTTTATTATTATAAATATACAACTATAGTCAGTCCAGGCCAGTAGGGCAAATATAAACATGCTCAACTTTGCCATTTGTTCCATATTACCATATAGCATTAGTACATTCAAACTCAATGATAGTGTATGAGCCTTGAGTGTTGCCACACGGAACTGACAAATACTGGAATACATAACGCACCACATGGCACACCGGACAAGTCATGTATGGTGGTTTACATTCGCAATGTCTTCATTCTTGGATCGGTACTTGGGCAGAGAAGAGCTGATCTTAGAAGAGGGGAATGTTTTCGACAATGATTTGCCATAGAGGACCTCACGGATTGATGTCTTCGATGATTTTTATAAAAAAAAAAACATAAAAAAACATAAAACATTTTATAATGCCGCCTCCAACCTCTAGAATAAAAAATGCAACACTAGTCCTCACTCATTGGCGTTGGCGTTGTTGGCCTTCTGTCTCCAAACAAAAGAAAAGAAAAGAAAGAAGAAGAAGAAGAAGAAATGTGTAGTCCTCACTCATTGAAGTTGTCAGTGTTCTAGTAGTAGTAGTAGTAGTAGTAGTAAAAGAAGCACACTACCATCATCATCTTGCATATGGAATTAAAACTCCGGCCCTCATTTGAGTAGGACTTGAAGGCAGTCATCGATGCAATGTATGAAAACCTGTGAAATTCTCTGCGTAAGTTCCGTTGGAAGTAAATCGCCTCATAGAGTAGTATGCATGAGAATCCATTTCTAGCAACACTCAGATTCCTCCCAGGTGAAGTGAATGGTCAATCAGAAATTTGAGTTGAGTGGCCGCGATTCAGCGATTCATCTTCAACTGGCACCTATATTTTGAGTGGCGTGTGGTTAGATGTGGATCTAAGAATGGACACCGTAGAGACAAAAGAGATTGAACTACATGCTCAAATTCTGTTAGTCAATCTAAGCTCAATAGTCAACATAATTAGAAACCGATGGTATGATCAGTTCGTGAGAAAGACGATCTTCACTTTGTCGGTGAATAAGATGTTCATATGAGCTCCAAAAATTCATGAGGAAATTGGCCACATGCGCGATTTGAATGTTGCTGATCATCTTACATTTAAGTTTGCGTCTCGTATCCTACAAGAAGAGTGGGTGCAGAGCTAAAAGTGTCTGGGTTAAGTGTCTGAATGGCATTTTCATCTTTATGGGCAACTATGAAGAGGAAGATTTTCATGTGATCGCAATTTCTTGAACATGTCAGAAATTAAGACAGGCACCACCACTGCAATAATTCTTGTTCGCATCCGCTGGTTTGGTTGCGGTCACAATTTCCCCAGCTATGAATTGATGTCCAAATCCAGAATCATCAGGGTCGTCTGCACATTCATGTCGACAAAATTATAGATTCAGAGGACGAGTGGCCGATACAAAAGTTGATGTGATTGTACCACTTCATAATGTATAATTTGATAATGTGGTTGGTCACACAGTAGTCTTTGTCATTGTCCTCGTATAAGGAAGCGGTTGTCAAGTTTATCATGTGCTGAGAGCAACACCCCTGGTCCATTCATAAATACCCAGTTTGGATGCACAGTAAACCTTTTTCCCCATTTTTGGAAAATAGGCAGAGATTGACTGGAGTTAAAAAATTTCACGTTGTCGTGTTCACCTTGACAACTTGCGCCCCTTGTAGCTCGTGACCAATGGCTACCGATGATGGAGCTCCCAATGTGTAGGTGCGTGACTTTCAAAAAGAAAACCAGGTTTTAACGACAATCGTTTCTTGAGATAGACTGCGATCAACTTAACGCCACAAAAGAGGTGTAGAAGTGTAAATGGAGGCGGGTCAGAAAATGCTGAACAATATCCTGAAGTGAATGACACTCACGATACAATACAATCATGCTTGTATCATATTTGTTGTCATGATTCCCTATGTTTTTATCCAATACAATCAACTCTGTCTTAGGGTGGGTTTACAGTAGGGTGCAAGACCAAAGAGACTCCGAAATCGTTGAATTCCTTACATCAAACTTCACCTGATTGTATTGGATAAAAGCGTTTAGTTGATGACGCTAAGATACAATACAATCAACTGTCGCTCAGTGCAAAGCTACGTAAGCCGAGGGGAACATGCTCGAGTCTGCATGGTTCTTAGGTGAAATGGCGATGACAAGGCTCACAAGTAGAAGAAACAAGTGAATTGTTGATGCATGGATTGACTTGCATCTGACATAATTTGAGTCAATTGATATATGTCAGAAAACATTTTGTGTGTTCTATCTATGTGAAAGGAGTAGTGTGTTCATGGACCATCTTGACTGGCGTAACACGCCAAAATTTGAAGTACTTGTGCAACTAACATGGAGCGCAAGATTTGAACAAAATGCATAATGCAGGAAAACTTACGGGTCCGGGTGAGTCTATAAAGCATCACAGCAATGAGCCTCATAGCTGATGTCACAATCTGTTCACAAAATTGGCTATGGTGGATCTTCTTTTGACATATCGCCCCTCTGCTAACTATATTCTCGCCATTCACACTTGCTTTGCAAAATATTCCTGAAGTATGTAAACCACATAACGAGAGCCAAAAGAAGATGGATTTGGCCGAAAACACGACCATGTCTGCAGATTGATGCATTTCTGAAAAGATTTGGAAGGGAGGATGATATTGGTTGTGCTAACTCCGGTTCTTCACCATCAACTAACCCGAGGTGTCCACTCCTCCAAGGCTCATCAACTTTAGAAGGACAGGCCATAGCCGCCAACTTGGCTATGGCAGAAGGTCTTTCAAAACTTCGACCCTCCGCTAATCTTATTCTTGCCATGGGCACTTGGTTTGCAAATTCCTAAAGTGTGTATAACTATGTGATAACAGACAAACAAAGATAAATATAGCCGAAAACACAACCATGTCTGCGAGTTCTGTAAACTCTTCCCATCAATGCATGCTTCTCAACGTTTGCTGGTTCGTCGTAAGGAGAATAAATTCATTGCACCAATGCACCCTCACCAATTCTCATTGTATAATTTTCCAACAAATGAAAGGAGCTCCAAATCGACGTTTCTGAACATGTTTTAGTAGCTCCAAATCATGTTCTAAAGGGGTTGACACATGTGGGTGCTCGAGATAGTTCAGTCGGGAAACTTCAACAAAAAACCCAAAATTTGGGGAATTCGAAAACTTTATCACCAGAGCTAGTGAATTCTATTTCTATTTTCAACTCTTTAAATAACACTACAGAGATGGCTACAGCATCGCTTGTGTTGTTGTTGCTAATGGGTCCTTAATGTTGGATTATTCGATGATCAAAAGAGATCGGACCATGTTGTCAGTCTGCATCTCCAAACGTATGCAAATTCAGCCAGAATCTCAAGGCATATTGGATATTGTAGAGAGTTGTCTATTTTAACAATTTGACTGCCGAAAGAGAAATTTTCACTTTGGATTGAACATAACCTTGACGAATGTGGATACGACATGTGACAGGATTCTCCCATCAAACATTTATCTTGCGGTGAACCAAACATCGCTCTATGGTATTTGCCAATATACTGGGGATTCATGATGGGCACTTTATTTAGAGCATTAGCAGACTGCTGAATAATAACTATAAGGTGGGAGTTGAACTATCAACATGAGGAATATCAAACTTTCGTGTTCAGAGAGGAAGCTGTGCGTAAAAATGTTCAATTTCGTGCTTATACTTCAGGCAAGTCGCCCCATGGCAATATGAGGGAGACTCGTATTGCAAGGCTCGAGAGAATTTTGATTCTCTTCAGAAATTGGGATCAGTGCCCGGGAAATTTGTTTTTGGGCATGTATAGTCGGTCAAGATCCTAGTGATTCTAAATCCAACCGGTTACATGTTCACGTCTTCTGGTTTTGCTTTGATTCATTTGAGGTATAGTCTTGTATAGATTCTTCTAAAATGATGGGTAATTCTCCTGAAGCCTTGAACTTCAACCGGTTATTTCTCAAACTCAACCGGTTCATCTGTAACTTAACTGCCGATTCTCCCCGAGGAGTGTTTGGGAGATGAATTCAATGAGGGCTTTGCATTGTTATCATTACAAGGACAATAGGGTGGCTCATTCATTATTTTTCTGGAAATGATCGAATCACCATTCTTAAAGAGTCTGCTCCATGTTAAATTGTCAAGTAGGTCCAAGTCCATCACAAGCTATAACCCCAGTATGGACACATGTTTACCCAAAATGGTTGTAACTTGGTTGCAAGGTTTAGAGTTTATGTAGAAAGGCTACACTGAAGAACTTTAGTTGATTTGCAAGTTTTTGGGTGAACGAAGTGTATAGAGAAATCTGCACCAAATATACTATTTAGTGTCACCGATTCTAATTGTCTTGCTCAATACTATGTGTTAACCGCAGTGTAATGTCACCGACACTAAATTGTTAACCCAACATTATTTGTCATTCCTTGTAATTTTTTTGGGGGATTATAGAATATCAATGTTGCAATTATTGTCATTTATCAAGTCGTTTTTCATCCAGATTTCACTCATCCTTGACAACATTTCATCACACGTTGTTGACAAGCGAAGGTAAGGTTTTGGTCAATGGATGAACTCATCCATCATCCACGACAATAGTTGTTCACTTGTTCATAAGAAGTGTCATCCGAAAAATTATTATAGTGACATAAAATACCACATGACATTGAACATCATATTTAGTGTAGTTCTTTGAGGCATGGGGAGAGCTATAGAGAGAGGATGCTTGAAAGCATCAAAACAAAAATAGAATGTCATAATGAATTGACCTCTTGCTTTTCTTCATCTTTGTGTTGGGACTCTCAAGAATCCACTACACTTAAATAGCCCCTCATGTGCCTCGAAGAACTAGAGTTCTCTATATCTTAGCCTAGTTTCATTTACATAGAACCTTGCATATTACAAGGATCAACTTGCATGTGTATCTAATACATATGTATCACACGTATGTATCCAATAAGATGACATATACACCACTTGAGATGTTAGTAGTTGGAAAGTGGGCAACACAATGGTTCGATATCAATGAAGTTTTCATGTACGTGAATAGTTTGAATAACAACCATATCACAAAGGCAAGTAAGTTTCACCTTGTAGTTACCCATTTGTCCCCTTTAGAGGAAGTGTTTGGGATAGGTCCCTTAGTGGCTCCACCTCATACTTTGAGTGAAACAAATTTTGTAGTTCATCGATTCCAACGTTAACCTTTTCCGACATTGTTTCCTAAAAGTTAGACACAAAGCCCTCCTTTGCTCCTTTGTGCACTATTACCAAGCGGGTGAATGTGTATTAACCAATCACGAAGCTTCTACCCCTTTTTGTTTTTTATTTTCCTTTAGTTGGACCCAACACATTGGCCTTTCAACAGTGCTCGAGCGGGTTTGAACTTTGAACCCTTGACCTTGTAGCACCAAATATCAGGCTATGGCATTGGACCACCACCTTTGGAGTCAAACCCTTTTGATTCTTCTCTTTACAATATTCGAGGACTTATGAATGGTGGGTGTGTTTCGGTCGCTACACTATTTATCCCAATTAATACATGTCATTATTCAAAATCACACCATGCAATAATGTCTTACTTAGGAGTTCAATTTTTACTAACAAAAGTTCAATAGGTTGTTTGAACATTATAGAACATAAATGACTTTGCTTGGTAAAATATACATTCTCATCAAATAGTTAGAACATTGTACGATGATTATGCACTCTTAATCGCCCACCAACAAATTCTGTCAACTATTGTTCACTCAGTAATGTACACAATTGGGACACCAATATGATCATATAAGAAAAACGTATCGTTTTACTAATATTCAATCACATAATCATGCTGTATATGAGCTGCAACAATGGGTATGGGCTCCATTTGAATTTGATAACCATCTCGTACTAATCGTGTATTTAATATGCTAGGAGAAATGAGTGGGAAGTGGGCTAATTAGCAAATGGTGTCCACTTCATACCTCATAGCTCAAAATTGGAACGTTATCACTTATAAGATAAAAGCAGGGACAACTTTCACTTGACTGTGATTGAACATGCTTAGCAACTCTTGATTAACAAGGACCCACTTTCATTCACATACAGGCTCGCTTCGTCATGGAGATCCGCTCGTTTGAAAGGCCACCATGAGACTTTGAAGGTGGACAATCATGAGTTAAAAAATAATTCATGAGGAACAACTGTACAGCACTGAAAGCTTGAGACATCCAGTTCTATAGCAAATTGTCAGCCCAGATTAAAAAAGAGTTGAACAAAATTACCCATCATGATCCCAGAGGTTTAGATTATGGGCCCAAACTGTGGGCACTTTTGACTCTACAGACAATTTTGGCCATTAGATCAGACCAGTGATAGCACCCCACCCCATTACCCATTGCAAAACAATATGCGATTTTAGGCCCACTTACCTTAGGCGGTGTTCCCATCTGTAGCACACAAGGCCTTAAAAACATTCCTCATGAATGTCGCCTACAGCTCCAACAACTTTCATGGTTTCACCCTCCAGTTTCGAAACAGCAATGTATAACACTGCTAAAAACTATGTAACCCTGCATTCTGGGTCCAATCAACCACAATCATCATGCACAGCATGACACATACACACAAACCTGAGACTTTGAGGATAAATTAATTTCTTCACTATCACGTGCAGAAAATGTGATGTCAGGTATGAGTGCTTGTGCTCATCCTCAAAGTATCACAACTTCCTGGTATCAATTCCGTAGTTTACATCCTCCTGCACTGCAATGAACTATTAAAAAAAATTCCAGTGTAAAATAAATCTGCCAGTCTTAGCAGCTCCTTAGTTTTGACTTAGGAAGATTTTGAAACTATGACTGAAAGGTAGCCATGGGGTAGTCAAGCCTTGCCTCGAGATGGTATCCCACATCCCAGTACGTACAGATTCACCCACGCATCCGTATATAATTGTCATTTTGCGAGACAAAACAATGTTAAAAATCCGGAGTTGGTCTCACCTACAGCAACTTACATTAATCATCAAGTCGATATGTGTCAGAACTTGCCTATGGAATCCGTGATGAACAAAGGATACTCACTCGTGCCAAGCTGTGTATATCTGTCCATTCTTTCACTTGGAGTAAGTTTGGCTATGGAGATGTCGCGGCTCCGGGATCGTTGAGGTCAGTAGGTTTCACACAGAGGTGAAACAGAAGAGGGGGAGCAGCACGGAGGAAGAAATTAAAAGCAAACTGTATTTGCAAAATCAAAACACCGAGTAGGAAAGCCTGCTTCAGGTGTTCCAAGTCAGAAGTCTTCTAACCTCCCTCATAAATTGTACAAGGGGCGATCGGTCCAGGCTCCGGCGACATGCCCATTCTCACACACGTAGGCTCGCACCACGGGCTCCCCGTCGTCGTGATACTCGAAAGAGCGGCGGAGACAGAAACTGGTAACCATGTCGTACGTGTTTCTTGAAGGGCAAAAGGCGCAGGGCAGCTCGGTTCTCTTGGAGCCTTGGTCCTTGAGGTTGCGCCATACGTGCGATTGCTTGAAGTTTTTGAAGATGCCGCGATACAGCTTGTAATTCCGCTTCTCTCCAGGATGTGTGCAGCCAGGCCAGTCGCAAATGTAGAGGCTGTCGTCCCGGAATCTGGCGCAAAACACACATTTATGAGACTTGTAAAATCACAGAATTTGAAAAACATGGAAGACGATGAGCTTCTGTTTACAAAGATGATCGTAGATTATTAGAGTATGCTGATTACGATAAACAAGGTATTCCGATACAGCAGCTTTTGTCCAGGAGCGAAGATGCTGCAAAGTAGCAGGAGCATTAGTCTGAGCTCGAAGTGTGCATGAGGAAGTGCAGCTTCTTATTCGCATCGACTTACTGCTTGCAACCTACAGCACCGATCTTTGACAGGCTTGCCAGATTCTCGTTAAGTCAAATTAAAAGTACACATGTCACGTCGGTCAACAACCAGGAACCCTAGGAAACCCTCACCGATTGAAGATTCAGTAAAATAAGACCTTTCTTTTATTCTTTCCAGATTGACTTCCGGAGTGGGTGACAGCAATACGGAAGCCTGCCTCGGGAATCTAATCAGGGAACTGGATTAGTATTACTGTAGCGTCCATGCAGACGCCCCCAAAACAAAATCAGACAAAAGAATTGAATTTCTTAAGGCGCCATAGCTGGACTAAAGCAATGCGGGCCGGCCAGCGTCGCTCTAACTTAGAGAAATGCAAATGCTCACATGTGACGACACAGAGCGAGAGTAAGGACGCGAGCTGGAAGGGATTGATAGAAGAGAGATGCGGCGAAGGAAAGATAAGATTGAAAACGAATAATGGCTGACCTGCTGGCGAGCAATTTGTTCCCCTGCTCGCGAGTCAAGCTCCAGGATCCTTTGGCGAGATGAGGATCCTTGTGGTTACACCCTGGCTCACTGGAATCATCAACCATTGCCGAGACATCGACCGTCTTGGAGACTCTCGGCGTATGCATAAATTCCAGACTAGTACGCAACGTCGGCCCATCCCCCCCTTGGACGCCGGTGCGCCGGTAGCTACTCACAATTCTTTCGTCCTCCATCATCTTGTTGTAGTAATGCGAGCCTCCCTGCTTCATATGCTTCACTGGCCCTTTCCCGCCCGCCGCTTTACCGATATGCTCCTTCATCTTTCTCACCACCGGCGTTTCAACCTTTTCTTGTTCTTGTTCTTGTTCTCGTCCTTGTTCCTGTCCTCGTCCTCGTCCTCGTCCTCGTCCTCGTTCTAGTCCTCGTTCTGGTTCTTGTTCTTGAACTTGTTTCTTGTTCACAGGCGACTCCGAAGAGACAGGGTTCTCAGATGCAATGCAGGCGTCTCTATCTTCGTCCACTGCACCGGATGCGTCATCACTTACTTCGTAGTGAAAAGAATCGCCAAGCTCGCGCTCCAGACCGAAGTCCCAGGAGTCGAGGAGGACACCGGCAAGGCGTAGGCCGGGACAACAGACGAGAAGCTTCTGGAGGCTTCCCCAGCCGCAAGGGGGCTCGCCAAGAAGCTCGTGCGGTTTGGCGGTGACGGGGGTGTGCATAAGCTCGGAGACGATGGTAGGCACAACACGCAAGCACTGATGGCGCCAGCACGAGATTTTGATCACATATGTGAACCGTCTGCACACACAGGCCAGGCGTGCAAGGTCCCTTGGGTCTTGCTCTAGGCGCGAAAACACATTCACTAATAGGTCTTCTGAGATCCGGCTGAAGAACGGCAAGCTGTTCGGGTTCACAGGTTGCGGTTGCTTGAACACAGGCGCCGCTGCTGCCATTGTCGCCATCGTGCCTAAACCGATTTCTTTCACCTCAAAAATGAGATTTCTCCTCCTTTTCCATCCGTTTCTCTCTCTACCTTCAAGAACGAGAAACGTACTTGTGTCTTCTTCAAGTCTTCATACTGACGGCCTATTATTACTGCTTATTAGTAGCGATGATGGCGTGGTCTACAAATCACTAGCGTCGTACAAAGGCCGCCCCGCATTGCAACAAAAAAGTTGCCAATCGCTTCCTTTCTCTGTCGAATCTTTATGAAAAACTTCATCTACTTCCGTGCACAGACCGAATCACATAACCTACACTAGGAATCCCACCTAAGATCTGAGAGAGAACAATTCTGTCACTCGGGGTGCGCCAAGATTCGGAAGCACAATAGTATCAGTTCACGGAACAATTATGCAATGTGTGGACCTTAACATCAAAGCTTGCACGGCCCAAAAAATCTTCTGCCTAACCATCAGGCGTCCAATGGCTTGCTTGAGTCGATGAGAAATAGCACACCCTCGTTCGTCAGCAGCTCAACAACAACAACAACAACAACAACAACAACAAGAGGAGGAGGGGAGTGAATGAGGCGCCTCTAGTCCTCCACCGCAGGGCTCACGAAACGCAGAAAAACAAAATTTTAAAAGATAAAATGAAGGGGGGAAATAAAAAGTGCACTGAAAGGGACACCGCGACTTTATCCAATAGATTCCATACTCCCGGTGCTCTCGTCCAAACAGGATGCAAACAGGACTGCGACGCTTTTTCCAAGCTATTACGTGTCGTCATTGTAACGATCTCGCCGTATCCAAGAACTCCTCCTCACCGCACTATGTACTACCATCACGACGAACGAACGAAAGAAAAGTCTGTGGCGTGCAGTAGTGCCTTCTTCAATGCGTCACGCAGCGCTCTAACAATCTCCTTTTCGTCATTTCATCAACACGAACATTTATGCTTTATCATCGATGTTTGCTTTCTTTCTTTCTTTCGTTCATTCGTTCGTTCGTTCGCCGGTACAACAAATGATCTTTACATTCCATTAACCTGCCAGTGGAGAAGGCAGGGAGTAGCACCAGCACCAGCAGCAAGTACAAAGGGAAAAAGCAAGGCTCCTTGAAGGCATCTGCCAAAAGCGCAACATCTCTTTTTCTTTCGCCTGATTCATCAACAGTAGGCAGCTCGATTCAACTGATCTCCCAGGCTCTTTGATTGCTTTCTGACACCATGGATTGCAAGTTTATCACTATTCTAAGACGACATAAAAATAGGTAAAGTACCAATGAATGAAATGTTGCCTTCAATCGCTTGAGTTCCACCTTTCTTTCAGGCTTGCTTTGCATGCTTTACTAATCAGTTGTGTACATCCGCTTTTGAAGAAGTGGTGTGGAACACCCCTACCAAAAAGTAGCGCCACCTCTAGCCATGAATTTCTTTGCACCTCTCAAAAGTTATTCGTCAATTCCGAAAGAATGAATGGATAGACTCGGACATTTCCTCCGTCCCAGGCCGATGAGAGTGGATAGAACTTCTCTCTTTCTCTCTCTCTCTCTCTCTCTCCCTCCCTCCCTCCCTCCTGTCTGCCTCCTCACCATCATTTTTGATCGATTTTGATTTTCTTTCAGCACCTAATGTTACCACTCGAGAGGCGAGCTGACACGGCATTGCGATTGGCTCCTCCACTCCGTCATTTAGGGACCTACCCTACCCTACAAGAGCATTCAACTTTAGCAATTTCGAGGAGCAGATCGTACTACAACACACTTACTTACATCTGCTCTCGTAGATATTCTCCTTTTCCGTGAATGGCAGGCCGGGGCCACCTTATACATTGAAATGTGTCATGGAGGGGAGCGACCATCTGACTCCATTCGAACAGTGTAAGATATCTTACATGCATCAAGAAATTTAGTGGGAGAGAGAGGAACCATTACACAAACTTCAGTTCCTCGAGTGCTCGTATGCTCAGACGAGTCTTTTATTTGCATAATGTCCTTTCTCCCTCAATGTGAATAAAGAGTGTGATAGCCCACCCACACTTACTGGTGCGGGTCACCAGTGAACGGTTCTTACCAGTATAGGTCACTTTTAGAGTTGGTTTAGCCAGTGAGGGGCTGATCACACCGGCTAGTTCCGGCACCATCTGTTGGCATCTCCGGCTGGAATAGTGTGAAAAGTGGTGGGTCAACGTCTATTTTTGAACATGGTCCCCAGCGATTTCACGGTTGGAACCGGACGGAAAGTCTGGTGTGATCGGGACATGAGAGCCACTGGATGTGACCAGTGATGGTACTCGTCGTTCATTGGTTTAGCGCACCAATAAGTGTGGGTGGGCTATGAATCGCATGTTCTTGTAGAGTTGTGTAAAGCTAAGGATGGACACTTCATAACTTGAAATGTCTCTCCCACAACATTCCAACTAGATGTTTTGATATAATTAATCGTAACCGCAAATTTTTTTATTCCCTGGGAATGTGCAAATGTACATGATGCGGCCTTTGGTCATCACATCACGTCCCAAACGAAGCAATGTCCCAAAAGAGGTAATTTTTTTTTCTATTGTAGTTATGATTTGGTAGAAATATTTCACCTTTTAAGTTGACCGCTCTAATCAACTACTAGTAGAAGTCAACCAACCTCAAGGGGTGCACTCAATCTCGGGGGGTGCACTGTACTAAACATGTACGAGTATACGTGAGTGCATAGGAGGGGTATTGATTTGGACCTTTCCGTATTACATATACATATGATATACATGTTATAATTTATAGTTACATACATATATGGAAGGCCTTTAAAAAGTATACAATAATTGTACTTGTATGGTACTGTTACTATAATACATATCCTAAGTTTTCATATTGGATGAAATTAGGATTAACTAGGATTAACGATTTTCGTTAGCAACCTTATAGGGTAGTATGAATCATGTACAAGGTGTCAAGGTAATATCGGGGAAAGAGGCAATATTAGGGTTTCGAAATGATTCGTTCAGCTCAAAGTAACAAGGAGATTGATTTATGTTGGTATCAAAAAGGGCTAACAACAAGTGGAGATATGATCTTACTGATCATTTGATGGTAGACTTAGAGACAATAATTGCATTGGCTACAATGACATATATTGGTGAATCAAATGTTTATGAGTTACATCCGGGAGATGAAAAAGTTTTCAACGACTTTGCTGATGAAAGCTAGGATATTTTGTTATACATATTATAGGGGTTGATTATTGTTCAAAAGTATATTTGTATACTTATGTTAATGACTATATATGAATGGATGTTTTTTTGTGTATACATATTGTCACTTGTATATTTATTGTTGCAATTGTATGTGTATTACTTCATTTCACAAAAAATAACTTGTATATAGGGGGGTTTTAGAGTATGCAGTGAACGCACGTGATTCTAGGTTTTAATTAAAGGTGCACCCCCCGAGCACTCAATATTAACAACGGGAACCACGAGCGTGCATGACCATGAAAAAAATACCCCTAATATGCAAGATCCCCCCCCCCCCTAAAAATGATATATTTACACCAATATGTAGCTAGGAAACCCCCCTGGAATACATACACAAGTGACAAACAAATAAATCATATAGACCCCAATCATATGTATATGCCAAAAACATCTTGTGAAAAATATGGCTAGAATACTCGTAGTAAAGCATATTTATTTATCATTGATGAAATAATCAAACACCCGTTCACTTACGAGCTCCACAATGAGAAACCTTTAGGGTTTCCAAAGGGTGGTATTTCCCCCTCTCGTCCTAACCCTAAATTTCAAGGACAAATGTGGTTCACATATTGGATTGAATATTCATTTGGACCTCTTATAGAACACCCACTTCAGTATAATTGACATGGACCCCAAGGTAGAAATACAATTAGGACTAATCAACATATGAATAATACGCCTAGTATATTTACAAAGTTAGATTAAATAATACATGTACCTTATATATATTTTTGTAACCCCAAGACACAATTAGTACCCCTTTACTGTACCTATGTGGTTCCATATAGGCCACATTGAATGCACACTCTTATATATGTGCACACAAATGCCTTCAATTCTCAAGCATTTGATTACTACCCTAACTAACCATTGGTGTTCCATCCTCAAGCATCTAAGTGTTATGGTGATTAACCTACTTGAAAGTCATTTTCCCCTCCTCGCTATAAGCCATTACACTAAATATTGTATATAGTGTCACCTATTTTATTTGTCTTGCTCAATACCAATTGTAAACCGCCCATGCAGTGTCACTAGCACTAATTGTAACACTTAATGTTAGTTGTCATTCCTTGTAAAAAAAAGGTTGGGCATCACATATTTACCGTGTTGTAATTACTGTCACTTATTAAGTGGTTCTTCATGAAAATTTCAATCATCCATGATAATATTTTGTCACAAAAATGTTAGCATGCAGAATATACCAAACTTTGTTTCAATAATTGGCATTTGGATGAATGAAAAGTAAGTTTGGATGACAAAGGGGCATTAGAAAAGTTACCATATGATACTATATACAATATTTGAAGCCCTCTTCATTTCTTTTGTAATGGTGCAATCTTCATTTCTTTTGTAATGTGTAATCGCGAGTTTATGCTTGAGCCATGTGGTTGGCGAATACTAAGTGAGTACTAAGTTCATTTATGTCATAACATGATCCTATTCTTTTCTTTTCTTTTCTTTTCTTTTCTTTTTTATACTAAATAATTTGATATGTGTAAATGAATCAAGTTTGGATAGAGGACCAAACAAAGAACACATTACACATCCCAAATGTTGACATCAATTCAACACATATTGAGCAATGGCAACAACATTGATGTCCTCAGTCACTTCCAAGTGAGCTTGAACCAACATGTCAATAGTTGCTCGTAGCAAGCAAGGAAAATGTTTCTCAAGAATGGCAGTGACTGCAACATTTAGATGCTTGAGAAATGGACGGCAACAGTGTGCATACATTCATGAGAAAGCAACCTTCTTCATCTCTTTTTGTAGTTGTGTTACACCTAAACCATGTGGCAAACATTTCATGTTCGTCATGACATGGACCCTTTGTCGTCGTTTTCCTACTTCTTTTCCTTTTGTTGAATATTTGGCATGAAAGAACTAGGGCATCAAGGTCAATGGGGTAGACAGCCTACCTTGCAGTGGGTGGGCTCTTGGCTTCCTACCTACCTAGCTAGTTTTCTCCGTCAACCACAAGACAATTACACAATAGGAATCGAACCACCAACCACTCCATCCGGAAATGGGTACCTCTCCACTATCACCTGGTAGTTTAGGGTCATCTCAAACCATACATCTTCAAATATTATTAACTACTCTACACTCCATAGTGAACACAATCAGGAGGACCTATGTATCCAGTCATAGATTTGCTAATGCAACACAAGTTTTGTCATGTAAATCCAATCGGTAGAAGTTGGAGAACATGAAAAACAAACCAAACATATCTTAGTACACCCACATCTCTTAGTGCTTATGAATCAAGGGTTGAATTCTAGCGAACCAAACAAAGAAACAAAACACTTTCCGAGCTTTGGCAATGGGCATGCAAGAAGAATCGATGGACCGGGTCTAGGAAAAATGTATTGGAGGTGAGTGACCCGTACAAGTGTCAACTTGGCGTGTGTGTACCATAGCACCACCAAGTAGTGTTGGACAATGTATGGAAAAGTTTGGTTTCCTAACACGTCATAAGTTGAGCCCTTTTTTCTTTTAGGTACTACACCATTTATTATACTCAGTGCCACATGCGTGAAAAAGTGTTACTTACCCCTACATTTGAGGTGGGTGCTAGGGCTACACCGATGATTGACAACTTCACCGTAATTAAGTGTCACCTCATGACACTTGACATTGGAACGCGCTCACTAATATCTTGGCATGAGCATGTTCACCAGCGGTACGAGGTGCATGCATATGTATGTTACCACAATGGTCTACAGTTGACTAAAGTGCACACAAATGACACTTGCCATTAGTATGCTCAAGTACATCTGCCTCTTACAACCTAGCTAAAAAGTGAACACATGACACTTTGCCATCAGTACACTCAAATTTTATTTTTCTCCTTGTATATTAAAATGCCAAAACTCTCATCCAAAGCATTCCAATCTGCTATTCTAAATGTCGTAATATGGATTTTGATTTTCACTTAAAGAAGCTACACCAAGTAGAATATTTAGTGTTTGATACACTAAATACGAACGTGTACACTAAATATCAATAATCCTATGAAAGTAACTAACATTAAATGTAAACTCAAACACTAAATATCAACTATGGTAATATTTGGAAGTTACATGTTTGAATTTAGTGTTAGTAAGGATATGAAAAAAAATGATATACTAAGGGAGGTGGCAATAGGGAAAGTAGCTACACATTTATCTCTAACACTAATTGTCAATGAATTGAAAATTAATGTTGAACAAAGTAGGGTGGTAACAACACTAAATATAGTCAAACACTAAATATCCTATTTAGTGTACTTATGTTGACAAATGAAATTATATTGACAATTAGCGGACGTGACACTTTGACCCTCTAGGCATCTAGTTAAGCTCCTTCGCAAAGAGTGAATGTGGCATTAAACACCATAAACTTTGCACCATTTTCTATGCATTTGAATATTTGCTTTTTTATCATAGAATAAGCAAGTAGAGTTGTTTAGAGCCTTTAGGCAAGGAGTCAGCCAAATATTCAAGTGAGGTGGTGCTTAACATGAGTGCCCTTTCGAGTATTATAATGACAAAAAGAAGGGTTACCGTGCTCTATGGTCAATCGAGTAGTAAGCTCATTGTCCTCATTATGATGACGAATTAAAATAAGGCCAACGCCATTTTTCTTTGTGTGCCGTCACCATTGATGATGTCCATGGGCATGATGAATGTCAAACAACAAATTAAGGGGTGCGTGTGTTATGTGGTCACTCTTCTTAATTGGGCATATATAGTTTAGTGGTAGTATATATAGTATATGACAAGGCTTCTACAATGATATGTGCAAGTAGGTGGCCTTCACCAATAGGTTGACTCTTTACCCATGCAGATGACCACGGTCAAAACCATATCACAAAAGCTTCTAGTGTTTTGTTTCTTCATCCATATAGAGCAACTGTGACGTTAAACATAAATAATGTAATTTGTTATTGCGGTAACAAATATTCACACTAATGTGGAACGTCAATAAGTTAACAAGGAGCAACCTAATTGCACATATTAGTGTAGTTAAGAATGAAAAATAAGAGAGAATATGTTCTACAATGAAATTGGATTGTGTGGGAACATAGATGATATTTTAGGTCCAACAATGAATGCAATTGGGAGGGCATGTGTGATCCCTTACTAGAAGAAAAAAAACATTTTCCTTTGACTTCTTATCACTTTTACATCATATTCAAAGTCTCCTGCTATAATTTTTGGAATGATGGTCTTCATGTGTTTGCAATTGTGTATTGGATGCAATGATACGCGGCCTGATTGAAACAACCCCAATTGTCGGTGGAGTTGGAAGAGCCCACACCAAAGGCACACATCTTAAGTGCTTGTGTGATATTCATTTTGACCTCTCATACTTTTGCATCTCATCTCTAATTTCATTACCTAAAAAGTACATTTTAAGGGCATCCCAATTGCTACCTGAATGAGACAACTCCTGGTTGGATCCAACATTCATAATTTTTTGGGGGGTTGGAAGTGCCCACAATATGACCCACATGAGTTGAAATGCTTGTAAGGATTCCATTGTGACCTCTCACAACTTTTGCATTTGAACTCTCTGACGGTTTGGCTTTGAAACTTTCAGCTAGAATGGTGCAACAAAAGATACAATGTAGTTTATTATTTGTACCTAAAATGTTGATTTTTTAGAGGTACCATATGAATAAAATATGTCCTACTAACTTATAACTAATATAAGGTCCTATATAACATAACCAATTCAATTTTTAAAATATATAATATACCATGTGGGATAATTTATCTTCATGTTGATAATGGAGGATTTGTGTGTTGCTTGTGCCATAGAGTGTGTAATGGCAACATTTGTGAAACCTGAGTTATTGAAATTTAAAATTTTTGAATGTAAATACAAAAGCAACTACCATTAGAAACTCAATGTTTCTTGGTGCCATTCCATGAACACTTAGTCT
Organism: Polytrichum commune; assembly: GCA_950295325.1. Lineage (NCBI taxonomy): Eukaryota > Viridiplantae > Streptophyta > Polytrichopsida > Polytrichales > Polytrichaceae > Polytrichum > Polytrichum commune. The sequence continues at coordinate 8,396,332 of OX485806.1, read as the reverse complement.
TAGTTTTGGCACTTGAATTGTTAGAAATATCGCCGTCATTAATTTGTGGGTTTCAATTTATTCTAATTTACTTCAATTCATCATAATAAACTACGGGGCTAAACAAATCCCGCCCTTCACAGTTCGTAAATAATCATATGAACCCTTAAAACACCATGAATATGACAATTAGGTAACTCAATGGAACATTCAATTAGTCTAGGCCATCAAATACCCCCTACAATAATACCCCTTGATCACCCAGGAGCCACCCAGGAGTCCACCCCCCCCCCCCCCCAATGTTGGAACTCCTCTTCTAAACATCAAAATGACAATCTTGGTAACTCGCAAATGCTAACAGGATGGTGACCAGATAAGACGACTCCCAACAGCCAAAGTGACGTCCCTTCATCAATTACATCACCTTCAGGAGGGAAAGGGCCCACAGTAAGGTCACATGCCTTACCGATAAGACATGCCTTATTCTTCATCTCCTTTTTCTTAAACGGACGCTTGCATTTGATTGGTGTGTGGTTAGGTGAGGACCAAAGGACAAACAACCTAGAGCCCCCAATGCCCAAATGCTCCGACCAATGGGTGGCCTCCATGTAGTGGTACCCGTACAAAATACGTACCCTTAAAGCTGCCAAGGCCCAAGCGGCCGTGACTTTCATATGCTATAGTGTTAGGTTTTGGGACACACTTGAAATTTGTTGATTTTTTTAATGTCTGTGGATGTACTAGCTTTTTTTTTGGAGTTTTACCACATAATTTGTGAAGTAGTTGTATTCTAATTGGAATTGAAAAGAATAAATAAATAAATTTCTCACTATGTCATCTTTGTGATATACTAAAACACCAAGAACAAAGCTTCAACAACTGCATTGCTTGACATTCACTTATTCATGTTATTCCCTACAAAAAGTAAGCACATGTGTATAAGTATATGATCACACTAAAATCTCGGTCAAGTAATCAAAGATAGAACAATGGTTCATATATTTAGAAACTTGTATGTATTGAAATCGCCATGTCAATCAATAGGGGTGATTCGTCATTCCCTCATAGTAGTACTCCATAAAACTATGACACTATCCCACTCACTTTCATCAACGGGAATTTGATCATGCTACAAATTCATGGTGTGAAGTGATTATCAAGGGGACAAGTGATGAAATCCTAATCGGACATGAGTCAGCTTGCTCATAAAACTGTGTGCAAAATCAACCTTAGACCCAACTCAGGTCAGCTTGCTCATTGCCAGATCGTCCCAATCCATGAGTGGGGGGAGAAATTTGACCCAGCTCGGTTGCGACCCTTACTTCTCCATTATCAACCAATTAGTAGGCATTCATCGACATGCTCCAATTATTCCTTGCGTTCTTACGTAAAACAACAATTTTCCCAAGACACAATTCGCTCCATTTCCTAGAATTTTTGATTTTAGGCCAACAATTCAAGAAAACGAACCGGCTGATCTATAACCACACTGATTATCCCAATTAGTGCGTGTTACTGTTTGGAATTACGCATTGCAATAACATATTACTTAATGTAGGAGTTTGACTTTTAATACTAAAGATTTCAACAAGTTGTTTGGACATTATAAGACAGAATGACTGTGCTTGGTAAAAATAATGCATTCTCATTAATAAACAGTTATAGCACTGCGCAAACTCCCGAATAGTAACACACACTAATTTGGGACCACCAGTTGAGTAGCCGGTTCTCCCCCATCTCATTGGTCCGGGTTTCGACTCTTCTCATTGGCCCCCTCGGACTTGACTTACAGTGATGAGGCCTGGAGCCACAAAGCTTCTAAATTCGTTTACATCCCGGAATCCCAAGAATATCTGAACCCCGAAATAAGAAAATAGGGGGCCAGGCAGTGGGCGGTATGCGTCTGTCCACGTCACCCAATTCTCCACCGTCCGATCCGATCCAACGGCACAAATCCGACCGCCTGACCAACCGCCGCCGCCCCCCACCCGCCACCCAGCTGCGCTTTACACGCAGCACTTGTGGACGAGAAACAGACAACTGCGGGCCGGACGAAAACTATCCTTCTCCGTCCGTACGGGGTCCGTTTCGGTTGAGATTTCAGTGGACAGACGCCAACTTTGTCCTCGTCCGTCCGTCCGCCCGCGTGAAGAGAGCAGCCACCTCGTGCCTGTCACCGGCATTATTAGCAGTTCAGCAGGTCTTCGGGTACCGGACGGACGAATGTGCTTTTTCAGTCCAACGCTGGTGACGCTCCGTCAGCTGGCCTCTCATTGGTGCCTTTTGTGAGGGAAGGCTAGTGCGCAGACTACTTAGGGGTACTATGGCCCTACGTGCTAAAGTCCAACACCGCTTTGAACCTTTATGTCCCTTATTACTCCGTCAATCTAGAGTTAAGCAGTGTTATATTACTTTAATATTGAGAGACGCAATGGTTTTTTGAAAAGGAATTGTTAAATCGACCGCATATATTTGCATCGCATGATGACATGATCTGCCATGATTTTTTCATCGCACACGTGAAGAGGAGCAAGGTATCGACTCTGTAGTATAATTAATAAACTTGGCATTGAACCCGGACTAGTGATCATGTACCTCTACAACACCACAACCACACTAATAAGCCCACCAATACAAAGATCATCCAGTCACGAGGTTCCCATGGTCACTTTGGTTACTATGGTTACTATAGTGCCCACCCCGAGAGGGGTTAGCAGTCCTGCACCACTGATATTAGGTCCAATGGACATTATACCGAGGGTGCGTTGAACGGGCATTTCAATCACGATTTTCCCACTAAGGTCAGTGTTTCTTCTCTCTTTAATAAACTTCGCCAACTTGGATGACAAATCAGAGCTTAGTCGATACCTTACATATTGCATGTGGTCGATTTATCGATTCCCTAATTTTATCAAGCAATTGTATTTTATGTTCTAAAATGGGATGTAAACTTTCAAAATGTTGATTTTGATTATTTTGTTTGTAGGCATAACATTACTAAGCATCTACTAGATGATGGTTTTTGTCTAGAAAAAGAGGTTGCAATTAAAATAAAAATCCTCTAAATTACACTTGCTTGGTGAGAACTTTGTAGTACACAACCTAAGTGCTCCCCTTAAACATACGTCCCAAAATCAAAGGAGAATTGTGCTCGCCCAATACATGGTCCCATGAAAAAGCAGCCAAGGAGCTCATGAATGCAATGGAAACTAAAATCTATCATAACTAAAAGATTATTCAACATACCAATTATAATACGTGGGTCCAAGTACATATGGTAAAGAATAATGCCCTCGCAAACATCAGTCCTACCCATGTTCAACATGAATATCAAAATATTGCCAAGGTCTACTCCAACTGACATAACATTATTCTACTACATGGTTGTGTTAATTCTATATTTAGCATATGACATAGGCTTCCACTATCTTACCTTCATGGGAAGAAAATAGGTATCCTATTTGAACATAGGGTATAATAAATTCACCCACCTTATATATAAGTAATTTAGGGTGTGGTCTTGAGGTCTACATTTGTTTAATATTTTAAAAAATAGGGTATGGGTGACTATCTATACATATATATATAAGGAAATTTTAATTGTTTGGAGGCTCTACGAAGGGCTAACTAAGGTTTGAAGGTTCCCGGTTAATCGCCTTTTGCCAAGGTGTCCATTTACGATTGGGGTACTACTTTTGGGACAAAGGAAACAAGGACTATGTTGCATTGGTCAACGTTTTATTATGACTATTTATTAGTTCATTATTGAATTTGAAATAGATAAGTAGATAGGTCATAGGACTTATCAAGAAATATATAATTTATTATTAAACAATAATTAATAATAGACCAATCCTTTATGAGACGAGTAGATAGGTCAAAGGACTTGTAGAGAGGTCATAGGACGTGTTTGGGCCACATCAATAACGATTTCATTATTGAAGTGTACATCAAAGGTGAATCATTTCTTGTTTTGCATCCTGGTACCTTGGTGTAAGTGTCATGTGTCCATAAATATATTTTATTATGTCCAATTCTATTTCTAAATGTTCCTTTTTCATGTAGCCATGTACTTGTTTAATGTTAGCCCATGTTTGGTGTCATACGTAAAGCTATACAATTGATATGCAATACATCCTTAGTTTTAATGGTACACAATTGAATAATGAGTGTGAGGGAAAAAAAATGGGATCATTTCAATTATTTTTTGTTGTCCTTTTCAACCCTTAATCCTAAGGTCAACCGTTCTGACAACAACCATAGATAACATTATAGGAATTAAAATGATATTTTAACTAACCCTAATCCTTGTAAATTAACTTTGTCCCTATGTTGATTATGGAATATTAAATGTAGGTATGATCCAAAATATGCTCCACAATGCAAATCTAAGCACACCAACTATGTAAAATTATCTACTTCAGTTCATTATCCGTTACACATTCCTTCTTGACACCCCAGTTGTAAATGAACCCCAAGGGTCTAGAGTATAGTGAGATGTGAGGTGTATGAAAAGGGTGACACGTAAGGCCAAGTAACATGTCTTTGTCAAATATCCAACAACATGTATCACTTAAGGAGCTTGTCTCTCGCAATCAAGACCGTCTTAAAGCTAACATGCGTTAGGGTTTAGTGAAAAGCCAAGTGATCTTGATTCAATGCCATTGAGGGTGCTCCAAGTTGCTAGTGTGTGAGGAGCTATGAGGTTCAATTTGCATTGCAAGGGATTAGGTCTTCACCGAGGTCAAACAAACAAGTCCGCCTCCATTTCTTGCAATTTTGGTTCGCATTTCATTTTTGATCTAGTCTTGAAGGTTCTTCCTTCTTCGTGATGCAAGAGACTTATGGGTTTTGTTGTGCAAGTGTGGATTCATCACACGCTCAAAGATTCATGGGTTAGGATTCATGTTTGTGAAGATGAAGTTGTTCACATGTATTGAGGAGTATAGTGATTCTGAGTTTGTTGAGTCCTCTAGATGCACCAAAGAAGCAAACCTTTTGCGGAATTTAGGAAAGATTTAGAAGGTGGAAGTATCGTAAAGTGGCCATATGAGTTTTGGGATGGGGTTTCCAAGTGTATTTTCAAGACTGAGGTGGAGCCTTTCAATATGCAAGGTAACAACGTCTATGTCATTCCCATTTCAGATGGACAATAATGAGAGGCAATGGATTGAGGCTTTTGCTTCCACTGAAGACATTATAATTTGCCGATCCAAAAAAGAAACTATTAGAATTAGAGGATCCTACTTTGCGTGTCACTCCATGCGCGTCATCCATGGGAATGTTGTGGCCGAACTTGATTTGAGGTTTATTTTCATTCCTTAAGAAGTTATGGATAAGTACATAGTAGCTATGAATAAGCTAATCTCAATTGATATCACTAGAGGATCATGTTTGGTCCCACATATCATGGGATCAACATGGCATTGGCATTGTGAAGCTTTGGTGTGGAGAATGTTGTAAGGGTTTCAAGGCCGCTATAGGAGATCACATTAAGGTCTCAATTAATAACTTTTTTCACCAATTTTATAGATAGCCACATTATGAGTAATATGTACACTAAGAACCGGCGCCACCAAAAAGGGGATTGACTTCTCGAGCCTTCCACAATCTGTTAATTGAAGGCATAGATATCCCAAAAGGTGTCCATGCATAAAATTCTAGTGATGAGACTCTTTTTGGACCGGTGAGTATCTTGGGTCTACAAAACTAAAGCGCCCTTGGTATATGCTTTGTGCAATAATTTCTTCTAGCTATGGCCTCCCAACGAAACCCTCCATGTGAATTTGAAGAATCATTTGGAAGGCACTAAACATGCGAAGATGGTTGAATGGTCCCTCGAATATGGTATTCTTGCCACTTCCGCGCTTTCAACAAGTCGCACAATCATAATGTATTCATAGGAATCAAAGAAACATGTATGGGTGGATGCGTGGATGGATAAGTACCGAGTATATCTATCTGCATTTTATAATGAAATTTTCACACATGTAAGCAAACTAACTTATGTCTTGAAAGTGCATATATATATACACATAAAAGCTTTTGTTCAAGAATAGATCGTTTGTCACCTACTACATATTTCACCAAGAGCTTAAACCACACGTATACTCTCTACACTTTGTAGGCAAGGCACAACCGAATTGGATAACCATCGGTGTCACTCCCACTCTTCTAAACATCCCTAACTAGGTGAGCCCACTAAACTGCATCCCTTACTACCCTCAGCTCATAGGTTGGCAAATCCCCTTGACCATTGCGACTCATGTAAAAAAAAAAAAAGCATAAAAAATCATTTTGATTGTCAACCGAAGGTTTTGGATGTGGTTTTTGGATGGTTGACAGCTAAAACCTTCCAGTTGACAACCAAAATGAGTTATTTATGCATTTCCCTCACCACGAGTTGCAATGACCAAGTCACAACATACAGTTGTAATGGACAAGTTTTCCTCCAGTGTTCCCTCATAGAAAAGGGACCAGCCCTAGTGGTGGGCTGCCTAATCCTGTGAAATGAATCCTCCTTTTTAGTAAAGAGTCACCAAGGTCCAAAAGCGGGGACCAAACCCCAACTTTTGAAGGAACCTCCCATATATGTTCCTTCCCACAACATGTCTAGAAAGATTATTGGGCATAATTGGTCAAAATCCTAGTGACTCAAAATCCAACCGGGTACATGTTATGATCTTTCGATTTCTCTTGACTAAATTGGGGTATATTCTATAGACTCCTCTAAAATGATAAGTACTTTTCTAATAACCATGTTGTTTCTCAAACTCAACCAATTCATTTGTAACTAGCGGCCATTCATTGCTGCATCTTCTTTCTTTTAAGTTAAGTTGTGGACACATAATTAAGTGCATACTTTGTATCAATGAACGGGGAGAACCGGCAGTTAGTTACAGATGAACCGGTTGAGTTTGAGAAATAACCAACCAGTTGAAGTTCAAGACAGTGATCGGAGAGATTTTTGAGCATACTAATCGGTGGAGATCCTAATGTTTGCAAGTCCAACCGGTAACATGTTGACATCCTCCAGTTTTCCTTTACTAAATTGGGGTATATTCTTCTATAAGTTCCTCTAAAACGATCGGTAATTTTCCTGCAATCTTGAACTTCACCCGGTTAGTTATTTCTCAAACTCAACCGGTTCATCTGTAACTAACTGCCGGTTCTCCCCGATCATTGGGTCAAGACTTCAGGAGAGTTACCGTTCACTTTAGAGGAATTTATACGAGAATACACCTCACAATTAATAAAGGAAAAACCGGAGGACGTCATCAAACATGTAACCCGGTTGGAGTTGCAAACACTAGGATGATCTGAACCACCGATTATGCATGCCCCAAAATCTCAACCACCGATTATGCATGCTTTGTAAGGTATGCGTGTTTGTCCTCCACCCACACCCAAAATTCAGGTGCCAGGCCTGGACCAATGATCCGGGAGAACCGGCAGCTAGTTACAAATGAACCGGTTAAGTTTGAGAAATAACCAGTCAAAGTTCAAGACTGCAGGAGAATTACCCATCATTTTAGAAGAGGAATCTATACAAGAATATACCCCAACTTAATAAAGAAAAACCGACGGATGTCAACAACATGTAACTTAACCAGTTGGAGTTGCAAACACACACTAGGATCTCCACCGATTAACTTAGTATGCCCAAAAACCTCCCCCATTACTGGCCCGGACACTCATTTATTGCGTCCTTGTAAGGTGAAAGAACCCTCTCTCTCTCTCTCTCTCTCTCTCTCTCTCTCTGTGGCCAAGTCATGGTAGAGCAAATTGTAGAGCAAAACGGTCGAAAGTACTGGACCTAATATCAATGCCGCTTTAGTACTTGAAACCACTTTGCATTCAACAGATTTTGAGATGCATGTATACATGTATATATGGAGCAGCATGAGCTAGGACAGGTTCATGAACGAGAGAGCGAATGAACACACACACACACAAGGCTCACGGATGGTGTAGTATGTGACGCTTCAACTTTAAAGAAAAAGCTTTGAAGCTGCCAATGCCACGTGGTGGAAGTAGTAGTACTACTAAGGTAAGGTAAGTAGGCTGCAGCATGCAAAGAGGAGCCTCTTCGTTTGACGTACGTGGGAGGATAGGCGGCTTATGTATGTGGGCACTTGCGACAAGTTCACTCGCAACACAATCTCGGCCGTTGGATATTGGATACGAAAGAGTCTCATCGTGTTCGTGCGTTAGTTGGTTGGTTAGAGAGTGAACTTTGCAACTTGGCATGTAGATTGTCAAATTAAGTTTCGGGATCGGAGTTGTATGATGAAATAGGGACGGTTCAAGATGGCCCTAAACTGCTGGCTGATAGTGGAGATGTACCCATTTCCGAATGGAGTGGTTGGCAGCTCGATTCCAATTGTGAAAGCTTCTCTCCGTTTGACAAGGGAGGAAAAAAGAAAAGAAAGAAGAAGAAGAAGGTAGGTAGGTAGGTAGGTAGGTAGGTAGGAAGCCAAGAGCTTGCTCACTGCAAGGTAGATAGTAAACCCCACCCTGCACCAACATGATTCTTGAATAGAGTACGGCCAACAGGCTCACATTCACGTTGGATTGCTCGATGTTGGTTATTTATTTATGAAATAGGTGCACACTTGGCTCACTTATGTAACTTTCAAAGCTTTCAAGCTACCATTGGCTAGTCTAGCTTTCCATACGAAGGGGGCAATCACTTGCATGCAAAGAGCCTCCTCATTTAACCTTTTATTGCCATCAAGAGCCCCACAGGCTCTTTGCAAAAAACAAAGAAAAAAAAAGGGTCACCATGGAGCAACTTCGTGCCTTCATTTTGAGCTCAACACTTGGCATGGAGATCCTTTAATGTTTTTAAAGAATAGATACACCCTACGAGTCTCAATTGATTACGTTCTAATTTGAAAAAAGAACAATGTTTCTAAAGTTATTTTGAAGCTCATAAGTTAGTAAGGGCAGCTTTATACATGGCTTGGGGCCGGCCCGAGCACTGGCGCAATTCATGTCTTTAAGCCCTCAATCCGGCCTCACTTAATGAACTTCTTTTGGGCCCAACCTTGTCCCATGTAAAGTGATGAGGCCCGATTCTAGGGCCTCATCATCTTGAGGGTTAAGTTTCATGGAGTTTACCATGGTCAATGTCTGATGTTCTCGACAATTAAGTTTCACGACACTTACCATAGGTTGTATTTAGTGAATCAAAATTGGGTCCCACTAAATTAAATAGGGGCCTTTGAATCTATTATGGCATCAAAATGCTCCTATAAATTTATCTACCATGTTCAATGGATTAACTGATGGGTGCGTTTTAGGTAGCACACCAAATTCTTGATTAACGACTTACATGTTTTATTTTTATCTTAAGTGTGTGATTAGCACCCTAATTGTTATGTTATTAGCCTAATGCTACCATATTTGTACTAATTATTGCATTATTGGACTAACCCATTACGTAATGCACGCCGAATTCTTGATTAACGACTTAAATGTTTCATTTTTATCTCAAGTGTATGATTAGCGCCTTAATTGTTGTATTATTAGCCTAGTGTTAACATACTTATACTAATTTTTTTCTTTTAGACTAACCCATAGCCTAAGCCATACTATGTGCTTGATTAAATGCTTAAATGTTTCATTTTTATCTTAAGTGTGTGATTAGCACCCTAATTGTTGTGTTATTAGCCTAATGCTATCATATTCATGCTAACTTTTGCGTTATTAGACTCACCCATAGCCTAAGCCATACTATATGCTTGGTTAAATGCTTGAATGTTTCATTTTTATCTTAAGTGTGTGATTAACGCCCTAATTGTTGCCTTATTCGTCTAATGCAATCATATTTATGCTAATTATTGCGTTATTAGAGGAGAGGAGAGGAGAGGAGAGGAATTTACCCCCTAAAGATTGACGGACAAGATGAGCTTAATCCAACGGATGAGCCCAATCTGGCCCCAGATGAGAGTTTGGGCCAAAGAAAAGCTTATCCCGATTTCTTCACAAAGGCCTGATGGTTTGGCACCAAAATTATGCCACCTAGGACGCCACATGAGATGAGTGAGTGTTCGGGCCAGCCCCTAGTATAAAGCCCTTGGGCCCGATTTGATGAAATCAAGCGATCCTATTGGCCCAAATTTTGAGAGTTCGGGCCGGCCCTCAATCCAGCCCCAAGTATAAAGTGGCCCTAAGACTTGGAAGAGGCAAATTTTCATGCCTAGAGTGTTCCATTGCAAGAAATTAGCCATATTTACTAGTGTGGGCAACACCTCAAACAAGCATGTTCGAAAACCAACATTTTTGAAAACCAACATTCAAGTTCATTGGGAGAAAAACTCATCATTAGGAAAAATGAACTTTGACCACCACTAGAATAGGCATATAGACTCCAAATCTGGAAATTCAATTTCTTGCCTATGTGTATCCTAAACATGTGATTATTTTAAGAAAGAAAACAAGAATATCACTACACTAAATATGATAATTAGTGTTTGATTAGATTTAGTGTTTTACCACCCTACTATGCTCAACACTAATTTTCAATTCTTTGATAATTAGTGTTAGACATAAATGCGCCGCCGCCGCCTTCCTTGTTGCCACCTCTTTCCTACTAAACACTAAATTCGTGCATGTAACTTTCACATATTACCATAGATGATATTTAGTGTTTGAGTTTACATTTAATGTTACTTACTTTCATAGGGTTAGTGATATTTAGTGTAGTGTTCGTATTTAGTGTATCTAACACTAAATATCATATTTAGTGTAGCTGCCCCAACTTGGGAACTTCAAGTTTGTGACAGTTGGATCTTCTCAAATGTTGTTGAAACAAAGAGACTCTACTTTCCCAAATCTTCATAATGGAATCAATATCCACATACAAGCGGTTAATCATAGTGTATATGTTGATGATAGTGGATACTCCAACTCCACAGACATTTTTGACTATTGGATCATATTGGGAATTGTCTTATATGGTTAGCCAACAAGTTTTGAACCCATGCAAGATTGTCATATCAAGATTCATAATTGGAGTTATCCGATGAGGTTCACACATGGCTCAATGATGTAACTCCTAAACAATCTCCTACTATTGCATGGTCCACCCCACATTGAAAGGTGGCATGCAAAGAGCCTATTCATTTTAAGGTACATGATCTTATTGTGGGCACTACGAAGTCCACAAACAATTTTACTATAGGATTGGATTAGTTACCTCTCAGGGTGCAAGTATGGTCAAGTACATAACTCCATTACCCTGCATAGGTTTAAGTGAAAGTACTTCAAAACTATGTACTAACTTTGAATTTTGTGAAGGAAAAAATCATAAACATTCGAAAAACACATAGATCTACAAAGCCAAGCAATTTATGTTTTCAAGAAAAGTCTACATATGTTTAGAAGACAGTGCAAGTAGTGTGCAAGTAGGCATATTGAACATGTAATTGTCTAATTTTTTTTAAATGATAAAATTACATAAAATTGATGATTTTTCTTCAATTTTTTACAAGCTTATAATGAATTCAAGGATTATAAAAAAATCCCAACTTTTAAATATCTAAGGTCATGACATCTACATTCAGAACTAGATTTAGGCATTAACTTTTGAGTAATACTTTAAATGATAAGTTTTCAAAATTTGACCTTGATATTCTTTATTTGAGTACCTTACACAACAATAAAGGGCGTCATGAAAAAAAAATCAATTTAAACAACACTTTGCTACTACTTTTAGGCATTTGACCAAAAAAATCATGGTTGTTGTATACTGGAGCACCTTTTCCGTATACTTGACCGTGCTTGCTCCCCTCATCCAGTTGGCTAGCAATTGCCAATTATCCAAATTGTCAATGTTAAAATTCAAAATTTGATTTGAGATACGAATATATGAAGAGGTCAAACCAAAGATTCTCTTTATCTTTAATGTGACCACATGGGCCTTCCCAATTGGGTTAATTGTTGAACCTAAAATGGTTAACATGTTTTGAAGACACAGTTCCAATCTCATAGCAACACATCACTTTTTGATGTCCATTGTTCTTAACTACAAACCATGTTGTATATCACTCAAATACATGTGTCCAATTAAAAAGTGCGACCATGTAATGCTCATATACCTCAAAGGCTCAAAGGTTTCAAACTACCATTATATGATCTACATGAGAGTATTTCAAGTTGAATTATGAAACGAAATTGATTTTAGAGTCCAGGAAGCCAAAAGGCAGATGGGACCACGGGTAGGTCACTCTAAGGCATTTTTGTGCACCACGTGCGGCTAGGGGTTTTTTGTTTTGGGGCTATTTACCTTCAAGGGCTGAATTAAAGCCTCCCTATAATTACTTAAATTTCAAAAATGGCCCATTTGTTTGCACCCTTCCATTACTTATATTGTCCAAGTCACTGCAATTTTTTGTACTCTATATTCCTTTTAAGTAATAAAAGCTAATCTACTTCCTAACGCATTGACGAGTGTTAAGGGAAACCATGGAAACAAAGAAGGGTGCAAACAGTAATATCATTGCAAACAAAGTTATGAAGAAAACACATAGGAGACCATAGCAAACATAGCAAACATACCTTCTAGGATCCTTATCTTCAGCCCCTATATTAATTTTACAAAAAAATAATGGCCCACATTTTATGTCCATCTAACTTACTTATAATGGGATTGTCTACATTTAATGGCCCCTTCATTATTTGGAATTCCTTTATAATTTTTATTTCAAATGATTTTAATCCCCTCTATATTATGTTGCACGTCATTTTTAAAATGCACTAAGTGGCCTACCCGTGGATGGGACTAGAAGTACATCAAGATGGTGTCAAACTAGTTAATGCCCTAGAGTGGCAGAGTGCAGTAGCTTCCTGTGAGATAGAGACTAATATCGACTTGATGTTCAATTCAAAGAAAGACTAGAGACTCCCTAAAACTACTCTCTCAAATAATGATTGAAACTTAACTCTAATGGAATTACATAGCATACACTCCAACACAAGGTGTGCCTCATTTTCAACTACATCATGAGAGTAAAAGTGGCATAATATTCTATCTTTAGAGATGGGGATAGTCAATAATCGTCCAGTTTCAAAGGAAATTCTATGAATCGAGGTGTTATAAGCAACAATAATCTTGCATTGTGGTGTTGTCAATGGTTGCTTCCAGTACAATTCAAATTCGTGTTTGAGAAAATCCTTGAGGTGGATGTAATCTAGCTTCTTCCTCAAGAAATGGAAAGAGTTCCACTCTTTAGCAAGAATAGCCTTCTTGAGGTCATCAAATATGATTTTTAATGGTGTTGGGTTGTCATGGGTTTTCCAATAAGATAGACCCATGATGCCTTCCACAAGGTTGTCAACTTGTACCAGGTGTCAAATTATGTTCAGCAAGGTGTCAGGAAAGTAAGGTTGCTTGAGTAACTAGGCAAAAGGAGGATATATGGGCAAGCCGTTGTTGAAAACTTATAGTTAGCTTTAGAGCATATAATTCCATGGGAAGTTCTCCAACTTTGGTAGGTTGTCAAGGAACGCACTTTGACTATGAGACATCATATGCATGCCCTTCTCAAAAACCTTCCAATGGGAGTTTTTAAAGTTACCTCCCCATATTTTAATGCCATATGTGAAAGTTGGAACCACCAAAGCCTTGAATAGATGGGATTTGAATTCCCATCATGTAACTCCAACTATTGTTTCTTTCCTTGCCATGGCCATCAAGGCTTTCATACTTGCGATTTATCGCCATTTACTTGATGCATAACAATATTTAGTTGCATGGTTGTGTTCCATTATATAATAGCATCTAACATGGGCCTCCACTATCTTACCTTCATGGAAAGAAACTTAGAAAATAGGAAGAAATTAATGCCGGTGTGAATAGCAAGAATGTTGTGAATATTGTTGGTACTTTCAGTGATAATGATGCTACAAATAATATATTCAGCATATCATATTGGGATGAACAATATTTCTTGTGAATAGTGCCAGGAGTATAACTCCACCCAAATTTCCAAGTGTCAACTTGAATGTCTAAATAGAAAACGAATATTCTTACTTTGTTCAAGGGGGCCACAAAATACAATTGACATATTCCAAGGTCATGGAACCAACCCACATGGCTGAATAATGTTATGCGGCTCAAAGTAATCATGTGAATAGAAATCAACCCCAAGGAATTTATATTCATGGCTCATCTAAATTTGGTCCTTGCCTAGGTAATATGTCTCTTGGTTTAGTTTCCTTTTGTTGTGGTCAAAAACCATAATTTTGATCATAGTTAAATTGACATCCAAACTAGAGGAAGTGCAAAATGCATATAGCTTGTTCAGAATTCTTTGTAAGCATGCTCATGATGTAGAGAACAAAACAACATCGTCGACTAAAATAAGATTGGCCACCATTGTGTTAAATAAACACAAAGAATCCCCACCGACCTCATCCAAATACATTTCAAGTTCATCAATGTACAAGCCAAATAATGTCAGCGAGAGGGACATCCTTGTTCAGCACCAATGTCAGACATTTAACAATGTGTGTCACCGTAACTTTGTACTTCTGCATACACTGTGGTATACATAGCTTGTTGTATATAAAGTGGTACACATAATCATTGGAGGTATTCCCAAAGCTTGTCTCATGGAACCATGTTGAAAGCTTTTTGTAAAAAAAAACAATATAAGAATAGAGACATCAATTTCAAATACTTCTTGTTCAATTAAAGTACATAATGTAAGGATGTGGACCAAAGTAGATCTACCTTCCTTGAAACATGCTTGCCCTCTTGCTCTAACCCCTTGCAATTCCGCCCATCAACTAATTTATTTTTCTAAGATGGAGCCATAGAGCTAGTCAAATATTAGAGTTATCCGTAAAGTCTCTCAAAGAGGGATGAGACTATGAGTTTGATCCTTATTTGAGAAACCTTTCTACTCAGAGCTACACTAAATATTGTATTTAGTGTCATTTACTATTTGGAATTATGCAATGCTATATGTATTTACTATATGTCTTATATATTACCAACAAATGTCAAATTGGTTGATTGGACATTATAAAATAATAATAAATTTACTTGGTAAAAACTTACATCTTTAGTAAAAAGATATAGCACTATGTAACTCCAAATAGCAAGTGACAATAAATATCATATTTAATGGAGTTAGGTCGTCATACATTTGGGGCCTATTTTAAAAATTGGATGCAACTTCTGGGACCTTCTCTTTCCACCTCTCAAGCTGAGAGAATTTTAGGATCTAGAATAGGGCATTTTCATGCGACCCACCGTCCTAAATCCTAGATCAACCTATGCAAGGTTAGCTTGGCCCACCTATCTTAGAAGGACAAGCTAGAAAGCCAATTTTCAATAGCCTGACACCACTCTTTGTGTATGGTAATTTAAGCATTAAGAAATCACATGTGACTTTACATCAATTCTCATAACCTCAGGGTTTGGGACTAAACCCCTGGTTACATCTACCTTACTTTACAAATGAATCTATTGTGCCTAGCATTATGGTCCTTGAGTTCCCCATGGAGTAATCCAAAGATCATTTGAATAATGTTGGTAGTCCATGAGGCTAGGAAACCCTCTGTAACCACCAAATTAAATAAATTTGTGGTTGACTCACATCAGTCATTTGCAACCCATTTTAGAAACCTAGGTTCTAACCCATAAATATCTTTTGCATTGTGATTCGCTAAAACCTTCATAGTGGCCCATACTTAGGGCCAAGTTCCATGTGCCGGTCCCGGTCCGTTTTTTTCAAAATAAATGGGTGGGCCAGTGAAAAGAGGGTGGTGCCATGTGCCCATCCTTCTCATACCAGGGCCACACCAAGGGCCCCAGCCGGGCCAGCGGCTAAAAAACCCAGCCCTGGTTTCTAGCCGGGGCCCCGGGGCTACCTTTTTCAGTACTGGAAGGCGCTGGGGTGGCTGGGGGAGGGGTATGGGGCTGCCACCAGCCACCAGCCACTCTGCCCGGTTGGTGCTATGGGGCAGCCCCAAAAAGCTGATTTTTGCTGCCCGACACTATTTGTAGGGGGAGAATTATAGATTTCCAGTGTTGCAATGACTCAGGCAGACCACTTTTTTCGCGACCAGGGCCAGCCCCTAAACCCGCTCACAAACAGGGTCACACATGAGGGGGAGAAAAGTTCAGCCTGCGGGTGGGGGGTGGCTGGCCGAACCAGGCTCCAGCCTTGGTGTGGCCCTGGTATCACCCAAGGACCGGTACCCCCCATGGATGGGTGTTCCACATTTTGTGTTGTGCAAGAACGGGTGCCAAAGGACCGGCGGTCCTAACGGTAACAAGAAGGACATGTGCCGGTTAAAAAGCTCCGGTGACCGGATTGACCGGTCACCTAGGATACACCCTTGGATACTAAAGGCCACTTTGTTCTTCTAGTCCCTTCTTTTGAGGAGTATTCCTAGGGAACGTGTATTTTAAGATGTTTTTAGAATCTAGATGACCTTCATTGCCGGTGACCTTCATAAAGTGTTAGTCTAATCACTCACCAAATTTAGTTAGAAAGTAGGAAATCGAAATAAACCGGCACCCCACATAGAAGTACCCCTCCATATAATGGGTGACATCACCCATTTTTTGGATGATGTCACCCGTTTCTCACCCATTTAAAAAATGGACCGGGACCGGCACATGGAACTTGGCCCTTAGCCTTTTGTTAAGACATCCAAAAGTTGAGTTTGGATTGAAGTAGTCATTGTTACTTTGGCCCAAGGTATACAATTTTGTGCAATAATCTATTGGTTACTATGGCATAAATGGGAGGGTTAAATCCTTTCTTTTTTTCCAAAGCCCTTGCAAAACAATTTTAAGTCCCTTTTTAGCAAAAGATGTAGCTCCTTGTGTTTGCAGTCCAAGTAAGAGCATTTCGTATGCCGGAACATCGTGCGGTATTGTTTGAGAGTTATTCTTGAAGTACTGACCCCATAACTAGAGTTAACACAACATAAAAGTTTTGTTGAGCCCCTCAATAATCCCTATCAAAGCATGTGGTGGACAGTATTAATTGGAAAGTTATTTAACACACTCTATAAAAAAGAGGGAGTGTAAATACAATCATATGCAATAGCACCCAAAGTGCCCAAGAATATCGCTCTAGTGCTTGCAATTGCCCACCTTGCATCCAACACATTTTTGGTTTCAATACCCACTCAAATGCATATACCATGCGAGAACCTTCATACCTAAGAAAAAAACACCCTAGTATTGAAATGGTTTAGAGCAGTATTGAAGCAGAGGATGAGTCACAGGTACAGATGTTTTCTCACCTTGACATATCCACCAAACCTCAACCTTTGACTGTTATTATAATTTTGATACTCCAATTGGTAGGTTCTTTGATACCATTACTGATGTTAATTATTAATACAATGAATTACATCTATATACCAGTCCAACATTGGTACACATCATTCCAAATTTACCCCGCAAAGGTTTCAAATTACCATTGCCTGGTCTACATGACAGTTTGTTACTTGGATGATGAGATTGAAACCATATTAAGCAGTTCCTATCACACAAGGCAAGTAAACATATAGTTTTATACATGATTTGCCATAAATCTTAGGCCAAAAATGCCCTTTGCAGACCAATGAACAGGGAGAACCAACCGGTTGAGTTTGAGAAATAACTGGCTGAAGTTCTAGACTTCAGGAAACGTACCCATCATTTTAGAGAAATATATGGAATGTACAAAGAAAAACAAAGAACATGTATCTGGCTGGACTTGGAAACACTACAATCTTGAACGATTATGCCCAAAAAATCTCTCCAGACACTGTTGCAGACCACTTACAACATAATTGAAGCCAAAACTTGATAACCTTGTAATAAGTTGTATTCATGCACTTGATTAGCCCGCAATAGCATCTCTGTGTCCCAAAATATCGATAATTGCCAACCAGTACCAATATTGAGAGGAATGATTTTCATCAAGCACACTCTACAGCCAACCATTACAACTTCTGTAGAGTTAAATTTATGGAAAAGG
The DNA here is from genome assembly GCA_950295325.1 of Polytrichum commune. Taxonomy (NCBI): domain Eukaryota; kingdom Viridiplantae; phylum Streptophyta; class Polytrichopsida; order Polytrichales; family Polytrichaceae; genus Polytrichum; species Polytrichum commune. The sequence continues at coordinate 8,378,357 of OX485806.1, read as the reverse complement.
GACACAGGAATCATGTAAATTCTTCAAGGACACCCACACTCGAGCGGATGGATTTTTTCATAATGATGTTGAAGTACCCTCGTCAGGGCCACTAAGGTATGAGGCACTATTGTACTGAGCAATTCCAACTCCACAGACAATGTCGTCGGATCAGTTCAGAGATCATATCATCTGGCTAGCAATTGCAAATCACAAAGATTGTTATTGAAAGTCCTCTTTTTGAAGCCTTCCTATTGCTATGAATACTGAACTGTAGAATGGTTAGAATATTTTACTCATATAGTTCAATATCATCATAACAAGTATCTTTTGGTGTCCACTCTTAACTAGAAACCTTGCCATAAGCCACTCAAATATATAGGCGGTTGATTAAGAAGGCCAACATACCTTAATAAGGATGTTGCAGCTTCACCCAATACCCAAGGCTGTACTTGATGTCAAGTTTCAATGTATATAGACTCTAACTTCCCCAAGATTATCATAGAAATTAAAATAGGCTTGTGTTTCTCTAATCATGAAGACTCCCCATTATTGACGCAAAGAGATTCTCGTACAAAAATACAAGAAGCCCAAATGCAGGTGAAATAGCCTTCTAGAAAGAAATTAAAATAAATAGATTCCTCACAAAACATTTTATGCATAACAAAATGCAAAGCATAACTCAACCTCTGAAGAAAAGATTATAACATTTTGTTGTTGTTGCAACCAGTGAAGCACAGAGCGGAAGCTAAACAAGTGCAACTCATCTCAACCCAAAGGATTTAAAATGCTGAAAAGAAACTGGCCACTTCTCTTCATAATGTACAAAGGACACAATTCTGCCTACTTACAGACGATCAATCCAGCACCCCCAAACCACCACAAGCGCTGACAAGTATAGAAAAGCTCTTACAACCAATGACTGCAGAAAGGTGTCACTGTAAGTACCAGCAGAGGTCGCAATAAGAGAGGAGAGCAAAGGAAGGGGAAATAGGAAAGGGGACTTAAATAGTGAATAGATTACACATTATCTTGACCCGTTACGACGGCTACCCCTGAAGAGGGTTAATCTCAACCGTTGGCTGATAGTATCAAGCCTGCTGCTGTTTCCGGGCGATATGCTGTCATTGTGCGGAGCCTCCTCTTTATCCTTTTGTTCAGCTTCCTTGATGTCTACGTCATGGAGAGAAGCTGCTATAGCCTCCATCATCATCTGTCGGAATGGAACAGGTCAGATTGGTAAGCTAAACGGGCCTTAAATGCTTCCTATTTCTGATTAGCCCACTTTCTCTTAGGATATTAAACATGTGATAAGTATGAGATGATTTCCATATCCAAATCAAGGCCACAGCCATTTTCCTCATAAACTTTGGAGCACATATGAATATCAACTATACATTTTGAAACTTTGGAATGGTGGTACTCCATGGGAGTTGATGCAGTCGCCATTCCAAAGTACCAAAACGGGCAGCTGTCAACGGTGGAATGCTGAGCAGACGGTGCAAGGATGGCCCAGGATAACATGGGCCCTAACTACTGTTACTCATTCTCAAAGTGAAAAATCTATTTCTTCCTAAAGGATCGTAAAGGTCTCACTGATTGTCTTGAGTATTGAGCCTAGAATAATTAACCAATTTTGAGCACATACTCCAATATCTCAAAACACTTGTCATTTTAGTGTCCTTTCTTAAATCCACACCTAGCCCCACACCACTCAAATATAGGTGGGGATTAAGATAAGTTTTCAAATGCACCTACTCATGCAAGACTATATACCAAGAAAATTATCAATATGTGCAATAGCAGGGGAGAGTGTGTGCAGCAAAAGAATAAATTCGCACCCTTTCCTCGTCATCATGGTTTCTGGGAGCATCTGCAAACCGGTTATCATAGCTGGGCGAAGATCGTCCTGCACTTCCGAAGTTCTCGCCAGAAAGAAGAAAAGGATCCCAGCATTTGTCACGCCCACTGGAGGAGCTCACTTTTGAATGGTTGGCATGTGGTCCATTCTCAGGAGTCTGTCAGCACGTTCATAATCATCAGCTCCAGACTACACAACAACTTATCAAACTTCTCCTGGATCTACAAGGCTGTGATGAGCTTGAGCCCCACAAGGATGAGTAGCAAGAAAGAAAGCAGCAGGAGTTAATTTAATAGAAGTCCAGAAGTTCATGGAAGGCTTACAATCAAAGAACTTTCTAAAAATCATATGTTTGTTCACTGAAGCCAGATTTGTGGCTTCAGTTCTACATTCAGCTATTAAGAAGGTCATACTTTCTAATTCTTCTCTTATGTATTCAAATCACCTCTTAATATTCGGTCCATGGATGCCTTCCACATTCAACAGCGAAAAAGTCACACCCTTCAATAATGCAGGCCGAAGCACACACTCCAAAGTTCAGACTTTCTAAAGAAAAGTTTTTTTTCCCAAATAACATATTCATCAGGACTCTGAGATGTCATAATTCTTCGAGAGCAAGAATATAGGAGTCTATGACTGTTGTGCATAGTTTCTGATCACCTGACATACACTCACCTCTATACAGGAAGACGAGCCTTCACTGTCACAGTCTCTCAGGTCTGACAAATCAACCTGCTGGTCTGTGAGATTCACAGGAACCTGCACAACCATTCAAAGAACAGCAATATATTAGGTGTTGAGTTTCAATAGAAGGACACTGTTCAGTTTTCATCAATAGAGGACTAGAATATCTATGACAGCAACCAATACTAATGCATGGCACAAAATCACAACAGAAGTAAATACACATGATATCCAGAGGTCATCACAGACTTTAGAGAGAAGTCATAGGAATAGCAGAGTAGGAATCGTACAACTGTTCTACTCATTTGCCATCGTGACCGAGTTTGATTAAGTGCCTCCTCAGTTGATTCTGTAACCTGGCCTGATTCATTATAAAACAACAGGAGCATCAGATCCATCCAAACTTGCTTCTTTGCGCCTCAAGTAGCATTTGCATTCTTATGTAATTACGATTCTAAAGAGCTTGCAAATACATTTGCTGAGGACTATGAGTGGACTTGAAAATAATTAATTATTACTTGTAGGATTATGAGTATATAGAAACAATTTGGTGACTCACACCACCAACATACACAAAGGGGTGACCTTTTACTAAAGACCTTTGCTTCCAATTCATTCAGTTAATGGATTAACAAACCATCATACTAAAACACTTGAATGTCAATTAAGCTCTTTGACATTGGAGTAACTGGTGTACAGCACATTGTGGTGGCAGAGGTGCCTCAATATCAACAAAGCCAGTGAAAGTGGTGCAAGGTACCTTCAGGGCAAGTACTAGCAGGGGGAGCTGATGCAGTATGGTCAGCAGGAGGAGATGGTCGCACAGCTCCAACTCCCATCATCTCATAGAGTGTCGCCTGAAAAAAATTTAAGTACGGATCACTTGAGGACCCATTATATGACGAATGAATGATAAGGCAAGAGTGAAACATGCCATGAAAAAACAGCCTCTTCACTGCACTTTGAGCTCTATTTGAGAAGACATGAATTTCATTGGCAAAACAAGAAGCAGGTGGAAAGGCGAAGGCCAGGAGACACATACCTCATCTACATCATCGATATCTAGTGCATCATCGAAGTAAATCGGTTCAGGTGCCTCCACAGCAAGTGGAGCTTCAGATGGTTGAAGAACGTTGTAGAAGAAGATGGTGATGGAATCATAGTAGAATTGAGGCCTTGGTGAGTTATGATCACCTTCAAACTTAATGATATTTTTGTCACCCTGAACCATTCACACCATATTCAGTTCAAGCGTATTTGTGCAGATCAAGGTTGACACCCACTCAAAACAGCAGAAAACCATATGCAGACAAAGACTCACTCGCAGAGAAGATCCGTAGACGAGGCTGGAGACTATCTACTTACAGTCTAGAAGATTAGCAGATCAGGATTTCTCAGATAGCATCTTTGCTCCAGTCATGTTTAAGTGCATCAAGAAGACTGAGGCAGACCATGATACACTTACCAGCCACCTCTTGGCAAGAGAGCAAATGGCTCTAAAGATGTCAGCCTTATATGCACAAAATTACCATAGGAATACATCCTATGTGTTCTCTTGTATCATACCACTTGCTTGAGGATCACTGAGAGACTCATCTATGTGTGATTGTGTTTTGACTTTGAGCCAGAATCCTAGTGTAGGGGGCACCCAAGAAATATAAGATGGGACTGGCTTTCTCTCCTGGGTAATGCCAAGAAACATTGATGCCCAGAGAGGATGAAGCCCTTCTAAATACTTCAGATTGCATCAAAAATAGAAGCTTGTAGTATTATAAATCTACTTCTCTGCAAGAGAAACATGCAGGCGATAATGAGTGACATGCTCAAACAATTTGGTCACTGTCTTATTCTAGTTGAAAGTGGTCTGCCATGACAAGATCATGGTGAAGAGCAGCAAGAAATTCCCATTATTAGTGGAGAAGATGGCGAGCAAAAGAAGAGTCTTGGCTGGAGGATAGAAGCTTTGGCATCTCAAGTTTGTTGGCATGTACCCACTGAATCCCAAGTCTTCTATCCTATATTTGTTAGGTGCCCCCAAACTAAGATTGTGCCAAGTTTGAATTCATAAAGGGTAATTTGGAATAAGAAATTTAACTAGTGTTATAGTGTTTGCCTTGGGCCATGCCTTTGAAATTATTATTCCCAAAATATCCAACCACAAAAATTGCTTGTTAGTTACAGTCAATGCATATCCCTTCCTATCATCTCGTGTTGTATGCATTGACTATCAAACTTTGAGGGATAAAACTTTTCAAGAAATTTAATTCCAGTTTATATTCTAAAATATAGATGCGTGCCATAAAATGGAGCAACTTTACGTCAAATAAAATCTATATATAAGGCTTACAATTCCCAATTTCTGGTCAAAGAAACAAAAGTAAAGCCAGCCCCACCCTTCAATGTAGGGTAAACATCTAATTGATTGACATAGTTTGCAATTGTCACACCTCATCACATTAAGCAACTCAAGAAAGATTACTTACAGTATATGCCTTAAAAATAAGGTCGGAATGATGTGGCTGTATGAAGACATCCTCAGTTGCATGTCCAAAAAGAGCTGGGATGAATGACTTTTTAGCTACCTGAGAAAGTATAGTGCACAACAGAACATTTTAGTCTCTTACTTGTCATTCAAATGCAGAAATGTGAGCAGTGATCTTGCATTCTTTCTTAGAATAAAATAATCTAAACAAAATAGACACATTTTTGCTTGATGCAAACCCATCTAGTCAGCAAATACAAGCTGCCCTTTTACCAGGCAAATGACTACTTTTACCTCCATAAAAGCTGCACCTTCCATGCTTCATATCAACAGTAATGCTGAATGAAGAGGCTGCCCAGATTTGTCATAAATGGACATCCCTATTTATCCCACTAGAGCATCTACAGGGTTTCTGATGCTAAATGCAGTATCAAAATTCCTTCAAAAAGTAGTTTCTAGGCACTATAGAATGCGATGTTTTTCCATACGTACCCTCATAGATATCAATTCTCTACAGCTGAATAAAGAAGGTATAGAGCATCCTTGCAAATGTACAAATAGTAATTAATGAGGAAAATCACAAGTCTGATTCCACCTCATGAGACAAAGTTAAGACATACCTGGACAGTGTCAAGGTCCATGATGTCAAAATGGGCCTTCTTTTGTATGGCCTTTCGCATATACTGAACTGCCACCTTAACCTATCATCCAGATACGATTCATTGGCCTCTTCAGTATCACTTATGCTTTGTAAACTTTGACACCTTATAAGAAAGGAAGAAGCATGTAATTTCTCCCTCATTATGTTTCTCATTTTGGACTTATGAAAATAAAAACTCCTTATTAGTGATGAAGGACTAACACTTACTGTGAATTTTGGAAGACGAATTTTGTATACATCAACAAGCTCCATCATCAAGTCATTGAGATTTGAAAAAGGGCTGTCCAGGACCATGCCAGCTATGGAAGGGTCCTGTGCTCCATACATGAGACTGCAATCAATGACAAACAAAATTCATGTAAGTACATTCCAGAGAAAAATATCTGCACAAAATGTCGAAGTACAACATCAACCCCTTGGAATAATTAAAGAAGGTTTCCAACCATCCTAGAAGGCAGATAAATCCCTTTACAGCAACCAGTTCTACCAGCTGGGACCCATTGGGACTACTGAAGGGACCAATATGCCCACATTTACAACTTCCTCATCAGATGCTTTCTCAATAAAGCAGATTGCATACTGGAAAACGTTTTTGAATCAAGTGGGTCCAAACAAATTTGAGAGATTTAGTACCAGGTGACAGCACCCATTGATCGACCCCACAAACCAATACATGAAACCTGCTTATCAGTCCGCAAATGACTTACAGCTGCTTTCAGGTCATCCGTCTGCAGCCAACAATCAAACAATAGTGGACTGAGATTTGCCCTAGAGTTGGCAAAGACTACACACTAAGATCCTACCTCCATCAGCCTACATTCAATGTACACAATGTTACAGTCTACTTGTGGTGCACAATGACACCATATACTTTAGGATAAGCAGCTTCAACAAGAATGAGGACAGAGAGAGAAACTATCATAACACCTCACAGGATCAGCATGCAGCAACAAAACGAATCACTCAAGACACATCTATCCATGACACATCTGTCCATGACCTTCATAATGCACACTGACTGCCAAGACCACTCACAGGAGCTTTAGCAACTGACAGTTACTACATACACATGTTTATGTGGTCCATTTCCTCCAAAGGTCTCGACCAGAAGACTGCTGTAATAGTTCTAGGAAGTAGGCAAACCTAGTCGTAGGACTCAAAAGAGAGAAAACAGTATTGTGAGGAGTATATACATATAGTAGAAACACAATCAGGAAAAAGTGACAGGACAAAGAACAAAAGTGATGAGGTAGAACACTTCCACACTGTCACCAGAGACCACCCTACCTCATTCCAACCCAAGCTCACATAGTTGCCGTCAGACAAGCCTGAGCCTGAAAAGTCTAAAGTGAACACAGTAATATTACACGGAAGTAGTATAATGGCTGCTTCATTGGCATCAGCTCGACATCCACTGTAGAAATACCACACATCATAAGAGACCATTATAACCCCAAGTGACTAAATACATGCACTAATGACACCATAGTTAAAAGGCATAGAGAATACTTATAGAATAACAGCCAAAAGAGGGTAGCAACAGAACTGACATGACGTTTGAGAGGTGACAATCCATGCAAATCAGACCAAATTCAACCAATTTGTGTACAAACTCATCCAGTGACTCACCAGACCCCCGCAAAGCTGACCTCAAAGAATAGACACATAAACACTCTACAATGATTACAGGCAATCCATACTCACCTGTTACCATGGCAATACACAACACAAGGAAGTGGTGTATCTTCAGGCATCATATACGGCATGTAGTGACTGCATTGCAAATTATGTCCTTTGCTATTTTGAACCTGCACAATGCCAATAACAAGGTGACAATCCATGCAAGTCAGCCCTATGCCACAAGTTCCTCCAAACAAACAAAAAGGTTCTAGTAAACTCCTAGAGCCAACAAATATAATGTTCACAGACTACCACTACTTTGCTCATTACTAAGAATATCGCCAGTGCCCCCACCCCAAAAAAACAACTTGCCTGGAGGTCTTTCCGCATATACTTCCGACCCTTGAGCAAAAATTCCTGCTCAAGAAGGTCCTGAGCTGGGCTGTAATCAGCTCTGTAACAGAACAGGCAACAATCAGCTTTTGTCAAAATAACAAGAATCTGCTCTGCAATTTGCAAATGTGATGCAGATGTAAAAGAAGAGAAGAATTGTTAAAGGCAGACTCTGCAACACAACCTCTCTGCTGGATAGACCCTAAAACACCAATAAATTGCAAGTACTAAATATTTAATTATGACATCTTTGAATACACTATCAAACTCAGGACTTTCAAGAAATTCAAAAGCAGTGTTTCATATCCAAGTGCAGAAAGCAGAGTCTGGAGTGCAGAGTACAACGTAGACTATTCACTGGACATCTGAGATCAGGATACATATACAAACTCTCAGAAAGGAGAATCAGAAAACTTATTGATCAAATGGAAGGAACATGCTGGAGAGAAATAGGGTAACAAAGTCATTCTATGTGTCAATCAAGAATCCAACAGTCTATTTTGTTTGTAAGAACTAATCATTAGGACTGAAGTTGAGACTTATTGACAAGAGACAGCAGAAAACGCTTCAGTTACAAAAGGGTCTTTTCCCAAAAACATATTGAATGGGGCAAAATGAACCATTGAACCAAATGCTGCTATGTTTCTTCCAAGATATTTCTGACCTCAGTCCTTACAGCAGAGCTTTCTTGGATTAAGAAATTAAGACCTGTGATGTGACATTTCTCATGAATAAACTATTTCGAGATGCTCTGCTTTGAAAGGTCAAGAAAATGCAAGTGAGACGTCACTTCAGGTACATGACAAGACTAGAACAAAAAAGGCTTCTGCCAAGAAAGAGTGTTCTACCTTGGAGGCCGTATCACAAAGTTCACCAACTGCTCCATCATCCTCTTCAGGTATCTTCTACAGCAACAATACAACTATTCCTGTCCTTCCTGCTGCAAAATTATCATAATCTTCGACAATCCAGGTTTGCATGTGCCTAAAACCTAATTTTCTCCTCTTCCGTACAGAGAAGGCGATTCTTGCTCATAATCACTACAGCTAGCCATTTCCTGTTGATTTGAACTATTCAAACTCCTGGGCTTCATGCCAATACGAAAAAATCCTGTGTTCTTGCCTCAAAATGAAATAAGCACCTGAGCACATAGAAAATCAAACAGTATTATTACATGTTCCCTTTGACCACAAATAAATATCCAGTGGCTCTTTTATTCACTTTGCAACACCACAACCATCAGAGCCTTAACAAGAATAGAGATATCTTACAAAATTAATAGCATACCTGCGAAAGACAAATGTCTCTCACTACTGGTACCTTAACCTGAACTTCGTCTTCCTATGTCTTCAGTAGACCTTCAATATTATTCTTTTGCTTTTAAAACCTTGTCTTAGTTTTTTTCTCTGCCTTTCAATGTCTTGTTCTTCCAAAACCACCCTCTACACTATTGCAAGAATCATTCACTCTCGTTTAGGTTGAGTGAATCAACCTAAAGAAAAAGATCATCAACTTCTTCTACTTGTTGCCATCATTCACAATGCACCTGCTTCTCAAAGTCAAGGATCCTCCAAGATGGCATGGCCTCTCAAGACAAAGAAAATATGATGCCCACTTGCTTGGACTTAATGCCAAATCGAGAAACTAGGTCCAAATTGGCAATCCTGTCCAGTCAGGGACTACATGCAATATCATCTTCAAGAAGCGAACTGTTCCTTCGATCTTGAAAGCTGCGAACCTTTTTTCTCCTCCACATATGCTCTTTTCTCCGAATCCTCGGTCAAAGTTCCTGGTGCTGAAAGCGTGAAAGGAGCACCAGTCATTACCTACTCCAGAACCTCGCGCTAACTTGTCTAGCACTCTCCACCTCCTCTTCAAACTTAAAAGCACGCAACCCTGGTGCCACACTCCACCAACAGCGCTGCTCTGCGGCTGTAAGAAGAAATTCTCATATTCGAGCAGGCGTCCCTGAAAATAACACCATCTCAGCAAATAACCAAGGATAGAGATATATAAAACCAAACGAAAACGAAGATTGGACGAAGAAAATAATTGCATTTCGTGCTCATGGGTTAACAGTTTAAGGTCATTCCACCGTGATGTAATCTCCTGCTGAGCCAACATAAGACTATTCAAAATTAAATAAAACAGAATAAAAAAAAGTACGAGATCGGATGCAAAAATCCGAGGGAATGAATACATTTTGGTTATTTTAGCCCTCGGCCGCCAGAACTCGGCGTTGCCAGGCCATTTCCTAAGCGTCTCGTATTGCAGTTGGACGACCTGTACCAGCTCCAGGAAGCAGACTAGCACGGACCACGAGGTCTCGAATATTCGATTATCAGATGCTACAGTGTTCTAAGCTTACATCACCCCCTCCAATCCAGGAAACCTTAATCATACTCTTTTTCCGCTGGCGATTTGCTTACTCTACTCAGACAACGACACGGGTGCGGACCTTCCAAGAAACAGGGCCGATCAAACAACACTACTAGCTTAGTAGTAAACCCATACTTAGGTCAGAACATCATGTCTCTATTCGGGCTTTATTATGGCGATCATGCACAGGTCGAAAACCACGGGCTCTCGAATGACGACAGTTGCTGTGCGCAACAAATAGAAGGTAGGGAAAACCCCTACACAAGATACAAGCGAAACAATCTTCTTGAAACTCTTCCAATTCTCGGCTACCTAGTCAGGCCCAGGGTGATTCTTGAGCACTTTCTTAACAAACTTATAACTAAAACTTAGACCACCGCCACGCAAGAAGAAGAAGAAGAAGAGAAATAAGCAAAACCGCAAACAATACCTGCGCGCAAGTTTTAAAGCAGAGGAATAGAAAAACAGGAACACAAAGTGCAGTTTAATCACCCGACTCTTGAGCACTTCTTAGCAAATTTAACTAAGGCAGAGAGAGTCCTCCCTTCGGCAAGAAGAGGAAGGAATAAAAATAGAAAACAAAATGAAAATAAAAAACCAACAACAATACCTGCGCGAAGTCTTGAAACAGAAGAGAGGAAAAAACAGGATCACTAATAAGTGCAGCCTTAATCACTCTTCGATGCCTGCCTGTCCAGAAATCAAGCGATGTACACCATTCGCATCATCACTTGCAGGAGACCGCAGGAAAGCGCATAACTCACTAGCATATGGACCTTATTAGCAGGAGGAGTGTGCAGAAGACAGAAGGGAGCGTATGGAAGCAAGCAATCGGTTCACGTAAACGAGAGAGAGAGAGAGTGAGGGAGGGAGGGACTGAAAGGATTCAGGAACCCTTACTCTGCGCTTAGGAGCGGAAATAACACTCCACATGGCTCATTAGTTGGCCATATTGCGCGAGACCGGTACTCCCGTGAGCCCCGTCAAGACAGCGACGCTCCGAGACAGGAATCCTACAACGCAGGACCCGGGTGCGGGCGACATCAGAGGGGGGGGAAGAGATGGCATCCCAGCCAAGCCAAGCCAAGCCAGCTGTGGACACAAGACAACAAAAGCGAGAAACCAAAAGACCAGGCAACGCAGGACGACGGAGGCTGCCGGAGCCCACCGGCTTGTAACCGGCGAGTCCCGTCACATTCCCCTCGGTAATAAGTAAAGTCCCCATGTCGGCAACCCTTTTGCTTTGTTGGTCCCCCTCCTATAACCGCCCGGGAAAATCGGTAATAAGTCTTTAGGGTCCTTTAACCGTTATCCCTTAAAGAGCAGATGACAAGTTAGTGTGTTTACTATTTGCTAGGGATACGTGACGCATTGTACAATCGTACATGTGGGACCCTCCCCCAACAAAGTATTGATATTGATATAAATATTGTATTATTTTTTTCTATGATAATGAATTCCAGCCCACCCATATTTACTAATGCAGGTCACCAGTGAACGGGTCCTACCAGCAGGGGCCACTTCTAGAGTTGGTTTAGCCAGTGAGAGCCACTGGATGTAACCAGTGTTGGTACTCACCGTTCACTAGTGGCCGGCACCAGTGCGTGTGAGTGGGCTATTCATGTTGAGCATAACTCATTGATAAATCAATTTAAATGGCATATTTGACAACCTATCCTATTGCCACCCGTGGGAATCATCACATTGTTCTTGTTACATGGTTTTTTTCACCCTCAACTATCTATCATGTGCACCGTCAGCAGTTCAAGCATACATATATGTAGGATGAATTGTAAGGAGATTTGAGCTCATATAAAAAACTTGTACATAACATGTATATCTAGTCACCATTGTCAATGTATGGTTTTATTTCCACTTCCTCTTTGTGATAAGTTGTGTTGGATGTGAACTCGATAGAATACACCAAACAAAACAGTATATTCAACTTTGTCGGGGGTTTGTACCAATTGTCGCTTATTCTATACACACGTGCCCCTAATATTGTAAGGGTTAAAATGTGGTGTGTTTGTTCAAGGTACACAAGGATTTGTACCAAGTTGTCCCCCTCCCCTAAAAAGTTTTCCACAAGAAATCAATGAAGTAATGAGGTAGTCATTTTTTCTTTACAGTTATAGAAGACGAAGAGAAGTCATATGTAACAACCTATCATATCACCGCCTAGACGAACCAATAGATCCTTCGTGCTAATAACTATATGAATACTTAGCCTAACAATGGAGGGCACCATGGAAAATAATCCAATTTAAACAAAATCATGTTATTGCTTTCAAGCGTTTTTACCCAAAATATGATGGTTTTAGTAAAACAAAGCACTTTTTGGGTCCACTTTACCATGCTTGCACCCAGTAGTGTGGAGCAACCTAATTACACATATATGTGTAGAGCTTGTTTTCAATATATGAATTAAAGTCAATGCAAAGGTGCCATGTTCAAATTTCATGATTTTTGTATTCTATGAATCCAACCCGTACCGATCCCCCGCCCTTGGTGATGTCCCAAACACACTTCATATGTAGGTGAATGCCTTCTAGTTGAGAGATGAATATACTAAAATTTAATGAAACAAAACACAATAAATATGAAAATAGTAATATACAATATATAAATAAAGCATTAAAACCCAAGAAATACCTTATCCTAACCCTAGCCTTGTCCAGCCTTGATCATGTTCTTAGTAATTTGATACTACTACTTGACACATGATCAAGGCTTGAAAGCAATAGTATAATTATACTAGTACTTCACACACGAGCTAAGGGCCGCTTTACACTACGGTGGAGAAGTGCGCCGGTCAGTCAAGAACTTTCGCCCAAGACATGGTTGTTTGAGGCGAGGGATGGTATGCTAGAGAAGATGAAAAGACAATAAAATAATGCCTTAAGAAGTCTTGACCGGCCGTAGTGTAACCACCTAGAGGAGAAGTGTATTGGACAACTTCACCAACAGGAGAAGTCCACCGGACTACTTCACAAAACGGTCAAAGCCGGCCATAGTAGAAACCTTACCCCCTAAATGACCATTGTATTGATATTTAAAAAAATTATGATAAAAAATAAAATGTATATGGCAATTTTTTAGAACTTCTTTCATGACAATAATTTAGTTGAAAACGTTTCACCTCTATAATACATCCAAATTAAGGTAAATAAGTAGGTAGCATTATCTTCTTATTGATTTTTAATGAAATAACAGGTTGGTATAGTCCAACCTCGTTAATACGACACTCATTTATACGACACCCTCAATATTACGACACATTTTTACGAGACCAAACTTTTTAGTTCAAAACTCCCTCTTTTATACGACTATAACACTTGATAATGCAACATATAGAATCTCCGTTTTGTCATATTAAAGAGGTAGTTAATGCTAGAATTCCTTTCATCTATATAATGTACATCTAAAATGCATCCATCTTCACTTGGGAACTACTTGGGAACTTCACTTATTGTTGGGAACTTAATGGTAATTAAGGCTACTAGTGTAGAATGGACATGGTTAGGGTGAGAGTGGCCTCCTGCCTAGTATGTTGCCTTGTACACGGGTGATATAGTATCACCAGTATCTTGATGCTAAACGTCATGCATCATTGTTGTCTAGTTTCTTATTAGAGAACTCTTTATATTTTGGTGTTAATGAAATTATTAGTTTCCAAAAGTTAGATGGGAATTTAGATAAGATGACAATTGCTAATTTGGGTAGGCAACACCAAAGATCTTTGGACTTTTATTTTAAGAGTTCATGAGAATATTTGTAATTGTTGGGAGTTATAAGTTATTATTTCATACCATCTATATTGCTTAAACTTGTTGTATATATTTTTAAGCTCATATTACATATGTTTTTGTATTCCCTCAATAGTATGACAACTTTATGTCATTTGTCATAGTAATGAGAAGATGACACCTCGATAATACAACTTTTTTGTATTTCCCAAAAATGTCATACTAAAGAGGGAGAACCATACTGCAAAGATTTCTCTCGGGGCGATCACACCCCCTTACATTTCATAAGCACGTGCGATAAAAGTTTGCTACCCTTTATTATATGCCATAAATAATTTTGAAAATTATGATATTTTTTCTACATATGCATTACCATTGATAATCTTTTTTAATAATTTTTTTGAAATTTGTGAGCATCTTAATTTTTGTAGTAATTGTTTTAGTTCAATTTTGTGTCATTCTAGTTAGAAATGGTATGTTATATAAAATTTATATTAAAAAATTAAAAAATTTGGTTATTATTTTTTACTATGTAATAGATACCGTGTATATCTACTCATGAAAAACAATTGATAAAATTTTGACCCATTTTGGTGATGCTTTATGTAGAAAGTAGATTTTATTTATCGCACATGGTGTTCAACTTGACAATGGAGTGCACCCCCTGAGAGATTTCTTTAAGGAAGAAATATTTTATTGAAGTTAGAGTTCTCCGGAGGCCAAGTTTGTTGTCCGAGGCTTTGAGGTTGCCCAAGAAACTTGACCTCCGGAGAACTCCCCTTGGAAAAAGTGTCGCCACGTTGCCAACCTTGTCATTTTCTCATCCATGTACAAAGTTCTCCACCAAAGGACTCTTGGCCGTAGTGTAAACCACCACCGGACAAGATTGTCACTCTCTGCCAATCAAATTTCAAAATTCCCCTGTAATTCTTGACCGGAGGGCTTCTCCACTGTAGTGTAAAGCGGCCCTAAGAGTCATGACCGTGAATTGTGAGAGCCCAAAAAAATGTCCAAAGGCCATCCCAAGGCACTTCCAAAATCATGTAGTGTGGTCACGGGCCCTCAAGTGTAGTGTGAAGTCATATGTGACTATGTTCTCTACCAAACACTATTTTAATGAATTTCTATTCATGTGGGGTCCTCACACATGACAAAACTTAATAGATCAACGGTTGTGATATTTTGGAGTGACATGGTCTTTTGGTTTTGTGTCAGGCCTACCTCCAAGAGGTGGTTTTTGAAAATAGTCCAAGCGAACATTAACACATGGTCCATTTGATGTCATGTATGGATCCATGTAGATTTTACATCCATCTTGCATTCACTTACTCCATTGGTCCCTCAAGTGTAGTGTGAAGCGAACTTGGACCAGCTCCACCTTTCCCAACAATGAGAGTGCTTGAAGTGCAATAGTCACCGGCCCTCAGTCTTGTGTGTGAAGTGGCCCTTAGGCTTGGCCCCTTGCAATAGCCGTTGCATCAACATTGTTGGGCATTGCAGGACCAACATCTCATACATATCATGAGGTAGTTGCACCTACACATGTGCCCATTTACAAAGGTCTGAAGAAGGAGTTTTGTTCCAACAACCGCATGCCTTTGTATTTTTGTTTTTGCACAAATGACATCAACCATTGTGTGAAAGGTAGCAAGAATAAGTGGGTGTTTGTTTGGCTAAATATTCCAATTGTGTGGCCGGTGAAGGTTGGAACAAACCTTACATGGGAGGAGGTTTTTGCGTTGGATGACGTTGGTTTTCAATTGCAGCAACAAAGAGTCCATGTCACCACGTTGTCGTTTGGGTATAATACCCAAGCTTCCCATCCCTCGATCACATATTTTGTGTTCCAAATGCTCATCCCACCACACAAATTTTCAAGGTAGTTCGTCATAATATGGCAACATCATTGCCGAAACACATAAATGAATGACAGATTTGTTGTTTGTCACAATAAGGCACTGCACTTTTCATTTCCATGTTTGTCATTTCAATAAAGTACCCATAACCATGGACTACCCTTCACCCTATAATCCATGTTAATAGGGTCCAATGCAATATTTATCGTCTCTCAAATATATTATATTCAACATTTATAACCCAAATGTATTGTTGAACTTACTTAAAATAGCCAATTATTGGACCTTTTCCCCTCACTCTCACATGTCACTGTCCATTGCTCACCACTCACATGCTAGTTTCCCTCATAGGTCGTTGAGTTGAACGAGGCCACCACTTTGGTAATCATTGGGTGGAGTATAGGGATCCAATTTACTTGATGGACTGTCCATCAAACATGGACATTGGCTCATGTTGGTATCAAAAAGGAACCAACAACCGTACAAGTGAACATATGATCTTACTAATCATTTGATGGTAAACTTAAAAACAAAATTTCATGAGCTTCCATGACATTTATTGCAAAGTAAGATACCTATGAGTTACATCCAGGGGGTGAAAAATCTTCAGCAACTTTATTGATGAATGCTAGGGTTTTGCGTTACACGTTGATATGATAGAGGTTGATTGTTATCCAAAACTATATATGGATGTTATTTTTCAATGTATAAATATTGTCACTTGTACTTTTGTCATTGAGATTGTACATGTATTGCTTGAGTTTGCAAAGAAATATTGTATATAAGGTGTTTTTAGAGTATGTTGTGAATGCATGTGATTCTTGGTTTTACTGAAGCGTGCACCCCCCGGGAACTCCACATCAATTTCAAAGTACACAACCTATGTTGTCACCAACACATCTTTCATACTAGTGCCCCCATTGTGACATGACTCCAACTCTTGGGGGGGGGGGGGTTGATATTTGGATAAAGTAAAGAAATGACATTCGTTATTGTGCATCATGTAGCCAACATGAATATTTTCATAAAACCTAAAATAAATATTATAAAATAACAAACAAAATGCCTTCAATTCAGAAAAATATTTGTTAAAGTTGATACCTACTATTGAAATATCATTTGGGAGATCAGGAGAGAGGAATTATCACATGTGTGCGTGCCTTTCATTCATCCAACATAAAAACCTTGAAATAGTATGTAGCATAGATGTTTCTTTTTTAATGGACACCAAAATTAGCTTTTTAAGCTCCCACATTAGTCATGTTCAAGTATTTGAGATGAATCGGCCACCAACCTATAGAGGGCCAAGTTTTTTTTTATCTTGGATGGATGAGAGGTCACTCGCTCGCATGCGATACTTTCATCTCTTGGGAGATTGGTGGCAAGGCTCTCTACATCTGACATAAATCTGACAATGAAGAAATATTGTGACTCTCAATGAGTTACCCAAGCTGAAACTTAACTTGGAGGCGTCATTCACTGCTTGTGATATGTATCAATTGGGCTTGACAAAGACTCACGTTAATTCCCTTCACATGAAAAAAAAAAAAAAAAAAACCTAAACTGCTATTTCTAAATGATCAAAACACACATGTCATATGGGTGCTTTGAACATTTGCCCCTAACTAAAACTAGATGGAGTACACTTTATAAGTTGGACCCAATCCCCAATGTAAATTCCTTGGATCCGAAAATTCTCTAAGCTCAACAAGATCGCCCAATTTTGGAGTTTCTTTTGTCTTGGACCCTGGTGTAAACCCACCCTTTGTACCCAAGAGAGTCGATAACCTTTGCACGAGCAAGTGCAAGCTTTCTTCTTCTTCTAAAGGCCGACCTTTTCCATCTTGTATAGGTATTACGTACTCCGTACCTAGTTGAATTGTCTCCACCAACATATTGTATTTGGGTTGCATTTTTAGAACCCAAAATTTGATACAATAGGTACCTAACCGGCAAACAACTTCCTATTTGACAACACATCCATGATCTAATCTTTATACAACAGACAATGTAGTGGTGGTAGCGGCGTTGCTCTAATGTTCCTCATTGATCCGGAAAGGTAGGGGACCGTGTTAAAGTGACGTGTCATGTGCATGGGTGTAGTAGGTTGGAATAACATGGACCCACCTGAGTTTCTTTACATGTAAGGTAGTGTGTAGGTCTTATGTGGTCACTTTCTTGATCAGACACCTATATTGGATGTAACTCCCATAGAATCCATAAATTGTTTGTTTCTGCTACACTCTTCCAATGTAATTGTACCTTTGATTGTAACATGATTCATAAATTATTGATAAGCTAATGCATTCAAAGTGCAATCCATATGCAAGGAGCTCCCCACGCCCAACCATGTAAGGTAGAGGGTGCTAAAACCAACACCCCACCCAAAATGCAACACCTATAAACACCTCCCAATCACCAACACTCTACTACCATGAACCGTTCTCCATGGAAAAGAAATGCCAGGGCCCACATAGTGACGGGTTTAGGTGTCGTTAGCAGTGCCACCACATACTGGCCTCCACTACATCCGTATAGGGTAGGTAACGGCCTTCATTCTATCTTGGGTTGGTTCAAGGTGGGTTTATAGTGGCTTTGTCAATGCCTATTCTAGCCATTCTATCCACCGCGTGGGGGGGGGGGGGGGGACAATCCAAGCCCACAAAACCAAGGGGGTTGGTTGTGGGCACAAAAGGGGTTTGTACTTGAGATGCAAGGGGACAATTCTACAACCAAACCAGGTGGGATCATGGAGGTGACCATGTTGGCCATTAATCCAGCTTGGGTCTAGTACCCAACTATGTTGTGTTGGTTCTAGGCAATAAAAATGGGGGTCCTCGTCATATGCAAGGTCGCCATACACAAGACTCGGGATGGGTTCAAGGAAGCCAATGGTTTGACATTGAATATTCATCAAATATGCATTTGAGGCCTTTTTTGTCTTTATACATGTGTTTAGCCCAAAGGCTAACATGAATATATAATTTTTATATCAACCACATTGCCATATGTATGTGCAATAGCTTAAAGTGTCGGTTTAAGCACCCTCTACCTTAAGGTACATGAGCTTGATGCAGTTAATCTTCTTAATCAAACACCTAAATTTGAGTGGTATATGGCAAGGCTAAGGAGTTAAGACGCATGTGTCACAAATAGGTTGACATGTGTGCTCACATTATAGACACCACTCTAAATTACTTGTCAACACGATTAGAAGGGCATGATATTGCAACACCCAACTCCATTATTGACCCCAATTTCAACATCTTATTTTCCCCCAAAATGGGCAATCACTTCAACACGAACATTATTCGTAATCTTGCATTCTTCTAAAGACAAAAAGATTGTAGCTCATTGGTTTAAGAAGATAAATGTCGACGATCAACAATGTCCACTTTTTTTGGGGGGGAGGGGGGGGGTTATATGTGACTAGGAAGGATCAAATGAGGTATGTGACTTTGAACATACATGTAGAAATTGAATATGATTCAATTAATGTTATTTTCATGTTATTGTGCTCATATTGTAATTTTTTTATCCAAATGAAATATTGGATAACTTGTGTGAGTTGGGTAAGGGACCATGTGTCCAAAGTGTTTGGGATAGGCAATTCTAGCTTTTTGTGATCATGTAAAGAGAAATAGAATCGTCACTTGTTTGCCTTCAATATTTGCGTCTTAACTTCACTCTAGAACATGAGATGACACTCCTTATGACTCGTGATTGCTAATTGGATGATATAATTCTCAATCCAATCCAATGGCCAAAATCGTTTGTGGAGTTGGAAGTGCCCACAATAGGGCCACATAGTGAGCTTTACCTTGGGACCTCTCATCCATTGATCAAACAATCTTTTGATCATCAGGCAACAACAATGAAAATACAAAATAAACATGACAATACAAAATATTGGTAAATGTTTTGTATGTTTGGTAAAACACATGCAAATGTGTTAATTGCGTTGGGATAAAATATAAGCCATATTTTTATTGCATTCTACAATTTGTGTTGTGGCTTGCCTTGGCTGCAACTAATTTTTGCTATGTTATACATCTGGTCCCCCAACAACTAAAAATAATTGCACAACAACAAAGTTGGGCTATGTGCCCAACCCTTCAATCTGTGAGTACTCTACCACAATAAATATGCCCAAGGTATCGTAGAAGACTCTCTATTTCAATAGAAATCAATAATTTTCCCCTCATGTTTTGCCACATGTCAATCCTACATTCCGTGACTAGTAAAGATGAAAGAAAATGGCCTCTATGGTTCCAATGTCAATCTAGTATATAAGTGATTGCATGGCTATCAGTAATCAACATCAATACCAGTGTCAAAGACCCTTCATGTAGGAATTAAAATTGTAATAACAGTCAAATATTCATATGTGGTGGGTATGTCAAGATGAGAAATCTTGGTATACTTGAGTTATTATTTGGGTCCACACCATTCTAAAATCATATTGATAGTAAGGTGATTTTGTCTATGTACGAAGGTTCTTGCATGGCATATATATCCAAATGATATCGATAACAAGAATATTTTCATAGACCCTAACCCTACCGGTATCAAAAATGTGAAACCCTCGTTATAGATGTTTGAATGGTGCAACCCAAAAAGAAAAAGAAAAAGAAAAAGATACCAACATTGTTGTATACATAATACTAGAGTTGGACTACTATAATTAAACTACCATTCAGATATCTATAATGAAGATTTCAATTTTTTATTTTATTCTAATGCCATTAGGGTATGGATTTTTCATAATATTTTAGTTTCCAATAACATTCATGTCTAGATGCCTCACAAAGGCACGATCTTCGCCCAGAGTGTAAAGTGGCCCTTAGGTGGATTATATGGTGTCGAGGGAAGCTAAGACATGAGCAACGAGTGGTGAGCATGCAGTGACTGGTGAGTGGTGACACATGAGCAGTGACATGTAACATGTGAGTGATGAAGCTAGAGCTAGTAAATGCACACGGTTCTAGGGTCTGTACTCTAAGTTTGGCACTCCTTTAATTTAAATTCTCCAGTTGCAAAGTACTAACATTTTGAATGAATAAGAGTGAAGTGGGCCTATTACCATGGATACTTTGAAAAACAACCGGTGCATTGGTGATTTTTATTATAACAATCCACACCAGTACATGTCACTCGCTGACATGTTCAAACATGCAACTTAACACAACACTTGGAACATTACTCACACTCTACGACACCGGCAAGTTCAAGTAGTTGCATGACCTTGTTGTAGGTGTACGTTGGAGTGTAAATGAACTTGCCACTGTTGTAATCCACCTTGCACAAAAATCTAAACACAAATTAAGATGTTTGTAGTACACCCATTTCCTTTTGTTTTCCAAAGCCCAAAAGGACATTTTCATGAAGTCCAAGCATGTGCAATGTGGATGTGGATGATACTATCATATGTTAATTTAGGGTCATCTTGAACCTTTTACTGCATCATTAAACTACCTATTTATGCAAATCCCCCATTTCATATATAATATGTTGCAAGTGATGTAGTGAACCATGGGTTGCAAGGCTTGTTGGTAGGGTTGTTACGATATTGCAACACTATGAGTGTGGGTGATCATTTTGAGTTACATGTCACTATAAGTTTTTTTTAACTGCGATTTAATTTTTTTATAACTCATATTAGACAAACAAGTACACTAAATAGTCCTATTATTGTGGTGGAATATTAGTGTAGAATAATTATTGTGCACCACTTTAATTTTTCAATTGAGGTGGAAATAATGTGGGTCCAAGATCCCAGGTGTTTCCCTTAGTCTTTTTTTTGAAACTTTCACCAACATCTTACATAAAATAAAACAGTCACCTTATGTGAAAAAAAAACCCACCCACAACAATTTTATAGGATTATTTTATTTTATTATGGTCCACGCTTATTTTCTACTAGAAATTTAGCTGGGGTTGAGAATTAGTGTGGCCCACAATATTAGGACTATTTCGTGTAGTATGTATGACAAGAGACATGGAATAACTTCTCGATAATAAAACATGATACTATCAATAAAAATGTTATAACATGTGTAACTCCAAATGGTATCCCACACTAATAGGACTACACAGTTCATGGTATTTAGTGTCACACACGCTATTTGTAAAGAGCCTAAATGAAATGCCTCGAGGTCTCAAAGTGTCACGCTTGCTAATTGCCGATATGATTCCATTCGTCAACATGAGTAACTTCCTCAAGTGGTAAAATAACTACATTATGACATTTAGAGCAACACACTGGGATACTTTAGATGGTAGTCTTGCATTTTAGTATGCAAAGGGAAAATAATCTTGAGCATACTAATGGCAAGTGTCATGTGTTTACAGTGTAGTACACAAGAAGAAGATGTTCTTGAGCGTACTAATGGCAAGTGTCATTTGTGTACACTTTAATCACCTTGTAGACCATTGTGTAACATAGACATGGAGCTCATAACATTAAGTTATTGAGCATACTAATGCCGAGATATTAGTAAGCACATTTGAACACCAAGTGTCATGAGGTGACACTTAAGGTGAAGTTGTTAATCATCAACATAACCTAGCATATGCCTCAAAATAGGGTAAGTGATACTATTATGCATGTGACACTAAATAACCTAAACAATGTATTGCACTAAATATGATATTTAGTGTCACTTACTACTTGGAGTTATACAATGCTATGTATGTTTACTATTAATGCAATGTTTGCCAAATCAAGTAATTAGTGTTCTATAATGTCCAAACAAACAATTTGTTGGTAAAGTGTGAGATACATAGTACATAGATATAGTATTGCATAATTCCAAAATTGGACTAATGACAACCACTTTGTGTCAATTATCCACATTGCGACACATGCCTTTTATATGTATCTTGAACATCAAATAGGATTGTGCCACGTGTCCTAATTAATTGCTTTGTTTGTCTTTCCAGGTAGTAAGTTGATATTATCCATACCATATTTTGAGGTACACATTTTCAAGAAGAGTAGCCCTTAGAGATAACTTCCTAAACCTAGAGGTAGATTCAACTCCGACCCACACTATTTGCAAAGGGCCTAAACTAGATGCTAGAGGTTTCAAAGTGTTATGTATGTTAGTTGCAAATATGATATTTAAATTGTCAACATAAATATGTTATTAAAGTGGAAGTGCATTTTTCATTATGACATTTAGCGCAACATATTGGGATACTTGAGTTTGATAGTTTTGCAATTTCGTATGCAAGGGAGAATATTTTTGAGCATACTAATGGCAAGTGTTAGTTGTGTACACTTTAGTCAACTTGTAGGCCGTTGTGTAACTTAACATAGGCATACAAGGCACCATAACACCATTCAACATACTCTTGCCAAGATAGTAGTAAGCACACTTGAACACCAAGTGTCATGAGGTGACACTAATGGTGAAGTTGCTGATTATAGTGTAACCTAACATACGCCTCAAAATAAGATAAGTGACACTATTACACATGAAACACTAAATGCCATAAACAATGTACTTGTACACTAAATTCCACACTTGTCTAGTAGAATCTCTTTGCATCATGTTGATTTGGATGACATTGATACCAAGTTAGCACATTGTCTATGTGATGTAATCGTACAAATAAGTGAGCATTTTTTTCTTCTTAAAGAATTGGACCAATCCAAATAATATATCATGTGATTTATTTTGCCCCAATTAAGAAAAAAACACTTCATCTCACACTTATTGACTATGCATGGACAACTTGGGAACATCTATAGGCTTGAAATTTGAGAAGTTCATGTAGGAGTTATTGTTTAGAAAAGAAACATCAATACAAATGCCTTGAGCCATGACCCAATACATAGAAAATTTACAATCCAATATACACAATCATCCTACCCTATTGGTAATTTAAAACTACCTAAGGGCCCTTGAATGTTTGGGTTTCAATATAGGTTCTACATGTACCGTCTAACTTTGGACAAAGAGAGATGGTGCCGACTACTGGAGTTGGCATGAACGAGGGGCGCTTCACCTTGAGCATAGCTGCAAGCTCATATGTGAACTCCAGTCGGGTTTACTGAGCATGACGTCTAACTCTAATATGTATTGGCAAGATTGATAATAATGATGTCTTCAACAATCATTTGTTAGTTTTTGTTGTTTTGTTTCTTCTTCTTTTTCTTCTACGGTGGATTTTTTACATTCTAATTTTTTTTAACATAATTTTTTAAAGTCAGTATATATATTAGAAAAATCACTAAAACATGATTCCTCGTAAAATTTCAATAAAATAATTTATAGTTTTTTTTACACACACACGAGGAAAGTAATAAAAAATTATCTTATTACTTAGGAGTTGTGTGAAATGAAAATTTCATGCAGAGTTTTGAATGAAAGAAAAGAATGAGTAATCTTCGTTTCGATTCTAACTTCCCTACACCCGTCGTTGCTTTCCTTTCTGTCGCCTCAAAATAGCACGCTTAGCTTTAATCACACGAATATTTAATATTATTTTTCCTTTTTCTTCTAATCAATGGCATTTACTTCTAGAAATACTAGCAATTTCTAGTATGATACTTGGTAATTTAGTAGCTATTATTCAAACAAGTATGAAACGTATGCTTGCATATTCTTCAATAAGTCAAATTGGATATTTGATAATTGGAATTATTGCAGGAGAGGCTAATGGATATACAAGTATGATAATTTATTTACTAACTCAACTCATCTAAACCTTTCGTTTGCACCTTTTCACAAACTTCCGCCAATAACATCAAATTTGAAGCATCGACATCAAATGCTTGTCTATTTGTTGTTGGATTTGTCACATTGGCACTTGGAGGTGTAGCGTCCAATATGTCTAACATAGACCATGTGTTTCGAGCTCTTCTTTTCCCTCGCTTCCCCTTTGGAATTATGATAGAATGTCCCATAATTTCGAAGCTCGGTGCCCATGGTGGGCACAAGACACCATTCGTCACCAATGTTTGTTGAGGTGTTTGATTTTCAATGCACGAGGTAGCATTTATCATATGTATTTGTTGAGGTGTTTTGTTTTCATTTGGAGTTGACAAATGAGGTGTTTGGTCCGTATGTGAATGTTGATCACGTGGTTTTGTTGTTGAGGATCCTTCCATTGTGTTAAACTTTTGTTGCTTGTTGTAGAAATGCTTTGAATTTTGGTCACTTACTTGAATGATACAACAAAAACTTCCTTGAGAGATAGTTTTTGATCGTGGGGAGTGGTAAGTGAAATGAACAATCTGGTTGTAGAAATTTGAATGAACTTATATTCAAGTATGTTAAAAGTATGCAACTCTTTAAAGTAAAAATAAAAGTAAGTTAATAAAAAAAAATCCACAAAAAGTAAAAGAAACAAATCCAACTAAATGACACCACAATCAAGTCATGGGGACCCTTATTGCTCCTCCTTTCTTGTTAAACCATGAAGAATACATTGTTTGATTAATGGAAACGTTGAGGAAATAAATAAATGAACGAACTCAAAAATTCCTTAAAAATGTTTTAAACACCGGATAGCATTACTGATAGACCACTATTCATTCCCTTTTTTAATCCTAGTAGAACTTTTGTGAACATTAGAGTCACAATTGAATCTTTCCTTGTACCTCACAAATACTCTATTCTAAAACTTTGACATCTCAATCCAACCATGTTCTTTGATGAAATATTCTATAATAAAACAAGGAATATTCGTAATAACATCATAATGTTATTTAGCTGATGAGTTGTGTTCATGGGTCCTGTAATAGATTTGAGAATAAAACTTCTAGATACCGGAATCCCATTGCTTCTGATTGAATTCGAAGTTAGGGCAGTGGAACCCAACTCATCGCTTGCGTAATGTTATGATGGAGCAAGCATAAAATTATGCAAACTAAAGATGACAACTTAGCAATAGGATTGGGATATCAGAGTTGGATCATGTGGGGTGGATTCCAATGATCTCTGTATCTCTTTGTCAAACTACATTATAAAAGAAGAAATGACATAGATACATGGATAGTCAACCACTGTCCAAGTGTCAATGACAAGTTTTTTTTTTTAATCTTTTAATTTCTTTACAAATTGAAAAAGCAATTGCAAGAAGGAATGAAAATAAGGCAAGTCTACGAATCGAAGTGCGTGGTTAACTTATTAAGCAGCAATGAAAGCAATGGCTCTGCTCCAGGGTGGCAGAGAGCCAACAAGCCCCTCTGTGGGATGGGACCTGGATCGTCCCATCCACGACGGTGGGACCTCGTTCAGTGCCACATACGAAGTGCTGACAATCATTTCGGGACCTGGGCATGAGTGCTCGCTTCCTTTCCTTGCTTGGAGAGGTTGTTGGGACAAATCCCCCGCCGCTTGCTTCCCGTGTCTACGTCGCACAATTCTGCTCAGCTATGGCGACGACAATGGCCATCGCTGGGGCAGCGTCGTCGCAGGCCTTCCTGGCCGTGTCCTGCAGCAAGCTCCCAGGCTCGCTCCGCCACCCCGCGCTGCACTCCGCCGTTGCTCTGCCGCCCCTCAGGCTGCTGTCAGCTGCTGCGAGGCCGCAGCGGCTCGTCTGCGTCAGGGCCGCGAGCCAAGTGGACGCCACGTCACCGTCTTCCTCCAAAGCCACCGTTCCTGACACCGAGATTTCCATTACCAAGGTGCGTGACGACACTCTTCGTGCTGTTGTGATGTGTGTGCTACTGTTCGTGGTTTGATTGTCTAATTCTTGCATTGGATTGGAGCCGGGGATTTGGAAATCCAAGAAAGGAGAAGGGGTAGTGTGTTTGCTGTGTGTTCTGACCCTATCGGTAGTTGAATAATTAGAGAGGTGAATTGCGTTCCCGAGAGCTTAATGGTAATCGCATTCACATGGCTAACACCTTATTTAGTCACCAATTCACCTTATCCAAATACCACACTCATTTTCTTCCAAATTTCAAGGAAACAGAAGGGTCAGTGCCCGTCATGTTCGTTCTTACCCTATCGGGAGTTGAAGAATTAGACACACGAATTGTAGTAGGAGTAATCACTTTGGTTGTAGAATTGATCATGTGGAATTCTGAATGCTGAAATTGCCCCGTGTAGCTTTTGAAATTTATCGACAGTGGATATTAGTCGAATGAAATTAATGCCTTCGCTTGAACGCGAAGGCATGCATTTCATATGATTACTCCTGCTGCAATTTACGTGTCTAAATATTGAACTCCTGACAGCGTAAAGACAAACAGTACAGAGACTGACCTTTCTGTTTCCTTGAAATTTTGAAGCAATGGGTGTGGAAGTTGGATAAAGGTGAATTGGTAAGTAGGTACCATGTAATGTCTAGGTGTTAGCTATCCTAATGTGGTTGCAATTTAGCTCTTGGGAATGCAATTCAAGCTGTCTGGGATGTACACGTGTTAATTCTACATGAGAGGATCAACAATGTCGTGGATTCTGCGATTTTGAGGCTGGAGATAAGGCGTCTCAGAATCAAAATCCGGTAGCTAATGAATGTGTAAGTTGGATAAGGTTAATTGGTGAGTAGATAACCTAGAAACTACATGGTATGTACTCACCAATGCACCTTATCCAACTTCCACACTCGTTAAGTTCTGATTTTTTAATTTGAGAGATGACATATCTCCAACCTCAAAAGTATAGGTTTAACAGCATTATCGATTTTCACTTGTAAAACGAACAGGTGTACATTTAAGAGTGCTTGCCCCACATTTTTGGGAGTTAAATAAGAACCACATTCACATAGCTAATACCTAGAAAATACCTCAAGTGAATGTGGTTCCCATATAGCTCTTGAGAATGCAAGTCAAGCACTCTTGAATGTACACCTGTTAGTTTTACATGAGAGGATTGACAATGTTGTGGAACCTGTGCTTTTGAGACTGGAGGTAAGGCATCTCGAGAAGTTGCGAATCTCTGGAATTTTTTTTATGTCCAGAGCCCTTGCAAGACGTAGTGTCAGGAACCTCTACATGTGGCGGTGGTTTTGTTGAATTGTGAGTATGATGATATGGAAGGTTGTATCAACCTTACAGATTGATACCTGAGATGGTTTTTTTGAGGTTCTGTTTGGGGTCGAGGTAATTAGTCATTGCTTGATTGCTGTCGTGAGGGATATGGATCAAAGCTGATGACATGTGGTGGTGTGATGTGATTGCAGACATCTTTTGGTACTATAGGTCTTGTCGTCGGCACTGCATTGCTATCGTAAGTCCAAACCTTGTCTTTTCTGTGTTCCAGAGGTGGGAGGTTTGTGCCTGGAAATCATATTGATTGATCCATTCACCAATTAATTGCTGGGACATATAGATCATCTTATATAGGCCTGGACTTTGGAATGGTAAAAAACCGACAAAGTACCATATTGTCAAGGATTTAAAACTTGGAAGTTTGAGAATCTGAACGTGGCTAAAAGTGAAGCTTAGACACCATATTGCTTAATCAACCTGAATCATTCATGGAGTCAGAAAATGTAAGTGATGAGCGTTTAATGTCGAGTCAGTGGTGATGTGTACTCTACAGGGTGTAATATGTTTTCAGTGCTGACTCGACATTTAACCAGTGATTTATTCAACTTTGATTCAACTCAGAGATCAACCTCTTGGGTCTTGCAACTATAAAATAATAAACAAATGATTACGACCCTATGTTGGTAGGCATTGATTCAGTGTTGTAGTTTGATGTGATTGAATCAATGAGAAATCAGTGTTGACATATGAATTCAGAGGTTTCTAATTCAAGTATGTTTGCCCATGTTCTGGGGTTGCTATACGGTGTCAGTATTTTACTGGTATTACTTGATTAAACTATACATGGGTTTCTCATACAGTGCTCTCTCAATGCATGTTAACGGCATCAAGGGTTGTAATTTGATATTGATGGCCTGTTTGTGCTGTCATGCATAATGTGGCCATTTATAGTAAATTCAAGAAATAGCTATAGATATGATGATGCATTCGTATTTTATACAACAAAGAGAGTATAATTTTTGTACCTCAAGTTAGCCGGTATATCCGTTCTTTAAAATCATTGAAATGCGCAGATATGGATTTGGTGCATACTTCACCGTCCTCCCAGGCTCAGAATGGTCGGCCATAATGCTCACATATGGTTTCCCTCTGTCTGTCATCGGTTTCGCTCTCAAGGTTTGACTTCTCATTTCTCACTGCTTACTGCTCATTCTCATTGAATTTGTTTTTTTTGGTTTATGTTGGTTCGAAAGTCTCTTAGGGCTGTATTAGACCACAGAGAGAACTCTTAGGTACTCATTTTTTTTCCACGCCATGATAAGCTTTACCAGGAAGGATGTCAGCATTTGTTGGTGTTTTAGAGAGGCCTTTGTGCATGTAGCTAAATGGCATTGGACGTTGACCTGCATCTTCTTAATTACTTTGTTGAGGGGGTGCACAGTATGCAGAGTTGAAACCAGTACCTTGCGTTACATTTGAGGATGCTTTCAAATTACGTGAACAAGCCACAGAGATCCTGCAACAGGTACTTACTAGTCTTTTGACTGTATGTTACGGTTCTGTTGTATTGGCTGGAAAGTGCTCTTCAGATGATCTCATCACATAGGATAGATCTAGTAATTCCGTTTAGCCAAAACAATTTTCTATACACATGTGTACAAGGCTAGATGAATGTTGCTGGATTGCTTTTCTTATGATCCTGCCTACTGCCGAGTGCTGGAAATGAAGTGAACTTGGCTGAAATGTGTCAGTCTGGCTGTGTTGACCCTTGTAAATTGTAGTAGACTCCTTTATAATACAGAAATTGATATGCAGGTCAGGAGCGATGTAACACGCTACAGGTATGGAGATGAGCAACATCTTGAGGAGGCTCTGAAGCGCATTTTTAAATATGGCCAGGTGCTGAATCAAGTTATCCAACATTCTGCAAGTGAAGTTGTTGTCTCATATGTATCAAAGTTATATGTTTCAGAATGTTCTTTGAGATGCTTTCAACTTATGGAGCATCATACCATAACATGTGCTTTTAGCTTTTAGCATGATCATGAAAGATAAGGCGTTTGTGTCATTGTGCATCTATGGCATCTCATAAACTAAAATAAGAAGAATTTGCAATTCTCTAGGATGCCCCAGTATTTTTCAGGAGTTCTATAAAAGTTCCACGGGAGAGTAGAAGACTTGAATGTTTTCAATTCAAGTTCAAACTGTGAATTTTGCTAGTGTTTATGATTGAACAGGGTGGAGGTATTTCAAGACGGTTTGCTCCTATTTTAGAATCCATTCGTGAGGAGGTATGTAATGGCTTATGTAGTGATTGCTGAGAAGCTGGATTTCAGTCACCATATGAGCAATTCTCACACATGACATGAAGTGTTATCATGTGAATGCATAACTTGATGAAAGATTCAGAAACTTGCATGTGTCTATGAAAAAATCTTACAGCATCAATGCAGATTCAACTTATCCCTACGTATTCTCAATCGGCTTCCCTTTTTGATGCCTGTTTTCTTTTTCCAAGATTATTCCCACTATTCACTGATCAAAATTATTTGATTCAGGATACCAGTTTATATGAAGTGAAGGTTAACACAAGCATTGTGAAAGATGAGTGGATTCATAATATGCGATGATTACCTGCAGAAGCAACATAACTTTTCTCTGTGTTATGCTGTTGCCGATCTGCAGGTTAGGGGTCCGGGCAGGTATTGCCTAACCTTAGTATTTGCAGCAAAGAACTTGAAGCTTTCAGATTTTGAGGATCGACAGGTATAATGCCAGTCCATAATCACCTGTCAGATCTTGCAGATTGTTTCAAAATTCTATGTCATAATTATGTTCCTCTGCGCAAGTTTGTACTGTGGAAGAGTTTTGGGCAATGGGTTTGTGAACCGAGCAGTAATTTTCCATCCACTACTCCCCTCCAAGGTCTGTCTGTGATATGTGAAACCTGTCTTTTTGAGTGCAGGCAAAGTTCCAGTCGTTTTTTGGACCTGGGGTGACTGCTGAGATTGGTGAGTTTTTGACATGATTTTCTGGTAGTTTGACAAAGTTACCATGAAGTGCCTAGGTTCTTTGGTGGAGAGCAATTCCCTTTTAGAATGA
Source organism: Polytrichum commune (assembly GCA_950295325.1). Classification (NCBI taxonomy): domain Eukaryota; kingdom Viridiplantae; phylum Streptophyta; class Polytrichopsida; order Polytrichales; family Polytrichaceae; genus Polytrichum; species Polytrichum commune. Next base: position 8,347,644 of record OX485806.1, on the reverse strand, counting down.
TTTCAGTATGTACTATTATAGGCTGTTATCAAGACATAGAAACATCTATGATCTTTTTGATTAAGTTCTGTGGTGATGATTCACTTACGGCAAGAACTAATTGAAGAATATGTAATTCTTTTTGTGGCAAAGCAGCTAAAGGTGAGGGAGAGCATATCTATGAAGTTCGACTAATTGCTGTAGATCCAAAGGCAGTTTCTACATGAAGCGCCAGAATGGTTTCATGTGTCAGTAATGCCACATGTCATGGAAGTAGGCCATTGTGAGAAAGAAAGTTCAAACTTCATCAGTTTTGAAGGCGATGTGGTTCTGGAGTGGTGTCTGCTTGCATGATATCCTGGAGATGAATGAGGCGCCATCAAAGTAGAGGAGTCCTTCACAATATTACTTCAACGATGTTCCCATCACTTTGTTCCATGTGGAAAAGAGCAATGACTAAGTTTGTATAATGACCAGATAGATCTCCGATGTGAGTGCGCAAGCAATGATCGATTTAGTTGAGGAGGGATTTTGATATGTAGTCAATGAGTATTGGAATCTTCTTATAAACAGTGTAGTAGTGCCCTAGGTTCTAGTCTTCGCAGAGAAAATGCTCTGATGTATCACTAATGCACTTATCTCATGGCTAGTGTCAAGTCACTGGGTTTGTGAATATTGAATGCTCATGAATTCAAGAAGTTCTTGCACAAAGACTGTTTTCTTTGCATCTTGAATGCAGCTTAAAGGGCTTGTAAGGCATAGATTTATGCGATGTAGGTTGAAAATGAGGCAATGGATGAGTACATGAATGCAGAACACTTAAGAGAGGGTCCTCGGCACTCAAGTAGAAGTTGAACTAAGGTTGCCATGTTAGTCTTTATAGCCTCAAAGTAACCTAATGGGTTCCTTGGAGGCAAAAGAAAGATCTCTTCAAATTGGGGGGCCATTTTTGGACCAGTGTTTTGGGTTGAAACACATATTGTGCATAGCTGGAAACAAACACACAGGTCTTGTAAATAACTGGGGTTAGAGCTCATGCCAAACTGCATGGGCCCAACTCTGCCAAGCCATGACCTCATCACATTTGAAATTTTGTGTTCTCAACTGAAAATTGCTGCCTATCCTGCCCGACTTCAAAAAACAAAATGTACTTGCATTCTTGAAAGCCGCTTGTTCACAAAACCCACATTGAGTGCACTTCACCTTCAAGGTCCAGAATCCAAACTACATGTTCACTATGAAAAAGTTGTAGTTGGCAAGAACTTGTGTAGTTGGCAAAAGCTACCTCCAAAGACGAAATCAAGCTGGCCTTCCTTGCATTCGAGAATGTGGCATATACCACATTTTTATGTGCCATATGACGTTTCCATGGATACCATGTTGAAGACCTTACATAAAACAAGAAATTATTACTAAGAATTAGAATACATACATGTGAAAATTAAGTTTGCGAATTCGGTGTTCATATTCCATTCGAGAGGTGGACAATATTCATTGACTAGATGGTGGGTGTTCATATTAAACTTGAAAGCTATTTTCAAAGCATGTTTGGTTTGGGGTGTTGTCCAAACTATTAAGGATACTTACAATGGGCAACACTCATTGGCAAGAAAGCTTGCTCCCTCATTCAAGTTTTTTTATGACCTTCTACAAGGGTCAAATGCACTTTGGAGAACCCTTCTCCAAATCTTCACGAAATCTAATTTGAAACATAAAATAATATCCATGCTAAGTGGGGGGCCCGCGGGGGGGGGGGGATGATGACATGTTGTGGAGGTTTGGATTAATTTCTTGTCAAGACATGACCCCTCAATGTACTAGGGGCGATAATGGGTTCAACATGTGAGCCATGGGGAGAAAACCCACTTGCTCAGTCATTGCATCACTTAGATGCTTGGGAATGGAAGGTAAACTGCCCACTAGGTTAATCACCGCACCACTTAAATGTGCTTGGAAAATGAAAGGTGCTCGTGTGCTTCACATTTATGAGAGCAACCTTTTAAGAAAACTATCCACTTTGCTAAATCTTCATGGCTAAAGAAAGGGGCAATAATGGTTATGAATCAAGTTTTGATAGGGTACCCAACAAACATTGAGCTATTGAGTCAGATACACCAAATGTATTGGTTCAAGTGTAGACTTGTGATTACACTACACCATTTATGATATTTGATGTCACTTACTATTTGAAGCTACCAATGCTATAATTATTTTTAATTATTTTATTGTTGAAGTAAATGTTACCAAGTAAAGATGTTAATATTTTATAATATCCAAACAACCAATTTGACATTTCTTGGTAAAAACTATATCTATAGGAAATAGGTATAGCATAGTATAATTTCAAATAATAAATGACACTAGATACCATAAACAATGTAGTTTAAAGAAGAAGTCTTCTTGAAGAAGGTTGCTCTCTTATATGTGTGGACACAAACCACCTTCCATTTTCAAGCATCCAATTGTTGCATTGACTACCCTACTGGAAGTTGTTTTCATGCCCGCCACGGACAACTATGCACATGTCGGTTCAATTTCACCCACAACTTTCACTTCCTCCCTAAGGTTCACATGGTTAAATGAATCAACACTCAATAAGAGTTTATATATATATATATATACGATGCCACACTACAAATATGATTTAATGTGGCATTAAAATTGGTGTGCCATGTTCATTAAAATAATATTTTCAATTATCATGTAGCACCATTTGTCTCTAGAATTGACACTAGGTGATTGCAAGACAAACAATGTGGGGTTGATGATGATGACTATGGGGCCACACTAAATCAATTGTCTATTTTAGTTGAACCACCTACTCCAAATCAAGATCCATCAGGGATCTACGGGGCACCATAATTTCGATTAGGCTAGGGCTGATTTCGGTAACTTCTTTTTGTGGGGTGGTTAAAATAAAGTTCCACGTTTCATGGCTTGGGCTTTTGTGCATAGTGGGACATGATTGCCAACTATCATATCTATTAGAGCACAAGTTAGTGAGAATGTCAAAAGTTTTCATAACTAATTATAAGCAAATAATTCCCAAAAGCAAGGGTCTGTAGGTTATAATCTAGACAACATGAAGGTATTTATTTTCATTTTTAGAATTTTTTTAAGCATATGCTTACAATCGGAAAGCGTCTCCAAAAGATTGTATAGAACTTAAAACTCTTGTAGGCTCAACACTAAAATTCCAAATAGTTGTGGGTGCTACATAGAGGAAGAAGGATTGCACACACTTTCTAGGGTTGAAGAAGAAAGCTGACAATCCGTTGACAATGGAAGATTTTTTTTGATGATGATTGACAATAATGCACACCCTTCCTGCCAACTTGTACACTGACAGTTCTTGGTTTCTAAGTTTCCAACTTTGGTTATGGTATCACCAGGGAATTGATAGTGCCATGACACATGTCCTTGGTTTTGAGTGCTAAAGCAAGGATGAATTTGTCTCAAAATGAAAAGTTTTGGTAGGCTCTAGACATTAGTAATATGTTTAGACCAACTTTTGGCTTAAAATATTCACTGTAATTTCAATTTAAAAGATACATTTAGCTTTTTTTGTTTTGTTTTGTTTTTGGTAGTCCTCTTGATTTCTATCTTCCTATAGGGAAAAATTGCACCCCCTTATAATTCCCCAGATTTGAAACAAAATCTCTTACATGATCAATTATGGGCGGCTCTACCTTAGTGTCGTGCCTTGAGCGTCCCTCGGGGGGTGCACCTTTCATTAAAACCTAGAATCACGTGCGTTCACTGCATACTCTAAAAACCCCCTATATACAAGTTATTTTTTGTGATATGAAGTAATACACATACAATTGCAACAATAAATATACAAGTGACAATATGTATACACAAAAAACATCCATTCATATATAGTCATTAACATAAGTATACAAATATACTTTTGAACAATAATCAACCCCTATAATATGTATAGCAAAATATCCTAGCTTTCATTAGCAAAGTCGTTGAAAACTTTTTCATCTCCCGGATGTAACTCATAAACATTTGATTCACCAATACATGTCATTGTAGCCAATGCAATTATTGTCTCTAAGTCTACCATCAAATGATCAGTAAGATCATATGTCCACTTGTTGTTAGCCCCTTTTTGATACCAACATAAACCAATCTCCTTGTTACTTTGAGCTGAACGAATCATTTCAAAACCCTAATACTGCCTCTGTCCCCGATATTACCTTGACACCTTGTACATGGTTCATACTACCCTATAAGGTTGCTAATGAAAATCGTTAATCCTAGTTAATCCTAATTTCATCCAATATGAAAACTTATGATATGTAGTATAGTAACAGTACCATACAAGTACAATTATTGTATGCTTTTTAAAGGCCTTCCATATATGTACGTAACTATAAATTATAACATGTATACCATATGTATACGTAATATGGCAAGGTCCAAATCAATACCCCTCCTGTGCACTCACGTATACTCGTACATGTTTAGTACAGTGCACCCCCCGAGGAGCGTCCATTTCAAAAAAACCCATCTCACATTGGGACCCTATCAAGATGGAATGGCAATATCCTACTATAGACATGGTATGTCACATAACATTATTCAAATTCATAACAATGTTCTGTGGGATTGACAATATTTCACACAATATTCCCATACATTCTCCAATTCAATCTGAATGTGGAGAATATTATGTGGAATATTGTCAGTCTCATAGAACATTATTATGGATTTGAATAATGTTATAGTTAGCTTCTAGTGATGGTGCTTTCTATGATCAAATAAAAAACAAACTTCTAATATTTTATTCAGAGCTTGAGTATCACCCCCAGGAGCTATAGCTTCCTATTGAGCATACAAGGATAATCAAATTCAGCCTTCTAAGTTACGGAGGACGATGTCCTACCCCCTACGAGCCTTTCGGGGGAGGTAGATACGGGCAGGGGCAGCTGCCCCACAATGAAACCGGGATTTTCAGGACCCGACCAAAAACTTTTGCCCCTCCCGCCCGACTTCCAAAAAACCATTGCCCTTGTAGTTTTGAAGGCCACTTCTCCACAAATCCCATATTGAGTGCATTCCATCTCCAAGGTCTAAAATCCAATATATATGTTCACTTTCATTGAGTAAAAAAGCAATTGATTGGGATTTCATTTTTGAATTGAAACTAACAATAAAGCATGTAATTAACTTGGAAGTAAAACCAAATATTACAAAACCCTCATTAGCACAGAGGTTGTAATTTTGTGACTTGCCATTGAAAGGGTCTTTGTCATTCTAAAGTGGAACTAAATATTATAGTATTTTTATTTTATAATAATTTCGTTTATACCTTTTAATTTCAGTAAGTATTCATACACACTCAAACTAATTAAGTGTGATAATGTGTAATTAAGTCTAAAACATCCTGATTAATCCTGATTAAGCCCAATTAAATAAGAAAGTATGCTTATCAAATTAAATAAGCCGAATTACTTATAAATTGCACTTAATCATTATTTAATCCATATCTGATGAATGATGTGCTTAATTACACTTGTTTAGGCTTCATTATGCTTAACTGGGCTGAATGCACTTACTTGCACTTAATCAGGCTTAATTGGTTCCAATGTGTATGAATACTTGTAGAAACCTTTGCATTGCGTTGAATTACCTTTTAATATGGTTATTTAGACTTAATTAGACATAATCACACTTAATTAGTTTGAGTATGTATGAATACTTTTTGAAAGTAGAAGGTATTAACGAAATTATTATAAAATAAAATTATTAGAATATTTTAAAACCTAATTTTAGTTCCACTTTAGAATGACAAAGACCCTTTCAATGGTAAGTCACAAAATTATAACCTCTGTGCTAATGAGGGTTTTGTAATATTTTTTACTTCCAAGTTAATTACATGCTTTATTGTCGGATTCACTTCAAAAAAAAGGACATCCCAATCAATCGCTTATTTACTCAATGAAAGTGAACATATATATTGGATTTTGGACCTTGGAGATGGAATGCACTCAATATGGGATTTGTGCAGAAGTGGCTTTCAAAACTGCAAGGGCAATGGTTTTTGGGAAGTCGGGTGGGAGGGGCAGAAGTTTTTGGTCGGGTCTAGAAAATCCCGGTTTCATTGTGGGGCAGCTGCCCCTGCCTGTATCTACCTCCCTTGAAAGGCTCGTAGGGGGTAGGACATCGTCCTCCTTAAGTCACAACAAGGGAATCATGGCACAATGCCATGCTTCTCCCCTCTATGCTTTCACATCCCAACCAAGGGTTGCAAATGAAGTTGATGACGATTCACATCTTCTTTACATTTGGTTTGTGTGTCCTTACTTGGTTTTCCCCTATTTTTTAGCCAAAAATAAATCATATTTTGGCTTCTTGGGGTTCCTTCACCAAATCATCATCTCTAAAGGAAAGATTTTATTAGAATTCTAACGATTCCGGAAAAAGTTTGATTACATTCCCAAGATGCTCCCTTCAAATTTAAATGCCTCCACTATATATACAAAAATAGATATATCATTAATTAAATAGGCCTTTATTACACTTAACATCCACTTTCACTTTCCAATAAACAAGTTATTTCAGCCATAGCATGTAATAAGATTTTATTGTATAAACAAAGACAAGAGTACAATGACTTAGCCACAATCCGGAGAGCATAACTCAAGGAAGCCCATGAGCCCACCAAGAGCCTCCAACTTGTAAAGTCCTAAAACTACAATGCAGACCCTAACAAGAATAAACATAATAGTCATGGAGGACTATGATCATATGACAACAAATGGATGGAAATGTGAATTGGCTGAAACTAACATATCTATCATAATTTTTTTCTCTAAACCCTAGGGCCTCCTTTTCTAAATCTACCTTTATTGTAGAAAATCTAATAGCCATTTTAGATGTACACATTAGAAAAACTACTACATCTCCCTTATGTAAATTATGTACGCTAATGCCTCAAATAATAACAAATGTTACACTTGTGTTAATTTGTAGGTGGTCTAGAGAGTCCATGCCCTGGGTTTGAACATGATACACATCTGTAACGTATATTTTCAATAAAGGGTGCACCCCCTAGGTCAAACATCTATTTTTGAACAATTTATGATGAGATTTGTAGTTATGAATAGATACCTAAGGACACTTGTTACGATGTAATTGGAGTATGCGAGGACTATGCTCACTAAATAGTTAGTACACCATTCTAAGCTCCATGACCAAATAATTAAAGAAGGTTGTGTGATCATGTAAAGGAAAATAACATCTTCATTTGACCTTCTCTAACTCTTGCATCTCAATTCTGAATTTGAAACTTGAAATGACAATGTTTATCTTTTGGAATTGCAAACTAGATGAGAAAATTCATGATTTGATCCAATAGTTAAAAGTGCTTGTGGGGTTGGAAGTGCTCACACCTTGGCTACATGCCTTAGCTTAGACTACATTATCTGAAGAACCTTTTACAAGGTAAATTGTAAGTTTGGGCTTGTTAAGGTAAAATTGTTTTGCAAGGTAGAATATTCTAGGGAAATGCTCTAGACAATTATTAAGCAACAGTTTGGATATACCATATCTTGGATATGTCTTCATGCATGTTGTGTACTTGGTGTTGATATAAAGTGTGAGTAAGTGGGCATGTCTAGCCCATGTATAGCCGATATGGTGTTACTTGGATCTTATCTCCACCCCCAACATACCTCTATAAGGTAGTGTAGGATTAAAGAAAGGGTCAAGTGTACTATATGGTCATGGCTTCTTTTCACACTCATTGATGTGAAGGGGTGCACCTCTCCAACATTAAATGCATGCAAGGGGTCCCACCAAGAGAATCTCTAGAATTAATGAATTGGCAACCCCATTGCAAGCTTCGCTTGATTGGTTTTGACAAAGAGTAGTTGCACCTTCTTTTTGGGAAAGGGGGAGATGGGATGCAAATGAGTCATTTTGCTTCGAATTTTTGTTTGAAGATAGATGCCATATATTATGTAATTCCTCATCCACAAATATTGGTTCCATCAAAAAATTAATCAGTGTAAAGAATTTTCAAACTAAGAAAGATTCAAACAATGCACTAAATATGATAATGTAGGATAAAATTATGTTGATCCATCATTTCAGCAAAGAGCTTCCCAACATGCTCCAAACAATAATCAATTAATTCATAAAGCAATGAGCTGCCCAACAATGGTACCCTTCCTACGTACACCTCACACAAATCTATACATTAAAGATTTGTGTTGGAATCTTCAATTTCATGTACTTTTTTTAATGATGTCATTGACGATCTTCATTGTTGTGATTACTATAAAATTGTTGATAAACACAATCATAAAGCTCATATATTAAACTTTGGAAGGTATACTAAACCATTGATGGAAGTTTTGCTCAAGTTGCAAAATAAGGACATGATGCATCCTTGAGATGGGGCACATGAGACAAAAAAGAGTAAGTGCATCCTTTTGCAATTTTTATTTGGGTGGGATTTGTCAACAAATAGCAATAACATTCCAAACTACATGGATTTAAGTTTCTACCTAGTGTTTACAAATAGAGAAGGTGAACTCTTTCACAAACATTCGTCACAATATCCATACCGATGTGTCAACATTACATAAACCATTCCAAGCTTCATGCCACTAAGTGTCTATGGAGAATTTACATGTCGATGGGAAGGGGTGCACCCTTTCACAATAAACATTCGATCGGGAGGGGTATTACTCCAACAGGTAGCATTAACATTCCAAACTATACGCCACAATAAAGTTTCCACCCAACATTCAATAAACAATGCACTTACAAAATACTCAGAGTTTAAAGTATGAACTGAAATGATCCAAGTTAATTAGGTCATTGGTGACACAACAAACATAGGCAACATCCTGAAGTTGAAACCGAAAGGAATGTACGGCTTCCTTTACACTCCTTCTAACTTCACATGCATCATTCGCAATCCAAAAAGCCGTACTCTCTAACTCAACTCCACTTAAATGTGCCTTGACTTTCAAGGCGTCAATCTGGTTGCTAGTATCTACTCCTTTGCCACAAAAAGCCTAAAGTATTCTAAACCCCTTTGCACTAAAGCCCATAACTGTTTCATGCCTCCATGCAAGGAGGAATGTCGGTACTGGACATGGCCTAACTCAACTCTTCATTTGTCCTCTCAGTATACTCTACCCGAATATTACACTATTTATACAAAAGGCCATGAACCTCAAAGGCCATAAAAGTCGAGAATCTTGTGGACAGTGAGCCCATCTATGGGGTGAATATCCAGTTGGCGCGTCAACCACTCCTCCACGCTCATGTAGAATGCAAAAACCTCTGTGGCCTCTTTTAAAAAATCGGCCTCATTAACTAGGATGCAGGTCAGCCGATCAAATGCTTCGCGTCCTGCCATTTCATGGGTACTGTATGCATGAAGGATGTGGTAGCATGCTTGAAAAATGCCTGGCTCGTTCTCTTGGAACCGCGCTTTTAAGCTGGTAACCAGCGTTTCAAAAGCGCGGTGTATTAGATTGTGATGGATGTATTCTTCCATGCACGTGCAAGTAGGCATGGGGTCTTCTTCCAGCAGCATGATTTCCTTGCCTTTCAAAGATTGCCCTGCCATGGTGGTGATTGAATGAATTAGATCTTCAATTTATGTCTACCTGCAGATCAACAAACCAACACTTGGGTTAGGTAATACAGCTTGATGAAAAGCCCCACACCCCAGGAAAATCAAACATTGAACTGCTCCAACTATATGTTCAGAGTATGCTTAGTGATAAGAGAGCTGGTTACATTGCCTACTTCACTCCTATTCAGGCATCCTTTTGGTTGCAGAACGATTGCCTACTTTTATATGCCCATTGTTATCGGGGCATCAAACAGAAGAGTTGAATGCCTTCTCTTAGGTGCCACCCAAAAGAAAAGAGAAAAAGAAGAATCAGAAGAAGAACCAGAAGTGTTTTCTGGAGAAAAAGTGCTCTACTACCTATAACAGAAGGCTTTTGTGGGGATAATCTGGGATTTTTTTTCTACATGAGCAAATGGAAACAACGAAGTGGAAGAGACCAGACACTAGCGGGTCCAGGAATCTCCACAGAAGTACTGCATCATGATCGGTTTATAACAAACCTGCAAAGATTCCTGCAAACTTGCAAAGATTCCTACAACACAAAGCTCAAGGGCTCCCTGAAATGTTCAAATCTTTCACAAGAGTGCATTGCTATTCTCGCAGATCATTCCCACTTCTAACTCTACAGATAAGACCACCGCTCAGATATCGGAGCATTCTAGAGCCCTTCTCCGGGGTTTTGCTTCAACCAGAGAACTCTTGCATCCCCAGCAGCTACTGCAACGAACTAGCAAGCAACAACAAGTCTAAAATATTGGTTCCTTTCATCAGACTACTTTCACATAGACCGAACACCAAACAATATGAGAGAACTTCGAAGAGATCACCATCTTCCCAATTGGGAAGAGAGATCCATCTTCACTGAACTGCACACATGGTCGGCTCTCACGATGACTTAATCACTAAACTAGACTTCAGAAAAACTCCAAAACAGAAAGCACATCCACACCAGAAAAGCTCCAAAACATCAACGCTACCAAATGCAAACTGCTCAGAGGGTAAGGCATGATACTCATCGAGTACAAACTGTACTCCTTCTGCCAGTGGAGAAGTTCTTGCCTTCCTTCCGGATGAAATGAAATGAGAATCAGCTTGCGGATTATTAACACAATTATGAACCCTGTAACAGCTACTATCACAAAACAAAGTGACACGCAGAAAGAAAGGCTGAATGTGCACAAGTTGGAGAAAACAATGGCAAGAGCAATGTGGCTCCAAATTGCAATGCTGTGAAAGCACGGAATGCAATGAATGCCAACCTTACCCAAAAGCTTAAGCCGCAGCACCAGACCTGAAAATCGAGATTACTAGAGCTGAGAGATGATGAGAGATGGGAATACAGCAAAGAAGTTGTGTGTCCCTCTCTTCTTATTAACACCGGGGGTGTGTCACCGTGTGTGCACGTGGCCCTCATTTAGTTGTTGTCTTGAAAGCTTGAGGATTACTGCAGCACCTTGAGCTTATCTTTCCTCTGAAATTTACTCACACTTACATGGCGCTGGAAATTGGGAGCATACCCGGAAAAACAATATTGTTGGGATCGCTGCATTAAATCCGGGTGGGGGGTGTGGAGGTGACAGCTGGCAGTCCCCATGCCCAAACCCTGATCAATTGTAAATGCAGCGATTGCAACCAATTTGGTTGTGTCACCGGGCTCCAAAATTTCGGCAATGTAAGAATGTGACCGATTTTAAGAGAAAAGTTAAGCTGATGGTGCAGTATTCCACAAGGTTTCGAGACTAACCAATTGAAGGACACGTGCACACATCCACATTGACTGTTGACAGCCTAGCTACCCAGAATTCTGATATCGTCAATCTACAATGGTGAGTGCTTCCAGTTGATCAAAAGCTGAATGAAGGATCATGTGGTCCTCTTATCTCAAACTCTCAACCTACTCACTATGTTCTACAACTCCAGGCCTTTGGATGCAGCATACTAACCACTGGTTGTGAAGAAACTCCCAACAGTCCCCCACCAATATTACTTACTTGCACGTGCATGGAAGAATACATCCATGACAACTTAATACACCGCGCTTTTGAAACGCTGATCAAGAGAACGATCCGCGCATTTTTCAGGCATGCTACGACATCCTTCATGAATACACTACCCACGAGATGGCCGGACGCGAAGCGTTTGATCGCGTGGGCTACATCCTGATTAATGAGGCCTTCATCTTTTGAAACAGAACAACAAGATTTTCGCACTCTACATGAGCCTGGGGGAGTGCCTCAAGTGCTACATGGATTTGCAGCTTAAGGAAATGCTACTCTTCACAAGAGAGATAGATTCTATTGGGAAACATTCATTCATAAGTACTCTTGTGCAATGCGAAGGAGCTGGGCCACCAGATCTCGGGTGGACACCACGTTCTATCCGTACCCGCAAACCAGACCTGAAGTGCGAATATTCCAGGAATACCACTCTTGGTATTTTATTTTGTGTGCGTTTTCCAGCGCACATGGGGATGCTTAAGTTTTACAACTACACTGAATATCCCAATGAGTGTGTGTTACTATTTGGAGTTACGCAGTGCAATAACATCTTAGTCAACAGTTCATTTTTTACTAACAAAAGTTTCATAGGTTGTTCGGACATTCAAGAACAAAAATGATTTTGCTTGGTAAAATATGACATTGTTAATACATAGTTCTAGCATTGCGAAAGTCCGAACAAGAACACGAGCTCAATGATAATCATTGTAGCAATTTGACTTCTTTCATTAAGGTTATTTTCCTTACATAAATTGTATTCTGTTATCAAAATATTTTTTGTTGCAAAGGGCTCAAAATGATGAATCCTACATGATTATTTGACACATCTGTTATGCATTGTTGGGCATAACACTTTTCATCTACTATCAGCTATATTATTCCAATAAAATCGTTGCACCTCTTGACCCGAATTTTTATGTCTGAATCTGCGAGTGTAGTATTCCGCTACGAGAATAACAATAGTATTGTTCTGAATAGAATCTCGCTTATTCGTGGCCCCACCTAGCATATTGACTCAGGTGAATAATGTTATAGGGTCACTGATATAATTAGTGGAATTAGTATATATCATGGCAACTAAGTTTGTATAAAATAGAATTTATCTTGTATACTGTACATGGTTGTTTGCTTTTGGGCACAACTTAATCCATCATGGTGCCAAGGGGGGGGGGGGGGCAGTTTTCATAATAAAAAGTACATATTATTTTATCAGGTTTAATTCTCGTTTGTACATCATTATCTTTCAGTGAATTATGCTATCATGTTGCAAAGAGTTCAAAAAGCCAAATGACATCTTATATGGGCCATATTCACATTTGGAGAATAAACGAGTACAGAAATATGGAACTTTATTCTGCCATGGGTTGTAGGATGTGATGAGAGGTCCTTGAATTGGGGGCTGAATGGCGAACATTGAGGTGACATTTCAAAGGAAAATTTAGATGTCAATTGACATTCATTTTTGTTTTTGAAAATGTCACATGACACTTTGGATTTGAAGTTGAATATCAAATGAAATTTGTCAAACATACACACTGGGGGGGGGGGGGGGGGTTGAGTTGTAGGCATGTGGACAAAACCTTATTATGGAACAATGTAATCTTCGAGTAAGTCTCTGGATGCCAGTATGCCTTTTATATTAATTAGCGTGGATTGCCATTTAAGTGGGATTCAAGTAATAAAAAGTTGATGTTTTGGGGAAAACTAGATTGAGTGTCATTACTCCAACATTACGTGCAAACTACGTTGATTATCCCAATGAGTGCATGTGGTACTAATTCCCAGAGCGTGCACTATGTCGCCAAATCTCAAAATTAGTGAGGGTTAATTTTTTACCGAGTGATACTAAATTCATGAATACATGTTCGTTTATCATAAATCTCAAGAAAATTAATGCGTGCTCTAAGGTGGGAATCAAACTGAATGTGGGGAATATCAAGGAATATTCTATGAAATACTGTCAATCCCACAAAACATTGTTATGGATTTGAATAATGTTATAAGTACGTAGATTGAAGACTTGTTGTTAAAGTACATGATATTTGGAGTACTACACGCACAATCATACATTTACCAAACATGGTCATTAGTAAAAATAATGGGGAAGGCCAACTATGTACTTACTTATCCTTTCTTAGCCTAACCTTTAAAATCCAATTGGCTCATCTCTAACTGGCTCACATAGATCTCCTCGTTCATTGCATTCTACCCGTTTTCTATAACTTTTGATCTCAACTTGAATCTTGAGACTTAGAACGACTCTCCTTATGATTTGTAGTTGCTAACCAAATGAAACAATTCCCAATTGGGTCCAATGGCCATATTGGTTTTTGCAATTGGAAAGTGCCTACAATAGAGCCATTGCCTTTTATGATTTAGCGATATGTAGCAATGCTTGTAGCTAAGACCTAAGCACATGCCTGGAAGTTTCTTAAAAGGGGAAACACTCATTGGTTGCTTGGCACCAACACCCGCTACATGAATGGAAGGGCCATGGTGTGGCCCAAAGTACCCAAGTTGCAACTCCAATGGTCCATATTAAAGACCTCAATCAATTGCATCAAAACAATCTAGAGGCTAGGTTTGCACATTATAAAACTGGACTTGTATTTAAAAATAAAGAAATTAAAATGGCAAGGTTGTCACATTGGATATGCCATCAACCGTTCCATCCAATTTGACAGTATCGGAAGGCTTGTGTGGGTTTTCATTGGTGACCACCCCTGAACGACATATGTTAAAATTTAAAATTAAATAATAATAAAAGGTTGACTTTACATGTTGTCTTGACTACACTAAATAGGTAGATTAGTGTTAGATGAAGATTAGTGTTGGATGCAATAGTTACCTAAAACACTAATTTTCAACTGATATTACAATTAGTGTTTGAATAGGGTTTGAACAAATTATACCTTTTACGAGGTTCTCATATTCTTCTTCCTTCAATTCTTCATTCCAAGATTTACAAAATATCATCTAACACTAAATGCGCTCATGTAAATATTTAAAGTTACTACTTGGTACAAATAGTGTTAGAGTTGACATTTAGTGTTCTAACACTATAGAGACAATTTACATTTAGTGTTTTCGTCGACTATTAGTGTTTCCAACACTAATCTACCTATTTAGTGTAGTTGCATCAAAAATCTAGTTTGACCCAACCAAATAACCAATCAATTTGATAGTTTGAATTGAAAATTTAGAACACATGATTAGTCGATTGGTCAATTGACCATTTGGCCCAAATTTTTTGGTCAAGTGGACAAGTTGACTAGTCATTCCGCTTGGACAAGTCCATTGGTCAACTCAACCAATCCATTTAATTTTAATTTTAATTTTTTTTTGCGTAGGTCAACTTAGACATCATCTATATAATTATGAATATAAATAAATAAATATACTCCTTCGCCCAAATCATGCCTCTAGTCTTATGTTTATTAGCTTGGACGAATGCTCTCGATGAAGGGTGCACCCCAGGGTCGACCACAATTATATTCTTGAAGCATGAAGTCCAACTATGGTATGTCCATATTTCAAGTGGTGAACTTCAAAGTGGTGTCTTCAGTGGCTTCATATTGAGTAATCGGGACTAATCCTCGAGATGTTGTTGTAGATCACCACACTAAATAATCCTATTAGTGTGAGTGAAAAATTAGCGTGGAATTGATTAGCATGAGCCATATTAATTTTCTAGTCAAGGTGAAATTAACATGGGTATGAGACCCCAAGTTTTTCCAAAGTCTTCATGAGGACTTTCAACCAACATATTGAATATTAGATATTGGACAAATGTAACACAAAATTAATAATCACCCATATTATTTTTCTATAACAATAATCAATGTGGTCCATGTTAATTTTCTACTACAGATTTAGTGTGGGTTGAAATTGAATGCAGTCCACATTATTTCTCATTATGAGAATTAGCACAAGCTCTAAAAGCTTACTATGGTCCACAAGAATAGGACTACTTAGTGTAGCTTAGACATATGGCATCCCACCCCATTGCGACCTGTGCATATGAATTAAAGCATACATCGATGCCCTTGCATGCCCCCCCCCCCCCATATGCATGTATGCCCATGCTCATAAGCACAAGATGCTTAAGAATGTTATGATATATAACAGAAGACACGGTGGTGGTGGTGGCTGGCACCACACCATTTCGCACCGTTCTTATCTTAACAATAAAAGAATTCGTAAAGAAAAAGAATCATACATCAAATATTCCCTTCTAAAAGAAACGTATGATAAAAGATAGAGAAAAGAAAATAAATATGGAAAGGTGAGGGAAACATAGGTTGAGACATCCTGTGGTCATATTTTGAGGACCCATATGAACAAACGCAGATTGCTTAATAATGTTATGATAGATGGTCTATGCCACAATTTGTTAATATTGGATACTTGTTCTACATGGAACTGTACATGATCATATTTGACAATGCATTGTTGTTGTTGTTTTGGATATGAGACATGCCTAATAGCAGCCCAAGAGCAGAAGGCTTGTGTTTAGATATTAGGTATAGATTATGTCTATTATCTTAGTTCTTAATGTACTAGTGACGATTGCATGAAGTGTATTGTTGACACTTGAACTAGTATACATAACAAGCTTCTCTCCTAATCTTCGTAAGATGTGCAAGACGAAAAATTGCATGTTTGCCACACTGATTATCCCCATTAGTGAGGTAGGGATATTTAATAGTGAGTGTGGGAAATTAGTGAAGTTGACATTGCATTTTTTTTACGCTATAAAATTAGTGCTACCAAAAGATCTAGGAAGCATTGTTCGTCCTGACACTATTCACTACAATTTTAATTTCATAGGAGCACGGTTCACGAGAAGTACAGGTACTATTCACTAACAAGCATGTGTTTGCATATAAATTATTATTTTTATCACACTACACGCATTAATTTTCTTGAGATGTATGGTAAATGAGCATGTATTCATGAATTTAGTAACACTCTGTAAAAACAATTTGCCCTCACTAATTTTGAGACTTGGCAAAATAGTGCACTCTCTGGGAATAAGTACCACGCGCACTAATTGGGGTAATCAGCATAGTTTGCACGTAATGTCAGAGCAATGACACTCAATCTAGTTTTCCCCAAAACATCAACTTTTTATTACTTGAATCCCACTTAAATGGCAATCCATGCTAATCAATATAAAAGATAAATTGGCATTCAAAGACTTATTAGAAGACAATATTGTTCCTTAAGAAGGTTTAGTCCACATGCCAACAACTCAACCCCCCCCCCCCCCCCCCAAATGTGTATGTTTGACAAATTTCATTTGATATTCAACTTCAAATCCAAAGTGTCATGTGACATTTTCAAGAATGAAAATGAATGTCAATTGACATCTAAATATTCTTTTGAAATGTGACCTCAATGTTCCCCATTCAGCCCCCAATTCAAGGACCTCTCATTACATCCTACAACCCATGGCAGAATAAAGTTCCATATTTCTGTACTCGTTTATTCTCCAAATGTGAATATGGCCCACATAAGATGTCGTTTGGATTTTTGAACTCTTTGCAGCATGATAGCATAATTCACTGAAAGATAATGATTTACAAAAGAGAATTAATCCTGACAAAATAACATTGTACTTTTTATTATGAAAACTGCCCCCCCCCCCCTTGGCACCATGATGGATTAAGTTGTGCCCAAAAGCAAACAACCCTGTATACAAGATAAATTCTAAATATGCAAACTTAGTTGCCATGATATATACTAATTCCACTAATTATGTCAGTGACCCTATAACATTATTCACCTGAGTCGATATGCTAGGTGGGGCCACGAATAAGCGAGATTCTATTCAGAACAATACTGTTGTTATTCTTGTAGCGGAGTACTACACTCGCAGATTCAGACATAAAAATTCGGGTGAATAGGTGCAACGCTTTTATTGGAATAATACAGCTGATAGTAGATGAAAAGTGTTATGCCAAACAATGCATAACATATGTGTCAAATAATCATGTTGGATTCCTCATTTTGAACTCCTTGCAACAAAAATTATTTTGATAACAGAATACGATTTGTGTAAGGAAAATAACCTTAATGAAAGAAGTCAAATTGCTACAATGATTATCATTGAGTGCGTGTTCTTGTTCGGACTTTCGCAGTGCTAGAACCATGTATTAACAATGCCATATTTTACCAAGCAAAGTCATTTTTGTTCTTGAATGTCCGAACAACCTATGAAACTTTTGTTAGTAAAAATTGAATTGCTGAGTAAGATGTTATTGCACTGCATAACTCCGAATAGTAACACACACTCATTGGGATATTCAGTGTAGTTGTAAAACTTAAGCATCCCCATCTGGGCTGGAAAATGCAAACAAAATAAAATACCAAGAGTGGTATTCCTGGAATATTCCCACTTCAGGTCTGGTTTGCGGGTACAGATAGAACGCAGTGTCCACCCCAGATCTGGTGGCCCAGCTCCTTCCCATTGCACAAGAGTACTTATGAATGAATGTTTCCCAATAGAATCTATCTGTTTTGTGAAGAGTAGCATTTCCTTAAGCTGCAAATCCATGTAGCACTTGAGGCACTCCCCCGGGCTCATGTAGAGTGCGAAAATCTTGTTGTCCTGTTTCAGAAGATGAAGGCCTCGTTAATCAGGATGTAGCCCACGCGATCAAACGCTTCGCGTCCGGCCATCTCGTGGGTAGTGTATTCATGAAGGATGTCGTAGCATGCCTGAAAAATGCGCGGCTCGTTCTCTTGATCAGCGTTTCAAAAGCGGGGTGTATTAAGTTGTCATGGATGTATTCTTCCATGCACGTGCAAGTAAGTAATATTGGTGGAGGACTGTTGGGAGTTTCTTCACAACCACTGATTAGTATGCTGCATCCAAAGGCCTGGAGTTGTAGGACATAGTGAGTAGGTTGAGAGTTTGAGATCAGAGGACCACAAAATCCTTCATTCAGCTTTTGATCAACTGGAAGCACTCACCATATATTGTAGATTGACGATATCAGAATTCTGGGTAGGCTGTCAACAGTCAATGTGGATGTGTGCACGTGTCCTTCAATTTGTTAGTCTCGAAACCTTGTGGAATACTGCACCTTCAGCTTAACTTTTCTCTTAAAATCGGTCACATTTCTTACATTGCCGAAATTTTGGAGCCCGGTGACATTACCAAATTGGTTGCAATCGCTGCATTTACAATTGATCAGGGTTTGGGTTTGGTGACTGCCAGCTGTCACCTCCACACCCCCCACCAGATTTAATGCAGCGATCCCAACAATATTGTTTTTTCGGACATGCTCCCAATTTCCAGCGCCATGTAAGTGTGAGTAAATTTCAGAGGAAAGATAAGCTCAAGGTGCTGCAGTAATCCTCAAGCTTTCAAGACAACAACTAAATGAGGGCCACGTGCACACACGGTGACACACCCCCGGTGTTAATAAGAAGAGAGGGACACACAACTTCTTTGCTGTATTCCCATCTCTCATCATCTCTCAGCTCTAGTAATCTCGATTTTCAGGTCTGGTGCTGCGGCTTAAGCTTTTGGGTAAGGTTGGCATTCATTGCATTCCGTGCTTTCACAGCATTGCAATTTGGAGCCACATTGGTCTTGCCATTGTTTTCTCCAACTTGTGCACATTCAGCCTTTCTTTCTATGTGTCACTTTGTTTTGTGATAGTAGCTGTTACAGGGTTCATAATTGTGTTAATAATCCGCAAGCTGATTCTCATTCCATTTCATCCGGAAGGAAGGCAAGAACTTCTTCACTGGCAGAAGGAGAACAGTTTGTACTCGATGAGTATCATGCCTTACCCTCTGTAGCAGTTTGCATTTGGTAGCGTTGATGTTTTGGAGCTTTTCTGGTTTGGATGTGCTTTTTGTTTTCGTGATTTTCTGAAGTCTAGTTTAGTGATTAAGTCATGGGGAGAGCCGACCATGTGTGCAGTTCAGTGAAGATGGATCTCTCTTCCCAATTGGGAAGATGGTGATCTCTTCGAAGTGCTCTCATATTGTTTGGTGTTCGGTCTATGTCAAAGTAGTCTGATGAAAGGTATCGATATTGTAGAGTTGTTGTTGCTTGCTATTTCGTTCCAGTAGCTGCTGGGGATGCAAGAGTTTTCTGGTTGAAGCAAAACCCCAGACAAGGGCTCTAGAGTGCTCCGATATCCGAGCGGTGGTCTTATCTGTAGAGATGGTCTTATCTGTAGAGTTAGAAGTGGTAAGGATCTGCACTCCAGTGAAAGATTTGAACATTTCAGGGAGCCCTTGAGCTTTGTGTTGTAGGAATCTTTGCAAGTTTGCAGGAATCTTTGCAGGTTTGTTATAAACCGATCATGATGCAGTACTCCTGTGGAGATTCCTGGACCCACTAGTGTCTGGTCTCTTCCACTTCGTTGTTTCCATTTGTTCATGTAGAAAGAGAAGCCCAGATTACTGCAAGCAGAAGGTTATCCACACAAAAGCCTTCTGTTATAGGTAGTAGAGCACTTTTTCTCCAGAAAACACTTCTGGTATTTCTTCTTTTTCTTCTTTTTCTTCTTTTCTTTTGGGTGGCACCTAAGAGAAGACATTCAACTCTTCTGTTTGATGCCCCGATAACAATGGGCATATAAAAGTAGGCAATCGTTCTGCAACCAAAAGGATGCCTGAATAGGAGTGAAGTAGGCAATGTAACCAGCTCTCTTATCACTAAGCATACTCTGAACATATAGTTGGAGCAGTTCAATGTTTGATTTTCCTGGGGTGTGGGGCTTTTCATCAAGCTGTATTACCTAACCCAAGTGTTGGTTTGTTGATCTGCAGGTAGACATAAATTGAAGATCTAATTCATTCAATCACCACCATGGCAGGGCAATCTTTGAAAGGCAAGGAAATCATGCTGCTGGAAGAAGACCCCATGCCTACTTGCACGTGCATGGAAGAATACATCCATCACAATCTAATACACCGCGCTTTTGAAACGCTGGTTACCAGCTTAAAAGCGCGGTTCCAAGAGAACGAGCCAGGCATTTTTCAAGCATGCTACCACATCCTTCATGCATACAGTACCCATGAAATGGCAGGACGCGAAGCATTTGATCGGCTGACCTGCATCCTAGTTAATGAGGCCGATTTTTTAAAAGAGGCCACAGAGGTTTTTGCATTCTACATGAGCGTGGAGGAGTGGTTGACGCGCCAACTGGATATTCACCCCATAGATGGGCTCACTGTCCACAAGATTCTCGACTTTTATGGCCTTTGAGGTTCATGGCCTTTTGTATAAATAGTGTAATATTCGGGTAGAGTATACTGAGAGGACAAATGAAGAGTTGAGTTAGGCCATGTCCAGTACCGACATTCCTCCTTGCATGGAGGCATGAAACAGTTATGGGCTTTAGTGCAAAGGGGTTTAGAATACTTTAGGCTTTTTGTGGCAAAGGAGTAGATACTAGCAACCAGATTGACGCCTTGAAAGTCAAGGCACATTTAAGTGGAGTTGAGTTAGAGAGTACGGCTTTTTGGATTGCGAATGATGCATGTGAAGTTAGAAGGAGTGTAAAGGAAGCCGTACATTCCTTTCGGTTTCAACTTCAGGATGTTGCCTATGTTTGTTGTGTCACCAATGACCTAATTAACTTGGATCATTTCAGTTCATACTTTAAACTCTGAGTATTTTGTAAGTGCATTGTTTATTGAATGTTGGGTGGAAACTTTATTGTGGCGTATAGTTTGGAATGTTAATGCTACCTGTTGGAGTAATACCCCTCCCGATCGAATGTTTATTGTGAAAGGGTGCACCCCTTCCCATCGACATGTAAATTCTCCATAGACACTTAGTGGCATGAAGCTTGGAATGGTTTATGTAATGTTGACACATCGGTATGGATATTGTGACGAATGTTTGTGAAAGAGTTCACCTTCTCTATTTGTAAACACTAGGTAGAAACTTAAATCCATGTAGTTTGGAATGTTATTGCTATTTGTTGACAAATCCCACCCAAATAAAAATTGCAAAAGGATGCACTTACTCTTTTTTGTCTCATGTGCCCCATCTCAAGGATGCATCATGTCCTTATTTTGCAACTTGAGCAAAACTTCCATCAATGGTTTAGTATACCTTCCAAAGTTTATATGAGCTTTATGATTGTGTCTATCAACAATTTTACAGTAATCACAACAATGAAGATTGTCAATGACAACAATAAAAAAAAGTACATGACATTGAAGATTCCAACACATATCTTTGATGTATAGATTTGCGTAAGGTGTACGTAGGAAGGGTACCATTGTTGGGTAGCTCATCGCTTTATGAATTAATTGATTATTGTTTGGAGCATGTTGGGAAACCCTTTGTTGAAATGATGGATTAGCATAATTTTATTCTACATTATCATATTTAGTGCATTGTTTGAATCTTTCTTAGTTTGAAAATTCTTTACACTGATTAATTTTTTGATGGAACCAATATTTGTGGATGAGGAATTACATAATATATGGCATCTATCTTCAAACAAAAATTCGAAGCAAAATGACTCATTTGCATCCCATCTCCCCCTTTCCCAAAAAGAAGGTGCAACTACTCTTTGTCAAAACCAATCAAGCGAAGCTTGCAATGGGGTTGCCAATTCATTAATTCTAGAGATTCTCTTGGTGGGACCCCTTGCATGCATTTAATGTTGGAGAGGTGCACCCCTTCACATCAATGAGTGTGAAAAGAAGCCATGACCATATAGTACACTTGACCCTTTCTTTAATCCTACACTACCTTATAGAGGTATGTTGGGGGTGGAGATAAGATCCAAGTAACACCATATCGGCTATACATGGGCTAGACATGCCCACTTACTCACACTTTATATCAACACCAAGTACACAACATGCATGAAGACATATCCAAGATATGGTATATCCAAACTGTTGCTTAATAATTGTCTAGAGCATTTCCCTAGAATATTCTACCTTGCAAAACAATTTTACCTTAACAAGCCCAAACTTACAATCTACCTTGTAAAAGGTTCTTCAAATAATGTAGTCTAAGCTAAGGCATGTAGCCAAGATGTGAGCACTTCCAACCCCACAAGCACTTTTAACTATTGGATCAAATCATGAATTTTCTCATCTAGTTTGCAATTCCCAATGATAAACATTGTCATTTCAAGTTTCAAATTCAGAATTGAGATGCAAGAGTTAGAGAAGGTCAAAATGAAGATGTTATTTTCCTTTAAATGATCATACAACCATCTTTATCTAATTGGTCATTGAGCTTGGAATAGTGTACTAACTATTTAGTGAGCATATATAGTCCTCGCATACTCCAGTTACATCGTAACAAGTGTCCTTAGGTATCCATTCATAAGTACAAATCTTCTCATATTCCATTCAAGAATAGATGTCCGACCCAAGGTGCACCCCTTCCATTTGTAAATGTTGGGTAGACATTTATTTGCATGTGGTTTGGAATGTGATATTGTTCGTTGAAAAATCTGCCTGAATTAATATTGTGAAAGGATGCCAATGTCCCTTATATTTATGAATTTTGGGTAGAAGCTTAGCAGCATGCAACGTTGATTGAAATGTTATTTGTTAAAATTTCAAAACATCTCCCCTACCTAATGTTGTGAAAGGTTGTAAACATTCTATTTGTACATGTTGGGTAGACACTTAGTGTGTCACTAGGAAACAAATTGGAATGTAAATGCGTAAGAACGTTGAACTTTTACCCCTTCCAAATGCTTGTAGTGAAAGCCTAAAGGGTGCACTCCTCTCCATTTGTAAATGTTGGGTACAAGCTTAGTGGCATGTAGCTTGGCATGACATCATGTTTTATGCTTAACATGCTCCCTCTTGAATCAATATTGTGAATGAATTATGCGTGCATTTCTTCTTTGTGTAGTTGTTGGCCATAAACATTTCAAGGCATGCTATAGCCCAAAAAGCAAAGAAAGAAAAAACATTGATGCTCGACACCAATGTGAATGGGAGTCCATTACCTTTCATTTGTTCATCCCCATGATGTAGATTAAGGCATACGCCTCTGTTCCAGAAGGTGGACTCATGCCCCGATCACACCAAACTTTCCGTCTGGTTCCAACCATGAAATTATTGAGGATTATGTTCAGAAATAGATGTTGGCCCACTACTTTTCACACTATTACAGGCGAAGATGCCGACGGATAATGTCAGAACTGGCCGGTGTGATCAGCCCCTCAATGTCCATAGTCAGGGGGCAACCGATGGGTGTTAGTTGTCTGGTGCAATCCACAACGTGTGATGTAATGTTGTCTCGGTTGAAACATTTAAATTTTTTTGTGACAAAGTGGAACCCTTCCATTTGTAAAAATTAAGTACACTAAATAAGATATTTAGTGTTTGGTTATATTTAGTGTTGTTACCACCCTACCCTGCTCAACACTAATTTTCAATTACTTGACAATTAGTGTTAAACATAAATGTGCCGCTACCTTCCCTACTACCACCTCCTTTGTTATTTTTAATTTTCAATGCTTACTAACACCAAATTCAAACATGTAACTTCCACATATTACCATAGTTGATATTTAGTGTTTGAATTTACATTTAATGTTACTTACTTTCATAGGGTTATTGGTTTTTAGTATATGAGTTCGTATCAAACACTAAATATCCTATTTAGTGTAGTGACCTTCCTTGCCGGGATAGAGCTAGGGTGGCAACCTTGTTGGCATCACAAAAGAAGTGGCCAATCTAATAAGAGTTAAAGAATGCAAGCTAGAATGAATAGAATGGCTACAATCTCGGGGGGTTCACTCCCTCTTATATTTTGCATACACGTGCGTTTGGGACCTATTTATTGGGGGGCTATTTACCTTACAGAAAAGATTATAAGGTATGGTATTTTTCAAAATAAAGGTGTGATGGTATTTTACATGTGATGGTATTTTACATGTAATCCTTTTTCACTATTTAAAAACCCCCTATATTATATGTAAGTTTTTTACAAAATTTATCTACAATGAATATATTAGACCCTATTTTTTATCGCACGTTGTTCTACGATTTTCACAAGTGAACCCCCTGAGGCTACATTACTCTCCAGATGAAGAGGTGCAAGTTTGAATCTCAGTGTAGATAAATCACTTCAAGCAAAATTACATAGCTATGGTTGAGAGCGGTGGTAAATTCTATCTGTCTGTGAAGGTTGATATATTTAATGTTGTTACCACCCTACCTTGCTCAACACTAATTTTCAATTCCTTGATAATGAATGTTGAAAGATATGCTAGGAGATATGCTGTAATTCTCCTTTTATCATTGTTATTTTTATTTTTCATATCATTACTAACACCAAATTCAAACATGTAACTTCCACATATTACCATAGTTGATATTTAGTGTTTGAGTTTACATTTAGTGTTACTTACTTTCATAGGGTTATTGATATCTAGTGTATGTGTTTGTATTTAGTGTATCCAACACTAAATAATATCCTATCTAGTGTAGCTACAAGTTGGTACCCCT
This sequence comes from Polytrichum commune, assembly GCA_950295325.1. Lineage (NCBI taxonomy): Eukaryota > Viridiplantae > Streptophyta > Polytrichopsida > Polytrichales > Polytrichaceae > Polytrichum > Polytrichum commune. Next base: position 8,322,588 of record OX485806.1, on the reverse strand, counting down.
TATGTGTGGCCAAACAATGGCATGGCTGTAAAAACAAACCTAAAAAGTGTAAATTTTTGTTGCACTACATTACATAACTTGTATGACCACCTGCGCACCAAGAATTGAATAGACCATGTCCAGCTCCAACCATCATTCTTGCATGCAAATTGAAATATTTATGGACTTTAAAGCATCATGTTAGGGGCAACTTTTATATAAAAAGCTACATGGGGACATCTAGTACATAATTATGGAACTTTTTTGCCAAATCATTTAATTAAGCTCCGAATGAAACAAGGTCTTTTAGTTTATTGAATGAAAGAGTGAGGTTCAAGAAGGGTTAAGAAGGTTCAGCTCAGTGACCACACAACAAGGCAAATAAGAATTTGTACTCCCTTTTACCTAATCTTTTATTACATTCTATAATACATATATGCTTATCATAATTCCTAGTTATCTAAATTTGCCCTTGGTGAATATGGAGGTCAACCATGATGTCAACATTGATATCATTAGCTTTATCTATTTTAGCTATTTGCAACAAGACATGATTCACATAATATCATTTAGTTAAGTCTGTATGTTGGATGGGGCCAAGAATAAGCCAGATTCTATTTGGAATTGTACGTTGTTTACTCTCACAACAAAACACTGCACTAACAAATTTAGATTGAAAAACTTGGGTGGAGTAGTGTACTTCTATTATAAAAATGGAATGGATGTTAGCTACTAATTACTGTTATCCAATGAGAGAAATTGGAATTATAAAATTTATGAATTTGTGGATACTGAGTATTTTTTGCAGTAGGAAGCAACTATGGCACTGGGTATCTACACATGAAGTGTCTTGTATGGACAGTATTTACAAATGGAAGGAATGCACAGTCCCTTCACAACACTCATTCAAGAGATCGGATTCTCAACATATTCCATAACATGCCAAGTTCCATGCCACTAAACTTGTACCCACCACTTACCAATGGAAGAGGTGCACCCTTTCACTACATTCATCCATAAGGGATCTAGTCTCAACATATTCCTTTTATATTCCAAGTTGCACATGGCCACACTAAGTTTCGACTCACCATCTACAAACGGAAGAGGTGCAAAGTTTCACAAGAATCATTGAGGAGGGATCATGTCTTGATTTCAACAAACAAATTTACATTCCAAGTTGCATGCCACTAAGTGGGTACCCGCACCCTTTCACAATATCGATTGTTATGGGATGTTTCAACAAACAACATTCAAACATTCCAAACCTCATGCCACTAAGTAAGAATCTACCCAACATCTCCAAATGGAAGAGGTGCACCTTTTCAAAACACTCTTTCGCGGGGATGGCATAATTTCAACTAATATTAACATTCACAGTAATCCATGCAACATGCCGCACTAAGCTTTACCAGCATTCACTAAACACTCACTCATCGAAACGACAATCAGAATTTCATGTGCGAATTGAGCACCAAGTCATGTAGTAATTAATGGTCAGTGGTGATACGGCTGGCAACACATATTAGGCAACAATTAATACACAAAGTTGAAACTTGAAAGAGGAATATCCAGATCCTTTACACTCTTTCCAACTTCCTTCATATATATTCTGCTCATTATGCGGAGACCAAAAAGCTGTACGATCGATCTAACTTAAACTATGTGCCTTGACTTGCATGCCTGGCTGCACCAATCTGGTGCAAAAAGCTTACAGTATTCTAGACCCCTAGCACTACCGCCAATAACTGTTTTCGAGCGAGCATGCAAGGAGGAATGTCGGAACTGGACATGGCCTACTTCAATTGATTCTTCGTGCTCTCGAAGTAGGTCATGTACTCTAACCCCCAAAAAAATTTCACTAATTCTACAAACGTGGCTACAAAACTCGAGAAAGCTCAGTAGCCGTAAAAGTCGAGGATCCTATCGAATGTAGTTGTATCCATTGGCGCAATGTCCATGTGGCGCTTGAGGCACTCCCCCAAGCTCATGTAGACTGTAAACATCCCGGTGGCTTCTTTCAAAAGGTCCGGCTCGTTTACAAGGATGCAGGTTAAGCGATCGAACGCTTCTCGTCCCTCCATCTCGTCCACCGTGAACTGCTGGAGAATCTTGCAACATGCGTCGAACACATGAGGCTCGTGTTGTTGGAACCGGTCGCGCAAGCTACTGACCAGTTTTTCAAATGCCTGGTGTATCGCGTGATGTTGGGTGGATTCGTTTTTGCAATTGCAAATAGGGAGCTGGGGCACAGCTTGAGTAGCATTGCTCCTGCGACGGCGTCGGCGGCGGCCAAGAACCTCGATTCTCGAGTCTTCTTCGACCGATATGATTTCCTTGCCTTTGCCTTTGGAAGAGGCACTGGCCTTGGGTTTTGAGGTCCCTGCCATTATGGTGAATTGATGAATCAATTCTTTGCTGCAAGTTTAGTACCTGCACAGGAACAAACAGACCACACTTGGGTTAGTTAAACTATACTGTAGTGAACTGGTGAAACACTCCAAAAAACCCAGGAATTTAAACAAATTGTTGGAGAACATACTTAGAGTGTACAAGGGGTTTAACCATTCATATCCTACAGTTTCATGCCTATTTAGAGGCAATAGTCCTTGTGGTTGCAAGCCAGCCACTTTTACAGATTCGTGCACAACAGTTATAAGTCCACCGGCAGAACAATGTGCCCATGTTTTTGGGGGCATCGAGCGTGTTCACTCTTCTGAAAGGAGCCACCCCAGCAAAAACCAGAAAACCTCCTGCTTGAATTACGAGAGAATCTCTAGGATGTGCTGTTCTATTCAAAGAAATGGACACAAAGAAGTGGAAGAGACCGGAAAATGGTGGGCCCGGGGATCTCAACAGGATATGGTGGGTGGCCAAACCTGTAAAGATTCCCGAAAACCTGCAAAGATTCCTTCAAAGCAAAGCTGAAGGACTCCACTATAGAAACAACACCTTCTAATCACCATGTGGATTTGCAAAAAAATCCCACCAAAGTCGAGGACTCTCCAGCGACAACACCTACCAAGCATCCCTCGGTTTTGCAATGAAACGGTTAAGACAACTGAGGAACTCTACAGTAACAAACATGTATAAATCATCTTGTGGTCTTCTATCTGTTGAATGGAACACCACAGTGCATCCCTGTGATGTTCATATCTTTCACTAGAGTGCAGTGCTTTCTAAATCTCGCAGATCATCGCCACTTGTACCCATAGAGACAGAAACATGACCTTCAGACAACACATCCGTGAGGAGCATTCTAAACTTTCCACTCTCCCGGATTTTTCTTCAACAAGAAGACTCCTACATCCCGACAACTAGCAGGCAACCAATAAATCGACAATATAGGTACTTTTTCGCATAGAATGAAAACAGGTTGCCGCTCTCACCAGACTACTTTCACATAACTGAGTACACTAGCATATGAGAGAGCTTCGAAGAGATCACCATCTTCCCAATTGGGAAAAGAGATCCATCTTCGGTGAACTGAACACAAGATCGGCTCTCACAAAAAACTTCTACAACATGAACACGACCAAATGCAAAGGGGTACGTAGGCATGATGGACATCGACTACAAACTGTCTGTGTTGTCTGGCAGCGGAGAATTTCCTTGCTTCCTTCCGGATGAAATGGAATGAGAATCAGCTTGCCAATCATCAGCACAATCAAGCCTATAACTACTACCACAAAACACAGTCGAAAACACCGAAAGGCCGAATCTGCACAAGTTGGGGGAGAAAAATTGGCAGGAGCAATGTGGCTCCGAATTGCATTGCTGTGAAAGCACGCAATGCAATGACTGCAGAACTTACCCAAAAGTGTAAGCTGCAGAACCAGAGCTGAGAATGGAGAACACAAATGCTGAGAGATGAGAATAATACTGTGAAGAAGTTCGATCGGTCTCCTTCTTCTTATGACACCGGGGGTGTGTCACCGTGTGTGCACGTGGCCCTAATTTAGTTGTCGTTTCGAAAGCTTATGGATTACTGCAGCACCTTAAGCTTATCTTTCCTCTGAAATTTAGTCGTAAACATTCTTACATGGCGGTGGAAATTGAGAGCATGACCAAAAGAACATTGTTGGGATCGCTGCATTTACTGTAATGAGGTGGGTGATGGGAACTGACAGGTGTCAGTCCCCGGACTAAGTCACCGGCCAGACCCTGCTTAAATGCAGCCATGGCAACAATGTTCTTGTTCTGACGCGAAATTCCTAATTACTAGCAACATAAAAACGTGACCGATTTTTAGAGGAAATGTAACCTGAAAGTGCAGGAAATAACCAAATTAGGGACACGTGCTCAGGGTACTGACTGTTGAGAGAGTTCTGATCTTCTCCTCTGTAACCATGATGGTGAGATCTTCCAATTGATCAAAAGCTGAATCAAGGGTTAAAGTATGTGGTCCTCTGATCTCAAACGTGAAATTCACTCACTGAGTTCTACAACTCGAGGCCTTTGAATTCGAGCATACCAAAGCACCGATTGTCATGAAATGCCCAACAATCCTCCACCCATATTACACTTACTTGCACTGAATTGCAGGATTGGGTACATCCAAGATCACTTGATCCTCAGGGGCCTTTGAAACGTGCATCATCAGCATGCTAACAATCGACCGCTTCCTGCTTCGGATGCGTGCTCTGTCATTCTACACCAGCACACATTCCAGGAGATGGCCTGACAGTGGCTTTTTGAATCGCTTAAACCTCCGTCATCCTTGTAAATGTGCTCAATATTTTGAAAGAAGCAACTGAGGCATTTTCTATATACACGAGCGTGTAGAGTGCTTGAAGTGACACATGAATTTGCAACTCATGGATATGCTCACCCCATGTCAATTGTGTTGTTCTATGATGGACATAAACGCCAACTCCTCATGGAGCAAGCATGAATGAAGAGTCTCTTCTCTCTTAGACTTATGTCCTCTTTCGAGGGCATTGAGCTTTATATCCAAGTTTCTTGATCGAGTTTTATGACCATGCTCACATAGGGGAAATCAAACCCTTAAACTCTATCTGCTTAGTTAAGCCTATTGAAAAACACTATTCCTTCATTAAATTCACATTATTTGTGTTTGCATATGAAGGCTTACTACCAAGCAATCTAAGGGTTAAGGTGTTGTGTTTCATCCCACCTTGCCCTCCTTGTTCCCTCCTCATCCGCCCTGTTGTGACCATGTGGTTGTGAAGACCCTTGATTCTCATCCCAAGGCCGTACCACGGTACCACTGACATGGCTTGTTGGACTTTGTGTCAGGCCTACCTCTTGGAGGTGAGCTTGACGCAAATTCCGACAGACTACGAAACATTATTTCTAATTTGCCACATGAAAATTCATCTAGACTTTTCGTCCACAATGATTTCTTTTGGCCCTTAGGCCTTCACCTTCTAGTGTGAAGTGAAGTTAGACAATCTCCGCCTTTACGACCAATGAAAGATCTTGGAATGCAATGGTCACATGCTTTCAATCTCATGTGTGACGTGGGCCTCACATTGGGGACCCTATTAAGATTTGGTATCACAAACATGGGCAAGTAGGTATCAATGATGGGCCTTTCCATCAGATCAAAACACAAAACCTTCGAATATTTTATTCAGCATTGAGTACCGCACAAGGGAGCTTTTAATTCAGCCTTATGACTTAAGCTACAACAAAGGCATCATGGCACAATGCCATGCTTCTCCCCTCGATGCCTTCACATCCCAACCAAGGGTTGCAAACGAAGTTGAGGATGATTCCCATCTTCTTTTACATTTGGTTTGTGTGGCCCTGCTACTGCTTGGGGAAAACCAGCGCTTAGTTACAGATGAACCGGTTGAGTTTGAGAAATAAGCGGCTGAAGTTGGAGACTTCACGAGAATTACCCATCATTTTAGATGGATCTATACAAGAATATACCTCAACTGAATAAAAGAAAAACCGGAAGATTATGTCAACATGTAACTGGCTGGATTTAGAATCACTAGGAACTTTTCCTATTTTAACAAGAAAACGGTAAATCCGTGAGGCTCTGTCCTTTACTATGAAAGACTACAATTGTAGTTGTCCACTTTGCTCATGCCAATCCATGGTTATTCACTATACCAAACCTTTCTTGGATTTTGGGCACCTTCTTCTCAAATGCAGGTCAAGGATTGAAGCTACTCATTTATCACTCAAATATTTTAAAATGAATAATCAAGAACTGCCGAAATAACTATAGTTGACTAGATTTCTTTCAATGCATTTTAGGGAGCAATTATATATATATATATATAGAGAGAGAGAGAGAGAGAGAGAGAGAGAGAGAGAGAGAGAGAGAGAGAGAGAGAGTCCACATTAAATAAAGTGGACCAAAAATAACAAGAACAAGTAACGTCCATGTGTGAACGCAAAGTGGTTAGGAAATTTGCTCTTGAAACGAAGAAGTTGATGCATAGTCTCTGTCCTACAGACAGAGCCAACAAAAGAGGTCATCTGTTGGCTTCTTGTGGGATTCCTTCACAAAATCATCATCTCTTGAGGAAAGATTTTAACAGAATTATTCTAATGATTCCAGAATTAATTTAATCACATTGCCAGGAAATTGCCTTCAAAAGACGACGGGCGGCAGATAGCTCATCATGTTCAAACCTTTAGCTAAATCAAGAACACTGAATGCAGAGAACCGGCCGCTAGTTACAGATGAACCAGTGGAGTTTGAGGAATAAACTAGTTGATTCAAGTGTAATACTTCAGGAATTTATAGCTTAAGCCTTAAAATAATAAAGAAAAACTGAAAGATGCCAACATGAAACCGGTTGGACTTGGAAACACTAGGATCTCAACCGGTAGTGCTCAAAGTCCTTCCCAGACACTGATCAAGAAGAATGTTAGAATAAAGAGGGTGCGATTTCATCATAATGACAAGTTATTCTCAAGACCCATTGTAACATTATTCACTTGAGTGACCAAGTTGGGTGGGGCCGGGATATATGTCATGTAAGGTGCTGGAATTATACCTTGTGAATGTTTGTTTAAGCATATTTAGCTTGATAAACTTGGGTGAAGCACAGTCATTGAGTATTATTAGAATGGAATTATGGTTGATAGTAGCTAATTTATGTTATGATAGAGCATGGCGCGATTGTTGCAATATGGTTACAATAGTGAGTTTCTTTTTGTCATTTTGGTGCAAAGGGGATCAATGTAAATAGGTTCCCCATTTCTATAGGACAAGAGTAATAGGGCCCCGAGGGGTCCCAATGTGAGTTGGGTTAAATAAATTTCAAGCAATAGAAACCAAGGAAAAGTTAATCTCTTGTTTATCATTTGTTCATTTAACCATGTGAACCATGAGGAGGAAACGCCACTTGCATGTGAACTTGAACTAAAATGTGAATATTATCCTTAGGGGCACAAGCATAGTCAAGTACACAACTCCATTACCCTGCTTAGATTTAAATGATAGTGATTCAAAATTATATACTAACTTTGAATTTTGTAAAGGAAAAAATCGTAAACATTTGAAAATCACACTGATCTACAAAGCCAAATATTTTATGTTGATAAAATGTTTTTTTCTAAAAAAGTTTACATATTTTAGAAGGCAATGCAAGTAGTGTGCAAGTGGGTATATTGGAACAAGTAATTGTCCATTTTTTTTAAAATATGATAAATTGATGTTTTTCTACAAATTTTTGTTATGGTGCCCTCAAGTTTAAAATGAATTCAAGGAACTTGTAAGAAAAATCCAACTTCATTATATATAAGGTCATGAAATCTACGTCCAAAAGCAGAGTTAGCCATTACCTTTCGTGCAATACTTTTAATGTTAAGTTTTAAAATCTCATCTTGATATTCAATATTTGAGTACCTAACACAACAATAGAGAACACCATGGAAAAAAAATCTAATTTAAACAACACTTCGCTACTACTTTTAGGTGTTTGACCACAAAAATCACGGTTTAAGTATATCGGAGCATTTCTTTCTATATATACTTGACTATGCTTGCTCCCTTAATTAGTGAGTAGGAAAAACGACCTCAAGTATTGCATGTTAGTGAGTGAAAAATACTTGAATGCTTGAGAAAGGGAAGGCAAGTGTGTGCACACATGAAGTTGAGAGGACTCCTCCTTTACACTACACTAATTATGGTAAATATTGTGGGCAACACTATTGAGATTATTTCCACACTATAAACATCGAAGATAATACTATGGGCACACATTATCTACCAGCTTACAATGCATTTAGTATCGGAGGTCCACATTGTAGGTAACAATATTTCTATCGGATTAAGAATAATGTGCATTTGAAAGACTTCCGCTCTAGAGAAAGGAGGAGTCACCAATTCTAATTGTCTTGCTCAATACTAATTGTAAACTGCAGTATGATGTCACCAACTGTTACACTAAATGTTAACCCAACATTATTTGTCATTCCTTGTAGATTTTTTCAAGCATTATAGATTTACAGTGATGCAGTTACCGTCACTTACCAAAGTGATTGATCATCCAAATTTCAATCATCCATGACAATATTTCATCACAAGTTGATGACAAGAGAAGGTAGGGTCTTGGCCAATAGATGAAATCATCCATCACCCATGACAATATTTGTTCACTCATTCATAAGAAGTGTCATCCGAAAAGTTACCATAGTTCCATAAACTACCATATGACACAAAATATCATATTTAGTGTAGTTGCTTCTTACCATCAATGTCATGGCTTGTCCCATAAAAGCAGTGGGACCCACCATGATGTAAGTTATTGATGGGCATTGGGTACCTTCCTCTTGGGTCCTCACTTTCTTTGTCATTTTGTCGCACACTAAGGTACAAGTAACCCTATAACCATTACAAGGCTTTTAATTTTCAAGGCACATGGTAATGTCCTACAACCCATGATTTGCATACCTAAGGCATGTTTACACTACACTAAATATTGTACTTAGTGTCACCAATTACATTTGTCTTTACTCAAAACTAATTGTAAACCTAACATTATATGTCAATCTCTTGGAAGAACATTTGGGCATTATGTATTTGCAATGTTGCAATTACTTGCACTTACTAAGTGCTTTTTCCATCCAAGTTTCAATCATTCATGACAATATTTCATTACATAATTGTTAACAAATTGCAAGATATAACATAAGTAAATGAACTAAATGTAAGTTAGGGTGACAGTGATTGTAAACGTATTCATAAGCAGTGTCATTAAAAAAGCTACCACAATGACATCAAATACCATAATATGACACTAAATACATTATTTGGTGTAGTGACCACGGACCATGGTCCATGACCCCATGACCGTGCTCTAAATTTCAAGAGATCCCATAACCATTGCCAATCTTGACTTTCAAAGCACACCATAATGTCGCACAACCCATGATTTGTGTACATATGACCACACTTGAGTGCTTGTCGGTGTCCATCTTCTTAATGCCATGATGTGGTGTGGCGGGAATTAGATTAATCTTATTTTAATCCAATCCTCTTGGTTTAAATGGTCCATTCTCTTTGACCATGCACTTGTTTCTTAAAACATAGTCTACATGGAATTTGGGCCTTTTTTGTAAAGAAGAAAGAAAAAGAAACAAGCTTTATGGACCTTATGTGGTCACTCTTGTTAATTAGACACCTAGAAGTGAGTGGTTGTTATGGCAAGGCTTGTTGTTTAGAATGGACATCAAACTGACACGAGAATTCGGATTGCATGTCCAATATAGGTATGTTAAGTGTTTCGGGATCATTAGTATAGCCCTACCTCTTTCATACGACAATCTCAATATGATGACACTAATTTTGTAAACCAAACTTTCTAGTTAAAACCCACCTCTATTATGTGACTGTGGCATTGTTAACACGACAGTCATGGACCCCAAAATGTCATATGGTGAAGGTAATAAAATGCATATATGACAGGTCCCACACGTGTATAAGTACATAGTGAATATTAAATTTGTGTAACTTTCACATATGAAGTGTGGAACATGTTCAAACATGGGAACTAGGTTCTCTATCTCAAAACGTGATCAAGAGACTCATTGGCTTTTGTCTCTTTCACAACAATTTTTCACTTGAACCCTAAACCAAGGTGCACAATTTGTTTTCGAGCATTTTGAACTCAATATTTATCAAATCACTTTGATTTGTATATTGTTGGAAAGCATGATTGGAGTGCATACTTTGCTAATGAAGATCAATGAGAAAAATCAAGACTAGCCAAGGAGTCCAAAGATCTAGCGCTTCTTGTATTGAAACTGCAACTTGGAGAAGATGAGATGCCATTTGAAGATTATTTGATAATGGAAGGTGAAGACATCATTGAAGGTGAATATTGCATGTCATGGCGAGTTGATCTAGCCTTGGGACAGAGAATAAAGCCACCTAGTTTTGACCTTAATGTAGAGCCCTTGAACTCTTTAGATGTTGATGAGAGACCTACACCTGTTGTGAAAGTGGCCGATGCTCAACATCATGCTCAATTATTAACTACATTTTTTAATGGACAACTCATTAGAGTTCACTCATGCAAATGTAATGAAATTGCCGGCCATATCACATAAGCTCAATTATAAGATAATTGTTGCTAATTTGGAGTGGCAACATCAACGGACTGTTGATTCCTTCACAAGTCCATATAGATTTACATATTTGTAAAGACATCTGAAAGAATATTTATTTTGTATAGGTGACAAAACATCTAATGTCTGTTTTTATGAAGTACCTCATTATTATGACAAAGAGGTCCAATTTGTCATATTATTGAATATGTGACACCTCAATAATACGACAACTTTCTCGTTTCCCAAACATGTCATATCAAAGAGGTAAGATTTGTACTGGCGAATCATAATTGAAAGGGTCCACTATACAATTGTTAAACCCTAAGCTAGCTTACCTTTTCTAATTCAATCTCAGATTTCCTCAATTCTAACCAGTTGATCTATAAATGGACATTTTTGATCTCCCTATTTGGAGGTTTCTAATTTTTTTTTGCATCTGAACTCATAGCCTGAAACCCATAACAACTCTCTATGAGATTAGCAATTGTGGATTAGATTGGTCCAATTTCTTATATCATGTTCTATATTTCAAGATTTCAAAGCATGGACGTTTGATGCGGTGTGGTCCAATGGTGTCCAATGTTCAGTCTGCAATGGTGGCCGGACTAAGTGCCACTTCACACACGAGCCAAGAGCCGTGACCATGAAATTGTGACAGCCCAAAAGAAAGTGTCCTGGTAAGGCTGTCCCAACACACTTCCAACATCATGTAGTGTGGTCACGGACCCTCAAGTGTATTGTGAAGTTTTATGTGACTGATCAATCCCTCAATCAAAAGCTATTTCAATGTATTTTTATTCATGCAAGTTTTCATACACGATCAAATAGAATAAATCAATAGGTGCGAGTGTTCGGAATGCCACGGTCTCCCGGTTTTGTGTTAGGCCTACCTCCAAGAGGTGGTTTTTGAAAATAGTCCAAATGACCATGAAACATGATCCATTCGATGCCATGTAGGAATCCATGTAGACTTTACATCCATCTTGCATTCACTTACTCCGTTGGTCCCTGCTCTGCCTTTTCCACCAATGAGAGTGCTTGAAGTGTAATGGTCACGGGCTCTCAGTCTCGTGTGTGAAGGGCCCTGGTATGCATAATGCCGGGGAAATTTAAAGCAATAAGTATGAAAACCCTTTAATAACATACCTTATCATGTTGGTAGCAAAATATGACACATCACACCTACTGTGAAATTCCTACATATATTGAAGCCCCATATAACGCCAAGGTACAATTAAGAATTTCACTTTGAGTTTAGATTGAGATGAGGGCCCTGTGAACTCGAGCCTCTCTGCCCCAATTTATGACGCAAACCATCTCATGCTAGATTTCAAACAATCTCTCAGCAACACATTACACATACTTTTGAATCTTCAACTTAATATACTCTTCAAAACATCCTCCAATGTTGCAGAAAATTATACATGTAACCACGTGTTTGTTGTGATCTTCCATTTTCTCAATATGATCCAACAATCAAATGTGTAGTTGGAACCACTTCCAATAGAGCTTGCACAAAACTTTATATATGGTTCTAGAGCATGTATGCATTGATATGTGCAATTAGGTTGCCTAAATAGATTACCTCTTTACTCATGCAAGTTATCTTTGATCTAAACTATGGTAAGTAAAACTGATAACTTTGTTTTTCAATCCATATAGAAACCATAGTAAAATAACTTCATGTATTTTTTTAACGAGACAACAAATGTTCAAAACAATGTAAAATATCGATAAATTAGCATGAGGCAACTCGACAGGGTTGTCTATCGCGACGTCATGACGGTGTCGTGCCGTCATGTCGTGTCGTGTCGTGACGGACCCCTCCGTCACGACACAATAGGGTCCACGTAGGGTCAACATAGGGGGAACGGACTAGGGTGGGTAAAATACTTACCTTCTTGCCAAGGTGGCGTCCTATGTGGCAGAAAACGCCGACGTGGTCGTGGATATGCCTAGCGCCAGGTAAATCATTTTGCCATTTTGTTTACCATTTTGTTAAAATCAAAGTAGTAAAAAACGACTAAGGAGGGTGTGGGGCGGACGGGGGGGGGGAACGGAGCGGACGGGGGGGGGAACGGGGGCGGACGGGGGGGGAACGGAGCGGACGGGGGGGGAACGGGGCGCGGACGGGGGGGAACGGGGCGGACGGGGTTGGGAACGGGGCGGACGGGGGGGAACGGGAGCGGACGGAGGGGGGGGAAATTTTTTTTAAAAAAAATGGGGCGGACGGGGAAGGGGGGGGGGAAAAAAAAAAAAAAAACTGGGGCGGACGGGGGAGCGGACGGAGGGGCGGACGGGGGGGAACGGGGCGCGGACGGGGGGGGAACGGGGCGCGGACGGAGGGGAACGGGGCGGACGGGGTTGGGAACGGGGCGGACGGGGGGGGAACGGGAGCGGACGGCGGGGGGGGAAATTTAAAAAAAAAAAAATGGGGCGGACGGGGAAGGGGGGGGGGAAAAAAAAAAAAAAAAACTGGGGCGGACGGGGGAGCGGACGGAGGGGCGGACGGGGGGGAACGGGAGCGGACGAAGGGGGGGAAATTTTTTTTTAAAAAAATGGGGCGGACGGGGAAGGGGGGGAAAAAAAAAAAAAAAAAAAAACTGGGGCGGACGGGGGGGGGGGAACGGGGCGCGGACGGGGGGGAACGGGGCGGACGGGGTTGGGAACGGGGCGGACGGGGGGGAACGGGGCGGACGGGGGGGAACGGGAGCGGACGGAGGGGGGGGAAATTTTTTTTAAAAAAAATGGGGCGGACGGGGAAGGGGGGGGGGGGAAAAAAAAAAAAAAAAAAAACTGGGGCGGACGGGGGAGCGGACGGAGGGGCGGACGGGGGCGGACGGAGGGGGGGGAATTTTTAAAAAAAAAATGGGGCGGACGGGGAAGGGGGGGGGGGAAAAAAAAAAAAAAAAACAACTGGGGCGGACGGGGGAGCGGACGGAGGGGGGGGAAATTTTTTTTTAAAAATGGGGCGAACGGGGAAGGGGAAAAAAAAAAAAAAAAAAAAAACTGGGGCGGACGGGGGAGCGGACGGAGGGGCGGACGGGGGGGAACGGGGCGCGGACGGGGGGGGAACGGGGCGTACGGGGTTGGGAACGGAGCGGACGGGGTTGGGAACAGGGGCGGACGGGGGGACGGGGGGACGGACGGGGGGGCGGACGGGCTCTAGTAAATTTTTCCCCACTTTACCTTTACTTTGCTGACATGTCATCACACGTGGACATTGTAAATCCTACGTGTCTGAATTGGGTTAATGTAATTACACAAAAAAATCGGTAAAATTCAAGTCCGTCAGGATAAAGACAGCATCCGGCATAATGTCGTGACGGATACGTGTCGTGACGGCACGACATTATGCCGGGATTACCCTCCATCACGACACAATAGACAACCCTGCAACTCGATTGCACATCTCAGTGTAGAACATTGAATCATGTTAAGTTCGTACTGATGAGAACTTAAAAAATTTACCAAAACTTGTTCATGTTGAATGTTCATATACAATAGAATCATTCTTACACTTATACATACATAGGATTTTATTTTAGTCAGAGTTCAAATTGTTATGTAACATATTTACACAAGAAACATAGTTGGAAAACTAAAATAAAATACAAATCTTGATATTTTGAAATGCAATAAGATAGGTCAGCCTTCTAGGAAAATTTTGTAAGAGTTTACACAGGCCCAAGATTACTTGGTAGACTAGATAGTTAAGCCACGTGTAATTGAAAGGAGGAGACTATATTTCATCACAACTTGCTGACATGAGAAGGCAGGGTTTCGGCCAATGGATGAACTCATCCATCATCCATGACAGTATTTGTTCAATTATCCATAAGAAGTGTCATCCGAAAAGTGACCATAGTGACATAAAGTACCATATGACACTAAATACCATACATCTAGTGAAGACTTTTGCTCGCACCACACGAAAATAGTTTATATCTACATCCGTATTGCCAAAATATATATAATGGATTTCTTGGTCATGGTGTTGATAAGTTATATTAACTACCCCGTACTAACAAAATAAACCATGAAAATTACGCTGATTCGGGTAGAAAGAGTGGCTTGAAACTTGTGCAATATTTTTCAGAGGTGGAGTAGAGGAAACGATGAGGAATGCGAGTGGTTTTGTAAATTTTATTCCTTGTAAATAATTAATTACATTTTCCCAAAGAGACAACAAGTCAGTCCAACCCCCTTCTTGTATAGTAGAGTCTCCCTAATTTGAGCACCAAAATATCCTACTTCGCATATATGCGAGTGCACAAAGAATGGTTAACTCAATGGCATCCAAAAATGATCCGAAGTGGTTTGAAATAGGACCCATATGACTAATCACTGCATCTGAACAATCACTACATTTGTATAACCACTGCATATGATCAATCACTGCATCCTTTTCAGGCCACCACTTTTACAATTAGCCCATTTGGGTCCACACAAGAATCATTCTACTCCTAGTCTAGTGCTAGACCATGAGTAGTGGTCATTCACCGATTTTGCGATTTTGCGTTTTTCTACCTTAAGCGGACGTCTTTTGCTACTGAAAATGATGCTGATCGAAATCTACTACCAAGAATGATAGGATAAAAGAAAGCATCGAAGCGTGTTATGGACACCTCTACAATTCGGCAACGGTGCGTTTCGATCCAACTTAATTTTTTAATTAGGCACCACACGCAGCGTTCGGAAGTTGGCGTTGTCAGACGGCGGCATTTCGCGCTTGTTCTTTTCGAAATCGTGCAAGCGCAAGGTGATCTCAGGCAGCTCCATAATCTCCTGGGCGAACAGGTAGAAGGCGCCTTCCAGGAGCTTGGCATCGTTCACCAAGACACAGCTGAGACGGTCGAATGCCTCCCGTGCGCTCATCCTCTGTTGAGCGTATGCGTCCACTATGAAGAAACACATCATGTAGACGGGCTCATTTCTCGGTAAGAGATGCATTTTCAGCATCTCCAGAAACGAGCAGTGCTGCGGGTGGTAAATCTGCGCGTCCCGCTCGTAAGGCTGCTGCGATGCAGTGTATCGCTGGCGGATGTTTGTTGTTCCGCCTGGAAGTGCAGCATTGAAAAACTCGGCCGCCAGGATGTTGAAACCTGTAGACATGTCCATAGGTCAGCTGGATTTCTTTCTAAAATGAGAACATCATAGAATAACATCCTTCTACAGTAGTGATGAAAGATATGAGCGAGAAGCTTTCAGAGAATTCGTATTTCAATTTCTGCTTGTGATAGACAGTGGCTTCCTCGATTTAATCACAGCAAAATTTGCGGCAGTCAAGTTCATACAGGCTTGATATAATGTTAGGAACAAAGCCTTGAAGAAACTCGTGCAGGTAGGTTTCAACTTACGCTTGGACCAGTCCGCCTCCATCTTGTGGTCAGAAGACATTGTGTAAATTCCAAGAGAGGTGATGATCGCCTCGTTGAGGTGTGTACCAAAAGCTTGTTGCGAGAACTGCAGTACATAAGAAAATTAGAACTATAAAGAAGACAAAATAAAACTACGTGTGGCTTGCGATAAAGGAAAAACCGAAAAGAGACTCCGCCGACACCTGGTCTTTACCGATTCAACATTCTCCCTAAAATGTTCGACCAAAGCCTGACCACACGCATCTGCAAGTAACTAATACCTATGCCTACGTGATTGCTTGAATTCCAGTTACAAACATATGACGACGTGATGCGTATCGTCTCCGAAACTTCAGCTGTTCGACACAAGCGTCCTGACAATCTACGCTACTGAAACTCCGAACCGGCAGCTCCAAATGGGAGGAGTAAGAGAGAAAGTAAGGAGGTCCATCGTGAGAATGACTTCCTACAGTGGTGAATAACTCCTCGATGCGGTATGTACGAAAACTTTTAGCGATCGAGAAGAAATGCAGAGCAGTCGATGCCAATAAGAAGACAAATTAAAAGCAAAACTACTTCGTGCGGCTTGCAAAAGAGAAAATTGGGAGAGAATTACGGAGAAGAGACTCGGCCGACACCTGATCTTTTACGACTCTTTAGTTTCTTCCTAAAATGTTCGACCAAAGCCTGCAGACCTCACGTATCAAGTAATAACTGTTATTCCAATGTGATACCTCAAAGACAAGTCCAAACACAAACACTATGAACACTCCGAAACCTCACATGCGTCGGCCTGAAAATCTACGCTACTGAAACTCCGAACTGGCCGCTCCAAAGGGAATTAGGGATAGAAAGAAATTAGGAGGATCGCTCCATCTAGTTGTGAGAAGACATTGTGTAATTCTCCTCGTTGAAATCTTTAAATTACGAAAACCTTGCACGAGAACTGCAGAACAGATGCAAAATAGGATGACGATATAAGAAAAACTATGTCAAGCGGCTTGCTAAGGAGGATTATTACGGAAAAAGAGAGGCCTGCAACATCCGATGACCTCTACTACTACCTATTTTTTTGCTATTATTTTCGACGAAAGCCTGCACACAGGAGCAAAATTCCTCAAGCCGCAACAACTTACAACTATTTATAATCCAATGTGATAGATTCCTCGGTAGATATATTCGAACGGTCGTCAATAATAAAAGTGCACCTGCAACACGTGCAGCCTATCATCTCCGGAAACTTCACAAGTTCGAACTTCACAAGCTCGACACAAGCTTCCCGAAAACCCACATTTTTCGAGCTGGCCGCTCCAAATGGAGAGGAAAGAGAGAAAGGAGCATACATGCAAATGACAAGTGCTTGACTCACTATGATATTACTACCGACCTCCTTATGGACGACTTCGTGATGCCACAAAGGTCCCCGATGCGGCGAGTTGCAATTGGCGCGCGAGGTTAGGAATAAGATGGAGGACAACTAGATGCAGCTATTTATTCTTCTACGTCTCCTCATAAGTGAATGCGATAGATTTCTCCTGCCGAGAAGAAAATCTACTCTTTCGCTGCTTCCGAGAGCCCTAGCGTGGACGAATGACAGCGCAGGTTAACACACAAATGACAGCACTGAAGGTTAACACACAAATCGAGGCTAAGTGCGGCGCCGCACAAAAGCTCCAGCAGTAGATTACTACGTGCGTGGTTCTCTGAATATCGGTAGCAAGGTAATCACTGAATTATGTGAGGAAGAGTGTGAGTACCGCTCCTGAAAATCCGGTCGCTCAGATTTGCAAGCCCTCGTGTAAGCTAGAATTTGCACTGCATCAGGTATCTGCCTCAAGGTCAAACCGGCTGTGCTTTTGATGATTTAGATACAACTAAGCCACTACACAAAGTTCACACTAGACTGGGCAGATGATTCTTTGCAACCATTAATGCTTTGGTGACAGTTTGCATTTGTTTGTTGTGACCAACCCGCGGCACTAATTCTGCACCACTCGAAATTCCATATATAGTCAGTGTAATCATTGAATGTATAAACTAACCTATAACGGACCTGGGGAGTATTCCTGATAATGTGATGTGGATGTGGGGGTATTTGTTCGTTACTGATCAGTTTCTTTTGATAACAGGTGCAAACTGCAATGTGCACACTGATATCCGGAGTTGCGTCTTGTATACTCAGAGAAATTATAGGTACACCTTATTCTTACCCAGCTGTCCAAGTTCCAACTTGTTTCATATCTCCAGCAGACCTCCTAATTTTCTACGACCAGCCACTTGCTTAAAATTGAAGGCGTAACATTCTTAGGCTTGACCTTTTGAAATAAATCTCACAGTGGAATATAGTGTGAGTCAAATGTTTCTTCCAGAATTGTCGAAGGTGTTGTAAGTCACTACTTACTGTGACAGTAGGTATGCAATATTCAACCTGGCAAAGTTATACTTTCGTGAATCTGACACATTCTGTTTCTTCTAATGATTCATGTGCTCTTGCTACTTACAACTTACATCCAAGATGACCAAATTTCACAGTAAACGAAGATTCTCACTTGTGCATTTAGGCATGCATTCTCATTGCAAATAGCAGACTGAATATAGCTGTAAGTATGTGTGTGTGAAAGCACATCCTGAAAACCTGAGCACCTAGCTATAATCATATCTACATGGATCCGTCATGGGCACTCCTCAGAATGCTCGTGCGTTTCCTTCTTTGTGTAAGCGTGGCTTGCAACGTTACCCATTTCCAAGTGATCACATGATCAAATTCCTCTGAGAGATATAGGTTGCAATCACAATTGCACTATTTGTGTGTCTGGATGCGATAGAGAGACCTTGGTCAGGGTTTCCAAGATTTTGGTAAATTAGGCTTTGTGGTCTGGAGGTTTAGGGTTGCTGATCTTCCCATGCTTCTTCAGGCTACAATTTGGAGTCACCATTGCTTAGTTTATGTGTGAGCCTCAGGCAGAGCCATTGACCACTTTCATGTGGTATCAGATTGCACAAATGCCTGTGATTCTACCACATGAGACAAGGGAAGACAAGTTTACAAATGATCACTATTATTTGTCGTCAGCATCACTGGTCGTAAGAGAACATGATTTGAGAGCAAGTAAGGCGATTTTATTGTCATTGGAGTGCGATTTAGCTCTCCTATGTCAATCATCATTCTTCGCTCAGTATTATTTCCTGAAATGAGTACATTGCTACAGAAGAAGTATGAGGAGGGCCAGTAGAAAGAGAAGAATTCAATATGTTACCCGAACCAAGCTCGCCATGCAACATGCTTAGGTCAAGTCAGTGCCATCATGCCTGCATTAAGTATAACCCTGCTGCGACCAACCCTACTTAGCTGGAGATGATGGTATGTACCCTGCAATCAATTTCAACCACAAAATTAGTTTCTAGTGTGCCGTCACATTTCACTTCCTATTGCGATAATTCATGTAGAGTTCATACCAAGGAATGCAATTCTTGAAACCCTAGCATCTTATTCTTAGGGTAGACGCTGCAATGAACTGAAGCCACGTGAGTTCCCTTTTGTATTTCAGAGAAGGATTTCTCCACGATGCATAGGGAGATGTGTAAGGTGATTCTCATATGCAATGATCGAGCGAAGGAAGCAAGAAAGAAAGACATATAAGCATGATACACATTTGTGTTTGTAACCCTAACAACGAACGACTAGTAGGTAATGGATGTTACCAGATTGCTGAGGACGAAAGACAAGGGGAGGGACTCTACTCAACCAGATTCACTGTTCATCACATAAACTTCCTGTAGCAATAACAACTTTCTGATTTGGAAAAAGTCATGTCGCAAGCTCCTCAAGCATCAAATTCATGTAGTATGCAAATTAACCTGACCGGTGCGCAAAGGCTAGGAATCCTGGCTGCAGTTGCTTTGTCATCTTCTCTAGTCTTCCTGTTCTATACCAACAAGAAGCCCAGGCTCCTATGTGGAGATGCACTCGAGTCCCCAAGAAGCAGGTTCTTAAACTTTCTGTCATTTGGATCCGAACCCTCAGCTGCTGCTGCTGCTTCTGCCCCTGTTGCTGAGGATTGTACAGCAGCGAGACCGACAAGGTTGGATGCCTCCACAACTCCACAAACCGAAGGGACTCCGAGCTGCCCACATAACCCTGGACCATTGGGCCCCAACATGTGTTTGCAATGTGCGGAGACGAAATTCATCGATATCTTAGAGCGGAGCCGGTTGTCCGAGTGGAGCTGGGCTTGCCCTAATGCTTTGTCTCCTGCCACAGCAGCAGGACGTCCCTCTTCTCCCTCTGCTGGAACTGAAGAGCCGGGTGTTATAGAGTCTCTCCTACCAGCTGCCCTCTCCCCAAGCTCATATGCAAGCCTCAGCTATGGCAGCCCAACCAGTGATTCTGCTGCCGACGCATCAGGTACATTCACAATGGCACAACATTGCATTGCCATCTTTTGATGCACCATGGTGATGGCTCATTGGGGTAATCATCATCTCTTGCCATTCAAGCATCCCGGTGCTTCAAAAGATAGCAATGCTGCAAGGGTCATTTGTGATACATACCCATGGCACCAATGCCATCTTTTGATGGACCGTGATGGTTCAATGGCAAGGAACTCCAACCAACCCTTGCATTGAGAATCATCTTCGCTTTGTTTGGTCATCAATGGCCAAGTTACTGCAGCAAATCTGGTCTCTGGAATAGGGTGTCCATGTACCTTCTGTCTTGACTTGCTGCAAGTTGCAACAATTGAGGTCAATTGCACTGAGTGACATTTAGATGACATGCTCGGTGCTTGCCATTAGTTTTGATGCAAGTACCCAATAAGAGTGCACTTAATGTGACAGTGGAGAGGATAAATTGTTATGTGACATCTCTATATGATGCCACTCCCAAATTGTGTATGAAGGTCATCTTCTGAGAAACATCTAGAATTCTAAAATATTCAGAATCTGATCCGTAGTGTTATCTTGCTTCACGCTGCAATATTTGAGATCAATTGCAGTGGCAGCATGTGAATGACATGCTCAGTGCTTGTGCCACCAGTTTTGATGCAAGTACCCTGATAGAAGGCCATTTCCATGTGGCAGTGGAGAAGAGGAATCTCTATGTGACATCCGTATTGTATTATATGATGCCACTCTCAATACTATGTATGAAGATCATCTTGTGAGAAATTATATCTAAAATTTTGAATTGTTCAGAATCTGATTTGTAGTTTTATTTAACAATTGGATAGACTAAATCCTTTGTGGGAGCCCACTAATGCAGAGATGAAGTTTGCCAATGGAGCTTCATCATATGGTTGAACAGATAAATTGTTGGTGTAGGTTCTCAGTGGGGTCTTCCTTTTGGCTGGCAATTTGGGAGCGAACTGCGCATCCCACCTCAACCTACAGTAGACGACTGGACCACACCAATTGTTCAGATAATTACAAGAACCAGCAAAGTTGATGAAATCAAGGATATCCTAAAGACCACTTCTGTTTATGTTCTTTTCTGGTATATTTCCACTATTGGCGTTGACATGTAAGCAGTCTCTCGGACCCTTGCTCTTGCACAAACTTTGGATTTTTGGATGCCCTTGAGTTGCAAAAATGTAGAAAGAAAGAAAGAAAGACGACTCTAATATTGCCACTGGTGTGAACTATGGTGTTGCTTCATTTTCAAGTCTATACGTAACCCCGAAATGAGCATGATGTGAATTAGAGGGCCCCCAACAACCACTGCCTCCTTTCAAAGGTGAACACCTTGAACGGGCGAGGACAAGCGGGCTGGCACCAGTGTTTAAGATTGAAGTCTTCAATGCCCTTCAAACGCGATTTGGCCCTTCAAAATATACCTCTCTCAAGACAGCCCTTCAAAACGCAACCCCAAATTGAAAATGAAGACATCACTTGAAGTCCTCAATATAATTTGCCCGCCGCCACAAGAACCAACAAGCGAGGGGCATTGTCACTACATGAAGTAGAATTAGATGGTCGATTCTTCATTCTTCACATTGTATTGGAAACATGTACCATATAATTCATGCACAAGTTTAATATGAGTTTTGTATTTCATTTCTATATTCTTGGATTGTCGTCTTGGATTTGAACTAGCCCTTCAACTCAAGAGCTGAAATTTGAGAGCCCTTCAAAATGAAACTCATATGAGGGCTTCAATCTTGAACACTGGCCGGCACCTATCTCCCCCAAGGGCAAAGCCCCGCGGTTCCCACATGGTTGGTTGAAAATATCCAGTTCAACCCGATACCTCACTATGATTGGGTGGACCATAGGTGGTAGGGTCCCCAAGAAATCAAATTCTAGGGAGGTGATCCATATGAGTACTATTCCAGCCTCAGGTGGTTTAATCTTGGAGTTCCCATGGGATCCGGGCTCCAGGTTCAGGCCTTGTGTTTAAGCCACCCTTGCAGAAATGCACTATTTTCATAAGCTGTACTCATTTGTATTTGAATTTGAGCAGGTTCAGGGACTCAAAGACAGGAACCTTCTTGAAGGGGTTTCCAGCTCCTTACTGGGTGCATGCGTTTGGTTTTGTTTTTCAAGCATTTGTCGCTTATGAAGTGCAACGACGTTGGGGTCAGTTTGCGCCACCTGCGAACTTTGCCTACCTGGCATCCTCCATGTCCAAGGGTATGTCCAAAATATTTCTAGTAGATGTGTTAGGTGCATGACTTCAACATGCAATAAAGATGCCACAAATAAACTTTGATTGGTCAATTTTTCAGAATATTGGTCGATTCTTAAGTCTCCAGTGCAGATTTTGTGTGCTAGATGATTTTGGATTAATGATGATCCTTGTCTTTTGTGGCAGTAATACCGGCTGCATCGGCCACGTTTTTCGACATGGCTATTGATCTCCCTCAAGGAGGTTTCGACGATCAATTCAAGATATTGGTGCGTCCTAACAAGCTCCTTCAAAAATTACAACTTTCCTGCATTTTGGTAAAGCCAAAAACACCTCCATATTAAGTTTGGATTGCTTGATGGTAAATCAGGACAAATTTGCTGTTGTTCTCAATCATTGGACTTTTGCACCTCGTTTTATGCTAGCAGAAATTTTCAATCCCCTTCTAATGGACCAGTGTTCAATCATATTATGATCAATGTTTTGTATCTGGATGCAGTGTAAATCGGGAGCATTATTGTTTGTCCTTATCTTGGCCTTCACTTTCCAGTGAGCACATTTTAAACTTTCATCTACTCTCTGAAGTGAAGAAACAGTCTTTCCATTTTGCTATTTGATAACTGTGTTGCAAATTGTAATAGTTCTTCTAACAAGAATCTCTTGTGGTCATGATTCATATTAAATAACTTTGCAGCCTGGAGAATTTTAGTATCAGCTTAACAGTAGGAGTCACATGCCTCACAACAGGCAGTTTGTTAACAAGTAAGTTAGAATCTCATTTATGACATGATAATCGGTATAGGACTTATTTCATGCTTACAAGTGGATATTTATAAATTGAGTATCATGTTCAGTATAGTATGCTGTATGAAGTACCTAAAAAACGCATTGGATCAAATTTGGTGCCTGTTGTACATGTCTGAGATTCTTCTCTAACGTTTTGAAAGTGGCCCATGAGGTCACCTCAAGTACAGATTGAGCTATTGAAAATCTAATGTGGAGAATTAGCCTTGAGCACCTGTTGAGGATTATCACTAACATCCAATTGTTATGATGGAAGGTATCATTGAAAATTTATTAAAAATTGTTTGTTGTTGGTAGTTGCAAAGGCTCTGGATCAAACTTATGAGTTTGAAGACTTGGTAGCATTGGTGATGGGAGCCTTTGCCTCTGCAATGCGGTGGACAAGTACACAGCACTTTCTACAGGTGAATAAATTGTCACATTATTTTATTTAATGATTCATCTGTTCTACCATGCAAATTTATTTGTGTAGAAATTTTAATATATTTCTATGAAACATCCTATTTTATACAATACTAGTGAGATTCAAAAAAAAGTTTTCATTCTATACAAAATTAACCTGAAATTTCTCAATACCCAACATATTAATGGAATAAATCGTGATCAAGATCCATCACAAAACATTAGATCACTAGAGAGTACCTAATAAGAGGAATTATTGAAATATTGTGTATAACCAAAATTCTTGGCTTACATGTTTTGGGCGGCCATGACATGATATACTTGCAATGCTGTCAACAATAGCATGAAGGTAATTCACATACACATGGCATTTCATGAAGCTAATTTATTTACTTTTACTAATGTGCACGTTTTGTATACACAACAAAAGTTGATAAAGGAAAAAAACTTGAAAGTGAACATATGAAACTTTTGCACTCTAGTCTGGAACACATGACCCAACCAAGCGTCGGCATATGCAGGTTATGGAACTCCTTTTGCAACCTTGGGCCTGATTGCACAATGGTTGGCAGTCATAGCTTTTGCTTTTGCAATTGCCTTTGAGCCCAGCTGGGGGAAAATAAGGATGCACCAATTTTTTTTTTCTTGGACAAATCTGTTGGAAGGTCTTGGCGAAATTCTCTTATTTTACGTTTTATGGACGTTGGAGGTAAAATTGACCACCTATTATTTTGGAGGCTTTGATGATAGGGTCATACAACTATTAATGTTGTGTTCTCTTTGAGTTAACAATTGTGTGATTTGGGAACTCACGAATCTTTCATAGCAAAGGTTTCACCAATTTTCTAGTAAATGTATCCCAGATGTCTTGAAACAAATATTGCAAAATATTGTATTGAAGTTGCAAGTGTGATGGACGTTTATCAAAATGAAACAGAATCACAAATCAAGGATAAACTTATGAATGTCAGGTTGTTGCGGAAATGCTGTTGATATCCAAAACCAGTGCAGTTACTTTCCTTGTCATAAAGCTTGTCAAAAATGTTGCAGAGAAGATGGTAATAATCGTTGAAAAGTTCGCTTTTACAGACTAAAGATTTTTTTTTGAAAAGCCAACTATGTTGATATTTCTAAATGCATATCTTTGATGCTAAGAACATATATCTATTAGTATAAACCTCTTGAAGAATCACGATACTAAGTCTTCCTAACTGTGATTTGTTATGTTACAGGGGAAAATCGTCGAAAAAGGATTTTTCAATGAGGTATCCAAAGTTACCAAATTTGATGATTTCACGTAATATGTTTTTGTAAAATACTATATATATATATATATGCTTTCAAGATATGATGAATCAAACATTGTGAATAGTGAAATCGTAAATAATTTTGTGAGAAGGTTTTATGTACTTTCAGGAAAGGCCTTCGGTTCGAAGAGACAAAATGATGAATGAAGAAACAATTGGTCTCCATTACATCGCAATTGGATTGTTGCTTTTTGTGTATCACAGGTATTGCAACTCCAAAAAGAAACCCACATGTATATATATGAGAAATAATTCCATAATCATCAAGTTGAAAATGTGAAATTAATATGTGTCATGATGATGTAGATACCAAACATGGTTGGCAGACAAAGGTCAAGAACTATCAGGATTTCAAGCTTCAAATCTAAATAATATGAACAATACAAATGAAAATAATGGAGGTCCACAATCTTCAAATCAAGTCATCAGTGCAATTCCATCATCTGCCCAACGAAACAATGAGTTGTTGCCGCGGCAAATTGAAAGATGGAGTTTTCGTAATCGAGCATTTGGAAATCAAAGCAGCAGATCAAAAAACAAACAACCAATATTGAACAAACAACCAATATTGAAGACAACAAAATCTAACAAGAATGTGTGCCTTTGGAAGTAGTTTCGTACAGGTATGTTGTTACCAGAAAATTGATCTGTACATATTAGATTTGAAATAAGTTACGTGTTCCATACAAAACTTGCAGTGCTTATTAGTGACCACGACATGCTTCATTCTTCTAGTTGGTGATAATCCAAAACTTTAATTACATTACCTGAATCTTTTCTTATATCATAATAACAGATCCAAATATGGCGTGTTGAAATGTCCAAGACAAGCTTCACCAATGTCATGGAGACACGAAGCGCCTTCTCTGTCTCATTTTATGTAATCTCAGAACTCTTGCTCTCAGTAAACATCACTTTATTTGTTTCATTCAGGAAATTTCCTATTAGGGGTTATTTATGTAAATTGGATAGGTTTTACTAGTTTATTGGTGTTGAGATACTTAGAGGTCTCATGTTTGTGAAACATGACAGTGGCTTCAACCATCTCTGAGGAGGTATAGAAGGTGAGTCCATAAAGGTTCAAGTTGCTAAGAGACTTTATATTGTGGGTCAAGTTGCTTCTTTGATCCTTTTGGGTTGAGTTAGCCCTCTTAATTGTTTACACTTAAAGATGCAAGTTAAACATAGCTTTCAAATGACTGATATACATTGTCATCAATTGATGGATTTTAATATAATCATTGTTGATAAAGTCTAAGAACCAAACGATTTACACAAAATCTGAATGAATACACCTTGTATTTGTTACATATTGTCTCCGAATTACTATAAATAAATAAATAAATAAATAAATATTTTAAAACAATGTAGTTGATAGTAATGTATTAGGTTACCAGTCTTTGGGGTTTGATTACTGGCAGAAATGTGGGGTTGGTTGCCTGTCGAGTAGTACCGACGAGGAATGAAACCAGTCCCACATTACAGCCAGAGACTGATTCCCAGACATTGATTACCAGGTGTACTCAATTTTTGGAGTCTTGTTGCTCCCATGACTATTTGTTCAACAAGTGAATAAATTAGGCTTATAATCCCTATCAGACAAACCACTAAGAAGTCCACACATCAGCAATAAGGCTCCAAAAACCACTACACAAATGTTGTGTATACATATACTCATCTTTTATATTTATTGGTGCCGCATACAGTTTGACAACTTATGCTTTTTCATTTCAAGATAGCTCATAAATGTCAACTGAATCTAGACAAGGCTCTCCAACAGATATTGTTATGCTTTAATCCTTTGAGGTTTAATGAAACAACACCTAGCAATCAATCCAGAATTAATCGAAACATATTGACACCCAACCGACCGAGCCTTGTAGGTGACAATCAAAAGAATCAAGTAGCCAACAATTGATTGATTTTAAATGATCCAAATCATTGAGATGATTTCTATGATGCAAAAGGCTCAGCCCAAAAAGTTCAAATAGATAAGTTGATATTCGTTTTACTGTGAACATGATTATTCCTTGAAGTCCTGGAGTGCTACTCAACTTTGATGCTCTAATTCCCTTTCAAAAAGATCACTTATTTTCCAAAAACATTCCAAGTATATGGCTCTGGTCAATTCAACTAAGAAATGAAAGACCAGGTGGAAGTGAAGTATGTGCAAGGATGCATCCTGCAAATGATATTGGATATTTTATTGAATCAAATCCCATAGACAGATTTGGGTTGAAATTTTCTTGCTAACCATCCTAAGATAGTGACTGCCGAGTCAATTCTATCCAAATTTTAAATCTATGTATCTCTAACCAGTAAAAAGCAACTCCTCTTGACATCTCATTTTAAGAATCCTAAAGCTCAAGAGTCTGATTCAAGCCTCTGGCCAATAAGGTACGTGGCCCTATGATGGGCACTTCCAACTCCACAAACAATATCGGCCATTGGATTGGATCCATGATTCTCTCAATCCATGATCCTGTTATCAATTGCAGATCAAGAAGACTGTCATTTTCAGGTTTTAATTTTGGAGTTTCCCATGAGAGAAAGTTATGAGAGGTCAAAGTGAAGATTCTCTTTCTTTCTTAACAAATTACATAGGCCCTCCTTATTGTGTTCACTGTTGGACTTAGAATTGGGTCTATATTTTCAGAAAATAGTCCAATCTCTTTGTAACAAGCCTCTTTTTTGTGTCCATTCTTAATTACAAGCCTTGTCATATGCCAACTGACATATAGGTGTCCAATTAAAAAGAGTGACAACACAAGGCTCGCTTACCTTATAGTGTTGCAAGGAAATCTCTTTGACCAAGCATGAATCTTCACAACAAGCTATTATTGTGCCTCCTTTTGTTGGACTAAGGCATTGTGTAGTGCAACAAACTGGTCTAATGTCAATTCTTCCGGCCTCGACTGCACATACCATAGTCCAAGAACACTGTTAGTTACAGATTGAAATTGAGGCGAAAATAGGGAAGTGGTGTCAAATTGACTCAGACTCCACAGTGAACAGTGATAGTAATATCATGAATGAAACTCTCTGAACAGCATATGGATGAACTTGGCAACAAAAGTCTGAGTGGCGGCTGCAGTTCTAGTGCTTAAATAATATGACTATCTTATTCATCATCAGAGTGCAGATTCTCTTTCTTATTGAATAATCATATAGGCCTACCTCGATTATGTTGACTATTGAGCGTAGAATTGTTAGCAGATTTTGAGCAAATAATCCAGTCTGTTTAAAACACATGACATCTTTTTGGTGACTGTTCTTAGATCCACACCCAACCACATTCCACTCAAATATTGGTGTCCAATTAAGATGAGCAACCAAATTAGGACCACTTACCTTCATACAATAACCGAGGATTAGCACTACTTGTTGAAGAATACTTACAGTTTCCAGTAGACCTGCAGACAAGAGTGCAGTTTGTGTCTCCTCAGAAGTGTAGAGGTGTTGAAGCGACTTCCGCAACATTTTCCGCTTTCCAGTAAATGCTGAGTTTACCTTTATTGAAGTCAACCACACAATTACATTGAATTTTAGTGATTGCTGTCAGAAAGTATATGAATTTGACATCTTGCTCTTGGCACTTTCTCTGTACCTAAATGTAAACGTAAGGCACGACAATAAAGATGAAGTATGAGGCCCTATTGTAGGCACTTCCAGCTCCACAAACAATCTTGACCATTGGATTGAATTGGGAATTGTCTCATATGGTTAGCAATTACAAAGAATCATGAAGATTGTCATTTCAAGTTTCAATATCGGAGTTTCAGAAAATGCAAAAGTTATAAGAGGTCAAAGTGAAGATTTTCTTTGTCTTCAGGTGATCACCTAGGCCCTCCTTCCCAATTGTGATATTCACTACTGGACCTGGAATGGTGTCTATATTTTAAGCACAGTTCAACCTCATCATGACATTTGTCATTTGGTGTTTATTCTTAGCTAAAAGAATTGCCATATACCACTCAAATATAGGCACCCAATTAAGAAGCGTGACCACACAATGCCCACATATTTTAATGGGCAAGCATCATAAAATGAAAAAAACTCATGAACTTCTCTTACTTATGAAAAACTACAGAGACTTCATTGAAATACATGCAAATGTAGAAACTTAATAGGAGAAATAAATACCAATGTGAAGAAAGTTTTGGAGGATGTCACAGGTGGATACTCCCCCTCTTGTTTCAAGGCAAATGAGACCACACCTGCATCTACCTGACAAATACTTCCTCAGTCACCATAAACAACTGTAATGATCAATACAGTGGACATTCTCCACCAGATATATAAATTTAAGATTCCTTAGGAGAAAGTGGAATTCTTAACAATTTTGTACACTTGTACTTTGTGATATATAACAATATATCACAATATAACATGCAAAAGGATAGAGACACCCTGATGTCATTTCCTCTCTTGCTAAGATATTTGTAACTCAACTGCTACCATTAAGTGTTGTCTACGTCAGCAAGTTGAGTGCCCAAAAGCTAATTCCCACGTTGGCTTGAACATGGTCTTGACCAATGTAGATACAAGATGTAGCCAATTTCTTCCAGAAAAATAATTATTCTGTGTCAAACCAGACATCACTCTAAAGTATACCTAGGATACAAGTGATATATAAATGTAGAGCCTCAGAAAGGATGATTTTGTAACTCAACAGCCATACCTACCACAAAATGGATCTTTATGTGGAACCTCAGTAAAAATAAGGCTCAATAACCAAGACATAATACAAAGTCAAAGACTACAACATACCCGTGGTTGAGGGAAGAAGCATTCTCGTCCTACTCTGAACAAATACTCTGGAACTGCACAAGAAAAAGTTTAGCACATCGATGAATTTCAGAACAAGACACAAGCAAGTCTAATGTGCAAATGAAAACCATGAAATAAATAACATGCATATGACAGTGGATTTGTAATAGTTATTAGTGTGTACTTCCAATTTTCATTGTAGGTACCAGGACAATGTAGGATACACACTAGTAAATTGAATATCAAACTCTAGTAAGGTATCCTGGACTAACAGTGGAATAGAGTTATCCATAAGGTGTCCAGGTCAAACTCTAGGTGAGATGCCTAAAGGTGAGATTGAGAGCTTATGCATCAACTGACCAAGATTTATTAAGGCATCAACATGCTAAAAGAGTGGGGCGGGATAAAAAAAAACCAGCTTTCTAACTTATCATACTAGGATTAGAGGGCCAAGCTAGCCTTGCATAGGCCAAGCCAGGATTACGGGTGGCAGGTCCCATGGGTCACACCCTCTTGTACATCTTAAAGTTCTCTCAAAGTTTAATTGGATTGAAAGTGGAGGTTCAAGGCGCTTCACACATGTTTCAAATTTTAGCTCCGACACAAGAAAGCTGAAGCTTTAATGAGCTCTTTGTAGGGAAGTTCTTCAAAGAGAGACCAGAATACTTGTTTGTTATCTCTTAAAGTGCAACTCTAATGCAGGCAAAATCTTCAAAAGATCGTCAAAAAGGACCTTGCAACTGTAATTAGGACAAAAACAATGAATCATCCTCACTCATACGACCACCCAAGCTTTTCCACTGGCAGTACAAAGAAAAAGGACGTGAAAAAGGAGGCACTTATAAGAAAACCTGAGAAAAATTTGATGAGAAGGCTGATTGGTCGGTATTCATGAGAATTCGCCTCAGGAGAGGCATCCACTAGTCTAAGTGCAGCTTCATCCTGAAAATTTATGCCCAATGAGTTTTACAAACATCAACCACAAAAATACACTGCCCATCCATAACCCCACAATCTTGCAAATGAAAATATTTAAACAAAGACTCATCAAAGAGCAAGACCAAGAAAGTGAGTACCTGTAAGAGGAGAATAATGTGGGAAAAAGTATTCCCAAGGGGAAGAAGCTTCTTCACAACTTGTGTAGTAATATTGAAGGGTAGATTGGCTATCACCTGCAAGAAATATCCCTCAATTCTCTTCAATTCTATCTTCTTAATATCAGAAATTGAAGTACAAGATAATGAGAAAAATGAATATTTGTTAAAAACCTAAAACCTGGATTATATCATCAAACATAACTATGATCCGCAAACCACTTGTGACAATTATAACCCCCCAAAAAACTCAAACAATGTATTTACCTTGGCACGGTGAGGTGGGTTTGCGGCTCCAAATTTTTCTTCCAGTGCTCGTTTCATGGAGGCTGACACTGACCATTTCAGAAAGTCCTGCCTTACAACCTGATCCCAAATCACCGACACTTGGAATCAAAACTAAAAGCTGGACCATGGAATATTTAAATCATATTTCGTGTGGTCATGGACCTTCAAGTGTAGTGTAAAGACATACACAACTAGGCTCTCAAGCAAATGCTATTTCATGACCATCCTATTCATGTAGGCCCTTCTTCACAATAAGTTACAATGGATTTAGGGTTGTGAAATTTTGAAGTGTCAGAGTCTCCCAGTTTTGTGTTAGACCACCCCATTGAGGTGGGCACAACACAAAATCTGGTAGACCGTGAAACATTATCCATTGCATGTTATGTAGGACTCCATGTAGATTTTTTCATTCATTCAAGCTTCCTTGGTCCCTTGGGCCCTTCAGCTCTAGTGTAATTTGAAGTGGGATGGTCTCAGCATTTTCCACCAATGTGGGATTTTAGATTTTAATGGTCACAGGCTCTCAAGCTCTAGTGTAAAATGCTCTTAAACTAATTGAGCAAGCATCACAAGCAGGTGTATGAAAATATGACGTACCTCAACTTGACCAGTGTGGAAAAACCTCTCTCCAACCAATGCTGCCATGTCTGCATCCTGCTTGTGAAAAGTTATATTTTAGACAGTGGTCATGATTCATCCATTGAGTTTTAGGCACCTTCCGTAATGAACAACCCTGCTTGAGTAATGAGCTCATTATCAACAAAATGCAAGCCAGAATTAACCAATTGTAAGAAGTGCCAGCAGGGTCGCAATATGTTGTCCTCCACTCATGGTGGCTCCGAATTCCTCTAAGGTTAATGGCCTTATTCGGTTACTTATCTTAATCAAAAACCTATATTTGACTGGTTTGTGGTTAGGTGTGGATCTAGAAATGGACACCAGAAAGAGATATGTGAGAAAGAAAGTGTACTACGTTTTCAAAATTGGTTAACCATTCTGGATTTACTAGTCAAGATGATTAGGGGGACATCACAAATTTCCAAAGCGTGTTGTATTAAATAAATATCAGGTTAAAACTAGACTAATGGTGTGTAGTGTAATTATCTTATAGTACATGCATTACTATTATGTAACTATTTGCTTAGTAGTAGAAAAATCTGGCACATATTCAAAGAAAATAAGAGAATTATGTAATAATTACGACATTATTCATGAATTTAAGATGTTAATTCAAGACTTAATTCCATAATTTTGCCTCTGGAAGTTTGTGATGGATCAATGTGGTCATTGCAGATAAAAGAAAATTTTCATTTTGAGGATGAAGATATTCATGTGAGCTCAAAAAATCACGAGGAATCTGACTACCACCTCAATTTGGATTTGCTGATCATCTCATATTCATCACATGTTTAATATCCTCAAAGAAGTGGGTGCAGAGGTAAAAGTATCCATTCTAACCCCACTTGCTCTGGATTGTATTAGATTCAGTCCTTTTCACAGCGAAAAGTGCCACTAGAAACCCCCTTGACATGAATTGACTGAAAAGGCAGCAAATTAGCAGCACATTCTGTGTCAACTTGCAGTAAACTGTTTTTTTGTCATTTTCAATGCAGGAGTTCCCAATGTTTGGCACTTTCTATACGAATAAAAGAAAACATCACCTAATCTGCTCATAAAAAAGTCACAACCTTAGACTTTTGACTATATTATATTAACTATTTGTATTCCGTTTATTCATCAATATGCTCTCAATTGCAATATCAGAAAAGCAGATCTATTTGTCATTCCTTTGTGTCCTTCATTCATTTATGTTTTCCATTTCTTGGTCTGAAAAAGCCTCACAATGTAGATAAAAATTGGTGGATGAAGTTACCTTCTCTACGGCAATAACGTGGGCACCAGCTTCTACGAGGGCTTTAGTCAATGAACCTGTGCCTGGACCTATCTCAAGAACGAGATCCCCAGGTTGAATACCCGCGGCCTCAACCATGTCGGCATTCACCTTCTCGTTTATCATGTAATGCTGCACCAAAATATATATATATACTTGTCAGTATTGGTGTTCAAACAATACTTACAGATAAAGGTGACCAAAACCATAAATAAGAATCAAGAGAGATACTTAGCCCCAAGCGTTTATAGTTATATACTCATTAGAACAAAGCAATCAAGGAAGCAACCAAAATTTACAATGGAATAGAAAGTAAAAATCACACATGTGGCAATAGCCAAATGGTGGCAAGCCATTTGACCAGGGGCCATCTACAACAATCAAGCCACGTCGAAGGACTTATTCAACTTCCAAGACATCCCCACAGCTTCATAGGTTCCCAACAACTAATCCTTGACAAAGGAAATGTCAAGTATTTTGTGATATGACATGTGTACTAACACCTCAATTTCATCGACACAAGGAAATCAGGAGATATAAGACAAAGCCTGAAGTAACTAGGAGAAACAAAAGCCAAAGATTAGGTTATTTGAGAAACCACCCTCAATTTTCCATGACATAGCAAATGTAGACTGCCCACATAAGGCTCAAACATGTCTTGTAAAGTTGCCATTCTACAAAACAAAGTGCCTGGCAAACTCGTGATTGATGAGACACAAGGTAGTCACATGGTAGATTATAGTCTAATTTGGGAAGATTGTTTATGGTTTAGGGTTTAAGGTTTAGGACCTCAACAAAGACCTCAGCGAAGATTATTTTACTAGAGCTATAGCCCGCCCTGATGGTAAACATGGACTTAATGGCATGTAACATCATCAATGTTTCTAAATTTTCTCCTCTGTATTGATATTTAAGGCCATAGCAATGCAGTCTTGCCCCATAAAGGTTATTTCCACTTTTAGCTATGGCAGTTTACTGAAGTTTTATGGGTCGCTCAAGTTTGAGACTCAATAATCACAGAAACAATTTAAACATTGACACTTGGAAAACCAGGAGAGACAAGACAAAACCTCAAAGTAAGCATGAAAAATAAAAGCCAAAGTCAAGTTTATTTGAGTAACCACGCTTTGTTTTCTATACCATACCAAATCTAGACTGCCCACATATGGCTCCTTTCCCATACATTCAGCTCTAAAGTTTTATGGACCCTTTTAAGACTCACCAATCACACAAAGAATTTCAATTAGACAAGCCAGTACCACCCGTTGAGCTCAGGAAAACATGAACTCTAGTGACCCAATGTGTGGAGCAAGTTGCCAACAATGCATATCCTTGTCTTGAGTTTCTGCTACTGATCTCAGAAATAATGGCAAGACTCAAAGAAAATTATTGTATAGCATGTGTACTGAGAATTTCAGTATCGACACAAGGAAACGAGGAGAGATAAGACAAAACCGTAAAGCGCAAGTGCAGACTGCCCGCATAATGAAGGCTTCTTCCCTCTACATTCAGCTATGGCAAATTACTGAACTTTTCTGTAACACACTCAGGGTTTAAGCTTCAAAATTCACAAAAAGAAATTCAATCAAACAAGCCACCTCACTCATTGAGCTTAGGACAACATGAACTCCAGCGACCCAATATTATGTAGTTAGTTCTCAAAAGGCATATCCTTGTCTTAAATTTCTGCTACTGATCTCCAGAAGTAACAGGAAGACTCAAGCAAACTGATGTATACCATGTGTACTAAGACCTCAATTTTACCGACACAAGGAAACCAGGAGAGATAAGACAAAACCCTGAAGTTAGTTCATTTGTATTCTTTGTATGACATAGCAAATGTACACTTGCCCACATAGTTATAGCTTCTTCCCCTACATTCAGGTTTGGCACATTACTGAAATGTTCTAGACCACTCAGGGTTTAAGGCTCATCAACAATCAAACAAAGAATTTCAATAAACAAAGCCCACTATCACCAATCTACAGAGCTCCAGAAAATATGAAACTCCAGTAAAGTACCTGGCCTAGCCATTTCTTAGGGTGGCGATTTCGAGACTGCAAGGCTCTCAAAGTGCTGTAGATGTCATCCTCCTTTTGAGCCTTTTGAGTTACTACGCTCACCGAAGGAGGAGTCGCCTCCTTCGACGCACCGCTTCGGATAACACGAACTTGCTGCCTGCCTCCCACGAAGCTCCTTCCACCTCGTTGTTGTTGTTGTTGTTGTTGTTGCGTTTGAATTCCAGGACAGTATTGGGTAGGGCCCCAAAACCCTACACGCACCGCCATTCCGAACAAAAAGAACAGTGTACACCAATTCTACTTCGACATTTGAAAATTTCTGAGTCTGAGTTTCAACAAAACCTCAAATTCACTCGCTGTTTCTTCAATTCTCCCACAGCTACTCACAAACGTGAAACTGATTATAAAACTCACATATGTGTCTATCATATCCCCTCAGTAGCAGAGTAGTAGCTTAGCTTTCTCACAGAGAACAGGGTCTCATTCATCCAATTGGGGTGCATCCATCCATGAACAATTCTGGATATCTTCCCTTTGTTAGGGCCACTTCACACACGAGACTGAGAGCCCGTGACCACGACACTTCAAGCACTCTCATTGGTGGAAAAGGTGGAGCCAGTCCAAGTTCATTTCACACTACGCTTAGAGGGACCAACGGAGTAGGTGAATGCAAGATGGATGTAAAGTCTACGTGGATTCCTACATGGCATCAAATGGATCATGTTTCATGGTCACTTGGACTATTTTTAAAAACCACCTCTTGGAGGTAGGCCTAACACAAAATTGGGAGACCATGGCACTTTGAACGCTCACAACTGTTGATTTATTCTATTTCATCATGTGCGAAGACCCGCATGAGTAGAAATTCATTGAAATAGCATTTGGTTGAGGGCCCAATCACATATGACTTCACACTACACTTGAGGGTCCGTGACCACACTACATGATTGTGGAAGTGTCTTGGGATAGCCTTTGGACACTTTTTTTTGGGCTCTCACAATTTCATGGTTACGGCTCTTGGCTTGTGTGTGAAGCGGCCCTTAGTTTGTGCTCATTATAGAACGTAATGTTATGGGCAGAGAAGGGTAGGGGTGGGCAGAGCATTATAGCATGTCATAATGCATCATGCTTATATGGCACGTATAATGTAAACTTGCTCAAAAAAAATATCCAGAAAGATTTATGCAAGAGTATGCCCATTGTGTCGTATAATGTGGAATTTTTAGGCATTGTCTTCGAGTTTATGCCTTGGGGCAATGTTCTTGAATTCCACGTTGCATTCCACTTTGGACACTCCTATACACATATCTTCATTAGGGTTCTTTCTTAATCTTCGTAAGATGAGCAAGAGGGACAATTGCATGTTTGCCACACTGATTATCCCCATTAGTGAGGGAGGGCTAATTAATATTGAGTGCATTGAATTAGTGTAGTTGACATTATATATTTTTACAATATAAAATTAGTGCCACCAAAGATCTAGGAAGCATTGTTCATCCCGACACTATTCACTAAAATGCATCATGATGCAGGGGGGTCACGTTTTATAATTAAAAAAGTATACTATTTTATCAAGTTTAATTCTCTTTTGTAAATCAGTTGGGCAAATGCAAACGACTATGTATACAAGATAAATTCTATTTTATACAAACTTAGTCGTCAAGATACTAATTCCATTGACTATATCGGTGACCTTATAACATTATCCACTTGTGTCGGTAGCTAATTCATTGGGTAGGACCAGGAACTAGCTAGATTATACTTGGAATAATACTCTGTTTATTTTCATAGTAGAGTACTGCACTCGCAAATTCAGACTACATAAGTCGGGTGAAGAAGTCCAACGATTTTATTAGAATGGAACAACTGATAATAGTTAAATAGTGTTATGCCCACCAGTGCATGACATATATGTCAAATAATCATGTAGGATTCATCATTTTGAACTCTTTACAACAAAAAATAATTTGCTGAAACAATACAATTCATGTAAGCATATTGACCTTAATGAAAGAAGGTAAATTGCCACAATGATTATCATTGAGTGCATGTTCCTATTCGGACTTCCACAGTGCTAGAACTATTTATTGAGAATGTAATATTTTACCAAGCAAAATCATTTTTGTTCTATAATGTCCGAACAACCCTATGGAACTTTTGTTAGTAAAAATTGAATTGTTGAGTAAGACGTTATTGCACTGCATAACTCCAAATAGTAACACACACTCATTGGGATATTCAGTGTAGTTGTAAAACTTAAGCATCCCCATGTGCGCTGGAAAATGGAAGGAAAAAAAAAAAAACCAAGAGTGGTATTCCTGGAATATTCCCACTTTACGTCTGGTTTGCGGGTACAGATAGAACGTGGTGTCCACCCGAGATCTGGTGGCCCAGCTCCTTCCCATTGCACAAGAGTACTTATGAATGAATGTTTCCCAATAGAATCTATCTCTCTTGTGAAGAGTAGCATTTCCTTAAGCTGGAAATCCATGTAGCACTTGAGGCACTCCCCCAGGCTCATGTAGAGTGCGAAAATCTTGTTGTCGTGTTTCAAAAGATCAAGGCCTCGTTAGTCAGGATGTAGCCCAACCGATCGAATGCTTCGCGTCTGGCTATTTCGTGAGATGTGTGCTGGTGGAGGATGTCGTAGCACGCCTCGAAAATATGCGGCTCGTTTTCTCGAAACCGCTCTCGCAGGCTGGTGATCAGCGTTTCAAAAGCGCGGTGTATTAAGTTGTCATGGATGTATTCTTCCATGCACGTGCAAGTAAGTAATATTGGTGGAGGATTG
This sequence comes from Polytrichum commune, assembly GCA_950295325.1. NCBI lineage: Eukaryota > Viridiplantae > Streptophyta > Polytrichopsida > Polytrichales > Polytrichaceae > Polytrichum > Polytrichum commune. The sequence continues at coordinate 8,284,720 of OX485806.1, read as the reverse complement.
TTGGGAGTTTCTTCACGACCAGTGGTTAGTATGCTTGCATCCAAAGGATTGGAGTTGTAGAACTTAGTGAGTAGGTTGAGAGTTTGAGATCAGAGGACCACATAATCCTTCATTCCGCTTTTGATCAACTGGAATCACTCACCATTGTAGATATGATCGACAATATCAGAACTCTGGGTAGGTTGTCAACAGGCAATGTGGATGTGTGTGCATGTGTCCTTCAATTTGTTAGTCTCGAAAGCTTATGGAACACAGCACCTTCAGCTTGAGTACTTTTATCTTGAAATTGGTCACATTCTTACATTGCTGGAATTTAGGAGCCCGGTGACACAACCAAATTGTTGCAATCGCTGCATTTACAATTGATCAGAGTTTGGGTTTGGTGACTGCCAGCTGTCAGCTCCACACCCTCCAGCCGGATTAAATACAGCGATCCCAACAATATTGTTTTTTTGGACATGCTCCCAATTTCCAGCGCCATGTAAGTGTGACTATATTTCAGGGGAAAGATAAGCTCAAGGTGCTCCAGTAATCCTCAAGCTTTCAAGACAACAACTAAATGAGGGCCACGTGCACACACGGTGACACACCCCCGGTGTTAATAAGAAGAGAGGGAGAGACAACTTCTTTGCTTTATTCCCATCTCTCATCATCTCTCACCTTTAGTAATCTCAATTTTCAGGTTTGGTACTGCGGCTTAAGCTTTTGGGTAAGGTTGGCATTCATTGCATTCCGCGCTTTCACAGCGTTGCAATTCGGAGCCACATTGCTCTTGCCATTCTTTTCTCCAACTTGTGGACATTCAGCCTTTCTTTCTGTGTGTCACTGTGTTTTGTGATAGTAGCTGTTACAGGGTTAATAGTTGTGTTTATAATCGGCAATCTGATTCTCATTCCATTTCAACCGGAAGGAAGGCAAGAACTTCTTAATTAGCAGTTTGCATTTGGTAGCGTTGATGTTTTGGAGCTTTTTTGGTTTGGATGTGCTTTCTGTTTTGGAGTTTTTCTGTAGTCTAGTTTAGTGATTAAGTCTTCATGAGAGCCGACCATGTGTGCAGTTCAATGAAGATGGATCTCTCTTCCCAATTGGGAAGACGGTGATCTCTTCGAAGTTCTCTCATATTGTTTGGTCTGTGTCAAAGTAGTCTGATGAAAGGTACCGATATTGTAGAGTTGTTGTTGCTTGCTAGTTCGTTCCAGTAGCTGCTGGGGATGCAAGAGATCTCGGGAGAAGGGCCCTAGAGTGCTCCGATGTCTGAGGCGGTGGTCTATCTGTAGAGTTAGAAGTGGGAATGATCTGCGAGAATAGCAATGCACTCTACTGAAAGATTTGAACATTTCAGGGAGCCCTTGAGCTTTGTGTTGTAGGAATCTTTGCAAGTTTGCAAGAATCTTTGCAGGTTTGGCATGAACCAATCATGATGCATTACTCCTGTGGAGATTCCTGGACCCACTAGTGTATGGTCTCTTCCACTTCCTTGTTTCCATTTGCTCATGTAGAAAAGCCTAGATTACTGCAAGCAGAAGGTTATCCACACAAAACCCTTTGTTTTAGGTAGTAGAGCACTTTTTCTCCATAAAACACTTCTGTTTTGTTTTTTTTTTGTGGAAATTTCTTTTGGGTGGCACTTAAGAGAAGACATTCCACTCTTCTGTTTGATGCCCCAATAACAATGGGCGTATAAAAGTGGATTGCTCTGCAACTGAAAGGATGCCTGAATATGAGTGAAGTAAGCGATGGAGCCAGCTCTCTTATCGATAAGCATACTGTAAGCATATAGTTGGAACAGTTCAATGTTTAATTTTCCTAGGGTTTGGGGCTTTTAATCAAGCCGTATTCCTAACCCAAGTGTCAGTGTGTTGATCTGCAGGTAGACGTGCACTGAAGAATCAATTCAATCAATCATCACCATGGCAGGGCCACCTTCAAAAGGCAAGGAAATCATGCAGTTTGAAGAAGACCCCATGCCTACTTGCAAGTGCCTGGAAGAATGCATCCATTACAATCTAATAGACCGCACTTTTAAAACGCCGGTCACCAGTCTAAAAGCGCGGTTTCAAGAGAACGAGCCGCGTATTTTTCAAGCATGCTATGACATTCTTCACCTATACACTACCCACGAGATGGCCGACCGTGAAGCATTTGATCGGCTGACCTGCATCTTGGTTAATGAAGGCCGATTTTTTAAAAGAGGCCATAGAGGTTTTTGCACTCTACATGAGCGTGTGGAAGTGGTTGATGCGCCACCTGGATGTTCAACCTATTGATGGGCTTACTATCCACAAGATTCTTGACTTTTACGGCCTTTGAGTTTTTGAAGTGTCATGACCTTTTGTATAAATAGTGTAATATTCAGGTAGAGTATATTGAGTACTTTGAGAGCACAAATTAAACATTGAGTTAGGCCATGTCCATGTACCGACATTCCTCCTTGCATGCACGCATGGAACAATTTTGGGCTTTAGAATACTTTAAGCTTTTTGTGGCAAAGGAGTAGATAGTAGCAACCAGATCGGCGCTTTGAAAGTCAAGGCACATTTAAGTGGAGTTGAATTAGAGAGTATGGATTTTGGATTGCGAATGATGTGAAGTTGGAAGGAGTGTAGAGGAGCCTTACATTCGTTTTTGTTTCAACTTCAAGATGTTACTTGTGTTTGTTGTGTCACCAGTGACCTTATGTAACTTGGATCACTTCAATTCATACTGATTATGTTGTCAATGTGTGTCACTTTATTGTGGCGTGTAGTTTGGAATGCTAATGCTACTTGTTGAAGTAATATCCCTCGTGAATGAATATTGTGAAAGGGTGCATCTCTTCCCATTGACATGTAAATTTTCTATAGACACTTAGTGGCAGGAAGGTTGGAATGTATCATGTAATATTGACACATTGGTATGGATATTGTGATGAATGTGTGAAAGAGTTCACCTTCTCCATTTGTAAACACTGGGTAGAAACTTCAATCCATGTAGTTTGGACTGTAATTGCTATTTGTTGACACATCCCACCCAAACAAAAATTGCAAAAGGATGTGGTTACTCTTTTTCATCTCATGTGCCCCATCTCAAGGGATGCATTATGTCCTTACTTCGCAACTTGAGCACAACTTCCATCAATGGTTTAGTATATCTTCCAAAGTTCATATGAGCTCAATCATTGTGTCTGTCAACAATTTTAGAGCAAGCACAACAATGAAGAACATCAATTAATATCATTTTAAAAAGTACATGAAATTGAAGATCCAACACAAATCTTCAATGTATAGATTTGTGTAAGGTGTACATAGGAAGGGTACCATTGTTCAGCATGTCATTGCTTTATGAATTAATTGATTATTGTTTGGAGCATGTTCGGAAGCCCTTTGCTTAAATGATGGATTAGCATAAACCAATTCTACATTATCACATTTAATGCGTTGAGATCTTCAACTTTGAATCCTTTTCAATTTGAAAATTCTTTACACTAATTGATTTTTTGATGGAACCAACATTTACGAAAAAAGAACTACATAATATATGGCACCTATCTTCAAACAAAAATTTGAAGCAAATTGACTCATTTGCATCCCATATCCCCCTGAGTCCCCCTTCCCAAAAAGAAGGTGCAACTACTCTTTGTCAAGACCAATACAACAAAGCTTGTAATGGGGTTGCTCATGCATTAAGTCTAGAGATTCTCTTTGTGGGACCCCATGCATGTATTTAATGTTGGAGAGGTGCACCCCTTCACATCAATGAGTGTGAGAAGAAGCCATGACCATATAGTACATTTGATCCTTGCTTTAATCCTACTACCTTACCTTTAGGTATGTTGGGGGTGAGATAAGATCCAAGTAACACTATATTAGCTAGACATGGGCTAGACATGCACACTCACTCACAATTTATATCAACATGAAGTACGCAACATGCATGAAGGCATATCCAAGATATGGTATACCCAATTTGTTTCTTAATAATTGTCTAAAGCATTTTCCTAGAATATTCTACCTTGCAAAATAATTTTACCTTAACAAGCTCAAATTTACAGTCTACCTTGCAATAGATTCTTCAAATAATGTAGTCTAAGCTAAGGTACGTAGCCCTATCGTGGGCAGTACTTCCAACCCCACGTGCACTTTTAATTGTTGGATCAAGCCATCTAGTTTGCAAGTGCTATTGACAAACATTGTCATTTCAAGTTTCAAATTCAAAATTGAGATGCAAGAGTTAGAGAAGGTCTAAATGAAGATGTCAGATAGAATTTTTTTTTATAAATTTTTATAAATTTTTTTCTAGAAGAATATGGAGATCCCAAGTGGTTGGCGGGTATCACCCTCACTGGAGCCCAATACGGAGAACTCGACCTAGACTACAACCAATTTAGTGGACCTATTCCCGGGGAGCTCTACAACATCAGTTGGGTTTGCATGTGATTCAACTCACTGGGAACAAGCTCTTTGGACCTATTCCCGCGTCTATTGGAAATTGCACACAGTTACATGCTTTATATGTGGGTGAAAACGCCTTGTCCGGACCGCTCCTGCACACGTTCGGGAAGCTCAAAAACTTGTCATTATATGCGAACCACAACCAGATTACGGGGCCTATTCCGGTCGAACTTGGAGATTTGCCTAATTTCAAGGAGATTAATCTCGACCACAATAAGCTCACCGGGCCTATCCCTTCGAACTATGGTCCTTACACCACTAACTTCCCTCTAGCTGGACTCTTTACCAACAACATGCTTACAAGTGATTTATTATTGTGAGACTTAAGTACATCACAAAGTTATGGAGGCAAAATTATCATTACAAACAATAAAATGTTGAAATATTACCACAACATTCTAACGAGTTTGTGATAAGTTCATTACTTTTATGTTTTCTTCTAATATGTATCACATTATACTACCACAAAGAAAATTGTTATATGAAATTATTGCATAATTTATTACATAATCATATTATCAACGACTAGGTATAATCTAACACCATTATCACATTATAGACCACCTTTCAGCTGGTTGTAATGTAATCTTGTCATTATGGATGTTGTTCTTACTTTGAATAATATGTATGGTACGATAAATCTAATATGTGAATGTTTAAGGTAGGAGCACAAGAAACGGAGTACATTTGATCATTAGAATTATATGACTAGCATTGATTTTAAACAATCTAGCTGTCCACTTTGGAACTTAAAATGGGTGTATGAATTGGGCCACTGATGGAATTTGGCGTTGCAATTACCTTCACTGTTTCATTTTATTCTGCTTGCGCACAGGTCCAATTCCCTTGGCTATGCAACAGCTTGGTGTCAAGGCTTTCCGGCCTGGCAACCCAGGCCTTTGTGGTCCTCCACTCCCCAACAAATGCAAGTGAAGCTAAACTCCATCGATGGGCCGCAAGTGACATACAAGCAATTGATTGTGGAAGTTAATGTCTAGTGATCAATTGAGCTTAAAATGTAGATTTCATTGGCTTTGGATTAAGTGTGACTTTGTTACAAAGTACCAGTTTTGTGAGTAGATGGCGATTCAATCTCAGCAACCATTATGCCACATCAATGAATACTCACTTAAATTCCTGTTGTAAAATTCATTCCAACTTGTGGTTCACTTGATCCAATATTGACAGAAAGATGCTTTCAATGTTTCATGTAATTAACTATGGCAGAGTGTAAACTGTGATAGGAATACACATCTTTGATGTCCGTCATTATGGGCTCGGTGACCTTGACCTAAACTGAAGGCAGAACAATCGCAAACAAATACAACATGTGCACATCACAGTTGTGATTTGTGTATGTTACAGTACAAAATGTACATGGGGATTTTGTTGAAGAAAATTCTTCCGCACAGAGTATCATATTCTCTGGTCACCTTGGACATATGTTAACACAAAAATGAATTCCCCAAGATTCAGGAATCCCTTGGTCTTTTTAAGAGTTCCATGTTCATTTGGCCTTCTTCATTCACTGCTGACAAGGGTCAACATTGGAAATTGTACATGAAAGAGGCTGTTGGTCCAGCTGACGATGGCCAGCCATCAAGTGCCCAAGTGATTTTTCTATTCTTGATTGAATACAAGGAGGCACATTATCACCGATAATTGATGACCTTGCCATGGCATGACACTACGTCCGGTAACGGACGTGTGTCGCCTTGCCATTGGTTGTGGTAGGCACCCATAACCTGTTTGACGGTGTCTGGGTTGATCCCCCACAAAGAGCTCGAGTTACATATTTCAGGGATTGAATGTGAAAATTAGGTCATCGAATAGGGTGGGAGCGCGGCCTTTCTCATGGGAGAGTGACCACTGCCTGAGTCGTAATCATGGAGCCCACGCAGCACTAAAATTGCAGCTTCAGGGTTAAACTCTGGCGTCTCTGCAAACTGCATAGAAAACCACCTCAAAGAGTAAAAAACCGAGATTCTAGTGTTGCATTCAACTGCCTACGTTTTCCATGACATTGTTTCGCTTGAACCATCTCACTGTGTCTGTGATATGCTACAATCATGGCCACAGCAATCTCAGATTCCAAAACATTGTCCGGTGACACTGTAAGCCATGGCCATGTGCAACTAGATATGACAATCTCTAAACTAGCCAATCAATAATAAATGAGAGAATGGTTTATCGTTTTGAGGCACATAGGCTATGTATGCCTAATTTACAAAAAAATGTGATGTGTGGGAGTTTATTTTGACACAATAGTGGATTCGTGAGTGTCATGTGGGATTTTTTGACATGGAAGGCACTCAGGCCCCCTGTATACTAGAGCCCAAGTTGAGAGCTCAAACTTACAATTGTTGAGTTTGATACTTGAAGTCGAGAAGCTCTTAACCAAAGTTCAAACTATTGAGAGCTTCACTAATCTTGAGGTTCTCAAGAGTTTGAGAAACTGTACAGTGGCCTTGTTTTAAAGTGAGGTATCAATGAGGGAATGATACTAAAAAAAGGAGCATTCATGGCAAGCCAAAGAATGCAAATCAAAGCCCATTGGCTTGGGCCCCCAAAATGAGAGCTCGAACTCTTGAAATTTCCAAACTACCTCATGGAGATTGCATAGGATTTTTGATTGAGAGCTTGTCTTAGTCATTCCATATAGGATTCATCAAGGCACCATCTAAGCAAAATTAGCCCGGTGAAAAGTTCAAGCTATCAAGTTGAAAGCTAAGTGTAAATTGGACTAACATCATGTCAAATAGACCCCCATCTCCTTGTAGTGATGGTGTGAGTAACTAAAACAAATACAGTACCTGAACGAAGAGGTCAAGAATGCGTTGGCGGAGGCCAGAAAGAGAACTGGCTGGGCGGTTCCTGTACATGAGATCTGCTTCCCTCTCAATCAGCAGCAAAATCTCCTGGGTCAATCGTGTATGAAACATCTGCACTGTCCACTTCACGTACGACAGAACTCCCAACCTTTCATCCATGGAACTGGACTTTCTCTTCAGCGCTTTGTACAACTACAATATTCACCAAAAGAAAGATGACGATCACTAAACTAGTCACATCAACTTGCAAATTAGAAATACCTTCTAATGTTAAACATCCTTGTACAAGTTTCAGCTCCAGAAATCTCACCAGAAACTATGATAACTCCATGGCATAATTCTGTAGCAAACTGAAAATTCAATGGCATTTGCTCATTCTGTAGGTAGGTTGGGACTCGGTCATTCTTATATTGAGCATGTCAGCTGTTCAACTATATCAACAAGAAAGATCACATCCATATGTCTACTTGCAATTGAACTAAATTTTGACATTAATCTGCTTGTACAAATCTCAGCTCCAAACTGAAACCTCGCTGAAAACTACTATATTCACACCTTCCATGGCATAATCCTCTAGCACATTGAAAATGCAATGGCATTTGCTCATTCTGTAGGAAGCTTGGGGAATTAGTCATTTTTGCATCAAGCATGTCAATTGTGCAACTATATTAACAAGAAAGATCACATTCAATGTCTACTGGAAAATGCATTACATCGAGCATCTTAGTCATTCAACTATATTAACAAGAAAGGTCACATGATCCATATGTCAACTTGCCATTAGAATATATTTTGACATTTATCTGCTTGTACAAGTTTGAGCTACAAAAACCTCGACAGAAACTAGGATATTCACACCTTCTATCGCATAATTCCTTAGCGCACTAAAAATTCAATGGCATTTGCTCATTCTGTAGGTAGGCTGGGGAATCAGTCATTCTTACATCAAGCATGTCAATTGTGCAATTATATTAACAAGATAGATCACATTCGTATGTCTACTGGGAAATGCATTATCTATTGACGTCTATCTGCTTGTACAAGTTTAAGCTCCAGATACCTCAGTAAAAACTACAACATTCACACTTTCCCAGGGCAATGATAATCCTGTAGCACATTGAAAACGCAATTACACTAGCAATCGAACTTACATTGAGCATGTCAGCTGCGCGCATGGTGGACTGGGTTTCAACATGCATGATGCTGCCATTGCTCATCTCCCACCGCTTGGGCTTGCTCATCCTGGTCAAGCTTTTGGTGATTCGGTCCGCCTTGTTGAGCTTTGCCGCTCGACACCGAAGCTTGTCCAATGACAGGAGCATCTTCAACTCCTGCTTTGGTCAATGAATAACAATATATGTTCATCTCATGTGAAGGTTTTACGCGGGCCAGTAGTAGAAGTGACCCTCCACTTAAACCAATATTAAAAAAATTTACAACAGCTTCCTTTAAATTAAAACCATAGTGACATGTTACTTTGCATTACTGCTGGCGTCCACAATTCAGCAGATTACTAAATTATATATATTAGTTGTTAAGCGAATGAAATAAAACTGAAGCTCAAAGTGATAATGTCTCGAATGTTAATGAAGGCCTGTGTGTGTCCTGACCTTGTCAAGAAGCTTTACAACAAGTTTTCGTCGGTCCATTCCCTCGCTGCCACCCATCTCAATGGTCATCACCTCCTTCATTCTCCAGTCCTCAAGCTGCTGATACAAAAATTCAAAGTCTTCTCCGGTTCGGGGGTTGACGAATAGGTCTCTCTCCTTTTGTAACCGCAGATCGTCCTTCTCCTTGTCTATCTTCTCTTGCTCAGCCCAAAACTGCGGTGATCAACCAGCACAAAATTTGCATTAGACAATCTCAACATATATAATACTTGACACCTTTGATTTCACTTGAATATAAGGATTTATGTCGTCGACTGAAGCCGTGGTTGGAGCTGTGGAAATTGCTTCTGCTGTCAAGAACCAAAACTGTGCTGGAACTTTACAGATCACACCGAAGTGACTTGGGTTAATCCTAACCACAATCGATAAGAGCAACTCACTTGACAAATTCTGCTAACTTTAAGCCAAGTTTGACAAAATGTAGTAGCTGAAATTAGGCCCACAAACCACATGGACTTGCATGTTTGAGAAATTGCAAGTCTGCAATGGTGACTCTATGTAGGCTTAAAATTCTGCGTGAGGGCACTGTCACATCAAACCCTAAGGTTTTTCCCGACGACGAGTGCTACCACTTAATTTCCTTCTGCAGCAAGATCGAAACAAAGAGACTCAACAAGCTGTCTCAATTGCCCATTTCAAGCACCGACATTACAGGATACAAAAATTTGCAACTTTCTTAAGTCAAGAAGCCTTCCATGGCCCAAAGCTACAAATCTAAGTGTATTTCCCCCAAAACTCTACTTATGAGAATTCTGTTTAGAATGGGAGTAGAAGAAGAATGTAGAATGAGAATGTCTTCTCTAAGTTGAATCTTGGTAGATAGGAGAAGGCTATTCTCCGAGATGGGTAACAATGAGATTGGTGTCGACACATGAGAGCTCAATGCCACTTGACAATCCTTGGCATTCATTCATGTATGTAACCAAGGACCTTCACAGTTCTTGGATCTACTCTTGAATATAGAATAGAAAGAGAATATCGTCCTTACACACGATACCTAAGAATCCTTTGAAATTCTACTTGGCAAGTCCTTTAAGTTGAAGTCTTGGCAGATTGGAGAAGGCTTTGTCCAAAGAAGATAGGTAACAATGAGATTGATGTCGACTAATGAGAGCTAATTGCCACTTGACAATGCTTGGCATTCCTGCATGTCATCAAGGTTCTTGATTCTTAGATTTATTTTTGAACAAGGGAGATATGCCTAATTCGGTTACTTATCTTGATTGGACACCTATATTTCGATTTTATTACTATGTAGTCCACTGTAGCTCCAAGAACGCACACCAAGAAGTCGTGAATTAAAAAGAGATTAGACTCTGTACACAAGTTATGATAATTATTCTAGGCTCAATTGCCAACATGATTGGGGGACCTATATGACCACGAAAATAAACATGAAAATCTTCACTTTGATAATGAACAAGGTATTCATACGAGCTCAGAAAACTTATGAGGAAAGTGGCTACCTATGACCGTAATTTGGATTTGCTACCCATCTCGTACTATTTGCATGTTACATATTCCAGGAGAAATGGGTTAACTATCAGGAAAAGGAACCATCTACATAAAGAAGTTTTTGTTTAGAACTGTAAGAGTAGAAGAAGCAATTACTACCTCCCGTTTCTTGATTGCGTATTCTCGAATCTGGTGGGCGAGTCTGATACACCTGGACCGCCGGACATACTTCTGGATGGTGATGGCCGCTTGTATTCGCTCTTTTTCCCACTGCTCCGAGTCCTTGTAATTTCTGGGAACTTTTGTGACATCGAGGCAGTCGCAAATGTGACATCCCGCCTTGTCCATCTGCGTGAACCCTTCCTTCATTGTTTGTAGCGGAATGTTGCGCATCCATGATGCTTGAGTCTCTCTTGTTTTGGTCTCTGGATGTACTGGCTCGGGCTCAAGGCCTGCCACCTGATGCCATGGCACACAAGTCTGGGCGACTGCATGCAAATACTGTGCTCCTGTGTCACAAAATCCACCATTAGAGACTTTCAAACTCCACGGACAGTTTCGACTGTTGGATCGGATTGGGAATTGTCTCATCTGCTTAGCAATTATTGTGAATTATGCAGACTGTTGTTTCAAGTCTTAAGATCGAAGTTGAGATGTAGAGTTGTAGGAGGTCAAAGTGACAGTCCTTTTGCTTTTTCTTTTCTTTGAGTGATCACCTAACCATTCCAATTGTGCTACCAATTGAACCCAGAAATGGTACACCATTTGGTATTATTTTGAGCACATAGTCCAATCTCATCAAAATACATGTCAGATGTCTCTTTAGTGTCCATTCTTACCTACAAGCTTTGCCATACACCACTCAAATATAGGTGTCCAATTCAAAGAGTGACCACATCATAAGGGTAATATACCATATGTGGAAGCAACTTTCCACAAGGTAGAGGAATTCAAGGAACCTTTCAATTTCGGACTTATTAGATGTAGAAGTTATAGCCTATCTTCTTTGGACAAAACCTTCTCTCACCTAAAGTGGTATGAGGTTACATGTGGATCTAAGAACGGACACCGATTAGACATGTGTTTAGAAGAGATTGGACTACATGCTTAGAATTTGCTAATTATTCTAGGTTCAGATTTCAACATGATTAGGGGGACCTATATGACCATTTAATGAGCATGAGAATCTTCACTTTGATGTTAAATGAGATAGTTGTATGAGTCCCGAAAACCATGAGGAAAATGGCTATGGGCACAATTTGGATTCTCTCTCACTAATGGTGTGCTTCATATCCTACAAGAAGTGAGTGCAAAAAATAAAGTACCAAACTGACACACGTCTACCTTAGGAGGTCAAAGTGACAATTCTCTCTCTCTTCGAAGTGATCACATGAACCAGCTCCCACTCAATCATGTTACCAATTCAAGCTACAATGGTGTCTACGGTGAGAGCATATAGTTCAAACACATGATGCCTTTTTGGTGATCGACTCTTCTTACCTACAAACCTTGCCATATACTTACCACTCAAATACATGTGTCCAATTAAGAGTTGTGACCACATCATAAGGTGCAATTGCGATGAATGACACATCGTATCACTACAAGCTTAAAGATCAGACGTGTTAAGATGCGAAAGCTATACGAGGTCAAAGTGACGATTCTCGTTCTCTTTGAACGATCACCTAGCCCTCCCAATCGTGTTAAGAATTGAACCTAGAATAGAGTCTGATGTTTTCAACACGCAACCCAAACTCAAATTTCTCTTACCTACAAAACCTGTCCGTAAACCACTCAAGCGTAGAGTGACCACCTCATAAATCCCACACATCTGACAACAATCAGCAGGGGAGAACTTTTGTGGAAATCAAGCAGTCGTACCATTTCGAACGTCTCGAAACCCGCCGCGGTAAGGCTTCTCCTCTTCCTCATCTCGATCCACCGTGACAGTCACAACCTTCTTCTTACTAGCTTCTTCATCTTCATCATCCCCCTGCACTTCCACTTTCAGAATTTCAGGAGGACGGGGTGGCATCCACTTGGACCTTTCCTGCAACCCCATGGTGATGGAAATTTCGGGAGTATGATCCGCCGCAGCAGAAGCAGTAGGGGGTTCGGAGACCTGATGGCTCCATGAATGTCGAGGAGCCCATTTGAAGGAAGATCGTTTGCCTGAGGTAGGACATTTGATCGGTGCAATTGGAGGATGGGAATGTTTAGTAGCTGATGGTAATTCGGGCGATGGAGTTTGCTGCACTGGGATGTGAAGAGCCCAATCTAAAGTGACTCGGTCTTGGATGCTGAAGGAGATTCCCACTTCGTTGGATTTCCCCTTGACTCCGATGGTCACCGAGATGTGCTCCGGTGGCACCGATGCTTTCACGCGATCCGGCATGGTTACTGAATTTGATCAACGTTCTTGGGTGTGATATTGAGGGATGAGGAAAAATAGAGGGGAACGATTTTGGAATTTTGATGGTTTTCTTCTCCGAGCAGATTTACTCTGATGTTCTAAAGTTGAGCTTGGTGGTTGAAATCATTTTCGTGCTAACAAGAATGTCAATAGAAGCGAAGTACCCACTTCTAAAAATGAATCTTAAGCATGTTAAAGGCTCTTCGTGATCTCCCATTTCTTGCTACAAAGAATGTTATGTAGTAGAAGTACAGTGTTCAATTCTAAGAATGAATTGAGAACGCTGAAGCATTTTCGTAAGCCCCATTTTCTTACTACAAGGATGCCAATTGCAAGAATGAATCTTAAAGCATGTTCAAGTCTTTTCGTGAGCCCCTATTTCTTCCTACCAGATTCATGTGAGTAGGAGCAAAGTGCCCACTCCCAATAATATATCTCAACCACATTCAAGCCTTTTTTGGGTGAGCCCTCATTTGGTTTCCAAGATTCAGTCACAATATTGGTGTAAGTACTCAAGTTCAACGCCGATTGCAGCAATACTTTTGGCGATCTTCGGGATATCAAAACCAATTGTTTACTTCTTGGTAGATAGAATTTCAAGTCATAACCTCGGGACTGGAAAAATCGTTGGTTCCATATCTCTTCCGCCAGTTAAAAAATCAATATTCAAGATGGCTTCATGCATGAAAGACCGCGACCACGAACATGCAAGCCACCTTTAGGTGGTTGTGTGCTATCTGGAACTCCAGCAGCAGCTTCTCCAGTGGAATGATGTGTCTAAGTAACAGAAGTAGGAAAATCTGTGACCAGGATGAGAGAGAATGACTTTCCAGGGATTGGTGTTGACTATCTGAAGTAAGCTTGGAAATGCCTGCTGCCATGAGTAACATAGTCAGGTGAAGAGACAACTTTTGGGAGCTGATGAGTGTAACGGGAATTGCATGTATTACCTCAACATAACGACCATTCAGTCGTTATGCCAGGTGACCAACCGGCGCCTACCTAAGCAATAAGGTGGGTATGTAACTAACTCACTTTCAAAGGTCGAATCACATCATCACTACCAATCAGATCAGTACTCAGCTTGAATCACATCATCACTAACAATCGGATCAATATTCTAAGCTTGAATCGCATCATCACTAACAAACACATCAGTGCTCAAAGCCTGAATCACATCATCACTAACGATCAGATCAGTATTCTAAGCTTCCATCACAACATTACTAACAAGCTTGAATCACATCATCACTTACAATCATATTTGTATTCAAAGCTTGAATCACATCATCACTAACAATCATTTCAGTCGTGTCAATCACTTCACATGTTACAATACTAACTGCTGATGGAACTATCTATATTTCTCTTCTCATTCCACACCCATTACCAGACTTACACCGTTTATGGTATTTAATGTGTCAGGCACACTATTTGCCAAGGGCTTAAACAAGATGCCTAGAGGTCTTGAAGTGTCACATCTGCTAGATCCCAATATGATACTATTCTTTGAAATGAGTAAATTTTTCAAGTGAAAAAATCTTTACATCATGACATTTGACGTAGCACATTGGGATAATTGTAATGATAGTTGATTTGTTGGTTTTCTATGCAAGGGGAAAATATTATTGAGCATATTTATGGCAAGTGTCATGTGTTTATATTTTAACATGCAAGAGAAAAAAATTCTTGAGCATACTAATGTCAAGTGTCATTTTTGTGCACTTTAGGCAACTTATAGACCCTTGTGTCATAAGCACAAACCTCATGATGTCATTGAACATATTCATGCCAAGATATTAGTGAGTGCATGAGGTGAGCTATTGATGAAGTTGTTGGTCATTAGTGTAACCTAAGATACATCTCAAAATAGGGCAAGAGACACTATTAATTAGGCATGTGACACTAAATACCATGAACGGTGTATTGTACTCGTGGTCCAACTAATTGGTGTATAAGGGCCCCTTTATAGACTTAGAACTCAAACTAATTGCATTTTTTTGGGAGTTTAATACTTGGATGTGAGCAATCCTCAAGCTCTCAATAGTTTGAGCAAGTGTAAAGTGAGATTTCAAGGGGAGGAATGACACTAAATGAATGAGAATGCATGACAAGTCAAAGAATGTCCATTGCCAAGGCTATATTCCTCAAATACTCACTTCACAACTAATTTAAACCAATGGTGATCCAACTACTTTGTGTATATTAAGGCCCCTTTTCCACCAAAATTCAAAATTGTTGCAAATTTTGGGAGATTGATGCTTGGATTTGACGAATTCTCATCCACAACTCAAACTATTGTTGAGAGCTTCAACAATCCTCAAGTTCTCCATAGTTTGAGCAAGTGTAAAGTGGTCATGTTGAAAGTGAGATATCAATGAAGGAGTGATAGTAACTAAACCAAAAAAAAACGTCAATGACAAACCAAAGAATGTTTGAAAGTCCATTGACTTGGGATGCACAACTGAGAGTTGATCTCTTGAAATTTTAGAGCGATCATTTATGAGGTAGGTGAAGCTTCTGACCAAGAAGTGCCGTATTCGAACTCCATAAGATCTGTAAAATAACATCACAGCGTTGTAAGCATGATAAAATATCCAAGCGCACAAGTGAGAAACTTACGTTTAAAGTGGACTTGAGTAAACAAGCTTAAGTAAGCGACTCCCTTCTATTGATGAGAAGCCTCCTTCCTTCAAGCTCTAATTCTTTGAGCTCTCAACCTCATTGATTGAAAAAGGTGAGTGAAAATTATATCCACTGTGAGCTCTTGACCTCCTCGACCAATGAAGAGGCTCCTTCCTTTGAGCTCTTAACTTCATTTTCCACTTGACCAAAATTATTTATCCACTTTTAGTTTTTGGTCAAGTGGATAATTTTTTTGTAACTCCATTAGCTCATGTCACCGAATAGTCCTTTAGCACTGGCTCGGTTGACTAGTTGGATTGGCAACATGACCATAACCAATCACTCATCCAAGAACATAACTTTGAGAATCATAAAGTCTTTTCGCAATGTTTTATCCACAGAGACATGATATCATCCATAACTCTTAGATGTTGTCCATATACTAATCGATTATGACTGATAAATCAACTCATAGTAGGCGAATGACTTGCCGCTCCCACAGTTCATCATCCACTCTCCTCTCATTGGTTATGTAGTCCATAATATTGTTGTAGCCATTATGTACATGATTTCCATGACATGGAAATTGACATTTCCATCTTGCAGGCAGTAGGTATACCATATTAAGTAGTATTCCTCTAACAACTATGTCCACAAATAGCCCACCTTAAACACAAACCTTACAGGTCATAATTAAGGCCAACTAGTTGTTGCCGGATATAGAGACCTCTTGGTTGTTGCTTATATCGGATGAGACATTGATCCTCAACAGTGATTTAGATTTTGCCACCTTAGAATACATCCTCGAGGAAAACCTTTGACTGGCAACCCTTTTTCCCACAACACCCGGGGTGGCAACTCAAACAAATAATTACAGGGGGCTTGTTCAAAAACTTCACAAAGGCATAGATTATGTACACATAATCGTACATATAATTTAGATTATGTTTCAAATAATCTGAATTATGTTTCAAATTATTTGGATTCAAAAGTTTCAAAAGAGAAGCGGGAGGGAAGCCACCGAGAGAATTCGGGAAATGAGTTAGGGTTAGGTCTCACAAGCCAAAATCAATCTAGATTATCTTCAAATTCTTGTAGATTATCTGAATTATAATCAGGTCTAATGAAGACCAGATTATGGACGAGCCCCCCCCCCCCGGCCTGTTCAAGAGAAAGTCCACATCATTTTCAAATCATTGATGTATTATAATATATAGACATGTTCAAATCAAAAAAATTATTACGTATTATGGACGGCCTCAATGTGCACTACATCACTCCATTCTAAGTTCTGTAAAATTGTTCTTTGGTATGAATGTACATGGATAATATGGATGGATTATCTATTATAAATTATTTTGCACTAGTTGCCACCCTGGGCCACAACACTGAATAAGCATACCTCATGCTAGTGATCCAGAAGCCACACAAAGTTCAGAGTCTGCCAAAGTGATGCAACGACGTTGTCTAAGTGTATACTTGTATACATTTTGTGGCCACAATCTCCTTTGGATCTGAGGGATCTCTGGGGTACAAAACCTTGTGACTCCATTCTCTAGCATAGTAGTTCAGCTCATACAACATGCCTAAGGTAGATGTGTGTTAGTTGGATGCTATTCTCTCTACGCCCACTTCTTGTAGGATATCAAACACGCAATTAGTGCGAGATGATTAGGAAATTTGAATCGTGCTCATAGCCGTTTGTCTCATAGTTTTTAGAGATCATATGAGATATCTAATTCAGTATCAATGTGGAGATTTTCCAACTCATTAAGTGGTCATATAGGTTACCATATTTTGAGCATGTTTAGTTTTTTTTGAACACGTGTCTTTTCGGTGTTTGTTCTTAGATTCACAACTGAACTACCTATCACTCAATTATGGGTGTGGACGGATTATTGCTATGTTCAATTCACGCATATTTGATACCTTAATGTAATAATTGTAGTTGTTGAGAATCCAATTGACCAGCCTCCACTAGATCATCCCAGCATAGCAGTTAAATGATATTCCTTGGCAATGAAGAATATCATTTAACTTGGCATGGCACTAGGGAATATCATATATAGCCATTGAAATCAATGCAACTCAACATTACTGAAGTTGTGATGATTCGTTTTAATTGGTGGCATATTGGCATTGCTTTCAGGCTAGCAAGGAAGATCATGGCAAACATACATATACACATTATATTGTTGTTAACATATTTGAACGTGTTGATGTTGTTGTGTATTGTTGTGCCTGCTACGAATGTGGGTAAAGCCACAACCATGTTTATGTTTGGGGACACGTTGGTGGATGTAGGAAACAACAATTTCTTCACATTGCTCACAAATGCCAATTACAGTCCCTATGACATTGACCGAGAGGATCATGCCCCCAAAGGCCGCTTTTATAATGGTCATGTCATCTCTAACCTCATGAGTGAGTACACTAATCATTTGGTTTAAGTGTAACATAGGAGTAAAGTGTGCCATCTTAATTAGAGTGATCATCCTGACTTATCATATCACACCTTGAAGTGTCATGTGACACATTCTTTGATTGCCACCTAGTGATTGCAAGACAATTGATGAGAAGTGTGTCATTATCTAACAGTGTGGGACACACTAAATCAATTTGTCTAGTGCAGTGGTTACTTGCAATATGCCCCACTAGTAGAGTGAATAATTGGGATGTCTTGGCCGCAATTTTTGGTGATTTTCAGAGGCTCCAAGCTGGTAATCTTGGAATTGCAGGCATGTCAAATAAGGTCACAACATGTTAGATAATGTCTAGGTGCTTGCAGCATCAAAACCCTATAACCTAGTATTTTTACTGTGACTTCGAAAAATTGTCCATGGATGGAATGTTGTAGGTGAAGTCATGGGAGTCAAGTGTCCCTTGCCAGTGCTGGACCCAGCGGCAAATGGAAGCAACATCCTCCAAGGAAATGATCGGGGAGAACTGGCAGTTAGTTAGAAATGAACCGGTTGAGTTTGAGAAATAACCGGTTGAAGTTCAAGACTGCAGGAAAATTACCGATCATTTTAGAGGAATTTATAGAAGAATATACCCCCAATTTAATAAAGGAAAACCGGAAGATGATGTCAACATGTAACCGGTCGGACTTGCAAACACTAGGATCTCAACCGATTATGCCCAAAAATCTCCCCGATCACTGCTCCAAGGCATCAACTACACCTCTGCTGGAGCCGGCATTCTTGAAGACACTGGATTCATTTGTCAACCGGTCATGTTGAAATCTTTTGAATACCAAAGGGTTTGGCGAGCCTAATAGGGGAGGCACAATGGGTGGTCAGGTTGCCCGTATTGCGGCCGTCAGAAAGAGTCTACCTCTTAATTGAGGCAGTAACTTGCGAGCGAGGAATCTCTACAGTTCATGCTAGTGTTGACAAACATAAGTGTTATCCTTCTTCAATACTGCAAACATGTTCAAGAGACAAAGAGGCGAGGACAACAAATTCATCACAAAATGAAACTAGTTTTCTAGACTATTGGATGTCATAACACTCTTCAGGATGAAGAATCGTTGGATGTCATAAGACTCCTCAGCACGAAGAATTGTTGGATGTCATTACACTCTTCAGCACAAAGTCATTTGCTTTCCTTTTCCCAGATACCACCTACTGCCAGCATTGCAGATGAACTATGTTTACAAACTCAAATTCGTTGGATCTCCCTCATTCGAAATTGGAGTAGTGCATCTATGCCACTTGTCTCGAAACTGAGTCTTAGTCACCCATATTCAGAAAGAAAATTTATGGTGTCAAGAAGCACCGCTACCGATGGTCCGATTCCAGGATAAATTGAATCAGATCCTGGGGCCCACTGAACAGGGTCAGCATGCTGAGGAATAATTTGTGTCCCAACCTGAAAACTCAGCGGGAAATGCAGCAATCTGTAATTAGATACAGAGAGCTGCTTTTGGAATGAATCTGATGACTGCTTTGACTTACGTGGGGTTCTTTTTATTTGTTCCTGGTGCATATTAGATCAATCGCAAAACAATTTCCCAGCAACTTGAGTTCTTCACAAACACGAAGTATCAGTTGGTGGAGTTGTTGAGTGGACGAGCTGCAGATCGAATGGTGGCTGACCTCTATGTACTCATTCACCATTGGAGGCAATGACTATATCAACAATTATCCTCTTGCAGGCTCCTCCCAAGCTAATTACAGCACTTCTGAGTTCCAAGCACTACTCATATCCACTATCAAGGAACATATCAAGGTGCAAACCCTAAGTGCTGTCTTCCAACATATTAACATCAGGGTTTAGGGTTCATGGACTAGATAACCATTAAACTGCGGAAGCGGCGAGTCATTCACCTAGTCTAGATGGTTATCAGACATAACCACTCAGCTCATGGACAGAATCTTGATATTATGAATGAATTGCACCTATACGGAATTTGAAACATTGTGACAAGTTCTCATAGCCCTTATGCTCTTGGATGAGCAATCAGTCATGGACACTAGATTGCTTTGGAATTCAAATTGGTAGTAAGATATGTGGGCTTTAACATGTTCACTCTTCTTCATCAGATGTCTGTGTTTGAGTGGTATATGGCAAGGCTTGTTAATTATGAACCCCAAATACGCACGTGTTACATTAAGTTTGGAATTTATGCTCAAAATAAATAGTGATTCTAGGTTCAAAACTGTAGTGCACAAAATTAGGAGGATCTATGTGATCACTTAAAAAGAAAGAGAATCTTCACTCTGACTGTTTATCACTTTGCATCTCAACTCCAATTCTGAAACTTGAAATGATGATCTTAGTGATTCACAATTGCTACTAACCAGATGAAATGAAACAGCTCCCAATCCAAACCATCAGCTATGATTCCATGTGGGAATACCTAAGTACATCACTTGCAATCTGCTCCCAACTACAATATGGCATTTCCGAGGATGTCAATGATACTCACCCTTGGTTAGTAAATGGGCTTGAATGAACTGTGGTTTTCTGTCTGACATTTTTTCATCTGGCCCTTTGGGTTTTGGAGGCTGGGTATGAGATTGCAGACTACAGCTTGGGGATCCGACGATTGCAGTTTCCAACATCAGGCCCATCGGCTGTGCACCTTCAGAGTTCACAACTGGCAGCTCAGCTAGCAAGTGCATCGACAAGCTACAAAAACTGGCCCAGGAGTTCAACGCAGCATTGAAACCTGTGACAGAAAAATTGCAGAAGGAGCTCCCAGGCTCCACAATCCTGTATGTGAATGCATATGACATCGTTATGAACATAATCAACAACCCAACTCACTATGGTTCATACCAAACACCTACAACTGCCATCATCTCCTTTGCACATGGCACAAAATCCTTGGGTTTAAGGTTGCTCTCTTGTAGAGATATAAACCACCTGAGATAAAGGGGCATCTTCAAGGGAAAGGGGGGGGGGGTAATAAAATAATGCGCATAATCATCGGATATTCTACACAATTGATGAACATTCTTGGAATATATGTAGCATATTCTCCATGTAACCTTTGATAAATTTTACTTCGAAACATCAAACATGACCCAAGTTTTTAACGCACCCAAAATTTTAATGAGCACCAATTCTTCTTTGTGTACTCACCGGGTGTGCATGGGCAGGCTTCACCACCACCAATGTAGCATGCTGTGGAGCAGGCAGATTTCTTGGGCTCATCGATTGCCAGAGCTTCACCAGCTACTGTGACTACCGAAATTCCCACATTTTTTGGGACCCCCATCACCCAACAGAGAAAGTCAACGTGGTTTGTCCTATCAACGTGGTTTGTTCTGGATGGTGGGATAGATGTCCTATCAATATAAGGCACTTATTAGTCATGACATAAATTGATCATGAAAAGGAAATCCCCCTCCCCACATAGTCCAACTTGTGATTTCCTCCTCAGGAAGTTGATAATATGGAATAAAGATGCCTTGAATTGCAATTTGTGTGCTAATAGATCAAAGCAGTAGGTATCTACTGGAGGTTTCTGTCATCAGGGAATAGAATGAGTTCTCACGCATACTGGGAATCCCTTCACTTGTCAACTCTTTTGGTTGTTAGGGATTAAGTGTGCCACATGTGGGTCCACTTAAAACTTGAAAAACATCTAGGTTCTATGAAGTAATCAGTCAGGGCAAATAACCCAAGAATACAATAAATCCAGCAATTACAAAGTGTTCACCAATCAAAAGATCAGATTGCTACATTTCATGCAGATGAAATACCAACGTGAGAGGTGGCAAAAAAAAAAAGTTCATAACAAGTCACATTTTTACAAACTTCTGATAAGTGTGTCCATGTAAGTTTCCCACCTCACCTTTCAAGCGCAGCTTCAAGACAGAAGTCCCAATTTTACTTCAGTGTCTGAAGCTCAGAGCTTCTCCAGAGTGGTTCTAAATACACACCTGCTGTGTATCTGTACGACTAGAAAAACAAGACTGGATCAATTGGGATGATAAAAGTTGCAACTTAACCTTGTCAAAAACCTATGCTCTGCTATATTACATGGCTGTCAGCACAAATGCAGGCACACTGGACACATCCATGGACAGTATCAAATACTTACAGCAACTGCATCGTGGAAGCTGGGACCCAAATTTGATGTATTTGTTTTACAACAGGATAGCGCTTGTGCTATTCGCATAGTAATGTGTTCTGAACTTGGGCTTCAAAACTCCAGAGGTGTCTGACTTTATCAGATGACCAAACAGTCGTGGAGGCGCTGGCTGCTTTGGTTGTAGAGACTTACGGCCATTTAGGTGTCCATCAGATTCCAAGATGCTAAGCAGCTTCCGTGCAGTCTGCATACAGCAATAAGAAAGTTTTAAATCTACGTCAATGACAACTTACTACCAATGTTTATAAAATATTCATCGGTCTAGATACTTATAAGGGCCACTTCACACTATGGCCAAGAACTCTGACCATGAAATTGTAAGGGCCCTCTGATACTCATCCGAAGGCCATGGAAACATTGAAATTGAGTTTTGTGTGGTCATGGGCTTTCAAGTGTAACATAAAGACATATGTGACCAGGTTCCATATTAGATAATTAAGTCTTCAAAAGTGTATCCCAAGAACAAATCTTCAAGGGGTGAACCTCAAGATCCTAAACAAGGTGTAAAATTCTTCCTAGTCCAATCTAGTAGGTTTATCCATGAAAAGATAAGTGTGTTTCAAAAAGTGCAAAGATCTAAATGGAGGGGCTTTGTAAGCTCAAATGTCAAAAACTCTTTAAACAAAAGGTGTGTGGGTCAAAGGTCTAGCTACTGGCACTGAACAACATTATGGATCAAGAAATCTTTAGTGGTAGATGCACGTGCAAAATACTGACCACCAGTTTAAATTCGAGTAGACATGCCTGCTGCATCAGACCAAACAAGCCTCTTGGCTGGAAATAGAGAGAATATATTGGCATACCTGTGGATTGAGAACATTGAGTTGCTCCACTAATTTTTCCTGTACAACCGAAAGAGGTGTAAGTATTTCAGTAACTTTGTGAAATAAAAGGAACCTCCCTCAACGACTTATAAGGAAAAAAAATTAAAATTAAATATATATACACTCCAAAATTTACCTCAGATATTCCAGGGTTTAGCATCACGATCCCCAATACCCTACGGGCGAGAGATTTGAACAACATGCTCTTCATACCACCACCTCCATTCAACCATGGAAGAACTGGGACAGTGAAAATTGCCTCCGTGTTTTTACTTTTCTTGGTTGAAAGTAACACGCGACGATGTCCACTACTACCGTCCTGAGTTTGTGAATGAAATCCACTCCAGTTTCTTGATCCATTTGCTACAGAGGTCAATGTGTCCAGTGCTGAAGACCTCTCTTCATTTACAGTATCTGTAAAAGTGCAAAAAGAAATAAATAACATGAACCAGTTGATTTGCACAGAAACTAGAGCACATTGCCCAATAGCAGTTATTGCAAATTGAAATAAATACCCTAGGCTTTCAAAAAACTTGAGGAATACAGCCTTGGCAAATTCTAAGCAAGAGGTTAACCCTTACAGGACCATGGGTGTGTTTATACAGGATACGTGACGATTTGTACCAACCTCCAGCAAGCATTGAAACAACATATTTATTTGATCTATGGTATTGAAACCATATTTAGCACAAACTATTAAACAGAGGAAGTGAAATAAAGTCATGTGTGACAGAGGTGATTAATTATAAATGGTATGTATTTGAGTCTAGATCAATGTCATGAGCCTAAATCTCCATATAATTCATTCTAAATATAAGTTTCAATTGGATGAATGCATATGTTAAATGGGCTATTTCTTGATAGGGTCACTTTTGATACTTTCAGCTGTAAATATCAATTAGTAATCCTAAATCCCTGTATGACACCTTGAGGCCCAAAATAGCGAAGGAAAGACCTCTTTCTCAGCGATTGAAGCAATAGCACAAATGAAGAGAAAGTGATCTAATATTTCAGAGATAGTTTACATCTGCCATGACAAATGAAGATGATAAAAAAATGAAAAAATCCAGTTTCAAAAGGAAAACAATCCCAAGAATAGAATCTGTCACCATTGCTCAAGGAGCCCGATTCTGGACTTCTAGTTGCAATCTCCAGGAAAAAGGGTCCACTGTGGACCTCAGCGATCACACGCACATGGTCAAATGCATTGACCTGTCAACAGAAAAAGAGTATAGTTCAGTAATTGTTGTTTTCAAGAAGGTGTTGTCCATCTTGGTTTATACTTGCAAACTTACAATTGTTTTGAAGTGGGTTACCTAGTTTTAAAAGTCAAAATAGCGAAACCACATACCAGGAGCAATTTGCATTCACATTGAGTACTTAAGAACAGTTGAAATTTATTCACATCTCTACAAGAGCTTTCAGGGAGATGCCAGAGACCTGTTTTACAAGCTCAAAAGATTCAAGAGCATTTACACAAGCCTCAGTTAACTCCTCGTTCACCTCAAGACCTGCTAAATCATCAACAAAAACTTAGCTCACCATGAAAACAACAACAAAAAATTGAATCCACGTATCTCAACAATCTACATGACAAGTTTCTTCCTCACTCTTTAAGAATAGATTTATGGGAAGCCACAGAAACCTGCAACTATGCTAGCAATATCCTAAAGTACATGGGCACCACCTCAATGCATACAAACTTGCCCTGTACTCTCAATTCCATAAGCTTTATTCAGGGTCCTCCTAAAATTTCAATTTGCAGGAAGAAAGAAGAATAGCTAACCAGCTGATTTTAGGGAATTTGACAACTGCATGAAGCTGAGCCCTTCATTTCCTGCCTGCTGAATTGCATGTGCAGCTGCCTTTAATAGTGATGGTTTCAACTTGGGACATTCATTTGCACTTGAAATTCCACTCTTACTCGAACAGAAATGACTTATGCATTCCACTAACTCTGGGCTCATCTCAGCTTCAGTTTCCATTGCTTGATCAGAAGCCACTTTTTCTGTTGAATTAGTGTCTCTTTCTTCCAGTGATCCAGCCCCTTCTACAGTGCTTCCATTAACTGCGAAAAGAAAATCAGAAGGTAATGTTGGTGATTATCTTAAATTCACCAATCAGTCCATTTTGCAGAAAAGTCTGTTAATTGAATCATATGAGCTTTTTGAAACATTGCGCAAAGCCACATTTGGTTTAAGTTGCAGAGGTTAGAAAGTGATAGACTTACTTTCTACATTAGCAATCCGAGGCTCACTGCCACTTTCAAAACCATCGGAGGTGGCAGCAAGCACCATCTCTCCCACAGGTTTAGCAACTCGTTGCAGGCAAACCTGAATTGTGAAATACAACATTTGAGCACACAGGCAATCAATTTTACATCCAAAGACGAACTATTCAAATAAGTTGACCACTGAACTTGTGACAGTAACCTTCTCCAAAGCTGCACACCAGGTTGCTTACAAGTCATAAACAACCAGCAAACACAACACCATGAAAAAGGGCCTCCTGCGGAGTTTCTAAGTTCAGATCTTAACTTGAACACACTACCGATTGCGTCAACCCATAAATGTGAAATATATGAATACACAAAAATATTCTACAAAGCTGCACAACAGGTTGCTTACTAGTCATCAACAACCAGCAAATTGGAGTGACGAAAAAGGGCATCCAGAGGAGGTTTTGAGTTACAGTTAATAGCTTGCAGATGTTTACCAATAGCATCAACTTGGAAATAACTAAAATCAAGACCCCAAGTCAAAATTATCAGTACCTTAATACCAGGAAATCCCCTTTCGCGTCGAAATCCAGGAGTAGATGCATCTGCCCTCTGAATCTTGGGCTTCACGAACCGAACCTCCTGACCTCCTTCAGTTTTTCGCTTCACTCCTAACACAATATTTTTGTTATCGTCGCTTTCGCCAACTCCTCCTTTGGGAAGAAATGGAGCAACATTTACTGTTCCTTCACTAATAACCCCAAGAAGCTGTATCAAGTGACCACAATAATTGTCTGTAGGAAGGGGCACCCACTTCTGGTCCAAGGCCGAATTATGGTCAGCCAGCCATTGATTCATACTACGAGCTTCATCACCTGTCCCAAATGGGAACCGAGAGGCAGCTGCCTTATCAAAGAACTTTGCAGAGAGCAAAAATGGTTGTTTGTTGGCACCAACAACCTGACCACACCAACCAACACAACAGTGCCACATCAAAAATTTGCAAAGAGTGGTGTAGTATGTAATTATTACAGTTCAAATTATACTGAACCTAGTGGTGTATAATGTAATAAACGTAAAATACAAGTATAGTTTTTATGTGAGAATTCGATTTGTAGTTGCATAATTTGGCACATATTCGAATAAATTTAGAAAAGTAGGCAATTCTTACAACACTATTATGATATTTGTGATGTTATTTCAACATTTTTGTTGTTTCTAGATGATAATGTTGCCTCCAGGAGTTTGTCATGCAGGCTGAAGTCCTTGCAATTTCACATTGGAAAGACAACAACAAACTTCATGTTCCTTCACAAACCATGGCCATGAGGATGACACAACAAATATGCACTTACTCTGTAGCATTACCTATGGGTAGATGACCTCAAAATTCATGAAGCAATATATGAAAAACTGGATGGCAACGACACATACCACAAGCTCACGATTTCGCAGAAAGTTAAAAGCAGCAAACACATGAGATTCTTCGCATCGGCGAAGTGCATTGACCATTGACAAAGGAACATCAGTACTCTCCGACGCATTTAATAAGACCAGCTTCACAAGCTCGACAGCATTCGCGACTCCCAAGGACCTCTGGACCATCTCTTCCGATGTCATCCGGTTCATCACGACTGGCATTGAAGATTTTTTCCGTGGTCGCAAACGGGTTGTTTTCTGCTTGCCTCGTGTCATAGGTGCTGCACAATATACAATATAAATGTGTGCTTATGATCAACTTGATTGCTTATTCACAATATAATTATGATAGGTTTGAAGTACTATGGAAAATCTACACTAACATCAAAAGTGACTAGCTTGATTTTTTTCTTTCCTACCGAAAAAAACTTGTATGACCTTAAAGACCGTCTACCAGCTTGGAAAAACTACAACCCATAAATAAATCAACCTCCACTATTTATCCGAGAAACAAAAACTGTCTAAGAAACTGGAACTTACTGCTTGAAGGGGCAGTGCTTTGACCCAGTTGAGCTCCATCTAAACGTGGTATCCCAGCCAAATACCCAGCAGCACTCGACACAGCAAGCGGATCAACATTGAAGAAAGGTACAGGGAAAGGTACAGGGAAAGATACAGGGGTAGATACAGGTGCAGGGATAGCTACAGAATAATCAGGATTAGCAGAACCTGATGTTCCGGAATCAATAGGATAATCAATCATCATAGGGGAAAGTGAGGCTGGCACAGCACTCTCAGGATATTCACTTCCCCCTTCAAGTAACAGCTGCTGGTCCTGCAACTTGGGCACACTTGCGCGAAAAACTTGGGCACTTTTCCTGCTATTCAGGGCCTTTGCAATGTTGCGTAATTGCACAACTTCATTCAAAGCTGCTGCAACTGGAGGATCCTCAACTGAGTCCCATGCCATGTCCTCCCCTATAATTATATTGGCTAGATCTGGGTTACTTTGGTGTTCGTCATCAGCATGATGACATTTGCCAGAAGACAATCCGAATAGTGGTGGTTGAGACTTGAAAGCCTTCTGCTTCGTCTTCCTGCCTCTATTCTCTTGCACCAAATCCAGATGTTTCAGGTACCTTTTGGACAAGAGTGAGCATAGGCTCATGAGTGCTTTTCGAACTGAGGGCTCCATCTTTAATTGTGCAATTCGTCGTCGACAAGATATAGGATGGGCAGGGAGTGAGGGCATAGCAGCCCACTCCACACGTGGATTACGTTTACCTAAAATTGCTCTCTGCCTACAATAGCAGATGATCAGGGTTCTGCATTATTGATGACAAGGAGAAATTGTCAGTAAGATGAAGATTTAGAATATTTAAATAAATAAATAAAATTCAACAAACATAAAATCAGTGCCTCAGGATCAATATAATTAACTCCTCTTATCTCAGCTTCATATGACACAAAATATCTGCAAATAGTTCTCTAAAGTTTGTCCAGGACACAAATGGTGCTTATTGAATATAAGCACCTACTTGCCTAAACAATGGCCATCTTGACTCTAGATCTAGACATGCTCAAAGAGTTTGATGACCAAATGACTTTCTGATTCTGTTCTCCAAGGGTAAACAATTGGTAGAATAAAATTCATAACCACACTTGAAGGTAGTATAAAATTCCTTCGAGTTTGGGTTATGAAGTGAAGTGCAATTCAGAAGCAACTTAAATGTAGGACTTAGAAGACCTTAGTATGATAGGATAGAACCCCTGTCCAAGATCACCCAAGAACTTAGAAACGCCCTTATTGGTGTCTAGCTCTATATGCTGACCCCTTTGGGACAGAAGAAGATGATGCAGAATGAAGACATCCACTTTCAGCAATGATGTTTACTTAAAAATGCCAAAGGAGGAAAATTACCTGTCTAGATCTTCAGACCAGCAAAATCTTTTCCGCCGAGCAGGTTTCAGCTTGGTGGCAGCGTTGAGGATGTTTAAGGGGTTCTCCTCCATTCCTTTGTCTTCTTCCTCTCCTTCCTCATAGCCATCATCTTCATCAATTTTTTGGGCGTCTTCCTCCCTCTCTGAAGTTATCAGAGGCTTCAACAAAACTGGAAACCATGTGATCAAGGTTACAAATGTGAATGTCAGTGATGCCTATTGTCCAAGAATATATGGTGAACTGTAATTTATTCCTTCTCAGAAATCCATGCTGGTATAAGGTATGTGGGCCTTATGTGGTAACTCTTCTTAATCAGATGCCTATATTAAATGGTATATAGCAAGGCTTGTAGTTAAGAACGAATATGAAAAAGACATGCATTACATTGAGATTAGACGATGTGCTCAAAACATGGACAATGTTCTAGGCTCAGTACGTAACATCACAATTGGAAGGTCCTACATGATCATTCAAAGAGAAAGATAATCTTCACTGTGACCTCTTTTAACCATTACATCTGGTGAACCTCCAATCCTGAAACATGAATTGATAATCTTCATGACTCATAGAAATTGCTAACTAGATGAGACAATCCCCAATATGATCCAATGGTCTAAATTGTCTGTGAAGTTGGAAATTTCCACAATAGGCCCACACATCTGAAATACTAAATGAGCAATCCGAAACTGTTGACAGCTTTCAATAGAGTAAATTGAGAACCCACCAGAAGTATCTTCTTGATCTAGTGAAGCAGAAACCTGCTCCAGTTGACGCTGCCGCTTGTACGCCTTGACATGGGCTACCTCCATGATGTCCACATTATTTACAGCTCTTTTTCTGGCTGCATGAATATTTGTTCTGATACGATGACCTTTCCCAGCTACTGTCACCTCATTGTCAGATTCTCCACTAGGGTCGTTCAAGATCTCCTTCTCCAGAGTTTGAAGACGACATCTTCTATTCTTTTCATATGACACTCTTAAAACCTGCAATTGTCAAAGGGGTGAGCATTTCAGGTTTTCTTTCTGGAAGCAAGAGAATGCTTGGTCCATAAAGTTGACAACAACAAATATGGTAACCCAGCTGTTAGCTATTATCAAGTAGATATTAATGGATATTTGCAAACATCATGTATAATCACCAAATTCGTAAAACTGGAACTCGAGTTTTGCAATTGATGACTGATATGCACTTCCCAATGCATGGTTCCTTCAACTGACAACTACACCTTGAACTTCGTGGACTGCATTTAACAACTTGAGCTTGTTATTGCATCTTCCACATGTCATTCTGCATCAAATTCTTTTGGGTCAAGTAAAAAGATACCTCCTCAAAGTAAACTGATCAGTGCACACAGTACCTTTCCTCCAATGATCAGTTTACCTTACATGATGGTAATTTGACCAGAATTTATAGGATGCCATCGTGCGCAAACCCTACCTTGACAACACCATCTATCACTACTGAGAAAATAAATTTATATAATGCCAAGGATGAGAAGGTACCTGTTCTACAGAAAGGTCAAGTTCCCTGGCAAGAGATGCACATTCTGTGACAGTCATCCTCTTCTCCAGACCGCCTTCCTCCACTCGCCTCATCAACTCCCTCCGTTGGTCCAAAGTCATTAACCGCAACGAAGTCCATGATCGTAACCCAAAAAGCTTCAACCAGAAAACAGCCCTAATTAATACCAAAAAACAAACCCCCCTATCATTTTACAGACAACCTACTTTTCATAGTTTAGAAAACCATGTGTGGGTATAACCATGCACAGAATAATATTGAAGGACTGTTAATTCTTACATGCACAAAAGGAGAGGAGCAGGAGGTGCATACACCATATTTAACTCATATGACTAATGCATTCAGATAGCCAAAGGGCCAGGTTCAAGGGCCCTAAAAGCCCCTCGTGAATTTCCACCAACTTAGCCCTTTGTGCCAGGTTTCCAACATTGACTAACTGATGGGAATCAAAATCGTCCCTGAGAATCCTTGAGACTGTACAAGAATGTGGAGAAATCCATGAAATTAAAACAATTCACATCAAGAACGAACTAGGGGTATGTTGAGAATCCAATGATATTGACAACTAACCTCAGGGACATTAGAACCTGGAAATGCTCTCCTTGCAATTGTAGGCATGGCCCCAGAAAAGCAGTACTCTAGGGTCTGCCAGTATGCTTCCAAACCCTCAACTGTATTCAATTGGAATTCGTGCCGTGCTCTTGGAGTTAAATCAAATGCGTCTAAGCTCAATGATGAGAGAGGTTGAGGTGCCGGTTCTTCAATGTAAGGTTTTACTTCCATGGCATACATTAGTGCTGCTTCAGGAGAAGACCTTGAGGTTCGGCTGAAGCCCACATTTGAACGACCGAGGGGAATACCAGTTCCCATTACCAGCCGAACAAGCTGCATTACAAAAGTTCCCTGAGAATTAGCCACTTAGCAACTTCTGTGGAGATACCACTTCCTAAACTTAACCCTTGAAGGACTGGGGGTCTGTATATACAGGATACATAACAATTTGCATGAACCCCAACAAGTATTTAAATAATATATTATTTGCTCTATAATATTGAATCCATATCAAGCGCACAACCTATTAGAAAGAGGAAGAGAAAAAATAAATTCAGGTGACAACAGCGATAAAATATACATGGTCTGTATTTTAGTCTACATCATTTATACAAGCTCAAATCTCCCTATAACACATGTTACATATATGCATGCTCAGATTGGAATAGTGCATTAGATAAATGGACTACTTTTAGATGGTGTCTCTTTTGACACTTTTAGCTTAAATATCAAGAGATAATCTTGAGTCCCTCCGTATGACACCTTGAGGCTCAGAATGGGCGTCTTGGACCTTTAAGGGTTGAACTCCCTCTGCTAAAGTAGTAGCTAAAGCAAAGTGAATCATCAAGGCAAGATAAGCACTTTATAATTGGAAGTTAAAACAAGACATGGTCATCAATGTATATTAAATAATGCTGAAATAATCTCGAAGTCCACTCTCAAGATTTAAAGGGATCTCCTGACTTCTGCAGTTTCTTCATTCTTAGAACAACTCTGTTTACCTTCAACCGACGCAGCACATCAATAAGCCAAGAAAGACGGCTGTTAGCGTGACTTCCAAATAGAGATGAGCTGTCTGCTTCTGGCAGGTCACTTATGCGTAAGTCCTTGTTGCAGTAAGGCTCCAACTCTATTAATGTCTTTGTTGAGCCAATTACTTGCAGGAAAAGCTCCACAGGCATTGCCTACACTCAGGGATAGAAACATTAAATACAATCACAAACAAAAATAAGGACAGGGATATTGAATATTTCATAGCAGCCTCAATAGAAACAATGTCTTCATATAAAAGTATGCACAAGTTTGATATTATCGTACCTGCATTGCAAGTGCCACTGTAAAAACCCTGCAAGAGCTTTCGCCCGCCTTCATCACCAGATCTTCATCAGCATACTCAGATATTTCATTGACATAGGTCCAGAGAAAATTATGAAGCATCCGAACTCGCACCATCTTTGCAGGAATAAATCCGTTTTCACTAAGAGTCCTTGCTTTCTGTTCAGCCTCTGTTTCAACCACAGGCAGGGACTTTCTTTTTGCACTTTTGTGTATTTGCTTCACCATCGTCAGGACAGGAACGGTAGAAGCATCTGCTTTCGTCTTTGTTGAGCCATAACCCCTGTTGATCATGTCAAATTGCCGAATACGGTCATGAACTTTTTCAAGTAGCTCTGGCTCGACCTTGACTTCAGGAAGAAGCACAACTTCACTGGTTCGACTCCGGCCGCAGTTGGTAAGACCTGGCATGCTCAAAATAATGCACTTGACTCGGCCCTCTCGCTGTAATTTCTGTAGCAAGCGTGTCAGAGTTTTTCGGTCCATCATTGTATCCTTACGATCTTTCTCTGATTCTTCAATCCATCGGTGAAGCTCCACCCGAGGAATGAACTTCTCTTCCTGATTTACACCAAGCCAAACCATACACTCCAATAAATTTGAATGAAGAGAAAAATGAGTCACCAAACCTGAACCATATTAATTTGACATTCAATCAACACAAGTACATCCGAATGCCACCTGAACAGATAATGTAGTAGATCAACCTTCTGAATCAAGTCATTCATACAAGACTCCAAAGAGCTAACAGAACAACAATCAACTGAGCATGCTTTGATACACCAAGAAATACTACACAGAAGATAAAAGAAGATGTACACAGGTTTTACATATATATATATATATATATATATACATACATACACACACACACACACACACATTACAGAATTCATTTCTATTTGGGGTTAAAAACTGATTTTAAGATGCAAGATTTTGAAAATTCAGGTTATACCTATTTCGAATAATAATTCTACTTAGAAAAAATTGGTGTGTACCACAAAGAATGTTGCAGTGCTCAAAACATTCTGATTAGCAAAGTTGATGAATTGAAAGAACCTTGTCAACATGTCACATGAAGCACTGTGGTCATGGTATGAAATCACATCATGACACCTTCATTATATGTATGAATTATGCCAAAGGCACATGATGTGCCACTGTCTATTTAGATGTGGCATCATCAGTGCGCCACACTAAGTGCTTGGAAATTAGTGTAGTCCACTGTAATTGTTATCCACACTTATCACAATCAACTCTTTGAACATCCAAACTCACCTAGGAACCCAGGAAGTGTATAGAAATAAAGTTTACGTAGTTTGTATGCAAGGAAACACTTCTGTTGAAGCAAGGGACGACCTTATCTGGCATATCTCTAGTTAAAGGCAATACCCATGTTTCCTCTATTCAACAAATAACAATGATAAACTATAAGCAAAATGGAGAGATAAGAAAATACTTACATGAAGTCTTTGCATTATCCGCAGTTCACGCTGGATTGCAGTGGTTGTCTGAAGAGGGGAGGGATACATCTGCCCTGACCTATGTGGAGCAAGTGCATGTCATCAGTCATTAGAGTAAGACATGGAAAATCTACTTTTGGGACAACCTTCAATTGAGTTTAAGCACAAGCAAATAGCAAGCAAACGCAACACGTTTGCAGGAAAGTCAAGGACATTCATTTACATGACGAGCTCGCACACAAATACATAAGAATGTAAAATGCAGGCAATACTTGATCCAGAGAATTGATGACCAACCTTACTGTAAAAGGCTCTGCCTCATCCACCTTCACAGATGACAAATCTACTAGAGCAAGTGCCTGTGACTCCTCGGCATCCAGGAGCCCAAGTTCCTGGTTGGTTGTTGATGATTGGATGCCCTCTCTTTCTTTATCAACCTCATTCTCTTTCTCATTTGCATTCGCTTTCCTGGGCCTGCGGATTCTTGTTGCGGGAGGAGGAGCTATTTGTGCTGCAATCAAAAGCCAGCCACAGTCATTCTTTGTAACAATTGAGGAGGATCACAGTTGAGAAAGGTAGACAAACTTTATGCACAACTCCAGGACTTTATGTACATATTTCAATTGCACTCTCCAGGACAATTGCACCTACCTGGTACCATCTTGCAGGAAAACATTACATACATTTACCATTTTTTGGACCACATAATTTGACAAAAGAGACCTTTGCCCTGACTTGAGAGGTAAATACTGGACATACCTAATGGGACAATGCTTTGTGGCTCTTGCTCTGTGTTTCCAGGATCATCAGGCACTTTGGGGTTGGAGGCAAGTGTAGCATTGGATGCTGTTCTTAGCCGATACAGCATTGATTTTTTATGTTGTTCTGCTTCAGAGACAATGCACCCCTTGGCAAGCATATTCGTGACCCGGAAGTAGTTTCGCTTGTTATTTAGTCCTAATTGCTTCCAAATCTGTGTCAAGGACATGATCATTATTTATCATCAAGCACTTATGAGGCCAATTTTCCATAGACATCAGGTCCTCATGACTTGCAAATAACAAGGGTTTCTGAAGGGACAAGACCTGTCGCATTAATGTGAGAGATATCACCCAACAACAGTGTCATACATACTTTGGAAAATACGGATTGTAAGAATGACTCACGTTAAGTCCAAAAGCCTTGACATCTAGGAACACCTTGAACGTCCAACGGGCATCCAAAAAGTACATTAAAAAGAGAAGGAAATTGCCGTACATATGCCATACAAATGCCATACAATATAAAGTCCAGAATCAAAAACCTTCACCAACTTTATCAAAAGTTACTTACATCCATCATATACACACCGGCAGGTCCCGAGGTATCAACCAAGTCATAAATCTGGCGATCTAAAACACTCTCGACCACTTGTTCAGTTACTTGGCCGCGTTTCACACCCCGTAATTGTGCTTCTGTTTCTGCATCATCGTTTCCTGGATTGAAGGCCTTGGCATTAAAGGACTTGAGCAATCGAATGCAAGGTACAATCTGCAATAGTCCATGGTGACCCATTCATGGTCAGCTGATGCTCAGAGTACTTTAAATATCTCCAAAATAATGGCACAAACAGCTTTTAAATAACTACTGTTTATTTGCTCTCTGCTAAGGCTCCTGCAACTGTACTGGTGATAAGATCACATGTCAATCACTAACATACAACTACAAAATTACGATAGGAAGATTAGAAAGACTCACCTTTGAACCAGCAATCTGAGCATTAAATATCTCCACTATACCAGCATCTTGGAGCCTTTTTGCCAGCTGCATTAAAGACAACTCCACTAGTACTTCAGTGGGCAAAAGGTGGTTAGGTTTGCCACATAATACTTGAATTCCAGAGTAGTAAACAAGCATGTACGACCACAACTTCTAGTAATGATTCACAATACATCAGTGCTGGAACCATATTCTAGGCCAAACAAGAACAAATGACAAGAATACAAAGACATGTAATTCATTATACTGCTCGTGTTCTCTTTGACAACAATAGATGGACACTCTTGAGTACACCTACTTATATCTTACATTGTCTACCTTCTAACAGTGTCAACTGCCAATGAAGTTAAACAGGAGAAGTGCAACATAATAGATAACACACTTTGGATGCCTATTCTATTGTATTTCAATAAGTTCAGGAAAGGGTAACAGCGTACTCTTCGCCAACTGCGATGTCCCTGTGCAAATCGATAATTTAGGCCCAATTTCAGATCCGACACAACGAGCACCTTCATATTCCACAAATTCCACACCAAACCAAATTCAATTACATGGTAAAATGTCTTCCAAACAGAAATTATAGAATAGTTGATAGACCCAATCCATAAAAACAATACAACAAAGTGGACGAGTGAGAATCATCACTCATTTGTGAGCTCTCAAAATAGCTCCTCATACTGAAACACTTTGTGAACATTGACTCTCTAATAACAAATCCCTCACAGCAGATATCATAAAATGTTTTGCACTAGGCCATTTCTGAATTTTCCACACAAAAGTGGACTGTCTTTATAATTTATGTTAACTATGGCATCAGCTGAACATCCTGATGGGATATAAAAAGAGTAGAGATAGAATTTGAACGCTTGAGAGTGAAAGAAGCTAACAAGAAAGGGCAAAGACCAACCTTTCAAAAAAAGAAATGCACTAAGGAGGAATCAGTGCATTGCTTTGCACCATACCTGTTACCATCCAAATTTCATCTATAAAAGTAAACATGAAATACAGTTCTCTAGACTTTGCATGATCTTGACAAACCTTGTCATCTGCCGTCTCAAGCTTCTCACAGATTCGTTGCATTGCTGGATAATCATCATTGATAAGTACTTCGTCTGTTGCTTGATTTGCATCTTCTTCTCCCATTGTCGCATCTCCATTGTCTGTAGGCCTGCTAGTTGACAAATTGGATTTGGAAGAACTTGGTATTTCAAACCTCATATGAGAGCCCATATTCGTGTCTTTCACATAGCGAGTGAGATGTACTAAATTGGTAGCCACTATCGGCACAAACTTGTTAGAGGCCCCTTTTCCCGTGGGTGGATGAGTACGCACAATGGTAGCATGGCGAACCACAAGGCCTCGTGCCTCCAAGCTTCTCACAACATAAAACATCTTGTTTCCTCCGGTTTTGAAGTCCTTTCCTAGCTGACTCTGTGTAACTCCTTGACCTCTGCATACATCCATCCCACAACTAGTTCATTATCGTCTCATTAAAACCTAAAATGAAGAAGCACACATGGTATATCCAAGTTTATTTGTTGTAGCCAGGGTTGAGAACTGATACCAGAAACTCACCCCAAAAAAAAGGGGGGGGGGGGGTGCGCATGCTAAAACCATTACCTCACCCAGAACCAACTACCCTAAAATCTTGCACAGCAAGTACATATTAATTTTGAGAATATCCACCACACCTTAATCATGAGGCTCCCATGATGATTCTGGGTCATCTACCAATAAAACTTTGAACCCTTACGACTTTTGCATGCAGAATTGAAATAAGACATACTTGGGCGCAAGACATACAATTGACAATCCGTACTCATTTTACATCCATTGTCAATTGCTAATGAGAATCATTTAAAACCATGTTAAAACTTATCTCATTAGAGCCTATATGAAGGACACATGGTATATCCAAAGTATAATTGTTGTAGACAGAGTTGAGAATTGATTTATCATGTGCACATTGCAACACGGTTGAAAACGGAAATTGTAACACTGCCATAAATTTGGATGACCATAATGTCAGAACATCGATACCAGAAACTGACCCCAGAGGATAGGGGGAAAAGCATTGGGAGCACAATTGTAAGTAAAAGCACAAAGACCATATGCATTCACATTTGAGCTTCACTATGGCCATGCCTAACAAACTTCATTTGACCCCTACATGAAGCACACATGGTATATCCAAGTACATTCGTTGTAGGCAGAGTTGAGAATTGATACCAGAAACTCACCCCAGAGGGGGTGGGGGTACAAACATTGGTACAAGGGCAAATGCCAGTAAAAGCACGAAGTCCATATCCATCCACATAAGAGCTTCACAATGGTCATGATGCCAACCAAATTGCCAACCAAAAAAAGGATAGCACACCAGATTTTTCCTACTGCAAACCTACCTGGCTTTCGCAAGACGTTCCAAAAGCTCATGTTGGTCTCTGGAAATAGCTGCATCACAAAGCTTGCCATCATACAGACCCAAGCAACTCTCCCTCAATCCTTCTGGAGCTACAACATGTAATCCACGCTTCTCTGCATCCTCCACAGAGTGAACTGGAGGATGAATTTCTGCCACCAACGTCTGCAATCCCGGCGACTTCGGATGTGTCAAGCTCATCCCAGGGACATTCAAAACTTGTTGCCACAACAACTGCTTGCCTCTTGCGTCCAATTCTATTTCTGCTGCTGCTGCAGCAGCTTGAAGGCCTGCCCATAGCTTTTGCAAAGAACATCCTATACCAACATAACATACAAAAATCATCATCCACCTCTTCAGCATCATCATCAATTTGGAATTGGCATCATCATCATCATTGACACATTCAAACGAAATTGGCCTCGTCCCCAACAACTTCACAAGATCATTCAAAGAATGAAAATTTTAAAAATAAGAAAAAAGAATCCTATTATTTTGTGAATTTTGCAATGGTATGTTCGCAATTCCGCATGATTCCAATGCATTATTTTGTTTGAATGTGATTTTGCAATTACCTTGAGTGCCTTCGACAGCGATTTCGTGAAGAGCCGCGGACACCAGGGCGTCCATCATGGCGATGGCAGCCCCAGAGCGCCGATGATTTCTGCAACAATTCCTCTCGCAATTCCTGTCGACGGTCGGTCGGCGACGCAAGAGCTCAGCGACCGAGCGCGCGCGCCCAGAGCGAAGCTAGGGTTTGGTGAGAGTCGAACCCTCGTCGCTTGGAGAAACAGGGGCCCACCGGCTTGATTTGCCTGGCGTAGGAGTCTAGGTAGGGATGTTGCTCGTTAGGGGGCCGGGTCGCTGGTTAGGAAAGGGTGCCTGCCAGATGTCCAATTTCTATTGGAGGTTGGGAACACATAGAAACAAAAAGGAAAAGTATGGTCATTAGAGTTATCCTGAAACTCATGTTTACTCAGCAACTCATGTTTTGATAAGGAGTTTCACCCCACTTTGACATTTTTATAACATTCACGGCATGTTCAAGTGGTGTTGGAACCCCACATTTGTTGAAATGAAGGGAAGGCATTTGACTTTGGTTAAAGAAATAGTTGCACCCTAGACTTCATAATATTAACCTCCATAATGTCACTCACTCTCTAATATCCCAAAACCTTAGGGAACAGATGTTCTTAGTTTAAATCTCACTCCTTATTGTCACATTTCTCTCCCTTAAATCACAGGTTTTGTCATTAATGCAATCCACCCAAAAAGTCAACCCGCACCCTCGCATTGTGCCACGTGTCAATATGTGGAGTGTCTTATTCTTATTCTTATACTATTTATGCCACTTGTTGAATTGTTGGTGCATGGATTGGCCACATTGCCCAGGAAGACCAAGTGGGAGGTTGACATGTGATGATGGATCATGTGTTATGATATTGTAAATTTCCAATGTGAGGATATGTTGTAGACCCTAAACCCTAATCTTGAATCCTAGTCTTCTCCCTCTCACATGTGTTGCACATCTCTCAACAATTCAACCCACCAATGTGGGAGCTCTTTAAGGAATTGAATACGTAAACGTACATGCATTACTCATTGTGAAGGTCATTGTTTACTGATCCCAAATGCAAGCCTTATTAATTATGCTTTCGACATGTCCTTAGACGTTGAGTTGTTTAGAATCTAAGATCGAGCACTTTGGAATTGGTACTTTTGTAGGACACTTCCGTCAATTGTTGATGATGATATAGAAGCAATATTTTATGCATCGAACGACAATGGTGACTTCAATGTTCGTTTTCATACACCAATTTCCGATTACTGTAAATATCGTCTTAGCAAACAATGAGATTCTTTGTCATATGCTTGGAGTTTCGTCCATGTTGGGAATTTGATGTGTTGGTTTGTCTCCAAATCAATAGGGAAGAATTTGTTGACCTTTACAATTCCATCTCTTTGAGATTTGAAAGGGCATACAAGGTGAGTTGCATTCCTATCTGCATTTGGTTGACATCCCTTATATTGATATTTCTTTTCTATATATTTTTCTTGAGATGAATTTCCAGTAAGCACAAATGTGCATAATGTATGTCCCTCATCATCATCAGTTAGGTTATGAAAAGAGCGGATTCTTTCACCCAAGGGTTGATGTGGTGCCACATTATAGGCTCATTATAGGGGGGGTCTATGAATCAAAGTTTTGACGATTTTGCATACATGGTTGGCAATGTCCCTTGGGCATAATCAGTCAAGATCTTAGTGTTTCCAAGACCAAAAGGTTGCATATATGTTGACAACTTTCAGTTTCTTTGCAAGAATATTCCATGAAGTGTTGTAAATGGATCAGATCAAGGTAAAGTCCTTCTATTCTCTTTTAAATTGGAACTAATACACTATAAGCTTCTTGTCATCAATGTTTAATTTTTGCATATATTTCAATATCATCACTCCATTATGGTCCACATATGACATAAATTAGTAGTGTTCAGCAAGTTCCCTTTCATCATTTAAAAAATGTAGTTTTCTATTAAAATTGAAATCTACAAAGTGTTTTGCTTGAAGGCAAAAGAAAATTTTAAAATTTTAAAAATAAATTAAATTAAAAGAAATTAAAAAAATAAAAGAAAAGAAAAAGATTCAACTTCTCAAAAAAGGTTCAATTATGCAGACACATACACATTAGGAGTCCACTACACAATTGTTGTTGTCCAAAAATCATCAAGTTCATATTCCTCTTCATCCAAAATTAGAAAAGTTCTAACAATCTTTTCAAGTTTTTGAACCACGCAGTCTTAAAATAGATGATTGATGGATTTCTTTGCATAGTCTTCATCCAACCCATCATCCAAAATTAGAAAAGATAATTTTTTTGACTAGTTTTCCCCCACCTTAACAATGCAATTTTTTCATAATGGGTATTATGAAAAAGTTGGGTATTAAATGGTTTTTTAATCAACAACTAGCATCTGATATTTAAGTAAAATTGGGCTAAGTCTAGAATTATACCATGTTGAATTCTATCATAGGATCCTACGATACAATTAAATGTTAAAATCCTTTGATTGA
Source organism: Polytrichum commune (assembly GCA_950295325.1). Lineage (NCBI taxonomy): Eukaryota > Viridiplantae > Streptophyta > Polytrichopsida > Polytrichales > Polytrichaceae > Polytrichum > Polytrichum commune. The sequence goes on along the minus strand of OX485806.1, from coordinate 8,244,163 downwards.
ATATGCATACTTGATTATAATAATATTATAGTAAATATTTATTTATTTTCACTATATAAAAAATGTATTTATATATATTCAACATCAAAAAAAGATATATGATTATTCCATCACATTTTAATAGCATAGCATTCAAGTAATCACTAAGGATTCACATATCTTCCACAAAACTTAGGTGTATCAAAATTGTATTGATGGATCCGCCCATAGAATTGAAGCAACCAAAAAGTCTAGATTTTGAAATAATGTCATGATTTACTTAAATGCGTGTTTAGCCCACTTCTCATAGGTTATGAAACATGTGGTCAACATAAGATAGTTAGAAAATCCAAATTGCGGCCAAACTTCTTTTCTCATATATTTGTAGAACTCATATTCAATATCAAAATAAAGATTCAGTGCTCATTATGTGGTCGTATAGGTCCCTCCAATGATGTTGGTTATGGAACTAAGAACAATTATCATATTTTGAGCATGTAGTCCAATCTCTTTTAAACACATGTCTTTTTGGCATCCAATCCTGAAGCCACACCTAACCCCGTACCACTCAAATATAGATGACCAATTAAGATAAGTAACCAAAATTTGCATGTCTACGTTATGTTAGATCTTCTCAAATTTTACTCAAATGAGAAGATTTCTTTTCCTATATCTTGATTATGGAATTGGCTTCCACATACAAGCGACTCATCAAAATAAACATTGATGGTAATGTACTCAAAGGCTCTCAACCTTGCGAGGGGTATGAAAGTGTTAGGTTCATTGGCATGCACCCTAAGGCAATAGAGGATGCATGTAGATATAAGAGTTGTGGGAATCTACACCAAATCCTAAACAAACATGAAGTGAGAGGCATTCTATTTGGTTCACGAGAAATAAATGCTTCAAATAAGTATTTATTGGTTTAGCCCCATATCATGAGATTAGAGGCATTATGGAGATTGCCTTTGAGTGGTAATAGGGCTTGGGTAATGCATATCAAAACTTGATGAACGAGGTTTGAAAGCTTAATGAAATTTCCAATTTAATATAAAAAGCTAGTAATTAAAAATAATTACTTTTAGAATGCTATTTTAGGACATGCCTCTTGTGGCAAAGCCATATTCCCTTGCTAAATGAAGCACTATGAAGTCCACCTGTCATATGTGTATGTGATCTATAAGTTATTACCAAACGTGTGCGTTTGTTACAAAACTATGAACAAATGGTTGCATTGGAAACTACCAAAGAAGCATTGATCAAACACATGTGACTCATACCAAAGTTGGTGTTCATGCACCAACATGAATGTGAGCCCACTCACCTTTTACTTCATGGTTATCTATGATGCAATTTATGGTGTAATGCCGTCCTTTCGGAAGGTGACTCCCTAATGTCGGGGGGAGTCAATAATTGATCAAAGGATCGTTGAGGGGAGGGGAGGGGTTATGGCAAGGGTGCCACAAGTGCTTGTTAATGGTCAAGTTTTCAAGGTTTTAAAGTAGAGGCACCCATAACCGATCACTGAAGAGATTTTGTGCTAGATCTAGAGAATTATAAGGTAGTGCAATTTTTTCTTGTGTAGGAAGATAGAAATTAAGAGGATTACAAAAAAATTGGTAATTTTGTTCCTCAAATTGAAATTATTGTGAATTTTTGAAGCCAAAAGTTGGCCCGAACATATTACTAATGTCTAAGGTCTACCATAACTGCTCATTATGTACCTCGCATTCCTCCTCACTTTAGCACTCAAATTCAAGACATGTTTCATGGCACTATTGGTTATCGAAATACAATCCCAACCTTATTGAAATCCAATCCCACCCTTATCAAAATCCAATCCCAACCTTATCGAAATTCAAGCCCAACCTTAACAAAATTCAATCCCATCAACCTCATCAAAATCTAGTCCCAACCTTATTATCAAAATTCAATTCTAGCCTATTTAAAATTCCAATACCCTATAGATTACCAATGGGGTTCTGATCAAGAATAGGCGCCTCTACATTAGATATGTAAAATACTTGATGACATTTGGTGAATAGATTTTATTGATATTTTTATAATGGTTTTAGGGATGTTGACGCTTTTGAGATTTGATATCAAGTGCCAATGTATGTCTCTCTCACGCCGCGATGATTATTGGCGGTTTCCTTGGTGTTTTAGTGTGTGTATCAGTGGACCACATCTGCAACATTTGTTTTCAGTAGCTGTTTCTGGTTGTCAATCACAACATACCATGGGCAAAGTTCGTAAAATTTCTACCTCTTAACCAATGTCCTCAACCTAGTTCTGATGGGTGGACATAACGATTCCCACTGAGATTCTGATGTTTGTTTCTACCTGTTTATCAATTGCTCCTCTCTTCAATTTCATCTAACTGGAGAAATATCAGAAGAAGAAAAAGTTCAAGCCCAAGTGTTAACCATAGAAATTGACAGAAGTAGGCGATGAACCTTGCTAGATTTGGCAGTCACACTATGCGTTTCGCAAGCCTGATATTTGTCAGCCAATTGTACGGGTCAGCAATTCCTCATTCATTGTACAAGCGTACGTCTCATTCATTGTACAAGCGTACAGCTATACAAGTGTACGTCTCATTCAACAAACATAAAAGCCCGGAAATAGTATGGAGCCCAGAGGTACTTTTTTTGAATTAATTTGACAACAGAATTAGCTTTAAAAACCCCGAATTAGTCTATCCAAGATCATTTGAGATAAATTGGCAACAAACCTATAAAAGTGAATTTTTAAGTTGGATGGATGAGAGGTACGTTCATATACTATAATTTCCCTCTCCCCATCAATCTATCTCAAATAGGTGTCTCAAATAAGTAGCTGTTAAAAAACAAATAGTTATTGGCATGTTTTCAATGAGCACCCGAAGGCGATAAGTAGCTTCAGTACTAATTAGTTCAATATTAAGACGAATTGCCATGTGTCACATTTCTATGCGTTATAAACTCTACATAGTCCAATGTGTCACCTCCAAAAATTAATATTTCAACACCGAAGTGCCAAACCTACTCAAAGTAGATACGCCTAATTCATTTACTTATCTTAATCATACACCTATATTTGAGTGGTATGTGGTTTGATGTGGCTCCAAGAACGGATACCAAAAAGAAATGTGTTTTAAAAAAGGTTGGATTGTGTGCTCAAAATATGATAACCATTCTAGGTTCAATAGTCAACATAATTGGGGGGTGGGGTTTATATGACCATCTAATGGGCACAAGAACCTTCGCTTTGATAATGAATGATATATTCATCTGAGCTCCGAAAATTATGATACAGCCTGGATTGGGGTTTGGTAACTATCTCGAAATAAACCTTGTTTATCCTACAAGAAGTGGGCTAGTTGGAAAAAGTAACCATTTAAGACCCATCTTCCTTAATACGTACGGCTTATGATTCACTATAATGTATCACAGAAAGAATTCTCCAACCCCTTCTTTGCACTGAGAATACGATCTCAAAATCTTAGTACATGAGGGGCCTAACTTCAAGACAAAGAGCAGTACTTACAAGTGTTCTGCACTTGAAGGCCTGAACAAATCCAAGCAAACTTCCTAGTGGGTGGGCCACTTACACTCATGGCATCGCACATATACCATTATGATAACTTAAACCTGCCACCTCGGCATTGAAATTCTAGGTTGTTGCCTCATAAGTTACCTCAGATCATCCACAAACAAGTAACACAACAATTTACAACAAAATTTCATGTCTCACAGATAATCGAAGACCATAGCCTCTGCAATCTCTTGAGCTTTGTAGCGGTCGAATAGCTTCTCAACAATGTTGAGGGAGAACTCCATAGCTGTTCCAGGGCCTCTGCTGGTAATAAGGTAGCCATCAATGACCACCCTTCCCTCCACAGCACTCTGATCTTTCAAGATGTTGGTAAATCCCGGATGGCATGTTGCTTTCTTTCCCTATGAATATCAGCCCCCACTTCAACCAATTAATGAATTGTCATTTATTTATACACTCAGCAGGAGGAAACACTAACTCAAGAAGAGAAAGACCCATATGGTCGCTGAAGATCTATTCTCTCAATAATCAGCTTTTGAGGTATTTTGGGGGCCAGGCTGCATGCTCATCCCACCCACAAATGGCTCAAAAATGTTCCAAATCCTTATTGCTCACTGATAATCAAGAGGGAGGCATCCCTCTAAATCCCTTCCCACCCTCAAGAATTGAGTGTCGAGGATTTTAGCAATAAAAATCTATGATAAATCCGGGATGGCATGTTGCCTTCATTTCCTATGAATATCAGCCCCAGTTCAGCCTATTAATAATTTTCTAAGCATCAAACAACACCAGCAGAAGGAATCACTACTCAAGCAGAGGTTGGAATAGTAGAAGCTGCAAGTCCTCTGTCACAACAACTGATTTCTCTCAATAGTCAACTTTCTAGGTTTTTGGGGGCCAAAGCTACATCCTCACCCACAAAGCCAAATATTGATCAAATCCTTAATGCTCACCAATTATCGAGAGAGAGGCAATCCTCTAATCCCCTTCCCGCCCTCAAGAATTGAGGGTTGAAGGAATTTTAGAGGGATATCTCTCAATAATTGGTGGCTGATGAGAGTCAATGATATATACAGGCTTTATGTGTGAGATGAGCATGTCCAAAGGACTAAACTTCATAATTTGGAGCTCGCTCTTCAACGTAGAACTAGGAGGTTGTATATTATTAGAGCAAGCCCTATGGTTACTGAAAAATGATTCTCTCAATAATCAGCCTTCTAAATTTTGGGGGAGCAAGGCTGCTTGCTCATCCCACCTACAAAGCCCAAAAAATCCAACTCCTTATTGCCACTGATTATTGAGAAATACCCAGCCTCATAAACCCCTTCCCACCCTCAAGAATTGAGAGTCCAAGGAATTTTAAAGGGTTATCTCTCTCAATAATTGGTGGGAAATGGAGATTTATGATATATAACTCTATGTGTGAGATGAGTATAGGCATTGGCCAAAATACCTATAGAAGCCATAATAGGAGTTGTTCTAGAATTGAAATTTTAATGTCAGAAGAAAGACAAATTTAAATGACTATCATTACCTCTAGCAAGCCGTTGGCTTCAAATACTACAGCAGGTGCCGCACATATTGCACCAAAAGCCCGGCCTGCTTCAGCTTGCTCTTTCAGGATCTTAGTGAGGCTCTCTGACTTCTGTAGGCGCTCTGCACCGGGCATTCCTCCCTGCAAGGGTTTCAGATAATTTATTTTATTTTTTACCACACATCACAAAATCAATTGGAAAGGCATAACGTAACTCTTCAAGATTGGAAATGATAAGGATAATGAATGGAGAAAGGATGTACAGGCAAGAGGATAAGGTCAAATGTTGTGTCCAAAACATCGGAGATAAGAGTGTCTGCCACAAGCTTCACTTTGCGCGAAGCTATAATCGCTGTCTCGCTCTCAACCGAGGCCACCACCACCTTTGCACCAGCTATACGCAAAATATCAACAATTATGACAGCCTCCATTTCCTCTGATCCATTTGCTATCGGAACTAGCACCTGCTCATTAAAAGAATCACACTTAAGGTAAGTGGGCCTAAAAAGGACACTCTTAGCTCTGCACCCACTTCTCCAAGGATATAAAACAAGTGATTAGTATGAGACGATTAGCATCTCCTAATCGAGGTCGTAGCCATTTTCCTCATAATTTTTGGGTTCATATGAATTGCTTATTTATTATCAAAAGTGACCCTTCTTCTTCAATGACCGTATAGGTCCCCCTCAATTATGTTGACAATTGAACCTAGAATAGTTAACATGTTTTGAGCACATAGTCATAACCCTTTTTAAACACACATCTTTATGGTGTCCGTTCTTAAATCCACACCAAACCACACCCCACTCAAACAAAGGTGTCCACTTAAGTTGAGTAACCAAATTAGGCCGGCTTACCAGATTAACTGAATAACCCTCATGTAGTGATTGTGGTTATTACATGAACCACAATGCAGGTTAAGAGAAAGAGAAAGAGAATGAGGAACAAGAAACAAGAAACAACGGTACAAAAATAGAACTTTGATCCTCATGGCGCTTTCAATTGCAAGCAGCTAGGTTATAGACATGCTCAAAATGCCTTGCAGGTCCATCCATAGCATACTGAAGGACATAGCATGTGTAAGGACATTCTCTACTATTCTAGTTTCAAAAATGTGTTTTTAGGAGTCAAGGTCCCTGAGTACATGCATGAATGTCGAGTATAGTCACGTGGCAAGCTCTCATTGTTGCCCATCTTCGGAAACAAAGCCTTCTCCCATCTACCAAGAAGAGGTGTGTCCGTCCCCAATGTTATCATTCTTAGGATATCTGGATTATTAAGCATTGATTTATTTGAATTGGAACCTCAATAGGCTGCTAAAGAATGTTATCTCAGGTATGGACTCTGGTATAGGATATCAACTTACTTGTGGAACACCATTATGTGACCACTTCTGGTCATTGTATGTAAGTCTTGCAGTTCCACCTCCCTCCTCCAAAGGAAGCACCTGAATGCCAAAGTACCACATTACCAACAAAAACTGATAGGGAACAAGGAAGAAATTCTAAATTTGACGGGATTGGAATTTTAAGTATAGTGAAGATTCACTGTAAGAGCCTGTAATCAAGCGTACATTAGTACCATCGAACCAAAGGATAACCCTAAAACCTTGCTAACTGATCGCTTTAAGCGTCTAACCTGTTGCTTGAGTATCACAAGGATTCTCCCATGCATGTCTAGCAAATTTCTCAAAACCCACAACTTACCATAGGACCAGAAACTTCGGGAACTTTGTCAGGGCCATAGAGTTGTTCAACCAAGGCTAGAGCAAACTCAAATGCAGTGCCAGGTCCACGGCTGGTTGTAAGAATGCTGTCTCTCACCACCCTGCTGTCCACTGCTGCTGCATTTTCCAACTTGTCTGCAAAACTCGGATGGCATGTGGCCTTGCCCACCCCTCCATATTAGATATTGATAAAATGTAATCCATGTTTCCTCTACAAACTAGGAACACAAGAGATTTATTCTTTAACTTGCCTAGACTTTTGTTTAGGAGTTGGTTGTTATACATACAACAACTTCCATGTTTGGTAAATTTTCAGTGCATCCTGGGAAGTAGCTTAAAGGTTCAAACAAAGAACATTCTATATCGGTTCATTGAGGGTCAAACTCATTTTGGCAGGCCAAGAGGTGTTATAATGAGTTTGGCCCTCAATGAACCAAAATAGGCCTTGTTCGTTCAATTTGAGACAAAAATAGTTTGCTATACATTCACTTTAAAAAACTACCTCCAAGTATGCACCACGAGTGGAAAGGAAATATTGATTTTGTATGCAAAACAGACAATGGGAAAATATAGGGGAGGAACTCTCAGCGAGAAGTCCTATCAATATCAATGATAACTCTAAGAGCTGCACTTATTAGCATATTAATTTCTGACCAAGGATACTCTAGTGGTAGAAAGAAGGCTCTAGTAATGGGCATCTTGTGTTGTCACGGTAATGAAGTATCTACTATTTCCAAAAAACTGCAATCAAAGCACTGCGCAAGCATAATTGAAACTTTATGCAACAAGGCTTGTACACAGAGGCCGACTTGATTTTTGAAACTACTTGATGGAAAGGGTCTAGCAAAATACAACAAGGAAACAAAAACTACATAATAAGTTCCAAGTGGTGTGAACCATATATTGTGAGATCCTATGACTGGATTCTAAGAAAGATGGTACAAAGTAACATACATGAAGGCCTTCTAGTAGACCCCAGGATTGGAGGCTGACAACTGGAGCAGCACAAATTGCTGCATATGCCTTTTTGGATTTTGCTTGCTTTTCCATAATACTCTTCAATACTTGTGAATCTCGTAATCTCTCTGCACCTGGGATGCCACCCTAAAAGCCCAACACATAGATTCAAACAAATGTTTATATGTGTGAAAAAACAATGAAAAATACAACAGAAAGGTAAATCCACTGCTCTTCTGCAACTCAAGTCATGATTGGGTTGTCTACTCTAACTAGAATCCAAGAGATATTCATTGATGCATTAATAAAGTTCAGCAACATACAGGAAGCACAACGAGGTCATATTCTTGAGATTCGCATTCAGTAATGAGGACGTCTGCTGTTATGTTGACATTTCTCGACGCCTTAATTTGATGTTCTCCCTCCACAGAAGCTACAACAACATTTGCTCCAGCTCGACGCAAAACATCAATAATAATTATGGATTCCATTTCTTCACTTCCATTGGCAATGGGTATCAACACCTTCTTCTCTTGTGGTGGAATTTCAGTTGCTGGATTGATCTTTGCACTCAAGACATGGGTATCCATCCTTGTGTTGAGATTTGGGTTTATCTTGATTCGAGAAAAGAAAGGACTGTTGCCACGTGAGGTGTGCCGCCACTCAATGCCACAAGTTTGATCTGTTAAAAAAGGCAGCATCAAACATCAGAAAAATTTAATTGCACAATCCAGAGGGGGCCTCAAAACCCTGCATGGCTGTCAGAAGCTACTTAAGCCTTTAATTGCCATATTTGCTGGATGGAACCCATTGCGCAAATTAAGAAGTAGACTACTATTAAAAAAATTGTGTGGGGCAGCATTGTTTGACTGTGTAAGAGGCTCTGGAAAGCTCTGTAGTGTAACTGTGCTCATGGAGGGGACAACTCGTCCATTTGAAACAACATAAATTGAACTAACCTTTGTGAGAATTGGCGAGCCACTGACTAAATATACACCTCCCGAACTCTTCAAAATAAATGTAAATATTTCCAATTTGAAACATATGCCATCAAAGTATCGAAGCAAGATATATACATCAATCTAACAACTGAACAAAAAGGGACTCCCGAGAAGGAAAGCAACATGAAGACAAAATTAAATCATACAAACAATCACATAGACCTGAATTAAACAACAACTAGCTGATGAATAAAAATATCCTAAAACACGTACCAAGTACAATTACAAAGGATTGTCACAGGCAGATTACTATGCTGTCTGTGAAAATTGCAACAAAAAGAGGTTCCCAAAGGCAACACACATATATCTATTTTTCTTCTTGGTAAATCCCCAAGGAGGGAATAAAAGTCAGCACTGCAGGCCCACAACATCATCCATAAAATCTTCCAGATTCACATCAAGAAAAACAAAACATAACCCAACATCACCAACTTGAGACATTGAATCCCACCATGAATCCTATAGGATGTACCAATACGTTAATAAAGGATTGTCACAGGCAGGTGGCTACGCTATCTGTGAAAATCGCAATAAAAGCAGGTCACAAGCAGGTATCTAGGTTTCTTCCTGTTTGATTCCCAAGAAGAGAATAGAAAATCAGCACTGCATATCACAAACATCATGCATCAAGTCTTCCAGATCCACATCAAGAAAAATAAAACATAACCCCACATCGATGACTCGAGACATTGAATCCCACAATGATGAAATGAAGATTACAACCCACAACAAATAGAAATCCCCACAGAAACCCTTCCAGTCACAGCAGGTGCTAGCCTAACCTAAGACCAAAAGCAAGAGCAACTCTCATTTTTGTGACACGAAAGAAGTCCCAAGTGGATTGTGCAAAAATTCCTTGAGATGTCTCAACGAACACTGCTGAGAATTGGCACCAAATGAAGCTAGGAATGAGAGTGCAGCTTACGGAAGAATGAAGTGCGGCCGGTGCACAGTGTTGGGCAAAGGCGGGGACAGGAGAAGGCAGCGAAAGAAGTGAAGGAAGTGGCCATAATTAGGCCGGAACTTAGGTATTTTCACACCAACATTTGACTACATTCGAAGTTGAATAGTTTCAGGGCCAATTTCGTAAGAAATTCAATGGACTCTCCAGTCTCCAGTACGTTATGCCTTCTCAAAACTTCTGGTTCCAAAGTTCGCGAAACCGGCAAAGTGTCAAACTGCGTGTGCGGTTCAATGTCCAGGGTTAACCCCAATAAGAGCTTGGCAAGTCGGAAGTGAGGAGATTCAGGGTTTAACATGACAAGAATGTCGAGAATGGCAAGAATCTTGCACTCGTCAACAACCTCATCGAGCCAAAACACAAATTTGAGAAAGACAGTTTGCCAGAACCTGCTTCAGGTGTGGGAGGCATCAAATCACATAAAAAGACGTAAACGAATGAAATCACAGCCTCCGGGGATCAATGTGATAACGCCATGTTTCAGTCCAGAATGTGCAGAGACTTTGAATAGCTGCAGTCATGTTTTAGATATGCAAAGCATGCTTACAATCTAGAGGGCAAATGACATCCTACTTACCTGATGATGAATACCGATGATTTGCAAACAAAGGGTGATGAAATTCTCGAAGCCCTAGCTTTGCCTTTTCATCCAGACACTCTAACTTTCCTCAGTTGGACCATCAAAACAGTGACTCCCTCGTCAGAACTTTCATCCACGGAAAGTGATTATGGAAAAAGTAGGTAAATCGTGATGAGACTCAAATTTTCATAAATTGGCACAACTTCAGCTTGGCCTGCCTGAGGCAGTGAAGAAGCTTCGACAGAGGGAAACGAGGTTAATTTAGCAACCCTTCTTCCCTAATCCGCAACAAGATCGAGGATGAAATTGAAAAAGAAGGATCTAATTCATGTTCTTTGCAGCAGTTCCGCTGCTCAATGTGGGAACAGAATTCGGCAACTCCCCTATCCCATCAACACCCGCATCGCAGGTAATCGAATACTGTAAGGTGCTTCCTGGTTCATCTTTTTTTAAATGCCGAACTATAATTTCCACGTGGACTTCGCGTGGGTTGCCATGTAAAATTGCCATGTGACAAGACGTCAACTCTACCGTACAACAAATTGCGACGCCGGCGATAGAAGCATCCTTTCAAGGCGAACTCCATGCGGTATCAACAGAAACGTCAATCCCATTTCTGGATTCAAAACTTGGCAAAAACCAACACAGCCATCACACACCAAGCAGCGCCAAACCTTGAACATGTCACGAATCTGCGAGTGATCAATCCGCTCTTTTGCTCTCCAGACTCTTTCATGCGAAACCAAGAGAATGGCATGACGCCAACTCAAATCAAATCAAATCAACCCATCACCACGGTTCGCAGAACAACTTACCTTAAATTTGGGCACACTCGAATTTCCTGGGGCGGAATTTCTGCAGACTTCGACGCAATTCCGAGCTGTACAATAGAGGTGGGAGCAATCCTGATGATCAACCGATCCTCAAGAAATTCAATTTGGCGCCTAACTTATGCGTGGCTAGGTCCTCAATTTCTTTTTATTGTTGTCGCCACCTGGCTTCTCCTCCGAGTGAGTCATTCTGGAATCTGGATGGGGATACACTAGACACATAAGCTTATTTAAGGAGCAAATGGGATGGCTAACCTTAGCTTACGTTACCTTATTATATAACTTAAGTCACTACAGTTTAGTTTCCCATGGGCCATCATCTTTCTTTACTGTTCTTTTCTTTTCCAAGACCAGATTCTTTTGTTACAATGAGTGTAAGAGTGCCTAAGAGCGACACGTGGCGGCCCAGCTAGAAACATGTGGTGACCTATCTATCCAACTTGTTGACCACCCACTCACAAAGAGAGGGAATTATCACATGCAAACTTTCATCCATCCAACTTAACAACTTTGCCCCCCTATATTTGTGTGGCCCTTTCATCTCAAATGACTTGGTCTAGACCAAAACTTGGGTCTTTGAAGGTGATTATGATGTCAAAGTAACTTTTAACAATAACCTCTATATTGCATATTATTTCAGGGTTTTCATTTTAGATGAATGAGAGGTACGCTCGTCTACAATAATTCTCTCTCTTCCACCACCTATCCAACTACCTATTTAATTACCTACTCATCTATTTACCCTGGGTACATGTCTAATGGACCAAGTTGCATATTAGTAGGAGGTATTGTGAAGGTAAGACATGATTCACACTACAAACTTGCTAAAGTTACTTACACACTAGACTACATGTAATTAGTATTCGAGGAGGCTTATAGTCCTTTCCGAAAATGCCACCCTCTGAGGCAGCCATATCACTTGTTAGGGTTAGGGTTAGAAAAGCACTAATGGAGCTCATTCATATGTATGGATGTCATGTGCCAGCATGGCACAAATAAAATTGCATACTTTATGGTAACTAATGTCACTTATGATTTGAAATTAAGCATCGCTATGACTATTTATTGAGGATGTGATAAATTACCATGTAAAGTCATTTAATATTCTACAATGTCCAAAAACCTATTCAACCTTTGATACTAAAAATTAATTTAGAGTAAGAAGATACTACATTATGTAATTTCAACCAATAAGTGACACTAAATACCATATAACAATGTAGTTGTGGTACATGTGCATTAGTGGGTATCAAAATAGAGTACATTGGTATCGTGACTAGAGATTGACCCACAACTAGTGGATGGAAGCTTCAACAGAAACAACCACGTGAGCTACCACTTGTTGGTTGGAGAGTGTAGCCTCGAAGCTATGTGATGCACTAAATCATGCACTAAATCATGCACTAAATCATAGCATCATGTCCCCTATACAACTCCAGTTGAGGTAAGTTCCCTTCACTTTTTGAGAATTTGTACTAGGGAGTCTCAAGATTTTCTTCTAATTAGACCATCAAGTAGATATTAGCCTTTGTCTCATTAAAGTTACTAGAATCCACTACTCTAAAGAATTAACCTATTGAACTCCATCTTGATTTACTTTTGGTCCCATAAGCCTTTTGGCCACCCAGACCTTAAAATTCAACTTTATTTCATTCCATTTGATTCTCCCTCTCATGGTCAATTTCACCGGCCATGATGAACCTATGTACCAATAAAACTTCATAGTTGGTTTCAACGATAAATAACGATAGCGTAATCTATATGGGTGCATCATGTCTCATAGGTCACAATTTAGTCAACTTAAGTTACTTGTTGTCATTCCTAACAACAAATGGTTTTCAGAGAACAACAAGTACACTAAATAGTCCTATTAGTGTGGGTGGAAAATTAGTGTGGAAACAATTAGCCTGGGTCACGCTAATTTTTTCTAGTCAAGATGGAAATAATGTGGGTCCAAGGCCCCGCCAGGTCTTCCATACAAAGTCTTCATGAAGACTTCCAACCAACACATTGAATATTAGTTATAGGATAAAAGTAGCACCAAATAAATTAAAAAATCCAAATTAATTTCTAGGAAAACAGTTAATGTGGTCCACAATAAGATATGTTGCCCAATTTTTTTCTATTTATGTACATTATTGGTGTTGGGCATGAAATTTTTTCCCATGTAGAGGACGTGAACAAAAATTTGTCCTGATTTTTTGGATTCATTTTATTGATTCTAAATTAGTTATGAATTTTTAAAGTATTTTGCTAGAGTGTTCTATGATAGATTTAAAAATATCTCATTTTAGAATTGAACTACTCCTATCATGGAAGCAAATCTTGTCTACTGTCACATCTAAGTTTATCTTTTCACACTCATCATGTGTCTTGAAACCAACACCTAATGAGCTAATTGCACACTAACTTGGCTCTAAATTAGTATGTATGTTTGACAAATTGCATCTGATGGTCGACTTCAAATCCAAAGTGTTACATAACAAAAATGAATGTCAATTGACATCTACAATTTCTCCTAAAACATCACTTCAATGTCACATGCCTAGTAATACATGTCATTTCAATTTCCAATGTGTGGTTTTTTTCTTCACAAGTTGCACTAAATGTCAAATTCTAAATTTTGTGTGTCGATTGACGTGTATTTTTTATTTGTGCAAGTTTTTACGTGTCAAATGTCAAAAACTTGCAAAAACTTTGTAAAAAATACACACTACTCTAAATATGCTCACCAAGTGTACTATATCCATCACTCTAGCCAACCAATCATTGCAAAGGAATAGGAAAGAATTTTCTCATCCTTGACATCATGCTTACCTTGTCATATTTAGAGAGATTATGTTCTTTATTTTTGGTGCTTGCCTCTCCTATGCCAATAGCATTACTCAGGTGATGAGTTGTGTTCATGAGCCCAACAATAGATTCAAGAATAAAGACTACAAATGCTACAATACCAATCCTTCCTACTGAATCTAAAGTCAAAGGAGTTGAACACAACTCAATAGCTAAATAATATTATGTGCAAGTGCTTCTAAATTTTCTTTATAAAGATGGGCTCCACCTAATTCCTACACCTTCCCTCCATCATTAGTCCATTGCATTGAGGACTTTGGGAACCCTATTTTTTGAATTTGTTCCCTAAAGCTCAAAAGGAGGGCACCCCTATGGTATCAAGGCAATATACCTTAATACGACTCAAATGCAATAGCAAACATGAACTAAACTACAATAGTTCCAAGCAGAAGCTTAAGCATCAAAAGGCATATCTAGTATAGTCAAATGCAACAACAATCAATAACAAAATTAACATACAGTAGTACCCAACATGATATTGTATGAGGAAGTCTATCTTTCATAGCAACATAATAGAAATATATATGCCACCTTACTAAGAAAAGGGATTCTTAGAGTAAACAAACCCATTTATGATAACTTAAGCAATTTTGCATAAGTGTAATACACCCTAAACTCCATAATATTAACCTCCATAACATCACACACTCTCTAATATCCCAAAACACTAGGGAACAAACGTTCGTAGTTCAAATTTCACTCCTTATTGTCACATTTCTCTCCCTTATATCACAAAATTTGTCATTAATGCAAACCACTAAAGAAGTCAACCCATACCCTTGCATTGCACCATGTGTCACCATGTGGAGTATCGCCTTCTTATTCTTATTCTTATTCTTATTCTTCTTCTTATGCCACTTGTTGAAAGTTGGTGCATGCATCTACCACATTGCCCGGGAAGGCCAAGTGGAGTGGACCACACTAGTGTAGGTGACAGGAGAAAGAATTCAAATTGTCCTCACATCTCCTTTGTGTTATTCCATAATGCCACATGCCACACTAACTCTATAGTATCACGCATCCATGTTAACACTACAAAATTTTGTAATATCACATGTGCTTTGGTTGCCACAGGTGTGATACTACGGAGGTTAGAGTGTATAGGTGCAATATTGGGGTGATTTTTCACACGTTTGGAAACTGATATCACAACGCTCTACAAAAAAATCAAAATTTATTTTCAAGTTTTGAAATTACAATAAATTATCAAAGGCAAGATTCTCTCCCGAGTCCCAACCCAAATTCACAGCATAAGTCAACCTATTTCTGATAACTGGAGACAAAAACTTCAACAAAATTAGTGTTCTCTTCAAGAAACCCAAATCCATGCCCTTTTAACTTACTTTTTTTCTCATGCCAAATGAGACGGCTACATGTGTGGGACTTCATGACCCTAGGAAACTCTATGTAGTAAGATTGAGGGTATTGGAGATGGGTCTGTCTGCTCTACATGTGATGTGCACCACCCTCCAGACAAGATCAGGATAAAGAGAGTTACCCAATACATTGTCAGGTTGAGTACCATATGTTGAAACCCCGATACAAGACAGACTTGCAGTAATCAGAAACTGATTCTCCATGCAAATTCTCTACACTCAAATAAGTAGTGTGGTGGGACGACGATGTTGAGCTTCACCCTGGAATACCTTTGGACAACATTTATTGCTGCTATTACTAACAGTTAGTTTCTAAAATAGAAGTGCCTTGTAGGTATGGCATCACAGAGCTCTAGCAGGTGCTGCAAAATTTGGAAAAAAGAAAAGGAACTTTTGTATACAAGTTTCGTGACAGAAGGAGCTACTATTGAGGTACGTGATTTCATGAAAGCTTGATTTCTTGGGGCAAATTAAGCATGGACACGGACATCGTCCAAGGCAGCAACTCCTGGAAGGACCTTGCCTTCCAACAACTCCAGACTGGCACCTCCTCCTGTGGACACGTGGCTCATTTGCTCTGCTAAACCAGCCTTCTCTACGGCAGCTACAGAGTCACCTCCTCCAATGATGGTGATAGCTCCCTCCTTTGTCAATCCAGCCAAGGTCTCTGCTACAGCGTATGTGCCCTTAGCAAAAGCATCGAACTCAAACACTCCCATGGGTCCATTCCACAGCACAGTCTGCACGCACCACCACCACCACTATTTAGTTCCTCATCATATTGTCACTGCACTGATTTGTTAGCACTATTAAATTAGCTATTATAAAAGCCAGGACTACAACAAAAATAGCAGACATTGTCGCAAGGTCTCTTGCAGGCCAACAAACACTTCCAAATACTTTGATGTGAAGGCCCTCTGCTGACAGGGACTACTTTGTGGGATAGACACTGAGATACCATAGAAGAGAGAGCTGTGACCAATCAGATGTGATGGTCATTTTAGAACAATCACATCACCATTCAAGAAAATACAAACCCCTGTTCTAAAGAAGATTGCAAGTCATGTGTTCATGCTGTGCAATTCTCCCTAGAATCTATCCTTTGCAAAATGCCCAACACTACGTGTGTTACCACCTCCAAAAGACACCCACAACAACAGAATGGTTCAATCCAGCTTTTTACCTTGGCATCGCTCAAAGCACCCTGGAATTGCTTGATAGCATCTGGGCCAATGTCAAGTCCCATCCATCCTGCATGCACAGATTCACCGCAAGTTGAATAACCAGGTTCCAACAGAATCATCAATCCCCAATCACCTTGCCTGAATGGGAGGGAGGGAGCTCTAGCATCCAAATTCACCTATATTCAGGCCACCTTATGTTTACAAGAACTCCCTGCTCAATCACTCTCATTTACTCACTCTTATCAGGTCTGCAATTTACATACAGAAACAGCTGCATGAGACTATTGATAAGTATCCACACTGGAACTAATTTCAACGTCTGCTGAACCACCAATCCTTCACTGGAAAGATGGTAAACATGCACTACTATCCCTCATAATGTGAGACAGGGAGGTGAACTTACCATCGGGGATTGATGAGGCACTGCAGACCTGGGTGTTGGCATCAGGGGCGAATTTGTCAGCACATAGCACATCAACAGGAAGGATCAGCTCCACACCCTTGCTCTTGGCCAATGCGGTCAATTTCTTGGCTAGGTCCAAGCTGTCATCCTCGACCAGGGAGGATCCCACATTCTTACCGTCGGCTTTGAAGAAGGTGAACACCATACCACCTCCCAAGATAACCTTGTCACACACATTCATCAAAGACTCGATCACGGTGATCTTGGATGAGATCTTGCTGCCTCCCACCTGCCAAAAACCAGAGATACAGAACTGAGAGGCTACAAATAGAAGAGCTTCACACAGACCAAATTTCTCCCATATCCAACTCTTCAAATGAGGAACATGATATCAACATGCTCCAAACGAATAATATTTAAGTTATGGGATCCATCAGTCAGCTCTGTGAACTTCATATGTGAACTTCTTGGAAATATGTAGAGGTAACAGACAAAAAGGGAAGTTCTTACAATGGCAACAAAAGGCCTGGCAGGCTTTTGAGTGGCGCCAGCTAGGTAAGCCAATTCTTTCTCTAGCAAAAACCCGGCCACCCTTGTAGACACATAGTCTGCAATTCCAGCAGTGGATGCATGGGCACGATGGGCAGTGCCAAAGGCATCATTGACGAAAATGTCAATGTTCTTGGACAACTTCTTAGAAAACTCAATGTCGTTCTTCTCCTCTTCCTTGTAGAACCGCACATTTTCCAAAAGCAGCACGTCTCCTTCCTGCATCCAGGTATTTTAAGTGAGGACTCCATTGTCTGCTCAGCAGGCCCTCTATCAGCACCAATAGCAAAAGAACACTTGACAGTGAGAGAGATCCATGGTTAGAAGTGTAGGTCAATAAGGGTGTATTTATCCTCAACAAAACGGTTGCATGTCCACAAAAGTGTGCACCACTTCTCAATTGCAATTGAATGGCAGCTTCACAAATTGCACTTCTACAACAAAATTAGCTTTTGTATCCATCCCTCTGAAACAATCAGTCATTTTGGGTTGTTAATTCCCTCTTGATGCTAAGAGGGAAATGCAATGTTCTTGACAGAATGAAGAACTTCAGGACACACACTAGTTTCACATCCTGAACTGTGTTATCAGCCCAGGATGCTGAAAAGGAGACTAAGCTCGAGCTCAAGCTCTAATTACAGCACAAATGGCATCCACAGAGGAAGGATAAATTCTCAACCTTCAATGCTGCAATCTTGGACTCCACCTCGGGACCAATGCAGTCAGGAGCAAGCTCCACATTCTGGCCTAGCAACTCCGTCAACCTCACTGCTCAACCACCCACACTGTCTCAGGTCCAAGGTTTAACACGTTTGCGCCTGGATCCCATCCCTAATAATTTCAACTTCATGCTCAAAACCTCAGTAATGAAAAATGTATAATTAATTGACCACCTTATACTTAATTATTAAGTTCAGGAATAGTTTCTTGCATGAGGGCACTTGCACACAAGCAAGACCCAGCTCCAGGTACAAAACATAAACTAACACTCAGCTCCAAGTACAAAAGTTTTTACAACCTGCTAAATCCCTTACAATCCAGGGAGCCGAAGAATGAAAGAAAGAAAAATAACACAAATTCTCTCTTTTCACCTTACGTTTCCCAGCTCAGCCAACACTTTCTGAATGCAACTTGTGAATACAGCACTGGAAGAGGGGAACAAATACTTCTGCATGATTCTGGCTATGGCAGTAAACACTTCGCATCTAATATGCCTCAAACCAGAAGGATTAGACTGGTGGTACAGTATCATGACCAATATAGCGCACTAACTAATTACAGAGTTTTAATCAAAATTTCATCTGCTGGGAGCCATTTCCACCCACTCCATGACCACATTCTGTGAGTAATTCTAGTTTTTAATACAACAGATATTATCTTAACCCCATGTAGACAATTACATTGAACTCCGATCCTTTGTCTAACTGGTGGTCACCATATAATGTCAAATGAAGAGCTTGCTTCTGGATGGCTCTGGTTATGGCAGCAAACGCTTCCTCTCTACTATGCATCAATCCAGAAGGATTAGACTGATGGTACAGGCATCGTGAAGAATATAGTGCACTCACCAAATAGAGACTAATTCATCTTAAATTCATTTGCTGGGAGCCATTTCCGTTCCACCCACTCCATGACCACTTTCTAGGAATACTTCCAATATTAAAGCAATAGGAATTGCGTTAAGACCGTATTGACAGTTACATTGAACTCCAATTCTCTGTCCGACCGGTGGTCATCATATTACATTGAACAAACAGATTGCTTCTGTATGATTTTAGCTGTGGCAATAAGAACACAAACATTTTGGAACTAGGATTTAGTGTTGATTCCATGACCACATACTATGTGGTAATTCTAACTTCGATGCGATAGGAATTGCGTTAAGCCCTTGTAGAAAATTGCATTGAAGTCCAATCCTTTGTCTAACACGTGATCGCCGTATAGTGTCATGTGGAGGGATTGATTCTGGATGATGATGGCTTTGGCAGTAAGGTCAAAAGAATTTGACAAAGGATATGGCAGCACAAACACAATTTAGAAATAAAAATTGATGTATCAAATCAAGAGAATTAACCCCCTGGATTGGAGAAACTTAAGAAAGAACAACCTAACCTGAGACAGGCTTGAGGCTGAACTTCTCCTCGGGGCCCTTCTTAGGTCGGCCTAAGTGGCTAGCGAGCACAACCTTAGCTCCATGCTTCACCAAAAACTGGATGGTAGGCAGGGAGGCACGAATGCGGGTGTCATCCGTGATGTGTCTCTTGTCATCCAGAGGCACGTTCAGATCGGCACGCACGAACACCGTCTTCCCCTTGAAGCTCCCCTCGGGGAGGTCCTTGATAGACATCTTGGCATCCGATCCCTTGGTGGCGGGCCTCTGCACATCGCTGGTGCCATCGTCCTCGGGAAGCTGCGCGGTTTTGCTCAGCTGCTCGGTCTTCCCTGCATCTGCGCGCACGGTGGTGCGCACCCTCACGGCCTGCGAAGCGAAGGAAAAGTTTCTCGTCCTCGAAACCCTAAGGCTTCTGCCCGCAAGCGCAGAGGAGGAAGCAAGGGAGGTCCGGGAGCTCTGCGAGGTGATGGTGGCCTTGGTGGTCGCCGCGGCCACTGCGGCTCGCATCGCGATGGTCTCCATTTTGAGTGAGTTTTATTGCTTGCAAGCAAGCCCTGGCTGCGTGAGTCTGGGAGTGCTCACGGCGATCCTCTCCTGGCGATGGCGGACACAAATGTGCAATTGACTCAATGTAGTGGGGTGTGTTGTGTTGCAGATTCGCGCGGAGGAATGCATGGGCTTCAGAGGTGACGCTGAGTGACGCTGCGTCCGGGAGCGGCGACAGGGTGGCGTCTCTTTGACAGTGTGCATGGGGCACACCAGAAGTCAGGCGATCGATGGCCCTTCGGGTTCGCGCACCTAATTAAGCAGGTCTTAAAACGGACGCTTTTAGCTCAGCCACCCACTTCTTGTAGGATACCTATATATGAAACATGGAATTAGTGCAAGATGATTAGCGAACCCAAATTGTGCCCATGGAAAATTACTTTACAATGTTTGGAGCTAACTCTTATTCACTATCAAAGTGAAGGTTCTCTTGAATATCGAATGATCACATATGTTCCTCCCAATTATGTTCATGATTGATCCTAGAGTAATTATCGTAGTTCAATCTTTTTCTTTCTCTTTTTGTAATGTCCGTTCTTAGATCCACACCTCACCACATAGGATTCATATGTACATGTTTGTATAAGGTCATTAATCTAATCAGGCCAACTTACCTTAAGGTACCTAGTATGTGGCCCTATCACATGAACTTTCATTTTTGTAAACAAATTTGTGATATTGGTATGGATCGGAAATTCTCTCATCTGGTTAACAATCGCAAATCACCCATATTTTCATTTTAAGTTTCATAATCTAAGTTGAGGTGCAAAAGTTAGAAGGAATCAAAATGAGGATTCTATTTTTCTTTGAGTGATCACACATGCCCTTTGCAATATGTTTATTATTGAGCCTAGAATGGATATTATGTTTGGAGCGCATGGTCCAATCTCATCGTAACACGTGTATGTTCGTTCTTAACTACATGACACATGCAATTAGGTTGCTCTTGCAAATAGGTTGCCTCCTTACCATTGCAAATTGCCTTAGGCCAATATTGAGCACAAACAATTTGGTTATCATTCCATACAACGACAACCACAGTGTAAATTTTTATTTATTTTTAATTTTTAAAAAAATCATTTAGTTTGTTGATGTGATAACAAACATCCAAAATAGTGTGAAATGTTGATGATTAATGTGGGGCAACCTACACACAATAGTGTACAAGCCCTTGGGGATATACCAAGGCTCAAAATATAAGTATCCCAATTAAGAAGAGTGACCGCATTAGGATGACACGCCATAGCATTTGAACTCAACTAAGGATTTTCCACCTCACAACAATAAACGGGAAGAATTGGTTGCTAGTTAAGGTTGAGGCATCCATAGTTGACCATGTCTATTTAACCACTCACTAGGGTTATTCATGCCAACATGGATGAGATCTATATTTTTTAGGCAAACAAAGTTAAGGTTTATGTGGTGGCAGCTTGTTATTGATTACCCTAATATGAGTTTTGACAATTGTCGTAGCCAAGCATTACTAGCATTTAGACGAGTGGTTATGGGTTAACTTATAAATTGACTATATGTCACCCTAACCTTACCACTTCGAAATTTGTAGCAATTGCCATATCCAAGATTTTTTTTAAAAAAGAATCCTTGCATTCTCCTTAGAATTTGTTTCTCTTCACAAGAAAAGTAAAAACAAAAAACAAAAAATCCACTATTACTCCTCCTTGACAGATGCAAACTTTGTTGGTTTTATCGGTTATAGATGCCTCAACCTTACACATGAACTGGTTGAGTTTGAGAAATAACCAGTTGAAGTTCCAAAACTTTAGAAGAACTACTGATCATTTTAAAAGAATTTAGAAAATATTCATGATGATGATGATGATAATAATAATAATAATAATAATAATAAAGATGTCAACATGCAACCAGTTTGGACTTGGAAACACTAGGATATGGCCAATCATGCCCAAAAATTCTCCCCGGACACTGCCACTCCACGGCCCCCCTGATTCGCCCCCGAATTTTTTTGAAATAATGTCAAAGAAGGTGAAGTCCTGTTCCCTTGAGCAGTGTCTGAGGATCCTGTGCAGGAGACACGTGGCAGTCTATGTGGCGCCACTGCCAACGAGGCAAGCGAAAGGTGTGCGCTCCCCAGGACGTCGGAGACAGGTCCTGCACACGGAATTAGAGGATGAGCTAATCAGGCTTCTTACTCCGTGGGATTAGTGCAACTAACGGGTTAATCTAGATTAACTTACCTAATCAACAAAAAGCTTACTTATAAAGGTATGCAGCTGTTGCTCAGTTACTTTTCCTCATTCGACACCTCTATTTGATCGGTGTGTGGTCCAGTGAGGACCAAAGAACAAACACCATAAAGACGACACATTTATGAAAGTGATTGAACTACGATTTCTAATTTAATTGACTACTCCACACTCGGCAGTGAACACAATTGGGAGGACCTGTGTATTTTAGTTGCGGGATCAACAAACATGCACTGCCAATGACCATAACTAAAGGAGTGGAGGTCCAATTTTTGTTGGTGATTCATCATAGATTTGCGAATGCAACACAAGTTTCATCGTGTAAACCTAAGTGGTTGAAGCTGGAGAACATGAAAATCAAACCAAATAGTAACACCCACACTGCCTTGAGGGTACTTAACATGAGAAAGAAAGAATTAGTTCTTCTTATTTCCTCTCCATCATCTCGCAGCTGGCCGTGCTTATGTACACCAGGACGCACTGTAAAGCTTGAAAACAAAGAACCGTAGTTGAGGTAAAATTACGCTCACAATGATCACCTTCGGTCATGCCGCTGTAGAGTTAAGTAAGCTCAATCTTCACCTTACTACACAAGATAAAATGGGTGATTTTGCTCGCAAGAAATTGAAGCCACCTTGTAGGATGGTTCATTTAATCGCTCCTGTGAATGCAATGGGAAGCTTGTCGACGATGGAGTTGTTGTGTGAGGGAGATTTGTATTTGTGGGGTGAAGTTGTCAACAGATTAGGGAGTATTCTCCAGGTGATTTTCAGGGTGTGATTCTCGGTGAGACAGGAGGATCAATTTGTCCAATTTGAACGGGACATCGGGACCACTGCGCTGGATGGCAAATATAGCGGATGCTGTGAGGTGATGGTTTTGCCGCTTTTCAAATTTGGTCAGGAGCAGGTCAGTGCCAAATTCTTCTCTAAGTAAAGCCTACTGTTCCAAGTATCATGTGAGTGCACTGGATAAATCATTGTGACATTATCGCGGTCCTTAGTATGTAATGGACAGCCATGGCTGCTGTAGATAGTGAAAGTGTGTTTGGAATTCCAGACTCTTGTAGCTGTAAGGTATGTGGGCCTTATGTGTCCCTCGTGTGGTTTACTGGTTACCTTTGTGCTTCGTGCATTCTCAACACTTGGAAGGTATTTTCCTCCCTACCATTGTCCCTTTGAGGTACTTGTTTGCACCATACTTTCACCTACATATCTCTGGGTTCTGGTGATTCTGGTGAGTTCAAAAAATATGAACCGAGGTATCAACTTTCTCTAGGTAAAACTTCTCAGGTGAAAGCCCAGTCAAGTAGAGCATCCTCACACAACCAAACCATATTACCCACACACTAAGGTTGAGGCATCTATAACCGATAAAAGTAAGAGAGCTAGCATCTGTTTAGGAGGAGTAATAATAGCAGGGAATTATTTTTCTTGCAAAGAGAAACAAATTCTGAGGAGAATGCATTTTTTTTAGATTTTTTTTTTTTTTT
Source organism: Polytrichum commune (assembly GCA_950295325.1). Taxonomy (NCBI): domain Eukaryota; kingdom Viridiplantae; phylum Streptophyta; class Polytrichopsida; order Polytrichales; family Polytrichaceae; genus Polytrichum; species Polytrichum commune. The sequence continues at coordinate 8,220,317 of OX485806.1, read as the reverse complement.
TTTTCATGAACACGAAAATTGTTGCAAATTTCGAAGTAGTAAAGTTCAGGTAACACATAATTAATCTATAGATTAATCCATAATTGCTCATGTAAATGCTAATGCTTGGTTACGACAAAACTCTTATGAGGATAATCAATCACAAGCCACCACCACATAAACCTTAATTCCGTTTGCCTAAATAATATACATCTCATCCATGTTGGCATTACATGACCGCAGTGAGTGGTTCAATAGACCTTGTCAACTATGGATGCCTCAACCTTAGATTCAAGGTACTCCATAACCAATGTTTAACTCTCCTATCTCAGCTGAACATGAGAATAAGGTAGAGAGGGGATAATCACATACGATCCTCCTAAGCACACTCCTCCTGTGAATAATTTTTAAACCAGAGAAATTGAAGCAAAACTTAGGGAGAGACTAATTTGTCCGTTTTTACTTGCATCAGGTATATTCTTGCTCCACCTGGCAAAAATCATCAACGGCATCTGCAACCTTGACAAGTCCCAGAAGGTGTTATAAAAATGCCTCGCATTGGGCTCCACATTCTTAGTGAATGTCTCAATTCTCTATAGAACAGCCCCCTTTCATCTATACTTTCATTTCACATTTATACACCAAGTAGTACACCCAAGTATCTAGATTCAAAGATTCATACTTTCAGGGCAATGCCCATAACCTGTGGGATGTGAAATGTTCATACCATTATGTCACAAAGCAATGAAGTGCACCTCTCATTGTCATCCCTCTGGACAGCACCACTGATTGCGCCAACAATTAACATGCTACCGCCATGACTAGTCTGGGCCACAATTTATCAGTTTAGAATTGCAGCCAGATATGTGTTGCAAGACAATGACACCAGCATTGTGATTTTAACAATATGTAAACATCAGAGGCAAACAGGTGTGCAAGACCATGCTGCAGGTCTCTGCTCTAAACACAGTATTCATCAAACAATGGAAGTATTGTTCGTATCAATGTCATTCTCACCCCCATCATGTTTCTTTCATATGCACCTAATGTATTTCACACTGAAGATTCAAAACCTCTTCTTGGAGTTTCTGCACTGCTGCCCACCCCTCACCTCCCACACTGGGTACTTGGAATCAGTTACTGACCGCCTAGCTTCCTAGTATTAATCCCATCCTTCACATTGGTGTGAGCTAGATTAGTGAATTGACATCACAAGTACCAACATTATCACTCGATGCGCAAGAAAGAAGTGCAAGAGCAGGGAAACTAATGGTTGATGAAGAACAGTCAAATCAGTTTCTCACTTCACCAGACAATATGTGCCTCTTGAGTAAACTTGTGCAACAATTTCATCTCAACCCCATCTTAAAGCCCAAGGATTTGATTCGCCACAAGGAACCATCCAGAGCTATTTCATTGCATCCTCATTCATATCCAACATCAACAAGGAATCCAAGAGCTGGGAAGGTTGACGAGCTAGTTCGATTGTCCCATGATGGAATACCATTAGCAGGCATTGTGGCAGCGAACCGTGAGCTTCAGGGCAAACTGGTTGGACTGCCGCATCACTTCGATGCTTTCCTGCAAGTCTGCATCACATGCCAGCAGCATCCACTCTTCGTCATCGTCTAGATACTTCAGGTCAAATCGCTTGTCTGCCACTTTCAGCCTTCGCCCAACCTCCTCTCGTAAGTAGCATAACGACACATCCTGGGCAACCTTGAACCTCACTGTGTCCAGCCCATATGTCACCTTCACTGTGATTGTGGAGTTGTCCACCTCACAATACGTAGGTGCCTCACAGAAAGACTCCCTCCCCAAGAAGCACCACTCCTCCCCTTCACTGGAATGGTTGCCACATGACACTGGATCCTCTGCACTGTCACATGTGCCATTCATATGAACGTTGCCATTCGCCTCCTTCAATGCAGCAAGCGCAGCTCCACGGTTGCGCACTCGAGGATCGCACGCCAATTCTGACCTCCCACATCTGTTCTCATCTCCCTGCAATTGCACACCGCCCTTGGACGCCGACTTTAACAGTATCGACCTCAACACCGTTTCAGGAGAGCAGGGATCGTGCTTCTTGTGATCCTCCTCTCTTGACATGACACACCCAGAATTTGATCTCTCCTCCTTCACATCACACTCATGTTGAGGTGGTGTTGCCCATGACACAGACCAGTTACCCTGGGCTGCTGAACTCTCCTGTCCCATAATACCACCCCCTGAGGTGATCTCTCCTGTCAGAGCATTGATGCGGAACGCCCCTTCTGCACCTTGCACTGAATCGATCACCCCCTGAAGCTTTTTCAGAGAACGGTTTACTTTGTTGATTTTTCGGGATGGCCACCTTGAGATCCCGTGTTGCCGGCAAATCCTCTTCAATGTTGTCGGACACACTGCAATATTGCACACAACACATCTGTTAACATTGGATATTCTGAACCCAGCGCCTCCTACTTCGTCCCACTTCCAGCCTCAATCATGAAAATGGAGGTGCCCAGGACTTACCACCGATGCTTTTAGCTGCGTCCTTCAGGCTGCCTGCAAAATACTGCTGAAGCACGCTCAGCCCGATCACCTTCTCCGAGGTTCCTCGCCTTCGCTCCAGTCTACGCCTCTCGTTTACGGCACCTGTAGCTCCCATGGAAGACCCAAACCTGTCCGGACCGACCACCCGTTCCACAGCTGACTGCTCCGAGCCGTACAAGGGGTGACACGGGGACCCTACATGCTGCAGGGAGCCAGCACCTTGTCGCTTGGACGCCGGCTGGGATGGCAACTGCTGCTGAGGACCCAGATACTCGTCTTGCAATGGTTTCGCCTCTTGGTTCATCACGGGGGTGTGAGGACCAAAGCCCTCTTCTTCCTCCACCTCACGTTTTATTATTTTGCACTCCCCCTCCCTGCGTTCGTCGTTGCTCATCCTCCCTTCTTCCTCCACTTCTCGATCCGTCACGGTGCGTAAGCTTCGACAAATGCGTTGCATGGTGATGAAAATAGAGTTCAGCATCAGCTGCTGCTCTTTGCTCTCCTCGCAATCAGGAGGGAGGAAAAACTCTAGAATGTAGTCATCGTTGCCGGTGTGGATGCTTCGTAGTCGGATGGCTACGGCAGCCCCGAGCCCGAACAACTTCGCGAAGTGCCCCACCGGATACTCCTCCTTCGAATAGCTTTTTACATCACATTCGAAAACAGGTTGGCTACAAGCAAACGCCTGCCCTGGAACGCCATCACCTTTCTTCATCTCATGCTCCAGGCATGCTCGCCGGAACCCCCACATGCGTCCATCGCTCACGTAGCATGGACCGTCTCCTGTCCTCAGCCTTGTGCAGCCCCTTCCAATCTCCGCTCTCATTCGCTTACCACCATTGTGGGTTTTGACATCCGCCCCACCATAGCTTCCTTCCGTCACCCAAGTCTGGGCCAGAGGAAGCTTGTGGCTTTCGCACACGGCTGTCAATACTTCCGCAATCTCGGCAAGTGCCGCCTGCCTACCCTGCGACCGCCACTATTGTACCATCCAACCAACACACACACATAGTCAGCACCCATTTTAATCCCTCCAGACCTGATGACAGTGCACAAAACCTTTTCAATAGGGCGATTGATCGTTCATGTGTTGAAAGAATATACAAATGTGGTGTGAAATTACCTCCTGTGGTGGCGACTCCAGGGCATCGCAAGTTATTAAATTCACAGCCTGCGAAAGTCGAAAGCGTGAGTATAGTTTGAGAAAAACATTCTCAGGGCCATTCATTCTCCTAGCTCATCCAATGCACATACAAACTGCTTCTGTGATTATCGAGTCCAAAGGTAAGAGATACTCCTCCCACGAGAGGCAATTAGCTCCCTATAGCAAGCCATTGATGCACAGTAGGTGCTGTTGCAATTTGCTGCCGCAGTGACGATGAAGAAAGAACTAATTGATCATTATAGACCAGAAATTGGAACCACACAGGCAGGCAGAAGTGAAAGAGGTACCTGTACAGCTCGAACAACGATGTCCACATCGGGCCCAAACTGGACCTTCTCCGCGCGACCGACGAGCTCGATCACGGCCACGCAGTCGTGGGAGCTGGGGTCGAACACGGGGACCGCCAGGGAGCCACGGATGTCGCACCGCTGCGCCTCCTTCCACCGCGGGTACTCCAGGCTGCTATACAACTGCACGTTCGGGCTCCACTCCGCCACCTGTCGCACGAACACGCGCCCGGGCACACCTGCCACACGACTCGCATCACCTTCCTCGGTCGCAAATTCAAAGCTCTCCGACACTGTGCGGAAGACCCACAGCTGATTGTTCTTGTGTTCCAGCGCGTACGGCTGCTCTCTTGTTATCAACACCCGCTTGCTGCTACCATTCATGCACACGGGCACCCAAGCTTGCACCAGCGTGTCCGGTCGCAGCCGACCGATCAACCGCACTGCCTGCACCAGCTGGTCACGCAGCAGCGACAATGGCGGCAACGATGCAGGAACTGCTCTTGTCATCGCCATCGCCCGGCTCTTGCTTCTCGACCTGTCTGGCTCCGCGAGCTGTTCCTCCTCCGATAACCCTGACTTCTCGCCCTCTCCGCAAGACTGCAACGACACACTCCTATCCTCCATTCCCAGCATCGGCTCCGACATCTGCAACATTTGCGAGATGTTGCAACTGCCTGCAACCGGGCCACTCATCGTCTCTTGTTGTAGGGTTTGCAGGAACTCCGGGAGGCCAACATTGGCGTATAACATCGAAGGAGGCTGTGAGTTTGCAGGTGCCAAGGGCAAGTATCTGCTCTGACTACATGCTAATGCAAACTCAGACATCTGTGAGCTCATTCCCATCCATGTATCGAATTGCTCTCCCAGCGGATCCAAGTCCACCAGGTCAGCCAGAACGCCGTCGTCTACCGCAAACTTGCCTGCCACCCGTGTGACTCCACCTCCCCAGTTGTCCACGAAACCCTTGTCAGGGGAGTTCTCTCTTGCTTGTTGTAGCACCATCCTTTGCTCATTGTAGAGTTCGTTTGAGCATCTTACCATGTTCTGAGGTTGCGGCGGAACCTTCCCTCTGTCCACAATCCGGCTGCGCATCTCCGTTCCCGTGTTCATCGGATTCGTCATACCTGAACCCTCCCCTGCCGAGTTTGCTCCTAATTCCAAAGCTCCTCTGCACCTCGCATCCTCCCGGGGGGTGCACCTTTCATTAAAAACCCAGAATCACGTGCATTTGCAACACTTTTTAAATCCCCTATGTACAAGTTTTTGTTGTTGTAAATCAAGCCATCGACGTCCAATTTCAATGATGGACTTACAAGTGACAATATGCATACAAAAATAAATAAAAATCATATATAGTAATTAATATAAGAATAAAAATACACTTTATAATAATCAACCCCTATCATATGTATAATGCAAAACCCTAGCATTTATCAATAAAGTCGTTGATGACTTTTTCATCCTTCGGATGTAATTCATAAACATCTAAGTCTACAACATATATCATAAAAGCTAATGCAATTATTGTTTCAAAGTCTATCCATTGCACTAGATGCTCACAGATATTGCGACAACACACCACAAATTGCTTAGCAATAATATTTCATTCTCTGCACTGCATTCATACCATTTACAAGCAGGCACAGTCAATTTACCTTCAATCTTCTATTTCTTCTTTACCGGTGACGATAATTTGTTTGCCTTATATACAACCTGCAGGGCTAACCAACAGTAGACAACACCCACATACCTTACATCGCGTCCAGGCTCTCTGATTCTCATTTTTCTGCAAACTGGTTGAAGCAAACTAAAACTTTTATAGAAATACTGTGAATTCACAGGGGAAATGCCAATTCTACTACTCTGTTTAGTTTAATAAGTGCATGGCAATTTGAAAGCGGTCGATACAGGTGAATGGCCTGAGATTGGCTGTCCAAGAATACTTGTCTACAAGCTTAGGGACTTACCAAATAGTCCAAATCAAACCCATCCACGTCTAGATCCTCACCATGTGCCTGTATATGCAAACAGCACAGATATCAGATTCTGTGAATCGAGGTATTTGAACATTGTCCTTACCCTAGTTGATGTTATGTTTCTCTAGTTGTCAGCAACTTTGCTTTCTTGTATTTGCATAGTTCTCAGTCAAGCACAAGAACCACAGTTGGCCAAAATCTGGATAAAGGTGAGTTAATAATATGGTAATCCTCCCAACTGCATGTCATTCCCAGAATGACGTGTTCAAGTCAACTGACTGCCTGCTTGAAATCAGTGTGCACCAAAAGAATGATGACTCAATGTGAAGGTCCAGAGTATTGATAGCCAACAGTGATTTGCTTCTTGAATTTACTTGAACTTACATCAAAACATTCACAAAAATATTGCTACAAATATAGAAGTTTCCCCCAAACTGAAGAACCTCCTCTGAGATGCCATTTGATGAGACTTGCTCATCAAATCCAGAGTTCGCACGCTATTTTCCCATTCTACAACCAAAGCCACCTACAAATTCGATAAAACCCCACTCCAGAGAATTTTGTGAGTAATCGAGACCAATGATATCACAGCATTTGTAGCTCGGGTTTGTCGATCAAGGACAATGATATATTGCAATGGTAGCCCGTCTATTTTGACAGAAGATGATTTACTTTACATTGGTGATATAAACTGTGATAATTCACCAGACTTTGTCTGATGTGTGCAGGATAGGGTGTCGGCTGAAATTCCATTCAGGCACGATGGCCATCGACAGATCAAGAAAGAGTAAACTGACATTTCTTCTGAGTACGATTGTCTCCGATTTCAGGATTTATTGGGCTCCCCAAAGGGCCAGGGCTGCGCCTGTTAAAGAGGTAGTGCAATACCGAGGTAACGTGATGCTTGCGGGTCCTGACAGCAAGCTCCCAAATGTATGCACCGCACCCAAAAAAAATTTGATCATTATCATGCGGCTCTATGATGTTTACATATGGTTAAAAATCGCAATACTCTTGTCATTGTCTTGCAACATATATCTGGCTGCAATTTTAAACTGATAAATTGTGGCCCAGGCTAGTCATGATGGAAGCATGTTGATTGTGGCGTAATCAGGGGTACTGTCCTGAGGGATGGCAGTACGAGGTGCACTTCATTGCTGACATAACGGTGTAAATATTTCATATCCCACAGGTTATGGGCATTGCTCTCAAAAGTATGAAGCTTACAATCTAGATGCTTGGGTGTACTATTTGGTGTACGAATGTGAAATGAAAGTATAGGTAGAGAGAATTGAAACATTCACTAGATCGCTGAGCCTGTTGCGAGGCATTTTTATAAGTGTCAACCCCCTTCTGTGGAGGAAGTAGTGTATGCATACAAGGTTCCAAGAGAATTTTGTACAGCTAACTGAGTGCCAAAGATGGTCAAAGCATGGTGAAACAATTAATATCTAAAATTCAAACCGTCATATACATGAAGGGTCATGAAGAAGCTTGCAAGTTCACCAAACGTGAACAGAACACTGATCTCAAGAAACCCTACAACTTAATCCCATTATTTAACATAAATATGAACAATTTCAGATCCAACATAGGGTGGTGTACACATCCAGATTAGAAATCTTAGAGAATTGGTCTTGTAAATTGACAAAAGTGTCCATATCGTTCATAGAGCCAACTACTTTGCTGAGTCACAAGACACGTCTTGGATGACTTCGACAAATTCTTCACTGCACAACTCATTCTGCACCAACGTGCCTTCCGAGGTAAAACATTACAAAGCTCGACCAGTAACTGCAAAATTTGGAAAAAAAGAAGAATTGATACAAGTGTGCATAAGTTGCTGTTAAGTGATTGCAGCAATCTTGTGTACAAAGGAGCTAATAATCATACTAGAATATTAACATATATTTAAGCATGGATGCGAACATCATCCAAGGCAGCAACTCCTGGAAGGACCTTGCCTTCCAGCAACTCCAGACTGGCACCTCCTCCTGTGGACACGTGGCTCATTTGCTCTGCTAAACCAGCCTTCTCTACGGCAGCTACAGAGTCACCTCCTCCAATGATGGTGATAGCTCCCTCCTTTGTCAATCCAGCCAAGGTCTCTGCTACAGCGGATGTGCCCTTAGCAAAAGCATCGAACTCAAACACTCCCATGGGTCCATTCCACAGCACAGTCTGCACGCACCACCAAAATCAATGATTATTTCCTCATCAGATTGTCACTGTACTGATTTGTTAACACTCTCACATTAGCTACTATAAAAGCCATTACTACAACAAATGTAGTAGACATTGTTCCAAGGTCTTTTACAGGCCACAAAAACCAACAATCGCTTTCCCAGGCTTTGATGTAAGGTGACAATCATTTTCGAACATTCAAACCTCTGTTCCACAGAATCTCTACCCTCTGCATGATAAGACACAATTGACTCTAGATCAACAAGACCCCCACAACATAAAAGATTCAATTCAGCTCCTTACCTTGGCATCGCTCAAAGCGCCCTGGAATTGCTTAATAGCATCTGGACCAATGTCAAGTCCCATCCATCCTGCATGCACAGATTCACCGCAAGTTGAGTAACCAGGTGCCCACAGAAAGCTCAGTCCAACTTCCCTAAATAGGAGACAGCTCTAGAGTAGAAAGCTCAATCTCTATTCAATCCAACCCATGATTACAAGAACTTCATATTCAATCACTCATTACCTCATTAAGTCACTCTTATCATGTCTGCATTCTGCATTAGAAGTTAGCAGGTGAGACTATTGATAAGTATACACACTGGAACCAATTTCAACGTCTGCTAAACCACCAATCCTTAACTGGAAAGATGGTAAACATGCACTACTATCCCTCATAATGTGAGACAGGGAGGTGAACTTACCATCGGGGATTGATGAGGCACTGCAGACCTGGGTGTTGGCATTAGGGGCGAATTTGTCAGCACATACCACATCAACAGGAAGGATCAGCTCCACACCCTTGCTCTTGGCCAATGCGGTCAATTTCTTGGCTAGGTCCAAGCTGTCATCCTCGACCAGGGAGGATCCCACATTCTTACCATCGGCTTTGAAGAAGGTGAACACCATACCACCTCCCAAGATAACCTTGTCGCACACATTCATCAAAGACTCGATCACGGTGATCTTGGATGAGATCTTGCTGCCTCCCACCTGCCAAAAACCACACATCCATCAGAGGCAGCAATAAAAAAGGGCTTCGTGCTCCAGAAATGCCTACACCATTTGAACTCTTCGAAGAACAGATAGGATGGATCTCCTTTGCACCATCAGGAATCGGTATGTAAATTTGTGGTATCCCTTCAGACAAATGTGTCATTTTTTAAGTAATAAGTTGAAGCCTGTTCTTACAATGGCAACGAAAGGCCTGGCAGGCTTTTGGGTGGCGCCAGCGAGGTAAGCCAATTCCTTCTCTAGCAAGAAACCGGCCACCCGTGCAGAGACGTAGTCTGCAATTCCAGCAGTGGATGCATGGGCACGATGGGCAGTGCCGAAGGCATCGTTGACGAAAATGTCGATGTTCTTGGACAACTTCTTGGAGAATTCAATGTCGTTCTTCTCCTCTTCCTTGTAGAACCGAACATTCTCCAGAAGGAGCACGTCTCCTTCCTACACAGACACAGTAATATTTTAGCCATCAGTATACTTAGCTACAAACTGTGAATACCACTAGAATCCAAGACTCAGAGTTTCAAGCCCTGCACAATCCCCTTACTCTGGATGCAAGACCCAGACACTAATTCCATCAAATTCGACTTCAACAGATCAAGTATACAAGACACTTGAAAATCACTGAATTCACACCTTTCCAGGAGACATGTGTAAAACAGGAGATATTGAAAGGAGTTGTATAAAAACCTTAATCATAAAACACACAGTGGCTACCAAAACCACTCTCTTGAGCATGGAAGGGTTTTCCGAAATAATGCGTTCTTCGGTACTCACACCTCAAAGCACCAGATAAATAATACAAATTCTTCCCAGTAAACAGAAGTAACACATTCCAAGTCGACCCAAATAGATAATGTGTGTGCATACAAAGATGAAAAGTTAGTTCAGACCTTCAAGGCTTTGATCTTGCCTTCCACCTCCTCACCAATGCTGTCGGGTGCCAGCTCCACGTTCTGGCCAAGCAATTCCGTGAGTCTTGCTGTTCAACCACCCACATTGGGTCAGATCCAAGCTCCATGTAAGGTTTCCACCACAAGACAATTCATAACTATACTATACCTCTTACCCTGCTTTAGAGGCGTAATGGAGCAACAGATTTACGAAAGAAGTAGAATTGACCAATAACTCTTACAAACTCAATGGCGAGAGGTACAGAGATAGAGCAACGTCCAAGAGATTATTTCGTCTACATGCTGATTCCCTCACATTCCACAGTTCTAACATCATCACTAAAATTCACATAATTGTAAACAGAGCATCGGAAGTATCTCTAATTCACAATGCAACGAACTACAGAGTCTGAAGTCTGGAGTCTTGCAAAGTGTAACAGTATCCTCTAGTTTCTCCATAGCAGTCTCTCTTTCCCCTCCATTCCAACTACTGAGGACAGAATTTGCAAATCATCATCACTTCAATCCACGATTGCGTCTCATTACCCCAAGACTCCTGTTCTCGTACCTTGACCCCCGGAAGCACAAATTACTATATTCTGCTCAGGGGAGACGCTACAACAATGTGGATAACGTAGAGTGAAAATGGGAAATGTCAAATTCTGTCCACATTTGCTCACTCAGGCAATGTCAAATTCTTGTACATTGTCACTTCTGGAGGATTCTAGCTACGGCATTAAGAGCACAAACTACCAATTGACATAGGATTTGGTAGCACAAACACAGTTTGGAACTAGGATTTGACGTGTGGAGTCAAGAGAATGAACTCCCTCTGAATTGGAGAAACTTGAGAAAGAACAAACTAACCTGAGACAGGCTTGAGGCTGAACTTCTCCTCGGGTCCCTTCTTAGGCCGGCCCAAGTGGCTAGCGAGCACAACCTTGGCTCCATTCTTCACCAAAAACTGGATGGTAGGCAGGGAAGCACGAATGCGGGTGTCATCGGTGATGGACCTGTCGTCAGCCAGGGGTACGTTCAAATCAGCACGCACGAACACCGTCTTTCCCTTGAAGCTCCCCTCGGGGAGGTCCTTGACGGACATCTTGGCATCCGAGGCCTTGCTGGCTTGCCTCTGCACATCGCTGGTGCCATCGTCCTCGGGGAGCTGTGCAGTCTTGCTCAATTGCTCCGTCTTCGCAGCCTCCGCTCGCACTGTGGTGCGCGCCACCTTCAATGGAGCGAAGGTGGAGTTGTTGCTCCTCACAACTCGTAGACTCTTGCCCACGAACGCAGAGGGGGCTACAGTGCGAGCAGATTGCTGTGCGGTCTGCACCGTCGACCTTGTGGCCAACCCGGTTGCGGCCACCGCGGCACCCATGGCTAGAGTCTCCATCTCGGCTTCTGCACAAGACCCGACTCTGCTCCGGCACAATACCCAACTCTGTAGATCAAAGACACAGCCTGATGATCCTGCAAGATGCGTGGGGAGAAGATTGGGGTGGGAAATGGGTGTTGTTGTTGATGAAGTGAAGGGATGGGATTGGCAGTGTTGGTGAAAGCGGGCCGCTCATTCCTCACCCGACGGGATGTTTCATTGGCTCTGAGTGGGGCCTTTTCGGGCGTGTGGATAGGCAACCCTGACGCTTTTGTGCATCATTCCCAGCCAGAAACTTTTTGGGGCTGGCTTGGTTGGCCTCACCGGGATTGGAGCCTCTCGTTCATTCGTTCAAGGCTCGCTCTCCCAACTTAAAGTCACACAGAGAGAGGAAGAACCAACTTCACACCGTGTTGATGATCATCAATCGCTTTCTGCCTGTTATGTTGGCACTGCAATACTTACCCGCTATGTTTGTCACAAACTTAGTTTCATACTTTCAAGCATCCTGCGAGGTGGATTCTGTTTCTTGCGAGTAAAATCATCCATCTTATCTTGTGGAAGTTTCGAAACTCCAACTGTAGCGTGAGGGAAAGCTAATCATGTGAGTTTAAGTTACGTCAATTTTGGGTTCGTAGAGTAGAATAGAGCGTCTCGAGTGGAGGGCTTTCCTGTCTGTAAGGTTCATTGACGCTGAGGGCGGGGAGCTTGAGGGTCCATGACCTTGAAGTCCGACACAGCTGAGGCATTCTACTGCATAAAACCCTTCCGTTTTTTTTTCCCCTTTTTTTCCATTACTTTAGACTCACAGTGTTGCTCAGTGCATTTCACCTGTGTAACTGCATTGTCATGAGGTCTGGACCATAAAGAAAGGATATTTACATATGAAAAAACCAATCAATGGCGAGAGGAAGTTACTGCATACGATCATACCTCTCATTCAACTTTCTCTTCGGTGTTTCTCGATGTAAATAAACAAGCACGGCCTGAAGACATGATGCAGCATTGAAGATGGCCTCAGTTTCTGGAGAGTAAAGAGCGCTGGGTTCTTCTCATGAAAGTGAGGAAGTTTTGTGATTAAGCTAACTTTAATCCCACGGAGAAAGCGAGCATGATTAGCTTGGCCTATAATTTGCTGTGCTTACCGAGTTAGTAATGAGGTTGGAATGATCTGGGTTAAGTCTCCGAGTTCCTGGGGAGCAAACACTTGTCGAGTGCATGGCGCTCAAGACTTGGCAGCAGCGCCACATGGTCTGCCACGTGTCCCCGTTGCAGGATCATCAAGCACTAGTCAGTGCTGATGGGGCAAGGCCAGGGGCTATGGCATCTATTGCCTATCATAGTTACCGTATTGTAAAGGGTCCAGCCCCACCACCTAGTTAACAGATTTTTTATTTTAATTATTTTAATTATTTTTTTGAGACAGATGACCGATAGGCCAGCGCCAAAGCACAGGAGGAAGTTGACCACCTGACAAGTTTTTTTGTCAAGAAGAGAGGAGATTTCACAATTGGGAATCGAACTGCCAACCTCTTCCTTGAGATTTGGGCATCTCTTTACCATCATCCAGTAGTTGGACTAAACTATCTAAGTTAACAGAATTAGCTAGCTTAACTTACGAGTTAGTGAGCATTAGTTAACCAAAATTCTAACTAATTCAAATCATGGTTGGATGCATCACTTAGTTAGGAGAATTTAGGGTGAGTTTCCATGTAGGCCGTTCATTTACCAAATTGTATTAGGAATAAGGACAAACTTGCCCAAATGTAGATGGAATATGATGGGGTAGGGTTTGTTGCCGACTAGCTACTCTCATCTTCTCAAATTTGGACCCACCTACTTAACCTCCTCCTCCATGTTATCAAGGATGGAGTTCTCAACCCCCAACATAGTTTCCATCATTGGTCTTGAATGCATGAGCTAATTATGGTCGTGTCATAAATGGCAAAGTATATCACCTCAGGGACCACATACGGGTAAATGTTCACATTTTACCGGTTATTACAAACTTTTCAATGTTCAAATGTTCCAGTGTTTCGGTGTTTCAGAGTTTAGCGGAAACTCAAGGGACTTTATTGTTTTTTATTTCAAGATACTCAAGAAATATAGCAATTTTGTGAAAATTATATTTTAAAGTCATAGAAGTGAAAGTGTAGGTGGTTGGATTCAAACTCGCGTCTTTATCCTCTCAAAGATTATTCCATCTATGCCAAGGGAGACGGTGGAAATCTTGCACTTTCATATATTGGTAAAGAGCAAGGTGGGAGTGGATTTGGTGTTCCCCACAATGTCCCCTCCCCTCCCCCCCAACCATGTTGAGCATCGAGGGAACAAACTTGGAACATTGATCTACCATGTACACCTATCCTAATTATGAAACATTTTGTGTAGTGTAATACTAGGACACTAAAATATTACTACTACATAACATTGAAAATTACAACGGGTAAAGTACCCTTGCGCGACTTTTGCAAAACTTGACATAGCCATAATTAGCTCGTGCTTTCAAGACTAGTGACGGAAACTATGTAAGGGGTTCTAGACCATGGGTCTTCAAATCATGAGGTGATTGGCACTTGTAAGTTAAAAAGTGCTTTAGTGAGCTCATGGACAACCCTCCATATTCTAGTAGGCCACGAGAATGTGGTTGGTTGGCAGTTTGTGCTATCTACATGAGAACACCTCCAACCCACTATTATCTAGAATCTAGTGGGTGAGAGACCTACATAGCAAGTCACTCTTAACTAACAATATGATTTAGTAAGAACCAACGTATGAATATGCTAGCTAATTGTTTGCACAACTACACATCCCAATTATATATGACTAACCAAAGGCTTATCGACTATAGTTTTGCTCAAATTGCGTAAGTTTTGAACAAGACGCTACTTATATATATCATTCTAATTTTGCGGGTCACACCATTTGTGATAAAAAAACATATTAAATGATTAATTTAATCTTAAACAAGTAAAATGTTAGTTATCCAAAATCTGGACATTGAGATGACAATAAAATTTATTTTATCATAAAAATGTATGCTAAATTGAGATGATGTAAGAAATAGTGTGCTCTACCGCATAGAGAAACGAATAAGAGATGGGGGAAATGAGAGGCAACCATTCAAGAAAAAAAATTGGGCTAATTAGTGGTAAAGTTAGTTGGCATTAAGGGTATATTCACCAAAACAAGATCCAAATAGTTGTCTAACTTCTATATCGATAATATTGATTTAAATCTTATTCTTAACTAGGTGGTGCAGGCATGAGATTGATTAGCTCTCATACCAGCTAGCTACCTCGTACATTAGCTAATATCTTAATTGGGTAGTGTGGCCACAATATAACTAATTTGGGTGGTTGCTTACTCTAATTGGATCCTTAACCGGGAAGTGTGGCTTGACCTTTACACTATAGTGAAGATTAACGAAGCAAAATTTTAGCTAACTAAAATCATGGTCAAATCAACTGCACCACATGGTTGGGAGAATTAGCTAACAATATGAGTTGGTGAGAATTAACTAAGTCATATGCCTATTTGATCTCATACCCGTACCCCCGGTCCCAGTTGACCAATTTAATAAAAGCCTTAACCAGGAAGTCCATGCGGATGCTTAAACTTTGACCAGTCAACCTTACCTCAAATCAGTTATGTTTTGCATGCACTGCCCGGTTAAGAGAAATAGCTAATGTACAAGGTAGCTAATCTACACGAGAGCTAATCAATATCACACCCGCACCACCTAGTTTAAAATAAAGGTACATATAAAAGTTATCGAACTAATGCCCCCTCCCTACCTAACTTCACCAAATAACCAAAGTTTTTCCTAAAACCCGGGTAAAGCTCCCACGGTTATAGCGGAGGCATCCAACTATCCCAATGCACCTACAAGAACTTGCTCCAGAGATTTTCAAGTAGGTTTTAATTAAGTAGCTTTCACACATGTTCATTGTTTTATCTACCAAGCAATGAATGTTGGATAGTTTTTGTCCCATCCCCAAATGCCTTACTACTCATTTATCTCACCATCAATTTTTGTTAATGGAGCTCCTCGTGCCCTCATAACTAAGATTGAAAGCAACCAATCACAAGGGTAGGAGGCGACACTTTTAAAAGTCATACATTCTTGCCTGAAGTTTAGGTACCAATGGGGGGGTCGGTGCTTGAGGCTTAAAACCTCCAATTTTAAGCCATGCCACATCATTTACCAACTAGGCTCAACACTAGATAATGTCAATAGTGTGAAGGCCATGTTTTTAGAACCAACTTTTAGGCTTAGCTAAAGTGAGGTGGGGAGGGGCATAAGAGTTAGCTAACTTTTTGGGCCTCATTTTTGGGAAGAAATCTTAACTTATCCATACCCCTAATGCTAACTAATTTATGCCCTAGGGGTGCATTATTTAAAACACATACAACTATAAGTGAGTGCACAAAACGGGTATTAATTTGGACTTTGCCATACCACATATACATATGCTACGCAAATTATAACTCGTAGTTATGCACATGTATGAAGGACCTTTAAAAAATATACCACATTTGTACTTGTATGGTAGTGTCACTATGTTGATTCTTGGTTGTGATTGTGGTGTGTGTTTTTCAAAAACATACCTTCGAAGCAAAAATTGTTATAAAATCAAAATAGACTAAACAAAATCAACTCCTGTCAAGGTTTGGTGTGTTGGAAGGGTTTGTAGGATGCGTAGAAATTTTGGTAATGGTTAGGTGGAGTACATGGATCCAATTGATTTGATGGACCCCAAGGATGGATTGTCCATCAAACATGGAGATTGACTTATGTTGGTATCAAAAAGGAACCAACAACAAGTGAACATATGATTTTACAAATTATTTCATGGTGGACTTAGAAATAACAATTGCATTAGTTTCCGTGTCATATGTTGTAAACTTAGATGCTTGTGAGTTACATCCAGAGGATGAAAAAGTCTTCAACGACTTTATGGATAATTGTTCGGGTATTGCATTATACATATGTTAGGGGTTGATTGTTATTCAAATGTATATTTATATGTTTATGACAATGACTATTTATGAGTGATGATTTATCATTGAAATTGTATGTGTATTCCTTAATTCTATACAAACAAGAAACTTGTATATATGTTTCTTTAGAGTATATTACAAACCCACACAATTCTTGATTTTAAGGAAATGTGTACCCCCGATAATCATAGTTCTAGCATTTAGGATTAGTCATATACCACTAGAGATTGGGGAGTGTGTATACAAGAGTTTTTGGCATGTTTTAAAAGGTTCACAAAGTGTTGTGAGTGTTGTGAGACTCAATCTAAAGAATTATTCAAAACCAAAAGACAATTTGGAACCAAGTTTTGGATGCCAAAATGCTGGAAATGGTACCTAGGATCCATGATAGTAAAATACAACCTGTTGGATAGGTTTTGAAAGCCATGAGAAACACTCCAAGGCCCTAGGGATGGACTCTTCATACCACATATGAACTAACAAGAGTGTAAAGAAGGAGTATTATTTGAGGCATTAGCGTACATGATATACATAAGGGAGACATATTGATTTTAAGGTGTACTTTAGAAAAGGTTATTAAGAATTTCAAAGTAAATGTAGATACCCAAAAGGCGGACCTAAGATCTAAAGAACAAATTGATAATGAATGTGCCGGTTTCATCAAATTCACATTTTCATTCATTGTTGTCATACATAATAATCCTCAATGATTACCATGTCCATTCCTTTTATAGATTGGAGTATTGGAAGTCAATAAGACTAGAGATGAGAAAGCACAAGCAAGAACACATACACAAAGGCTTATGAACAAAGCTTGAAGTGAGATGGTCTCATGTTCTCCTTGCTTTGCCTTTTATTATTTTTCTTCATTTCCTTGGTTCATACAAACAATATGGGATAACTCTTATTCTTCTCATACCAACATTGTGGCCTCATACTAACCTTATTGTTTCTCATGCCTCTTCCGTTACATTTCTATTGACTATGAGCAATCTATTGCTCTACCTTCTACAATTTCTTCTAGTAATACATTTCTATTAACTACAAGCAATCTAATGCTCCATCTTCAAGAATTTGTGGCTAGATATTTGTTATGTTATCAAAAGGGTGATAAGGTCATCCAAGTACGTAGTGATGTTGTAGGTGGATGACGAGGTATTCAAGTGGTAGCCAATGTTCTATTTTTAGCAATCTCAAGAGTGCGTCTAAGAAGATGATGAATAGCTAGGGCTTAGGGGTGTCGCCTTGAATTATACCATGATTGACTCAAATTTGGGGTATTGACCCAAAGTGGTTGCCATGAGATGGAGTGGTGGAGTTTGTCTAATTGTTTCTTATTGTTACGACCATGTTTTGTGGGGTAGCCTAGGTCTTTTATTATTGCTAGCAGTCGTGCGTGGTCAATGAAGCCAAAGGCGTTCCTAAAGTCAATATATGCAAGAAATATATCCTAGCTAGTGAGGCAACATCTTCGAGGGCGGAAATAATAATTTGGATTTGTCGTGTAGTGTTTCTTTATGGTGAAAATCCTTCCTCGCTGAAGTATGGTAACTCGTATTTTTCTCCATAGCTTGTGAGAAATGCAATGAATGTACTTGTGTAGAGTTTGCAGACGTTGTTGGCTAGGGCTATGGGCTTGTAGATAGTGAGGGCGAGGGGTTGCCTTTTTATGGAGTAGTATGGTTTACTATGTTTACAGTAGTTGGGGATGGTTTCCGGTTGGTAAGATTGTTAGAAAAAGAGGAAGAGCATGTATTAGAAGGATGTTGGCGTAGCTTTAAGGATTTCATTTGGGATGTTGTTTGGACCATGAGGTTTGCCGAGGGCTAGTTTTTTTAGGGTTGTAATCGAATACTTTTGTGTAGAAGGTTTGCGAGAGCTTTGTGTTATGAGTGCCTCATTTTTCTAGGTTGAAGTTGTCTTGACCATGCCATGGGAATTTAGGAGATGGTTTGTTGGGTCATCGTAGAGGGGTTTTGTATTTTGAAAGATTTATGTTCTGCATGGAGGATTTCTTGGGTGATGTCTACTGGGGCGTTTGTGGCTAGTTGGAATGTATTTTTGCATACTGTTTCGAATTTGATTTTAAGGGTGATAATATTTTGTGATGGGTTTTTTGGCAATTGATAGCCATTTGTTTGGTGGTGATTTTGTGTGCTTCCGTTGTTGCAGTTTTTCCAATTTTGGAGATTTCTTGAGTCCAATGGTGAATGGTGGTGGGGTTAGTGGGGATGGGTGGAATGTTGAGATTTAGAGGATGTGTAGTTGTTGGATGTCGTGGTGGGATGACCATGTTGTGCAGGGTTGAGTGGGGACGGCTCTAATCGCCTTCACAATGTTGTGATATATTTTGAGTTGTCGTTTCCAAGCTTTATTTTGTTGATAGGGGAGGAACCCTCCTTGTTGGTGAGCTCGGTGTCGGAGGGTGGGGGTCTATGTGGGTTGATACATTAAACAGCCCCCTACAAACTTTGGGGGGTGTCAGATCCGGGCGGGGGTAGCCCTCCCGGGAAATTTTTGAACCCGACCGAAAATTGTTGCCTGCCCCTTCCAACTTCGAAAAAAAAACATTGCCCTTGCATTCTTGAAGGTTGCTTGACTACAAATCCCATATTGAGTGCACTTCACCTTCAAGGCCCAAAATCCAATATATATGTTCACTTTCGTCGAGTAAATAAGCAATTGACAGGAATTTCATTATCACTGTGAAACTGTCAATAAAGCATGTAATTGACTTGGAAGTTCAAAACATTACAAAACCCTCACTACCACCGAAGTTATAATTTTTGTGACTTACAATTTGAATTTGTCTTTGTCATTCTAAAATGGCACTTGAAATTAGTGTGCTGATTTAGTATGTATACTTTATAATATTTTAGGTCATGTTGTCTACTTTCACAGGTATTCATATGCATTCAATAATTAATTAAGACTGAAATTAATTAATTATAATATTTTGGAATTAATTATAATATTAATTAAATATATTAAATATATCTAATTCCAAAATATTATAATTAATTCACTGGAATAAATTCCATAAATAAATTAATTACAGTGCATTTTATAATTAATTATGTTTACTTAACTTGGTAACCATACTTTCTGATTTATTTGGGATTAATTAGACTTAATTACATTCAATCACACTTAATTAGTTTGAATGCGTATGAATACATGTGAAAGTAGACAACATGACCTAAAATATAATAAAATATACATACTAAATGAGCATACTAATTTAAGTGCCATTTTAGAATGACAAAGACAAATTCAAATTGTAAGTCACAAAAATTATAACCTCAGTAGTAGTGAGGGATTTGTAATATTTTTGACTTCCAATCAATTGCATATTGGGTGGATGCATGGTTGAGTGGCTCACTTTCTGTGTCACACCCTATTTTACAGTGTACCCCCGTGCATTGCAAGCCACGTTGCATACAATTGATAGAAGCTATGGATGTGAGATTTGGGATACACAATGGTAACTTGAATAGGTAGATGACCACATATTCCTTTACATGAAATTCTTCTTCAATTAAGGGTGATGGACTTTTGAAAATACAATATGGACTGTGGTCAACAGGTTTTGGTTTAGGAATTTTGGCGTAAACGTCTAGAATTTTTGGGCATTTTACTAGGAGTGACTATGTATGTTATGTGATCCACTATGAGGTCCATAGTAGTGATGTTTTTTTCCACATTATGTGTAGAAATACAGTTGGTATGGACTCTTAAGTAGGCTAAATGACGACGTTTTTTTGGAAGTCCATACTTGGAGCAAAAATAATCGTTTTTCATTTTTTTTTTCCGGGAAACTACTAATGTACAATATCTTCAGGTGGGCTTCTTGTCAAAAATCCCGCTTTTACTTGCTATACTACAGTTATGGAAGCAGCGTTTTCGGGTCCCACCGACTGTGGGAGTGGATGTGGATGAGTTTAGTTGTAGGGTGGAGTGCACAGTGACTGGTGCCACGCGCCACGTGGACTACAACCCTCTGTTTTAGGGTTTAGGGACTGAAAACGTTCCGGAGCAGTTTTGCGTTGCTCGTTACAGCTCGCATGTCTCTTGTTCAAACCTGCAGGTGCTCGTCATGTGCATGAAGAGTGAGGTTTAAGGTTCAGCTTGAGTGACGCTTGCACGCCGAAATGGGTAGTGCGAGAGCGAGAGATAGGAGAGCAGGTATTCGGAGAGAGGGCCCTGTGGAGAGGGCTAGACTGGATGTTGCGCAAGAGCGGGCGAGGGAGCGCCAACGCGAATCACGGCGTCGGAGGAGAGCAAATGCTGCGAACTCCGTGCGTGTCAATGTGGACGCAGGATCGTGGTCAGAGGGTGATGACGCCTATGCTGATGGCGTCAACCGCAGATTGGTGCGCCAGGACGTTCGTGCAATCTTGAGTTGCGTTCAAAGGACTTTGAGAGGAAGAGGGCGCTTGCTTCCACACAAGCAGGCAGTAATGCAGTCCGTGTGGAACAATAAGTTGACGAGGGATCTCCTGCCACTTCGGTCACGAAGGGTTTGCAGTGAAACAGATGCGCGAGAGACAATTGTTTCCAGTTTGCTGCAATCCCTATCGGAGGTGAAGACTTCGAAGACAAAGGCACATTTAGCTACCAAACATGCTATCCTCACAGCCGCTATGACGAATCCACAGCGAGTCTCTGCCCGACAGACAGCTCGCCTGCTTGGGGTTCATCCCCGCAATGTAGCGATGGCCACACAGAGGCGAGCGACCATGGTCAGTTCCGTGCATATGGAGTGGACTTTGTCCGTCAGGAAGGTAAGGAGCGATGCGACATCTCTGATGGTGAAAGACATTGTCACTGCGTGGTGGGCTGCAGAGACACGGCCAAGCCCGAATTGCAAGGAGGTTGTAAGGAAGTGGGTTGCTCCAAAAACATACGTTCAACACCATGCTCAATATTTGTTGGAATCTCTGGTGGGCGCTCTCACATCTATGTCATATGTCGTCTTGCTTTTTTTTTTGTAACGAGGGTCTCCGAATTTCGTGCTGGTTTAGGGTTCCTACCGATTCCAGGGTCGTAGGGCTACACCTAGATCTGTGCATGTTTAGGGTATTCTCGTGTCATTTCAAGCCATGAGTGTGCAATCTGGCTATGGACCTACCTATCACTTAAGTTGTAGAAATTTGCAATTTCTGTGCTAGGGTATGAAGGGTTTAGGGTTTCGGTGGATCGGTGAAAGGTGACAGTGCGTTCCTCCATTGGCTTCAGTCTTGTGGCTATCTGCCTGATTTGATGTGATGAGCGTTTTAGGGGTCACAGATGTTCTTAGGATTTCAGGTTTTCCTTGCGACATTGAATGCAGTGGGCTTTAATTCGAATCTTGGATTTTAGGGTGATATTCTGGGTTATATTGAGCATGCTGGTTTTCTCTTCCAACTGATTCTAGGGACCAAGGAGTACACCTAGATCTGTGCATGTTTGGGGTATTAGCTTGTCATTTGAAGCCATGAGTGTGCAATCTGGCTACTTCTCTATAAAACGCATACCGGTACTGTGCATATGGGATCCCATCAGTTTCGTTGTGGTTTAGGGACGGCATTGCAACTTCTGGACTCTGTGGAACTTTTCACGCATGGGTGGGAGTTCAGGGTGATCCGCTTGGGTCTTCATAAGGAAATATTGGAGTTTATTTACTTCTCCTCCCATTGTATGTACTACGGTGGATATGCTACAGGGACCCCATATAGAGTATGGGAGGGAATTGTCAATTTATGGAATGTTTACATATGGGCATTTGCTAAATTGACATCGATGGGATTTCTCACCGTTCCTTTGGAGTGTATGCAGTCGAGTATTGAATATGTGTCTCTGATGGAGACGTTATATGCATTGTGTGGGGGTATATGGAGACGTTATAAGCATTGTGTGGGAGTATATGGACTTCCTATTCATCAGTATATGGAAGCAGGCTAGTGTAATTGCAAACCCTGTAGACAGTCACCCAGGGTGAGGACCATTGTTTGAGGGTCATGGATGTTCTTGAAGTTCTTGCAGGAAATATGTGCACGTGTGGACTGCACAGGACCTCTATGGAGATCTACAGGCACTTTTAAGCCCAGAACTTTTGGTGAATGTCTTAATAGTGTATTCCTGTGACATATGGCGTCCTATATGCGTTTCGGTGAGTAAAGTATTGAATATGTGTGACTACTCGAGACGTTATATGCAGTGTGTGGGAGTATATGGACTTCCACATGAGTATATGGAAGCAGCGTAGTGTAATTGTACAATCTGTAGACAGTCACCCATGGTGAGGACTAGGGTTTGAGGGTCATGGATTTTTAGGGAGTTATTGCATGAAATATACGAGGGTGTGGACTGTACAACACCTCTATGGAGTTCTACAGGAACTTGTAAAGGACTAACGTTTGCTGAATGTCTTGTTTGTGTATTCCTGTGACAGATGGCGTTCTATATGCGCTTCCGTGAGGCCCATCCCGATGTAATTGTCGATAAGCGTGTTTTTGATTCCTTGCAACCATATTGGGTGAAAAAATTGCATGACCGAAATGTGTGTTGTTGTATATACCACGTAGAAATGGAGGAATTGCTATCTGCTTTTACTCAACTGAGGACAAAATCAGGTATACACAACAAAGTAGATTGTGCTTGTCGATGTGAGGTATGTCTCAGTGAATCAAATGTGGGGCAATGTGTTGCGGGAGTGTTTGTGTATCCTGGTCTGACAGCCATTTCAGATGCAGTGTTGTGCCCAAAACCTCCTAATTCGGCGTGGCATGCAAATGATTGTTTGTTTGGTGAATGTATGTGCTGCGGTGTGGACATTCTGCCCATGTGTCCTACCGAAGAGGATGGAATCTCTCCTATAACTGTGCACTGGAAGCATTACGAGATGCAGTCTATCACTACGAGGAAAGGTCTACAACGAAAGAAATTGCAGTTGGTTTACAAAGACACAACATCGCGTGAGTTAATCAACTACCTCAAGCCAAAACTCCAATTTTTTGTGCGTCATAGTTTTGTGGCGAAGTGGGAGGATGAACAATTTAGGACGTGCTTGAGGACCTCCCCCGCTGACACAATGGTGTCCGTCATTAACTATGCTGAAAATTATTCTTTTGAGTTACAAAATGAAGTCCAGTCCATGCACTGGCATAGCTACCAAATTAGTATCCTTGTACACATAGCATATATCCGAAATCCTCACCCAGATCCACATGATGAGAGCACACGTAATATCACGACCTACCATTTCTACATAAGTGATGATATGAAACATGATAGCTATTTTGTGCAACACTGCCTCATGTTGCATTGGGAAAGCGTTCTTCAGGGGGGTTTCATACCCAAACATCACTGGATATGGAGCGATGGCTGTGCAAATCAGTTTAAGAGTCGAGTCCCGTGGTACTTTGTAGCTCGGTATCCAGAGATTACTGGTGGTTGCACGTGCATGTGGTCTTTTTTCGAAACAGGACATGGGAAAGGACCGCACGATGGAGCAGGTGCTGTCCTGAAACGGTACATTCGAACTGCCCAATTGGATATAAATGGCCCGAAGTTACAGTGCGCTGAAGATGTTGTCGGTTACTTGAGGAAAGAGTTGAGTGGCCGCCCAAAAACTCTCTATGGCGATAGGAGGCCTGTGAATAGAACATTTTGGCATGTTCTGGAAGGAGATGTTGACAGGGAACACGAGTACGATTGTGAGCCCATACCCCGGTGCAGAAATCTGCACTCTATTCGGTCCGTCGGCAGCATGGAGGTTGGTAAGTTGTTGAAGCGCCATTTGGCATGTTTTTGTTTCTCATGTATTGAAGGGAACTGGGAGGAGTGTGAGAATAAAGCTTGGGCTGGGGACTGGGAATTGGAGGTCTTAGTGCCATTGAATGCTGCTTATGTTCGGAATGTCCAGTTGAATGAATTTTCGGTGGAAGATTGGCATCATGTTGGTGTAAATGGCACATATTTTGCTTCAATAATCGAAGTGGGTGATAACTTTGCTATTGCAGCTTCCCCTGATAATGAAGAAAATGTGGATTTTTATGTTCTTGTATGCACTAGGAAAGCTTACACTTGTAAGACAGCTTTTGTTTGCAAGTGGGGTGAGGACTTCGAACCTGGAGATCAGGTTCTTGAGGGACTCTACTACCAGAAGTATGGTTTAGGCGCTGATACGTATGTCCTCTTGAGAAAGTCACATAGGGCACACATTTTGGCAGATCATGTTTGTGCAGTCAAATTTCCGATGTCAATGTGTGATCACCGTGTGTTTGGTAATGACCCCGTGTACAAGTTGCAAAGGAAAGTGGAAGACGCCATTTTGGAGCAGGCGTGAAGGGTTTAGGGTATTCTGGGTTTTCTTGCAGGTAAAACCTAAGTTCCACAGTGGAGGGGGTTGTCAAGTTCTGGATTCCTATTTGGGAGACGATTACGATGACCCACTATGAAGGTGAGAATTTTTATTGAGACCCTGGAGAGCATGGTCATTTAAATGCACTAATCATGTTTAAAGTATGGTTTCAAGCTGGAATCTCAGAACGCCTCTATCCTCTGGTTCCATCTGCGTTTGGTTTACAAGCTAAAATCCGAGTATGCGGAACCACGGTTGTTACGTATGCAGGCAATTGTGTCCGTGAATACGTAGAAAAGAATCTCACCAAGCATTGAATGCATGATTGGTTACAGGTCGGAAACATGATCATCCAGAACCGACTTCATGTGCGCATCGAGCACGTGCAGCCGTCAAGATGCAGGGAAGAGTTTTTGGAGCGTCGCAAGAGCAACGACATCAAGAAGGCTGAAAAAAAGGCCAGGAGCGAAACCGTGGACCTGAAGAGACAGCCTGTAGGTCCCAAGGGTGGATTTGTGTTGGACTCTTCCACATTGGAGACTGTGACCCCCATTCCTTACGATGTCGTACATGGGCTACATTCAAACATGTACTATTTCATTGATGAATACAGAGTTTATTCATGGACTAGGCTTCATTTTGGGTGTGATGTACATTTTTTAGCGCGTGGCTTTGGTGCTCTCATCCCGAGTGGTTGTGTTACAACATTGAAGGAACCCCAAACTGTCACGGCAGTGAACCTTCTGACTCGAATTGAATGCAATGACGGTTGGTTTATGGATAAACACGGAGTGTATTGGGTACTGGGAGGATACTGTTGGGTATCAAGGTGAAGATCATGCTTGACTGGGAAGACACCATCCCTGGGTCTAATATAAACCAAAACACATCAAAGACGACGACCTTATCCACATTCATCCACACTTATTCATCCAAATGCCAGGTGCGCTCCAGCCTGTTCGCCCCCGCCACCATCGCTTGCAAACACCGGTGCGCTCCACCCTGTTATTGCCTCAAACTTCCATCGGCTAGACGCCGATAGCCCTCTAAGAAGTTGGCCGCGAAGGGGATCCTTCGCGTAACTAGTTAGCAGGCTGAGGTCTTGTTCGTTAACGGAATTAACCAGACAAATCACTCCACCAACTAAGAACGGCCATGCACCACCACCCATAGAATCAAGAAAGAGCTCTCAATCTGTCAATCCTTACTATGTCTGGACCTGGTAAGTTTCCCCGTGTTGAGTCAAATTAAGCCGCAGGCTCCACTCCTGGTGGTGCCCTTCCGTCAATTCCTTTAAGTTTCAGCCTTGCGACCTGGAGGTGTTAAAAAAATGCCAGGTTGAGAAATTGAATGAGTCAGGTCGAAGCTCTGTCTTTGCTGTTTTTGCACTCGTAATAGTTTCCTGGATTCTTGAACCTCAGATGGTTATTTCTCAAACTCAACCGGTTTGTCTCTAAGTAGCAGCCGGTTCTCTGTTCATATCAGAGCTAGCTAAACACAATCGGACGAGATACTAGTGTTTGCAAGTCCAACCGGTTACATGTAGACATCCTCTGGTTTTCATGTATTGAATTGGGGTATATTCTATAGATTCTTCTAAAACGACCGGTACTTTTCTTGAAGTCTTTGATCATGTTCATTTTGGTGGTCATGGTGATTATAGGTACAACAGTTATTAGCATACCTGACTTGAAGCTGAGGTATTATGGTATTTAGGGTTTGGAATTGTTGTACAGGAGTAAGGGTTTGTGGAGATTGTCTCCAAGTGTTCATCATTCAAACTAGCGCAGGTGAGTTGATGTTTCTTGCACAGACTTGTATTGATCGAAGCCCTTCCTACTCAGGTTAATCCTGGTTTCAATGCTTGCATCTTTTAGGACCGGATTAATGGGTTTTTTTTAATGTTGTAGCATCTTCAATGTTTAATGGATGATTATCGGGGGATATTGGATAGGTGGAAATGGAAGGTGTTGAGTGCTTCAACATTGCCTCAAATTTGCCTGTTGCTGTCGCCCAAGAGCTGCAATGGTACATCCTTGTTAAAAAGTAGTTTTTATGGCAAGGTTGCTTGCCTGTAAATATGCACTAGGCAAAATCATGTTGCATGGTAACCTTTGAACAGTACGTGGCTCTTAGTTGGTTACTTTTCCGATTAGCTCACTTCTCCTTGTATATGAAACACGTGATTAGCATGAGATGATTAGTGCATCCAATTCAGGGCTATAGTCATTTTCCTCAAAATTCTCGGAGCTGATATAAATATCTTATTGATTATCAGAGGGAAGATTTCTTAGATGCACACTTAACCACACATCACTCATATATAGGCGTCCAATTAAGATAAGTAACCAATTTAGGCCTTCTTACCTTAACTAGCAAGTGGGTATGCCCCAAAATGCTAATAATCTTCATACCATAATTATGTCAACTGATTCTTCCTTTGGGTGTGACCAGGGTGTGGGATGCCATAAGGAGCTCTACTCAGTCACAGGCTCTCATTATATTATATCGGACCACTTGTATACTGCAAACAGGTTTAGCTGCTGCCTCAGAGGATGGATCTGCAGTCTCTGTCAATGCCACTAAATTCCTACATGGACCACTTTGTAAAGGTCTTAAAAGCTCCGGGAAACGTAAAGACTAAACTCGTGACCGAGAAATTATGCTGTGTCATTGCTTTTACTTACTAACTCTTTAGTAGGACATAACAACTCCTTGGTGACGAAGGTTGTTGGTTTGTGCATTGCAGAAACCTATCTTGCAAATCTTGCACTTTATCTTGGGCGATTCGAGTTGTCATTTCTGCCATCTAATGCACAGGTCTGGTATTCAGGATTGTCCTATTCCTTTCAAGTTTCTAAATGTGCAATATCATATCACAATAGTTTTTGTTTCCCCAGTTTGTGAGACGACTGAAGGTTCTCTGCTAATACCTTTCTTGTGTTCCTTAAGGTTGCAAATTCTTACATGACTTACTTGAATGTGTTTCTGGTTTGAGGATGTGAGCAGGCAGTCGTTCTACAACCTTTGGGTGATGATGGTGTGTTGGTGGTTGCAAGTGACACAATTCGTGGGTTCACATCTAGAGACCAGGTACTTTGTCATCCTTTGAAATGAAGTTTCTTTTTGCGCAGGCCAATTTGTTGTGAGGAGACATTTTGAGTTGAAATGTTTGCACGGGAACCATGTAGACGTAGTCAAAATAGAAACGTCTTATTTGAATCTCAAATTCTTATGTCAACTGAACTTGTGCAGGCATGGTTAGGTACTATTGCAGAGAAATTAGATACCTCTTTAGAAGAATGGGTTGATACCTCTACATCAAATCTGGAGGGTCAAGTTTCTCATTAGATTTCTTGCACTAGTAGAAGAAATTCAGGACTTGCCACATGTGCTTTTCATGAGTACAAAAATCACTGGCTGAAAAATTGGCTCATTCATCAAACTTTTGGAAATAGAGGCACCCAAAAGTAGCTGTTTGAATAAGGCTGGTGTTAGCATAAGATGTATCTACCTTATCTTCTGCACTTGTAGGTAGCAAAAGAATGAGAGCATTAATTGATGGTTTTCCTAATTGCATACAAAGTCTATTACATGAAGACAGAGGATGAAGGCACTGACTACCTTGTTGACCACTCCATTATCTTGTACAATAACAACTCATTCTTGTGTGTACTTGAGTGAAATATTTGAATGACATTTTGCATATAGAGTTCATACTTTGGGGGAGGTCATAATTCTTAAATCTTGCAACGATGTGTGCTGTGCACAGTGTCCTTGTGGTAAAGACTTGGCCTCTCTTAAATTGTGAAGTTTATGATGCTTGTCTCTTAGAAATTGCAACCATGACAATAGAGTTAATATGTATATTGTGTTAGGCATTAGATACGTAGGTTAAATTGGCATTAACTTCATTTGTGCTAATGGTTTGACATTAATGGTCTTATTCTTTTGTAGGTGAAGAAAAAGAATATTTATCAAGTCCTAGCGTGAAAAGCTTTCAGAACTACTTTTACTAGAAGTTGAACTTGCAAACTCACGGTTTTCTTTGGAAGTTGATTTTACTAGTGTTCATATCGGTGAGTGCTTCTTTTTTCAAGGCCAAAGTGTATGTTGAGGTGGATGACGACCAATTTGTTATAAATATGTATGTGAATATGTGTGAAATATTTGAATGACATTCTGCATATAGAGTTCATACTTTGGGGGAGGTCATAATTCTTAAATCTTGCAACGATGTGTGTTATGCACCGTGTCCTTATGGTAAAGACTTGGCCTCTCTTAAAGTGTGAAGTTTATGGTGCTAGTCTCTTAGAAATTGCAACCATGACAATAGAGTGAATATGTATATTGTGTTAGGCATTAGATGGAGGGTGTCATTGTCGCCGTCCTCTTGCATTTGGTCATGAATATGACAATGTATTCCAATAAGGAATCAACATTTTATCTATATGGAGTTGTAATTTAGTTCTCTAAATAATGCTCCTGATGATGTCATAGTTTGATTTTGCACTTTCAAAACATATATTCTAATAAGTTATTGGTTTTGAATGATTTAGGATCATTGACAAAAATGAGGATCAAAGTGGCCAAGGCTAATGTAACGTGTGATATATGTTTCATTGAGATCACCAACGAAGCTAAACACATCGAGCGCCATACCTTGGGTAACAAGCATCAGAGGATGCTTGAGTTGATTTTGAAGAAATATATTTTAGAATCCTGGAATTTTCAATGGATAAAAAGTAACAATACATTCGTGTGTTTAACTTGTTTGGAGCCTATGGACAACAACCTCAGTTTTAAAAGGATGAAGCGACATTTCAAGTCCCAGCATCAACCATTTTCTTCTTCAACGGACTATATAGTGGAGATTTTCAAAGCTTTCAGAAAGAAGAAATACTATGAATCAAGTGAGTATGATTTTGAGGAAGAAAAGAAAAATTTTAAGACAATGGAAGGTCCGGTACGTATGGTGGATGGATTTGGAAATTTATTGGGAGTTTTGAGGTTGAATGTTTTTCCAGTATATGATCATTCAAGATTTTATGCAATGACATCCATTCTTGAGGAGCACGGAAAAAGTACCAACAGAGGTAAATCAAAGGGAGGATCGATGATGGTCATGTATGGGCAATATGAGAACCATTCATGTGGATGGTTTATTCATCCCCATGAGAGTTTATATGCTTTGTCAGAGATTTTTATTCAGGAAGTATCAAAATGGCTTCAAATTTCATTTCCCGATGTTATGAAGACTTTGGACAAGAACTTTGAAAATGAAGGTCTTTTGGGAGGAGACGGTCATTTTGGTAACACTCCTTTTACTCTATTTTCAGTTACTAGGGATTATTATTGTTGTCCTCATGACGATGATACCGACTATGGATATGAGTTTATAGTATGGTTTTTTTCTAATGGGAAGCTTGAGGTGGAAGAACAACCAAGTTTCTGGCTCCCAGAATACAAGGTACGGTGTACACCAACAGCGGGAGCAGCATTTCTTTTAAATTCAAAGACTACTGGTCATTGTACAACGCGACCAGTTCAAGTTGGTGTTTTAGGTATTGCTTTGGTACAAAAAATGTCATTTATGTTACGCTTGAAAAAAAATCTGGATAATCCTTCAAGCAAGATTGGACTGGCGTATTTCAAAGCCAAGAGAACTTATGAAGCTAGACGGGTAAGGAAATTCATTTATGTTGTTAATTTTTGAAATTGTTTAAACTTGTTATTTATTTTATGATGAATTTTAATAGTTTTCTTCATTGTGATGCTTTCAGGAGCATTATCAGGGAACTGAAGTAGCAAAATGTTTCTACTAGTAGATATTTATGTAATTAGTAATAGAGTTGTTTGTTTATCCATTTCTTTAACTTTGTAATTGTTCTTACTTTTGTATGAACATTGAATCTCATAATCTTAGTTTCGGGACCCAGCACTTAGCAACAAGAGTGTTGAAACTTTGAGTGTCTTCGGTCTCGACTTTCAGGGGTATGGACTTTTAAAAAAAAAGTATGGACCGGTATTGGTCCACTCAACCATGCATCCACCATAGGGATTTTGGGTCTCATCTACCTCTCTGTTGGTGAGGCTTCTCCCTCTCTTTGGCCCAAGATTTTCGAACCATAATTCTCTGCATTGAAGGGCATTTGACACTGCTCCCATCGCTTAGACTTCAGCACCTGGGGTTGCTTGAATTCTCATGTGTTCCTGCGCATTCACTCATCTTCAAGCCTGCTGTGCCGTAAACATAGCCAAATGTTCCGAGGCGACTGAATTTCAAGCAGCCATTGTTTCAAAAGCGATGAACTTTATGTGGAAAACCAGTTCTTCACCCAATATTCAAACCAAAAAACAGCTTTTTAGAATGAGTTCGACTTGCCACTACCAATGCCATCTAATTACCAGCCAATTCACAGGGGCTACAGGTCCACTCTCTGATCATCCTAGGCATGGATAATATGTTCTATATGTTATCATAAGACCATGGCAGCTTCTAAAAACAAAACAATGTCACAGCATAGGGTAAATGCCATCATCTTAGTTTTAAATTCCACTTAGATGTACCATGACATTCTCATACTGTACTTGAATTTGAGACATTTATAATAAAACAGGGCCTGCAATTTTATGCATAGAAATTCCACTTGGGCACCTGAGATGCAAGAGGAGACTTTCAAAGAATACTTGAGGACAATCGCAAAAGAAGAAATTCAAAGAATACCTGAGGACACTCAAGAACGTTCTATTTCCTTGTAGGTTCAAAAATAATTCCATATTTCAAGGTTCATAAGATCAAGGACCTTGATTCAAGAATAAAGCCAAGTGACAAGCTCTCAGTGTTTGACAGCTGACTCTTACCTAGCTATATCTTGGAATAAAGCCCTTTCCCATCACCCTAGAGTCAACTATCACAAAACCGTGAAGATAATGCAATCTTCACTGCAACCTCCTGCCCAACCACAGACAAGATTCCCATAGGATATGCAAAGACCCCTAAACCTGAATCCTTAAGGCCTCTGCCGCTGGGACGATCTGGTCCTCGTGGAAATAGGTTTTCGATTAGCAAGGGTCAATTTCTTCCCCTTGTTCACAGGTGAATTTGTGCGGTCATCTTCGTCACTCTCACCTCTCAGGAACCGATCAATGTGGGAGTCCTTCTGCCTAAAACATAGCTGGGACAGGGTTTCCTTGTCTTGAAAATCGTCCTCCGAACCCCCGCCATCGTCGGTCTCGTCCGTTGAGAATTCCACAGTGTCGCCCTCAAAATCACGAGGGGCCTGTGATTGAGTACCCCGCTTGGAACTGCCCAGATTCGACTTCCTCTTTTGAGATACGTCTGCCTCTGGTAAGTTGATGCGAACCTCCTTCTCCTGTGGCTGAACCCGTTGGTGGCCCTTTTTTCTCTTCAACCGCCCATTGACTTCCTCGTCACCGCAGGAGACCCTCTCTTCCCACTGCACGTCGTTTCTGGATTTTGTGCGCTTCTCTTGAAACTGCAACTCATCAGAAGTGGCGTCAGCCTCGGTCTCGGGTATGATGGAATCATATTGCGCAACGGGTGCCTGCATTTTTGGAACTGCGAGCTCACGAGTGGCAGGAGGTGCCATTCGGCTGGAATGTGGCTGCGGTTTCGGTGGGGGGGTGACCTTGTTGGCCACATCGTCATCTTGGCGGGGCATCCTGCCGGCCAAGTCTTGAAAGCTTCCAACGGAGGGGCTTGGAATACGTGAAGGAGCTGGTTCCCGCACCTTATCAACCCCAGAAATCGTTCGGGAGGTTTGTCCAAGGTCTGCACACAGACAACGATTAGGGAACCAGAGATGATGACAGGGTTTAGCAATATAGGAATTGCGATCCCATAAACCCCGGTGACAAACCCTTCCATGACCACACCCATTAGTAGTCAGTACACATCCACTCCCTGGAGTTCAAAGTCCATGTAAGCCACAATATATCAATATCACATCGAACTCTACATACAAGTCAATGGTTATCCACCCAGGATATATAGAAACCCATTCCCCTTCTTTGACATCCAGGACTGTCCCAACACAGTCAAAATTTCTATATGATGCCTCCATAAGACTCTTCCAAAAGTTATAGACACTGAAGGGCGTCCCGTGTATTCCATAATCAACTCCAACAATCACTAAGAAGCCAGTTTGAACACTGCACTGTCCACAAACCCTATAGTACATGGCAAACCTCTGCACTGGTATACTACAATGCCAAAATTTTCAAATGAACCCTAAACTTCACATTTGATGTCAGTGGACATCCACATGAGAGGGACTGAAGCCCATTCCCACCTAACCCTAAACACTGAAGACCATTGGAAGTACATACAACATCATATTGGCTCAATACAATCAATACCACAACAAACACCTTCTGAACTATGCCAGAATTTTCAAAATAACCCCTAACTCCTCGTTTTCTCTGTGTGGACCTGGACATGAGAGGGATTAAAGCCCATTTCCACCACACCCTAACACTGAAACCCATGAACCCTACATACTACTGAATGTTGGCTTCTTCCAATCAATACAAACAATGCAGGGTCCATAAAACGCCTCATGTATTCTTAAATTCCCCACAAGTACAACGTCCAACCCACAATCAGAAGAGAGAAGTGGACTTTGCTCACGACTAACCCATGTGTGCAGTTACAAAGTCCAGGAGTCCAGGAGTGCAAGCGAAGCAAGTGCCAACCTCCAATTTCCACAACCATGGAACACGCAGGTGTGGTTATGTTCTCCCCCCCCCCCAAAAAAAGTACACAGCATATACCTAAACCAGCATGATGTCCCCAAACCATAACGATGTACCAACAGCAGCATGATAAACTCAAAATGGACACAAAATGAGGGGAGTGAGGGGATTACGTGTAAGAGGTGCTCTCTCCCAAGCTGCAGCCATGACGACTCCATCCTTCCCCACCACGGGCTTCTGAATCCCTGTGCAGATCCACCAATCCTTGTGCATCTCCATGGCACAGTCTTTGTGGATGCATTTGGTGGACTCACTGAAATGCGTGAGTGCACACCATGAATGGTAAGCGTGGCGGCAGGAGGCTAAGCGACAATCCCACGCCAGTTGAAAGCCCCGCAAACAAAATGGGCACACACCCACTTGGATTGTGTGAGTGGCGATAGGCTCCTGACCCCAGTCGCTGTGGATAGCCGGCAACGACACAGGTGTTGTGGTGGGACGTTCGTAGCCAGCCCGCATGCCTCGCAGCTGGGATTGGAGTGCAAGTCGGTGATGGCTCCACAAGAACTGCCTCATCTTAGCGTTGCTCCAGGCTTCCTCGGCAGCGGTCAATTTCGCCAACTCCACTATCTCTGCCTGCCCACCACCGCAAGTCTCCTCAAACACGGCCAGAATTGATTTTTGTGCATCCACTCGGAGCTGGAGGCCTTCAAGATCTCGGTGTATGAAGACCAGCCCACTGTCTTCTAGCCTCACCGAGACCAGCTTAGCCCTCAAGGCATCCCGCTCTGCCTCCAACTCCGACAGCTTCAATTGAGCGTCGGAAATGAGCTTGCGGCCATACTCCACTTGGCTGGAGACCTTATGCAAGGTCATTCTGGCCTCTTCTTTTTCGGCGAAGAGAACCTGCACGTACCCATCCAAGCCCAGGGACTCCCGATCCAACGTCTCCAAGCACAGACTCCATTCTCCGATAGACATAGCAATTTTTCCCAAAAATGATATTTTGTGACCTCGTTGCGGTATGATGCCTGCACAATTGATCCTGATCTCGCGAGCAATTCTCTTTGCCCAGCTGACACTCCTTCTCCGAATCCACCTCTCCCTTCAGAGAAATCCCCTTGGACTTTGCGGCGTCCTCTTCCTCTGCCCGCAACTTCTTCAACTGATCCCGACAGGTCCACTCTGCGAAAAGGGCCCAGTTAGTTTCTTTTTTCTTCACAATCTCGTACGCAAACCCTTTTGCCTCGGAGACGTTCACCATGCGGGTGTTGGGCACCACTGTTTTTTGGTGGCAAATCATCCACATTGTCTCCACCTTACGCACAAACTCCTCGTCCATTGTAGCGTATCGATAGCCATTGCCATTCTGCCGCGGCCCAAACAAGCTTTCCACATCCGCCTCCTCTAAATGGTGCCCAATCTTAATCTGTTTCGGGTGATTCCTCTGTTGCACAAGTTATATTTCTCTGCAAACCAATCCCTTGTCACTACTGACTTTCGATCCCACAGGATCTCAGGCTGGCAAGCATACAGTGGATCCACCCAGCTGCTCTTCTTCGCACCTCGTTTTGGACAGAGTAGCCTCTCCTCCAGCTCCTCCCGCGAGTCCTCCGAGTCGGACATGGCGTACACCTTCACGTCACCGTAACAGCCTAAGAGGACGTCTCCGTAATCGACTCTCGAATGCGACAAAACGTGACAGCGTACAACTCCGCGTGCGACAGGTCTCCGGGAAGAGAGGACAACACATGCGACAAAGGGAGACCATGCTCTTCAAACCCTACTCATTCAGGGCCACACGATCGGGTTCCATCTAACGGCTGTGACACATGCCCGCCAACGAGTTTGAAACTCCATCATGGTCGGATGAATGACGGAGCAGATTTGGATGACGGTTCTTTTACACGTGTGGTCATACAATTTGAAGGGTATGGAGTTAAAAAAAACAGGGTATGGTCCGGTATTGAGCCACTCAACCATGCATCTACCCTATTTACTCAATGGAAGTGAACATATATATTGGATTTTGGGCCTTGAAGGTGAAGTGCACTCAATATGGGATTTGTAGTCAAGCGGCCTTCAAGAATGCAAGGGCAATGTTATTTTTGGACGGGGCGGTCGGGTTTAAAAATTTCCCGGGAGGGTTGCCCCCGCTCGGATCTAACACCCCCAAAAGTTCGTAGGGGGGTGTGCCATGTGGGAAGCCCTTTACATTCTTAGGGTGCATTTCCATATAGGCCTCTCACCCGCTAGATTGTAGATAATAGTGGGTCGGAGGTGTTTGTATGCAGTTAAGCACAAGCCATCATCCAACCACATTTTGATGAGCCGCTAGAATGTGGAGGGCCGAGGACATGTGTTGCTAGACTTTCATGTGTCGCACTAAACAATCTTTAACCTACAAGTGCCGGCCACTAAAGCATTGAGGACCCGTTTTAGAAGGAGGAGAGGGTTTGTAGTTGGGCCCCGATTTTAGAAGATGGGGGTAGCTAGTCGACACATACAAAACCCTACCCCACTAGACCTCCTCTATATTTGAAAGGGTTTGCCCTTATTCACGTTAGAGCCTGGTGGGTGAGCGGCCTGCATGGAAATTCACCCTTATGCACAACTTGGCGGCAGGTGTCTTCTTGTTCGTTAAAACAACATCAGAGTGTAAAGCGGAGCTTTAAGGTAGAGGGTGCTAAAACCAACACCCCACCCAAAACCAACACCTATAAACGCCTCCCAATCACCAACACTCTACTACCTTGAAGCATTCCCCATGTTGTAGGAGTGTATAGGCCCATGGAGTGACGCTTTTAGGTGGCATTAGTGGCGCCACCTCATAGCGACCTCCACTACCTTCATGTAGGGTAGGTAACGGGCTCCACTCTATGTCAGGTTGGTTCAAGGTGGGTTTAGGGTGGTTTGTCAATGCTTATTCTAGCCATTCTATACAATGTAGGGGGGTTATAGCCATTCTATCCACAAATTTATGGAGGTAGGCCCACAAAACACAAAGGGGGTTGGTACCCATGATGCAAGGTGATAGTTTTACAAGCGAATCAGGTGGGATCATAGAGGTGCCCATGTAGCTTTGCCCACTGTTACTAGTTGGTCTTTGATCTAGCTTGGGTTTAATACCCAACTATGTTGTGTTGGTTCTAGGCAATGAAGGTGAGGATCCTCATCATATCCAAGGTCGTCATGCACAGGGCTTATATATTGGTTTAAGGAAGCTAGTGGTTTTGACTTTGAATATTCATCAAATATCTAATTGAGGCTAAAAAAATGTTTTCTTTCTTTATACCTATGTTTAGAACAAAAGCTAATATGAATATGTGTTTTTTATATCAGCCATGTACCCATATGTATGTGCAATAGCTTAAAGTGTTGGTTTAAGCACTCTCTACCTTAGTTAAGTTATGGAAAATAGCTCAAAACCTCCCAGGTTCACGCTTACGATGTGAAAAGGCCACCAAGGCAAGTGGTTCTGAGCTCATAACTAATACACTCACTCTTAATTAAGGTCTGGTGGGGAGAAAGCTCGAGTCTAACATGCAACCAATTTGACTGACTAATAATAAGATACACACATTTAAATAGGCAAGCACATGTCAAGCTCCCTTGTAATCGCCTTGGGCTCATGTGACCACCTAAAAACAAACAACATCTCTACTTCGATTCCTCCTGACATAGACTTACTATTTCTGCATCTAGAGCCTCGTTCTGAAACTTCAAATGACAATTTCACAATTATTTGCAATCGCTAACCGGATAAGACAATTCCCGTTCCAATCCAACATCTGATACTAATTTTGAAGTTGTAGTTGACCACAATAACAAGATTTGCAAATGATATGTGGGTTTTTGTGGTCATTTTACTTGATTGAAAGTCTATGTTTGAGTGGTGTTTGGCAATGCTTGTAGTTTTGAATGAATACTAAATACACCACATATCACAATTCATAATGTGATTGGACTACGTGCTCAGAATATAGACACTAATCTAGGTTCAATAGAGAACAATAATGGGAGGGCATCTGTGATCATTTAACCCCTAAAATTCATTTGGGGTCAAATATGACATTGGTTTCATGTATAATTCATGTACCCAAATCAACTTAAATTACCATTGGTTCTGTAATTTAAAGTTGAGGTATTGCCTATCATCACCCTATATAACATAACAAATTGTGCGATTGGGCTTAATTTTTGTGTGGTAGTCCTTATTTTTCATTTCAAAAAATGTATTGTTGGGATTTTAAAATTTTATTCTTTTATAGTGTTCATCCATTTAGCCAAAGTTTTGGGCTCATTAAAAGCAACACTTAGGGTTAGGGCAATGCAAGCATTAGGAAAAAAAATTACATTCAAGTGAATTGTTCATTTTTTGGGGGGCAATACATTGACATCAAGATAATGAACAGATTCCTCGTAACTTTTTGCACAATACATCGATTTGATAGGGGAGTCATTGCATTTTTAGTACCCCAAAAAGTTGCCAATCTGCATGTGTTCACACCTTGTCATGTAAAACAATTATCATATACCTAAGAATGACATGTGGATGGTCTCGTTTTTTTTTTAAAAAAAATTACATACTACAAACAACTCACCTTTATATGGTTATGTTTCACTAAACACGTGCCGACCTCATTCAAAAGAAATCCTAAACCCAAGTCATTGAGGTCACTTGATTTCACCTCAAAATGACCTAAGTGCATCTAGGGCTTAAAGAAAAAGAAAGTCTTCAATTTTACCTCTTATAATTCTTACATTTGAACGTTAATTATGAACTACCTAATTAACAATTGCTAACCATGAGAGACGGTTCTCTATTTGATCTCTTATTTAAAATTATATGTGGATTTGGAAGTTCCCGGAATAGGGCCACATACCTTACCAGGGATTTGAAAAAAATACCACTACCATCATGAGCACAAACAATTATGTATTCACATATCTACCCGCCTTTTATCACGTGATAGTCACACGATTCACTCCATAATATGATGGCATGCCACTTATAAATAAACCACTCATGGTAAGTCACTAGTAAGCTATCCGTCTCCAACTTAAAAACAACAAGAATTTCCAATTTCACCTCTTCTAATTTTTGCATCTCAACTTCGATGATGAAACTTCAAATGACTTTCTTCACAATTCGCAATTGCTAACGAAATTAAAAGAGTTCCCAATACAATATGATTTGACACCCCTAGATTGTTTATGAAGTTGGGAGTTGACCACAATACTACCTGACTAAGGGCAAGTTTACACTAGTGACTGCATATCATTACCATCACTTTCTAAACCCCCTCATTTGCTGAGATGAGTGGCAATCCCACTTCGCTTTGCACAAGATTACCCAAAAGAAAAATTAACCATGTCAAAAATACGAATGAGAAAGTGACATGAAATCTTACATGTCAAGAAATGGATTGTATTTGGTGGTGACCCAAATGTTTGCAATGAGACAACCCAAGTAGGTTGTCTTAATAGAAGATGAAGGTGACCATGTCAGGAGATTCCCAATTGACTGTGACTATGACCACAAGAAATCCCAAATCACTTGTTCTCACAACCTTTGGTCTCATGTGTAAATTGGCTCAAAGCGTCGCATACCAATGTCCAAGGAGATGTTTGAGCACAATCGGTCAAGACCCTTATTTTCCCAAGTAATAAATGGGGAGAATTGGCTGCTAGCTAGTACAAATGAATTGGTTGAGTATGAGAAATAACCAATTGAAGTTAAAGACGTCAAGAAAGTTATCAATCCACGGGGAGATCACTCCATTGTCAAGTTGAACACCACGTGCGACCAAAAAAAATCTTCTTTTGGTAAGTTGCACCACCAAAATGAGTCAAAATTTTTTCAAAATTTTTTCATGAGTAGATATACATAGTACCTATGACATAGGTAAAAGTGGTAACTAAATTTGATGATTTGTTTTTTTCATAAAACATACCGTTTCTAACTAGAATGACACAGAATTGAACTAAAACATTTATTAAAAAAATAAAGATGACTAAAAAATTCAAAAAATATATACAAAAGATACTATCAATGGTTATGTATATGTAGGAAAAATATCATAAATTTTAAAATTATATATGGCATGTAATATAGGGGTACCAAACTTTGTCCGCACGTGGTGTCAGCTTGACAATGAAGTGACCTCCCCGTGTATCAATCATGTTGGAGGAATCTAGAGAATATATCTAAAATTAATAAAGAAAAACCAAAAGATGTCAACACGTAACCTGGTTGGACTTGGAAACACTAGGATCTTGACCAATGATGCTAAAAAACTCCATGAGCATTGTTTCCAAGTCCAACTGGTGACATGTTGTGATCTTTAAATTTTCTAAATCAATTTGAGGTATATTCCATAGATCCCTTTAACATGATGGGTAATTTTCTTGAAGTCTCGAACTTCAACTAGTCGTATCTCAAACTCAACTAGTGCATATGTAACTAAGGTTGAAGCATCCATAGTCGAGCATATCCATTTAACCGTTCACTAGGGTCATGTAATGCCGACATGGATGCAATCTATATTTTTTAAGCAAACGGAGTTAAGGTTTATGTGATGGCGGCTTGTGATTGATTTCTCTCATAAGAGTTTTGACAACTATTGTGGCCAAGCATTAGTATTTAGGTGAGTGATTATAGGTTAACCCATAGATTGACTATGTGTTACCCTAACTTCACCGTTTTGAAATTTGTAGCAATTTCATGATTTTTATTTATTTATTTTTCACTCTCCTAAGAAATTGTTTCTCTTCGTAAGAAAAATAGTTCCCCGCTATTA
Source organism: Polytrichum commune (assembly GCA_950295325.1). Taxonomy (NCBI): domain Eukaryota; kingdom Viridiplantae; phylum Streptophyta; class Polytrichopsida; order Polytrichales; family Polytrichaceae; genus Polytrichum; species Polytrichum commune. The sequence continues at coordinate 8,180,043 of OX485806.1, read as the reverse complement.
ATCCTCCTAAACACATGCGAACCCTCTTATTTTATCAATTATAGATGCCTCCACCTTAGCGATTGGTTCTCCATATTCATTGCCGCATACCGTTCAATTTGAAAAAACTAAAACCCTGAGCGTCAAAAGCACAAATGATTACTTAGGGCCACTTCACACATGAGCCAAGGGCCATGACCATGGAATGGTGAGGGCCTTTGACTATCATCCAAAGGCCGTACCATTGTGTGTGGGGACGGGTCCTTAATTATAGTGTGAGTGAGAATGGACCACGTTGAGGAACAATTGCATATTTTATTAGTGGGAAGAGAGAGGCAACCCTACATCACGAGCTACATATCTTCATTATTATTTTTTATTTTTTTTAAAATTTAATATCGGTGAGGAAGGAAGAGAGAGCATGATGGATCATATTGAGAGAAGAGGGAGGATTCTTGTTGCATTGGCTTTATATTGGTGTTTGTACATGATCGTGCAACATGTGTTTGATATGCAAGCATTGGTACTCAATGGAGAATGGAAAATTGCCTTGATTTTGAGCATTTGCTTTGAGGGTATAAAGATGAGCGATTGTAGTTGGACATTTGAGAGAAATGTAGGGTTCACCGATAGGTTATTATTGGGTTTTTTCACGGAAAAAATGTTCAAACAAAGAACTCGTGTATGTCACAACACATTAAAGTTTCTTTGTGAGAGGTTAGGTCTGTATTTGCAGAGAAATAATACACGTGTGAGAGAGACAATTTCAGTTGAGAGTAGAATTACAATGTCATTACAAAGACTTGGGACTGGAAATACTTTGTGTACTGTAGGAGAGGTATATGGGATGGCTGAAAGTACAATTTCAAAGATAGTTAGGATTTTTTGTAGATTGGTAAGAACATATTTACAAGGGATTTTTATACAATTTTCAAGTCCAACTCGGTTTAGGATTTTAGCTCAATAAATTGAGGACCTTCATGAAATTCCTCATATTATAGGAGCTATCGATGGATCTCACATTCCAATCCTTACACCTGTAATTGGAGGAGAATATTATTATTGTAGGAAATTATTTTATTTGGTTTTATTACAAGGTATAGTATATACTATATATAAAATGTGTCTTTTGGGATTACGAATTTGAATGGACAAGAAATATGCACGATTGGACATTGTTTCAATTGACAAAAGTTGGAAGATATTGCATTAAAAACAAAATCTTACCTTATAAGCTGATTGGAGATTACGTATATCTAGTGCGGCCGTGGTTTACAGCCCATTCAAAGGATGTGCAGAAGGTTTAGAAGGTTACAAAACAAATTAGAATCCCATTCAAAGGTCTACTCGTATATGTGTATAACATGTTTTTGGAATTTTGAAAGATAAATACCGAATCATTATGAGAAGTGCTGATATGGTTACAACATATGGTTGATATAATTACTACATGTATTGTACTACACAATATATGTGCAATTGGAAATGACAAATTTGATATAGAATGGATATATCGTGCACCTATTCTTGAAGAGTGTCTGAAACACCAGAGATACAAGGGGAACCCCGGAGTGACATCCGAGACTTGTGACGCTACTAGTGAAAAGGCCCAAGTGATCCTAGTATGGGTGAGGACCCCGGGTATTGGGAATTGTAGTAAGTTTATGCTCTCAACTAAATAACCCAAACCCCAAGGTACAGACTCTCAAAGAAGGCTTAACTAGTGTCTATTACATGCATTTGTCACATTATAGTTCATTAATCAGACAATAGGATTGCTATATTTACTCTAAATCATGACTGGTATATCTTTTACTATTTTTTTCTCTCTTGGTTTTCCTCTCAATATTTCTCAGTCAGTAGGGGTATGTGTGTCAGTAAGCTGTAGTTTCCATATCGCCATGAGATTTTTTATAACAATAGTAAAGAGAGAACAATAGTCTTTGAATATCACAATTGTCTTTGGTAACCATTGGCCAATGCATATTCAAATCAAAACAATTCCTTCATTAATTGGTCAATGTTAATTCCAATACAAGACAAATTTTTTATTCCTTAACTTCAGATTTAATCATTACTCACAACTTATGCAACTAACAAAGCTTAACGGTCAGCTATAGTCTTGGTCGCCCTGCACAACCTACAACAACAACAACAACAACAACCAGGGTAACACACAAGACAATAGTTGATTGTGTTAATGTGCATCTCATACTCAAAGATCTAATCCCTTGACTAAATATCAACTTACAACTTTAATTAAGATTATAATAACTTATGCCTAGATTTCCTTTATAATCCAAAGTTCATTCTATCTAAAGTTCAATTAATCTCTCATACAATCCTCACTTATTCCTTTAATCAACTGATCAAAAGTGATTTCTCATCACTTCAGTTGATTGAGATTCTCTCATAAATTCTATTCTTCTCAATTATAAACCTATCAGCCTAAATTTAGGATTCAACTATAATCTCATGTGGATGAACTATTAGCTTTTATTTTCTTTGCCTCTCACAGGCTTCAACAATAATCAATCATTCGACTCCAGACTGACGCTTGGCCTCTCAGCTTCCTCTCAACCTATAGTAAGTAACACTATAGCCAATAGTTTCCTTCTCGGATTAACCCTTAACTATCCCGATTCATCCCTCTCGCAGGGTGATTGGAATCGTCCCTCAATAATCTCAACTCGCCCTTGGCTTCACCAGACGATTGTTCAACTCCCTCACTCACTCACAGGTACACCTCTCTCTCAGAGATACCCGAATATAGTTTTCACCATATTCAATCCCTCTCTCCGCCAACATTCCATCACTCTGCACCGATGGCTTCGGAATCCCTCGCTCTCCACATCTCAGTTACCCTCCTCTGTTTATGGTTCTACTATACTTCACCCTCTTGTGGCTCTTAACACGTTATTTCTTGTTTTAGATAACTGTAATCCTCAGTCAGACGATAGTTATTTCATTCGACATTCTCCCCTCTCTGGCACACAACTCCAGGGGATTCAACTATGATCGAGATCTCTCGCTTACTCCCTCATTGTTTATTCTTCTTATTCTTTCTCTATCTCGATTTACTCACAATGATCTGAATGCGCACACTTTTCACTCTCGGTTCATCATTCACAATTCACTCTACTTTCTTGATCTTGGAAATTCTCTTATTCACTCTCATACTTATTTAATTCTCCGCTCCAGATTACTCAACTATATTCAAGAGCCTTCGCTCTGATTATGGTTGCACAATGTTCCACTCCATTCGCCAATAGCTTTCACCCATATTTCCTCTTCCCTCTCAACTCTTTTGCTTATCAGATTACTTGATTCTTACTCACATTCTCACTCATTGAATTACGTTCACGATCCTGTGTTCACTCAATTGTACTCACATTGAACAGGGTTACACTCCCATATTATAGTGTCACAATACCCAAACACTCTTTGAAGTCAAGACATAGTTCGACTCGCTCTCGGTCACTCAACAAATTCCATTCACAATAACAATGTTCTTTCACAGAAAATAGTAACACGCAATCACTGCAGTGTTTACTTAAGAAAATAGTTCAACTATTGACCTCACACAATCTGTGTCGAGGGAGACAAGACTATCAGTTAAACAATGCGCTCAAAAATTATCAAAGTAATGTATGGCTTCCTCCTCTTCGCCAGCCCTCTTAGCTCGGCGGGGAAGAAGACGATAGTTCCAGTAACCAACTAAGGCCACCTACGGCCGTGCCTATGGTTATAACCAACTTCCTAGCCTGTAATTCAACTATTTTCATCCGCTTGGAGAACTTCATCCAAGACTGAACTATATGCCTATAGTTAAACTAATTGGCCAAAAATTTGGCTCACATATAGCCCCTCACTTAATTCTTTTGCATCCCTGCAAAAGCTTCAACTATGGTCTCAAAATTTCCTACATCTACTTAAAGAAGCGCCCCAATTGCCTTTGCTGGAGCGGGGCCCATAGTCTTCTTCAAATCCAGGGACCATTGTTTCCTCCTGCGGCAGTTGAATATTATTGTCAGATTGGTTTTGTAAGGTCCTGGCCATCATCTTCGCTCGTGTGTGGCCAAAATCATTGACCATAGTGTGGTGGTCCTATGATAAAGTAAGTAGAACACATCGCCTCCACACATCTCATCCATCTGGCTGTCCGATACAGATGTTTTGTTGCCAGCAATGCCTCTGGACGCGTGACATTGAACTTGTTGATGTCCCAAGTTAAACTATATTATTTATACCAAGCTGCCAACATGGCACAAAAAAATTGCGGCCATAAAACAAACGGGATCTTTGTGTGCCTTGTGCTCCACGAAGAATCTCCAATAACTATTGGCACACTCCGTTGAATTTTGAAACAACCCGGTAACTATGGGCCAGTTGTACTCCAGGCTGTCAATAGTTGCACTCGGAGACCACTTGTAACGCCTCCTGCAAGAACAAAACCTTGGGTCCATGGTAACTGCTAAAGGCGGAAGTGAACTCCAACCCTTAGACATCCTTGCTTATACCCTGTCATGTGACTCCTCTTTCTCCGCTGAAATTACTCGCGAGGGTCCTACATCTCGGAACAACCAATTAATCGCTTCCCATGTATGTATAGGTTGCTCACTCGGGTGGTTAAACATGGCCTCGTAATTACCCAAAAACTTTTGATCTACCAGCTGCAGATCAGGCTTTCTCGTTGAACACAATAGTCTAAATGCATGGTTAGGACAAGGCACAAAAAAATGACTCTGAGCAATTAGGTTAAGAGGCGGTTGCACCTATGCCTTGAACTACTCCACATACCTCTTCAATCTGTACATAGTTTGCTCATACTTTAGCAAGTACTGATGTCGTACGAATTTTTTGATTTTTGAAGCCTAAATGAATTTCAAGTGTGAACAGCCACTTCTAGAACTAGAAAAGATGAAACTTTGTGGTGTGAAATGGCTATTGTCTTGTGATATGTGAAACTAGGCCATGTGAAGTCTATGGCCTGGTTTGAAGAGACAACAACGGTTATAACTACCTTGTGAAGGAAGAGAAGAGGGGAGAGGCCATTCATTATGTCTAGTAGGCGAGAGGCCGAGAGCTCATGAGCGTAGTTGTTGAACTTCCTGACTTGGGTGTGAACTTTTGGCGAATTCAATTTTGAATATTAAAATCTATTTGTAAGCCCATGCGTGGGATGCGCATATGCTAAGGGCTATTGTCTGTTGTTGATTGTTATTGTCATAATTGCAGTGGCTCTAGGGGATTTTACTGGAGTTGTAGGCAATTGTCTGATTTTGGAACTAAAGTGCAAGTGACAGATTATTGGTAATTCAGAAGTCTTGATTTTCGAGTCTTAATTGCATGTTGTATTTCAGAGTTATTTCTTAATCGCATCAGCCTTCTCACTTTGTATTAATTGCGGTTTACTGTCACGATAAGTCGATTGTCTGAGAGGATGATTATCCACCTGGTTAAGTCTATCGTCTGTGATGAATTGGTAAGGTGAATTTCCCTTTAAGGAGATTGTATTGACGGGGGAAAAGATCTGTTCAGGTATAGAGTTGCAGCCTAATTAAGAGTTGATTTGTAATTCTGTCAGCAGGGAGACTGAATTCTTATTACTAGAGTGACTGGCCAACAGTTCGGTATTACTGTTTATACGAAATAAATATACTGTCTGCACTAATTTGATATCAGTTCCAATCCTCGGACAGACATAGTCTTCTACAATGGTAAATTTTGTGTTGAGCCAATAAGACGATAGACTATGATGTTGTAGGCTCCAGTTATTACAGGGTGATAATATGGGTATTTCATTCAAGAGATTCATGAACCTTGATTGAATTACATGCAACCAATTAGTTTAATTTAAGTTCAGAATTAGCTATCTTAAAGTAACAATCTCACTTTAGGCCATGGTCTCGAGAGCCTAGTTTTAAAGCCTAATTGAATATACCCTTGTTGTAATTTCAAATTGCATGACTTAATTGTCTGAGAGTGTGTTTGGCCGAGGCTATGGTCTGGTTTGTAATTGCTTGTAACTAATGTTGCGTTTTATTTATTTTGAGGCTATGTGATTATTGTATCAGTAAGCAGCGTTAATGTCATGAAGTCGATAACCTTTGCACATATGTTTATTGAATGTGATTCACTGAGTATGAGTTCGCTGTTGGATTATATGCAAACTGGTAATTGGATTGCATGACAACATGAATGTATTTAGACATATTGCAAACACATTTGAGTGCATAATATAGCCAAAAGACTATCGTCTCTTCATTGATATACTTACACACTTCTAACTTGTCTCTAAGGATAATTGCACCATGAGTCAATTGACTTTAATAGGATTTTATTCCCCAAATCAATTTGAGTAAGAGAGTATTGTCGTTATAATATGTGAAAGAATTAGAGAGTTGTGGCACCGGATTTCCGGGCACAAGTAAATTGAGTAAGGAATGAGACTATTGTCTTCAATGTGTAAATGGAGAAACTGTTCTTAGTCTTGAATGGAAGTCGAAGCGCCAACATGGTGAGGCTATGGTCTACAAAAGGTTAACCGATGGCGGAGAAGACCAAAGGACGTGCCGATTGTCATACCGGTAATCTTTGATTGTGAATTGCCACCTTAAAGGAATTAAGGTTAATTTGGAATTTCAACAACTTTAATAATTGAATCGCTTAACCTTCATTGCAGTAATGAAATGGATATGTAAATTGAATGTTTTGGAATCTAAAGAGATGGAATTGGAATCATAAATAAAGGGAATAAGTTCACGAGTGTTGTGAGGATATGTTAACCTGCATACGTGGTTTTGGACTTATTGCCTTGAGGAAAGAGATTAAGATTGCGGATACTAGGTAAAAGACAATTGTCGGACCGCCTCATTAAAATTGAATTTAATCAAAGAAGACGGATTATCCTGAAAGGATTACCGCACTGACTTTTCAAGTTACATTAAAATGAAGTTAATTAATGAAAGATTATGGACTACTCCAAAGTGCCCTTGGCTTCGGTAAAGAGACAAAATGGGATATTTTTGCAAGACCATGGACTATGGCTGTGCCTATGATTTTGCACCGCACTTGGTCCAATTAAAATGAACTCACTGCCAGACCATTGACTGGGAAAGTAGAGTGAGGTGTGAGACTGTCACATTTGCATGTACCGACATGGAGTGGTTTTTAGAGTTTTTATCCCTTACCCGTAAACCCATTGTCAGTCATAATCCAAAGTGAAGTGATATAACCTTGTGTTTTCCCTAATAAATCTTATCTAAGACACCTAGATGTTGTACAAATCACCTTTTGAATCTTCCCTGATTGTTTCCTTGGGTTTTGTTTGTTAACCAAAAACTAACTACAACTGACTAGGTCCTAGGTCCTTTACCTTGGTCAGAACCTGTCTCTCCAAACTAGCATCCATCACAGCCTTCACATATTCATCAGTCCCCAAACTGCCTAACCTTTGCTCCATGTTTGCTTTCTACACCTCCAGGACGGACTTCAGAACAATAGGCAATGCTATAGCTATAGCCTGGTTAAAGTCCTCCATCTTCGGTATCCGAGGAACTAGCTGAGTCGTCTGCTCTGCCATCGCGTTCCTCTTCCTTTGTAACTGAAGCTCTAGGTTACTATAGTACAAGAAGATTCTGGCTCCAATATCCCCTACTATAGTCAAAGTCTTAAGCGGATCTGCTACCAGTAGCTCTCCTCTAACTATAGTCTCAACCAACATGTTTTCATATTCTTCCTCTGACACTTCATCCCACAAACCCTAAAACAACTCTGCTCCTAGCTTCTGACCTATGTACAGGCTGTGTGCTATGAGCAGGGTATCTCTTTGATGCTCATAGTTATGGTGAAGCTGAGGAAAAGGTGGTGAAGAATTTTCTAGAGTCCATAGCCCATTCTTGAGTCTTTCTACCCTCCCCCACAGAGTGCCAATAGTTTGCTTCTGTTGTTATCTTACTACCAGCAGGTTGTCTCTCTGCTTTGTTACATTCCTGATAGTTTCACTCTCTCTCTTTAGGGTAGAAATCTGACTTTGTAAGGACTATAATTCTTGAGATTTTTGAACTATGGTCTTTTCTCTTCTTCCCTCTCTTTCCTTTAAGTCTTCCTTCTCTTTTTCCCATATTGCCTCTCTGCTAGCATGTTGGGTGGCTAAGTCAGACAATTGTTTAGCAAGCTTCTCAGTTTTTTTTCTTTGACTTTCATGAAGTTTTCGCTAAAAAATAATCTGATCTAACCTCATCTCATTCATCTTCTCATGCTTCTTGCACTAACTCTCTAATTTGTCATTGAGCTCCTTTAATTTTTGATTTTCTTTCTTGAGTTCTTCTATCATTCTCACACTATCGGCTATGAGGACACATTTTTCTTCAACTATAGTCTTCTGTCTCTCTATCTCAGAGAGCGGCTCCTCATGAGAAGACAATGGTTCTACCTCTTCAGGTACCTCCTCTCTCGGCAAGACTTTATGACTTGACTCAGCCTCTACATGCAACACATGAACTTCGACAATAGTTGGAGGTTTAGGAGTGCTAGGGATAGGCATTAGCATCATAGGAGGTTCCAACAAATATTCTCTAGGGTTTCCTGCTAACATCTTCACTTCAAAGGGAACTATAGTCAATGAGCACACCATTCCCAAATAACCAGCAGACAATAGTGAAAAAATGTGGGAGGTTTTCTTGCGGTGAACCTCGTCTCGGATCCATAGTCGCAGGTCCTCCGCCCAGTTGTAGCGCTCTCCCTTCACCCACGCCAATAGTGCAGCACATGCCACACAATGCTCCATAAAACCTCCATCAGAGAGTTCGATTCTCTCTTGGATCAGCAAGAACCACTCCTTCCAGGGCTCCTTCAAGTCTTTCAAATCCCAGCCCTGCTTGATGGTATCAAAGCTCAACCATCCTCCGGAAAACAACATCTTCCACTAGGGTGCTTCTTTCGGCAGGTCTAAGCTCACAAGATCTTTCTCACTATCTCCTGGCAATAATGTCACTCGGCTGAGGGCTTCAGATCATAGTTCAACTATATGGCCACTCACTGGCACTCGACTATGGTCTTGTTGCATATAGTTTTCTACTAATTCTCCTAACTCACACTGATTCGGCCATGGAACCACCAATTCACTCAAAAACTGTCACAACCCTGGCACGAGCGTATGCTTGTGCATATGTCGCAGTGACTCCTTCCTTTACATATGTTTTTAGTTCAATTGGATATAGCCCTCCTATAAAAATACTCATAAGAAAATTATCAGGTATTTTGGTGAGCTCCCATACGTTGTAAGATGTCTTGCATCCGTCCATAGTAGCTATCCACCTGTTCATTTATACCCATCCTTATAGTTCGTAGTTTTTCTTTTAAACTATTGGCAAAACCTAAAGGTCGGAAATGATCAAGGAAGGCATTTTTCAATGAATTCCAATCCGCAAATGCGGGTTGCCTTAAGTACCATGCGAATGCATCTTCCTGTAAAGAGGCGGCAAAAATCTCTTGAAATGTAGCAGGAGGAATGCTATTCGCAACACATGTTACTTCAAATTTAGCAATATGTGTATCGGGATCAGCACCTAGCCGTCCTAAAAAATAGGGAATATGTACTACATTAGTAATACGAGGATTCGGGTTAGGCGGTATTAGCTGCGCCATTGGCGGTAGTTGCGGCGCTTGAGGTTTTAGAGGTAAGATGGGTAATATTGGGGAGAGAGGTGTGAAAGGATTATGTATTGATTGTTTCGGCGAACTTCCTGATGTTGAACCAAAATTTAGTTGTTGTGGTTTGAGAGGTGATAATTTTTCCTCTTGATTTTTGTTTTCTTCGGAGATTTGGTTCTCCAAATTTGGTTCAATATCAGGATTTTCCTTGTGTAAGCTAATGATAGACCTTAACCAATTTTTCTTCCTCTCTGCTTTCTTTTTCTGGTAGTCTCTAGTGATGGCACAATCCTCTCTAGCCTTATCATTGGATGCCTTATACTGAGGTTGTTTGTGCATGTGATTTCGCGTGTGCAGGTTCCAGTATGGAAATTGCATACGTTCACACCGGCACAACATTTACTTTATCTATTAGACCTCACGAACCGTTTCCTCCCGTTCAAACACAACTTCGCAAAATTAACAAAATTCTTGCCTTGAACTGAAGAATCGGAGAAATCCAGAATATTCACACTAGCACATGGGTCAAAAGGTCCGTAATTGAAATGAGCTTCAGTGTTAGTAAAAAGGCCACCATTCCAGCAACCATAACCGAATTTATTGGCAGGAAAATTTTCGGCTTTATGTTGGCTATAAACCAAAAACATAAACCGAAGATCTATCCTCAACCTCGGATAACCATTGTTAATAACAATTTCATTAAACCCTTCACCATTATTCCAATTTTTCTCAAAAATCTTTGACTGGAGGTGAATAGGTAATTTAAGGAAATTGCTTCGAAATCCTTTAGGATATATAGGGTGATTCGGTCCTATATGAATTCCTACACCCCAAAAAGATGCTTTATAAAAACGATAGAGTGCAATAAATAAATGTGAACCTTGGTAAAGCCAATCATCATAACTTTTTGATTTTGGTGGGATAGATTCCCAAGGCCACATTCTCAATTCTTTTTATCGCATCATTGGCATCTCTCATCAATTGTTCTCCACCCGGGGCCAACAACGTGTGTTCAAAATACTAACTTAGAAGATAATATTTTTCCACAAAGTTGCTAAAATCTTTTATTTCTTCAGTATCGTCAATAATGGTTATGTTTTGCCAAACTTTTGTTACAATACTTTGCTGTATTTCTAACGGAAGTGCCTTAATTCTATTCTCTAACGGGGATCGAGCAAACACTATTTGTGTCAGAAATCTTTCCCTAGGAAATCTACTCCATTTGTGAAGATTGGTTTCCTTGGGTCTCCAGGGAGTAAAACGAGCATTTAACGCTGACGTGACTAGTTTAATAATTGGTTGGACCTTATCACTTAATTCCACAATTAAAGCGAAGAGGGCAACTGCACACTTCCAGGAACCCTCTACCTCAGGTTCCCAAGGCCACATTAAATTTGTCCTCCAAATTCTCAGCCAAGGTCTATTACGCTTTTAAGTCATGGTGAAAATAAATTGTAAGAATAGTCTAAGACTTATTCTCAATTTACTTTGTTTACCCTTGTCTTTTCATACGCAAAATGTGACCTGGCTTGATTTGTAGGTATAATTTTGTGACATCAATCAATACCTAATCACTAAATTCTGACGACCGTAGCCTTCCCCGGCAGCGGCGCCAAAATGTAGTTAGGTTTTTAATGCCAGGGTTCCAACTCATAAAAACACCCAGGGAAGGCCAAATAAGTGTCAGATTGAATTTTAGTTTGTCACAGTAAGGTTAATTGATAGATTAAAAAGATAGTTGAATACTTTTGACACCCAATTATCTGAAAAAATGGATTCTCATCCGTCTTTTGACATTATCCTTTCCGTATAAATTAGAACATTGAGGTTGATTTGTTCATGTAAGTACTTAGTCACAAACATTTATCTTTATTAACACAATATGGAGTCTTGGATTGCAACTATAGAAACTTGTTATAAACCCTTGTGATGAATTACACTTACACACATACTCTTTTAATTAAAAGAGATTAAAATCCTAATTTTATAATTTAAAATAAAAGTCTAGTTACAAGTGACGGGAACCGCGTACCGGGAACTAAGAGAACCAAGTCCTAAGCGAGCGACCAAAACAATAACTCGAGTCTATAGTCCAAGTCACAAGTAGATAGTCCACAGTCACAAGTGATGAGTCTGGTTCCAATTGATAGTCACAAGTAGCGAGTCTTATAGGTAGTGCACGCCATAGTCCATAGTATCAGAGATGCGTCTAGTCACATTGGTGTACTTGGTAGGTCTTCTCTTATACCTACCCTTGGCTGCAACCCCAATCGATATGGGATAAGGGGCTTCTCCTTTCTCCGCAGTTACTCCGTCGAATTCGCCATTCTTTCCTTTTCCGACTTAACTGTTTCAATCCTTCTTGCGATGACTCCCATGTTTAACACACAGCCGGTATTGCCGATTTCAACAGAAGATCACTCTCCCTTTGTTGCGACCTTTCGAGATGGTAGCTTCAGGTTTCACTCAAAACTCTCAGCCATCGCCATTCAATCAGTGCCTTCACATAGCTCAAGCGGGGGAATAATAGAAGATTTCACTTACTTCTTTATTTTTCTATGAATTTGTGTTGGAGGATTGCTCTCGAGGGAGTGACAATTCGAACAAAAAGAGATGTGGTTCAATTGTGTTCAAAGAACGAAGCCTCTCACCATACTATAAGAATGTCCACACTTCATAATTCCTCTCGTTGAATATATTAAGAACGGAGGAATCAATTCGGTGCTCAAGATTAACATTTCGAGTGTAATTTATGAGTTGAAAGTTTCACACTCTCAATTCTTACAACCATAATGTAAGTCTCATCGCATTCTCACTGCGTACATTCCTTCCATCAACTGGAGATTTTTATTTTAGTTTGAAATTTTTCTGTTGGACTTAATGTGAGAGAAACTGACATTCGTTTTACGCGAGAACTTCACACTCATGAAAGAAGTTCAGCAAGAAATCGGACCACTCTTCTCCGAACACATTGAAGTGAATCACATATTTTTCAATCATGTAACATACTTAGAATATGGAGATGAGCATAGTAAAGAGATAGAACAATTGGATCATCTCCATGTATTTTCTATTATGACTTTACAGCCTCAAAATACTATCAAAGAAACTTAGATTCGATGAAACTGTATCAGTCTAATTTAGATTTAGAGAATTATTTATGTACACACAAGTCCCAAATTGATATGTTCAAGAGTTTCACACTCCAGAAGTGAATTCTAATCAGACAACAATGCTCTCAATTCCAACATTCAAGACCACGCTTGTAAAAGGATAGATGATTGAAATGCAGCTTGGTATATTCTACAATATGAATTACAAAAGAACTAAGGGTTTCACACCCGATTACTTCCGGGAATCAGAAGAGATGACAAACAAGTTTTCTAGAAAGTTTACTCTCTTCACGAGAGGAAGATAAAAATTAAATTCTCTCAAGATGAACAAGTAAAACCAAGAGAGCTCTCTCTCTCTTCACAAGAATAAGAGATCTTAATTCTCTCTCTTGCCTCTTTTTCTATCCCCCTCTTATCTCCTTCCTTCGTCCACTCACCTTCTTGCGAACAGTTGCATCTGACCATAGCCATAATCTGGAAATGTGTCTTGTAATTACCCATGTGACCATTCTCTAACTCTTGGTAACTATTACCCGAGACTATGGTCAGCACATATAACATATGTCAATATTTGCTTGTTTCCATCCCAAAATCACTAGTTGCCTAATTTATCATGATATTCAAAGTTTTGAATGCCTTTCTACATCAAATTAACATTCAAAATTCAAAACTGTTATACTCATCCAAAAAATCGTATCACATAGCCCTCTCTTGTGAACTATAAGGTCCGGGGTAGGAGGAGTTAACCATTAGCACGACGGAATGCGACATAATAAAAGAGACAGAGGTTGAACTGAATAGACGTATAGATAGTAGATTATTGAGATAATGACAAGAAATGAGGGCTAAATTAGCAGCAATAGGTGAGATCATAAATATCAATATTACAAAAAATAATGCATGAAGAATAAAAATGGTTGACAAAGACACTAAAACATTCTTGATAAAATAAAATGAAAATGATGAAGATTGATTTATGGAAGTTATAAAAATGCATATAGTAATAGCCAAATCTTTGTGACAGATAAAACTCCAAAAAAAATTCAAACCTACAATTCTAGGATATGGATACTAATTCAAATGAATGAATAACTATAATTTCTGTATTATGACAGCTATATGAGCATCCATATTTTTCAAAACATTTGTTGTTCATTAAAAATATAAAATGAAATTAGAATAACTACTAACTAACTATTCTAGAAATCCTTCTATTTTGTCTTTTTTATTATTTTTTATTATTTTTTTGTCCTTTGTGGCGCTTGCAAGTGAATTTTGTTGTGTGGCCTACATATTGTGATAGTCATCATTCTTTTGAACGCTTGCTGACATTTGTTGACTATACTTGCACACTGTCAATTCCACATATCCAATTACTCATATTACTAACGTTTTCTTCTATCATGTTATGAAATTTCATTTGAACACTTATTATTTTTGTAGTTCATCAATAGAACCTTGTAGTTTTTTAATATGTCAACAAAATTCTTATAAAATTATGCAAACTAGATACCATATGAGCATGCAATTTGATCCAAAACATTCATTTATGTTTACATATAAACAATACAATGAGATCAAATATTATAACCTAAAAAATCTATCAACATGAGGGAAGGGTTATTGTGGTCTATGTGAGTCTTTAAGCTCCTTTATAATGAAGAGATCTATCTTGGGATCAATTTGCGATGCCGGCAAAACGTCTAAGCCCTCAATGGGGGGAAAGGGGGGCGGGAAGCCCATGGCAAAGGCTAAGGCCTTTAAAAAGGCTCAATTGGCCCAATCCGAACATAAATTTTTGCATTTATTCAAAAAAATATTAATGATTCTAATGCACGAATTCATATCTTGTTTTCTTGCAGATTCTACAAATTCTTCTTCTATCTCACCGTGAATGGCTATGAAAGTCTCAATCTCATTATCTCGCCATTTAATAGGGGTTTTTTTTTTACCTTCCGAATTTCCCAACTCCACTTCATCTACTTTTGTTTTTGTTTTCGGTGTTTCTTTTAATTTTGAAGCTACTGTCCTATTTCGTTCTTGCCGATATCATCGTGCTTGCTAGTAGTATCTTCTGCCTCTCCTCTCATGCTCATATCTTTGCTGCCCTCCACATTTTGTGGCATTTGAGTTCCAATCATTTCTACATCTTCATCGTTGAACAACTGAAAATTATTGAAATTTCTACTTCCTAATGAGGGTTGGTGCAATCCAAATTGTGGTTGACTCCACGACATCCAAGGAGAATTTTGGCTCCATTGTTGGGTTTCAGAACCACTCTCATCTTGCGAGAATCCTGACATTAAAGACAAAAAATTATCACAAAAATTATCAAAAGAAATTCAATCAAAAAATTTCATTACATACAACAAGCTCTAAGAATTTGGACTTCTGGGCATTTGCAAGAAACAACCATCTGCCTTTTATTCACTAGTCTGCCTTGAAAAAATTATTGTTGGAAAAAACTATTAAAATATGCATGCCAACCAGTGACAGTTGTTTCGTTGCCATGGTCTGCCGGAATTTGCATCAGGCCTACCTCTTGGAGGTGGGCTTGACGCAAATTCCGGCAGACCATGTACCCTTATGCACAAACATGTCATGTAAGATTCCATGTAGAGTTTTCATCCACAAACTTTTCTTTGGACTTTTAGGCCTTCACCTCCTATTGTGAAGTGAACTTGGATGGTCTCCGCATTTTCGACCAATGAGAGCTCTTACATTGCCATGGTTAGGGGCTTTTAGCCTTGTGTGTGAAGTGGCCACTAAATGCTCGTGACCATTACACTTCAAGCACTCTCATTGGTGGAAAAGGCGGAGCTGGTCCAAGTTCGCTTCACACTACGCTTGAGGGACCAACCGAGTATGTGAATGCAAGATGGATGTAAAGTCTACATGGATTCCTACATGTCATCAAGTGCATAAAGTCTACATGGATTCTTATGTGGCATCAAATGGATCGTGTTTCATGGTCACTTGGATTATTTTCAAAAACCACCTCTTGGAGGTAGGCCCAACACAAAAGCGGGAGACCATGGCACTCCGAATGCTCACAACCATTGATTTATTCTATTTTATCATGCGTGAAGACCCACATGAATAGAAATTCATTGAAATAGCATTTGGTTGAAGGCCCGGTCACATATGACTTCACACTACACTTGAGGGTCCGTGACCACACTACATGATGTTGGAGGTGAGTTAGGACGGCCTTTGGACACTTTTCTTTTGGGCTCTCACAATTTCATGGTCACGGCTCTTGGCTCGTGTGTGAAGTGGCCCTCAGGAACCCTCATGCTGGCAATCTGGGTGCAACAGTCACACAAGTACACCATTAAATTCACTCACTTACTAGTAAGTCACTAGTAAGTCACTATCAAGTCACTCGTCTCCAGAGTCCGCAACGTCTCTCCGCCATGCCAGCGCCGCCACCATAGCCTCCGGCCGACACAAGGAAGAAATCCTCAGGATAAGTTCGTTCACGCAAATCGCAGTCACTTGCACTCTCACGGACTCGCTCACCATTGCTGAAGTTGTTGCAACTTTGAAACGTGCATCAGTATTGCTTCCGTCGAAGTTAGCCTCATCATCTGCAGCAGCTTGCAAACACTTCAATCTTCCACCCACCTGCAGGTCGCCATTCATGTGTGTATGTGAATGTATGTATATTGCAACGGCATTGCAAGGTTGCTGGACTCAAAGGAGGGGTCGGTCGGTCGGTCTGTGGGGGCGGACTTGAGATTGAACGTGAGCTGGGTGAGTTCTTTTTTTGCGCTTTTTGCATTCTGCTGAGTAGTGCTTGGATGATGATACTGGGGTTAAGTAGCGTTCTAATTTAAATCCTCGCAGTTTGGGTAAGCCACACATAGCTTGAAGGGCCAGCCACACAGAGCTCGAGCTCGAGCTCAAGCGTGAAATTTCGGCGGGCCAAGGTAAAAGAATATGAGCCTTCTATGTGTGCCTAAGACGGTTTCTTCTTATTTTGGACTGATTTTCAAGATCAAGCCGGACTTTAGTCATCTGACTTGACATGACTACAAGTTCAAGTTAGGGCTTGAACTTGAAAATGAATTCAAAATTAGTGGGGACCAACTACCATCTTAGGCACCTGTGAGGGCTAAAGTCTTGTACCTTGGCCCACCAAACCTGCAAGCTTGAGCTCAAATTGTGGGAGGCAACCCCCTGAGCTTAAGCGTTCAAGTTTGGTGCATGTATATAAGATGAGGTAGACATTTTAAATCCAATGAGGTAGACAAGCTCAAGTAGTTCAGTTTTGAACCTGTAAACCAATCAACAAGCGGAGGGACCCAAGCTCCCGCATCTTAGGCACATGTAAGGGCTCAAATTATTGAAAATGTTTACAATGCGAAAGCAGCAGCAGCTCCAAAATAAATAGCGCTAATGCGTAAATATGTTTTAAATAGCTGCTCCAAAACCAGGTTCTAGTAAAGTCACTGACCCCTGAGCTAGTTGCCACCCAGGGTCTTTGTAAATACAGGATATTGGGCTTTCGGTCCATTATTGATATCATCTGGAGTCTACTTTTTCTTCTGTCATTCTCCGTCCGTTATACTACCTATCAGTGTGAAAATGTATACCATGAGATCAGCTCCTGGTCAGTTGTGGGTACTAACTATGTTTATATCTCATTTCCAGCTTCCGGAGGGAGTTTTGATGCATTAAAAGGATTGATCTTTATGTGACTTATTATTATTTTCAGTCTTTTTGAGCGAGAGAAGTTGAAGTTTGCACTTAGGAGAGTGGCCAGCATGAAGGGCGCTTGCGGGGAACACAGACCGCATCTTTCTGCATACAGCATGATCATCGTGGGAGCTCTATGCCTGTTCTTCAGCAGCTCAGTAATCATCGATACAAGTAAGTACTGAAGCTCATTAACCTTCTTTTCTTGTCATACTCCTCCAAGAACCACGAGAAGTTTTTTATGCAAAGTTCGACCAAATGGTAGCCAAATGGTGCGTTAGCTAGTTCTCAATGTTGGAGTAAGAGAAGTTAATGGCCGAGACGTTCCTGCTTAATTAAATTTGTATGATGTGCTGTGATGGGTCTCTGATTAATGGGCTAGCCCTAAAATGGCATCTCATGTGTAATAAGTTTTCTTCCGGCCCTCATCAACTTTATAGAACATACAGACACTAGGTAGTAGCTGCAACAACTCCATTATAAGGTTAAATTTAGTGGATAAAGGGCATTAAAATTCTGAACTCACAAATAATGTATGGTAGACAGGCCAATTATGATTGATTCTATGTCAGTTTTCATTGTTTTTTCAAATAGGTGGGTATTCAACAGTCCCTTATGTCATGATACTACTGGAGTTGATTAACATATTCAGGAAAAAAATTGAGGTTTCATGTCAAAAGTTGTTACTTTTTCTCCCTGTATTTCACAAAAGTATGTGGGTCTCTGTAAAAGAAAAAACGATTTTCTTACTGCTTTAATGAAGAACCCAATAAACAATGATCAAATCTGGAAGTAAGCATGTGTACATTAAGTTAAACTATGCTTTACACCCTTTGAAAATTTATCTGCATTAGTTTCTCACGGTTGTCAAGAATGTGGTCATGTGAGAGAGGGTTAAGAGTGCCGGAGTGAGACCTTCATGTTGTTCTTATAATAAACATCCACTGTTGTGAGCTGTGCTAGAGAACTGCCCTAGTAGCCTTATTAATTTAATAACTTCAGTTTCAGTTACAAGAGTCTTTCAAATCGTGAGATTCATCACATCAATTTTCTTGTTGGCACATCGGTAGGGTTTAGGGAAGGTGATAGCAAGGTATCTACTACACGTGCAACCTAGTGAAATATGACAAGCGGATGCACATCATTGTGTTTTGTATTTGGTTGTGGAAGTAGGATTTTCTTAATCGTTTATGTTGGAAAGGCTTTGATTGTACTGTTAGCCTTATCAATCGAATATCCTCAGTGGCACTTGTAAGGGTCTTTGAAATAGTGAGGAATAAAGCCCCGCCCAAATCGAGTTTTCATCACCCCAATTTATACCAGCTTCTTTGATGGCATATGGATAGGGTTTAGGGACTTTTATACAACAAGGTGTCTCATACACGTTTAACTTAGAGAAGTCTGACAAGGGGATGCATATCATTGTGTGTTGTGTTTCATTGTGAAAAATTAGGTTTGGGGATTAAGTTTCTGACTTGTTCTGTTGGTCCAAATTGAATTTCATCACTTCAATTCAAACCAACTTCTTTGATAGCATATGGGTAGGTTTAAGAGAAGGTGATAACAAGGTGTCCACTACATGTTTTAACATAGAGAAGTATGACAAGGGGATGCACATTATAGTGTGTTGCATGTGGTTGTGAAGAGATTAGGTTCTGGGAATAAGGTATGTGGGTGTTATTCGGTTTGTTTCTCATGTTCTCCAACTTTTACCGATTAGATATACACAATGAAACTTGTGTTGCAATAGAAAATCTATGATGAAGCATCAGCAAAACTTGGATCGAAAATCGGACCTCCCCTGATTTAGTTATGGTTTCTGGAAGTCCATGGGTGTTGATTCTTTAACTGAATAAATAGGTCCTCTTGATTGTGTTCACTGTTGAGTGTGGAGTAGTTATTAAAATTTAAAGACGTAGTCCAATCTCTTTCAAAACATGTCTTTATGGTGTTTGTTCTTTTGGTCCTCACCTAACCAATCACCAATCACATATAGAGGTCTGATTAAACACCCCCAAAAACCTAGGCGTAATTGTTACCGGCATTCATTGTGCTATATATATTTATGATCCTACTTTAATTGTGTGCAGATGCTGCAACAATTGGGGTGGACTATGGTACAAGTGGAGACAACCTCCCGTCACCACCACAAGTTGCCAAGTTTCTTCAAACTCTGAATGTCACCAAGGTGAAAATATACAACTCAGATGCGAATGTGATCCGAGCATTTGCAAACACGGGGATCGATGTGTCAATAACTGTGCCAGATTCAGACATCCCATTCCTCGCAACTGACATGACATTCACGCAGAATTGGGTGATTTACAACTTACAACCCTTTGTTCCTGCCACACTGATCACCACCATTGCAGTTGGGAATGAGATTTTGACCAGTGATACTGCTAACCAAAATAATCTCTTACCTGCGATGAAAAACCTTCACACAGCTTTAGTCACAGCAGGGCTTGATAAAACTATCAAAGTTTCAACCCCACATGCATTTAGTGTCTTAAGTACTTCGTTCCCTCCATCCGCGGGAGCGTTTCGACCTGCGTATGCGACAACAGTTATGAAACCCCTTCTAGATTTCTTGGCACAGACAGGCTCACCTTTTATGGTGAACATCTTTCCTTATTTTAGCTACACTTTCAACTCAAATACTATTAACCTCGACTACGCGCTTTTGAAACCCAATGCACCAACGGTTACCGATAGTGGAAATGGGCATACATACACCAACTTATTTGATGCCCAAATCGATGCCATTGTTTCCGCCATGGTTGCTTTAGGTCACAATGACATCCCAATTGTGGTTACCGAGTCCGGGTGGCCTTCACTTGGAGACTCCACCCAAATTGGCCCGGGAATGTTGAATGCACAAACATATAACAACAACATGGTGAAGCATGTGCTTGCAAGCCCACCATTGGGAACCCCATTGCGACCGGGAGTTGCGACGCAAACGTACGTGTTTTCTCTCTTCAATGAGGACCTCAAAACTGGAAAAATTACAGAGAAGAATTGGGGGCTGTATTACCCAGATATGTCACCTGTTTACACGACCAGCCTATCAATCTGATGGAGATATTCTACTGTGAGTTTATTGCCTTACGTCTGTGCATTTGACTCTCGTCAGCTCATGGGTACGGCATGGTAACTTAGGTCTATTGTAGCATGGTCTGCATTTGAATTTAGAACAGCAGTAGAAAAGATTTGAGGGTAGTAAATAGTTTTGAGTACATCTCTGTTGCATTGTTCAAAACTTGAGTGTTTCGGCATGCCTATTTAAAGCACACCTCCAGTCAAGGTGATGATTTGATCATGAATGTCATGAAAATCATATTTGCGATTTATACATCTGCATTTCTTTCGTCAACTTCACTGGTAAGGTCTATTATTATAGCATTGCCTGCAGATGAATGTAAAATAGCAGCAAAATTAAGATAGTTCTGAGCATTTTTCTACACATTGATTTTGTTCAAAAGTCAGGTGCTTCATCAGGTCTTTTGGAACCACATAAATAGCCTCCATTCGCAGGTGAAAAACATTCTTGCAATTTATAAATGTGCATTTCTCACTGTTCTAGTACAGTCTGCATGTGGAGCTATTAAGGATAGCACTCGTATAGGTTGGGTTAGCAAATAGTTTTGCACTGAGTATTTCTCTGTACATTAATTTTGTTTAAAGTGCATGTGATTCATTAGATCTTTTAGAAGCATGTATGTAGATGAAAATTTCCATTTGCAGGCAAAAGCATACCATCTGCAATTTACTCTTTGTTTCGCACTTCATGTGTGATGATTCAATAAACACATTCCTTCATCACCACATGTGAAGCTTAAATTGTTTATGTAATGGATGTTGTAGGTCTATTTTAGCAAAGTCTGCAAGGGGAGATCTTTAGACAGCACTAGAAAAGGTTTGGTAGCAGATTGTTCCAAGTATATATCTCTGCACATTAATTTTGTACAGAGCCCACGTGTTCCAGCAAACCTTTTGGAAGCACATCTGTAGTTGAGGACATGATTTGATCATGAGCATTTGCGATTACAGGCGAAATGCATATCATTTGCAATTTTGTACATGTGCATATTGCACTTTGTGCTTCAGATGTGAAGGTCCAAATCTCCCCCAAATCAGATGTGAGGGTCTGATAGTTAGAAGTTAAAGTTTGAATGAGATCTCAAATCAAGTTTGATGACAAGTAGAAATTCATGGAACAACTGAATGCTTCTGCAGTGTGGCCACCATATTGTTTTGATGATCTGGGCAAGATACAAACACGATATATATATCAATGACATGGTAATTTGAGCACAGAATGCAACACCTTCCCAAATGGATTGAGGATGGACTAAATGTGTCTCTTGCAAAACTCATTGTTGCAAGTTTGCAAGTGTAGGTACACCAGTGTTGGACTGGTATCGTCATTTTTAGGTCTCTTTAATGAGGATTTCATTTTTTTTTATACTAATAGGGCATGGATATTTGAGGATACTCTTGCTTTTGATGTCGTTTGAATCTATATTCTATGCAAGAACCTTCATACCTAAGCAAAATTGCCCTAGTATCAATATGGCTTAGAATGGTCATGACCCAAATAATAACTCGGGTATACGAAGATTCTCCCATTTTGAGATACCCACCAATATCGATTTGATTGGAATTATCATTGCGATATCTATGGGTATGATACCATTATTGATTTTGATTATTGATGCCATGCATTCACGAATCTATTGGTCCAACATTGGTATGCACCCATATCTTCGCAAGATGTATAAGCAGTCCATGTCCAATCAAGTGTAGCTATACAACCATATCTTATCATGTGTTGGAATATGGGTTGCATGCTCTTTTGAGAAAGAAACTAGACCCTACATGTACACCTAATCTTGGTAATGAAGGCAACGCCTGAACAAACTATCTTGCATTGCAATTGTAGAGGTTTTCTCTTTAATCCACTATGGGAATTGTGGCTGCAGTGGTTCTCTTCCACTAGACTTGTTTAAAATCTATAATACCGGATTGGAATTCTACTATTCTACTAAATCATAAAACCATCTAGTGGAAGAGAACTAGTGCTAATAAAGAATCACATATCCTATAATGACCATTGTGGTAAGGCTTCCTCAAAAGTAAAATATAAACAATCATCCAATACGTTCAGGTACTTATTTCACTACAAACATAGGAATTGTGGGTAATTGACTTGTGTTATCGAAAAAATATCCCTCATCAGTAGAAATTTTGCAAATCTACAGAATGCTAAGTTTCATATTTCTTTCAGTATCGCATGATGGTTGCCGAAGACTCATATGCTCATAGAATTTGCACCTTTCTCCAGAGTTTGGAAATATTCTATTTAAAAAGTGTCCCTGTTTTCCTTCTGCATATGATATTACAGTATTGGTTACATTGTTCAAATGGTTTTTGTAATATAACTTCAAATTACAGAGTCTCCATGACACCATGGAAGATGGTCTTTCTCACATCATGAGATGCCACATGGTGTGAAGCATAACTTGTTGATATCTCAAACTATGTAGCAGCACCTCATGGACGTAATCAATGACAACCCATCAAGTTCATAGAGGAAAGAAGTAAAAAGGCAAAAAGACTAGGATGCCAAAATTCCTATGAACTCACGCTCAGGTTTCCAGAAATGTTGAATTCTACCTGCACTGAAGAGAGGACCCAGCCATTGTCTCATAGACTTGTTGAACAAAAATTCTCCATCACCTTAAGTGAACATAGCCAAATTTGATCCAAACTTGGATATACATCCAACCCTCTGCGTTCATTATGCAAATCAGACCATCTATTGAAATGTGAAATGGAGGTTTCTTCCATCATTACAAGCGTATGAGTCCTAGGCAATCATATGACATTGGTGAAAGAACAATGTAAATCAATTCTTGTGATTATGTTGTAGATTTATCATTGATGTAGGACAATGACACAAGTCTCACAAGCTTGTATAAATTTTTAGTCTCATGTGTTTTTACATCAAGAATACCATTTGAGCTCTCCATAACATTAATCAAGCAAGTATGTCTACTCTTTGTGGCATGGAATATTTTCTTGGATCTTTGAATATCAATTGGAGAATATTTTAGACAATAATGTGAGTTTTGAGGTTGAAAATCAAAATACAACACTCATGTAGAGAGTCTTTGGGGTTCAATGGAGGATCCAATAATGACCATTGGTTGAACACAATAACACTACATTGTTCATAGAGGTTTCACTAGAATCACAAATGGAAACGAACAATGGTCTCTTCTAAATGTTGAGTATGTGCTATGCTTTAAGCCCATGCTAGGTTACTTCTCCACATTCATGTGGTTGCTCAAAACCAAACCTTTGTGGCAATTCTTCCAAATTTGCATGGACCTCATGTTGGTTGTTATTGCCTCTCAAGATTTCTAGAAACCCATATCCACCTTTGAGAGATGTATATTTTGTAGTATTGTCTTGACACTAAAGATTGTAGTGGTTAGGCCAAGCCCCCAACTCATACCTTACCACAG
Source organism: Polytrichum commune (assembly GCA_950295325.1). Taxonomy (NCBI): domain Eukaryota; kingdom Viridiplantae; phylum Streptophyta; class Polytrichopsida; order Polytrichales; family Polytrichaceae; genus Polytrichum; species Polytrichum commune. The sequence continues at coordinate 8,156,060 of OX485806.1, read as the reverse complement.
AAGCATTGATAGTTTGGAACCAAATCACACTGTCATTTGCTTAGCCCAAGCTCCAACTTGAGAGGCGATTGCACAAAAAATTTAAACAATTCAAACAATGCAATCACCAACCCACCAATCACTGAGAAAAGCTTCAACCACACAATGCAAGCTTGGGAGGAAAAGTTTGATGGAAAATTTGCCATGATGGTGTTTACAATCAACCTCAACACGGACAAATGCATGGAGCTAGCAACTGTCACGCTCAAAGTTCAAACTGCAAGCATCTCCATGGCTATGGGAGCAATGACTATGGAGTTCCAACTCTCAAACCAACGCCTACTAGCTATAGCACAATCTTTGGCCACCACCCTCCCAAGCTTTCTAGCCCACAACCATTCAACCACCCACCCGCCAATGCATAATGGACGAACACTACCTCAACTCCAAGCCCCTCCAGGCTTTCACAACCCACCACCAATCAACAATAATCACCAAGGCTACAACATATACCATGAATAGCTCCCTCATAGGCTCACATCAATGGCTCATTCTACTTGTTTTGTGTACTATCTATATCTATATCTATAAACAACTCAAACTTCTTCCATGGATTCTTATCATCTTCCTAAAATGTATGTTACCAAAAAACGCAGTTATCCACGCCTACACAAAACCACATTAACATATCAATAAAAAAAGCATATGCACCGAACATCCATCCCAAACCCAATAAAGTCATCCACAAACATATCTATCTCAAATGAATACTACACGCCTCCATACTAATAATAAAAATTCACACCTCACAAACATCCAACAACCACAAAAATCCTCAACACCGTCCAATGGGAAACATACACCATGGAACCACCTATTATCAAGATCATCCCCACAATTTCATATCCACTGGCACACCATCCAAAGGCAAACTCTATATACATACGAAGTAGGCTCAACATACTCATTTACACCCCTCCCCCCCCCCCCCTCCCACACACACACACATACAACAACAAAACCTCTCATAGTAACCACAAACTACATAGGAACCCTCCTCCATATTTCATACACACACCTTAAAAGACCCAAGTGTAAAACTATTCATTATTACATGTGGAACCCCTCTACCTTCATTCTACTCACCAGAAATATCTCCCCAAACCCAAGACCTACATACTACATCCTTTTATAAATACCAAAAATATTCCAACAAAAACACTCTCAATACTACCAAGAAAACTCCACGACACTAAAACCTAAATATGCCACACTATTTAGCACATTCATTTCCTTTGTACAACCTCCCACACTCAACACCAACTTCAACCAAAAGCTCCCTCACCTAATCAAACATGCCCTACTCCTTTGAACATAACACATCCCACACATCATATACACCCCAATAGTCTTCATAAGTCTCATACCAACACAATGCAACACCACACTCACAAAATAGATTCCCTACATGTAGTCTCACTATACTAAGAAGTTTACACATTTTCTACCCCTATTTAACCCCCCCACCCCCCCCCCCCCCCAATTGCTATTTCTCCCATCTCCCAATGGCTCACCACCGCCCACATACAAGCACAACTTGCACAAGAAATATATGACCACATCAATTTCAAAATCTCACACAACACCACCCCCTCACAACCATCACTCCAACAACTATTTCCGGCCTATCCTATAGAACTCATAAAAGAATCCTTCAAAATTCTAAAGCCCATACTTGGTTTCTCACATAAATTACACCAAACCCCGAGCTCAACAATAATATCAACACCAAACCAACATACATACATATACCTAGACCCCATTTCATGCCTCACACGAAATTGTGGGCTGATGAGCACAAGCTTTCAAGATATCCACCAACTCACCACCATAAATGGTATCCCATCTTTACTGCTATTCATATAGGAAACAAAAAAAAATCAAAGATAAACCCACAAGATATATAAATATGTAATTTTGATCATATAAGATCATATACAACAACACATTGGATGCACTCACATGTATTAGGCGGCCTTACATACAATATGCCCCCAACAAGAGGAGGATTAAACACTAATCAATCGCCTTCTCCAATAACATCACCAAACTAACAACTCTTATCAAACTCTTCCATTACCTATAAATTATTATAGTAGCCAATAAACATTGTTTCCCCATAGTACAAATCCACTTATATATGCCAACACATGAAGAAGACATACATATAATCCATGATATCAAACAAACAATTAAACAAATCCTAACTACCCACTCAATATCATTCCCAGGTCCTCATAGGGGACTTTAATCGAGACATATTCCTCATTGAACTCCTTAACTTAGCCAACCAATGAGGACATAGAATGGCAAAGTTTACATCCAACATCCAACTCACACCAATCCGCAACACATCAACATTTTCAAGACAATGTGGACCCAACTCTAACCACACTAGCCTCATAGACAAATTTTATACCCCCAACTCCGACTCAATGTACCAAATATGTTATATGAACACGTAATTACACCTCAATTCGGACCATTTCCCAGTAACCCTTCACCCCAATTCACAGTCCCCAAACTTCCTACACCACCAACAAACACAACCCCCCAGTCCATATACCCCTACTGGAAACTAATATCCAAGTTTTCCCTATTAAATTCAATGAACTAAAGAACATCAATATCCAACAACTTACCAAACTACAACAAGAAGTCACCCTCCTCACCTCTGAAAAATGGACAGAAGCACCCAAAAAAAAAAAATACAAACCATCATAAGCTCAATAAGTGAATGTGCCAAACAAACATGTATCGCACCTCCACCCCTCTCCCTCACCCCACAAACAAAACGTCAAGGGGGCTTCTTGCCCCGTTAAACTATAGATACAATCGAAAAAATAAATCAACACATAGCACCTCATTAAAAAAAGAAAACACCACATTCACAATATCCCCTAACTGGCACCTTCAACCAAAAATTCAAGAAATGAAAAACTCTCACAACATTACCCCCACCACCCACCACTTATAGCCCACTAGAAATACAAAATATGTTGGACAACATGACTAACATAGCAAAAAGTGCCAAGGCAGAAGCCCAAAACATAACCACTGCACAAACCTCCCAAAACTACAAAAGAGAAATACAAAAATATAGAGCTCTACTAAATAAATAAAACCAAAGCGATTCACAAAAGAATTTTCAATCATCAAAACTCCACATCACTTGATTGTCTCATAGATAATTATGGAAGCCTACCCACATATCCGGACGCCATTGCACATGTCATGTACTCCACACAAAAAGAATCATTCCAAAGACAAACCCCTCTATGCTCAAACCCAAGATTCCACTCATCAGGATGCATGTGTGCTATCCGCCAATACTCATGGCAAACGAAAGAAAATTTCGTATTAAGAAAAAGATTCTCCGCACTCCCTCCACTAGCCGTATCATTCGCTAGGATTACATATGACACATGCCTCCCAAATCTAATCAAGTGCAAATCCCTCGAATCAGATAGTATCCCCAACGATATCTCAAAAGCCCTACTAGGCAACTTCCACGACATGATGTATCTATTCTTCCTACTATCCTACCACCAGAATGCAATACAGAGCGAATGGAAACATAGCATTACCATACTCCTCCATAAAAATGACAATTCCATAATGGTCACAAACTACATATTCATAGCCCTTGTCTGCACCATCTACAAATTCTTTACGAGCACACTCACCTCCATCCTCACCACATTCAGTAACCAACATGATATCCTTCACCGCAGCTAAGACGACTGTAGACCCATGAGAAATATGACTTAGACAAATTCAAGCAATCACCGATGCCTTAGACAACACCAAATTCACAAACAAAGACATCTACCTAACTTACATAACGTTTCAAATTGTATTTGGCTCCATAGACCACCTTGGATTACTAGCCATGATGGAAGACCTCGTATACACCAAAGGCCATCAAACTAGTCAGTACAATCTACACATAATCAACCACCTCCTTCCGAGGTGCACACTTCACAACAACAACACCCATTCAAATCAATTGTGAAATCATCAAAGGAGACACCTTGAGCCCATATTTATTCATTATCCTCTTAGAATTGCTACTTAGATGGTTAGAGAAAGATCAACCAAGATATCACTTTAGCACCTCACCAAATAATATCACAACCACGCCCTATGCCAATGACCCAACCTTCCTCACCGACAACATAAAACACATACAACCCCAACTCAACAACTTAAGATGATACTCCAACCGGACACACATGCAACTAGGAATCAACAAATGCGTAGTCACATGAGGCCCCAACAAATCAAAACTACAACCCCTTGCATTTACCACCTACCTAAAAGTCCAGTATATTAATTATAAACTAAATATAAGTTTCATTTTAGAATGACAAAAGTACATACATTATAATCTCAATGCTAATGAGGACTTTGTAATACTGCTTACTTCCAAGTTCACTACATGCTTTATTGACATTCATTTACATGCTTTCAATTTCACTTCGGGAATGAAATACTAGTCAATTGCTTATTTACTAAGGGGAAGTGAACATACCTATTGAAATTGGGCCTTCAAGGTGAAGTGCACTCAATATGGGATTTGTGGACAAGTGGCCTTCAAGAAAGCAAGAACCTTTTCTTCTTCTTTTTTTGTGAAATCAGGCAGGGTGGGCGGTTGAGATTAAAAAAATTAAAAATTTGGTGGGGTTGTCCAAGGGTGCCGGACCCCGGGCCCCAACCTTGAGACCCCCCCCCCTCTCCTTTTGGCTAGGGCCCACCCAGATGGCATGAGCTCTACCCCAAACCCCTCCATTCTTGGCACCTAGCTATAGAAGAGGACTTTTACTCCAACCACAAGTTGCCAAGAAGAAAGAGCGATCACAACTTTATATAGGGGGGTTGGGGTGGGAAGTAGACTACATGGTTATTTTATGGCCCCAACACTTTTAACTTTGAAAAATCATAGCAAGAATATTACAAACGGGAATTTTCTATACATTGTTGTTAGGATTCCATGTCACATTTGCGGATCCAAGAAAAATTCCTAACTTTGAAATCGAAGGTCAGAATCATGCCAAACAACCAAAAGTAACCATTTAAGACACATTCACCTTATTGCAATGACAAAAGTTTGTTACGAGTGCCTGCAAGTGCTTGAGGTTGGCCGTGGGGAATAGTTGCATATGAGTGTATCCCTCCATCAAGTAACAACATCTTGAATTATTTATAGCTTAAGTTTTTAAGACTTTGAAAGCTTGTAATCTTACACAAAAATTAATACCACACCTAGACGTTTAGTGTAATGTGACCTCGATATGTTTGAAATTATCCACATATTTGGAGAAGGGAGTTAGTGCGGATATATACGAGGTGCACTTTCCGAACCAATCAAACCTCCAAAGCTCGGAAGGTTTTTTTGTTTCTTGTCCACATGAGAAAATTTTGAAGGGTGGATGGGAATGCAAATGAAGCTAGTTTTGCTTTATTTGCAAGTTTTTGTTTCAATAGAGTTATCCTTGAGGTGTATGGGTCTAACTCAAGTGACTTGGAATAAAGGTAAGGAGCTTATGCATAAAGTAACCCTCATTTGAGCATGGTCATAATAAATCATGTGTATGGCTTGTTAGACCGAACTAGCATTGCCAAGATTTACAATGATGAGTCTCGTGGTCATACCCTGTTTTATTGTATGTGAGTAGGTTCTAGCATAAAAAGTTCGAGTGAAACCTAGATTGTTTCCAACCTTTTTGTTTCTGGTGTCTCTTTGAAGGAATTTGCATATAATACTAATGGATGGCATATGCAACTAATTGTCAGCATATTCTTGTTGTATATTCTCATAAGGAGCTATATTTATTTATCACAAATGTGCTCAAAATTCTTGTGCAACATGTACACCCTTTTCACTTGTCTTTAGAGCATGTTTGGCTTGGGGTGCTGACCAAGTTACTGAATGTACGTAGTCGGTATCTACAATGGAAAATACCCACGGGCCAAAAAATACTCTCCTTATCAAGTTTCAGTGACCTTCTACAAGTGCCAAATGCATTTGGGAGCATTGTTTGCCTCCAAATCAAATTGAAATCTAACAAGACCGACACCTATCCAATACATAAACATGTGATAATTATATCCATGCCAGGTGGGGCCCCTAGTGGATGACACGAAGTGTTAATCTCGAGCGTTTTGCCGTCAAGTGATGACTCTCAAGTCAACTGGGAGCACTTAAGGGTTAATGGACATAATGTTGGTCAACAAGATAAACATGTTCCATATGCGTAGGATTGTTTTCGTGGTTTTTTTTTTGAAACTCTATTCCATAATATCGATCAATTAGGTCTACATGAGAATATTGCATATATCAATCAGATAATATTACCGACATTATGAATTCTCATTTTGAATCTAAAAAATGTAGCACTCACATCAAGAACCTCCAAGGTTCAACAGAAGATCCGACGGTGACGATTAGTTGAACACTATAGCGCTACAATGTGTTGAGAGGTGACACGGAAACTAGAAGTGGACATGAATAGTGCACTCTTGCGAATGTTATTTGCAATTATTCTCACGGTCCTTCAAATTCGCTTCAAATCGCATAGGATGTGTGGTGGTGGTGGGGGGGGGGGGATGCTTGTAATTGGGCTTCATGATTTGCCACGACATAATAAGGATATGTTGGACAAGTACAACAACGATAGAGTTTTAATATGTTTTGCGTTGAACATTAAATTGGGCGTGGAGTTGATTATACTTACCGATGAGAGTATATTTTGAGAACATGAAGAACTTTTGCCCTTTTGAGAGAGAATACTGTGAGAGAATGGTCGACACTCTCTTTTATCCAAACCTAGTGGTTACAGTCGCCGGATTGCAAAGAAATTAAGAGAAATGGGCTCCAAAGCTCCGACTTCCTAGAAACCGGACGTGGCCAAAAGATGTCCAACCAAAGATCCCACAACCCTAGAATAACTTACATGTGCTCACCCTTTGACAATCATTATACTACTCTTAACTTATAAGTTGGCTAGAATAATTGAGACCTATAAATATGCGGGCCTTGTACAGGGTCACTGCCACTCTTCTTAATTGGACACCTATTTTTTTTTAGTGGTAAGGTGGACGGGTCTTACGTGCTCGTTTCTTTAATTGAACCAATGAACATGGAGAATTGGCCGTTAGTTACATATGAACCAGTCGAGTTTGAGAAATAACCGGTTGAGGTTCAAGATTTCAGGAAAATTATCGATTGTTTTAGAGGAATTTATGGAATATGTTTCAAATCAATGAAGGAAAACCAAAAGAAAACCAAAAGATGTCAACATGTAACCGGTTGGACTTGGAAACACTAGGATCTCAACCGGTTTCGCTCAAAATCCTCCCTGAACACTAAATTGAACCCCTGGATTTGATTGGTACGTGGTTCAATGAGGATCAAAGGGCAAACATCGTATAAACACACAAGTTTAAAGAGGTTGGAATACATCTTCAAATATTAATAACTCCTCTGCAACTCAATAGTGAACACAATTGGGAGGACCTATGCATTTAGTTAAGAAATCAACAAACATGCACATCTAGTAATCGTAACTACATCAGCGGAGGCCCGATTTTCATTCCGGCTTTTGTAGATGTTTCAAAGTAGATCTGTTAATGCAACACGAGTTTTGTTGTGTGAATCTAATTGGATGAAATTGGAGAACATGAAAAGTGAACCAAATAACACTCACATGCGTTACATGGTAAGGCTTGTAAGGGTTTTTTTTTTGAAGCCACACCGGAATGGCATGTGTTAGGATGAGACGTACTGGATTGTGTGCTCAGAATTTACACACTATCTTAGGCTTCATTGAGAGGGTCTAAGTGATCATGTAAACAGAAAGATGATCTTCGCATTGACATCTTGTAACTCACACATCTTGACTACATAACCGAATCTTAAAATAAAGATTTTGATGATTAGAAAATTACATATTGGATGAGACGATTCCCAATCCAATCTAAATGTTGGAATCGTTTATGGAGTTGGAAATGCCCAAATAGGGCCACACATCTTTAGACTTTAGTTACCGATTGATGGAAAGTCTGGCAAATCGAGCTTCGTGTGGCACCTGAACCACTTGCATGACCTCCAACATCTCCCGTCTCCAATGTAAAATGTTTGTAACTTGCATGAGATAGATAGATAGATGTTTAGCTTCTCTTACCTTTATATAATCATCTTATTACAAATTTGTTACCCACGTGTAGGTTTTTTGGATACAATTGTTGATGTCAATTATCGATACCCATGCATTCACCTATATACCGGTCCAACATTGTTATGTATTATCAAGGACAATTTATAAATGCAGTTACATAAGACTTATGTAAGAAACGAGGGAGAGAGGAAATTATCATATACGAGTGTACCTCTCATTCATCCAACATAAAAACGTTGAAACAACATGCAACCCAAAACTATTTGAAGTCGATTTGACATGGGAATAAGCTTGAAAGACACCGAATTAGTCTACACGAAGTCGCCTTTAAACAAAATGGCAACAAACCTATTGGAGGATCAAGTTTTTTCGTTGGATGAATGAGAGGTACACTAAACAATCCTATAAGCGTGGGTGGAAATACATAGCACGGGCCACACTAATTAGCCAGGTGGATTTAATGTGGGTACAAGACCTTGGGTCTTACCCTAAATCTTCACGAAGACTTCCAACCAATCCAATAGACTGAATGTTAGTCTTAGGACAAAAGTAACACAAAATCAAAATAATCACCCACGTTTATTTTTCTTGAAAAAAACACAACGATTGTGATCCACACTAGTAAACTTTCTACTAGAAATTGCGACGTGGGTTGAAAATCAATCCGGCCCACGTTAATCCTCATCGCAGAAATTAGTGTGGGCTCTAGAAACTTACTAGCACAGCCCATGGCAGTAGGACTTCTCTCTCTCTTTCTTTTAATTTAGATTAGCAGTCGGCCCGGCCCCGGCCCCTATCGCCGCGAAGCAGCAGCTGCATGCACGAGCTTCAATAACAGAGGGCCGGGGCTCGGGCTTCGAGGAATTTGCACTTGTAATGGGGCCACCTGTCGTGTCTTTTTTAGGGATTGTCGACACGCGAAATCATGCAGACATAGCACAGCCAAACAATAACCTATCATAAGTATACTGCATAATTAAACCCCGGGTGGTGGTGGTGGTCGCACCTTTCTCGATGCCGGCGGAGATGCTATCTATATTCCAGTGAATCTCGATACGAAGTCAAAGAGCAGCAGCAGTAGCAGAAGCATTATAAGTTATTCATCACCAACACCACCAACAACAGCAGCAGCAGCCATCATCACCACCGAACGCTTCAAAACTCCTCCACTAACTTCTTACCCTCACCCCCCTCTCCCCTTCTCCATGTGGCACCTGGCTTGCTAGTCCGCTCATTCACCACTGCTCACTTTACTACCCTTTTGCCCTAAGCTTACCCCTTTTGCGCACTGTGGCTTCGAAGCCAAGCCTTGTGAAGACCCTGTCCAAGGACGAGTTTGAAAGTTCCATGGAGGTGCCCGGCTCGGAATGATTCCGGGTGCGGAATTTGCAGCCCTAGAATCATGCCCCCTCAACAAATTCCGGGAAACTAATTCACCGGCACGCGCATGGAATAGAATGGGAATGGAATAGTGTGTGTGTTCCCGAGTCTGCAAAACCCGGAGACTGTCTCCCGGGCTAGGGTTTCCAAAACGGATCATCGGCGCATGCATGCAAGGAAGCAAGCAAGCATCCATGAGGGAGGGGAGGGGAGGGGGGGGGGGGGTATTCTAGGATTCCGATGTGAAATGGGGCGTTTGTTTTATTCTAATAAGGGCACGGGGGAATCGCATGAAGAAATCTTCCGTTGGTGATTAACTTCGTGAATCTCAAGGGGGCAATATTTTGCGTGCCGGTGGTGCGAAGCGACATGTGGAATAATCATATGTAGCTAGCTTCGTGAGGGGAAATGACTCTTGAGTAGGCTAAGCCGTAACTCTACTTGAGCGTTCAACATTATTTTGTTTTTTTGGGTCAATATAGGAGAAATTCCCTCGCTCACTTGTGAGAATTGTTGGGAATTCTTGCTTTGAAGTGAACCGTATTCGAGCTAGTTGTTCTGACATGCTAGAATATGATCTAGAAACATGTTTTGTAGGTTTTGTTGGGCCGCATATCGGGTTCCAGCAACCGAGTGATGATGTTATGGTCATGGTAGCACTCCGATGCTTGTATAACGACATGTGGTCGTGTGAACCTGTGTAAGAGAGCAACCCTTTTCTAGCAAGAGGACTTCTCCTTCCCACTTTTGCATACGTCGACTTGTGTTCATGGAGCTTGATCAGTGGTTGAAGAAGGAGCGCAACCACTTTGGGACACTTTCAAATATCACCCATTTATCCAACATTTGCCTCGTACACAATATTTGAATAAGAAGACATGCTTGTTTAATTCCGTTGAACTACTCTTCTACACATGATATGACACCCAAAAGCATGCACACAAAAATGTCATTCTTAACACACGCTCAAAATGGACTTTAATCACCTCACGGTAATGATGTGTTACCCACCTTACACGAAGTAGGTGTAGAGCTTAAAAAGCCCCACCGTTCAAAGACCATTTACCTTGCATTTCGCACCACGTAAAATCGAAGCAAGTAAAGGAAAGACAATCACTCAAAATAACAAAGCTTACACTAAAGAGAAGAAAAAGAGTGTAAAATTGTAAAAAAGAAGTGTAAGTTACTTTTATGGGGGGGTGGATTTCACGGGCATCTAGGGCATCTCACGTGGAATCTCAATGATGCCATGAATCCACTTTGCGGGCAAGGGAAGATGTGAAGGTGGGGGAAAATAGGCATCTGCTGACACGAATTGATGAGGCTTGAAATCTCATACTACTACACACACCACTACCACATGGGCCCGGCCCTCGCCCCTTCCTCCTCCTTTTTAAGTTTCCTTTTGGTTTTATTCCTCGCAACAATTCTTTGGAGGGTGATCCCTTTGGGCGGCTACCAGGCCTACCCGTTCAAACCCGGATTCCTCGACACCACCTTAAAGTGCAAATCTCGCCCCCGCAAATTCTATCACCCCCCCCCCCGGAATATTAATAGTAGTGTAGGGCAAGGAATGACTGTTGGCCGCTACCACCGAGGGGCTAATCTAGCTAGCTACCTAGCTACGCTTTCTAATTTCCATCATCACATGTTGACAAGCGAATCGATTGATTCACCCGCAAGAATGTTGATGAGGTGTTGTTGGTGTTGTTGGTGTTGTTGTTTCGTCCACCCTCGCGCGCCTCGGGAAGAGGTTTATGCCCCCGAATGGTACCCCTCCCGTTCCTATTCTATTGTATCGTATTATATTTGAAGTGTGGTACCTGCGTTTTGTCGACTAATTGGTTCCACTAGGCCTCCCGCGGTCAACAAGGCTATTCGTGTGTTTTGTACCTTTCGTTGGACAATGCCCGAGTCCCGACCTCGGGTAAATGGTCACGACACCCCACACCGAGGGGGAGGGCACACCCGGGGGAGGGGAGGGTGAAAACGTTCATTACTGTTGTCGAACTTGTGCAATTCTATATTCAAGGGAAACCGCCTTCTAAATCGTTGTCAACGACTCCGACTGAGTCAAGTGAAACTGGAACTCGGATGAATAGACAACCAACATATGGAGGGGTTTCTTTCTTTGCTAATACCACCTCGGTAGGTGTTACGAAATGAAACCCTCCAACCTCCGTGGGTTTATTTACCCACCACATTCTCCTTTTTACCTTCATCATTTTCCAAGGACCACGAGCTTACAAAAAAAGGTGAGAGCATGTGTAGCCTTCTCACAAGGACACACACTCAACCCGTTTTTTTATTTATAATGTTCATTTTATCCAAATCGAACCCTAAACCTAAAATCGGCACTATGTATCGCAATTGTAAATTTGGGGGGTTTCAAAATGTCTGACAATGGTAAATATTGTTGGTTTGGGGTATGTATATATTACTCAAATTGGGTGGGTGTTCAAGTTTCGTGATACCCTTACTGCTATGTTCCAAGAATACTAGACCATGGTACAATCCCGTAATAAAATAAAATAAAAGTCTCGCCCGTATCTAGGTACCGGCATGAATGTGAGCCCGTTAGCCGTATATTGATCACAGTGGACCCTAATACGAGGGTGTTATGCCTCCTTTGGAACATGGACTCTGTAAGTGAAAGAAGAAGAGGAGTTGTTCAAGCCAGTAAAGTAATGAAAACCTAATGGTAAGGTACCGTTCCTTGGATCATATGGAAATAATAAAAATCTATTGATCTCATTTACCAATCTATTTGGGATATCTCATTTCATTGCGGTATGCTTAATCGGTAGCGATTGCATAACAAGGTTTTTCATGAGATCTATGATGGTACTAGGTGCATATGAGAGAGAGTCGGTTGTTCAAATGAGCAATAAGCTTGTCTCCTAGCAAGATAATGGGGTGGATTCTAGAGTCCCCAAATTGCAGATTGCTGTTGTGGTTGCTATTTCTCCTTGTGTTGAGAAGTACCTGGAAAGCGATTTTCAATTCGTACATGAAGATTTGGAGAACCTAGTAAAGTTAGCATATTCGTTTATGTATCTTAAGCTCATGATTTGGTCACTACATTGTTTATGTTATTTTATGTCACTTACTATTTGGACTTAACTTGCCCTAGAACTTTTTATTATAAATCAGTTTTTTACCAACAAAGGTCAAATTGGTTGTCTGGACACTATAGAACATTAACATTTTCACTTAGTAAATAAATTACATTAAGAATAAAATGTTTTAGCAATGCATATCTCCAAATAATAAGTGACACTAAATACCATAAATGGTACTAGAAGTGCATTGTGTACATGATACCAAAACGCATATAAATCCATATGTCACATAACATTATTTAACATCTATTAGTCATGCCATTCTAATAATAATAGTAAATTGTTTCACTTGAGTTTTCAACTTGAATATCCTAGTGCATTGCTATGTTGTGAGAATAAACAAAGTATAATTCCAAATAGAATTTGGCTTATTCCTAGCCCGCTTAGACATAGTTGAATGCATAGCATGTGACAACCAATGTAGGTTTCATTTACCATGATTATGACATGTTTTACCTCAACATACCATAGTAAGAAAATTAGGGCTCTTGGATCTATGTTAGCCTCAATACCTGGGCAATATCTACTCTATTAAGCTCTAGAGACTGCTAAGAAATTGATTTTACCCTTTTGTGTTAGAGACACTTTTCCATGCATTGATAGCTCGATAGAGTCATGTTGAGTGCAAGAAAACTTTGAGCAACTCGCTACATGGATTTTTACTAAGAAGTTACACACACATGCCAATGAGCATGTTAGAATACTCATGAATATGTACCAAGTATTGTGTTTAATTCATTGTAAGTGCTCAAGAAGTGGAGTGAATGTTTGACAAGGATAACAATTGCACATTGCTTTGGACACACACCTTTTCAACACACTAATGATTTATTTGGGATGACATTGGCGCAAGTTAAGCATTTTTCATATTTTACCACAAAAAACAACACATTTTTGTCACTTCAAATGTTATATTTATTTACTTTCTATGAGAATTTACCATGGTAGTGTATATATATATATAGAGAGAGAGATGATGTAGCAGTTGAGTCAATTCAAGTTCTCTCCTTCATCAAGAGATAAGAAACATCATGCCTCTTCCCCGAATAGTGTAAGCTTCTATGGCAAAATACTAGTTATGTTTACACACACATTCCTCACCGAGATTCTTCCCATAACTTATACAAGCCCCCCCCCCTTCCCGTCAATACCCAAACATCCTCCTCATCAAATGTCGTCTTACCCATGTCTCCCTCCCTCTCCTACCCTCTAATGAAATCATGCTCCAATTTATACAAATTCACCTATTATCATGATAGATTCCCATAAATTGTCTTACAACACAAATTGGACAAGTGTACCCGCTAACAACTACACTTGCGGCCCAAAAATGGCAGGGTGAATCATCATCATCGTGGGTCAATATGTTGGGATTCAATCACAAAACCTATCGAAACTCTCTTACCAACTCAAGCTCCACATCCAAATTCCAAAACATGGTAAAACACATGCATACCACGGCCCTCATCTCCCTCTATGCTTTAGCCTTGAGCAAAAGAAAACTTGAAGCCACCCAGCACATGTCCTCTCAATCTCGCCTCCAACTCGTAACAGAATCCAATACACGCATCCATCACATACAAGTCTCTCCACTCTTTTAGCTCATGGTAAATGACAACACTTGCACACTCCCGAACAAGGTCCCACAATAATCAAATCGCCACCACTCATGGCTACTTCACATGGGATGCCAAGTCCCAAGTCCCACTCAAGCCAACAAGTCCCAGCATGGAGGTAAAGTCTCAACTTTCGAGCCTCAAGAAATCATCAAAGTATGGTTTATATCATTAAAGTCAAATCTTTATTATTTTATGTAAAAATCTCGGGACATGCGTTGTGAGCTGTGTCTAGTTTTATGCTCAACCCAACTCTCAACACAAGTCCCAAGCCTCACCTCCAAACAAGGTTGCCATGTAGGCATTCATGTCGTACTTGGGACTTAGGACTTGGAACCCCGTGTGAACTGGTCCTTAATTTCTTTCTCACCCATCAATCCACACACGCACACACGTCCACAATGACCACCATCCCCACCTCTTTTATATTTACAACTTGCACCTTTAACCCTACCACCCTTTCACCACTTCCAATCCTCAAGCTCCCATGTTTTGATTATGAATATCATACATGTAGTCAAACCCTGAAAGAGGGCAATAGCTTGAGGACAAAGAGGCTCTTCATTCATGCTTCCTCCCTAGGGAGCCATCGTTGAATTTTTTTTATATGGTCACACACAAAAAAGTCTTCAAAAACTTACCTTATTGCACAAATTCTACTTTGCTCTATCTTATTTAGCTGCAACATCAATCAAGGATATCATGCAAGTATGTCTAGTACTTATTAGCATATATATCATCGGGGAAATAATAATAATAATAACACTTAAAGGAGTCAAACCAATCCAGGGTGCAAAACCTCACCCACGCCCTAATCTTGCAAAGTGGAAGATTGAGGAGGTTCCTTCCCCTTAAGAGAGGAATATCAAGATATGAGATTGATTAGCTTTAGGAAAAACAGCTCTTTCATGGGCCGTAACTAAAGAAGATTTATAATATGTGTACGGAGTACTTGTTTGGGATGAGCATGTGGCCCAAAGAACCTTTGAGAAATTATTCTTTGAGAGAATCACTTTGCAATAGTGATTGTCGGACATGATGTAAGGCCCACGTACGTTACATTCCTCCAACGGGTGTGTTGTTGTATACTAGAAAATGCACATGCGTGTTGCCAAGTATTTCTTGGTACATTGTTGTACTGTTTTTCTCAAGTCTTTCTTTCGATCGGATCATCCAGTTGACATTAAGTCTCTATCTCATAGAGGCTATCGCACTCCACCACTCTACGGAATTAGCCGGTTTGAAACCATCATGATGTACTTCCAGTCCCATTGGTTCATTTCTTTGTTACGAGGTTTATCAAATACGTGGTTTCCAACATTCAAGTTATCATTGGTGTTGGGATGGGGCGAATAGAGGGAAATCTTGCATGGGAGCGTACATTTCACCCTACCATGGGGGAAAACTTGTCCCCTATAAGTTTACATTTGAACGTTCTTGACGTGACGTTATGAAAGATGTCATTGTAGCTCTACCTTGAGATCCTCTTAGCTCACTGTTGGATCTAGTAGGAGTGCTCGTGTATATGTTGATTCATGTTGAACGAAAGCGTTGTCATGAATAAAGTTCAAATTGTTCATGGACCTTGAACATGTTATTCTTTGAATGAGAGAACATGTGTGCTTCTATTAATAATGTTTGTGGTGTTGTTTCATTATTTCAGCTCATTTGTGTCCATCAGACTAATCTGGGGATCTTGGAAGCTCTATCTAGTGTTAGAAATAATTAACAAACGATACATGTAGATGTTATTTGACTACTTTTCTTCATCAAAATCTCCTATATTTGATTGGTGTGTGCCAAGTGCTTAGGCGAGATCAAAGAACAAACACCATAGAGGCATATGTTTAATAAAGATTGGAATACGTCTTCAATTTTACGAACTACTCCAACTTCAGCGGTGAACACAATTGAGAAACTCATGCATTCAACTAAGAAACCGATCGGCATGCACTTTCGATAAGCATAACTAACTCATGAGAGGTCCAAATTTCAATCTGATTTTTGTTGATGTTTCATCATTTGAATGATGCCAATGCAACATACATTTGGAGACGTAATTTATGGTCAAAAGAAGATAGAGAACAAGAGAATGAGCTGAATGACTCCAGCATACGTTAATGACCCCCCAGAATGAATACTATATTCAAAACGTTGTCGTGGGATGACTCAATGGAGAAGTACCCCTCGCATGCAACAATTCCCACTTGCTCACCAGTAACTTAAGCCACAATTGAGGATGGACAGCTTTGAGTGCAAATTTGACCACCACAGGCCCTGTTTGGCAGGAGCATCTTCAAAGGATCTCCGCTTATGTAATTTAGGCCTGTACATGTGTACCTCCCCTACTAGAAGCGACTTAGTTGTGACCGCTTTTGTGTATATATATATTTTTTACAATGGGAAACGTGGTACACTCTAAGGGCCACTTCACACACAAGCCAAGAGCCGTGACCATGAAATTGTGAGAGCCCAAAAGAAAGTGTCCAAAGGCCGTCCCAACACACCTCCAAAATCATATAGTGTGGTCACGGATCCTCAAGTGTAGTGTGATGTCATATGTGACTGGGCCCTCAATCAAATGCTATTTCAATGAATTTTTATTCATGCGGGTCCTCACACATGAAAAAATAGAATAAACCAACGGTTGTGAGTGTTTGGAGTGACATGGTCTCCCAATTTTATGATAGGCCTACCTCCAAGAGGTGATTTTTGAGAATAATCCAAGTGACCACGAAACATGATCCATTTGATGCCATGTAGGAATCCATGTAGACTTTACATCCATCTTGCATTCACATACTTTGTTGGTCCCTCAAGCGTAGTGTGAAGCGAACTTGGACCAGCTCCGCCTTTCCCACCAATGAGAGTGCTTGAAGTGTAGTGGTCACGGGCTCTCAGTCTCGTGTGTGAAGTGGCCATGAACTCCTTAGTATCACACATGTGACAACCAAAGTGCACATGATATTACAAAGTTTTGTCGTGTTAACATGGATACGTGATACTATAGAATCAATGTAACTTGTGACACTATGGAATTAGACAAAGTGCAACGTTTTAAATGGTGTGATGTGGTGTGGTCCACTCCACTTGGCTTTCTCGGGCGATGTGACATATGCATGCACCAACATTCAACAAGTGGTATTAGTAGAAGAAGAAGAAGAAGAAGAAGAAGTTGACACTCTGCATATTGACACACAACGTAATGCGAAGGTGTGGGTTGACTTCTTTGGTGGTTTGCATTAATGACAAAATTCGTAATATAAGATAGAGAAATGTGACAATAAGGAGTGAGATTTGAACTACGAACATCCGTTCCCTAGGGTTTGGGGATATTAGAGAGTGGGTGACATTATGGGGGTTGATATCACGGAGTTTAGGGTGTACATCTTAGTAGTAACGATAGGCTGCAAGCTATATATATGTATGTAGGTGTATGGGTGTATGTGTATGTGTTATATTTTATCTGCATCGGTTGCTTTAGTAGGTATACCAGTAAACTACACCCCTGCATAAGTAAGTTAGTGCATTGAAAGAAATTGGAAGTTTTCTCTAATCCAGAAGTGAACCCCCAAAAGCCAAGGAGGATGTTTTTGTCGAAGCAGTCATCGATGTCTGGACAAAACCAAAGTACACATTTATATTTAATCTTGACAGTTGAAATCTACGTGAACGATTCTAACTACATAAATATGCCATATGTGCAGTCGGATATATCATAATAGGTGTTAAGTTTCTTCAATGAGTTGTTGGATCAAATTGAGTTGTTTTAGATGATTTTAAGAAGATTTCGCTTTGGTGTTTAGGGGCAAATGACAACTTACAAATTGAAGATTATCTTATCTTTAGCGACATAAGTAGCAAGATCTAAGCTCATGTGTTGATCTTGGTTACATGTCAACAAGCACATTGAATAGAGTGCAAATATTGGACATGAATTGACTAGCATGTTAATAATTGTAAGACGATTTTGAGAAGATTTCGCTTTGGTGTTCAGGAGTTAAGTTACAACGACATAAGGAGCAAGATCCAAACTCATGTGTCAATCAATTTTACCTGTCCAACAACACATTTGATTAGAGTTCAAAAATTATCCATGAATTGACTAGCATGTTAATAATTGAAGTCATTGTTGTTAACACTAGTGTGGGATTGGCATTGCCTTTCCTAATACCACTCGGGTATCTTTATTGAGGAGATTTTTTTCTTTTTTTCTTTTTGATATCAATAGGGTACGGGTAATTGAGAATAGTTTTGTTTTTGATAGTATTCAAGTCTATATACCATCCAAGAACCTTCATGCGTAGGGGAAAGTGACCTAATATCAATATGGTACAAGGATGGTATTGACCCAAATAATAAACAAAGAATTTCTCACCATTTTATACCCACCAAGTATCAAATTCGGTTGGTATTACAATACGATACCAATCAGATAGGATTTTTGATTCCACTCTTGATATTGTGAATTGATACCATGCTTTTACCCATATACCAATCCAATGGTGGTTAGAACCTCAAAGCACTTATTAAAATTTCATCCACTCCATGAAAAAGTTTGAATTGTTTTGAACAATGAAAGTATTGATATTGAATGTTTCGGTTTCTCTCTTTCAACCGATAATAGGTGACAACCATATCCAAAATGTTTCCCATTGAGGACAAGCACACCATTTTCAATCAATCAAAGTTTTGAGTGTAGAAAATGTTTCAAAACCAACTTGATATGAAATGACTTGAATCTTCACATATCCCAACAATATATATAGAAATCCTAGATTTTCATAGTCTTGAGTGTTCTGAGAATTATGCAAGATATTATTATGAAATCTATGTTTTCATTTATGAAAAATATTAATAAAATACAAGTGGGTTTAACTAATTAAGAAGGACTCAACGTTCTATGTACAGATGAGATATTTTTGTTTAGTACATAGTCCAAGAGGTACTTCCATCCAGTGCTTTTGAATCACTATGTCATTTATTGATTATTGCTACAACTAGAGAACTTAGGGCCTTTTTACACAAAAGTCATTAGATCATGGTTCTTGAGAATCCTTGAATTTTCATTGGTCGAGAGTGTCACTAGCTGTCACCGCTTTAGGTTTACATGAGGGTAGTTTTGGACCACATCCCATAACATCTTTAGTGGATGAAAAATCTACATGAAATCCCACATGTCAAGTATGAATAATGTTGGTAGAGGTTGTAAGATTCTTTTTCGGGACAACTCTTGAAGGTAGGCATGGCGGAATTTATGGCATGAATTTTGGTTTACACTCAGGGTTTGTGCCCTCCAAAAGACTTCGGGCTATAGTCCATGAACTTCTGTATGGTTTCATCCAAAAAGCATGGATACCATGATCATTTAAGAGCCATGATCTAATGCCTTTGGTGTAAACATGCCCTTAGTTATGAGAATAGAGAGAGAGAGAGAGAGATTCTCATAAAGAGGTTTAGTTCATAGCTCATATTGTAAACCCCATGCGTATTTATTTTAATGTACATGTCAAGAATTGACCCAAAAAAAAGTTAGCTTCCATCCAAATTAACATTTTTTTTAAAAAAAATTGAACATTGGAAGAAGTGATAAGAACGTCAAACTCTTGAGACTTTGTTTTAGAAACATTAAAAAGAATGTGTGTGGGAAGTCAGCATTGACACTCCAATCAAATGGCGAAGGTACTCATCCCAAATTTCATGCAAGTCATGCAATTTAGAACAATGCTGTTAAAATTGGATTGTGGTTTGTGTTGGATTATATCCATGTGCGATCCTAATTCAATTTTCAAAAATATTTGAAATGCATGAATTCATATTGAATTTTATTGCAACTTTGGCATAAGTTTTTAGATATATTATGGTTGGATCTCATACCAACATGGTAATAGAATTTTGCAGCTCATTTTGACGGCATCAGATTTCATTTATCAGGAAACATCTACAAGCATGAGCATTTTCTTTGTTACAATGATAACGAGGATAATCTTGGTGGGAGTCTGTCAAAGTTGCAATGTAAAAGGGAACATGTAAACCACACATGTCACAACTATTGACATGGTTTACCATTCAGTTACATATTACTATAACTTTGTACCAATATGATCATTTCTTACTTAGAGAACATAACTAGATATGTTTGCACGTGAAGAAACATATTGTAACTTACTTGGTAAAACAAGATACTTTTAGTAAAAAAAAGTTATAGTGACACATAATTCCAAGTGGTAACCCACAATAATACGTGTGAAAGGTATAGAAAGTGACTAGAACACTCAAAAGCACAACAATCAAGTTTGTTTCGTAATGTCTGATGAGAAGGAAATAATACAACCATGTCTCCTTATAGGTTGGTTGCTAATTCATCCCAATTTAAACTCACTAGCTTTATGCAAAATCTTTGGTTCTATTATGGGAAGATGTTTCGTTTTAAGCAATAGTGATCAACATTTTTTACCCTTCCCCCTTTCACCCTCCACCTTGGTAGGTGTTATGAACATTCAACCACGAGAACCCTCCTCCAACTCTACCAAGTTGCAAGAACCTCCAATTAACTTTGAGGGCCCAAGGCAAAGTCAATGTCATAAAACTGCCACATATATAACTAGATCTCATACCAACGTGTCAGTCGAATATCGCCACTTGTTTTGACAAGAAATAACGATTAGTTCCATACAACACGACTCATGAAAAAATTTGGACTACAATCAAAATGAGGCTAATCGGGTTGGAAGTCCATCAACTTTGTACAGTAGCCTCCCGCCTAAGTACGCAACTTGAACATGGGAGGATTGTGCGTACTTAGCCGGTAGGTGCGCACTTTAGACCAATCACTTCCTAATCGCTTGATTCGGCTGCAATGTCGAAGAAACCGAACGGGAGACAATGAAGATTGCTGAAGAGAATATGGACAATGACAATGATGAAGATATTCTTACCTCTCAAGCGTCAGGTTCGGGTTTAGGAAACACCATTGTATTTAAGGGATTCGAGTCACTTTATAAGCAAGTGGTTGATATAGAGGATCAGTTGCTCTGCTCCGAAGTTCAAGAAGAGGATGAGGAAACATTCGATGATCTTAGAAAGTTGTTTGAATCGTTTCAAAGTAAGGTCCGGGCTGTCACCTTGAAAGCCAAACGCAAGAATCTTCAAAACTTGTGCCAAATGACAATCCATGACATGTTGAACTAAATAAATATGAACCCTATTTTTTCGGGAAAATAATGCGTACTTTACCGGGATGCGTACTTTACCAGGAGGCTACTGTAGTTAGAGCTTGAGAGGGACCATGAAAGCCATCAACGAATAGATGACTCCACAACACAATAACCATCTTTGTAAACAAGTTCTATGCGGGTCTATCTAATTCCTATCTCTCACCTTTCTTCTTACACCATGCCCATAGTAGGATTTGCAACTAGCCCACATTAGTGGGAGGGCTTCCATCTTGATGTGCATCCAATAGGCTTATTGTGAGTAGGATAAAAAATCCTTATTGGCAACAATAAAACCTTCCCTATCAAGAGGGACTCATCCTACTGTCCAAGACCAACGACTAGCCCTAGTGTGGGCATGGTATTAGTTATTCCTGGCTCCACATAGCCCGTTTTTCAAAGGAAGCCAATATACACCTTAACCAACATCATGGACACCCATGATTAGTATAAAAAGAACGGGCTCACATTCATGTTGGTGCATGAACATTAAATTTCTTTTAATTTATTTCTTTTTTGTGGGCTTCTCGTTAAATTTAGGTAATGTAAGGTAGAAAAACATAAAATTGTGAATGACCACCATTGGTGCACTAGCCTAGGAGTAGAATGATTGTTGTATGGACCCAAAATGGCTAATTTTAAAAGTGGTGTTTGGAAAAGGATGCAGTGATTGGTTGGATAGGTCATGTGTCTCACCACTTGGGATCACTTTTGGGTGTCATTGAGTTGAATGCTTTGTGTGCATTCATATGCACAGTATGATATTTTGATGCTCGAATTGGAGACACTCTACTATACAAGTGTGGGGTGTGACTTAATTTACCTCTTTGAGAAAATGTAACCAATTATTTTCGGAAAACAAACTTATGAAACAACTTGCAATCCTCCTCATTTTCTCACCTCCGTCTCTGAAAAACATTGTACAATTTTGAAGCCACTCTTTTTGCTTATTTTCATTGTTCTCCATATTTCTACTTTAGTGCCAGTTTTTCATGTACCCTTTTACATGTTACACTTAACGAGTTCCTAAGCGGGTGAGAACCTCTAATTACATCTGAAAGCCCGAGGCGAAGTCGGTGTCATTGAAGTGGCAAACATGGCGTTCACTAATTTCGAGCATGTGTACGAGTTTTTGCACAGTTTACAACACTGTCCACACACATAAGTACTTATGCTTACCGATAATTAAACAAGTTATACACTTGCAGTTGTAATAGAGGCAAACTCATGCCCCGATCACACCAAACTTTCCGTCTAGTTCCAACCGTGAAATTGTTGGGGATTATGTTGAGAAATAGATGTTGGCCTACCACTTTTCACACTATTACAGCCAGAGATGCTAACGGATAGTACCATAAGTGGTTGGTGTGATCAGCCCCTCATGAACAATCTAGGTCAACGAACACTCATTCACGTTGGTGCCGACACTGATGTTATGGTCTATTTTATTTTCTTCTTTTGTATTATCTTCTTTCTTGAGCATCACAAAAAAAATGATTCATGAATTTTATCTGCATTTGTTCTTATCTTTCGATTGTTTTTTGCACTATCCGCATCATACTTGTAATACTTGTGTTATTGTAAACAAACTTTACACCTTACGGTTGTAGCCCATAAAATCATACAACCGCTTGACTACAGTATGTTCTCTTTCCATTTCTAATCATCAGAACTAAGTCTTGATATTCAAAATACAACAGGGTGCAACTGCTGCGACATGGTACATGTTGTCATTTGGCATGACATTATTTAGTCGAGTGACCACATTGGGTGGGGTTGGGAATATATCATGGAAGGTGCTTGAATTATACTTTATGCATGCTTGTTTGTGAGTCAATTCAATTTGAAAAACGAGTGAGATTCGGGTGAAGCACTATCACTAATATATTATTAGAACGGAATAAATAATAGCAACTACATAATGTTATGGGTGTACTATGACATAAAGCTTGATTTTTTTAAGGGTGGGGGAGGGTACTAAAGATATGTCCCATGTGGACTCACCCATTAGGTCTTATGATGAGGGGAGAGCTGACCCCAACACTATAACATGTTTATTGAAATGAGTACTTGATATCATATAGAACACATTTCAGCAATGTTTTAGTATTCCAACTACGTACTGCTCTCGGTTAGAAACTCTCCTTTGTCCTTCATGGACGAGTCATCTTCAGACTAGAGGACAAAGAATATGCGCCTCCCAAAGCATTGATATCGGAATAATGCCACTTCCTCCTTGGTCCCTTAGAATAAAATGCAGTTGTTTCATAATGTTATGTCAAGGAAAATCATGAATAATCCTAGGTCAATGGACACTCGGGGCCACTTCACACACGAACCTCAAGGCCCGGGACCATTGTATTATAAGATCTCTCATTCGTCGAAGAGAGCAAGACCGTCCAAGTTCACTTCACTTCACATTAGAAGGTGAACGTGAAGATGTAAGGGCCTATAGAGATTATCATGGATGAAAAATCTGCATGGATTCCTACATGGCAGACTATGGATAATGATTCATGGTCTGCTGGAATTTGCATCATGCCCACCTTCAAGAGGTAGGCATGATGCAAACTCATGCATACCATATTAGTTAAACAATTGGTATGGCTTTTGAATGAGAGTCGAGGGCCTTCATAATCACATGGTCACGGCCCTTGGCTCATGTGTGAAGTGACCTTCATTCACGTCGGTGACAACACCGATGTTAGGTTCATTTACTTTTCATCTTTTTTGGTAGCATTAAAAAGATTCCATGGCTTTTATTAACATTCGTCATTATGATTTGAATGTTTTTGCACGCGAGACGTGTGTTTGGCCACTGTCCATTACACTCTAAACTCCGTAACATCACGCTTCTAGCAAACCAAAGTGCATGTGATATTAAAGAGTTTTTTAGTCTTAACATGAATGCATGATTAAAGAGAATTACTGTAGCATGTGACATTATGGAATAACACAAAGTCAACATTGCAATAATGATAATATTTACAATGATGACAACCTGAAGCGTGCAAGCATGTGGTTTATTTTGATGTTAGAACCCATGATAAATGGGAGGGAAACATGACAGTGTAGAGTAAGATTTGAACCAAGAACATCTGTTCCCTAGGGTTTTAGGATATAAAGAAAGGAGTGACATTAAGGAGGTTGATACTACGGAGTTTAAAGTGTATACGGAACCATTCAAAGTGGAAGCTGGCTGTCCCCCTGGGATTTAGGCTTCATTGAAACAAGCAAAGTGAATATGCTGGTTTAATTTACTCGGCTTTAATATCCTCCCGCCTAAGGTGGAGTGCCGATTAAATAATGAGGTGCAAACCATTACAGATGCTTATTTAACAGACAATATTCCAAGATTACGTGAAGAGCTTTTGAATGAATGCGGCAATGGGAATCTTGACACCTGTTACTTTGTTGGAAAGGAACATAATCATGGATCTTGCCAATGTAGGCATCCCATCACTCACTATAGACATGTTTGTGTTTCTTTATAGTACTATAATAAATTATGGAGACCATATTTGGAATTCTAGCCGAATTTTTGACCCACAAAGTCTCAGTCCATAGAAATTGCAAGTGGTAATCTAAAATAATCCATTATATAATAGGGGACGTAGAGTACAATGCTTGCTTGGCCGCTTCACCATCTACCCATCCACCTTTGTCCTCCAACCTTGGGTCGAATCTTGGTCCCCTCCCGTATCATACCTTTGTTGCAAATGTCTCCTTCACATTGGCTTGATTAGTTCCTCTAGGTTGTTGATCTCCTCCTACACTTAATTATATTAGACCTCTCCTATTTCCACAACGTCTCAAGATCCTAATGTTAAATAGATCTAAGATCTAGATCTCGCAACTCCTCCCTACATTCAACTTTCGACTCATCCTTTGGTTGTTTTCTTCCTAATGAGATCCTAGTGATGCAATTGATTCTACAATATTAGCACTATGCGTTCTAAGCATGACAACAATATGCTAGGGTATAGATCCCAATGCGATTAGGGCTCCTCCCCTTCCTCATTCGACTCAGCTTGTGCCAAAGAATCATCATCATAGCCAACAATTTCAATTAAGCATGACAATGGAATGACAAAGGGGTGGTTGAAATATGGCTCAATCTAGCCAACAAGTTGTGGGAGAAGAGAACGAATTGGTGAGATCCTCCCTCAAGATGTTGAGAGGAACTTAAGTGGTTTCTAAGTGAGAAAGGACATGATTACATTTAAAGTTAACTCTCAAATGTCGATTGCACATATAGCCCTCTTGATTGCAACATGTGTCGGACCTAAACTTGATCCTCAAACTATGGAGGGTTAGTTGCAAACCCTAAACCAAGATCTTAGAAGAACCACGCTCACATTTCATAAGAAAGTAGGTAAAGGTTATTTCTTTCTTGGTGGAGTTGAGAGGGATGCACTTCAGAATGTGTTGGTGTTGTTTCCTTACAATTCCACGTGGGGAATGTGCATGTTTCAAAGTTGGGTGCATGGGTTTAACCCCGAGAACCCTAGCAATCTAGCGTTTCCAAACAGGGGTTTCATTGCAAAACTTGGCTTATGAACACCATGACCGCCTTTATGCCATTGATGGATCATTAGGGGAGATTATTCGCATTGATACCACAAATGACACCACCAAAGATGCAACATTTTGCATCAACCTCCAAGTTAGTAGAGGGTGGGTGATTAGCATTGTTCTGGAGTTAGAGGAAAGCATTTCCACCACGGAAAGTGCTAGTAGATTACGATAATTAACCAATACAATGCAGAGCTTGCTTTAGCTGGAAACACGAAGTGAAGGAATGCAATGAAACACATAAAAGTCCAACTAAGGTTGCCAGAAACCCAATGCGAGCACATCTCACATAACACCAAGAGAGAGAGGCAAAGGTAGAGCAATAGGTCAAGACGGATTTCAACAATTCCGAAATAGGAAAAACACATAGAGGCATATATTTGATCACATATGTGACAATTTTAAGATGCATGCTCGCATGCAAAGAAAGAAGGGTACAATGCCAACACTATACAATGACTTCAGACAAGTATTCAACAATGAGAACAACTCTTGATCAACTGAGCATGCGGCTCCTGGTGCAACACATGCCAAGAAAAACATACAATTGTACACGAGGTCTGAGAAAATGGGGGGGGGGGGGGGGACTAGCATCAATGGCCGAACCCGAGTTAGTAACACATAAACAACGTCTTGTTGTCGGAACGATGAAACAAGTAGCCCATCCAACCACAGAGCAAGGTGCAGCCAACACTACAGTTGCATACATAGGAGCAACAACATACGGGGTCATGGAAGCAACAACTAACTAGGTTGTGAGTATATGAGTAGGGACAAAGGCCACTCGTGGGGTAACAACTAGATCAAACACAAAAGCAACTACTTAACTAGTTGTCGTGTAATCATAGGATGAACAATATTGATGATGCAAGTTGCAAGCGCATAGACGAGTATGTGCCTTACATATTGATGAACGACAACCCTATAGACATTGTCGGAAGAGTTGCTTCGTTGGGAGGGGATGCAGACCCACCAAGCACATAAATCACTATGGAAAGGGCTCACACAACAAATAGGAGTAGGTAGACTTTGTTGTCATTGTTGTCACCGAGGTAACCACCTAGCAGTCAAGCATTAGCAGGAAAACTCTTACCTCAAAAGGAGCTAAGACAAAAACCAAAGGTTGGTGCATGATATTGTTGGGGCATAAAGACCAATTCTGAGAAAGAAGATTTGCCAAATGAGGGAGCCTCTAAGAAAGAAGAAGGGGAAATAGAGGAAAAGGAAGATGAAGAGCCTGAAGAAGTAGAAGTCGATGTTGAAGTTGTTGAGGAAGAGGAAGAAGAAGGAGAAGGGAAGAATGCAATTGGGAGGAGCCGCATGTATTGGTCGTGATAAGGAAACAACAAGTAGGAGGGCCGAGGATGTAGAGGTTCATGTTGAGCATGAGGAGGAGAGCAATCCACCTATCGATGAATATAAGGAGACATGAGTTGTCCATGCAACTGTAGACTTGGGTTGGCAAGAAAGAGCCGTTAACTCAAAAAGAAGAAGGGGCCCAACCACTAGGCAAATAATAGCTTAGCACCTTAACTTAGGGTTTTGAATCCAAGGCCAGAAGTTAAGTGAGCTCACATAATCCTCTTCTTGAATTCTAAGTGTCGGTGGTGGTAAACCTATTGAATAAATGAAACCACATTACTTACCGCTCGTGGAACTTTTGAAAACCGTTCCCGATACACAATTTATTCCATATAATGGGAATTCCAAAAATACATACAAGAAAATAATTGCTTACATGGGATTAAATAGCCTATACCCCTATAAGATAGGTATGGCAACAACAACATTATCACTTAAACCCCTAAACCCTTTAACCTTAGGGGGGACATTGGTGAAGAACGTACACACTATGTGCAATAAACTATAGGATCTGATATATTAGTTTGAGTGGAATTTATAAATTTATTCCTTATATTGAGGTGTGCTCTAGGTGTGTGAAATTTTATTTTATGTAGTATAGCATTTGTAGAATATCAAAATATTTTATGTAGTATAGCATTAGAATTACCTAATGGCACATATAAAATACCATGGAAATAACTTGGGGTTACATTTGTAGAATCATATACCTTCCACTTCAATTATGAAGAATGGATGGACAATTGTTGATTTTTTGTGAGTAATCAAAGGGACGATAAACTCACACTTGAAATGAACACCTCAACGGATTCTCATGATCTCTAACTATGCCATAATTTTGAAATCCCCTAAATTGTGTTGGTGAGCACAAAACTTGTATTGTTTGTTATCAACATGTATTGTATCATCTGGTATTGTTTTGTTAACAACATGTACATGTAAATCATTGTTGTTGTTGAGATATTACCATGTTGCTTTCCACCGGGCTTGACTGTTCACTTTGGGGAATTCGGAGTTTTTGTTTAGATGTAAGTAATGTAGGGCAACATTAAATCAATCATTTAACAATTTATGATCACCCATGAGGGAATATACTCACAACAATTTACCATTATTTCAAACATCATGATGTCTTATTATCCATTCAAGTAGATCAATAGCTATGTTATCATAGGTATACTTATTCTAAGGGACAGTGACCTCCCCGAGCATTTAACCAAAGTGTTATGAGGTGCATATTAACGCCAAACAACTTCATCACTTTTTGTGTACCCGTTGAAATAGCTTGATGCTTATATATTGTAAATTTGGTCATCATAACCACATGTGATCATATTTCTACTTACTTTGTGTAATAAACTTTAGTGTTTGCATAGAAAGAACATATTATTTAATTAACACATGATTATTTAATAAGTAGTTAACATAAAAACATAGCACAACACAAGCATAACACAATGATTTCTTCATTTTGAGAAATGACTTTAGAATCCATTAAGTATTAACTTTCAAGACATCTCATTTTTTTTACAAATATTGCATAACATATTCAACTGCATAGTTGTGTTCCGTTATGTATTTAGTATTTGGCATGGGCATTTGTTATTTTACCTTCATGGGAAGAAACTTAGAAAATAAAAAAAAAGTTTACATCAGTACACGTAATGAATAGTGTCAGTATGAATATTGTGAATAATGTCGGTATGATTAGTGATAGTGATGCTATGAATAGTATTTTTAGTGAATAATATTGGGATTGATAGTGTTTCCTATGAATAATACTAGGATGAACAATGATTCTTATGAATAGTGTTGGGAGTATAATTCCATCCACTTTTCCGAGTATCAACCTGAATGTATGAATAGTATAAGAATATTTTTAGTTTGTTTGGGGGCCCACAAAATATAATTGACATATTCCAAGAACATGGAACCAGCCCATGTGGCTAAATAATGTTATGTGTGGTCCCTTAAGAGTTAATGGTTTTAAATGTATTTTATAATTATATATGCAAGCAACTTTGTGGTCAAAAATCTAGAAAGTATTCTATCTTTGGCATCTTATGCCACGTAGACGTGCATGTCAGCTTGGTCTTAAGTAGTCTTTTATTTTGCTAGGCAAAACGACACTCATTGTCCAAAGTAAGATATTCATTCTTAAGATCACTTGGATAGATCTCACATTCGTCCATACTCTTACTAATAATAACATAGTTTGTTTGAAGATCCCATCCCTTTTAATTCAAAAAGCTAAACTGATATAGTGAAGAAAAATACTTGTTTTGAGAGTTGATATCACCACATGACCAAAAACAAGTCAATAAACTATCATGAATTGGTTTAGTCATATGATTGACATCATCCACAAATTTTGTATTTGAGGACTTACCATGGGGGACACGGTTAAAACCTTCACCCTATGTATTTGTTGTTGATTCGCCTTGATTTACTTTCACTAGAATATACTAACTCAAAGTCTTCAATCCCTTTTACTTTTTTACTTTTTTACACAAATTGAATGAATTCCATTGCAAGAATAAAATACAACCACCAAGTGACTCGATAAAGCCGAGCCATGAGGGGACCAAGTAAAAATACCCATCTTGGGTCTTATCTTCCAAGTGAACTCCAAACAACTTATGGTAACAATGAGCCCCCATACACACCACATCAAGTGAAATTGACTAAAAACATTTTGGTAACCAACATCCAGAGATTTATCAAGTTCCTTCAAGTATGTTGCCATTCCAACCTCTCGAAGTCCACCAAAGAATACCAAGCTATGTGCGTAGCTTTTCAATTAGCCACTTTGTAGCATTAAACACTAAGTCACTTCTCTGCCTCCAAAGCAATTGACGGCGAAGACAAAATCAAACCATGTGGCACTTGCAAAGAGGTTTGTAAGGCTGCTATCAACAAGACAATGAAGGAGGGAGAACGAGCACCTCACACCCCAAGTGCCAATCTTTGATGAGATTTGCCAAATGATGTTGGCATCATACCTCCAAACATGTTGAGCGAGTTTCAAGCACATGCCTAGACCTCTCTAGAATAGACAAGTTGATCATCTTGATCATACAACTCCGTGATGAGACCGCTAGTTGGTCTCTCTCGAATAGACCAGAAGTAGAATTTGCTCATCCTAATCTAATCTAAAATATTTCTAGAGGTAGTAGGACGGCCGTCCTCTTTCCATGTAGCCGTCTCTTGAAGATGAGCGCGCAATGTTTTACTTTTTCTTTTATGATGCTCATTTTGAGGATCAAGATGGAGACTAGCTTGACAATACTGAAGGTATTCTTGGGAGGTTTTGTCTTCTAGTCTAGAAGCTGAAGCCCTAGCAATACACAATTGTGAATAAAATCCAACAAATTTCCTTAGTCTACTAAAGAAATGAGGATTTGGTGGTTAGATCCTTCCAGTTTTTTTGGACATGTGGTTGAGCTTCATCAATTTATTTTCAAATTAACCTTAGCAATTCTAGTGAGTTGCACAAGCACTATGATGCCATCCTCTTTCAAATTATCCCATGAGTATTTTTGGCCCAGTTTGTACATAAGATTTTTTAAATTAAAAAAAAAATCAATTGAAAACTTAGCTTTAACTTGAGCCCGTGCCATTTCCTCTTGGACCCATAAGATAACTACACAAGGACAACATGTCTAACACACTTTCAACGTTAAATCTCATATAAAAAAAAATCCAATGACGATGAAAAAGAAGCGAGGTAATCAACTCTTCCCACATGACACACCATTCACTAATAAGCATAAAGAATCAAGATTCCAAAATCTCCTCCTTCCACGGCTTTAGTCCTTGACCATTGCCAACTAATGTGTCTTTTCCATGATAAGGTTCAAGACTTTGGGGTGAAAGCACATGAACACTCTACCCCTTCCGACTATGGTTCTCCTATCTTCCTCATCATTCCTAGGACTAGTTTCTAATGACCATCGGTGCTACCGAGTAGCATTGAGAGATGTTAGGACACATGAATCGCCCATGTCCACATATGATGGAACAAAACCCAACATTATTGGTGAGTATGGGGAAGAACGATCATCAAGTGCATCTACAAACACCTCAAGTTCCTCATCCAATGTGCTTAATAGCCAAATCCACCTAAACAACGTAGGCAAACTAGAGCGGAGGTGAAGATTGAAGGGAATCATGTATCTACGAAGAAGGCATTGGAGGGATGTGAGAAAGATGAATCATTGCCTCACAAGTACATAGTGTGGCAGTGATAGTTGGACATCTTGAGATTGCAACTTTGTTGGCGAAGAATGTTGAGTTTCTGGTACGAAATCCTAAACTTGGTCATCATTTTTGGTATCCATTGTCAAGAAGTACGTGGTGTGTGTCCAAAAGCACTAGGCTTCTTGTAATGGTAGTCATTAAGTGGTGTGCATGTTTCTAACTATCAATGTTTCCTTTTAGATTCATTGGAACCAATTGCTACAACTTTAAACTTTCTATGTCCTCCTCTAAACTAGCACGATTAATTTCCGCTATGAGCTCTCAACACTTTAACTGAAACCTCTCCACATTTTGTATGGTACCCTCAATCCTTTTACATCTATGCTCATACCAAATTTCAAGATTGAGTATTTAAACTACAATCCTTGATGATGTATTTTTCACAAGCTAACATTCGGTCTCTAAACTCTTAATCAAGACGTAGTTACATTAGAGGCCATATCTCTCAAATGGTAAATCCCCTTGCCTCAAGGTTTTCATTAAAATAGGATAAGATATAAAAGAAATCCCACTAAAGAATTCGTTACCAAAATCACAAATATCGCTAAGAACCAAGCTATCAAAGCTGAGTCATTGGGCTAACATAGTTTCTAAAGACCTAGTTACATTAGAGGCCATATCTCTCATTCAATAAATCCCCTTGCATTAAGAGTTTGACCAAAAATATTATTAGGTAGATAGAAAACTCTAAAATTAAGTTATCAAAAATGCAAATGTCTTTTAGAACCAAGTCGTCAAAGTTGATTCACTTAACTACCATAGTCTCCAGACCCCCATCTTCGACGCTCCATATCTCCATAAGGAATAATGCTCTCAAATTTGCACAACATTAACATATCCTTTCAAAAACAAACTCTCCAAATCTTGCACTGAGATGTCACTCGCATCATGCACAATCCACTAAACAGTCAGACCAAAAAAATTCCACTCTATAAATCAAATTAAAAGATACAATCATTGCATTTATTGCATCCTCTCACTCTCCCAAGTCACCTCCACACTCTCAAGTACTCCAAGCACTAGGAAACATTTATAAGCACCCTCAAAATACAAACATTATAATTAAATCCCTTGATAGTCCTCACACATTACATCAAAGCACGCAACACCTTCATAATATTATTCCCCCTTTGTCCTTCTTGGCAAGCTCTAATGGTAAGCATGAAGACGATGATTCGGCCGCTATCACTATTGTCATTTCCCCTCTAACCTACCCTTGTCTTAGACCATTTTGACCAATAGCAACCCTTAAAGGTCAGGGCTAGGGTTTACTGCCGTTGCTCCTCTAACATGCCTTTCCATTAGCAAGCCCTAAGGGTTAGGGTCAAGGCTCGATTGCCATTGACACTGCCATTGCACGCCCCAACTGACCCTCTCTACCCACCCTTATGGTTCTTACCCAAGAGTACTACCAATCAACCGGTTCTTAACTAACTAAGAACAAACACATTAAGTAAAAGAACACCACATTGACATAAATTTACTACATGTTTAAAATACCACAAAATACACATATAGTGAAGTTTAAGCACTAGAGCACTTACACATGCAAGATCATAATTCACACATCAAAACAATATGCACACAACTTGCTTCGTAGCATGAACTTTATTCATTCAAAACATGCACACATGGAAATGGTGATAAAACGTATGTGTTAAAAAACACAATTGCATGCATACATGTAGTATTAGAACACAACCAACCAACACCAACCACAAAGTTTGTTTAAGGTTTACACATTCAATTTTGAATGTCATTTGTTCAAGTTCAAGTGGCTTAAACTACCCAATACATAACATCTAACTTTGTGTGCTCAAGTCTACACCTAGTGATTTAGGTCTGAAGACCTCAAGTGCCATTGATGATCCTCCAAGGTCACTACCTTTAGAACTTTCCTAAATTTTCTTTATGGCTAGCAAATATCTAGCCATAACCTTGGCACTCACAAATGTGGACTTTAGGTCAGATGCCACACAGTCAATGCTCTCAACACTAACTCTAGATCCAATAAGTGGAGGCAATGGTTAGTGGGAGTCATCAAGGGGGGTAAGATCTTGGGTTTCAACTTCTATTAAGCTCTCTAGAGTTTGTTGGGAGTCAGAAACAAAATCTAGGTCAATCACATGCATGCGATTTTTGGATTCAAGGTTGGGTTCAACTAGTGGTAGAACATATACATCCGAAGAAATTCTATTGAGTGCCTTAAGATTGCAGTGAATCTCGCATCTACTCTCAACATCAAAGAATTGGAAGGGCTAGTCTACAATATGAATATTCTCAAGTAGTGGTATAAGTTTGGCATAGGTGTCGCTCTCATCATACTCAAAAGGTCCAATAAATTTTGGACTAGCATTGGAATCAATAAGTGAGAACAATTTCAACTATAAAGACATTGCAAACATTGTTTGTGATCAACAACTTCACAAGAGCCCTAAACCTGGAGTCACTCACACGAACACTTCTTATTGACGTCACCCCCTTTCTCTACATTGACAACTAACCCCAAAAAATGTGAGAAATCGTAATGAAATCAAAACCCTTAAACTCTACCCATCTACGAAGCAAGCAAAGAATGGAAATTAGGAAAGATGTATCTTGGGATGGGTACACCTTAGGAGTGCAGTTATTTGCGTGCACCTACTCCTAAACCTTGATCACTCAACCATCAACATTCGCCAAGTTCGAAAGAAGGTAAAAAGTTTGCATAGACATGAAAACTTTGGAGAACTCCCACAAACCCCAAATGGGAACTCACAAAGCCAAACAAAATGCCCAAACCCGTCGGAACACCTTTATGTATCTAACTCGATGGATTACGTCCAACTGCAAATATACATCCATGAGATGTCACCTAACGGCGCTCATCCATAGTGTGGGCCCTATTATATATTATTTAATTCACCATCTTGCTAAACCCTATGGTATGTTAGTTTTAGAATTTCTCTAACATGATCAAATTGTAAGCGACTTGATTTATCTACACCATGGAGTTTAATATCTGACTTGGCCTTTGTTACAAGTACATGTTTTATAATTTGTAGGTTGCAACTTTTAAGTTGACTCTAGTATCCTCGGCTATCACCACATCTTAGAAGTCTACTCCATAGAGAATTTTTGTTAGAAGAACCTCAATAATAAGGACGATTTGATTTTGGTAAAGAATTAGACAAAGTACAAAGCAATCAAAGGACATAAGGAGTGAGTACTTAGGGGGTCACTCTCATATTTTTTTAAACTGTGTGAGAACAAATATAGGGTCCACTTTTAAGTTGCAACCTACTGGAGTGAACTCCAAATTTGCTAGCTCCCATGTACCCAAAGATTACCATGTATGGGCGGCCACCCTAGCAAATTCACCTTAACATGCCTTTGTTCAACTACATTGTTTGACCTCGTCTCCATCATGCTCGTTTGGGGACTCCTTTGTGTTCAGGCTAGGGCGAAACAACCCGTACATTGGTTCCTTGGAGGCAAGGGTTTAGGCATCCAACAAGGAACGAGTGTATGGGTTCGTTCGCCCAAATCTTCATGTTAATAGCTATGTCGTTCTGCCTAGCATTGTGATTAACCAACTCATGCTCCTTGAGCTTACTTTGGTCGTTAATTTAAGGCGGAGCAAATGGAGTTGGGCCAACAAAAAAATGGATCAAAGCATGTAAAGGCACGAGGTTAAGCGTCAGGAGAACCGTGGGGTCTCCATGGTGGAGCTTTGGGAGAATTGATTGGATACAATGTTCAAGTTTGAAGACTTCAATGCCCTTTACCCTCAAGTTTAATATGAGTTTTGTATTTCATTTCTATATTCTTTGGATTGACGTCTTGGATTTGAACCATCCCTTCAACCGAAGAGCTAAAATCTGAGAGCCCTTCAAAATGAAACTCATATGAGGGCTTCAATCTTGAACACTGACAGGATATGTGCCCAAAATCGGTTCGGTAAGAGGACAACCAAGCTGACGTCCTACTAGCATGGCTCTCTAGACAAGTACGAATCAAATGACTTGAGTTATAGAGAGGCAACTTCGACACCGAATGGTCAATGTCTCATAGTCTACAATAGCTGTAGTAAGAGTTCCCAACAGTAAAAGTGGCCGATTTAACCTCACAGGCCCAACCATGCTCAACCTCCACTGAAGAGACACAAAATGTAGGGCTCTTATGAAGTTCTTCATTTGAAGCATCACTTTTCTATCACTGTGCCTTTAGCATCTACAGCTAAGCGAGCAAGGTGCATGTACTCTGCAGGCAATCACTTGACCACGATCCAAGTAAGGATTTGAAAACCCACTGGATTCCTACGATTAAATGATGGCATTCAGGGTGAATTACACATGTCCCATATTCACTAGCAAAAAGAGATCACATAAGAACTCTCTTGCTTGTCTCTTTTAAATACTTTACATACCAGGAAATTTGTTGTTGGTGCCACTGTGGAATATGGCGTTGCCTTGTATAATTTTAGAGTTTAGGTGATTTAAGCAAGGGCTCTGGAAACCCACAAAACGGGCAATCAACACATGATCAGACATAAAATAGGATTTCAGTGTTTAATAACAAGAATTTAATCCAATCGAACAAGAGACTGAAGGCGGAGCGCGTATCCACTGGCGCACCTGGAGAAGTCTTCAAGTAAGATTTCACCCTCAATCGCCCAAAACGGATTAACGCTGCTCGAATCCTGGCCTCTATACTCGACTACAAATGTAGTTGAATTTGGGATGGCTGAATCTTGGTTAACTGCTCCGAATTCCGAAGTAGCAATATTTACCGGAACCCCACTATGGGCTTAATTACCAGTATCCATTTCGGTCAAATCCAAAATGCCCAAGATTAGGGTTTAGTATGGAAGCCGTTGTAATGCCTCGCGTGAAGGCGCACTTGCTTGAATAGTAGCTCCCAACTCCTTGTACGAAGACATCAAGCAGAGTCTTCA
The DNA here is from genome assembly GCA_950295325.1 of Polytrichum commune. Taxonomy (NCBI): domain Eukaryota; kingdom Viridiplantae; phylum Streptophyta; class Polytrichopsida; order Polytrichales; family Polytrichaceae; genus Polytrichum; species Polytrichum commune. Next base: position 8,119,376 of record OX485806.1, on the reverse strand, counting down.
CACACTTACAAAGGCATGGATGTATTTACTCAAGAATCATGGCCCATCTGCCATTACATTGGTGTGCTACGCAAGAGCGTCACACAAGGCTCTCATTGCAGCCTCATCATATATTGATTGATTGATTGATTGGTGAGATGCCGACTATTTGTCCATTTCGCAATACAAATGTTAATTTCGTTGGCAATTTGCAATCTCCAGAGTATACATAGCAATCGATGTTTTAACCGTCACCCTTGATAGGTGCTATGAAACATCACCCATCAACAACATGTATCAAGTATAGGAAGAGATGTAACTTACTAAGAACATGGCTGACATAAGAGTGAAAAGTTGGTGGGTTACAATTAAACAAAATTAGGGAGGCCATGCCATGCCAACGATAGGTACGGTATCATTTACCACATTCCCTACACCCAATAACACTCACAATAGCACCCACCCTTAGGGTATCGACATAAGTACATAACACATTAATATACACCCCTTGACCAAGATAGGGTCCATTTCCGACACAAGGTACTAGCACTTGTCCCATACCCAGGCTTCATAATTCGTTCTGGGTTCACATATGAGCTCACAACTATGATCAAGGTGAATTGTCTCTCATTCACACCAACACAAGCACTTGGCATTGTCTCTCCCTCTCCAGGAACTCTACATAAATATGCAAAAACAACAATTCATAATTGGGGTGTTTATGTAAACTCGTCCATAGTGGATGAAAGGGCTCTGGTAAAAATAATCCCCTACATGTTGAAGGGCATATTCCAAGTTAATCCCACACCATTTATGATATTTGGTGTCACATACACTATTGGCAAACTATCTATTTAGATGCCTAGCAGTGTCATGTCTACTAATTATCAATATGATACTATTTGTCAACAAAGTCAACATTCTAAGCGCTAACTATTTTTGTTGCATAGCACATTGGAGTTCTTGGGATAATAGTTTTAGGTTTTAGCATGCAATAGGAGGATGATATTGAGCATACTAATGCGAAGTGATGTGTTTATAATCTAGTATACATGAGGCATATAACATGACCATACTAATGGTAAGTGTCATGTGTTTACAATTTAGTATGCAAGAGTAGGATATGATTGAGCACACAAATGCCAAATGCCATGTCGTGTCCATGATGCGACACACCATGGCCAAGGTCATGTGTTGGTCATACGCATTGCACATTATGCCTACAACATCTAAAATTTGATGTGGTCCACTCCAAATAGTATCCATACCAATACAAAGTCTACACTATTTAAAAGAAAGAATGCAAAATGTAGTCATGACTAGTGTTTGGTTGGTATCGTCATCTTTTTTTTAAACCATTCAAGTATCTATTATGAGGATCTCATAATTTGTATAATATGATATAGATATTAGAGAATTTGTTGTTTTTGATGCCATTCAAGTCCATATGCCATGCAAGAACCTTCATGCCTACGTGTATTGCCCTAGTATCAATATGGTTTAGCATACACCATTTATGGTATTTAGTGTCATGTATACTATTTGCAAAGAGCCTAAACTAGATGCATGGAGGTCTCAAAGTGTCATGCCCACTACTTACCAATATGATTCCATTTATCAACATAAGTAACTTCATTAAGTGAAAAAATATCTACATTATGACATTTAGAGTAGCAGTACATTGGGATACTTTAGATGATAGTCTTGTGTTTAGTATGCAAGGGGAAGATAATTTTTAGCATTCTAAAATATACCAAGTATTTACAGTCTAGTATGCAAGAGGAAGGTATTCCTGAGCATACTCATGGCAATTGTCATTTGTGTACACTTTAGTCAATTTGTAGACCATTCTATAACACATGCATGCACCTCATAACACTACCGAACATACTCGTGCCAAAATATTAGTAGGTGCACTTGAATGCCAAGTGTCATGAGGTGACACTTATGGTCAAGTTGTTAATCATCAATGTAACCTAGCATACACCTCAAAATAGGGTAAGTGACATCATTACGCATGTGACGCTAGAGTAGAGGCGCCTATTCCCGATCCAGACCCATCGCGAAGCTATAGGGTGCCATAACTCCAACAAGCCGAAACCAATAGAGCCATGACACATGTCCCTCGTTTGAGTGCTAAATTAAGGATGAATGAATTGTTAAAATGAGTAGTTATGGCAAACTCTAGACATTAGTAATGTGTTTGGACCAACTTTTGGCTTCAAAAATTCACAGTAATTTGACTGGGATTACCATTGTGAAACCCACAGGGAAGTTCTTTGTTACAATTATTTGTGTTGGTTATTGATACCATCATGCATTCACCTATATATTGGTCCAACATTGGTCCACATCGCTCATAAAAAGAGAAGTAAAAGTCTACTCATGATCACACATGTCCATCACTGAGCCTTGGATGGAAAGGCTTCCAACATTGTTCTTGGGTAAATCAACACGCCGCTTGTCTCATCTACACCGTTTTTGGTATTTAGCGTCACTTACTCTACAACGTTGTGCTCGAACGTTTTCCTGTGCATCTCATGTTTTACCACCAAAGGTCAAACCAATTGTTTGGACACTATATAACATTAGCATCTTGACTTGGTAATAACTCACATCAACAATGAAAATGTTATAACAACGTGTAACTCCAGATAGTAAGTGACACTAAATACCATACATGGTGTAACGTTTTAGTATTGCTGCATTTAAAGCTCTAACACAAGATGGGGCATATTGTAACACAGCTAGAAATAGGTCAAGTGCATGGAAGAGGGAAACAGATCTATAAAAAACTGGTGCATTGTGGACGCTAGTTCAATGAACAATGCTGCGACTGACCATGAATTCTTAATGCCGTTGGAATACTAACTTATTAAAATCGCGGTTTCGAGGCCAAGAGAAAAGTTAAACCCAAGAAGATGCAGGTCACCTAAGAAGCCTCTCTTGAACCTGCCGACCTAACTTTGGGATTAATTAAACCCTTTTAAAACACTCATGCCGTAAATTGTAGTCTAAGCTGCTGCAGGCGTTGTACTTTTGGCCGGGCTCCTTCTTCACAGATTGCTACTACTCACCCACCTACCAGTCTCCTTCCCTCAGATTTAATCAGTACGAATGTTGAATTTTCGCCTCTCGCCATCTCGGTCTTCAAAAGAAACAAACAAACACCAAGCTCTCAAGTTCATGCACGCGACATATCCTCAAAGAGGATGGATGGCCATGTATATCCACTCGTAGTATGACCATTTTTGTGTACCTGAAAATGTTAATTAAATCACTACTAGGTACAATTGAGCCGCTCAATTGTCTCTATATATATGTAACGCATATGAAATCCCGTGACGCAAATTTACGATGCATGTGTTATCTAATCTATGGACCCGACCTCGGATGAGTGAGCTACTCTCGACGACATGGTTAATTGAGGTACCGAAGTCGTAAGTGCCTTTCGAGGATGGAAGCTTCTCCATCCACCAACAAACAAACAAACAAGGAAACAAACAAACACACACACACACGAGATCCTCGCATCGATATTCCTTGGTCGAGGGCCTCATGCATGGATTTTAACCAAAGGTCACTTCGGTGTGTGTGGTTATCGAGCCCAAGCCAATCCCACTAGAGTTTGAATGCATGCCCCCTCCATATGATCCAATGGCACGCGTTGCCGGTGGTGGTGGCTCTACAAAGCATTCGTATTCATGAACCCAACGCCAATTGAAGGGTTTAGTTTGTGGTGATAAAGTAGGATTGCACGTGAGTGTTGATAAACTCTAATAGGCACAACCCGAGAATCTCGGGTCATGTTTTTGAGATAGCATGTCCAGAGCATTATTCAGCTCATGAGATGTGCTCGTGGGCCTAGCAATAGATTCGAGAATAGAGACTTCGGATGTTGGACTCCTAGTGATTCAAATTGAATTTGGAAGTCAAGGTAGCTGAACACAACTCAGTTATGTTATGCCAAACAACCGATGTCGAAAGTGGGTTAAGTAAGAACCAAGAAAGCACACCCACTTCAAGGGCGCGTCACCACGTAAAAAGTGATCCTAGGTCATGTTGGAATGTCCAATGTAAGTGTTGGACAACAATCAGATGTTGGGTGAGAAAAAACAAACATGTGTTGTGTTTGGTAACGCATAAAGCTTTGTGTATCATGGATTTAGGCATGTTATGTCCTTGCTACTTGGACCATAAGGGTATATCTCCAATGCTACAACCACAACTCCCTCCAATTCCTACCCCAAAGAAATAATGGAGGAGAATGTGGAGTACTAGGTGAAGGAGTTTTGAAACTTTAGTGGTAGAGGCACCACCATTACGGGGGGGGGGGTTCTTTTTAATTGTTGTTGTATGCACAACATTATAATCCAAAAAATTGTATAGAATCTTGAATCTGATAAAAACACACGTGCCAACGGGGAGCACAAATCATGACTTGAGGTGGTGGTCTAGAATAATAAGCTCCAGCTAAGAGATGAACCCCTCAGGTTACTTAGGGCAACTAACAATCAAAGTATTTGCCCTACTACGGGTACTTCAACTCCACATGTAATTTTGATTGTTGGTTTGTGATGGGAGTGGTCTAATGTGATTAGCAATTGAAAATCTCACAGTCATTTCAAGTTTCACAATCAGTGTTGACGTGAATAAGAGCTTATAGTGGAGACCTACATGAACTTAAATATGTGTTAGAAGCTACTTAAATATAGTGCTTGAACGAGAAGTGTATATCATGTATCTTTATGAGGTTTGGAATACCATATGCGTGATTCCCTCTAGATGAGAAGAATGCTCTGGATATCTTCGTGCATCAATAAATGAGAGGGTGCGCAAATGAGGTGCATTAATTCAATAAAAAGCATCATGTGTGACATCAAATGAATGTTGACCTCGAAGATTGTCCTCAAAGATACTCTAGTGCAAACCCTAAAAATGTAATTGCATAAAACTTGAATTGCACGACGTGAACGAGAGAGAGAGAGGGATCATTAACACATGATCAAGACCATTGGCCCTTGAGTGTGGATGAGGGTGTATTTACATGTGCACCAAAGAAGATGGGAAGAAGACACGAGAACTACGAAGGCAAAACAAGTGTTTCTCTTTTCATGTCAAATTTTGTTAAGTGAAATTATAAAGAACCAAGTGCAAGGGATCACTTTGAGAGTGGAGGCAAGTGCATGGATGACATGATGTTAGGTTCAATGTCGGTACAACATGAAATAAGGTTCAATGTAATCTCCTTTGATTAAGGCCACATAGGGAGCACAAAGGGGAATTTTTGGGTCTAGATTTACGAGACTTTCACATATATATCTACCATTATGTGGAGTCAATGGACTTGAATGTCAATGATCCAAGGTGAACCTCAAAAAGTATTTGACCACAGTCAATGTATGTTGCATGGATGAGCCGTTGGTTGAAAGAAGGATCTAGCAATGACCATTGCTCAAACACAATAGTGTTCAAAGAGGTTATTCTTAAATTAGAAACAAGATGAAAACATTAAGAATGTTATGTCACGATTTGATATCTTGGTAGATTTTCATGGCACGATCGAGAAATATTCCTCTTATATCTCCAAGACTTGAATTAGACGCCCACCACTTGGAGATGGCCCCATCATTATTGCCGGGGTAAAAGAGGTCTACTAATAACTTGACCCCCTATTGTTTGTGGTTGATTCATGCAATTGAGGCTCCTTAAATTAATTTAGATTTTGTGATACTAATTCCAATGTTATAGTAAAAAAACAAAAAAATATATACATGATAGTAAATATTTGATTGCATTTTCACTTTCGGTACTAGTGGTGGGGTCCTAACTCAAAGAGGTGGATGTCTATCCCTGGTCTACCTACAATGTGGCCACAATAGTCTTTGGTATAAATACATCCTAACTTCCGTAATGTCACCCTCCGTAATGTCACTCCTCTGTTATACTTGGAAACCCTAGGGAACAGATGTGCTCTTTTTGGATCCCCCTCCTTGTTGTCACATTTCCCTCCCATACATAATAAGTTTTGATATTAAAACAATCCACCAAAGAATTCGAACCACATGCTCGCACACATCACATTGTTGTCTTTGTCATTATTGTTATTATGACAATGTTGACTTTTGTGTTATTCTATAATGTCACATGCTACACTAATTCTCTATTATCATACATCCACATTAACCCTACTTACCTCCTTAATATCACATGCACTTTGGTTGCCACATGCTTGATATTAGGGAAGTTAGAGTGTATATGCATCACTTCAAGGATTGTCAAACCCAAGTATTCAACAATATCTACCCAAGTAATGTCCAGGTAGATTTTTGCGCATAACAAGTCGAGATCCTAGTGTTCCAAAGCCAACTAGTTGCATCTTGACATCTTTCAGTTTTTCTTTATAAATTTGAGGCATATTCTCACAATTCCTCTAAAAAAGATGGGTAAATTTCCTGAGGTTTTGAATTTCAACTAGTTCATTTCAAAGTAACTTAGAAATGAATGTAATGAAATGCGGTCGGTTCTCTCTCCCCGCTCATTGTGCCCAAGTCCCTTAATATGTTTTTACTTGGAAGGATTAGAAGTACTTGCTTGCACACGTAGTAAAGGAGACATGGATTCCTCTTCTTTTTGTCACCTACCGTCTAATCATGAGACAAGAAACGAGCAATGAATGTAAAAGCAAGGATCATGCATGCAAGCATCTACGCATAGAATGTACACAAGGCAATTGTAGCCACAATAGTACCGTGGTGCTGCCACGAGCATATTCTTTTAGTAAGAAAGCAAACTATGTACATTGCTTAGGACCTTGCTTTTTGAGGGAATATTCCCAAAGGGTTTCCGATTTCGGGGGAATATGATTATGTGCTTTCCCTAGAGGTTATAAGTAGTATAGGGTGTTGTCATCATTCCCATAGAGACGTAACTCTTGCAATTCACTTTACCCGATGTGCACAATTTCGGTTCGGGCGGGCTTAATTTAGGCTTCACGCGAATGGGGTCCATTTTTTCCAAACAAAAAGTGTGTGGGTGGACATTCGTGTTTGTGGGGGCCCATGTCAACATTTGATTCATGAGGACGGTTGCATCTCTTCTTCTATGTCAAGAATGTTTAACAAAAGGAAAACGATGGTACATTCTTCAACCACTTCAACCCTCCATTTACAAGGAATAATATTTGTTGAGATATTGGGAATCAAATTCATGGTAGTACGAATATGGTACATGTTGCTGAAGGTTCGTTTCAAATTGGACAATTCCCTTCCTTGCATGACAAATTGGACAGTTGGGAGGGAAAGTAGGAAAGCGAGAGCTTAGTCCATTCTTAAAATTGGAAAAGGTGAAGGATTGTGTGGCTAAAGAATGATATTAAAAGGAAAATAATAACATAAGGGACCCGTGCCATGACAAAGGTGAAATATTCTCTAATCCACCTTTCACACTTCTTATTGTAGTTTACCATTTGAAGCCATGTGTTGTTATTGTTATATTACTACTCTCATTGTCTACCAAGTGAGTCAAGTCATGGTCTTTTCTCCCCTCCACGTCTAGAGCCGATTTTTTAGATTTATATAAATCCATATCATATTGGAACCTCTAACAATAGAATCAACCCTTCAAGGTCTAAACTTCTTATGCCCCCTTCCCACCTGACTTTAGCTAAGATTAAAAGTTGGTTCTAACAACCCAGCCTTCACACCATTGACATTATCTAGTGCCGAGCCTAGTTGGCAAATGATGTGGCATGGCTTAAAAGTGGAGGTTGTAAGCCTCAAGCACCGACCCTCCCATCGGTACCTGAACATGAGGCAAGAATATAGGATCTTCAAAAGTGTCGCCTCCTGCCCTTGTGATTGGTTACTTTTTAGTCTTAGCTATGAGGGCACGAGGAGGTCCATTAACAAAAACCGATGGTAAGATAGATGAGTAATAAGGCATTTGGGGATGGGACAAAAACTACCCAACATTCATTGCTTGGTAGATAAAACAATGAACATGTGTGAAAGCTACTTAACTAAAACCTACTTGAAAATCTCCGGAGCAAGTTCTTTTAGGTGCATTGGGATAGCTAGATGCCTCCGCTATAACCAAGGGAGTTTTACCTAGTTTTTAGGAAATACTTTGGTTATTAGCTAAAGTAACGTGGGAAGGGGGCATTATCAAGGTTCCTCCCAACTTCGGTTTGTGATGGATTCATCCGAAATGGTCCATGTAAATTAGTTTATGGTCTTTTATGCTGATTTTGGAGTAAGCTCATATAAAGAAAATAGTTTCGTAATAATCAGTGAAGCAACAACACAACTTGGATTGAAAATTGGATCTCCCATGATTTTGTTATGATTATTAAAAGTGTAGGTTTGTTGGTTCCTTAACTAAATACATAGGTCCTCCTTGTCATGTTCATTATTGAGTGTGATTTAGTTATTATGCTTTGATGATGTAATTCAATATATTTTGAGCATGTGTCTTTATGGTGCACTTTGATCCTCACCTAACTACACACCAATCAATCATATGGGTTTGATTGAGAGAAATACATGAATAACACCCGCATACCTTACGTCATAGTTCAAAGAGATCTTGGATAAAGATCATTTACAAGGGTTGGAAGGTCAAGTTTGGGGAAGGATTTCCATTTGTGTGAAATTTTTATCTGACAAGGCAATCAAAATGAAATGAAACTGATTTTAAAATCCGGGAAGTAAAAACTATTGAAGGGAGTGCAAGTAGATCATGATGGTTTCAAACCATGTAATGCTCTAGAGTGGCAAAGTGCAGTAACCTTCATGAGATTGAGGTTAATGTCCACTTGATGCTCAGGGAGGTCACTCTATACGATTTTCTTACACCACGTACGATTGAGGGTTATTTGTGTGAAGGCTATTTGCCTCCACTCATAACATGGTTTAAAAGCTCTCTATAATTACTTGATTATCTAGAATGACATGTTTTATCCCCCCCCCCTCATTATTTATATTGCCAATGTTATTGTATTTTTTGGTAGTCTATGTTCGTTATAAATAAATAATAATAATTCAAAAGTAGACACATTGGAAAAGTGGTGCAAATAGCATGGAAATAAAATTACATGATTCATACATACCATTGCAAAACCATACAAGTGCAACACTTTAGAAAGACGCAATATACAACTACAACAACATGAGGCAAATCATTCCACGAGTATAACATGAATGGAAAAATGCAACAAGAAAATTAAGCATAATTTTTAAAACTGCTTACAAGTCTACAAATTTAGGGTTTAATATCACATTACCATCATGCATCACAAAAGAAGGCTTGGAGTAAAAACACAACAAGAGTGAACGTGTGTTTACAAACACAACACCCACTCATGGCAGTCTAGTCGCAATGCGTTGTCAACCTATATATTGCGTTTGGTGACAAACTTGGACAATTGCCTTGCATCATTCCATTTCCATTCTTTTTGGACATATGATGCTATAATTTCATCCAAATGTCGTGCAACAAGCATGCAAAACTAATCCTACCCGACATAATTCCTAAGGTCCTTATCTCAAACCCCTATATTATTAAAAGGTCCGCATTTAAAGTTTATCTACCTTACTTGTAATGGAATTATACAATTTTTATGGTCCTTAAATTATGTGGAAGTCTTTTATAAATTTTTTGTCAAAAGAATTTAATCCTCCCCATACTTGGTCGCACCTCGTTTTAAAATGCACTAAGTGACCTACATGGCACTTGATGATCCAATTAAAAGAAAGACTTGAGACTCCCTAGAAGTTCATTCTCAAATAATGATGGTAACTTATCTCTAGTGGGATTTTATAAGGGATATTCCAACACGAAATGTGACTCATTTTCAACTACACGATATGAGCAAAAGTGACATAGTCTAGTCTTTCTAGAGATAGGATAGTTGACCATCGTCTAGTTTCCATGACAAGTCTATGGTTCAAGTTGCAGTTTGCAACAATGATCTCACATTGTTTTGGACCATGAGTCTTGGGGTTAATGTTGAATCATTTGCATAATTTTGAACTTTATTTTGCTAGGCCTAGGGTTGTGTGAGTCGTGATGACCACTTAATCCATTCAAAGTGGATAAACATGTCATTGTTCAACAAGGGTCGGGGTGGTTAGCCAAATACTTTGATCAAACACAATCACGGTCAAATCAACAACGTAACTCACGTCCTGATCACACCAACCTTTCCAACCGGTTCCGACCGTGAAACCATTGAGGATTATGTTGAGAAATAGATGTTGGCCCACCACTTTCCACACTATTACAACCAGCGATGCCAATGGATGGATTCCAACATAAGAGGCGAGTGTGATCAACCCCTCATTCACTTATCGAACTCAAAGCTCCGTCGGGGCGAGCATGTGGCCCATGCATACTCCTCGGTTGTCGACATGAGCTTGCTCATTAAAGTGTAACCATGGGCACATGTGACAAGGGGAGGACAAGCGTCTCGTCATTCAATATTACTTCCGTACACCTTCCTAAATGTTGGAAACTATTGACATGTTGGGAAATGGGTACCCTCTATCCATAGACCTTACAAGTATACGGGCCAAAGGGCGGCTTTGAACACTGTCAGAGGAGGGCCGGAATGGAACAACCACCGAGCGGAAGTAATAGGGGTACACACGATAAACTCCCGACGCCACTCCAATGGGTGAAAGGCAAACTTTTGACACGTTCAATGAATCCAACGCGAAGGGCGACTTATTATTGTGTGGCATGGTTTCAAAAGGCCGGCCTCCGCCCTTAGCATGAGGTGGGTGGGTACCAAGTCAAAGGATTCCCGACTCATGACTTGGGAAAGAAGGGAACATTTTTGGTGGTACGGGGACCCCAACCTAGCTTAGACCAACACCACATGCATCACATTGTCTTCCATGCATTTCAATGTACTCATGCATGCCTATCTCTCCGTCACCCAACTTATCCTCCCCGTAATAACCTTCCAAAGAATAACAATGAACTAACACTCCAAAAAATATTGCACAATGAGTACATATTGATTGTGGGGATGTGCGTTGTCTTGACACTTGGTTTCCATCTTGGTTTTTGGACATTTGCCAACCAAACTTTGGATGTCTATCTTCCCGTCATCCAATTTATCCTCCCCGTAATAACCATCGAAAGAATAATAATAAACTAACACTCCAAACCAAAAACAATACCATCAAATACTGCATAATGAGTATATATTGATTTTGAGAATGCGACCTGCCTTGACACTTGGTTTTCATGTTGGTTTTTGGACATCTACCAACCAAACTTTGGATGCCTATTTTTCCTTCATCCAACTTATCCTTCCCTTAATAACCTTTGAAAGAATAATTAACTAACACTCCAACCAAAATCAATACCATAAAATATTGCACAATGAGTACATCTTGTTTTTGAGAATGTGCCTTACCTTGACATTCGGTTTCCATGTTGGTTTTTGGACATATGCCAATCAAATTTTGGATGCCTATCTTCCCGTCGTCCAACTTATCCTCCCCGTAATAACCTTTGAAAGAATAATAATAAAATAACACTCCAACCAAAACCAACACCATAGAATATTGCACCATGAGAACATATTGGTTTTGAGAATGTGTCCTACCTTGACACTTGGTTTGCATGTTGGTTTTTGGACATCTGCCAATCAAACTTTGGATGCCTATCTTTCCAGCATCCAACTTATCCATCCCATAATAACCTTTGAAAGAATAATAAACTATAACTCCAACCAAAATCAACACCATAAAATATTGCACAACAAGTACATATTGATTTTGGAATTATGCCCTACCTTGACACTTGGTTTCCACGTTGGTTTTTGGACATATGCCAATCAAACTTTGAACCCTTAAGACTATAGATTTTAAGTAAGACACATTGCGGTGCGATGGAATTGCTTGACAATTGTTAAAAACAACTATCTAATTTTTAAAGTCCAAGAATAGTATTCGTGCTCAACACTTAACCCTTTAGTACTTGAGAGATCTATTTTGGGCTTGTGAATGACTCTTGGAGGCAATTTCATCCAACATGAAGATTCTAGGAAGGTCACAAAATAATATCATTGTGCTCATCATGATTTTTTCTTGTCAATGGCAATTATCCCACTCCAATATGAAAAGATGGTTGTTTACAAAACAATAAATTTAAATTAAATTAAATTAAACTCAAGCATGAACTACACTAAATATGATATGTAGTGTCACCAATTCTAATTGTCTTGCTCATTGCTAATTGTAAATTGCAGTATAGTATCACAAAATGTTAATCCAACATTATATGTCATTCCTCTTGTAAATTTTTGGGGGGATTATAGATTCACAGTGTTGCAATTACTGTCACTTACCAAGTGATTTTTCATCCAAATTACATTCATCTATGACAATATTTCATCACAAGTTGCTTGCAAGAGAAGTAGGGTTTTGGCCAATGGATGAACTCATCCATCATCCATGACAGTATTGTTCACTTATTCATAAGTGGCATCCAAAAAGTTACCATAGTGACATTAAATACCATTTGACACTAAATAGCATATGTAGTGTAGCTTTTCCCTTTGTTGATACAATATTATATAATAAGTTCATATTATTTTGATTGGAGATTGTCAATTTTTTATGAACTCCTTTTCTTACATCAAAGTGCATACCTATTTTGAATGTAATCTTGAAAGTTTGGGATATAAATTTATTGCACATATTTATCACAATTTCTTGAAATTTAATGATTCTAAATTGATTATAAACGAATCAAAGAAATGATTGAATATTGGTACAATATGGATGTGATCGTAAAATGGTTAACAACAACTTTTCTTTTAGGTACAATAACATTTGAGTTCTAGAAAGCTTACTTTTTAGACAATCTAATAAAACCACAATACTCTCCAAGGAGTTAAAGGTTAATTGACACCTCTAACACCATCTACCTCACACTGGCTCATGTCCCAACCACACCAAACTTTTAGTCCGGTTCCAGCTGTGAAATTTCCGAAAATTATGTACATAAATTGATTTTGGTCCACCACTTTTCACACTATTATAACCAAAGATGTTGACGGATGATGCCAAAAATGCCTGGTGTGATGAGCCTATCAGTCTGCAAGGCTAGATGTGTCGTTGGGCTTGAACTCGACTTACCACCAAGTTTGCCTGCGACAAAAAAGAAAAAAGGTTACTTACATTGCAACATATATATCACCTTATTTACATGATTTGACTTCAAAATTTGCTTCCAAGGTTGCAAATTTATCATGTGGGATCCCACTAGGTTGAATTTATCACAAACATATGGGTTATTAGTTTTGTAAAACATTTTGTCATCAAACTAATTCTAAACTAAACCATTACCGTTAGCCACTTCTAGATGTGTCTGTGATCTCAATCCCCCACAAAATTCATGTAAGATGAAAATGTAACCCGTTACATTATAACATAATCATCATACCTCGACTCTTGGTTGCATCATGTGGACCATGTATCGGACAATCATAGTTCGCCTTTCATTCTCGGATTTCCCATTTGTGGGGGAGTACTCATGTTGTATATATTGCGAGGTTGTGACCTTCTCATTGAGTTTCCAGGGCCATCTTGACCACACAACTATAATTTCAAAGTTTTTAACATCGTAGTCTCTTTCTTTGGAGAGAGACCATCGTCTAGTTGTTTAGTAATGATATGATGATTTTATTAAGTTGATTTGATTGTGCAAGTAGCATAAGAGGCGCCAAATTAGATTGATAGGACCCACTTCGAATGAATTAAGGTAGATGAGGCTAATGTGGGCACTTCCAGGTCCATGGAATCGTCCAACCGATGGATTCAAGCATTCGAAGCTTGAGCACGTTATCAATTACGAATCATGACCAAAGTATTTGAAAGCGTTGAAATCGGAGTTCAGGAAGGTGTTGATCTAGGCTTCAAAATCAAGATTCTCTACTTCCCATTGTGGTGTTATAGGGGGAACCTCTTTTATCATTCAATGGTATGTAAGTGGACAACATTATTAGCACATTCTACATTATCATTTTCTAATAAAAAACAAGTGTAATGCCAATATTTGGATGTGTCATGTCTCTAAAGTGGTCACATGTAAGATAAAATGAATGCCAATTTGTTTTTTATATTATAGACTACCCACATTACAAGTTTGTCGGCACCTTACAACCACATGATGCCTCCTAATTTGCCCACCTTGGGTACAACAATTAAGTGTGTCATAGCTCAGTGGATAGTTGTCCTTGTAATGAAGGATGGTGGGTGTAGTTTGACTTTTGCCAAGATGACTAACCCAAATATCATCAAGACAATGGCTAAATCACCACGTATTACTCACCCATTGAATTAAAGAAAGTGTATTGCCTATTAGGAGCCACAAATAAGTGTCCAGTTAAGGAAGCTAACCGGATAAGCCTCATCTACCTTACGGCACAAAATGCACCGGTCTTTCTTGCCATAGTCACTAATATACGAACAATAACCATTTTATTTGACCAAGGCTGGATACCTTGCTCTTTGATTTAGGGCCTTTGCCACTTGTACATGAGATGACCATGCAAACAAGCACAATTTAACACATAGACCCAAAATTAAATTGAGTTGATTCGATTATGGAATTATCATCATAGACTCTAAATTAGGGTAGTGAAATTAAAATGGGATGTATAATGACCATACATGTGAAAGTATGGGGGGGGGGGGGGCGGGGAGGGAGCAAAACTTCTTTTTATTGTATTCCCTTAGATTGGTGTGGTGCCAGTATAGAGTAAGACATGTATCTTAGTCCATTTTGATATCATATTGAACAATCGTTAGAAATTTGTTATATCAACCCTCTACTAGCCTTTCGTCCATTGGGGATCTAGGGGTTATCATGCCTTGAGGCTATACAAATTATCTTATTGGAATGCCCCTACTCCTTAAAGTGGTGCTATGTTATTACATAATTTATATTGACGATGGTCACATGCTACCGGTTACTACTGTAGTAATGGCTATTAGTTACTAAGTATACTGTGTACTCCCTGCAAGAGGTGAAGTAGTTTCCTATCTAATGTTGTCCTTAGGGCGTGGCCAAGGATATTGTCTCCATAGTTCTCCTTCTTATTATTATTGGAATGCAATTGAGAGGAATTAACCATTAGCCTATGGAAGGCAAGGTTTTACTATATCTCCTTCACCTTGGTAAGATCGATGGGAGCAATATCAAGGAGCAAAACATCTACACTCACATAAAATAATTAGGTTGCCTTTATGAATAAATTGCCTCATTAGCCTATGCAAAATACCCTTAGGTCAAAATCAAATCATAAGAACTTATAACTTCATTTGTTTATCTAGATGGCAACCACAATAACCAAACTACTGAATTTTGTTACTGTGGTAGTGAATGACCGAAATAGTGTGGAGTGTTGATAAATTAGTGTGGGGCTACCCAATTGCACATTTCAGTGTAATGAGCTCCCCCATTTCAGTATATAGGTTGAGAACATGGACTAGCCTTTTGTCTTCTAAGGACATCCGACATTTAGGGCTCGAGGCTATTCTAACCGGGGGTTGGTCAAAGTGGTTCGGTGTTCCCACTCAAGTTGTGGTTTCTTTGGCGGCCTTTCATGTCCTTGGCTCATACTTCGAAACAAATTTGAGTGAGGCATGCCTTATTGTTGTTGTTGTTGTTGTTCAATGTTGAGTACACCTTGGCATTGAGTCGGGAGTCAATCTCACCTTTTCTTGGGCAAGCCCACCGACCTTGGTTTGTGGGCTTGGCTTACTAAGTCCTAGAAAGAGTCTCGCTTGAAACCCTAAACGCCTTGCCGTTTCATAATTATTTTCAGGTCTCGCTTGAAACCCTAAACACCTCGCCATTTCATAATTCTTTTCAGGTCTCACTTGACACCCTAAACGCCTCGTCGTTTCATAATTCTTTTCGGGTCTTGCTTGAAACCCTAAACGCCTTGCCGTTTCATAATTATTTTTGGGTCTTGCATGAAACCCTAAATGCCTTACCGTTTCATAATTCTTTTCGGGTCTCGCTTGAAACCCTACATGCCTTGCCATTTCATAATACTTTTCGGGTCTTATACCGTGAAGGCAACCTTGTTGTGAAATCAAATAGGTTATGAGTGTAAGCCATTGCAATTGAAATGCATGGTTTGACGTTTCAAATAGTTTTCATGTGCACTTTGTACTCAACATGGATGTGAATTTAAGCTACATTGAATTGTCATGCTTGGGGGCCCCTTGCTAAAAAGGGACCGGAGTTTCTATCTATCTATCTATCTCATGCTTGTGTGGGTTACCATTTGGAGTTATGTGTTGCTATAAATTTTTACCGACATTATTTTTTTCTACCAACTAAGTTATGTCATGTCCTTCGGTGTGCGTACTAACTACTTATGTTATTTGGGTAAAAAATGATACTCTCTGATAAACTGTTATGGCAATGCGTAACTCCAAATGGTAACCCACACTAATAGGCTAATTTAGTATAGTTAAATTGTTTCCAACAACGTTTGGATTGCCTTTTGGTTAAGTAGTCAAGCAATCTCAATTTTCAAAGACTAAAGTGAACAAAGAGTTAACACATGGCACAAAAATGACAATCGCTTGCTAGGCATCACGGGGTCTACTACAATGGGAAATCTACAACATCTCAACACCACAAGAAACCATATTTATGCTCTGAAGCAACCCTTACTAGTTCAAGAGTGGAGTCCTTTCCACCTCATATGAAATAAATTGTACTATCTTTGCCTCAAGGATTTTATTTAATGAAATACTAAATGTATGGTCAGGTTGACCGAGTAAGCATAACAAGTAAATTTTGTTTTCTTTGTAGTACTTTACTAGATTGACAACACATGGTTTTGTGACAACTTTGACAATTTGGATCCTAAACTATATTATGTCATTGTCTTATATGTTTTGGAACTTGAATTCTTTTAACTTGAAATTATGTATTCTTGTAACTTATGGAGGTTTTTGGAACATTGCAACCATATGGATGTGGTCTAAACAAAACAATACACACCATTGTAGAAAGTTAAACTAGAATTAAATTGTTTGCCAATTATATATATATGTTTTGTTCTTGAGACAAAATGCCAATGAGTCGACGTTATAAATGAATTACATTGATATACATCTCACAAGCACTTTGTCAACACTGTCACATATGGTTGTATTTCATGTTCCTTTGAACATACATGTACCGAGTAGAGCTCACCCCTAAAAGGGGCATTAGCATGCATGCAAAGGGACTCTTCACTCACATGTGTTCTCAAGGGAGTTGGCGTTTATATTTATTCAAATTTATGGATGCCTTCCAAGGGGTTGGGATTCGTGGTGGCTCCGTAAACTCTTTCATCATGGATGAAAGGGGTGACAATAAATACAACCCCCTTATAAAGTTGAAGGCCGATTCATTCCAACTAGACTTGACTAGACTAATCTAGAGTGTTTGATGACATTTCAAATTTGATTAATTTTAAAAGGCTATACAACAGGTCATTGCATTTTCGCCTTCCTAATAGATGAGTTAATGAAGACCCCACGAATCCGGGTTGAATGCAGCTTCATTCCATACAAAACATCTTATTAGAGCCGAGTACCTAACGTATACATGTGTTTAATGACATTTCTTCATTAGACCCCTATATTTGATTGGTGTGTGACGTGGTGAGGATCAAAGAACAAACACCCTAAAAAAACACATGTTTGGAAGGGATTGGACTACGTCTTCGTATTTGAAGTAACTACTCCACAATCAATAATGACACAATTAGAAGGACCCTATGTATTCTTTTAAGAAATCAACAAACGTGCGCATGTTTATGATAACCACAAGCGTACAAGGATAGTCTTGATTTTTGCTAATGGAACACAAGTTTCATTGCATGAATATAATCGGTAGAGGTTGGAGAACATGACAAGCGAACCAATTAAGGCCCAATTAAGAGTACGATGAACAAGTGCATTGGTTAAGAATTCCAGGGGAATGGACCAATACGATTGGCTATGTAATAGGTTCTCCACCGGCCAGGGTTTACACTACGGTCAAGACTTCTCCGGTGGAAAACCTCAAGCATAGATGTAAAAATGCCATGGTTGTCAACATGGTAACGTTTTTTTGTTGGGGGAGTTCTCCGGAGATCAAGTTTCTTGGGCAACCTCGAACCCTTGGACAAGAAACTTGGCCTCCGGAAAACTCTAACTTGAGGCAGTCTTTCCAACTTATCTGCTACACCAAACCTTGTCTTGGGCTGAAATCCTTGACCGACAAGTGCACTCCTTCACTGTAGTCTAAACTGGCCCCGAGACCCCAAATACCTTACACTTACAAGGGCTACAAAACGATCTCTCTCTCCATGCAACGTTTCATTTGTTGCAGTGGGGATGCAGAGTGTTCAGAAGCCATCACCGACATTGCGCAACTGGTACGCCTGTGCACGAAACTGCAAAGGCTTTTGGATTCCCATATTCCCACGTCTGAACACTCGCGCACGACAGACAGAGGCGCCCGAGAATAATATTATAAGCTCCTCCTCCTCTTGAAAGGCCAGAAGATAAGACTACCTTACTGATCAGATCTCACGACTGTTTCGGAAGTCTTTTGAAACTGCCCATCACTTCATTGGTTCGATTGTTATCCACACTTTGCCAAAGTGAAATGAAAAGAAAAGAAAAGAAGTAAAAAAACCATTAAAAAAACCATAAAATAAAATAAAGTTCGGTACTTGGTTTCACAGTAGCTTTCAACTCCTACAAGTCTTCGAGAGCACATGAGGGGTGAAGCATTTCTTAAGTCGCGTTACGAAATAACAAATCTAAGGGTTTCTTGAGAAGTGTTCACCAAAAAAACATTTTAAAATTATTTGAAATAATTATTTGTGTTTTTTTTAAACCATTTGATCTAAAACTAAACTATTCATGCTCTTGAATAGTTCATTATGTTTTCACTTTCCAAATGGATGAGTTTATGTAAACACCCATGATTCCCTGGACAAGGAAGCATGTGCCGTTGCTTGCAAACCTACATGGTTAAGCAATACCAAAGCTTAATATCGAAAGGCCAATCATATCACAAGGTTAGGGCATCTCCACTACAACCATCATATCTCCCTCAACAATAGTTTAAAGAGAGCAACGGTAATGAGAATTGCATTTGAACTCGCAAACAAATTTGGCACAAGGCAAATTAAATCCTCACTTGGCCATACCTTTACATGACATGTACACTTCCATGGTGACTAGCTAAGTGCACCATCCACCACACGAGATGTGGCAATCATTAGAAATCCACAATCAATCCTAAACAAAGAATACATAATAACAAAATCAACGCAACCAAAACTGTTCATGCTAAGCGGATGGATTGTATGTAAGTCACTTATGTTATGTGTGCTCATAAGATGATGGTTACACCTTTTGTATACATGTCAAATCGAGTTTTCAATTCATGTATACAAGTAAAAGAAAGGTGAATATGATGTTGCTTTATTTCCGAGTTGGGCTAAGTCTATATGTAGTGTCCAAATGGGCATTACAAGAATTAGAGGGCTCTTGACGACAACTGCCTCCTTTCGAAGGTGGAACACCTTGAACAAGCTTGGACAAGCTGGCCGGCATCTATCCCCCTCAAGGGCATGCCCCTAGGTTTCCACATGGTTGGTTAAAGTAATTGGTTCACCTAGATACCCCACTATGATTGGGTGGATCATAGGAGGTAGGGCGCATCAGAAATCGATTGTTGGGAAGTTCACCCGTCCAAGTACTACTTTGGACGGCTTACCCTTAGAATTTCCATGGGGTCCGGGTTAAGGCCTTGGTTTTAGCCACCCTTTCATGTAAACATTCATAATTCTATTCCAAAGCCATAGCATATCCTTCAAAACTTATAATATGATATTTGAGGGCTTGGGACGAGAGTCCCAACCTTATTTTGACTTGGTGCCATCCTTCCATCCCACATGTTCCCATGCCTTTCTCTCAAATCTCGAAAAAGTAAGGCACCAAACTTTGGGTGCTTTAGAGTTATCCGTAAAGTAAAGCAGATGAAACCATGGGTTTAGTCCGAAACTACGAATTCAAAAGTATTAACAGAAAGTCATCCAAGTTTTTGTTATTGCTTAAATTGTCATACACAACGAGTGATGTTGGGCTATTGAACACCGGATTTCTAGCTTGTCCTACTAGGATGGGTGGACCAAGCCAACCTTGCATAGGCCGGTTCAGGAACTAGGATAGCAGGTCCCATGCGCAGGTCCCTATTTTAAATCCTAAAAATTCTCTCAAAGTTTTTGTTGTGGAAAGAGGAAGTCCGAAAAGTTGCACCCAACTTTCAAAATAGGCTCCAATACATGATGAACTAACGGGATATAAATAGAAAGGTTCTCAAAGAAAGAGCAAGCCCATGGTTCTGTCCCTCTTTGAGAGACTAAAAGGATAACTCTTTTGTGTATATTCTATTTTCAAAAAAAGGAGGCATGGTATACAATAGTATAAATGTATTTGTAAGAGCTTTCCAATGGTATACTACATGATTGATTCAATGGAAAAAGGGGTCAACTATGGCCTATAGAAATTTTTGGCGTCCGAGGTGTGAACATACTCCTAGCATCCTCTCAACTGACATTGTGGGAGAGATTTTAAGTGACTGAAGGCCCTCCCAAGGACTCCCAAATGCTCAAAGCATTGTAAAAACATACATACCCATTTAATCACATACAAAGAATGATTTTAAAATACAACACACACATTTATACATGTACTTATAACTGCATCTCTATCACAACAACCATATAAGGCACCCCACGGGCACCTCCCAACACAACCACTCAAATCAAGTATAGATAGCATCCATAGTACACCTTTTAAGAGCTGAGAGCTCATCCAAGCATTGATGTGTCGAACTGGCAAACATACTTGCAAATGAAGGAAAAACATAGAACAAAGTGAAACCCCCCCCCCCCCTCTTTCCTTCCATGTCTCCAACAAACATGCACACGTTCACACTACCAATGCATCACCTTTATGATTTGCAAGGCTACCAAATGCTAACAATCTATCTGGAGTTATACGTACATTGTAAAAAGCTCTAAAAAAAATCTTTGCCCATCACAACACAATCAACAAGGCTTAAAACTTATATTTTGTAGAAAAATGGCTTGATAAAAATCAAATAAACCATAAACTTTCTAACTCATTATGAAACATAAAATGGCTCTCATATGCCCAAATTCTCAAGTGTAGATTTACACCAAATACTTGAAGAATCACTAGAAAATCCCTATTGTAGCCACAAACCTTCACAAACTTGCTATACATACTATACCGAAGTTGGGAAATTGATACATGTTCGTATCTTCTAACACCATGCAACAACATATACCTAAAACGAATAAGAATAGCTCGCCATAATAATGTAGCCAAGTATTGACTTGCCAACCAGTTAAACTCGTGCAACCACACCATATATTGGACTATAACAAATGCATGCAACAACAACATAATGTTGGTAGAGAATACCCTCCCATCGTGGGCTATAAATTGGACATGCAACACGCCAAGATGCACATGCTTTATCCAACTTAGACAATACACTCCCCCTTGATAGGACCCACCTTATAGAAAGAAGGCATGACACCATGTGTGCATTGTAGGGAAACCATTGCACAACACATGGCTAACATGCTCTCATTCACGCCAATTTAAGCATATTAATTTTAATATTAAAAATCTTAGCAAAGCAATTATGCTTAGCAGTTTGGGAAACGTCCCCACCATAATGTGCTCCAAAGATGCCATTTATTTAAGAGAAACATATCCTCTTATCTATTATCACCTATAGAATAGGCGTATGACCTCTATTTTTTTTTAATTCAAAATCTCATATAGTATAATGTCCTAAGATTATATTAACATATGTAACATTATGTTTTATCCAACAATGCTATCCAACATGTTGTCCAATATTGGAAAATATGAATTTCACTAGTTGGCCCAACTTGAAAACCACAACTTTATTGACCATTAGATCCTCTCATATATTGTTGCAATGAAAAGGCTTTCCTTCCCACTTCTTTGTTGTAAAGTTGGCTTCCACATGCAAGTGACAAATGAATCCAAACATCGGTGATAGTAGGCTCAAACACTATTGACATCAAGGGTGGAATGAAAGTAACAAGTTTATTGTAATGCACCTTAGGCCAATCAAGGGTTAGGGTGGATAACACAAAAATTGACACCCTACTTTATGCACAATAAATACATCTTGATTGAAAGAACATCCACCACATTAACATGAGTCTCCCGCTTATTTATGTTAAATCTAATTTTAAAGAAACATAGTAAATTCAGAAAACCGAAAGGCAAGAGCCACCAACTAAGTATGGTACTCTTGGAAGAGAATTATCTCGGTTGGGGAGGGAGGGGGGGGGGGGGGGGGGAGAGGATGGACAACTTCCAAGTCATGTGAGAGAAGTTCCCCAGACAAAAGGACCTATTGGCGCACCAAATACTAACAAAACAACCTCAAGTGTTGCTTGAATGTTTGCAAATTTCATAATTTAATTCCAAAAACTAGGTTGTGTTGATTAGGATCACCTATGAATAAACTTTTTAGAGCTTGCATACCGTGAGGGATTCAAATAAGACTGACTTAAGTGCATTAGAATCCCCTTTCAATCGCTAACAACAATCATTTAACACATTTTAATCCAATAATAACACATGTGCTCTGTGCTTAAAGTGATGGTTCTAGCAGTATCTACTTAGGATGACTTATAGACCATGAACATTATCCATAGTATGCCATGAAAAAAATCCATGTAGACATTTCGTCCACGATGATTTCTTCAGGCCTCTTAGGCTTTCACCTCCTAACTGGTGTGAAGTGAACTCGGACAATCTTGACTTTCTCTACCAATGAGACATCTTAGAATGCAAAATGGTCACGGGCCTTTAGTCTCGTGAAGGAATCCATGTAGATGTTTCATCCACAATGATTTCTTCGGGCCTCTTAGGCTTTCACCTTCTAACTGGTGTGAAGTGAACTCGGACAGTCTTGACTTTCTCGACCAATGAGACATCTTAAAATGTAAAATGGTCACATGCCTTTAGTCTCGTGAACGAATCCATGTAGACGTTTCATCCACAATGATTTCTTCGGGCCTCTTAGGCTTTCACCTCCTAACTAGTGTGAAGTGAACTTGGACAATCTTGACTTTGTCGACCAATGAGACATCTTAGAATGCAAAATGGTCACATGCCTTTAGTCTCGTGAACGAATCCATGTAGACGTTTCATCCACAATGATTTCTTCGGGCCTCTTAGGCTTTCACCTCCTAACTAGTGTGAAGTGAACTTGGACAATCTTGACTTTGTCGACCAATGAGACATCTTAGAATGCAAAATGGTCACATGCCTTTAGTCTCGTGAACGAATCCATGTAGACGTTTTGTCCACGATGATTTCTTCGGGCCTCTTAGGCTTTCACCTTCTAACTAGTGTGAAGTGAACTCGGACAGTCTTGACTTTCTCGACCAATGAGACATCTTAGAATGCAAAATGGTCACGGGCCTTTAGTCTTGTAAAGGAATCCATGTAAACGTTTCATCCACGATGATTTCTTCAAGCCTCGTAGGCTTTCACCTTCTAACTGGTGTGAAGTGAACTCGGACAGTCTTGACTTTCTCGACCAATGAGGCATCTTAGAATGCAAAATGGTCGCGGGCCTTCAGTCTCATGAAGGAATCCATGTAAACGTTTCATCCACGATGATTTCTTTGGGCCTCTTAGGCTTTCACCTCCTAACTGGTGTGAAGTGAACTTGGACAGTCTTGACTTTCTCGACCAATGAGACATCTTAGAATGCAAAATGGTCGCGGGCCTTCAGTCTCATGAAGGAATCCATGTAAACGTTTCATCCACGATGATTTCTTTGGGCCTCTTAGGCTTTCACCTCCTAACTGGTGTGAAGTGAACTCGGACAGTCTTGACTTCCTCGACCAATGAGACATCTTAGAATACAAAATGGTCACGGGCCTTTAGTCTCGTGAAGGAACCCATGTAGACGTTTCATCCACGGTGATTTCTTCGG
Source organism: Polytrichum commune (assembly GCA_950295325.1). Taxonomy (NCBI): domain Eukaryota; kingdom Viridiplantae; phylum Streptophyta; class Polytrichopsida; order Polytrichales; family Polytrichaceae; genus Polytrichum; species Polytrichum commune. The sequence goes on along the minus strand of OX485806.1, from coordinate 8,095,286 downwards.
GCCTCTTAGGCTTTCACCTCCTAACTGGTGTGAAGTGAACTCGGACAACCTCGGCCTTCTCGGACACATACAATAGATCTTAGAACGCAAAGTGGTGCCGGGCCTTCAGCCTCGTGTGTGAAGTGGCCTGGCCCCTTACCTCACCTTACCTCAAAGGATGAGGTGGCCGGTGCGGATTCCTTGTGGGTGAGGCCAGTGTGGAATCGTGAATCCGATGACGCAGCCTGAATGTCTTTTTGAATGCTTCCATCCAATCATACGTTGCGTCCCTCGGTGGTCTCAGACTTGTCACGTGCAAGCCGCCTGACACCTCAGTCTCCTCCCATGCACTATGTATGTAGCTGCTGCCTGCAGTGAGAATAAGAAGAGGAGGAGGAGGAGGAGACGAGGGACACCTCCCCCGTCTTCAATGCCCTTCAAACGTGATTTGGCCCTTCAAAATATACCTCTCTCAAAATAACCCTTCAAAACGAAACCCATCATATTGAAAATGAAGACATCACTTGAAGTCCTCGGTACAATCTGCCCGCCACAAGAACAGACAAGCGTAGGGCATTGTCACTATCAGAAGTGGAGTTAGATGGTTGATTCTTAATCCTTCACAGTATATTGGAAACATGCACCATATAATTCATGCACGAGTTTAATACGAGTTTTGTAGTTCATTCTATATTCTTGGATTGACGTCTTGGATTTGAACTAGCCCTTTAACTGAACGGCTGAAAATTGAGAGCCCTTCGAAATGAAACTCACATGAGGGCTTCACTCTTGAAGACTGACACCTCCTGGTGTCCAAGATTGAAGTCTTCGATGTCCTTCAAACCGACTTGGCCCTTCAAAATATACCTCTCTCAAAATAGCTCTTCAAAACACAACCCCAAATTGAAAATGAAGGCATCACCTGAAGTCCTCAATACAATCTGCCCGCCGCAAGAACCAACAAGCGTAGGGCATTGTCACTACAAAGAAGTGGAGTTAGACGGCTGATTCTTAATCCTTCACACTATACTGGAAACATGTACCATATAATTCATGCACACGTTTAATACAAACTTTGTAGTTCATTTCTATATTCTTGGATTGACGTCTTGGTTTTGAACCAACCCTTCAATTGAACGGCTGAAATTTGATCGCCCTTCAAAATGAAACTCACATGAGGGCTTCAATCTTGAACACTGACACCTCCCCCTCCCTCCGCCCATGCATGCAAACAAAAGGGGCGAGACCCCCTGCCGCATCTGCACACCAGTTGAAGTTGCCTTGCATTCGTTCTCTTCCTAATGGATTCCCTTGTCATACCCCATTACTCATCGCCCTTGTCCTGGACACCTGTGGGCCCCCGGGTACTCTTTGCGATTTGTGCAGTATAATTCTTCACCGTTGTGGCCATGGGTTCGAATCTGTCCCCCCTCGGCCCCATAAATATGTAACGTGCAGTCACCTTACATCTCTCATGCACACTGCATGCAGGAAAATCAAGGACACCTTCCATGTAACGCAAGCTATAAAAACGAGGGTAAAAGAAAACACCTTGTAATCTACACACAAGTTGAAGTTTGATAATCATGGAGTTATTGTGCAACGGATGGTTGTAATGGACAAGTTTTTTTTTAGTTTTTTTTCTTTCCATAATGTCTAGTGGGTCTAGTGTTCTATGCGATTAGAGTCCCATGTTTCTTCATAGATTGTCCCTCGTATCATGGCCATGCGAAGCACCCGTACCCATGCACCTCACAAATGTAAATTGTGCAATCATCAAACACCTTTCGTGGAATGCATGCATGCCAATGGAGGTGGGAAACTTGCAATCTAGGATGTAGTTCAACTTGCAAGTTTTGTTGAGGTCGTTTGTTTCCTAATCGATTTCATGTCATGATAAGGACAATCATAGAGTTATTGTGCAACGGATGGTTGTAATGGACAAGTTAAGTTTTTTTCCCAGTGTCTAGTGGGTCTAGGTGTTCAATGCGATTAGAGTCTCATATTTCTTCATAGATTGTCCCTTGTACCATGGCCATGCGAAGCACCTGTCCCCATGCACCTCACAAATGTAAATTGTGCAATCGTCAAACACCTTTCGTGGAATGCATGCATGCCAATGGAGGTGGGAAACATGCAATCTAGAATGCAGTTCAATTTGCAAGGTTCGTTGAGGCCGTTCGTTTCCTAATCAATTTCATGTCATGATAAGGGTCATAACATTACTCAACTTTCGCATCGGCTGAATCAATACAAGCTGACAACCTGCTAGCCAGGCATAGTTGCTAGGGTTATCTATCGGTTGTTAGGGTCATCTACACGCCAGAGATTTCGTAGTCGTTGTCATCTCACCCTTCCCCTTTCTCCTTTCAAAAAGGGGTGCAAGGATTCTAGACCGAGTAGCGGTGTGACGTTGACTATTGGATCTAGAGTAGTTTAGAATGTTGAACAACACAGTCCAATCACTTTTACACACGTGTCATTCTCGTGCCCGTTCTTAGATCCACAGCTACCACACATCGCTGATACCCACGTGTTGGATCAAGAGAGAGAGAAAAATAAAAAAAACCAAATGAAAGCCCGCATGTGTTGGAGCAGTGAAAGCTTGGCAGGGTGATTTTTAGTGCATGGCATACTATATGTGAACCGGGCAACATTTATTGGTGGTGGAACCGGGTACATGGTAAAATCAATATAAATTTGCGAAGAAGTAAAGGGTAGAGTCATGAGGTGATTTGAATATGACTATTTCTGTTGTGAAACGTACACTATAGCTTTTGACATTTTGTACTTGTTGGGAATATGGACACAACCCAACAACACTCGTAACACAAATTCCATATTTGAATATTCGGGAACCCGGGCTCATATGTGGGTCACCAAATTCGTACCCGTGTTGGACTGGCCTTGCTTTCTTGTCTCACCAGCTGGTCGTATTCCACTCAACAGTTACAGTGGTTTTTATGAACTGGGACCAGCAGTCGGGCCTTGAGTGTTGAGAAATGGAGTTAGAAAAAAAAAAAAAAAAAAAACAATGGGTTCCAGTTGTGTACAAACCGTGCAATAACCCTTCATAGCTATGTGTAGTAATAACTTGTGTCCTGGAATCCACTAGATGTTTGACCATGAAGTTTTGACCATGAAGTTTTGACCCAAAACATATCAAATGCGAATGTATTCGTGGCCGTACTATAATATTCGAATGGCATTCATACAAGTGACAAGGGCGGTCTTTGATATCATCGTTTACCCCTTGGTCTTTCCCACCTTGACATGGAGATGATGCCAATGTGACAAGGTTAAGCGTCTTTGAGTCTTGACTATTCGTTTTTAAGGTGAAGGGACCACCCTAGCATTCTTAAGAAACCACTACACGAAATATGATATTTAGTGTGACTTACGATTTGGAATTACGCAATGCTATCTATTTATTGTACATCTCATATTTTACCAACAAATGTTAGATTGGTAGTTTGGACATTATAGAACTTTGACAACTTTACTTGGTAAGAAAAGAGTTCAATAGTAAAAAGATATAGCACCATGTATATCCAAATAGTCAGTCACACTAAATATCATATTTGGTGTACTCGTTCTTGATTCCTATCCCAATGTAACCAATCCAAACACTCAAGCATTATAAGGTTCGACCAATGATCATCGTTGAACCCTCTCTTGAATCTTGGAGGTTCTCTACGTGAACTTTCCATTTCGAGATTCAACCTAAAAACTCATGTTGTCATAAGTATTAGAAGATTGATATCCACTTATTTGGAAGAATGTGCTTTTGTCATAGAGAGCAGGCAAGCATGATTGGTTGATATTATAACCAAAAAAATGACATTCCCTTCCTAATTTGTGATTAGTTCATATGAATTAGTGGATTCTCCAATGCCAATTATGTTTTTGAAGGTATTTGTAATGTAGATTTTGATCACAAACAAACCCTAGAGAACACTCATGGAAGACTTCAAAGGTGGATTATGTATCATCTAGGTGTTCCAAATGAATGTAGTTAGGACACACATAACCTTATTTCATATTATTTGGGATTGAAACTGATAATTCACACAATTATTTGGGTATAAGGGTTTCAAGTCTCTCAACAACAATATGTGCATTCGTGGTAGTCTCTCAATCACACAATATTATCCCATGCAATGGTTTGGCGGTAAATTCATTTGATTCCGATCTAGTGCGGTGCGCATGCATAGGCACAACCATTGTCAACAGTCTTGCATGTAGTATCCCATTTTTGTCTCTTTACCAAAGCCAAAGGCACTTTGGTGTCATCGATAGTCTTGTATTGATTGGCTTCTTAAATTTACCTTGAAAATGTAATGTTGTCACCCTTGTAGATTTTTCAATTCTTCTTGATTAATTCTTAATTTGATGAATTTTTCATAGTATAGTATTCTTTTTTACTTGAGCTTTGATTACAGATGAGAAGGGTCAACCACGTAAGACCATAGGCCACATCATTTCTCAAGTCAAGAGTTAATAGTTTGATTTTTAAACCAATTATAATTTAATTGCAAAATAATATTGTGCACAACATAATATTTCCAAGTGAAATAATTACCTATGATCTTTATGCCTTAGTTGCACCACATGTCAATCTAGGCATCAATGTTTTAAGACACATGTTTATAATAGACTATGGTTTTTCTCTTCCATGATAGAATGGGTATGAACAATTGGTAGTGTAAAAATAAGGTATGTGGATGAAACACCAAAGGTCAAAACTACTGAGTTTGCAAATCCGTTTCCATATGTAAGTAGCCTTGTCAACTCATGCAAAAAATGAAGAAATTTTGAATGCCACGATGACGCCTAACATTAGACTATCATAGCCAATGAATCCACTACACAATACCCTCCTCCTCCCCTCCCCCCCCCCCCGGGCCCCCTCTTGCTAATACTATTGCATTTAGGGTAGGTAGACAATGGATTTGAAATTCATCAAATTTACAAATCATGGTTTGGGTTTCTAAGTTGTGTATCAACAATGTAACTTCTTAATCTTATGGACTTGTATCTTCCCATCTAGTAAGAGTTTCGACATGAAACATTGATCTCATGTATCTCCCCAATTACTCTTGCTTTGAAAAAATGATACAAACACGACTTGCAATGTTCACTCAAGCAAAGACTCTATGAGATTCTCTCGTAAGCATTAACAACTTTGTATCCTCTTCTTTTAATTGATGTTAATTCACTTACACCATCTTATTCAACTGTCCATTCAGATTTACCTACATCTCTCACAACCACTAGGCTTAGAAGAGGGAATTAATCCTCTTGGTTTTCAGTAAAACTACTCCCATATTCAACAACCGAGAATCAATTGATTCCTCCATTTCACTCTCATTTACTCCTTAAATGCATGTCCACCATAACAAACTCTTTGGAGGACCACTATGTGAGATTACACTTTAATAGACAATATTCTTTCTACGTAGAATCTCCAGTTTGGTCCATCAAACTCAATATAGATTATTCTTCAATACATCAATTGTAGTAGAGACATGCAAATGAGAACAATCTCAATTTTTTTTCTTGAATAGAAAGATAACTTTGATAAAATAAAATAAAACATTTCCACACTCCGAATTACACAAAGTAAATTATACAAAAAACCAAGACAACGAGTACATATTCCTAGTGGTTCCTCCATTCATTCAAACAACGGTCAACATTGATTGAAGGTGAATCACTCACCCAATACACCCACTCCTTTGAGACTAACAACGAGGATTTGTGAAATTCTAAAATTCAATAAAGGTTTGGCGTCATTCAACAATCAATGGTAATCCCTTGGCAAAGGAATATTCTCCTTACTTATACCCATCAACGGTCATGTGCTTTGACCCCAAGAGTTTCATCCCTTTCTATCATCTTATGGCCTCTTTCAATCTCTCTTTTATGAATCTCAAGTTCATAGTCATATGGCTCATATGTCTGTAAAATCTTCTAGTTCATTGTAAGCATGTTTACATTGTTTTATCCTAATGAACTAGATTTAGCTTTAAAATGAACACCACATTATTGGTAGACTTTCCAAGGGCTACGTGGTAGTTTGTACACAAATATCATAGTCAAGTTTCACTTGGTTAATAAAATTGAAATTATATACAACACAACCTATTACAAAGTGGAAGAGAAAATGTTGTCATATGTGAGGATGATGATAAGCAATATGTGAAGTGTATATGAATATAGGCCATTTACTTGAACCCAAAGTTCTTTACATTTGATATGATGTATGTACTGTATGTGCTTCAATTGGACAAATGCAATTGATAAGTAGATCCATTCTAGATGGCATCACTTTCAATACGTTTAGCTTAAATCTAAAAGCTAAAACACTCATGTACAATGTGTTGAGTCTCATTACGAGCCTCTTTGACCTTTGAGGGCCAAGGTGCCAATTTGTGTGGGACTACTTGATTGACTACGATAGACTTGAGTGGCAACGGACTCTCACCAATTTGGAAAAGCTTCGGACGTTGCTTATAAAGATGTTCTTCATGAACTTGATTCAGTTTGGTATGTTAAAGGACTTATTGTCACTCATAGTAATTTGACAGCTACTTGGAAGGTTAGACTGCAGATGACCATTATTTCTTGAAAGTCCCCTCGATTGTTTTGTTTCTCACGAAGAATAAAATACAAAACAATCTATAGGTTGTATTCTATTCATGTGCAATTGAATTTGTTTCAATCCATGCTTTTGTTTTTGTTTTTGTTTTATTTATAAAAAAAAGAACGGGAGGGGGTGGGGCACTAAGGTGCCAATTGGTTCTATTTATACATAAATGAGAAATTGTAGGTGACACAAAAGCCCTACCTTGCATTGACTTATACCTTGTGATGTTTATTAATAACAACTATTGTCCATGTCCAGGTATGGCTTTTGGGACTGGTATGTGGTATCAATACACAATATCATTGAATTGATACCAAGATAATGTTACCTACGCACAAAGGTTCTTGGATGGTTCATAGTTACTAGTCCTACATTTGGTTCGAAATGTGGGTTTGGAGAACATTTTTGGCTAGTGCCTGCAAGTGATGTTCCCAATAGAACCAAGTTAATAAAAGTTGTAAATACAAGATCTCGGCCGTTAGATCGGAGGTACTATTTTGGGCAGCAAATAAAGTGGGATGCTCCTTCTTCCTTTGGACTTTGGGCTTGGCCCTTGGCAGGCTTCACATTGTGGCCGTCCAAGTCAAGAGGCCGTGGGATTTCATGGCCAAAGGTTTGGGCTTTGGGCTTGGCCTTTGGACGCTTCACACCATGCCCGACCGAAGGCTCCAATTCCTATATTTTATCGACTGTGTATTTTCAGCCCGTTTCTTTGGACTCTCAACAAAGTTTGGCCACTCAATCTCACGGCCTCTCGACTTGAATGGCCATAGTGTGAAGCGGCCCTTGATGTGTTGCTTGTTGAACAAGTCCATTCACTCGGACTCGAATGTGGAGTTTTGCCGAACCTAAACCTAAACGTAGCCTTCATGGCGGCCCAATCCGACCTACGTCAGTTGTTTTGGATGTGCTAAAATTTAGCCCTCGACAAAAGGTTTCTATCTCCACACTCATCACAAGGGAAATTGTCCAAGGAATTAAAGCTTCATGGGAAAAGGGGGCCGTTTTTAGCCACAGGCGGAAGGACAAGCGCAGCGACCTTGGAAAGGCGTTCCTCGTTGGCAGAGAGTGGAGACTGCCACGTCATCAATACTACATCCGTGCTGGATAGATGGGTATTTTAGATGTGCTAGGGGACAATCCTTCATGATTCTAGTGTGCTTGCAAAGCCAACAATTGCCAACGATGATTTGGCTAGCTAGGCCACACTCTTCCTCCATTTGTAACTCATGGAAATCACAAACACTTGAATGAGTGTTCAAGATCGAAGTCGTCAATGCCCTTCAAACGCGATTTGGCCCTTCAAAATATACCTCTCTCAAAACAACCCTTCAAAACACAACCTCAAATTGAAAATGAAGACATCATTTGAAGTTCTCAATATAATCTGCCCGCCACAAGAACCAACAAGCGTAGGGTGTTGTCACTGCCAGAAGTGGAGTTAGATGGTTGATTCTTAATTCTTCACATTGTACTGGAAACACGTACCATATAATTCATGCACAAGTTTAATATGAGTTTTGTGTTTCATTTCTATATTCGTGGATCGACGTCTTGGATTTGAACCAACCCTTCAACTAAAGGACTTAAATTTGAGAGCCCTTCAAAATGAAACTCATATGAAGGCTTCAATCTTGAATACTCACTTGAACTAGATTGTTGGCCTCGTGCAGAAGGTCCACCGCGCTATCTACAATGCTTTCATTCACTGCAATAGGTTTGAGTGGTAGAACATTCAAAAATAATTATGATAAGGTTCCTATGATGCCGTAGCATTGATATAAGATTTTAAAATGTGCTCTCTTGTTTTGTTTTGCATAGTTTCTTTAAATAAATAAAAACAAAAACAAAGGTATGTGAGTGTTATGTGGTTCTTTTTCCATGTTCTCCAACTTCTACCGATTATATTTACACAACAAGACATGTGTTACATTAGCAAATCTACACTAAAGCATTTGCAAACACCAGATCGAAAATTGGACCTCCCCTTGATTTAGTTATGGTTATTGGAAGACCATGTTTATTGATTTTTTGAACATGTATCTTTATGATGTTTGCTCTTTGATCCTCACCAAACCACACATCAATCAAATCTAGGGGTCCAATTAAGAAACAAACCACCTAAGACTTATCTACCTTAAGCTTTGTAAGAGTAGAGTCACAACTACGAAGATGTGAGTCCGATCGGAGGAAAATACTTAATAAGTTCGTCAGTGATGTAGGGCACCATGCAAGCCCTTATAGGCCAATAACACTAAAAATAATGGTCTTGTAGCGTGACCTCACAACTAGTCGTTCCAATGGGGCTAGAAACGTGTAAACAACCATTGATGTCCCCCCTCAACCATGTGCTGACTAAAACATTGTCATGAGAGTAAGGGCCGGTAACCGGCCCTTAGTATTTAGGTTGAGGAATGCAAGAAGGGTGGCATACCCCATAGTAATGGTGGCACAATCCATAAGGGATTCCCGGCCCACAAAGCATCAACATAGCTTTGAACACTATTATGGCATAGGAGGATGTCCGTAAGGAATTTTATACCACTTGATGTAGAAAACGTTTGATTGCTTGTTGTTCGGTGGATTGGCACATGTATGGTTGCATGTTGATATACTTGATGTTACTAAGGGTCTCAATTTTGAGACCCCCCCTCAATTGGTTGTATTTGAGTTACTTTTAGTATTTGAGATTCTCAATTTGTTTAAAAAGGAGAAGTCATAATCAATTGGCATCCGAGGTGGCATTCCAAGATTGGAGGCTAGGTTGACTTTCCCATAACAAAGCCCTCACCTTCCTTTGTCCCTCAATCCAAGTTGTTTATCTCCATAATCACAAAGTCCAAAGGGGAGGACCCCCAAATGGTCATATATGGTAAGTCCCACTAAGATCTCCCATCCCTTAGGGCTTATCTAGTGTGTGTATCAATGAAGTTGGTAGTGCAATTCATGTCCTCTTAAAATCTCCATGTTGTGTAGTTTTTCCAAGTCAAATAATGTAACCTTTGGCACCGTTTTTTATTTCCACTTGCCCAACTTGTTTAGTTGGGTCCCTTGTCAAAATTCTTTCATTAATACTCGTACCCCTCTTCCATGCCAAAAATATTTAACAAAAGAAAAACAAATAAGAAAAAAAAAATGCACATCACCAGAAAAAACAAAGTATTCCATGACCATATAGTTCAATTGCACCATTGATTGTCTTAGAAGCCATAGGGGGCTTAGATATGAATGAAAACAATGCTCAATGTTGAAGCAACCCTCTTTCATACGGGCTCACAATTAATATCATATCTCTTTGCACAGGGAAAATGAGAAATACTCTTGAAGAAGGTCTCTTAGTTTATACGTGCACATTTATCAAGACCTTCCACTTCTCAAACATCAAAATGTTGCTACAAATAGAACATTCTCAAGCATTTAAGTGCTATAGTGACTAACCTACTTGGGAGTCATTTTTCCTACTCGCTACATACAACTATCTATATGTCGATTGACATGCACCTGCAACTAGTGCTTATCCCTAGTGGTTCCCACAAACCAACTACCAACATGATCTCTGCTATTGGCGTCCATGCCTAGAAAAAGAAAAAGAACCTTTGTCTCACATTAGCTTTAACCCCCTCCTCCTCCTCCCCCCCCCCCCCCAAAATGCCCAAAGTGATCAATTGGTCACCTTGAAAGAGTTTTGTTCAAGGCACTACATTGAGTATGGTAAATATTAGGGACATATGTTTAGTGTGACCCACATTAAACACCATCGCACGTGAAAATAGCGTGCAACACTAGTTACCCTTAAATCTTCAATATTCATTACATTTTGATAATTACAATTTTGGTTGTGGGAAAGATGCCAATTGAAAGATATTGAGAATGGAAGTCCAAGTAGCATAAAGCCACTTCAAAAATCCCAAAAATGAGGGAGAAAACATCAAAAATTGACATGAAGAGCACTTGCTCTTTGAAAGGTCATTGCGTCCAAATGATGAAGAGTTAGGAATGATCTTGATGTCCAAAGAAAGAACATGAGAAGATCTTCAATATGCAATGCTTGTTGTAGAAAACGAACAAATATGAAGGATATGTCAGCATTTGTCTCGGGGGGGGGGGGCAGTGAGTTAAAAAGTTAAGGATATAGGTGCGAACAACCACTATTTTATAGGGGGGTATTACTTTCAAAAAAAAATTCACATGCTATCATTATGTAATTTTCTACTTTGGGTTAATAAAAAAATGGCTTGCATTACTTATAATTCCAAATTACCTATTATTCCGTACCCTATAGTACTTTAAAGATGTCTAGTGCCATTTTTGATACCTTATATTACTCTTAAGTACATTTATATTTTTTTGCCCCCATGTTTTTAAAATACCCTATCATTTGTTCGCACGTATATTGCTACTCCAACCAATGACTACCCCCCCCCCCCCCCGAGGCATTTGTAGTTGGAGGTGTTTCTTGAAAGTAGGCAATGTTGATGAGCACCGCTTTTATTAGGCATGACCTTCATGTATCATCTACAATGTTTATGGTAAATATTTTGGATCATGTTGTAAATGATGAGAAAAACATTAAAAACATCAGGGGTATTATTGTGGATGCACATTATGTTCTAACCCACAATATTTGACAATGGAGGAGTTCTATATTGTAGGTTGATTTTTTTGTATTGAATGGAAAATAGTGTGCCTTTGAGAGAGTTCCAACAAAGTGAGATTCAACTCATGCCCAAGTCCATACATGGGCAATTTCACATATAAGATTTGAATACTAAATCAACAAAATTTAAAATCGCCATTATTACAAAATATTTTTATATGTCATTATCCACTTTTAAATTTATATATATTAAAACATATTTTCCATCAAAGCCGCATGGTAGGTGGAAGATTAATGCAAAAACAACCTCTTCAAGTACAAGGTTCTACGCTACTTTAATGCCCAATGTTGTATATTATGGGCCACACTATAGTGCAAATGAAGGGTAAGTCACACACGGGTAGATCACTCCATTGTCAAGTTGAACACCACGTGCGGCCAAAAAAAATCTTCTTTTGGTAAGTTGCACCACCAAAATGGGTCAAAATTTTATCAAAATTTTATCATGAGTAGATATACACAGTACCTATAACATAGTTAAAAGTGGTAACTAAACTTGATGATTTGTTTTTTTCATAAAACATACCATTTCTAACTAGAATGACACATAATTGGACTAAAACAATTACTAAAAAAATAAAGATGACTAAAAATTTCAAAAAAGTATGCAAAAGATACTATCAATGGTTATGTATATGTAGAAAAAATATCATAAATTTTAAAATTATGTATGGCATGTAATATAGGGGTAGCAAACTTTGTCCGCACGTGGTGTCAACTTGACAATGAAGTGACCTCCCCGTGAAGTCACACTATAAATATGCCCACAATATTTATCATAATCAATGTAATGATCAGAAACCAATGGTAATACCGCACCATCCATGTAGTGGAGGTTTTCTAGTACTTCCTAATGCGTGCACTCAAATTAGCATGACCAACACTAATTCGTCTGATATTTCATCTTATTGTGATAGAAATCACAATATTAGAGGTTAAAAAAAAAAAACTTTTCATTAAGAAAATTTACCGCAATAAATATATAAGAAGACACACTCACAACAACACTCCATGTGTCTGCTTCACGTGACAAAAAGTGAAACTGGCTATATCTTAGTGACTTGGAACCGCAAGTCAATGCAACAAATCACTCTATTCAAAAGGCCACACTATTAATGTAGTCGGGCCACACTACTATTGGAATATCATACTTTCACCATATCCTCAAATGAAAAGCATTGTTCACATAGTAGCCATGATATCGGCCATGGATATGTTAAGTATAAGTGAGGCATGCTTGGAGAATGACTCAAGCCACTCATTGGTGAGCGATTGATTGACACATATACATACACGAGTGAGTCGTACGTTGGAGCCACGGCTCAATGAGCCGACGTTGGGCTTCGTGCTTAGAATTGGGCTAACCGCGAGGAAGGTGTGCCACAAATTAATTGTAAGCAAGCCCTAAGGGTGGTTTAAGTTCCAACATAGTGAGCCATTAATTCTTTGGATGTTGAAGCTTCCCAAAGGCATTGGTGCGTGTGCTAGCTAGAAACCTGTGAGAAAAGGCAAGCCACAAATTGATCTGGGTATTGTTATCAGCAGCAAGCCTCCCGTGGTTGAAAGGCCCGAAATGCGTTGGACTTTGGGCTTGGAAAACTATGAATAATTAAGTTAGGGCAACGTCTTATCCCCGACCCAAGGACGGCTTACGGTGCGTACCAAGACCATGCAGACGGACGAGTACGAAATTCTACGAGGCCTCATTGGTCGAGGGGAGGGCCATTTAGTCCGAATTGGGGTTTACGATACGAGGCCAATTAGGTCAATGCCATTCTTCGTACTAGATATTGTACACGAGGAGTTCTGCTGCTACGACATGTAGCAACGCGACATGTGTACAATATCAGGCGTAACAGTGATCATGTCCCCAGCGTTGCATGTCGCGGTCTATATTCGGTATGTTTGTTTTGTGCTCAACGAGGGATGCGCCACACCGGTGGGATCGCGAATGGTCAGCGCTATGTGGGTGATTGGGAATCCCACATGGCTGAAGTGAATTTACAGCAGATCTCGTTACTATGTTGATGGTAGAGATTCGATGTGGCAAATAAGTCAATTAATACTCATCAATTAATACGAGGCCAATTAGGTCAATGCCATTCTTCGTACTAGATATTGTACACGAGGAGCCTTGCCACTATGACATGTAGCAACGCGACATGTGTACAATATCAGGCGTAACAGTGATCATGTCCCTAGCGTTGCATGTCGCGGTCTGTATTCAGCATGTTTGTGCTCAACGCGGGATGCGCCACGCCGGCGGGATCGCAGATGGTCAGCGCTATGTGGGTGAGTGGGAATCCCACATGGCTGAAGTGAATTTATGGCGTATCTCGTTACTATGTTGATGGTAGAGATTCGATGTGGCAATTAGGTCAATTAATACTCGGCCAATTAATACCATGCCAATTAGGTCAATGCCAATCTTCGTACTAGATATTGTACATGAGGAGCCCTGCCACTATGACACGTAGCAATGCGACATGTGTACAATATCGGGCGTAACAGTGATCATGTCCCCAGCATTGCATGTTGCAGTCTGTATTCGGCATGTTTGTGCTCAACAAGGGACGTGCCACGCCAGCGGGATCGCAAATGGTCAGCGCTATGTGGGTGATTTGGAATTCCACATGACTAAAGTGAATTTATGGCAGATCTCGTTACTATATTGATGGTAGAAATTTGATGTGGCAATGAGGTCAATTAATACTCGTCAATTAATACAAGGCCAATTAGGTCAATGCCATTCTTTGTACTAGATATTGTACATGAGGAGCCCTGCTGCTACGACATGTAGCAACGCGACATGTGTACAATATCGGGCATAACAATGATCATGTCCCCAGCGTTGCATGTTGCGGTTTGTATTCGGCATGTTTGTGCTCAACGAGGGACGCGCCACGCCAGCGGGATCGCAAATGGTCAACACTATGTGGGTGATTTGGAATTCCACATGATTGAAGTGAATTCATGGCGGATCTCGATACTATATTGATGGTAGAAATTTGATGTGGCAAGTAAGCACCATTGGGAGGGTGGTTATTTGATATAATGGACTGGGTTGCGTGAGCCTTTCCCCGACCTTTCCCTCTTAGGTTGGTTGTTGGTTCAATTCAATTTTGAGCTCACTAGACTATTGTGGGGCCTCTGACCTCGAATTCGATGTTAACTTATTTAAAATTATAAATAATGGGGCACTCCAATGATAATCAACGTGTTCGTCCTCCACCTCCCCGGATTCACCCTCCCCTTTGGTAGGTGTTGTGAACATTCACCCGAAGGATATGCCCCAAACACATCACTCCTATCTTTGGATGATGTTTCCAAGCACCTACCAAAGGGGACATTGGATTGCTTTGTAGATCACAATGACTCTTATTCTAAGTCAAATCAACAACTAAATTGAAATGAAAAACCTTTTACATAAACTACATTGTTTATGGTATTTAGTGTCACGATTACTACTTGCGAAGTTCCTAAACTACATGCGTAGAGGTCTCAATGTGTCACGTCTACCAATTGCCAAATATGATATTATTCGTCAACATAAGTAAATTTTTTAAGTGGAAAATATTTACATTATAACATTTAGCATAACATATTGGGGTACTTGAGATGATGGTTCTGTGTTTTAGTATGCAAAGGGAAGAAATGACTGAGCATACTAATGGCAAGTGTGATGTGTTTACATTTAGTATGCAAGAGGAAGATCCTCGGACATACTCATGCCAAGTGTTGTTTGTGTACACTTTAGTCAACTTGTAGACCATTGTGTAACATAGGCATACACCTCATAACACTACTAACGTACTCATGCAAAGACATCAGTAAATGCACTTGAACGCCAAGTGTCATGAGGTGGCAAATAGTGATGAAGTTATTGACCATTAGTGCAACCTAGGATGCGCCTAAAATAGGGTAAGTGATACTATTGCACATGTGACATTAAATTCCATAAACGGTATACATATTATGATCAAAGTAAGACAAATAAACAACAACAAAGCTATAAGGGTCAAGTTTCTAGCACACCTCCCATGGTAGGTGTTGGGAATCAAAATCCTCCATCTCCAATTGTAATATTGAGGGGGGGGGGGGTTGCAGTACACACGGTTTCTTCTTTTTTCTACTTAGGAATTATTTTTGGTTCAAGCGATTGCTAAATGTATGTCAAATACCTTAACTTCTTGGTTTAAGATGCTCCTACATTAGTCATAATATTGTGGGCCACAATGAAAATTTTAAGTCCATGTTCATTCTCATGATGAGAATTAATGTCAACCGCATTAATTCTCAACCCACTCTAAATAAATAGTAGAAATCAACATGGGCCACATTAAAAAAAATTCCCTATAAAATTTATGCCGGTGAGTTTGGGATTTTGTGGTACTTTTGCACTATGACTAATATTCAATGTGCTGGTCAAATGTCTTTGTGAAGACTTAGAGGAAGCCCCCATGTCTAGGGAGTGATATCAAGTGAGTGGTGATTTGTTTTGTGAGTAGTAAGGTTGGCAAAATATTTGATGCTACACCCACTAGTATCCTATAACCGTGATATTTTGACATAAATAGTAGCATTCTTGTTTATAATAGTATGAATGGGAAGTTCACACAAAGTGCAATCAACTAGATGAATGCCTTACGTGACTTCGAAATTCAACAACTGCAAGCTTGGCATGAGGGGTTGGAAAGGGCTTAAAACATTGCCATTAGATTCAACATTCAAATTTTCAAAAAATAAATGCAAGTACATTCTAAGTAACAAGCATTCCCTACACCAAATTTATAGATTTCATGTAGGTTTGAGAAATGAATTGATGGAGGCATTGCGGAATTTTAGAAACTTATGTTTTTGGGCATAGATGGAAGTACAAGAGGAAATTACTCACACATATTCATAGATAGAAGTAATGAGCACACTCAATATAGTCAATGTAGAACCATGCATAGGAGCTCCATAACTACCCTTGTCATCTTCCATTTCCTCCTCTTCTTTGTCACCAGCATGTTCAATACACTCCTCCGCCTCAACATCTATGAATGACAAGATGCGATGATCATAACATGACAACATACTATAATATGACAATGTTGAGGTTGCATCTACAACCTTTGTGACTGCCTCTACATGTAATGGGAGAATTATGCAAGTAATATATGTTGTAGTATACATGTGCATTAAGAGGGTATTTATTCGGGGGATATTATGTGCATGGTCTTGATTTGATTGCACCCAATTGTCATAGATAACACCAACTTTTGTCAATTTCATTGATCTATTATGACTTAGACGGTTTAGCACACTCTAGTTGTTGTAAAATATAGTTTTTGACTAATTACTTTTGTTGTTCCGGGACATATGTGCTTGCACCCAACAACTCACCATAGCATATACAAAGTACATACATTACAATTTGATTGTTAAGGTTCATGTTGTTAATTTAGCTTACAGAGTATGCATATAAGAGGGGTATTGTTTCACCTAATTTTGTGCAAATCAATATGGTGCTATGATTATTATTTTTTGTTTTTTTTTTTGGGGGGGAGGGGGAGGTAAGCATGGTCTAGGAAAAAAAACAAATAATATGAGTATATAAAAGGGGATTTTTAGAGGCATTAACATACGTAATATTTGTAATGGGGAGTTACTGTTTACTAAAATATTTTTTTCTACCAATAAAATGGCTATTGAGAATTTTAAGGTAGAGGTAGACATAGAAATCACAATCCCAAACTTTAGAAAAAAAGATCAACAAATTTTGTGCTTACCTTTATGAATTAAATAACCAGTTGTTGGTAAATCTAGATTCTATCATTTTCCTAGCTTCAATGACATATGTTGCATGATCAACTCATGAGCTACATCAAATTGGATGGAAACCTTCTTTGAAACATTTCTCAAATTTGAGCAAGAGTGGATTGGAGATGAGGTATTTCATTTGTAAGCAAAACCTTGGGATAAGATATTTAATTAAGAAGATGTTGGTTTCCAACTCTAGAAACATGGGGCTATTATCATAATGTCAAATGTTATAATTTATCTTAAACATCCTTTGATTACTTTATCATATCTAAGTTTTGTTCAATCCATATACCCACCCACCCTCGGAGTAGCAATATACGTGCGAACAAATGATAGGGTATTTTAAAAACAGGGGGCCAAAAATTTATAAATGGACTTAAGAGTAATATAGGGTATCAAAAATGGTATTGGACATCTTTAAAGTACTATAGGGTATGGAATAATAGGTAATTTGGAATTATAAGTAATGCAAGCCATTTTTCTATTAACCCAAAGTAGAAAATTACATAATGATAGCATGTGAAAAAAAAAGACTCAAAATTGAAAGTAATACCCCCCTATAAAATAGTGGTTGTTCGCACCTATATCCTTAACTTTTTAACACATTGCCCCCCCCCCCCCCCCCCAAGCACCCACCACATGGTACTCCAAGACAAGTTGGCAAAATCCAAATGCACGTACTACAAAGCATAGAAATAAAATGAAAGAATAGAACACTTACAACATATGCCACGGTGGGGAAGAAATGCCAATGGGTTATACTATTAACACATATGTATCATGTCTTCATGTATCTATGCAAAATTGACGACATGATGGTAAACACCTACATGTACACAACCATAACTTTAAACTACAACAAGGCCATGCGCATCATACCCCAATCATACAATGTTGCAACTATTGTCAACCACTAATAATCAATAACATACAATCAAGATGTGATGTTGGTGCGTTTTTTATCTATAGATTTAATGAACTCTGAATATATTGTAGCTATTTCCAAGGTCCGTTTACTAACATTCAACCTACAATAATATATTAAGGCTTATTTCTAGAAATGTTGTGTTGATTACACGGTAATAGACCCCTTGAGAAGATGTAGAGCATGAATTTCATAGCAATAGGGTTAATTGTTTAAATGTCAAATGTCCCTTTGCATTCCATTTATAGCCATATGATCCAAATTTTATGAAGTATGTTCTAAAATGGCAAATTTTATCTCATATTATTGCTTGTTGCTCACATGTTCCTCCTCGTGCCGCACAACTCACATGTTACTGTGCATAACTCATTGCTCACATGTTACTACTCACAAATCACCACTCACGTGCTAGCTTTCCTCCAACGAGTACAAAAATTGCCCACATAACAACCACTCTTGAGATACACACGATGATACACAAAAACTCAAACACCAATATACATGGCAACAAACAAAGATATAATACCAACACCCCCCCCCCTCCCTCGTACTTGGTTACCCATAGAGATTGCCTTTGTTAAGAGGCAGTAGCAGTTTTCTAATAACCCTACTCAGTAAACCCATATGGGGTTCATAAATGAGCTCGCAACTAATAATCAAGGTGAAGCATCTCTCATTCACACCAACACTAGAGGTTGTCTCTCATTCTGTCAAAGAGGAGGGAAAACCAAGGGGTGAGAACAATGATTAGAATCGTAAATCCCAACATTAGCTACTTATAAACAAACCAACCCCTAGATTGGGGTCATTGGCTTCGAATGATTATAGTAAACTTAAAATGGGATCATTCTACGACCACCTTATAAGGGACAACTTTTTACTGTTACCAACTTATAGGGGGCAAGTTTTTACTACTACCCTCTTGATAGGTGTTATGATACAAAATCGTAGCTTTCAAGTTGTGTTGGAATGTAAAGATGTGCGTGCGTGCGTGCGTGTGCTTTTTAATTTATAAAATTTGAATATATTTTTTATTATGAGAGGATGGGGGGAAGGGGGGAAGGGGAGGAGTCACCAAAACTTGCATATCAATTCATGTTTACTTGATCTTAATTGATATTTGGGTTGTTAGGGGGTCACACATGTCTATACACACACCAAAACTTCATCCCCAATTGCAAAAGTGAAAGGGCATGAAAAATAGAACATGCTAAAACCGTCATGTCACCTAAAACATTGCATAATAAACACATAATGATTTTGAGAATATCCACCACTTGGAAAACATCAAGTTGCCCGTGATGGTCATGGGTCATCCACCAATAAAACCTTGAACTCTTATAACGTTTGCATACGGAATTCAAGTAAGGCATACTTTAGTGCTTTGGAATCCCCTTTTGGTTGCGAATGATGTCAATCTTCAGAAGTTCTTTTGAATGTAGAAAGAAGCTATTTACTCATTGCCTACAGTGACATTTCTAGCACCATGTACATAGTACCATAACGAACCGGTACTGAAAAAAAGGAGAAAAAGTAAAGGAAAAGGAAGAACATACACACGCCTGTTAGGTTTGTTAGCGAAACAAACGCTGCCAAAATCTCACTAAACCAAATTAGGGTCTCTGATTTTAATTACCGTGTTTCACTAATTCATCCTTCCCCAAAGGAAGAAGAGAATAAGTTATAGGATGTCATAGGTCTGGCTAATTCAGTTTTTCCAGGTCCCACTATTCCCTAATTTCCCGGAAATATGCCAAGCCAAAGAACACAAATTGAACAACAATAGGCTGTGCCCATCTACTCTGTTTTCACCTCACAGATACACGAAAATACTCCAATTAGTGTGGCTTACCATTCCGATTTACATTTTGCTATAACTTCTTCATGGAATTACCATTTTTCATCGAAATAAGACAAACAACTACACTGATTATCCCAATTAGTGTGTATTACTAATTGGAATTATGCAATGTAAGAATGTCTTACTCGTGAGTTCAATTTTCACTAATGAAAGTTCAATAGGTTGGTCGGACATTATAATAGAACATAAATGACTTTGCTTGGTAAGGTATTACATTCTCATTAAATAATTATAGCATTCCGTAATGAAAATACTTTAATTGGCTAAAAAATGATATTCTTGATAGAAAGTTATAGCATTGTGTAAAAAAAAATGGTAACCCACACTGATAGAGCTCGTTGGTGGACTTTACTTTCCTCATGTCCTTCTTTACATATGGTCGGATTTTGGTTCACAACACCTATCGAGGGGGGGGGGGGGAGAGGAGAGGGTTAGTAAAATCATACCCCATGTACGTTTGTAGCTTCATCATCATAATTTACATTCATTAGGCTAATTTTGGGTCATTGAGGGAGAGTGCTTATAACATCCCCCCCCCCAAATTACAAATTTGGGTTCATTCACCCAAATTAAACTCACGAGGCTCATTCAAGGTCACTATAACTTAGATTTAGGGAGTAGTTGGCTCTAAGCCCGACATCACCAAGGCTCTACAATAAGTAATGAATGTTTTCTTTGCCCCCCTCGGTAAGTTGGGTGTCACGGAGCTGTACCAATATTGGGCATGTATTACAATCGACACCAAACCTCCGCCAGTTGTCAGGGCAATTCTTTAAAATTATACCCGCGGTTCTCAAATTCTCAAATAACCGGACTTGCTTCACCACCGTGGTTCTTAGAAAAACCATCACAACCCAATCAAACAACCTTCTCAAAACCGGCCGGTTCTTTCACGAAAACCACCAGATCTTTGAATGTTTTTCAAACAACCGGGACACGAGGTTCTCAAAACACGGGAAGCGAAGGTGGCTAACCACCTTCGAATAAGTTGCCTTGCAAAAAGCGGAACCGGAGGTTAGTAATAACAAGATGAAACAGGCAGCCAACACCGAGCTTTACCTGTTACTTACTTACTTACTTACGCAGGCTGCCCACACTGGCATGACTTGTTTGTCCAATGTCACAGCCAGGAAGGCTGGCGGGAGGAAGGACTGAAGCAAGCGTTTGGGAGATGAAGAATATTATTAGTATTTATAACAGAGGGGATGCAGTGTGAGAGCCTGGTGGGAATATCGGAGGAGGCCCGGGAGGAGAAAGTGGCATTGACAGACAGGTGCCACAGGGCAGCATGTAAGTTAAGTTAAGAAGAAGAAGAAGAAGGAGGAGGAGGAGGAAGAGGAAGAAGCAGGCTAGGCTTGGGGAGTCTTGCCATTGTAGGCTAATAAGCTAATACTATACTACACAGCAAGCCTTCTACTACTAGGCTGGTTCTCAAGCCTGCTGGTGGGGAGCTAGCTAGGGAGCTGGCAAGGGAGGGGGGGGTGGGGGCTGGAGGGAAGGAAGTGAAGTGAGGCAGAGAACAGTCCCTGTGCCTAAAAATTCCCCAAACTAGCCATCATGCTCCTTTCCTTGAAAGAAGCAAGCTTCACTAGAGGATCCTGCATTCTTAAGGTCAAGTTCATCACCTGGAAGTGTTCAATCTTCAAGCCAGTAAGTTAGTACTCCATAAACTTCCTGCAGCAGCATCATCATCATCATCATCATCAGCTACAATCTGACGCTTGCTGCAACACTCAGGTTTTGTGAGCAGAATCTGAGCAGCATATTCAGAGCATCCCTCAAGCTGGGATTAGAGAGAGAGAGGGAGAAGGGGGAGGAGGAAGAGAGGGTGCTGGGTGAGGCTGGATTGAGGTTGAATTTTGTGAGGGTGGTGGTTTGGAATCTAGGTGGAAACGTGAAGTGGGGGTCGGTCTGTCTGTCTGTCTGTCTGCAACAATCTGGTTGTGGTTGCCGGAGGGGTACCGGAGGTGACTTAAGTTAACCTCTGTCGGAAGAATCTTGTGAGGGGAGAGAGATTGGGGAGGCTTGGGATCAGCTGGTGGTGAACAGGAGGCTGCAGATCATCAGCGGGGCGATTTGTTGGTTGGTCGATTAGGATTTTTGGTTTACAGTTTTTTAGGTGAAGGGAGAGGATCTGGCGGGTGGCTCATGTGCAGGCACTGAGAGACGGATCGGAAGGGTCCGGCGGTGTGTGTTTGAGAAGCTTGGCTAATTCGGAAGAAGCCTGAAACTGAAACGAGCAATTGAGGTGGAGATCATCACTGCGCACTTGGGGGAATCATCATCACCATCGTCGTCATCATCGGAGTGTAGCTTGAGCAATCTTGTCTGTACATTGCTGTTTCGTCTTGTCTTGTCTTGGGTTTGGTTTGCAGTGCAAAGTGCAGAACTTGGTGGTTGCAGCATCCATCCCTTATCTCTCTCCCTACTTACCTTCCTACATCATCCCGCATGTGGTCGAAGTGCTTCTTCTCTCCTCGGCTATCTCACCTCGGTGGCCTGCAACATCCTCCTTACAAGCAGTAGTAGGAATAGTAGTTGCTGAGAAAGATCCTTCCTTGTTGTGAGGATCGACGACTGATTGATTCATCATCATCTTGAAAAGTTTGAGAGCATAGAAATCTCGGTGGTGATAGGTACCTCCTGGTTTCGTGTAAGTTCGTGGCGGCATATGGTACATTACAGACGCTGTCATGGTCCTTACGTCGCTCTGCTCTTTGCCTCCCTATTCCAGAGACTGTTCGAGCACCTGTTCTTCACAATAGGTTCGGATCAGAGGCCTCTCGGCAAGGACATCACAATAGCTCCCAACCGCCAACCCGTCTTCAAGTTCGGCAAAAACTACGTGTTTTTGCACTTCGGCGAGGTCATCTCCTAGACAGCTCCACCCACACTTGTTTCCCTCATTGGGACCAAAACAATTTGTGAGCTTTGCCACTTCTCACTACTGCTCCTCCTGCACCGCCTGCCATGTGCCTCAACGACATCGCTGGGTGGTAGGACTAGGGGAAGGGAAGGGAAGGATCAACTCCTCCGCTTGTGACAAGAACTAACCCAAAAAAAATCTCTGGATGACCACAAGCTCTTGAGCACGAAGGCGAACTTGCTTCTCTTTCTCAATTCCCACTTTCGTCCCAGGCAAACGAAATCTTGCAAAGCTTGCCCAACGGGTTAGGCTGAGGTAAACAAAACTTGCAAAGCTTGCAAAGGCTTAGGCTGAGGTAATCAAAACTTGGAAAGCTTGAAAAAGGGTGAAGCTGATACAAAACTAGCAACGCTGGGAAGGGTTAAGTCTGAGGCAGGCAAAACTTGCAGAGTGACGACGAAGACTGGAAATTGATTACAACACACGAACCACCGATTCCCACTGTGATTAATCCCGTTGCTGCAACCGGTTTGGCAATGTACCAGATGAAGAAATACACAAGCCCTGGGTTGGTTCCCCACAGGCCGCAGACCACTTCACCCCATCCTACAGACAGCCGGCTGTTCCTCTACGGTTCAACTTTGTCCAACGAAATGAGCCCCGCGGATCCAAAGCCGCGACTGCGATGGACTCCCGAGCTGCACGAACGATTCGTGGATGCGGTTACTCAGCTCGGAGGCGCTGACAGTGAGTTTTTTCTTTCTCTCCTTCCCTTTCCTTTCCTTTCTTCTCCCTTTACCCACTTCTCTCCTCTACTTCTTCTCCCAACCTCACCACATCTAGCTTTGCAACAACTCTCTGCAAATTTTTGGTTGTAGACCTCGGAGAAATGGAAATCAACAATTTTTGTGGGTTAGCCCAAACACTCTTGCGCACTCGCAGAAATTCCCAAAGTTGCTAATTTATCCCTAGTGCAGCTGTAGCGAAGGTCACTGGAATATTTGTGAAAATTTGATTTGTGGAAATCCTCAAGCATGTGAGGAGGAGAACCTTTTCCTTCGTGACTCTTCCACAGGTATATTAGACGTCCACGGTTAATTAGCAGTACAAATGAGTTTGGTTATCAGAAACTCCAGTGCACGTGGTTATAAGGTGGTTCATGTACCCTCATGACTGTCGTCCTCGTAACTCAAATATCTCTGTGTATACGTATGATGATGATGATGTATTTGGAAAATTTCATACCTACTCGCCATGTGGAGGTACTGGCCATCAGTGCAGAAATTCTTCTGGTTCTCAAGTCGCCATAAGAGGACATTCCAGTCTGAGTTGTTATTGAGTGCGAAATTCAGTGTCCAGGGATAATAGGGGCCTGTTCAAGTAACTGCAGACGTTGAAGTTTGGTAACCCAACAACATCATCAGGACTAACAATGGGTGTTTCCATTTACTAATTGGATGCTATAATGTGAATTTCGTCGGTGCATTTGTTGCAAACCACTTCCAGGGTGTGGCGAGATTCTCCCTCTCAAGTCTTAGAGCTAGTTTTCTTCTGGAGGCTTTTGCTGACTCATGGGAATTTCAGGGTTAAGGACATGCAAATATTACAACCTCTGGAAATTGGTTTTCTTGTCTTTGGAACCAAAATGCATCAGGGCGGATGTTTTTTCCACAATGCAGTATCTCATGTGAGAAGATTCGCAACGCATGCTTGTGCATTTGCGAAAGGAAACATGCAAAGTGAAGTTGAAGGTCCAAATATTATTGAAGTGGAGGTTACAGTTCTACAGTCAAGATTGCTGAGATTCAATACTCTTAAAATCGTAGGTTTCGTTAAGCAGTTGAGTGACTTTAGTGACCCAACTTTGTGAGCTCTGTCGATTTCTGTAGTTGCACGGATTCAGATTCATGAGATGAATCATAGGTGTCACGACAGCACTAAACCTCTTTTGTCACGTGGTTTAGGAAGTAGGATACCGATGATTAAACATTGGGAAGCGTCATGCCTGGTACTGTTATATGTCCTTTAAACCGTTGAACCTCATTTTTTCAATGCAAATGATGTTGGCAGTAAGGAATATCTCCTACTTAAATCACAAAGGAATGCAAGTTGCTTCTTTAAGGCGTCATATAATCTGCTAGTGATGACAGTTTACAAAAGACCATCTTGTTCTTGAGATGAGGTACTGACAGATATAGAAAGGAAGAAAAAGGTTTCAAGAAACTGGAGCTCGTGTTAATTGATGTATGTTTGACGGATTGGTGGTGTGGTGATGTTATTGACAAGAACTGCTAGTTATGCAGTTGGAAACCCATTTCTTCGCAAGTGAACGAAATTGAGGAGGCGACTTCAACCAGATTCTCTTGCATTTTTAAAATTAAAAAATAACCTAATTGCCTAATGACACTGCCACTCTGAAACAGTTACTAACTTCAATGAATTAAGACCTGCTTGCGTTCACTGGTGACACCATAAATTGTCGTATTGATCTTATCTTGTTTATCCAATTTCCTGCTTAATGTGGCAGCGCTTGCCGTGCTACATCTGGCTGGCTCGTGCAGCCTCGGGTACAGTTTTCCCTCCCTTAATTATGTCTGTGTAGTACGAAATAGGCAGATTTGTGAGGCTTCTTCTAGAGAAGCTGCTCCTTGAGCTTGCGAGGTCACATCCATTCGATGTACTGAAATTGTGAAATTCTAATTCAATGTACTTACACTTTGAGTATTGTTATAACCTAACCAATCATTATGTTTGTTGTTAAATTGGTGCAGAGGCGACACCGAAATCCGTGATGCGAGTAATGGGTGTGAAGGGCCTAACCTTGTATCATCTAAAGAGCCATCTTCAGGTCACACCCCAACCATATTACTTATGTAGATCTAATTATGTGCCAACTACTTCTTTCTTGATGCTGCTTTAATTCACGTCGCATTCATGTCAGTACGTACCTCTTTAATTCTGCCCGAGTTTGGGAGGATGAACAGGTTATTCAAAACATGTGTCTCAAATGCTCAGTAAACTTCCCTGAGTTGCGACTAAATTAAGTGTCTTTGGAAGGACATAACTTAGTAGCAGTAGTTAGTAGTCTGTTGGTTCATCGATTCTGTGCAGCTATTGTTGTAGCAAATATAAATGATTAAAGTGATCAGATTATGAGCCATACATGAGTGGATTACCTGCATTTACGTAGGCTCTGACGACCACCTAGATTGTGTAGGTTGCTGCCGGTTTTAGAGAAGATTGACCCTACTGACAAAATCTTGCCGTTATCTATGCATGCCCTCCTCATGATGATGATGATTTGCAACTTGAGTATTAACAGGTAGATTTTTGCTACGGTAGAACTCTTCATATAAAGAAGGGTTTTCCCCGCCACCTTAAGCTAGTGTACACACGCGCGCGCGCGCGAGCGCATATATATAGCCCACTTTAGCAACAAGTGCCTAAGCTGCATTTCGTCTCTGGGTTTGCAGAAGTTCAGGCTGGGAAAGCAGCTCCACAGAGACTCCCACGAGGCCAACAAGGATGCAACACACGGTAAGTTAGTAGTACTCCATCTCTGTGGCTTGTTATATTGTTGAGGTCTACCTTGCAATCTGTTTGAAGGTCATGCATCGTCAATTTTTTTCATTTTACTGAGTAGTTGAGTTTCAGCTTGGGATTGTTGTTGTCGTTCCATAGACTTAGTATCCATGGTGTATGATGGTGGCAGGACCTTCAGACATGCAGGGGACAAGCAATGGCGGATCCGACAGTAACCTCACACCAAGACCACAGAATCCTCAGGAGTAAGCATCCCAACTCCAGCTCAATGTCTTCTTGTCGATTAAAAATATTCATTTGCAATATGGTTAGACAGTTGCAACACATCTTTCCGCGACTCACATTTCTGTCAGCTGTAGTGAACAAAGAATTAAGAAATGTAATAGCACCTCCTCCTCCTCCTCCTCTTCTTCTTCTCCCCCCTTCATTCTGACTGTCGGCAGCTTACTGACATTGATTTTGTGGTGGCTGAAGCAACATGCAAATAACAGAGGCCATCCGCATGCAAATGGAAGTGCAACACCGCCTCCAAGAGCAACTTGAGGTTATTTTCTGACGCATTTATCTTTGCTGGTTTTCTTGCAGAACATTCTAAACTTGTCTTCCCTCATTTTTGATGTAGATGAACTTGCATCGTCATGTGTGGTGTCGATGAGTAATAAATAAATTGTTGTTGTTGTTGCAGGTCCAGAGGCATCTGCAACTGAGAATAGAGGCGCAAGGCAAATACCTCCAATCCATCCTGGAGAAGGCGAAGGAAACGCTCGCCGGCCACACCTCGACCTCCCCCGGCCTCAAAGCCGCACACGAAGAGCTCACCGAGCTGGCGTCCAAGGTCGCTGAGCCACATGAGTTCGAATCTCTGAATCTGCTAAACCCTCCTGAGCTAGCTTCATCACAACTTGCAGGGGCGGCTGATCACCACCCGCATCAACAGCAACAGCAGCAACAACAACAACAAATGCAAGCTCCTCCCCAGCAGCAGCAGCCGTTGCGCATACTGGATTCGGACACTACATCGTCTCCGAAGAGCTACATGACCCATCTCCACCACCACCACAACAACGACAATGCTCATCTTCCGGAGGAGAGTGGGGGTGCAGCCACGGGTAAGAAATCATTAAGATCTTGCAGCCCCTCTAGATCATGTTCAGACGATGATGATGATGATGATGACGATGAGGACGAGGACGAGGGGCAGGAGTAGTCTGATCATCCGAACCCTAATTGCAGTGGGTACTCATGTGCTAGCTGCTGCTCCCCTACCCTTCTTCTGCAAAACTTACCTACCTAACCTACTGGCAATGATTCAAGTAGGACCACTATGACAGGCACTTGATCAAGCTGAGATCCCTCCTCATGGAAAATGTATCATCTGACGACACATACTTACTGAATGATTCAAGTAGGATAACTACTGCTACCACTACTACTCTGCTGATGATGATGATGACAGGCTTGCAAAAGGCTGCAGCCACTTGATCAAGCTGGCTGATGCTGATGATCCCATGCCGATCCCTCTCATCTAAATGTATCATCTGGAGACACAGTCTTCTTGTATGATTCAAATAGGACTACTACTACTACTGCTGCTGCTGCTACTCCTGCTGGTGATGATGGCAGGCTGCAGCACTTATGGAAATGTATCATCTGGCGACACACTGTTATTGAGTGATTCAAGTAGGACTACTTCTGGCTTGCAAAGGTTGCCAGTGACTTGATCAAGCTTGGCTGGTACTGATGCTGATGCTGATGATCCCTAGCTGCTTGCTGATGATCATCATCCCCCTCATGGAAAAATGTTTCATCATCTGGCGCCACAGTCTTATTAAATGCTGGGATTGGGGGGGACAGAAGGAGGTGGCAACAACAACATCAACAACATCATCAGCAGCAGCAATGGCGGAGGCTCCCCACACGTATCATCAGCAGTTGCTCCTCCTACTTTCAACATGGTGCAGGTGCAGGAGCAGAATGGGTGTTCTTCCGGGCTGGAGAGACCCACGCCTCGTCGCGGCGCCATCCCATCCCTTGATGTCGATTCTTCCAATAACTCCCGGCCCAATGGAGGGTCGTCACATCCCAGCTCTCCCGGTGCAGCGTTCCAAGGCCCCAGCCCCATGGTGACGCAGAGGTTGAACAACAGTAAGCCTCTGCTGATGGCTACTGGCCATGTGAAGATGGAATTAGGTCAGGGAGCTCTCGACCTCAACCACCATGGGAGCTCCCGCGGCAGTGAGTTGGATCTCAATGCCTTCGGATGGGAGCGTTGAATCATGCATGATTTCATCTTCAACCACTCGATGATCGTCTGGCACCTTAATTCTCTTATCTTCCTTCTTATCTTCCATCCTACAGACATCAGCTTCGTCTGGGGCGATTAGAGCTTTGGACCTGCAAACACAAAACCCCATGGTGCGGACATTGGATTTTTTAGGTAGTCAATCTTAGATTAGAGCCAGAACATAAAATATAACCTCGTGCCCTTCATATAATTAGAGACAGATTTCTGTGCTTCTGATCAAGCACATTGACGTTACCAGACTACTTCTGGCTGCAACAGAAAGTGCAAGGAATATGATGTCGATGGCCTTGCACTGAAGCTTACCTCCTCCGTGTACAGAAAGTTTTCAGAAGGTTTACTTAGCTATGGATTGTTGAATCAGCTTTGGAATGAAGTCTGTGGACATGTTGTTCAAGCCTTGTTACCTAGATAAATAAAGTTTCTTGACGTGATGATCTCTTATTGACCACCTTCTAATCACTGTAGCACATTCTAATTATTCCCGAACTGTACGGGTACATTTCCATGTTGGCTTGTTATTTTGATTGCGACTGAATGAGTTAGTGGGTTAATGTCGGGAAGAAAATTATCCATCAACCAGAAATGGGTTGCTTGCGAAGTTAGGGGTTAATGATAATTCTCGAATCTCTTATCGTCTATGCTACAGTTAGCTTCGTCTGTTGTCATTTAGGTTTTGGTGCTCACACAGCGCAAGGGAATTCTTTGTCAGTCAATCTTATGGTAGAAGAGCCAATATAACCTGGTGACCTTCATGGAATTATTGCAGACAGAATTTCCTGCTTCTGATCAAGCACATCAATGTTCCCAAACTTCTCATGGCCGCAACAGAAAGTGCAAGGAAGATGATGTGAATGAGCTTGCAGTCTAGCTTAATTAGCTCCCTGTACAGACACTTTCAGATGGTTTACTTGGCCATTAACATTTGGCCCTCGAAGTGGCATTCAAGGGTTGGAGGAGATGATGACTTCTCAAGAGCATGCCCTCCATGATCGGATGGTCTAGAAGAGGTGGCGTCGACATGGTTATGTTTCGTAATCCGCTTCCCACCTAGTCCATGGATTGTTGAATCCACATTGCGATTGGACTTTGCATACATGTTAATTCATTTTTGTTATGTATAGTATTTGGGCGTGATGACATGCAGTTGGTATAAAGGAGATAATTAACAAGAATCTGATAATCAATCGGTTTGAACTTGGACCAGCCACACACATAGCTTGGCCTCAAGCTCTTACATGTGCTTACATTGATGGAGATTTGGTTCCTCCTTTATTTTTCATCGATTTTCAAGTTCAAGCCCCAACTTGGATTTGTAGGTTTGATGTTTAGTCGTAGTTGCTATATACCCTTCGGACTTCAATAATTTTATAGTGCTAATTGAACAATTAGCTAATGATCCATGTCTACATATCATTGTATTCTTTTTTCAAATTTTGTAGATTATGTTCTACTTTGGTTGTTTTTGAGCCTTGGAGCACGATCTCAGTATTTAATGCCTTCTTTTGAGTTGTTTATTATTATTTGCAATTGAAATGGTATACATGATTTTTTGCCATGTCAAGGTGTTAAATTTATCACTCAATCACATGGAGCTTGGATGTTATCTTCATGTGCTTTGTAAGAAAATAAAAATAAAAAATAAAAAATAGCATGAATATTTGAGCACTGGAAGTTGTTCATCTCAAGTCATCTCACCTTCAAAAAACACCCAATGACTTTTAGCACCATGCTTGTAGGTGAACTTTTGATGATTGCTTGTAACAAGTCGGGGAAATAACTCTCAAATAAGTTAGTCAATAACAATAATTAAATACTTGAGAAATAGAAGGTGATTATGTGCACACGTACAAGAGAGCAACATTCTTGAAGAGGACTTCTCCTTTGCACGTGAGCCATGTGACTGGAAAATATTCATTTTTGTCATGATGTAGATTCCTTGGTTTTATTTTATTTTTAGGTGTTGCTTTTGCTTTTGCTTTTGCTTTTGCTAAATTTTTTTGACATAGAAGGGCGGTACTAGTGCTCATGAATTAAGTTTCGAAAAAGGGAATCCAACAAAGATAAGCAAATGTTGGATCGTGAGGAGAGGTGTACGTTAGATTTCCCTTGGCATCAATAGGACATAACATTGATAAGAAAGTGGGCATCTCACCTTTTTGAGTAGGTCATAAATTGCATGAATAAGGTGCATTGCCGAGGTTTAGCCTTAACTTGGAAGAAACGGTCCATTATTCTAGGGAAGGAGGGCCCAATAACCTTCAGGAAGTGGTCTTTCAAACAAGGACTTAACAATGTTATGAGAAGTGTGGACAAATACAAATGTTTATATATAACAATCAATGAGATCTGTTATAAACATATAGGAGACTCACCTAAATCCAACATAGCAATTATGAGGACACATGTATTTGAGTGGTATGTGGTTAGGTGTGGATCTATAAACAACCCCCCCTCCCAAAAAAAAGACACATGTTTGAAAGCGATTGGAGTACGAGCTTAAAATATGCTAACCATTTTAGTCAACATGAGAGGAGGACCTCTATGACCACTTATTGAACATGAGAATCTTCACCTGGATAATCACTAAGATATTCATATGAGCTCCAAAAAGTGATGAGACAAAATTGATGGCTATGAGCACAATTTGGATTTGTTAATCATCTCACTCTAATTGCAAGTTCCTTATCCTCCGAGAAGCGGGTGCAGAGAGAAAAGTAGCCAAATAACACACCTTACTCAAAGCACTTATGAAAATCAACCAACCATCTGATGCTCCAAATGGTGTACTACTTATGGGGAGTCGCCAGTGTTTGTCAATTGCACACCTAGTTTGAACATGAAATGGCTTCTGAGCCTGAAGCTATTGATTGATTTTCATTCAAAGGAGAAGAAGAAGCAGAGGTTCAGCATTGGCTTGTGAATAGAATATTAACCTACATGAATGAAATGGTATTTAAAGTCCGGGAAAGCCCAAAAGGTTAATGGGACTAAAAGTTCATCATGATGGCTTCAAACTAGCTAAGTCTCTAGAGTGGCAGAGTGTGGAGCCTGTGTGAGATAAAGGCTAATGTCAACTTGGTGGTCTACTTGAAAGAAAGACTTGAGGTTCATGGGAACTACGTTCTCAAATAATGATGGAAACTTGCCTCTAACATGGTTATATAAGGGACATTCCAACACGAAATGCGTCTTATTTTCAACTACTTTGTAGGAGCAAAAGTGGCATCGTCTAGTATCTCTAGAGATAGGGATAACCACCCATCGTCCAGCTTCAATGACAAGTCTATCGTTCGAGGTGCGGTAGGCATCAATGATTTCGCATTGTGCCATAGTCAATGGTTGCTTCAAGTACCATTCACATTCGTATTTAAGAAAACCCTTTGAGGTGGAGATAATCTAGTTTCTTCCTAGAAGGATGGTAAGAGTTCCACTCTTTAGTAAGAAAAGCCTCCTTGATATCATCCTATGTTTTTTATGAAATGCTAGGTTGTCATGGATTTCCCAATGAGGTAAACCCTAAAATGTCTTCCACATGATTGTTGATTTGTGCCAAGTGTTACATCCTTGTTCAGCCAGGCTCCGGAATAGTGAAGTTGCCTTGATGACTAACCTAGAGGGGATAGGCGAACAAGCCGTTGTTGGAAGCCCATAGTAAACTTGAAAGCTTCTAATTCAGTAGTGATCATCACCAGTGTCCAGGAAGATTTCATAGCATAATCGATTGAAATCCTAGTGTTTCCACATCCAACCAGTTACATGTTGACGTCTTTTGGTTTTGGTCTTTATTAATCTGAGGTATATTCTCTAAATTCCTCTCTAACGATCAGCTATTTTCTTAAACCTCAATCAGGCAATCTGTAACTACCGGTTGGTTCTCCCTGTTCAATGATCATCCCCATACATACTCACAATACGAAGGTTCTGAAGAGCTTCCTAGAAAAGCTATTCCAATTTGGAGGCAGGGAAATCCAAGTGTGTGTGGGACCTGCAGCGAGACTTTACTCGTTGTAAGAAAGAAAGCTTGAAAGTGCTCCTGAAAGCTTTCCATATTGTTTGGCCTGAAGAATGTTTGTGACGCTTGTCAACGTGTACGAATATAATATTCTATGCTGTCTAAATATATGCAGGAGCATCAAGGCCCAACGAGTTAGAAAGAGGTTTTTGTGCATCATTGCCACTGATTGAAAGTGTCAAAGTGATCAGGCCATCTTCCAAGCTTTTTCCTCCTTTTGAAAGGCTCTGAATCCATCAAGCACGAGGGAGATAGCCAATTATGGCATCCAAATGTACCTCTCGTTCATCCAACACAAAGCTTATTCTTAGCCTCAGAAACCTTCAGTTATTGAAGCGACTCGTATGGTCGCCGGAAAACGTTTCTCTCGAATAATCGGTTTTCAAACTTTCCTCGAAGAATCCGTATCTATATGATTAACAAATCTTCATTGAACGTGAAACTGAACTTGTTACTAATTGAGAGGGAGAAGATCTTTTGATCGCCGATTCTTGAGGATGGCAAGAAGTTTATATAGTTGGTTTTTCCTCAATAGTAATTTGGTGGAAAATGAGGATTTGAGCACATGTGTAGGTGGAATGAACAGGCGACCTTGCTCCCCAAAAATCTAAAAAATTGAATATTGAGAGAATAATTTCCCAATGGCCATACTGGAAGTTGCTCTTAGACACAATGAGCTGTGTTTATGTATCGTGAGTGATTTCGAGTGCCTTGAGGGACATCCATGCCATTAGCCCCAAAGCTAGATTGCAACTTGATGGACTAGGTCTTTGTTGCGAAGAGACATGTTATCAGGAGTAGCATGGAGCATACATGAGGCAAGGTGCAGGAGTGTTAAGACCATACATGTGATTCCTATTTCCAAAAGCAGGTCAAAATGCAAGGAACATCGGACATAGCCATTCAAATATCATTCACGATGGTCAATGCAAATGCCGATATGGGTGGTTCTCAACATGGATCACTCTTTGAAATGATGCTCCCGTCATATGTTAAAGAGACTTTTTCATTTGGTCTACAACATTGAAACTATATTCAACACAATCTTTTAAAAAGAGGAAATGAATGTACGGATGTATGTCATAATGAGGACCAAATACACACCATAATGCTTCAGATATGGGTGATCGTTTCACCCGTTTTCCTTTTTATAATATAGGTATAATCATAAGAATACACCTAATAAACTGATGAAGTTTAGATGGAACCACTTTTGACATCGGTTTGAATCAACAAAAATTGACCATAAACATCTCCATAAGTTGCATTTGCAGCCCCGATTGGGCCTCTCAACTTTCTAACCTTTTAGGTTAAAGCAAGAACAAGTGGCCATAACCCTCTTGCTTCATGTGATGCACAACCCCTTTGCTTTGATGAATGATTAAGTTCTATTGATGTGTTGGTGAATGAATTAACAATGTTGCGGTTGAAGCTTCGTGGTGTCTAAGTTATCCGTTCATCATGAAGGTGAAGGCATGTTTACATGATATATGTTAGTTTGGTTCACTTCATAATTCACTACAAAAGACCCCAAATATGTGTATTGGGACCTGGTTGAATTGAATCAACCTCCATCTAGTAGGAGTTTGTTTTTCCAATAACCCTTCACATAACTAAGTAACACATCACCCTTGTGTATCCGAAAGGTGGAAATAAAGTGGCAAGAGTTTGCCAAGGAGAGATGGAAAATATCCACAGTAACCGATCGTTGTCGGGGCACTGCACCTACAAATAGTGTGGTGGCAGTAGGGAGGTAGCATTGATAATTATAAGGAATGAACACTAAGAATAAACATAAGGAAGTTGGTCATTACTTTACTCCACATCACAACTTATTGGTGACAACATCTATGATACTCATGCCGAACATACATGAAAGAAGGGGGGAATCCCCGAATAATGGGGGCACCATTCCCAGCGGATTTCCGGACCCGTGTAGCACAACGAAGGAAATTGAGTAATGTTTTGCATGGACACATTGCTTGGACCCCACGAAGCTCTAGCTATAAACTTGCCCCATCCCCACGTGCGGCACTTACAAGGGCAAGAGCATGTATTTTCTTTAAAACCAAGGTAACCACATAAAGTTGAAGGTGAATTGTTGGCAACCCTTCATAACATTATTAAGCAATGTGCGTTCGTTCATGTGGGCCTTGAGAATATAACCATGGGATGTCCCACCTAACACAAATTCAAACTTAATTTGAGTCTCCTTGCACTAGGTTAGGACATCCCATGGTTACATTCTTAGGGCCCACATGAACAAACGCATACTACTTAATAATGTTATGTTTATGGCTCAAAGAAAACCTATATAAACAAAATATTTGAGAACTAGGAGCAAAGTTGCCAAATTAGTGCGATGAGATTAAGTTGGATGAATCCACCATAGACCTATAGAGGGTGTTGGTTTTTTTTTAAGGCATCCACAACGATATGGTTGCCACAAATTATTACTTGTAATCTATGTATCCTTTTACTTCCACATATGATTCTGGCAATGAATGATGCTTATATGGTTCTCACCTTGGAAATGAACACTTGCTTTGCTCAAATTCTTAGCAGTTTACACTTGAAGAACGAATGGTATTATGTGTTATGCAACGTGGACTGTGGAGTTGGCAACGTTTGGTGCCATTCCTTGCAACCACATAACTTCATTGATTAAAAGAACCTAACGTTGCATCTTCAGAAATCGGTTGAATTTCATGACAACCATGGTATGATCTCCGGTTAAAACTCACCCCCCACGCCTTTATTACCATCACTCTCCCATACAATACAATTCATTGAATTCACATATTGTCATGACAGATTCCCCGAACAAGCACTCATACACAAACACACCAAATACGACCCACTAATTAATAACATACAAACTCAGGGTTGGAAAACGAACCCCCTAATCACCATCACAGCAGGCGTTCGGGGAGCCATACACGAACAATCCATCGACAAATTAACCAAACTTAAACTCCCAAAATCCAGCATTAAAACACTCATGAAAAATATACACCATAATGCCATTAAATATCTCACCTACCTAGTCCTTAACAAAAGAAAACTAGAAAACAAACAAGCTACTGTCACACCCCCTTAAACAAAGGGATAAAAACGTAACACCAGAGCCCACCTCCCAGAGAGGCATAAAACCTCATACTACAACACGGTCCGTTGTGTTAAGTATTTGGATAACGGGCTCACATTCACGCCGGTACCATGTACGGGCGTTTCTTTTTCTTTTTCTTTTCTTAAAACTCACCCCCTATAGATTCAAGACTTATCCATCCTAACTTAAACTTACTTTATTCATTTGGAATTATGATGCTATCAATTGCCTTCACCTTACGTGGCTGTCACAAATTCTTGGCCTTTTCGAATGCTTTGGTTTCCTAACACCTACCGAGGTCGTATTAGTCAAAACATGGCCCCCATAGGTTGATTATTGACTCATTCCAATCTGAGCTCAGTATTCGGGATTACTTGCCTTCATTTAGGGATTCATTTAGTTAAAAGTAAAATAATAATCAACGTTTGGACCCTCTCCTCTCCTCTCCTCTCCCGTTTCATCCTTCCCATCATTAGGTGTTGGTGGCAAGGCAATTGACTCATGGTCTCATTTCCAACTCCAAAACATTACTCAAGGGGTTGCGTTATGTGGGACCATGTATTAAAAAAGCATAATTCTCCATTAATTATGGGATTCCTTGTTTATGGGGAGCACTCATACTATGTACTGTAGAGTTTTCAACAAGCAACCATCAGAGTTCTTTACTCACGACCTCTTACTTTGGAAAGGAGCCATCGTTTACACTATTTAGTCTAGTTAATGTGGGTCACCATTCGGAGTTACATGTTGCTACAACTTTTCACTGAGAGTATCATTTTTTCCCCACAAACAACATGTGTAGTTAATATGCACACCGCAAAATATTGTATAACTTTGTTGGTAAAAAGCTAACATGTCGGTAAATAAGTTATAGCAACACACAACTCCAAATGGTAACCCACACTAATAGGGCAATGTAGTGTAGCTGCTTAAGTGTTGCTATTTCTGTCAAAAAGCTAACATTGTAATATTGAAACCCACATGTTTCCGGGACTCATCGTGCGATGTAAGTATGTGCATGTAAAGTAGAATATTGTAATCTCTAACTTACCTTTGGGGGCCCACCCTCCACAAAGGTATATCCTTCTACATGTGTAGAATATGCCTCCTTGACAAGGTCCTTTGAAGGGGTGCTTGGATGTTACTAAAGTCCTTTCCAAAAGGTTTATTGGATTTCACACACAATTGTATCATGTGGAGTGATGCTTCAATTTGACCAAGATTCTCTCACCCAAAAGGTTCCCAATAAAATTCAAAGCAAAACAATACCTTACTCGGTCAAGTCAACTTACTAGCCTTCAAAACAAGGCTGCATTTTCTTTTTGTAAATGTAAAGGTTTATTTTCCCCAGGCAATGAATGCACCAACATATATACAGTCGATAGTTACAATAGTGCAGTATGAATGTCAACAGTGCTACACCAAATATTGTAGTTAGTGTCATATGGTACTTTATGGCGTCGTGGTAACTTTTCTGATGACACTTCTTATGAATAAGCGGAACAAATACTATCGTGGATGATGGATGAGTTCATCCATTGGGAAAAACCCTAAGGTAGATGGGTCTTAAGTTGCCCGTTTTCTTAATCGGACTCTTAGTTTTGATTGGTGTGTGGTTCAGTGACGTACGAAGAGCAAATATCGTAGAGACACATGTTTAAAAGAGATTCGACTACGTCTTCAAATATTAGTAACCACTCTACACTCAATAGTGAACACAACTAGGAGGACCTATATATCTAGTTAAGAAATCAACAAACATGCACTTCCGATAACCATAACTAAATCAGGGAGGTCCGATTTTTAATCCTTTTTTTTTACATATGTTTCATCACAAATTTGTTAAAGCAACACGATTTTTCCTGTGTATATCCAATCGGTAGAAGTTGAAGAACACGAAAAGCGAACCAAACAACACACACGTATCTTTACCTACTCTCCCCAACTATTTGTCTTTGGATTGCACATAATGCACGAAGATTTCACGGCCGGGAATCGAACCCTCAACCACTCCATTTGGTTTTGGTTACATCTCCACTAACCTCTGGTAGTTTACGATCAACTTGCCGATTTAGGCTTCTTCCCTTTTTGCTTTATAGCAACACTCCGTTCCTTTTGTGTAAATGGCCCTCGAAGCAAATCGAAGGGCAAGCAGTCACTACGAGCCCTCCGTCCCACACATAGTCGACTTTTGTTTTGAAAACGGCATTTCCATACATTGGGCACTCTACAAGTGCTGATTAGCAATCTGGAAAACATAATGCAACATTATATATTTGATATACCGTGACATTAATTGGAAGTTACTATGTCATGTTGATTAGAGTGGCCTCCATGGCTAGTCCAGCAACACAAATCGTCCGATGTGAAACTTCTCTAGTTGCCACCCAACGATTTCAAAACCATTTATGTGGATCGATGGTGAATACCTCCAAGTGTGGTCCACACTAAACCACGAGATGTAAGTCGTAGTGTCGCACACTAAGCCAAACGTGTCAAAGTCAATCATTGAGCTCCTCCAAACAAGGGCAGTCAATCAGCCTAGCTACATAATAGCCACCAACAACCTCGACTATCCCTCCCCTAGTCTACCCTAGTCTCGCCTAGTGTACACTACTAACTTCCAACCGAGCTCTTAATCGCTAACCACCCTCCTTCCAAAGCCCCAAGCAAGGGAAGGGGAGGGGAGGGGTCCCACTCCTTGTCACCTAGTTTAGTGTGCCGGTGTGACGGCTACCTTGAAACGCGCCCCGAGGGTGGCCTCCGTGCCCGAACTTGTATCCTTGGGAGCATGAGTTGTGGGCATTTTGGAATGAATAACTCTAACAAAAACGACATGCCACGAGAATCCAAGCTTCGCAAGGCCTCTCGGATGCATTGGAGGACACCAACTCGTGTTGAGGGAAGGGGGGGGGGGGGGGGGAGGAAGGAGTGGGCCCAACCGACAACCCACGACTTCCTCTAGTAGAGCCTCGGCGCCTTACATGTGATACTTCAAAAGCTCAAAATCCGTATTCGTGATTCACTTTGAATCTTGGAACATCATATCGGTTGAAACCCGTGTGGGTATGGTATCGCCTTTTGTTTCTCTCTAATAACCATTTGGGGCATCTGTACTGCGGATTTCACATGTTTTTTGATACTCATGGGTAGGTTCTTTGTTGCCATTATTGATACCGTGCATTCACCTATATACCAGACCGACGTCGGTTAAAACTCTGAATCAATTCTTGTTAAGAATTTTGAAGTTTTTTGGGGTTTAGGGTGATCTCTTACGTGTCCAAGACCTCCACCCACCATCTATAATTGAATATAATGCGTGTGGGTTTTTTTTTAATTTGATTTTGCTATTAAGTGTTGATGTGTAGAGTAGATAATTGATGTGGACTACATCAATACTTGTCCCATTGTGAAATTTTTAACATTGAGGGTTTTGTCTAGCCACTAAAATATTGAGTTCCAATGTATAGATACTTCATTTGTCACATTAATTACATGATAAGGTAATCATGCCTAATGTTTCTCGTCTCGACCAAATTCCTATATTTGAGTGGTGTGTGGTTAGGTGTAGATCCAACAAGGGACACCAAAAAGACAAGTGTTTAAGAGAGATTGGACTACATGCTCGAAATCGATAACCATTACAATCAACGTAATTGGAGGCACCTATATGGTCCATGTTCCATAAACCCGTTTCGGGTTCACATATGAGCTCGTGGGATATGACTAAGGTGTTGCTTGCTCTCTCTCTCTCTCTCTCTCTCTCTCTCTCTCTCTCTCTCTCTCTCTCTCTCTCGCTCTCTCTCAAGTGATGAAAAATAACCCTAACAAAAGAAGAAAAAAATTAGGGTTTGGTAAAATCTACCTGACAAATGTGCACCGTAGATTTGCCTCTATGAATCAATGGTGAAGGGTGTTTACCTAATACTATAACAAGTAAAGGAGAAACCATGAGAGATTTCTTTCATAGTTTAAGCAACAACGGTTGTTTACCCTAAGTAATCCATGAGATTAAGTTAAGTACTAAGGACTAGGAAAGGTGGAAGGAGTGTGTAACTTGCCACAAAGCCCAGTCTCGCGTGATTCAAATGGCTAAAGAACAAATCAAATAATCAATGGCAATATGTGTATTCAATGATATGAAATGGATGCTTATGTTGTACATGACCGTGTGACATAAATAACAATTGGGTTTTGTTGATATTTACCTCATGTATGTTACTAACCCTCTATGTGGATTTGGTTGGGGGCATGGACACATGTGAGGTAGACCCTTCACAAATGTGGCAACACTCTTATGTTTTGTATTTCATCTATCTTCAAGTTTTTTGTATGTTGCTGAGGTAGTATACAAGACAATATAGAATACAAAGCATATGGATTTAAGGCAGACATTTGAAGCTCTATCGATTATGTCTTCCACACATTTTTGAACTTGAACATGTAAACTTTGGCTATTTAGCACAACACTTTACCTAAGTGGAAAGACCGTAAAACCCTACTAGATTGATGATTAAGGTTGTAACTTTTTACTTTGAGGAGACATACTTATATGAGAAAGCACCAAGTTAGGGAAGATAGTCAAACTGATATTCTCCTTGAGGGATGGTCCCACCCAACCTCCCAAGTATTAAAGGATACACAAATATGTAGGAGAATGAAATGGCCACTGAACAAGAAGATGTGCTAAGTGACAGAGCTTGAAAATAAGCATAGAATTGCTGAAGAAATGCCCAACTCTCTCTCGCTCTCACTCATATTCATATGAATTGTTATGAGAGAACATGGTTACGATCGTGATTTGAATTTGCATCTTCTTGCACTAATTACTTGCTTCAAATCCTAATCAAGAAGTGAGTGCAAAGCTAATTAAAAGTGTATGTTTTAGGCGTGCTTGTTTATCCCAATGTTGTGTATTGGTGCCTACATTTGGTAATGTGAATGAACATTGTTTTTGTTATGTATGTAAGCTTAGTGGATGCAAAACACCATTCGTAATACCCAAAAAGCAACTCCAAGTTGCGTAGACTAAACTAAACTAAAGTTTCAACCATCTGGAAGGTTAAAACGCAGTGCTTTATTTACAGCCTGACTTTACTTTTGGTTAATTTGACTCCAAAAATCCCTTCAAATTAGTCTCCACTGATAGGTGCGATTGGGTTGCCTTTGCAAATGCAAACTACACACACAGCCAAAACCAATCACCCAAAAAAAAATTCATTCATCCATATTGCAACCACAATAAACATAAGATGTATGATCTTTTTTGGGCTATTGTGATAATATTAGTGTGAAATGTCATTAAACTAGTGTGGGGGTAACTTAATTGCATATATCGATGTAGTGGTGTTCACAAATGAAATCAAAAGACCTTGTGGTTAAGATTGTTGTTTCAATTACGTTTCTCTATGGCACTAGAAGATATCATAACTGCCATGTAGTTTTTATTGCATTATACTGCACTATATATCCAATTAGCGTGTGTTATTATTCAAAGTTATGCAATTTAATAATGTCTTACACATGAGTTCAATATTTACTAACAAAAGTTCATTAAGTTGTTCATATATTATAAAACATAAATGACTTTGCATGGTAAAATATTGCATTCTCATTAAACAGTCATAGCATTGCATAACTATGAATAGTAACAAGCACTACACTAAATATGATATTTAGTGTTTGATTATATTTAATGTTGTTACCACCCTACCCTGCTCAACACTAATTTTCAATTCCTTAATAATTAGTGTTAGAAGATACGCTAGAATCGTGGCTAGAATTCTTCTTTTATCATTTTTTTTTCATATTCTTACTAACATTAAATTTAAACATGTAACTTCCACATAACACCATGGTTTATATTTAGTGTTTGAGTTTACATTTAAGGCTACTAACATTCATGAGGTTATTAACATTTATTGTATGCATTTGTATTTAGTGTAGCTGGGGTAGTCGGTTTAGTCCCATGCTACACCGTTTATGGTATTTAGTCACGTACACTATTTGCAAAGGGCCTAAACTAGATACCTAGAGGTCTCAAAATGTCACGCCCACTAATTGTCAATATGATTCCATTCATCAACATAAGTAATTTTCAACAAATGAAACTACGTCTACATTATAACATCTATAATAGCACATTAGGATATGTTAGATGATAGTCTTGCGTTTTGGTATGCAAGGGGAAGATATTTTTGAGCATACTAATGGCAAGTGTCATGTGTTTACATTTTAGTATGCAAGAGTAGGTATGCTTGAGCACACTAATGGCAAGTGTCATTTGTGTATACTTTAGTCAACTTGTAGACCATTGTGTAACCTAGGCATGCACCTCATAACACTATTGAACATTTCCATGCTAAGATAGTAGTAAGCACACTTGAACACCAAGTGTCAACTCATGTCACTTATTCTGAAGTTATTGATCATCAATGCAACCTAGGATACACCTCACAACAAGATAAGTGGCATTATTATGCACGTGACACCAAATACCATAAACGGTGTAGTCTATTTATCCTACACATTGTTTCACCATTTAAATTTGAGTCAATATAAACTATAGATTGGTACATCTATTTTAAATATAATAGATC
Source organism: Polytrichum commune (assembly GCA_950295325.1). Lineage (NCBI taxonomy): Eukaryota > Viridiplantae > Streptophyta > Polytrichopsida > Polytrichales > Polytrichaceae > Polytrichum > Polytrichum commune. The sequence continues at coordinate 8,052,973 of OX485806.1, read as the reverse complement.
TATATGAAGGCTATATATAAGAAAAGGTAACATCACTTTGAATGACATGATAAAGGCCCCATTTACTTGTACTCCCTCCGTGCCAAAACGGTTCTTCTACCCCTGGAGTTTTATGTCCCAAAATGGAATTCAAAATCATGGGGGGTAGGACAATCATTTTGGGACAAAGGGAGTACTTGGGTTAACCCCTAGGTGTATTTATGATCCCAAATGTGTACAATTTTTTATCATGTATAGTTAATCTACCAATGTATCTCTAAATTTCATGCAAGAGTTACATATGTTATTGAAACATCCTCTAACAAATTTTGTTTAAGAAAAATATTCAATGATGATCTTGGGTATGTTTTATATGACAAGGGGGTTACATTGTCTAGTTAGGTCTTGTGCCCGAACAAACACCGATGAACAAATCAACGAATTATGAAGAGCCACCTCATTGAATGATCGGTAGACTTAGCGAGAGAGCTCGTGATTTTGACACATGTTAGCATCAAAGTTTGCATAGCAAAACTTGGCTAGTTGGTTTAAAATTGTGTATGACATTAATAATACATATTTAGAGAACATCCACCATTGGAAATTTTCAATTTTGGTTTTTTAAGTGTCCATCTATGTCAGGCCTCCTAAGATATGGCAAATGCCAATTTTATCGATTTTAGCTTAAATTCGGCGTCCAAAAATCTTCAAAATCAGCAATATATAAAAAAAGTGGCAAATTGCCTCGAATTTAATCAACTTTCGTGATGTAAGTTGTAAAAGTGTCAATTGCTCGTTCTATTGGGCCCTAGCGCCATCATCGAACCCAACCGGAACAAGAATTCCCATGACAACACGGCGCTACTTGGCCTGAAAGGTGCCCTCCAACGTCAGGTACATCATTGATTGTCGAAAGTCATCTTTTTCCCATTTCATAATGCTAAAATCCGACTCAACGCTTGTTGTGTTGGCGAAAGCATTTGCCAATCCACCACAAAACATTCGCAAGTGTTCAAAGCATCCCTTCATATCATCCCATCCAGTATTGAAGAACGTTGTATGATCATGCTTATCAATGAGGAGCTTGGAGCCGGGCTCCCTCTACAACAATTGGGCGTCGTCAACGACGAGGTTGGGTTTACAACTCTACGGACACCTAGTCATCAACGGTAGTGTCATAATAAAGAACACCTCCAATGACACGTTTGCACAGCGTTTCCGAACAAAACATTCACTTCTTATTTTCGGCGTCTAGGAAACCTTATATTATCTAAATGTGGTGTCTCAAAATAGACATGGTGCATGGTAGAGCTTACTCACTCACATTGTAGGTTGAATTCAAGTTTGGAAGGTGAATGAACACTCAACCCCTAAGAGTTGGAACAACAAAATACGATCTGAATACAATATTTGAAAGAACGAGTCCCATTGTCATGCAATGTCTATTTGGGTGTTGAGAACGTTGTGGAAGTGATTGGAGTTGGTTAATTTCATTGTTGTAGAGGTGATAGTGAAATGCAAAATCAAGAGAATTTGTATCTAGGATGTTTTTTCATGTATCCAAGTTCCAAGCAAATTTGCTCTCAGTGAGCAAGTTATTGTTGAATGTGTTGCATTCAACCTAATTGAATTGTAATGTGAGAGATTTGGATAGACATGTGAATGCAATGAGACTACATAAAGGAAATTTGTTCAAAATAAAAATTTCAAATATGCATAGAGCGGATATGGCTAATTTGACACAATCATTGATGAAAGGCGGTGCACATGAGCTTGGGCATTGTCAACTTGAGCATTTGAATGTGAAGTATTTGCATGTACTTCAAAGCTCCATGAATGACTTGAACCTTGGCAAAGTTCTTTTTCACACATTTTCGTTGATATGTGAAGGATACATTGAGGTTAAACAACTTAGGGTGACATTTCCAAACGATGGAGAAAGGCGAGCAAACAAGCCTTTAGAGATAGCACATTCAGACATATTTGGCCGCATGAGAGTTTTTTTTTTATAGATGATACGACAAGTAGTGGGAATGATGTGGAAAAATGTCCAAATGGGAGAAATGAGGTTCCCATGTTGGTTGGGATGGCCAATTTTTTCAAGTCACCTTCGTTTGATATTGAGAAATGCAAGGAGCAAGTGGGAGATAACTTAGTTGCAATTCAAGCACCAATAGTAGGACTACCAAACAAAGGGTGTTTGTCTACACCTCTGTTCTAAAACAGTTATACCGAGAGAATGCAACCAAGTTCAGGTGTTGATGAAGTGTGAGTTCAAAATGGTGTTCACATGTGTTCTTAAGTCTTTGAGACTATTAGAAGTTATGTTTTAACGGTTATTAATTATTCACAAAAATATAAAAAGAATGAAGTGTGGTGTGGATTAAGTTTAAACATTAGGGGGTGTTGTGTGATTGTCTCAAGGTTTAAGTTCAATGAGGTAATGCCTTGACTAGGTGAGTATGGAGTAAGGTGAGGCGAGAGGGGATCCGCGGGTTAAATGCCCACATTAGGATCCACCTTGTTGGTTTAGGAATGGAAGAGCCTTGTGAATGGGATGAGTCCCTACTTAGAAGTAGAAGGTTAAGTGGTTGTGATTGGAGGCTCTAATCCTCTCACCCTATCCTTACCTCATGCCCTCTCTTCCTCTTTGCTATTTAACACCTCGTTCTTCCTTCACTCATCCTCTCTTTCCTTCGTGCTCATTGGCACCCCACGTGTTATAAGTGTGGATGCGTGGGAAGCAACATAGAAGCACGTGTGTGTGCGTGGGTGTAAGGTTAGGAGCCAAGGCTAGTTAGTCTTGAAGAAGGTTTGACCTCTTGTTAGTAATAGTTGGGCGTGAATGATTTAAAGTTCAATTTATGGCTTTGTTTGAATACTTGGATTTATATTGATTAGCCTTATACTTATGCGGATGTAGAAAGTCTCTTATTCGAGCATTTAGTTTTATTGGACTTCATATGAATTTTTGAGAGCCAAAAAACCGAGACTATGTCCAAACTTCCAAAAACTAGTGAAAAAATGCAGATTCAAGGAACATCGTAGAATTGCAAGCATATACTTTGTGGAAGTACAAATATTATTGCATATTCATGTAGAGGACTTCATTGCCTATCCATGGATACCAAGAACTTATTTTTTGGACTTTATATGAATTTTTGAGAGCCAAAAAACTGAGACTATGTCCAAACTTCCAAAAACTAGTGAAAAAATGCAGATTCAAAGGGAACATCGTAGAATTGCGACCATATACTTTGTGGAAGTAGAAATATTATTTCATATTCATGTGGAGGACTTCATTACCTATCTAAGGATACCAAGAACTCATTTTTTGGACTTCATATCAATTTTTGAGAGCCAAAAAACCGAGACTATGTCCAAACTTCCAAAAAAATAGTGACACACTCTTATAGTATTTTACTTATGTTGTTTAGACTTAAAGTGTTGGATTCATTAGGTAAGAAGGGATGTGTGTTACTTTTGAATGTATTAGTGATTGACCATTGAGGTTGAACTTAGTAATGGAATGTGAAGGCTTGTGAAGGAGATGTTACCATAAGTTACACAAGTATTTGTTAATACTTAAACTTATGTGATTCATGGAATTAACAAGCGAAGGTTCGTGCAGTAGTATGGAATCAATGGCGAGGACCCGATTCACACGAGGAAAATCATTGAACGCAGGCGTAGCCAAGGCAGCCGGATGGACATTGGAGAAGGCTAAGGATGTGACCTTACCCGAAGTTAAGGAATATAAGATGACATAGTGTGGAATTAATCAAGTTGTGTGTATTCCAAGGGTATATTGGAATCATACATTGAATTACCGAGGGAGGATTTTCCATGTGTCATTATAACTTTTCCACTCGGGCTAGGACGAAATCGAAGGGTGGAAAATTTTTGGTGACATGAAGAGGGACAACCTTTAAAGGAGTGAAGATACCTCATAAGGGTGCACCGGCTATTTGGAGAATGATGGAAGAACCACATGTTGTAGAATGAGAAAATGAATTTGGATAATTATTTAAAGTTGTGTGAAATCATGTCATTTGGAAATATGGTATTTAGGAATAATAGAAAATAATCAATTTCAAAATGAATGAAATTGCATCTCTTTGACAACTCGCAAAATCGGAGTGTTGAAGGTAGAGGATTAGGTTGCTTGTAGTCATATAATTATGTTTGTCAGAGGACTAAGAATGAGTAAGGTTTAAATAAATCCATGTGGTTTGTGGAAAAGTGGGAGTTGAGATATTCCATATACACTGTATAATCTATTGAGAAAAAATACAATACATGTGAAGACAAGGGGTAAGGATGATCATCTCACTCCAAGCATTGTTCATATGCATTTGTGTATGAGTATTTTCTTGTGCAATATGCTCTCTAGTTCTATTGTGCTTCAATATTTTTGAGACGCTACAGTACATCCTTACTTTCAAATCAATTGGCCATGTCCATAGCTTCCATATCCCACCTTGCCTCTTTATTCTTGTTATTTGATTTCTATTTATAATTTAGTCTTCCCAAATTAAGAACCCCAAACATAACAAAATCCACAATGACATTAAGATAGATGTGCATGATTCAATCACTTGTCCTTATTGGACACTCATATATTATGTGGTTTGTGGTTAAATATGCATCTAAGAACATACACGAAGAAAACACATGTTAAAAAAAAAAAGTGGATTACATACGCAAAATATGTAGACCATTCTAGGCTTAATAATCAATATGATTGGGGATGACCCTATATGACCATTTAATGTGCACAAGAATCTTCACTTTGACAATGAATATACTATAGAGGGCTCTTTAATTCATCTTTATATGTGTCAGAATGTGGCCTTCCACATGAAATAAAAGTGAGTCTTAGTGAATATGAGCATGACACGTGGTAAACTTGGAAAAAGAAAAGAAAAGGAAAGAAAAAGTTTTGTGTCGGAATAGAGAGCCCTCTAAGAAAATATTAATACAAGCTCCATAAATTTTATAAGGAAAGTGACTATACCATCAATGTGAATTTGCTAACCATCAATATGAATTTGATAACCATCAGATACCAATCGCGTGTTTCATATCCTAGGAGTCAAAGGCTAGTCAGAAGCATAACCATTTAGAGACCCATATGCCTTATGCATTGGTTTCAAAATTGGGTTGAAGGGTCAAATGGTGAGAAGTACTAGTGGAGATGCTACAAGGGCCCTCAAATGCAGCAATGCCTCTCCCAGTATCCTTTGAAGGGTCAAGCACATAGCCCCACTTTGTTGCCTTGTAGTTGTTTTTAGCCGTTGGGAAGGCAAAACAATATGTACGGGCAAACAACTGTACAACACAACAACCAAGTGACCATAATTATGGCAAGCCGTTGCGTAGATTGTAAAATGCAATATAAACACAAACCGTGTTTTACCCCAACGTAACAAACACAATGCCTATATTTTACCCAACAGGAACATGGTTTTTTTTGCTAAAAACCTTTACTATCGTTCAATTTTTTACTTTTATTGTTTCACTCTAGATCCTTCAAAGGCCGCATGGGCTCTAGAAGCCCATGCCATGTGCCCAACCCTTGAGCCTATGCTGATGACAAGTAAGTGGTTGCTTAAGAAACAAATGTACCTCAAAGAGTGAATCGGTACTGTAACTTGATTCTTGGTTCAAGAATCAACACCTTCGTGCCAATCTTATTATTTCTTTAGTAAAAATATCTGTTTGGGAAGGACATCTTTGATTTATTGTCAGATTCGGCATAATCAATTATAGGTTTACTTTTTTGCCCAACTCTGTTTGCTAAGTACTATCACTACACTACACCGTTATGGTATGTAGTGTCACCAACTCTATTTGTGAAGGGCCTAAATTAGATGCCTAGAGGTCTCAAAGTGTCACGTCCACTAATTGTCAATACAATACTATTCGTCAACATAAGTAACTTTTCATAGAGAAAAAATATTACAACTACGACATTTAGTGTAGCATGTTGGGGGGCTTGAGATGATGGTTCGTGTTGTAGTACGAAAGAGGAAGATATTCTTGAGCATATTGATGTCAAATGTCATTTGTGTACATTGTAGTCAACTTGTAAACCATTGTGTAAGATAGGCATACACCTCATAACACTATTGAACAAACTCATGCCAAGATATTAGTAAGCGCACTTGAACGCTAAGTGTCACGAGGTGACACTAATGGTGAAGTTGTAACTTAGCAGATGCCTCAAAATAATAGGGTAAGTGGCACTATTTTGCATGTGACACTAAATACCATAAACAATGTGGTAGGATTGTGGGTCCTACGCAACAATATGTTGACTGGGTGTTACATAATCCAGCTCCTCCCACACTTGTAAATGCATGGATCCTCTTTAACGCAACCAAATACAAATTGTTAGCATTGGGGATATGTGACAACGACCATGCTCATCCATGCGTTTGGGGCTTATTTTCTAGGAATATGGCCTATCGCATTGTTAGAGTACCGTGCTCCTGGTATCACTATCTAGATGGCCACTCCATTTTTACCCATACCCATACTTTCTTGCACATGCAATTGTAACAACAACTTGCAATAATTTACTAGGTATTACTTGGGTGTATTATACACATGGAACTTTAGGTATTCATTTTTTGGTTGCAATTATTGTATGGTTGTCAGTATTACTTCCAATAATTCTTGTGTATTCATTGTTATTGCATAGTCAGTATTATTGTTATTGTTGGGTCTATTTAATGTGGTTATTGTTAATGCGGAACATGTTGGATGTTTGTGAAAATGTTGGTGGTATGAATGAACATTTCGATTCAAGCATGTGCATTGAAAACAAATGTGTATTTCCACCAAGTATCAGATGCAACAAGAAGCATTGCATTCCAAATTTTGGTGGTTCTTGCAATCAAAACAAATGCATCATTCCAATACACAAATTAACATGATGGAAGTAGAGGAATTAAGCACCTTAAGCACCTAACCAAGATTTTATGTGGAGTTGTAAATGCACACATTTTGGAAAATCACCACATTGCCCATATGACCATGCATATCATTAAGTTGCCAAAATAATAAAATGTATTGCTATGATATAGGGGAGTGCTATCATGTGAGTGGTGAGCAGTAACTTGAGAGCGGTGAGGAAGGCAAAATATTGGGAGATACACCCACTAGTATCCTATAATTGTGGTATTTTGGCATCAACAATAACATCTTTGTTTATAATAATGATATGAGTGGGGAGTTCACACAAAGTGCAACCAACGTAATGAATGCCTTAATTTAATTTTAAAACAAAAATTGTTAGCTTGGCATGGGGGTTTGGAAATGATTTTTAATGTTATTGTTAGATTCAACATTCATTTCTTAAAATAAATGGAAGCACATTCCAAGTATTGAGTACAGTCTAACCTTGATAATGTCACCCTTGTTAATAGAGCACCTTGATATTGTCACCTAGAAGTTTGAAACCGATTTTCATAGTGCAAAACTCCCTCATTATTATCCCTATCACCCTTGGTAATGTCATTATTTTTTTCCAAAATCCGTAATGTAAATGTGATAATACCAAGTATGGATGGATTGTATGTGATGGTTGGATGGACAGATTGTAGTAGCCGAAAGGGTCATGCGCCACCCCTGTGATAAATGCAATGCTATTCTTGGAACTTGATCATGCACCAACCCTGAACGGTGTTGTCTATACACGGCACTCAAAGGTGTTGTCTTTTCACGGCACTGTCAAGACTTCTCAGCCTCTATGCAATGAACATCAGTACATAAACATGGAAGGTGAAGATGATTTTGAGGTGGAATATTCTACTGAGGAGCTTGAGCAATTAGTGCAAGATGGCGAACATGTTCTTGATTCCATGGAAGTAGACTCATTGATTGTTGATAGCAGTGATGATGAGTCTAAAGTAGTGAAACTAAGTGATGCACAAAAATATGCTAAAGATGTTTTGAATTTTATGGCTAGCCAAGGTTCTCAGATTTTCAACACTCTGGAGTTGTTAGGAATGGAAAAAATCCATGACAAACTCATTAGAATTGGTGTTGCACATTTAACATCAACAAAACAATGTGACATTAGAAGCTTCTCTGTCTCTAGTGAGAGGTCTTTACCTGATCTCAATGACACATTATGATGTGCTCTTGTTGTTTTGAATTAGATTTTACATTCAAAAACATTGAAGTCTGATATTTGTTATTTTCTTTTTTACATTGTAATTTTCTTTTAATTTTCTACCTATTTTTTGATAATATCACATTATGCACAAATCTTCAAAATGTGACATTATCAAATATGTCACACCTTGTTTATATCACTCTTTTTGGTGAAACGGATGGTGTGACATTACCAAGGTTAGACTGTATGCTCTCCACTATATTTCTATAACCTACCTAGGTTTGAGAAATGAATTGATGGAGACATTGCGATTTTTTTTTAAATTGAAGTTTTTGGGCATAGGTTGAAGTATAACATGAAATCGCTCACGCATATCAATGTCCACAAAGTAATGAGTACATTCAATGTAGAAACATGCATAGAAGCTCTGTAACTACTTTGGTCGTCTTTTATTCCTTCCTTATCTTTGTCACTAACATATTCAATATGCTCCTCCGCCTCAACATCTACGGATGGCATGATGTGACAATCATAACTTGACAAAATATTGTGATGTAACGTTGTTGAGGTTGTAGCCGCAACCTTTGTGACCACCTTTGCATGTATTAGGCGAACTATGCAACTAGGACATAACACCATATTTTTCATTTTCATAAAAAGAAAAACTCAAAATAGTTAGCACTCATGATTGGAAAATAACGTTTTGAATGACTTCAAAATCAAACAATTGGTACACTTACGCACTCCATCAAGATTTTGTGAGAAATTTCCAAATATGTTCCTCAACATCATTGAGGGAGATCATCTTCACCATTGAGCCACCACCACGAGGTGAGGGTGTAGTATTGTATGTTGGTGCCAAGATGACATCGAATATGACAAAATCTCTTGCGAACACCATGAAGTAGTGCTACTACACCAACAAGCATGAAAAGATGCAAGTGCAATTCACATAAACATAGAAATTATATTTAGTGTTTGAAATCCACAATTACATTAAAGAAAATTTACATGTAGAGGCACAAGCATTGATCCTGATTTAGTCAACACCTATATTAAAATTTGCAAAAAGTTTGGATATTTTTATCGTCCACCTCTCTATGACACATCTACTTTCATATATTGGGTTTATGTAGTAGTGCGATTGAAGAAGGTTAGTAGCTCAATTAGGATTCTCTCCACTACCCCTTTTAGCTAGCCTCTCTAGTCTACACTACCCTACTACCTATGTACTATTAGTACCATGTTAATAATGACACTTTCCTTGAAGGTTGTACCAGAACTGCTCACCTTTTAATATTGGTCAAGACTCATAGGTGTACCACCTCATAATTTGACCTACTTATAACCATGTCAACATACAAGTTATATGATATCTCTAAGATATACTCCCTCTTATACTAGCAATGTTTTAACCCTTCAACCAGTGCTTATGCATTTTTTCCCTTATTGATCTACCATATTTACTTCTAGTTTCCTAAATTAGTTTACAAAGACCAAGATTACAACACTATACAATATCCCTAAATGTTATAGATATTTCTAGCTATCGTGGAACTTGAAGGTAAGACATACATAAGCCTCGTCTATGCAAGATGTATTGGCATTGATTGCTTACACAATGACAAGCAATACGACAATCACAAATAAGTTGGAAATCCCTTCAAACCCCAAAACTATTATTGTAAGGACTGACACTATTACATTCATTAGCAAGGTTGTACACCGCAAAACTCCACCACCCCCTTGTACTGCTCACCCACTTTTACACTTTCTAAGTAGGTGCTAAGATTTGTGGCCTTTAGAGACCTACTTAGCACCTACTTAGACCCTCATATCACTTTCCTAAGCACCACTTCTTATGCGGTCGTCCTAAGGGTTACAAGAGCCGCTCTTATACTCATCCTACAAAAATCTTCTACTTTGCCACTAGTTGCCTCCCTTAAAAAGAACCTAATTCTACCTTTTGCTAAATACTTGGTAAAACACAACCCCTGGACATTGGAGCCCATGATGAAGTGTTGAGTTTTTCCCTCAAATCAAACACCATATTAACCATCGAATTAAACTTAAAGACACCATTTGAAAATATTAAGAGAAACATTGTACCAATTTTTTAAAACCATGATCTTCATATTTGGAGTATTGACATCAAGGCTATAAATTTCAATTTTTGGGCCATTTTCAAAGTTCATTTCCAAAGCCCTAGGAAGCAATGCAATGGTCATTTGCAAAACACTCGGGGAAATAATGAAATTAAAAAAAAGAATGATCAAAACCTTGATATTTGTATCATTGGCACCAAGAATACAAATCTCAAAGTTTTGGTCATTTTTTAAAGTAACTTTTAAAGCCTTATAAAGCAATGACAAAACCATTACCAAACATTTGAGATTTTGTTTGAAAAATTGAGCCAACTCGAGGTTACCAAAATGTTGATATATGTATCCTTGGCATTGAGTGTACCAATCATAATTTTGTAGATACTTTTAAAGGTCACTTTAAAAGCCCTCAAGCACAATGCAAGAGCCAATTATAAGGCATTGCAGAAAGAAAGAAAAAAGAATGTCCAAGCCAACTCTAGAGCTAACAAAATTTTAATATTTGGACCCCTGGCACCATGAATACAAATTCACATTTGTTGGAGATTTGTCAAAGCATTTCAAAAGGTTTGGTAAGCACTCCAAGGGCCATTTGTAAAGCATTTGAGAACAACAACAAAAATTGTGAGCAAATTTGAAAGATACTACAACATTGATATTTATACCTCAGATCCAAGGGTACAAATTCCAATGTTTTAAAGATTTTCCAAAATCACTTTGAAAGCCTTGGGAACTGCTATGAGGGCCATTTGTAAAGCATTTGAGAATATAAAATAAATTTTGAGAAAATATGAAAGATATCAAAATGTTGATTATGTACCTTGGGATCCGAGGGTACAAATTTCAATTTTCTAGAGATTTTTCAAAATCAATTCCAAAGCCTTCGGAAGCATTGTGAACGTCATTTGTAATGCATTTGAGAAAAGTAAAAGAAAATGTAAGCAACTTTAAAATTTATGAAAACATTGATAATATTACCTTGGGATCCAAGGGTACAAATTTCAAATTTTTACAGATTCTCCAGAAGCACTTAGAGAGCTTTGGGAAGCGTTGTGAGGGGGGCCACTTGTAGAGCATTGGAGAAAAAGAAAAGAAATTATGAGAAAATTTGAAAGTTACCACAATCTTTATATTTATACCCAGGGATCTAAAGGTGCAAATTTCAAGTTTTTAGAGATTTCCAAAATCATTTCATGAAAATAAAAGAAATTATGAGCAAATTCAAAAGTTAGCAAAATGTTGATACTTGTACCCTCGGATCCGAGGGTACAAATTTTATTTTTTGGGAGATTTGTCAAAATCACTTCACAAACCTTGGCAAACATTGCGATGGCCATTTGTATAGCATTTGAGAAAATTAAAAGAAATTTTCATTAAATTTTAAAGGTACTGAGATGTTGCTAATTGCACCCTTGGATGTGAGGGTATAAATTCCAATCTTTCGGAGATTTTTTAAGATCACTTCAAAAGCCATGAGAAGCAGTACAAAGGCCATTTGTAAAGTTTTTGAGAAACTCAAAAGAAATTGTGAGTATATACTTGTCACCAAAATATCACCATGATGTTGATACTTGTACCCTTGGATCCGAGGGTACAAATTTGAAGTTTTCAAAGATTTTCAAAATCACTTTGAGATCCTTAGGAAGCTTTGTGAGGACTCTTTGTAAACATCTGAGAAAAATAAAAGAGACTACAAGCAAAATGGTCCATTTGAAAATCATTTGCAAAAAATTAAAGAAATTATGAGCCAATTTAGAAGTATGCGAAATGTTTCTATTTATACTCTTGAATCCGAGGGTAGAAATTTCAATCTTTGGAGATTTGTCAAAATCACTTCACAAACCTTGGGAAGCATTGCAAAGGCCTTTTGTAAAGCATCGAAGAAAATGAAAAGAAATTGTGAGCAAATTCAAAAGTTACTAAAATGTTGCTAATTGTACCCTCATATCCGAGGGTCGAAATTTCAATTTTTTTAATATTTGTCAAAATCACTTCACAAACCTTGAGAAATTATGCGAGAGCCATTTTTAAAAAAATTGAGAAACTCAACAAAAATTATAAGTAAAATGGTCCATTTGAAATCATTTGATAAACAAAAATTATGAAAAAAATTCAATACTAAGTGAAATGTTGATGTTTGTACCCTTGGATCCGAGGGTACATGTTTTAATTTTTAGAGATTTTTCAAATTCACTTCAAAGGCCTTGGGAAGCATTGCAAGGCCATTTGTAAATTATTTTGAAAAAAAAAGAACAAATGAAATTATGTGAATACTTAAAACTTACCCCATATATATATAGTTGGGGAGGTTTTGTTCCTTTGGATTCTATTAAAGGTGACTTGCAAAGTCATAGGGAGTGTTGCGGAGATTGTTTGCAAAGCAATTGATAAAGTTGTCTTAAATGTTGATCCGAGTTTAATTGCTAAAATGTTGATGATTGTATCCTCGGTGTAAAGGTGAGAATCTGCAAGCTTTTGGGGTTCATTCAAAGCATTTCCAATCTCTTGGGAAGTTTTGTTGGGACATTTGTAAAGCATTTTAAAGTAATAATAATAATAGGAACAATATCAATAGTAAAAATAGTAATGTTATTCATATTAATAATAATAATAACAACATTTGGGTGCTCAAAATGTTGAATTTTAATTTTTGGGGGCAAGATCCAAGTTAAATATTGGACACCACCTAGAAAACAAAACTGTGTTTGTGCATAAATTTTGGATGTCAACTTAATATTGCTAGACGTTCAATCATTTCATTGTAATGGGTACCGGAACAATGGATTGTTTATATTGTGGTCCTTATGGTCATGTGGTCTTGTTTGAATTTTGAGCATTTACAAGATGTGATCATGGCCAACATTTAAAGGATGAATCACAATCTCATGCCATGGGTGCAATGTCAAATAATATATAATCTGGATGATTGATCGTTGTGATACACTATCGGAAGATGTTGCAATGCAAGAATGATTTGGAAAACCCTCTATGAGATGATGGTTGAAAACGGTGTTCCCTATGTGCAATTTCATTTTTTCATGTTAGACAATGCCCATGGGTAGTGGATTGCAACATGAAAATTTCACAAATCTAACGTTTACATTGTTGCCATAGAGGATCTTGGATGTAAATGTTTTTCCAGGTGTTTGCCAACATCAACGAGTTCATCTAGAAACACATGCGATTGTTGTTGTTGTTTTAACACAAAAATCTTGGAAGGGGATTAGATGTATAGGAACTGGAGGATGTTGAAACATAATACCATGTTACTCTACATCGGTGGTTGTATTATGGTGCGGCCACAAAGGAAGGCTTCCTCAATCTTTCAAACAATTGAGATCATGGCCTTTCTTTTACATACAATGAATTGGTGACATTCTCTTTCTTGGTAGGTTCTTAGGGGGGACATTTAATATGTGTCGTGGTATAAATATGCATTAAGGGAGTATTATGTCCATGATCTTGATTTTAATGCACCTGATTATTACACATAACACCATTTAAAATAAATTTGGTCAATTTGATAATTTCATTAATCCTAGATGATGTAGGAGATGTAAATTTATAGCATGCTCTAGTTGTTGCAAATTCAGTATGTGCTTAGCATCCAACAACCCAACATAATATGCACAAAGTACATACACTACAATTTAGTAACTAAGGCTCCTATTCAAAATTTGGCTTACATTGTATGCATATTGGGGGGGGGGGGGAATAATTTCACCTAGTTTTATACAAATCAATAGGGTGTTGTGAATATTTTTGGAGGAAGTATGTTGTTTGGACATGATAAATAACATGGTGTATAAAAGGGTATTTATGATGACATTATAGTAAGGGGAAATTATAGTTTATTATAATTTGATGTTCTCTACAAATACAATGGCTACTGAGAATTTAAAAGTAGAGGTAGATGCACAAATCATAATCCTAAAGTTTAGAGGAAAAAATTGACAATTTTTGTGCTTACTATATGACTTAATTGACCATTTGTTGGTAGAACTAGATCCTATCATTTCCCTAGCTTCAATGTTGCATGGTTAAAATTATCACAAGCTACATCATATGGATGAAAAAGTCTTGCAGCCCTTTATCAAATTTGAAAGCAAAAGTGGATTGGAGATCAAGTATCTAATTTGTAAGTGAACTTTGGGATGAGATATTTAATCTAAAAGATGTTGTTTCCAACTTCAAACATGATAGTAGTGCTACCATGTCAAATGTTGGTATTTATCTTAAACATCCCTTAATTACATTCTCATATCTAAGTTTCATCCAATTCAAACACCCACCCACCACCCAGTACTCTAAGACAACTTGGCGCAATCCAAATGCATATACCAAAGTATGAGAAATTTACAATCACTTCACATTCACAATAGGACCTTGTAATTGCAAAACCAACTTCCACTTGCATCTTCAATCTTGATCTTTTGGGTGTGCAATGTGTGATTCCCAAGTGTAATGCTAAGATTGGATCAACAAACTTCTAAATCACTTGAAAAACAAACAATCTCTTGTTGAGAATGTTATCTCACCGCATGAAGATGACAATGGATAACCCGGCACGAAACCCTAAACCCTACATCTTCAAAATCCATTGTAAGTCTCACAAGTGCTAATGTGCACCCTCAAATTTGGAATTATATGAAACCCTAAACCCTATACTTTGAGGAAACTAAGATTGAAATAATTTGGTGCATGAAAGAATATTCACATGTAGAAACACTTGTTGATGTACACTCCAAACCCACAACACTTGTTGATTCCCACAATGGCGAATCTACCTTCAACCCAAGCCAATCTTTTGTTCCTAAGCTTAATCCAAATAAACACACTTTAGGCACCAAAATCTTAGCACAACAAGAAAACAAGGCTTCTCGACGAGCCAAATGGAGAAGGCTTCAAGAAAGTAGAGAAGGTTGCTTGAAACCCCGCACCAAGAGGATCCAATTGGTTGAAACCTTGGACTATGAGAATTCAATTGCTTGAAATCCTAAATGAAACCCTAGAGCCCAAACAATCTTAGTCCACACTTAACAAATGAACATAAGGTATGCGGGTGTTAAGTGGTTTGTTGTTGTTGTTCTTAGTATCTCAAGCACCTAACCAAAGCTAATTTGGAAGCTTGTGAGACCCAAAACTATGAAGAACTCAAGTTTGAAGTAGACAATTCCATCCAAACTCTATGTGGAAGTACTACTCTATAATTGTTTAAAATCTTAAACTATTAAATAGCATGATTGCCGGATCTAAATATTTTTAAATTTGGGGAGTAAAGAGTTGCCAAGATAACACACTATTGTTGTAGAAATATTAATAAATGCAATTGGAGTAATCATTCTTAGGAGCTACACATTAGGTAAGTTAGTTGTGGCTATTTGGCTAGGGTAAGTGAATGCTCTAATGCCAATAAAACATTTTGCAATTCTTGCAAATCAATCGGATAAAAAAACACATGATTTGATGGACATCTTAAGCCCCTTAATTGGGACACGTCAAGAGAATCATTGATTATTCCATGTGAAAATGAAATAAACTAAACAATATTAGACGAATAAATCAAGTGAAAATGTCACTCGTATTATGTTAGACACTAAAATAATCATCCATTGTAATGCGAGAAGGATTTAGAGTGGGCCTTGACAAGCAAGTAGGTACCATTTGACTGCATTCATCTTAAGGTATGTCCAAATTGATTAGGATGTAAACGTGACCATTGCATGGTCCATGGAGACGACACAAGCAACCTTTGTGTCAAACCCAAGTGTGTCAAAGAACTAAATTTCATAATAGATATCTTGTTGCATTGATGATAAGAGTCTTTGCCCATCACCAACACAAGTGTACGGACTAAGGTGCATGACCTCATTTGTGGGCATTTCCAACTCCAAAGACCATTTTGACCATTGGCACATTAATGGTGCTATTTTTTCTATGTTCCCAATTTTGACCATTTGCATATATTGTTCAATTAAGAAGAGTGACTACGTATTAAGGTCCACATGTCTTAGATAACTTTTGAATGGAGAGTGGATGGTGAGTTGTCACAATAGGTTTTTATTTATTTTAAAAGAATGCTCTAAGCATATGGTCAACTATGAGATTATAACATAACAAGAGATAGATGGGATGAAGACATCCACCTACTAAAGTTGTTAATAGGATATGATTGGAATGTTCATGAACATATACACAAGGCCATTGATAAATTTATATATAGATTTTAGCAACCTATGGCGAGTGAGTGAGCGTTGATGCAATCACCGTCCCAAAGTTTAGAACTATCGGTCATTGATGACAACATGTTCAACAAACGGTTTGGGGACGGCATTGGACAATAATGATTGTGCATGGATGCAACATGTTGAGACAATATGAATCCAAAGTACATCATTTATGGTATTCAATATCACATGCATAATAGTGTCACTTACCCTATTACAAGGCCTTCCCTAGGTTACCATTAGTGTCACCACATGACACTTGTCATTAGCATGCTCAATAAAATCATCCTCTTTGCCTCGTCAAGTATATCAATGTGCTATGCTAAAAGTTGTAATGTAAATAAAATTTCACTTCAAAAAATTACTTATGTTGTCAATTAATAAGTGTGACGCTTTGAGACCTTTTAGGCATGTAGTATAGAGCGTTCATCAATAGTGTGCATGGCACTAAATACCATAAACGGTGTAGTGCTCTCTGTGTGTATGCAAAAGTACAGTAGAATTGCTACACCGTTTATGGTATTTAGTGTCACATACATTATTTACGAAGGGCCTAAACTAGAGGCCTAGAGGTCTCGAAGTTTCATGTATGTTAATTACCAACATGATACTATTCACCAACATACTAAAGGGTGAGTTTCCATGTAGGGCGTTTGCCCACCATATTCTAGTGTGAATAAGGCCAAACCCACCCAAATGTAGAGGGAATATGGTGGGGTAGGGTTCGTATGTGCTAACTACACTAAACATGATATTTGGTGTCATATGGTATTTAATGTCACTATGTTAGCTTTTTGGATGACACTTCTTATGAGTAAGTATATAAATAACTATCGTGGATGATGGATGAGTTTATCCATCGGCCAAAACCCTACCTTCTCTTGTCACCAACTTGTGATGAAATATTGTCATGGATGATTGAAATTTGGATGAAAAATCACTTGGTAAGTGACAGTAATTGCAATACAATAAATCTATAATGCCTTCAAATATTTACAAGGAATAACAAATAATGTTGGGTTAACATTTAGTGTTGGTGACACTACACCATGGTTTACAACTAGTATTGAGCAAGACAATTAGAATTGGTGACACTAAATATCATATTTCATGTGGCTACTCCCATCTTCTCAAATCCGGGCCCACCTACTAACCTCCTCCTCTCGGTTATCAAGGATGGAGTTCTAGAACATCATTGAGTCTCTTGAGTCTTCAACCTATCTTAATCCTTCGTTGACTGGCAATTGTAGGTTAAAGGTTCTTTAATGGGCGCATGGAAGTCTAGCCATGATTCGTCTACATGGAAACTCACCCTAAGTAATTTAATATTGTGAAGATTTATTTACAACATGACATGTAACGTAGCACATCGAGATACTTGAGACGCATCGATAATATCTTCCCCTTATCGAACATACTGATGGGAAGTGTTACATGTTTACATTTTAGTATGCAAGAGGAAGATATTAATGAACACACTTGAGATGCCATGAAATGACACCGCAAATTAGTGTAAATGACACTATTATGCATGCGACACTAAATACCACTAATGATGTAGGGAGTTAGAGCTATCCACTTGGATATCCGACTGTTTACCATGATCGGTGTGGTGGAGTGAGATTGGGAGAATGTAGCTAGGGTGTAGATCCCCGGCCTCGGGAGGGTTGTCGTACGAACATGGTGGAGGAGAAACTAGAATGTAGCTACTGGGTAGATTTTGAGGCTTTGGAGGGTGCCCTGCCAACATGGTTGAAGAATTTCGTAGCGTGTGGATGTTTCGTAGATTCTATGACTAGGGAGGTAGCGGGTAGCGTACCAACATGGTGTGGAAGATTGTAAGATGTACATCCCAGAGACATTTTGGTGCTATAGTGTCGTCCCAAAAGTAATGTCAACCTAGTATCTAGATTGGGACTAGGGAGAAAAAGTACCTATATGGTAGATGAGGGTCGTAGAATGTTAAGATCTAGTAGATTCTATGGATACGGTTGGTTGAAGTGAAGGGTTTAGGAGATTTCCAAAGTGTACCACGTACCTAGACTCTATGGCTAGGGAGAGTGTCGTACTAGAAATCTTTGCTTTAGGAGTGAACCTATTTTTGTTTTGGGCAACTCATCGGAACTTCTTGAATGTGTCTTTTGAACTAACCGAGGGTGGTCCACCAATTCGGATGAGACAAGTGGACGTTCTTGTGTTGAACATTAACTAATCATGTATCCATTCTATGAATTCCTAGATGTTCTATTCCTTTTAAAATAATATGATGAGGAAAAACTTATTGATTAATAACGATTGCGCCCAGTCTCCACTAGTGTTAAGTTATAAATTGATGAAGTCAAACTACTGATCTTTGCATAGCAAGTGGACCCTTTTTGCGGTTATTTGAAACTTGTTGGAACGTAACTAGATCTTACTATATATGAACTTGAATAATGGTGAACTTTAGAAGATTCTCTCTAGTATTTGAAAATGGTCATTCAAGAAAGTAAGTTCACTTTAGAAGACTTAAGTCTTAAGCTCTTAGCTGGTTGTCAACAATGAGCCCACCCACACTTACTGGTGCGGGCCACCAATGAACAATTCCTACCAGCAGGGGCGACTTTTAGAGTTGGTTTAACCAGTAAGAGTCGTTGGATGCAACTAGTGCTAGTACTCACCGTTCACTGGTGGCCTCCACCAGTAAGTGTGGGTGGGCTAAATGTCGACAAGATTGGAACACGATCGAATCCTACAACCATCCTACCACCATCCCACCACTCGTAGCTCTAGAGCACTCAAAAAAGACCCCATATAATTTGGAAATCCAATAATGGTTATTTTATTCATAGAATCCTTGCCTGCCACAATCATCACAACTCGAGCTGGTTGGAATACATGAAACATATGCAGGTGTTATTTGGTTATTGATCATACACATGTATTGGATTGGTGTGTGGCTTGTTGGTGATCAAGAACAAACACCATCAAGACACATGTTAAAAGAGATAGGACTACGATTTCAAATTGTATTAACTACTCCACACTCAATAGTGAATATAATTGGGAGGACCTATGTGTTCAATTAAGAAATCAACAAACATGTAGTTAAGATAACCATAACTAAGTCAAGGAAGGTTTGATTTTCAACTTGGTTCTTGTTAATGTTTCATCATAAGTTTGCAAGTGCAACAACAAGTTTCATTGTGTGAATCTAATCGGTAGTAGTTGGAATGAAGAACGAAGTGAATAACCCTCATACCTTACACAAAGCCTTCACCCACTATTAGGCAATATCAGCCAAGGGCCCTCCCCCTACCTATTTAGTTTACTCCCATGCCAAAAGTTTTGGTAGGATAAAATATAACCCACGGTATCAATTTTGCCACAAAAGTAAAATATTCAATGGTCTTGTGGCTCAAGGGCAATCTTGCGATTGCAATAACTTGGAGTAATTTAAGAGCCCTATTGAAGAACGTTGCTTTTCTAATATACGTGGTTGCACACAACCCCCTTTCGTGTCTCGAGCATCTAATTATTGCGGTGACTTACTCACTTGAACAAGGTTCAATACATGACTGAGAGGAGGACCTATGTGATCATCTCAAGAGTAAGAGATAATGTTTGAACTCATACTACTTTTGCATCTCTGTTGTGATTCTAAAGCTTGACATGACAATCATTGTGATTTGCAATGATGCAACGGCCAATAGGTATGTGAAGTGGGAACATTCTAAAATAAGGTAATAAAAATTACAACTCAAAGAATTGGACGCCACCCCAGAGGGTCGAACCCTACACCACAAGGTTAAGAGCCTTACGCTCTACCAAATGAGCTAAGACGGTCGACTCGTCATTGTAGACCAAGTCAAGTTATCATTCCTTAGTTTATGTGCTCTTTTTAGCACAACATCAAAATAGAAATTGGATTGAACTTTAACACTAGTACCCATCTCCCAAACCAAAATAAGTAGCAAAAGAAAGGAAGAAAAGCAAGGGATTCATGTTGTGGCAAAACTAACGTATTCACGGGTTACAAGCTCAAGTGCAAAGATATGAATCTTACACTACTTTGTTTATGGTATTTAGGAAAACAACATGACCTCATAATAGGATGAATGACATTACCTACCAAATATGATCACTTTACATATTCTAGATTTATAACATGTTCATCGTTAGTGTAACCACACGACACTTGACATTAGAACGCTCACTAATATAATGACGTCTATGTCTACATTACATTGATAGCCAACTAACCTCTAGTTCTTACAAATACACTGAAAATAGATCAACGAAGCCCACCGGCCTTGCAACTCCCAAGAAGTACCCAAGCTCAACTTATATAAGTTAAATTCAATACAAATAGAAGTAAGTAAAAAAAAACCTCAAGACTAAACTCCGGTGAATAGGAGGAAAAACTAATAGAACCGTGTTTTTCCATAAGTCCTCACACAGGAGAGGCAACAAATATTATAACTGCCTATGAAACTCATTATTTATTTATTTTGTTATGTTTCACTCTCTATCTGACCTTCTCATGAAAACTTTCCTTCGGTATAAAAAGTGGGGATCAAAAAACCAGTTGATGCAGTGACTTACCTGCCCGACCTCCGAATTCTCCATAAGAAAATATATGTTACAAACCCAAGTGCCAATATAAGGAGCAATTTCGTGTGCTAGTTGTGTTTGTTAAATTCGGTCTCTGACTTAAACGGACACCTATAGTTTGAATGGTGTGCCATTGGGTCCGAATCTAAGAACAAACCCAAACAAAAAGACGTTTGTTGGAAAGAGATTGGATTGCATGCTCAATTATTATCAACCATTCTAGACGCAATTGTCAATATACTGTGTGTGTGGGGGGGACCTATATGATCATTCAATAAACTATAGAATCTCCACTTTGACAATGAATGGGATGTTCATCCGAGCTTTGAAAGCTATAAGAAAAGTGGCGACATGCACAAAGCTTGTGTTTCATATCCTATGAGATGTGGGTGCAGAGAGAAAATCAATGAAAAATTGTCCATTTAAGACTTGCTTACCTTCAAATGCGCTTTTCCTCGAGTCTTGAAATACGTGACAAGTCCTTCGTCTACATTGAACTGGTGCCATAAATACCTAACTTGTCAAAATTGGGTAGCACAATATTCAACCACCAAGTACAGCCGGGAACATGCAAGTTTGAATTCACATAAATTAGGCATCCACCTCCCACGTGACACAATAGCCCTTGTCCCTCACCCACGCTTTGTGAACCCGCCTTTGAGTTTGTGAGTTTAATCAAGGATGTAGCGTCCCTCATACAAGGGCCACACCAGGGGGTCCAATCGGCCCCTAGCTAGCTCGGCTGGACCCCTTGTGTGGTCCCCGTATGAGTCACACCAACATACAGTTGGCGTCATCTCTCTCTTAACTTTGACAATAATCTAGGTATTACAAACTGGACGATGGGTGACCCTAACTCAAGTTGAAACACGAGAAGGATTCATACCGATTGTCTAGCATGTGCCCATGTTGATTCTAGCATCTACCAACATCTATTCAAACCAATTCTACGAGAAAGTGAAAAGGGTGATCTTAGGTTCGAGATGACCTTAAACTACCAGATGATGGTGGAGAGATACCCAAATCTCAAGGAAGAGGTTGGCGGTTCGAATCCCGGCTGTGAACTCTCCTCTCTACTTGACGGAAAACTTGCCAGGTGGTCAACTGCCTCCTGTGCTTTGGCGTTGCCCTGTCCGCCTTCTGTCTCCAAAAAAAGAAAAGAAAAAGGGTGATCTCGCTAAAGAATGTTCTATTTCCTACAAGTGACAGAAGATACTATATTATTGTCAATGCTTCTATGAACATTCTGGCTTTCAGTCCACAAGCGCAACTTAAAATTGCATCCATGAACCTTAGAATTGCAGTGACATTGAAGAAGATACATATTCTTAAACATATTGTCTACCATGTACCCATGTTGATTCTAGCATCTACTAAAACCCATTCAACGGGCTTAAAGACGGGTAGAATGTAAGTAAAAGCTGGATTTTGAGGCTAAGGTGGGTATCATACCAACATGGTAGACGAAAATGGTCAAATGTACACAATCGGTAGATGCTGGGCGAGGGAGGGATAACGGGTATAGTGCCCGTAGATGCCAAGAATGTCCATAGTAGGTATATTTTAGGGCTAGGGTGGGTATCGGTTCATCGTGGTAGATGAAACAAGCAGAATGTAGTCATTATGTAGATGCTGAGGCTAGGGCGGGTTTAACGTGTTGTATCCTGGAATGGATAGAATGTCCACAGAGGTACATTATTGGGCTAGATTGGGTATCGTGCCAACATGGTCGAAGAGACTAGTAGAATGTACCAGAGAGGTAGATGCTGAGTCTAAGGGGAGGGTTGCGGGTATGGTGCCAGAAGGCACCTAGAATGTACTGAGAATATAGATTTCGGGGTTTAGGGTGGTGTCGTGCCAACATGGTAGAGGGAGACTGGTAAAATCTACTTATTGTCTAGATCTGAGGCTCTGGAGGGTTACGTGTATCGTGCCAGCATCGTGGGAAGGATTGCAACATGTACCTAATGCAAAGATTCTGTGGCAAGGAAGGTTTAAGGGTCGGTCGTGCTAGGAGGTGGCTAAATGTAGGTAGGAGGTAGATACAGGGCTAGGGCACCAGTAGGTGGAGGGACCGGGGCGGACGGGGCAAAGACTCGCCACCCTCTTTTGGCAAGCGGGCGAGCATCTCCATCAGCATATTCTCTCCCCGGCGCCTCCGATCTGGGAGGATTTCCGCGTTCTCGACGAGTTTGGCAAAAGAAATTGGACTCGATCGATCAGCATGCAGCAGGGAATTGGCGTTCCTGGCTTCAGGGGGCTCCGAACAGCAGCTGCCGACGGCTGGCAACACCACATTCAGCTTAGACTGAGAAGAAGAAAGAGGAACAGCCTTCCAGTGTCATCAAACAAACGCTGAAGAAGGAGGAGAAAAAGACGACGACGAAGAAAGTACTTCTGACTTAGAAAAGTCATCCACCCGGTCACTTGTCGGCGTCTCAGATTACGTGTTGCTCGCTCGCTTCCTCCTTTCTTTTGTCCTGTGCACCATCTCGTCAGCTCCGCTATGGTTATGGTAGCTTAGTAGGCTGTTTGCTTGCTTGCACGATTGGCTTTGCCTGCCCGACCTCCATGTGTGCCGTGCCATCATCATCGTCGCGGAGAGAGACAGAGAGAGAGAGAGAGAGAGAGAGAGCAGCCAAGAGGTGTTGTTGTTCTCTTTGAGGTTTTGCTGCAAATGTGAGGTGCGACAACCTCTGCTTTAAGAGATGATGTGTCGTGAATGTTGAAGGTCTCCTGGGGGTTTTGAATCGCATTTTGTGTGTGGGGGGTTGGATCAGGGTTCGTCAGTGCTGCCGTTTGGTTCTGGAAGCCTTTGCTTTTTGATGACTTCAGAGAGAGAGAGAGGGGGAGCCTGGTGTTTGCCCTAGAAATTTAGCTTAATTTGGCGTCAGTCAATTTTATCTACTCTACACAACCTTTCCCGGTGGTCTTGACAATGCTATCAGAGGGAAGGGGCGGGATGTTTTAGTTCTGGAAGAAACGGGAGAAAAGGGAGAGGGAGATATGTCAACTTCGATTTTCCTTAACCTTGGGATGAAGCATTGTAGATGAAGCGTATTGCACCAGACATTTTGTTTCTACCTCACAGTGTGTTTTGGAATACAATTGGTCATTCATATGTCGAAAAGAAAGAGCTCAATTCGTTGTCCAAATTTATACTGAACACGAGACTGATTTCAAGTAGATAGCTACATAGTTTAACCTTCGTCAAAGGAAGCCAAGTAGTTGGAGGAAGAAGAAGCTACCGAGGTGAAGTGAAGAGCGAAGTTCTCAAATGTACCAGATGAAGAAGTATCAGAATTTGGCATTGGTCCCGCACCGGACCCAATCGACATCTAGCAACCAGGAGAGGCTGTCGCCATCGCCCTATTCTTCCACGTTCTCCGGTGGAGATGGGGGAGTGAACTCCGCAGACCCAAAGCCACGGCTGCGGTGGACTCCGGAGCTTCATGAGCGTTTTGTGGACGCCGTCATGCAGCTAGGAGGCGCTGACAGTAAGTCCTCTGCAACCTTCTTCTTCTTCTTCTTCTTCTTCTTCTTCATATTTTTCATAATGCATCAAATAAACGCAACTTATGTTTCTTCTTTCTTGACGATACATCAAGAGCATCATTCAAAAACGACGGTCTTGCTAAATTTCACATGCATTTTTTTATGTGGTCACCATCGCTGATGTCACTCTGCACAAGTTTTTGAACGAGTTTCGAGCACATCATATGGTGTTCATATCTGCAACCTTTTCTGAATGCATCAAACAAACACAATTTTGCATTTGTTTCTTTCTTGACGATACTGGAGTGGATCATCCAAGGACGATGGACTTGCTAAATTTCACATGTAATCCAATATGCGGTTGCCGTAACCAAGGCCACTCTGCACATTCTTAGATGATGATTCGGAGCACTTCATACATATGTTTCGTTTGTCAGCTTACAATTAATTGCAGTTTTTTAAATAACATTGTTTCGCAGCCAATGGCACTCTGAAGACCTAAGAGTCAGTGGACACTTAGATGAGCTCCAGATGACAGAACTAAGCCCTCTGCAGCCTTTTCTGAATGCATCAAAAAACCCAAATGTTAATTGTCTCTTGACGATACTGGAGTTTAGCATCCAAGAACGACGGACTTGCCAAATTTCGCATGCAATGCTTTATGTGGTTGCATCCTCTTGCCAAAATCATCACTCTGCACATGCTTAGACAATGATTCAGAGCACATCATACATATGTTTAGTCTGTCAGCTAATTGCAGTCCTTGAAGTAAGATTGTTACGCAGCCAATGGCACTGCAGAAACTGAAGAGTTAGTGGACACCTCGATGAGCTCCAGATGAAACTTTGGTGGCTTGTGATTTTACAATGCCCTCTGCAGCTTTTTTGAATGCTAAAAAAAACCTGATTTTTTTACTGTCTCTTTCTTGAAGATACTGGAGTGTATCATCTAAGAACGACACTTGTTAAATTTCACATGCAATCCTTTATGTGATTACCGTCGCTGAGGTTACACAAGTTTTTAGACGATTCGGAGCACATCATATGATGTTTAGTTTGTCAGCTTACAATTGCAGTCCTTGAAGTAACATTTGTTACGCAGCCAATGGCACTCCAGAAACTGAAGAGTCAGTGGACACTTAGATGAGCTCCAGATGACACTTTGGTGGCTTGTGATTCTACAATGCCACTTTGTGAGCCGCAGACACAAGGTTATTACGACTCTTACTTGATGTACTGTGTTTTCTGTTTCCTATTCTTGAATGAGTGGGGAGTAGTCCTAACGAACATGTAGGTAGGCCTTTATTCTATCAGGCTTCTTTAGCATGAAATCCTTTGCCACTCTCCCAATCTTCTTCACCTCTTGAAGGGATTTCGAAAGGGCTCTGGAACAGTCATAAGGTCTTGATGCACGTTGGGAATCCGTTTGTAATGGTGCTTCTGTTGATGAAAGTGCAGAAGCTACACCGAAATCAGTGATGCGAGTTATGAGTGTGAAGGGCCTAACACTCTATCATCTCAAGAGCCACCTCCAGGTTAGGATCTTCCCCTGCTTGGAACAAATTATTGCAAGGTATTCCTTGGCTGTATGACACGAGGAGCTTGTTATTAGTTTTATGTAGATACCTTGTATTCTTGCAACTTCATGTTTTCTTGAAACTGGTGCATGTGCTTGTTGTTGCCTTCTTCAGCTCTTGATCTCCACTCTTTGGTTTCTTCTACACAAGTTTGTTAAACTGTAGTGGGCTGCTTCTCCCTGGAGCATTTAAGGTTTTTACTCTGAGGTTGGACCTTTTAAAGATGTCTTAAGTGAAGGTTGTAAATGTCCTATTCGATTTACAGGTTGCCAGTTTTGGGGTTCTGTGTGACACAGGACACAGAAATATTGTGGCATGGAATGAATTTTTGCATCAAATTCATGTGTATTTTGATATGTCATTGGGGGTATGTTGCTTCTATCAAGTATTGTGGATGTCTCACTGGCTGAAATGCATGGTTTCTGGATGGTCTGCAGAAGTACAGGCTTGGAAAGCAGCTCCATCGCGAAGGTGGCCATGAAAGCACCAAGGGTGGTATGTGCCACACTGCTCTCTTCCTGATAAAACCTTTGCCAAAATGATTTGTTCCTCTATTGTTTGTTTTGATATTGAGTGGCAAGTCTTATCTACAATATGTGTCAAACTTACAAAGATGTTTTTCAACCTTTCAATTTCAGGACTTGCAGAGTATTTCTAGCACTCTGTTCCACACAGTCTCACCCAAAGTGTTCTTTTGACCTCTATTGTAAATTGATTCGACTAGCTGCTAATCATAAATGCAGTTCATAGATAGAGTATGTCCCAAATGGTGGAGGAGGTCAGGATCCTGAATGCGCAGGTTAGCACACTATTTGACAATGAGGCTGTCCTTGCACACAATTATTAAGTTACAGCAAGGCAGTCCCACCTGAGAATGATAGTCAAGTTGGACTGTTTTGAGTATCTTTAAGGAAGCACCCAAACCACTTGGTAAGAGCCCACAAATGTGTTGAAGAGTAATAGCATCACCGTAATGAGAGTGTACTAGGGCTGTTGCATTTTCAAGTTAGGTAGTGAGCAATGTACCTAGTCTTGCTGACTGAACCTTGGTTACCCACTGTAAGTTGTATTTGGTGTCCAAGACCTTCTTTAATTTTGAAGAGTTGCCTTGTCATTTAAAAACTGGGTTGCATGTGAAGCAGGCTCTTCTGATGTACAAATGGTGAGCAGTGCTGGCAGTGATGGTCTAAGCACCCCGAAATCCCAGAATCCACAAGAGTTAGTGCATTAAGCATGACCCTTGTGATATGTTTCTTATTCTCATGCCTTGTCTTTTGCGAACCTTTTTCTTTTTATAACTTGGGCAATAGAATCTGACACTTGAATAGTTGGATGTTGGCATAGTCAGTCATTACTTTGCAGTACTTGAATTTTATATCTGAAGCTCGTTCTTCAGGATAGTCAAGGTATGGTATACTCATCTACCTCTGGCTGTGCAGGAGCTTTCAAATTACTGAGGCTATCCGCATGCAGATGGAAGTGCAACGACGGCTTCAAGAGCAACTTGAGGTTTCTAGTTTTTCCCTATAGCAGTATAATCTATGATTTGCATTGGGGTTCTGGTCAGTACTACTTGTTCCATATTTTCTAGTTCTCATCAGTTTTAGTGTTGTATAGCTGCTACTATATCTATCACATGCATTTGGTGTTTTGATTTCAATTCAAATGGTGGTATTCTTGTCATTATTTACTGGTGAAGGCATCTTTTCTTTTCTTATGCCTCATGGAATATTGACACATGCTCTTGGATTATAGGTGCAAAGACAGCTTCAACTGAGGATTGAGGCCCAGGGCAAGTACCTTCAATCCATTCTTGAGAAGGCGAAAGAAGCTCTAGCTGGTCACACTGGAGGATCCCCAGGGCTAGAAGCAGCACATGCAGAGCTCACAGAACTTGCCTCCAAAGTCAACAATGAACCAATTAACTCTTCTTTTCAATCTTTGACACTGCCGGATATTGCATCGCATGGAGCAGACCCAAGAGTAGGTGGTCTTCCTCGTCAGCAATCCCGTGGTTCTGAAAGCTTGTCACAGAAGAGCTATGTCACCAACATGACAGCCAATCCTGAAGACAGTGGTGGTGCTTCTGCAAGTTGTGAGAACCAAGCATCAACAGGTATAAGTAGTATCAGCCGCCTATATCTGCACCAAGAAGAGTGCAAACTTTCTTAAGCATAATGAACTGACTAGAATAATCTTGCAGAATTATTGGTTTGATGCAGTATCTCCTCGAGCAAAAAGTGACCTTTGGCTAGGCACATCAGTTTGCATAAATTTTGACTTGTTTTTCTGTGTTTTAACCAGGGGTTCGAAAATTTGAAACTTGAAGACTTATGATGGTGACACATGAAGATTATCCTTAATGAAGTGGGTACCACCCTATTACTTTCTGCTGAGCTCAAGAAACATAGGACTGTTGGGGTTTGAAACTTATGAAGCAGCAGATCATTTTGCTTCTGAGCCTCACAGAAAGTCCAAGTGCACAGACTTCTTTCTTTTCTTTCTGGGGCTGGCTTGAGAAAGCTGGAATCAAATAACTCCCCAAATGTCAGTATGACCTTTGAGACTGTTGAAAGGTTCTCTTTTTGAGCCAAAGATGTGATTTGTGAACATGTTTTGTACATGTGTTATATCCTTGGAGCAGAACAACCCCTTTTAGTGCAAGCTTGCAGGTATGATAATGCACATGGCAATATCATGGACCCCAGTGCTTGACGTAGATGTTGTATGACTATTGATTTGTCTGACAATCCTGTAAATAGTTGGGTAAAGTCTGCCAGTTCTGGGACAGTGATTAGTTTTTTTCCGACAGGGGAACATCTCAGAAGTATTCCTACTTATGTGTTGTGTGGACATTCCTTGAGAGGATGAAAGATGTATTGATTTAAATCAATTGGACATAGCAAATGAGGATGGAAATGCAATGCTTTAACGATAAGCTACTACAGCTTTTCTTTAATTTTGTCTGACTTCATCTGGTAGTTGGATATCAATTGTGTGAAAGGGAGCTTTCCTCACTTTAACAGCTGTGAATGTTCAGCATGCTACTGTACTGTGTGGGTTCACTGAGCCTCAAGGAACAACGAAGTTGCTTAAGGTGTTCTGTATAGTCATTCAAGGTAGTATTGCAATCTACTCCATGCCAGTTCCCTTCCACCTGCTTGTCTTATGGTGCAAGTTTTTTTTGTTGCAAATTCTGGTTTTCTTCTATACAGGTAAGCATGCAGGCACATTTAAAAACAGAATGAAGTTCTTGTTGCTAATCAAATTGACTCCTATTTCTATATTTTGCAAGCCTAACCTCCCCCTCTCACAGTGATAGGAGGACTGTCAGCTCCCTAGATATCAAGGTCTTGTTGAATTTTAAATGTCTGTCCAAAGCACTTGATGTGGGTTGTCTGATTTTTACTTTCCTATTGAATTCAGTAAAGTGAAGGAGTGAAGAACAAGTACAAATCTATCCAAAATGTTGATAAAGGCCCATGCTTATTGGATGGATAGTTAAACTTCTGGTTTATTTTCAATGGTAAGAGATGGATTGTCTACTCTGACTACAGGGGTGCTACACAAGTAAGTGCCCTGGGGCCAATTTTTGTAACCTGCTTTATGGGTTTTCGGATGTCACTGAATTGGGAACTGTATGGACATGATTATTGCAGGTGTCTCGTGTTATTTGTTTCAACTATCAGGTGGAGTAGATGCCACATTGGCAAGAACCTGGATTTAGAAGACAAGTTTTGGCCCCTTGCATGCATGTGGGCAAACTTTTTAATTCCCATTTCCACAAAAGGTAATATGTGTCTCCGGTGGTTTTAAAAGTCTGCCTATTTACAAATGCGCTGTTTCTAACTTCTATTGCTTGCAATCTACAACTCATATATGGAACACAATCAGGCACTTGTCTGCTACTTTGGGAATGTTCTTTGAATCAATTTTGATATTCGCCAGGTTGACAAAAGCCAGGCTTCCCAAGTAGATGCTGGTGAAGGAGAGAAATATGTGGTGAAGTGGACAATACTTGGTGCATGGATGGAGGCCCATTCACCAGGTTTTGTGCACTTCACCACATATTTCCCTAGGTGGTAAATTGTCTGAAGTTCCTTGTGCCCCACACAAGCAAAATTTAATTCTTCTGTCAGTCAATTTCACAGAATGAAAATTGTCATAAATTTTCAGAAACTGGCAGTGTAGTTCAGTGTGTTTGACTGATGACCTGAACTTGCCACAGTATGACCACCTTTGAGTGGACAGTCCTTGCATTGACTAATATCTTGTGGGAAGACTTTGAAGCAAATGGTAAGCATAAGTAATATGCAAATTGGAAAACTACAAACAGTGCCCACACAATGTAGTTCGGTTGTGTCACGTATGGATTCAAAGTCCTCCATGCATTTCTTCAGTTCAGATGCATCTGAACTGGCATTTAAAGGCTCTGTATTTCCATGTAGAAGTTGAGGCAGGGTCGCACCACTCGATAGGATGACACATGTCTTGTGAAGGTTTAGGGTTTAGGGTTTTGCTTGTGTGTCCATCCTTGACTGGACTCAAGGAGACACATTATTACCTGTAATTCATGACTTTGTCGTCGCTGACCACTATGTATTGTATTGGACATGTGTTGTCATGTCATTAGTTGTACACTATTTATGGTATTTAGTGTCACATGCAAAATAGTGTCACTTACCCTATTTTGAGCTGTATGCTAGGTTGCATTAATGATTAACAACTCCACCATAAGTGTCACCTCATGAGGGGCTGATCACACCGGCCAGTTTTGACACCATCTGTTGACATCTTTGGTTGTAATAGTGTGAAAAGTGGTGGACCAACACCTATTTCTGAACATAATCCCCAACAATTTCACAATTGGAACCGGATAGAAAGTTTGGTGTGATTGGGGCATGAGAGAAAGGGAGACAAAGAGAGTTTAGTGTCAATTGTCCTATTTTAAGGCGTATGGTAGGTTATATTGATGACCAACAACTATCATTAATGTCACCTCATGACACTTGGCGTTCAAGTGCGCTTTACTAACATATTGGCATAGTGTTATGAGGTGCATGCCTATGTTACACAATGGTCTATAAGGGTTGCGGCTAGAGCTCATGCCATTTGGGTGGGCCCTAGCTAGCCGAGCCATGACCCCATCATGGGGGGAAGGGGGTGTTAGGTCTGGGGCCAATGATCTGGCACCCATGGGGAGCCCCACCAAATTTTAATTTCTTTATGAATCTTGAGAAACAATTGTTGCCCACCCCCGCCCAATTCCCAAGAAAATTTCATGTGCATTCTCGAAGGTTGTTTGTCCACAAATACCATATTGAGTGCACTTCACCTTGAAGGCCTAAATGCAATATGTGTGTTCACTTTCCCTTGGTAAATAAGCAATTGATGGGATCTCATTTCCTAAGTGGAACCATCAATGAAATGAAACAAAATTAATTTTAAAGTTCATGAAGCCGAAAGCATGTAAATGAATGTCAATAAAGCATGTAAACAACTTGGAAGATGAAAATATTACAAAATCCTCATTAGTATTGAGGTTATAATGTATGTGACTTACTAGTTGAAAGGGTTGTTTGTCATTCTAAAATGAAATTTATATTTAGTTTGTTTATTTCATACTATTTTAGTCAATGCCTTTACTTTCACAAGTATTCATAGATATTCAAAATAATTAAGTTGAATAAATATAATGAAGTGCATCAAGCCTCATAATATATAATATAATGTAATATACATGCTTAACAAAGTAATAATTATGATTTATTACATTTGATCACACTTAATTAGTTTGAATATGTATCTAAAAGTAGAAGGCAATAACTAAACTATTATAAAATAAACAAACTAAATATAAGTTTCATTTTAGAGTGACCAAAAAACCCTTTCAATTGCAAGTCACATACATTATAGCCTAAATACTAATGAGGGTTTTGTAATATTTTTAGCTTCCAAGGTCATTACATGCTTTATTAATATTCATTTACAAGCTTTTGGTTTCACTTCAAGATTGAAATCCCAATCAATTACTTATTTACTAAGGAGAAGTGAACATGTCTATTGAATTTTGGGCCTTCAAGGTGAAGTGCACTTAAAATGAATTTGTAGACAAGAATGCAAGGGCGATTTAAAAAAAATAAAAATTCGAGTGAATTGGGCAGGGTGGATGTAATCATTCTAGGTCTTATTTGATTTTTTAATTAAAAATTTATTATTTACCTCTCATATAATTTAATATAATTTTTGTTGATTTAATTTAATTATAGATTACATTGATATCATAACAAGCCTTGTTGGATTATCAAAGTATCTTTAAGCATATTAGATTAGTATATTTAGGGTGCTTTCAATGCAACAAGACAAATTGAAAATTTTATATAAAGTATACTTCAAAAATGTAAATTTTATTTTAAAAATATATTATAATTAAATAGTTCAAAATGAAAATCTTGATAATTAATGTTATTAATATGAAATATAATTTTCTATGGATTAAGAAATTTATAAGAATACTTTTTTATAATATTATTTTTCTCAGAAATATAAAATACCAAATCATGTGACTTTTAATTCTTTAGAAATGATTAGTTAATCAAATTAGATCATGAATCATTTATGCTAAAGAGCTAGCTTCCATAGTGGGAAGATTGTACCATGAAAGAGAGAGAGTAAAGGAGTCAACCTATTTGTGTTTAAAACATTTTTGGTAGTGTAGTTATACTTTTATGTTGATCCAAATTTAAGAGGTCTTTCCACATAGACAAATATCTTAGATAATAAATTTGCAATATAACTAGGAAGATGTTTCAAATACTATACATTCATTACTTGCCATGCTAATTTAATGTATCCCATCCGATATCTTCAAACTCGATAATTGTTTTTATTATAGATAATACATATATAGTTATTAAAATAAAAACAAGGGTTTATCATTTGTAGAAATGATCTTAGTACTTAAATAAAAGATAAAATTTGGATGTTGAAATACATAAGTTTTTATTCAGCTTGCTTTAGTCCCTATACAACACTTCCAATATAAAAATAAAAGAATATTTATTTATTTCATTTTTGGTAATTTATATATATTATGAACATCAAGATTTATTAGTATTGAAAAAGGCATGACTTAACCTTGTGCAACCATTAACTACTTTATATAAAACATTGACTTGAATGGAGATGCATTAGTACTGCTTCCTAAGAGCAACGTAGCTACCACCTTGGCAGCTTAACAAGAATAATAGCGTAATCTATATGAAAAGGTCAACATTATAAAAATGAATGAAATAGAGAAATCCAATAAATTTACTTCAAATATATGGATAAATATACGTGGAATCAAAACATATTTTACTAAATTTTAGCCTATTTTACTAAAATTTTCACTATAGTTTTGAAGTTCACTTGCCATAGAAAGCACATAGATATCCTTAAATCTAAAAAAAATCTAAAAATCTAAAAAATCTATATGTTTATTATATTATAATGTTATCCAATTTTTATCTATTAGTAAATAAATAATTTATAAGAAAAGAACTTGAAAAGAAGCCTCCTTCATTCCTCAAGATCAACAAGGGATAGTATAGGAGTATTCACATGTTGTCCATCGACCACGCCTTTCAGCCTAATCTTTGGGCTGCTTCACACACAAGCCAAGAGCTGTGACCATGAAATTGTAAGAGCCCAAAAGTAGAGTCCAAAGGCTCTCCCAAGATACTTCCAAAATCATGTAATGTGGTCACCGGCCCTCAAATGTAGTGTGAAGTCATATGTGACCAAGCCCTCAACCAAATGCTCAATGAATAAATTTCTATTCATGCAGGGTCCTCACATATGACAAAATAGAATAAATCAACCGTGGTAAGATTCCGAAATGCCACGGTCTCCTGGTTTTGTGTTGGGCCTACCTCCAAGAGGTGGTTTTTGAAAATAGTCCAAGTGACCATGAAACATGTTCCATTCAATGCCACGTAGGAATCCATGTAGACTTTACAGCCATCTTGCATTCACTTACTCCGGTGGTCCCTCAAGCGTAGTTTTAAGCGAACTTGGACCGGTCCGCCTTTTCCACCGAAGTGGTGCCGTGGTCGTGAACGCATGCACACTGCTTTCATCCTTGAAGTGCCGTGGTCACGGACCCTCAGTGTTCGTGTTTGAAGTGGCCCTTAGGACCTGACTCACCCTTCGTGGATGAACCTTGCGGAGGAACCCTAAGGTTTTCGGGGCATTCTAAGGTTTTGGATTGGAGCAGGCACATCAGCAAGCAGAGAAGGAAGTCGCAGTATTCGTAATGCAACAGCAGCGGTATAAAATGCTGGATGCAGATGACGAAGAAGAGGAG
Organism: Polytrichum commune; assembly: GCA_950295325.1. NCBI lineage: Eukaryota > Viridiplantae > Streptophyta > Polytrichopsida > Polytrichales > Polytrichaceae > Polytrichum > Polytrichum commune. The sequence goes on along the minus strand of OX485806.1, from coordinate 8,018,529 downwards.
GATGCTGCTCGACCTGCAGCAGAACAACGAAGAAAAGAAGAGCGTAAAAAACACCTTCGAAGGAAGCGGGAGGAGGATGTGGACGAGGACGAGGTGTGTTTGTTTCTTATGTTTGTGTGGCCTTTTTTGTTTTTGTTTTTTTTCCCTCAGTTCTCGATTTCGTGAGCAAGGTAAGTGGTCTAAAATGGAAATTTTAAGCTCCGCACCCACTTCTCCTGGGATATAAACACATGATTAGTACAAGATGGATTAGCAATTCCAAATCGAGGCCTTCGCCATTTTCCTCATAATATTTGGAGCTCATATGAATATGCTTATTCATAATCAAAGTGTAGATTGTCTTTCTTCTTGAATGATCATATAGGTATCCCCAATTACGTTGAATATTGAATTAGAAGAGTAAAATTCGAGCAATGTATTTTGTGCACGTAATCCAATCTCTTTTCCCCACATGTCTTTTTGATGTCTGTTCTTAGATCCACACCTGATCACAAACCACTGAAACATAGGTGTCCCATTAAGAGAAGTAACTGAATCAGGCCCGTTTACCTTCTCTCTAGTCCTGTCAAACTCATCAAAGGGGTACCTTGTCAAAACTCAGAGACCTCCATCTGTGAAACCAAAGTAAGGACCAGTTTGTAAGCATAATGGAGAAGGGATCCCCTACAATTTTTGATGTAAAGTTTACCTGCTATAGGAGAAGTTTCCTTGTAAAGCTGGAAACTATGTGGATGAGAGACGGCTTTGGATCTCTGAATTTCAGTGCATTGACATTGTACGATTGTGCTCATTGCAGGAAATTGTCATCAAAAGGGGTCGAACCAGGCATGCTGAACCAGACTCAGATGACGATTCAGAGGTATTTTGCTTGACTTGTGTTGAATGGAGTATTTGATTCATGGAAATCTTCCTGAAGAGTTATGTCATCACAGTAATTTTGTTCACTTATCATCCTGGAGGAATCACTGTATATATGTAAATTGTTGTGTTCATCACTATTTTAATTTGAGATGCAGGCAGAAAGGGAAAGGGCTCGGGAGGCGGATCAGCGGGATAAAGAAGAGCTTGAGGAACGTCTGCGTGAGAAGGATGCTGCTTCTACAAAAAAGGTGGATAAAGCATTTGGTTGTGTAATACCTTTTACGTAGCCGAGTTGATTTGCTTGGACCCAGTGTAACATAGTAACTGATTACTGGCTTCTCACATATTTAATTAAATGGGTGGCTGCAGGTTGGGGAGTTCAAACTATCAAAGAAACAAGAAGGTCAGTGTCTCCATTCTGTATAATCCTTTGAGTTTCTCATCTAGATTTTCTACCAAAAATTAACTGGGTTTTTTGACATTGATTTCTTAAACATTCATATTAAAGTAAGATATGTGTTTTGCAGAAGAAGCAAGACGGAGACGTGAAGCTCTGGAGCGAAAGGACCTTCTTCCTGATTTAAGGTAAGATGCTTTATTTATTTACTACAGAGAGAATTACTATGATTCCTTGTGGTGCTCTTATTGCTACTATGAATGGAATAATTCACTTTTATGGTGGAGCCAATGTTTGCCATTTTATTGTTGTTGTGCAGGGAAGTATCCAGACAAGAGTACCTGAAAATGAGGGAGGCAAAGAAGTTGCAAGCGCTAGAGTGAGTTATTTGAATAGTTTCCATTTTGTGTGTCATTCTCATTTTGTATTCATTGGTTGGTTTTCTCCAGTTGGAATCTACTGGGCTTGGGAAGGGTGGATTTATTTGAGGCAATTTCACTAGATTTGATTCATGTACATTGCTTAAGTCTGCTTAGGTACTCAAGAAATTTGGAAAGGGATGCTTACAATTTTTGTGACTCTGGACAGAGATGAGTTGATTGATGAAGAGTTTCTATTTGGAGACAAGGAGTTGACAGCCAAAGAGAAGGCGGAATATAGGTATGAGCATACTCTTGCTGTTGTTGTTGCGGTTTGTATTGTTAGAGTGAATTATTGGGAAGAGAGCATTGTTGTACTCATCTTTATCTCTAACTCTTGGTTTGATTCTATTTGACATTCCACTCTTTTACAGCTTCGTGTGGTGCATGTCTGATTTTGTTGTGTTTCTCCAGATACAAAAAGGAAGTTTATGATCTTGCAAAACAACGAGCAAAAGATGTGGACAATATTGTGGAGGTTGCACCTTTTCTGTCCTACTCGAATTTCCAGATTACTCATAAGAGTTGCAGATAAATTTGATCAGAGCTCTACATTATGATAGACATATGAGCAGGCAATTTTATTGAATCGATTCTTTGCATAGCTCCTAATCACGAAGAATTTCTTGCATTTGCAAAAATGACATGGAGGGGTGGGTGTGCAGTATCGAATGCCCGAGGCTTATGACAGCGCAGATAGAGTTACGCAGGACAAACGATTTGCTGTTGCTTTGGACCGATATAGGTAATCTTGATCTGTTTGCAGATTTTGGGATGTATGCTCCCTATTTGCATCATGTAGTCATGGCATTTATTCCGTTATGGTGCAAGATTAGTTATATGCCTTTAGATATTACCTTGGAATTGCAAGGAGGAATGTTATTTCACTTTTCTGGGTTATGGGTTCAGTGTGCTTATTTATATTGTATCGTGTAAAATTTAGGGATCTGGGCGGTGAGGAGAAAGTCAATAATTTTGCTGAACAAGAAGCATGGGAGAAGCATCAAATAGGTATTGGATCCTTCCTTTTTCATAGTTTTAGGTTTTCCTTGGTTTTCCCGACTCTTAATTCCATGTGGTTGAGGTTTCTGTTGATTGAGGTTTTCTTTCATTTGACGCACTTCTGTTTTCTTAGGGAAATCCGTTTTGAAGTTTGGGGCAGCTGATAAGAGGAAAGATGATAACTATGAGTAAGTTTGCTTTTCCTTCATGTCATGGGGTATTTCATCTGTATGTTCTTTTTGGTCTGCTGTCTCTGCATAATTCATCTTTGATGGGGTTATTAGAGTTTGTTTTATTCAGTTCTGTATTCTTTCTTGACTCCTCATTAGGATCCTTGAAACTATGTCTCATCTCTCAAGTGAGGACATGCTTTGTTTTTCAAAGAAAGAGTGTACTAATCCAGATGGCCCTTTTGGACAGGTTTGTTTTTGAGGACCAGATTGAGTTCATCACGGCTGCAACCTTGGCTGGAGATGAGGTATGAATAGGCCTACATCTAAAAGGGTATACTCCTTTTTATAAAAGTGACTCATGATTGACAACTTGGTTGAGAACATCACACTTTCAAAAGGATGGTGTATAATGTATTTATTACTCCTAATTTTATACATAGTTTGTATAATGCAATTATTTGATTAGAAATGTGTTTTTTTCTATATGCAACAATTTGCTTTGTAGTAGCAGAATGTGGCACATGCTAGAAAAAATAAGGAAATTGTGCAATCATAATGTATTAATGAGGAATCTATTGTGTTATTTCAACATTAAATTGTTTCTACTTGATCATTTTGCCTCGTGAAGTTTGTGATGAACTTGCAGATATTCTTAATGCAAACTTAGATTGCTTGATAAATCAGTCATCGACTGTGCTACATTGAAACCAAGATCTCAAGACAACACATTGTGTTTGCTTAATTTTATTTTGCATGGTACTAGCATTTGGCAACAGCTGCAATCAGTGAGACTGAATTGAACAATAAATGACTGGTTTTCCTCTAGCACTTTATTGATTTGTCTTGCTTTATGGGATGACACAAAAGATGTGACACCTCTACCAGGGTAACGTTTTCTATGAAGACATGTATGCATTTTTGATCCATGCAAGTGGATAACAGAGTTGCATTTGATTTGGACAGGTTGACGAAGATGAGGAACATGAGAAAAAAGCTAGAAAATCAGCCGCAAAGACTGCACATGAGAAGCTTTTGGTTAGTGCTGGTTTCCATGAGACATTGCCAGGAACTCTCTCCATTTTTCAAACCAAAGGCGTTTGCATTTGTTTTATTTAGACTCCATGATACAACATGAGTAACGGAAACAATCAAGAATTTCCAGTTGGTAAATATGGCTCTAGGTTTTCTGGATCAAGCAATGTATAACAAAGTGTAATAAATTGATGATACAGGAGGATCGGAAGTCATTGCCAATTTATTTGTACAGAGATCAACTTTTGGATGCAATAAAAGAACATCAGGTACTGAATCTCCACTTACTCCACTCATTGTTGTTTGTGTGCTTGCGAGATGGGGGCAAAGTATCCATTGATTTTAGTGTTTATTGATTGGCTCAAACTTAGGATGTCAAGTCTTGATTAGTCTGGCACATAAACTTTTTCACATGTTGCAATCAACACTTCTGTGACATATTGCACGTTCACTTCAAAAATGAATTAAGAAGTGTTGAAGCTGCTATGGTTCTACAGTATGCAACCATACATAACTATGAGGTGTAAATGATAATAAACCTGATATGATTTATATATTCATTTGGAATTGACTATCAACATTTGTTCCTTGGCCTATGGCACTCAGGTTCTTGTTATAGAAGGAGAAACTGGTTCTGGGAAGACCACTCAAATTCCCCAATATCTTCATGAAGCAGGATATAGCAAACATGGAAAGGTATCTCGAATTAACCTAAATGCAGGTCAGATTAGGTGTTAAGAAATTATCTTCTGCGATTAAGAATCACATGTCATCATGTGATTGGATGGAACCTCTTTACAGATGACATGGAGATTGGATATAGGCAAAGTTGTGCCCAAGCAGACCTGAACATTGGTATCATAGAATGAATCATCTCTCTGGGGTTAGTGGATGTATTTTGGAGCATTTCACAATGCGTCTATGTTTCAGTGCTAGTCCTTTTCCTATAACACCACCATTACATTCAATGGGGAGGCAACTTCTGCACTTATAATATTTTGAAGACTTTGACTGATTATGTCCTCTTGTTTTTTTCAGATTGGTTGCACACAACCTCGAAGGGTGGCAGCAATGAGTGTTTCCGCACGAGTTGCTCAAGAGATGGATGTTAAACTTGGTCACGAGGTAGAGTTTCATCTCACGATGTGCATTTTTTTGTGGCGTGTGTTATTGTTATTACAGTTTTTAAAGCATGCATAGATAACTTCTAATGTTCAAGTCATTGGTAGTAGTAACCAGAACAATGAACAAATATGATTAAGGTAATTAGGTCTAATTTAGTTACTTATCTTAATATTTCACCTATATCTGAGTGATGTGTGGTTAGGTGTGGATTTAAGAATGGACACCAAAAAGACATGTGCTTGCAAGGGATTGGACTACATGCTCAAAATGTGCTAACTATTCTAGATTCAATAGTCAACATAATTGTGGGGACCTATATGCTCCTTTAAGAAGAACAAAAACCTACAAATTGACAATGGATAGGATATTCATATGAGCTCTGAAAATTATGAAGAAAATGGCTATGGCCTTGATTTGAATTTGGTAATCATCCTGGAGTAATTGTGTGTTTAATATTCCTTGGCGAAGTGGGTGCCGAGCTAAAAGTGTCCATTTAAGGCCCATGAACCTTACGTGGTTATGAAGCTATTAATGGTGTAGGGCTTTGCAGGTTGGATACTCCATCCGTTTTGAAGACTGCACTTCAGACACTACTGTCCTTAAATACATGACAGATGGCATGCTTCTCCGGGAGTTTTTAAGTGAACCCGATCTTGCGAGCTACAGGTCATTTACTTAAGCCTCTTGGTATGGCTCTGTGCATTGTCTGATGAACTTTATTGTACAACATGCTCTCTTATTGGATATCGTGAAGGAGGCGTCAATTTTTAAACTTTGGATGTTTTCACAACTCATTCTTCATCAAATTTTGAGTCATTCTTTTTGTTTGATTTTGGTGTTGGTTTTGTGGTTCTATATCCATGTCTTTCTCTTTGTACTGCACTACATTTGAATTTCCAAGGTTTTAAAACTGCTCAATTCTTGCTTCTTTTCTTCTTTTTCCTGCAGTGTCATGATGGTTGATGAGGCACATGAGCGGACTTTGTCAACCGACATTTTGTTTGGGTTGGTGAAGGTGAGATTGGTCATGCCTAATTGTGTATCGTGCAATTATCTTATAATATATGTATTATTTTTATCTAATAATTTGTATTGTAGTTGCAGAATGTGGTTTGGTTTATATTAGAAAAAACCAAGAAAAGTATGCAATCACATTTATAAATGAGGAGATTATTATATTATTCAAATATTTTATTGTTTCTACAAGATAGTATTGCCTCAGGAAGTTTGTGATGTAGGTACTCTTGTAAAACAGGGCTGGAGTGAGTGAAGACTGGTGTTTTGACTTACAAGTGCATTTTAACTTATGGATTATGGGTACCCATTCTTGATTGACAGGATATTACGCGTTTCCGGCCAGATATCAAGTTGCTGATTTCCAGTGCCACTCTTGACGCGAAGAAGTTTTCGGGTTATTTTGATGGTGCACCTATCTTTCGTATTCCGGGAAGACGCTTTCCCGTGGACATCTTATACACGAAAGCACCCGAGGCGGACTATTTGGAAGCTGCTGTGGTGACTGTCCTACAAATTCATGTGACGCAACCCCCGGGTGATGTTCTCGTTTTTCTGACGGGTCAAGAAGAAATTGAAGCCGCAGAAGAGATTCTAAAACACCGGACGCGAGGTCTTGGTTCGAAGATTGCTGAAATGATAATCTGCCCTATTTATGCGAACCTTCCACCTGACATGCAGGCAAAGATTTTCGAAGAAACACCTGAGGGTGCCCGAAAGGTGGTTTTAGCAACCAACATTGCCGAGACATCACTCACAATTGACGGTATTAAGTATGTTATTGATCCTGGGTTTTGTAAACAAAAAAGTTACAGTCCGCGGACAGGTATGGAGTCTTTGATTATCACCCCGATTTCTCAGGCAGCCGCCCAGCAACGTGCGGGTCGGGCAGGTCGAACTTCGGCTGGAAAGTGTTTTCGCCTCTATACGGCGTGGTCGTTTAAGAATGAAATGGATGAGAACACGATACCTGAAATACAGAGAACGAATTTGGGAAATGTGGTTTTGTTGCTCAAAAGTTTGGGTATTAATGATCTCATCAACTTCGACTTCATGGATCCTCCTCCGGCCGAAACACTTTTACGAGCTTTAGAGCAGCTATATGCACTCGGTGCTTTAAATGACCGCGGGGAGTTGACAAAAATGGGAAGGCGGATGGCTGAATTTCCAATGGACCCAATGCTCTCCAAGATGTTGGTTGCTTCAGATTCCTTCAAATGTTCGGAGGAGATTGTCACTATTTGTGCGATGCTTTCCATTGGAAATTCCATATTTTACCGCCCCAAGGACAAACAAGTCCATGCCGATAATGCACGCATGAATTTTCATGCTGGGAATGTGGGTGACCATCTCGCTCTCCTAAAGGTACATCACAAACTTCGGGAGCCATATTTATTATGTAAAAATAGTAAGATGTTTAATAATGTCGTAAATTTCAATGAATGTTGTGATAATTACATCACTTTGTTATTCTCTTTTGTTTTTTGCCACATTTTACTATTAAGAAGAGAATTGTTATATAAGATTATTACAGGATAATTTGTTATTATAGAATAATTTCATTATTTACCACCATTTGCAAGATTGTGATGTACTGCTGATCAGCTATTCACTAGCAAGCCTCCCTTGTTAAGAACACCCTTCTTTTTGTTTCTCCTTGGTTTAGTGGGTTGTATCAGGTTTTCAAAGTTTAATTCTGTATAGATGGTCTTAGAAGCCTCATTTGGAGAGACCTTCACCTTTGCATTTGTTTTTATGAAACTGGATCCAGTTTGGTGACATTACCGTTTTACACCCTCGTTTTGGACAAGTTTTTGAGCCTTCTGAAGTGTTTTCAATTTCTTGAACAGCCTGTGTTGTATAAATTTAGACATAGAATGCATGTTTTATTTAGTTAATGAAAAGTTGTGAAGTGTCTAATAAAATAGTACATGTTAGAGTGATGTTTGACCTTTCAGTAATCCTTAATTTGGAGCAACTGTGCAGGTCTATGACTCATGGAAGGAAACCAATTTTTCAACACAATGGTGTTATGAAAACTATATTCAGGTAAGACTGCTTCCTGCAACATTCGTCAGGCCACTGAGATGTTCCAAGAGGCCCATTCTGGGCCTCAAGGGGTCATACGGAGGGGTTTAAGATTAAAGATCCTATCTAAAATTAGTTCAGTGATCTAATGCATTAGTTCAATCGGAGCATGCATATATGTGAAGTGAATTATAAGGAGGTTTGCGCTCGCATAAATGACCTAGCCTTAAATACATACCACATATTTCTAATCACTATTGTCACATACAACTTAATTTTTTCTTCTGCTTTTTGAGAGGTTGCGCTAAATACAGATGCAATATCATAGAACAACTACAAAATTATTTCAATTCTTGTTGGGGATATGTACAAATCATCTTTTATCCCATATAAACACACCCTGGTGCTTAAAGGGTTAAAGACAGGAGAGGAGAAAAATGAGGAGCAATCAAATTAAAATTGCCAAAGTTCTCATCCCATTTGTTCAAGTGTGTTGTTTATAAAGACAAAGAAGAAATGTTTATTCGCTTGCTCGTTTTATTGTTTGCAGGTGCGGAGCATGAAGCGAGCTCGTGATATTAGAGATCAGTTGGAAGGGCTGCTGGAGCGGGTCGAAATTGAGTCTACTTCCAATCCCAATGATCTTGATGCTATAAAGAAGGCCATTACTTCTGGTACACTCTAAATTTGCAGTGCTAAATTTGGCATATTATTTTACTGACGGTACCTTTATATTTCTGACCAGTGTTCCAAATGATTACGCTCTCAAGTTCTTGTCCTTACCAGGCCAAAGTTCTCATTTTGTAGGAATTTTAACGGCTTCATTTGGATGCAACAGGATTCTTTTATCATACAGCCAAATTGCAAAAGAATGGATCATATCGAACAGTGAAGAACCCACAAACAGTCAGCATACACCCAAGTTCCGGGCTGGATAAGGTTTGTCACATTCTTCCACTTCGTATTCTAAGAACATCACCTTGTATTTTTTACAATAGGGCCACCACTTTGGTAGTCCAAGTAATAAATATGGAAAGGACTTATCATCCCCCACCAACAACAAGCCATAAGGTAACTAGACCTAATATGGTTACTTATCTTAATTGGACACCTATATTTGAGGAGTGTGTGATTAGGTATGCATCTGAGAACGGACCAAGAAGACATGTGTCTACAAGAGATTGGAGTATGTGCTCAAAATTTGTTAAATATTCTAGGTTCAAAAGGCAACATAATTGGGCATAAAATTATTAAGCAGTGTGCATTCGTTCATGTGGGCCCTGAGAATATAACCATGGGATGCCCCAACCTAGTGCAAGGAGACTCAGATTAAATCTGAAGCCCCAATAGGTTGGGGCATCCCATGGTTATATTCTCAGGGCCCACATGAACGAACACACACTGCTTAATAATTTTATGGGGCCACCTGTATGATCACTGAAGAAAAAAGGGAATCTCCACTTTGACAATTAAGAAGATATTTATACGAGCTCTAAAAATCATGGGTAAAATGATTGCAGCCTTGATTTGGATTTGTTTATCATCTTGTACTCAATTTCATGTTTTAATCTCAGGAGAAGTGGGTGCAGAGCTAATAGTGTCTATTCAAGGCCCACTTACTGATAAGCATGCTTGAGAGGGCTTCTATGTAAAGCTTTTGATAATGCATATGAACTTCACTTATTCAGGGTACCACATTAAGTATTTTGTTTGTCACCTCACCTTTTCTGATTGTTTCAGCAAAGATTGTGCTGCCCAATCCCGGCATTGAGTGGGTTTATAATGCTTTCCAAGTTTCATTAATTTTTACAAGTACCAAGTGCTGACAATTAGTTCTCTGGACCAGGTTCTTCCAAGGTGGGTGGTGTACCATGAGCTTGTCCTCACTACGAAGGAGTATATGAGACAGGTAAAAATCAATTTAAAATTTTCTTTATCAAAATAAACATGGATATTTCAAGGGAATTATCGTTGTGAAACTGGGATTTGTCATCGAGTTGATTATATGTATTTCACATATAGAATGTTGTGTTGCTCATTGCAGGTTATTGAGATCAAGCCAGATTGGTTGGTAGAGATCGCCCCACATTACTATAAGCTGAAAGATGTTGAAGATAGTACGCACCTTCTCTTCTCTTCATGTTCTTAAATTTGGTGCATTTAATGTCATATCATATATTGCATTTTTAATTGGTTGTTATATTCATTGTGTTTTTTACTTAGTCAAATCCATTAATGTGGCGCTATAAATTGGTATTGCAAAAAAGTCATAAGTAAACGAAACCCTGAAATCATTGCATCATGCGCTGTCTATGAGACCCAAACGTAACCTTCATTGTGTATTTGAACAATATTTGTTCATTCTGTATTAGCTGCCACATCATAGTAATAATTGGATAAATTTAGAACTCAGAGTAGCTTCTTGTTTGTAACTCAAAGAAGCTGCATAGTTTTGTGCCTGACATTTTCCAATTGTTTCTGCAGCTGGAGCGCACAAGATGCCCAGAGGGAAGGGCAAAGCGACTCTGGACTAAAGTGTATGCTCCTTTTCAGGAGTCACATGCCTGTACAAGTAGATGGTAGAATATTGTAATTGAAATTTTTTACGACTGGCGGGTCAGGATAAATGAAATAGTGAGTTGAAGCAGCTGCAAGAGCTTTTTTTTCTAGAGCAGGTGAAAATGTGTACTATTTTTTGGGGGCATTTTTGAAATTTAGAAAGGTGGAGAGTTGTTGGATGCAAGGCAGGACTTGCAATGAAAATTCTGTGAGACTTCTTGGAAGTACGGGAAGAAAGATTGGGATGATGTCTGCATAACTGGATGCAGTGGCAATTGTAATGAGTCATAACCAAAAGTGAAGAAAATATCATGGCCAAGGCCTTTTTGTCACCCTTTATCTCAATGATGTCATGTATGTGGCCCAATTGTGGGCACTTCCAGTTCAAAAGATAAATTTGGCCAGTTGATTGGATTTGGAATTGTCTCATCCAGTTAGTAGTTCTGATTCCCGAGTCATGAAGATTGTCTTTTCAAGTTTCAGAATTGGAGTTGAGATGCAGAAATCACGAGAGGTGAAAGTGAAGATCCTCTTAGATTCTCTCTCTCTCTAGGTGATCACATAGGCCCTCATAAATGTGTTCACTACCAAACTGGGAATAGTGTCTGTATTTGGAGCGTGCACCCACCCACCCACCCACCCACACATATATATATATATATATATATTGAACACATAGTCCAATATCTTCGTAACACTTGTAATTTTGGTGTCCATTTTTCCTATTCCACATATCAAACATATGTTTGAGTGGAATATCCTTCACATTCTGATGTGCAACCACATATTATTTGTCAAGCTTTGATCAATTGAGAGAAGTGGAGAATGCAGTCTGCTTATGTCTTTGAATAAATTCAAAGACTGCAGCAAAGAAAAGATATACTATTCCATGAGGGATGGCACTTGGACCCAACTGGCATCCTATATGATGGATGCACAACCCTTATAGTTTGACATGGAGCAATTCAACTCTTCAGAAACCATTTCTTTACTAAATTTGGAACATGGAGTGGGAACATTATTATTGCTATGTTGTTTTTTGAGGATAACAACATTCCATCCAATGCTTTCATGGTTCTTGAAAGAAAGGTTTTTCACTCATGAATTTTGGATGGACATGCAAAAGAAAAGACGCTCTGCTCATTAAGGTAAGTGGGCAGAAATTTAGACACTTAAAGCTCTGCACCCACTTCCCTTGGGATATTAAACACGAGGTTAGTGCAAGATCATTAGCAAATGAACATCAAGGTGGTAGTCGATTTTCTCATATATTTTGGAGCTCAGATGAATACTCACTCATTAACAAAAGTGAAAATCTCGTTCTTCTTGAATGATTACATGCGTACCCTCATTTACCATCCATGCCATATGTCACAAAAACATTGACACAAACCCTTAATAGAGCTGATGTGACAAAACCCCCCAAAAAAATCTCTATTCAACCGTTGAATTGTTGAACCTGCCATTTGTAATATAGTAATGATCCTTCAATGTCCAAGGCATGGTTCCAAACCAAGAAAAGGCCAGAAAACTTTAAAAGGAATGACATGCTCTTGTCTCTGGACTATCAGAGCAAGGTTCCGATCCTCAGACCTATGGGCTAACGTGGATGGGTTTTAAATGGTTTCTTTTTCCAACTTGTCCACTTCTCCAAGGATATCAAACACGTGATTAGTACAAGATGGTTAGCAAATTCAAATGCTTGTAGCCACATTCCATAATTTTTGGATCTCGTATGAGTATCTTATTCATGATCAAAGTAAAGATTCTCATGCTCATTAAGTGGTCATATAGGCTCCCACAATTATGTTGACTATTTGAGTCCAGAATGATTATCATGTTTGGAACACATAGTCAAATCACTTTTGAGCACATGTCTTTTTGGTCTTTGTTCATGAAGCCACATACCACTCAACTATAGGTGTCCAATTAAGAGAAGTGATTGAATTAGAGATGTCTACCTTATGGGCCCACCATGTTTTTGTGCCACTCTAATGTGCCACATCATCTTTGCAAAAGGTTTCAATCGTTAACTTATGTGATAAGTGATGATATTGCTTCAATAGTGAATTCGTTAGAGAATACCTAACTTAACCTTGGCACTTAATGGCTATCATGGCTCCAAAGCGAGAAATTGCCAAGAAGCTTTTGTCTTTGGATCTGGTCTATAACAACGAGGTTTTGATCCCCGAACATGTGGGTTATCAGTCCACCATGCTTCCACTGTGCCACGTTGATGTGTCATATCAAGCACACCAATTTGAAAGGGTTCACACACAATAGCCATTGTAACACATGACACTCTCGCATCAAAATGAATTAGAGCCAAACCACACGACCGGAAGTTTTTCAAATAGGGGACCTCTCAACTAATGAAACGGACAAGTAACTACCACATGAGAGGAAGGACAAATGGTGTGGACTTGATGACTCATAAGATAAAAAGAGATTGAAAAAGGAAAGCGTTTTCATTGAACTCTTTACTTTACGATGCCAACAAGGTTGCCACCTTAGCAAAAGAAAAACCTCCTTTGTCTTCTAGTCATAAGGTTTGGGCCTTAGTTATGCCCCCTTCCCACCTGACTTTAGCTAAGACTAAATGTTGGTTCTACCAACCCGGCCTTCACACCATCGATATTATCTAGTGCCCAACCTAGTTGGCAGATGATGTGGCATGGCTTAAAAGTGGAGGTTTTAAGCCTCAAGCACCGACCCTCCCATCGGTGCCTAAACACGAGGCAAGAACATAGGAGCTTCAAAAGTGTCACCTCCCGCCCTTGTGATTGGTTACTTTTTAGTCTTAGCTATGAGGGCACGAGGAGCTTCATTAACAAAAACCGATGGTAATAAGATAGGTGAGTAATAAAGCCTTTTAGGATGGGACAAAACTACCCAACATTCATTGCTTGATAGATAAAACAATGAACATGTGTGAAAACTACTTAACTATAACCTACTTGAAAATCTCCGGAGCAAGTTCTTGTAGGCGCATTAGAATAGCCGGATGCCTCTGCTATAACCGAGGTAGCTTTACCCGGTTTTTAGGAAATACTTTGGGTCTTAGTTAAAGTCAGGTGGGAAGGGGGCATTAGTGGGGGATCCTATCATGCAATACAATAGTGATTATGACAATTGTCATGGTTCTCAAGCAAGGTGATTCCAGAAATGTAAAAGAGGTGGAAGCTATTGTCTCTGGTTTATCAGAGCGAGGTTTCGATCCTCGGACCTGTGGGTTATGGGCCCACCACGCTTCCGCTGCGCCACTCTGATGCGGATGCTTCGGAAGCTTGTGTTTTTTTACTTAGCTCAAAATGTGGAAGAGCTTTCAGATACACTCATGTGTCGCAGAGTGTTGCATGTGTTAATGTGGAGAATGCTCGCGTTACCACGTTGCATGCAGCTTCCTGCTGCCAATCTCTTCCACTTGTGAAGTTCCTCTCCCGTTGCTCTCCGGAGTGTGCGACGTCGCCTACTTCCACCTGCTCAGCTAAATTGCAACATTTAGAGGCCCAAATTGGGCTAATTGCAGTGAATTTGCCGGCAGTGTGGTCTCGGATGGTGTTTGGATGACATGATGCCAAATTTCGGACCTCGCAGTTGAGAGATTTGGTGTGGCCCGAACAACCGGTGTCTACATTAGTTATCAATTGTTTCTGGATGCTACGGAGCTTTATCATGCTACTGGGTGCAGTGGTCCTAACCCTTGATGATTGTTGAGTCTCGCCTACTACTATCTTTTGCCTTTCTGTACCGGACTTATTAGGTTTTAATTTTCGTAGGAGTCACCTCCAGGTGAAAGAAGGTGGGAACCAGCTGGGTTCAGTGGATGGGTAGGGTGGTGTGCAGCCTGAGTCCTCTTCAGTCTCCACTCTCATTTGGGGGCATCAATTCTTACTAAGTCTGGAGGAGTTTCTTACATGCCATCCACAAGTAAGTAGGTGTGCAGTCGTCATCTTTCTTTTGGAGGCATCAATTCTTAGTTTGGAGGATTTCTCACATTTGTCAAGGAAGTAGGTGTGCAAGCAGTCCTCCTGTCTCATTTGGGGGCATTAATTCTTTGTTGAGAATTTCTCACATTTCTCAAGTAGGTGTGCAGTCATCCTCTCTCTTTTGGAAGCATCAATTCTGGAGGATTCTCTCATTTCTCAGGTAAGGAGGTCTGCAGTCCTTCTCTCTCTTTTGAAGGCATCGTTTCTTAGTTGATAATTTCTTACATCTCTCAAGTGTTTAGGCGTGCAGTCTTCTTACATCTTCTCTCTCTTTTTGTCCCATCAATTCTCATGTCACTCATATCCGTTGGCCAAATTTGAGCTGTACAGGCAGACATCCTTTTTCTCCAATTTTAGGTTTTAGCCATAGCCATAGCCATGGCCATGGCCAGTCGTTGTGCGAAGCAAGCTGCACAAAATTGGCAACATCGTGTGTTAGGGTCAGTGAACAGCAACAGCAACATCCGGTCCATGGCCACAACAGTAACGGTAGATAGTAATCCCTTACCGAACAAAGAACCACCTCCAACAGTAGAAACTCCAAAAGAGAGAACCAAAATTCTTGTCCTCGGAGGTAGCGGATTCGTTGGATCCCATGTATGCATGGAAGCACTCCACAGATCCCTCCCTGTTGTGAGCCTCAACCGATCCGGCCGCCCAGAAATCTCAAATGAATCATGGGTGAACAATGTGGTATGGGTTCGTGGAGATCTGTTCGATCCATCCAGGTGGCAGAATTCCTTGGAAGATGTCCAGGCAGTGATTTCATGTGTCGGGGGGTTCGGAACCAACGAACAGATGAAACGTATCAACGGCGAAGCCAACAAGTCAGCCGTTTGGGCTGCTACCAAAGCTGGTGTGAAGAGGTTTGTGTACATTTCGGCTGCCGATTTTGGATTGCCATCTTTTGTGTTGCAAGGATACTACGAAGGGAAGAGAATGACGGAGGAGACAATTCGTTTGAAGTTCCCTTACTCTGGTGTGATTCTGAGGCCGGGGTTCATTTATGGTACTCGAAAGGTTGCGGGGATTGACATACCTCTCGGTGTCATTGGATCACCGTTGGAAAAAATTATGAAGCAGGCCAAATCTGCCTCTCAAATTCCGGTTGTGGGAGGTTTGTTTGTGCCTCCGGTGAATGTGGTTACAGTTGCAAAAGCTGCGGTGCGAGCTGCGGTTGATCCTGTCCCTCCGGGTGTGATGGATGTGTGGGGAATTATGAGGCTTGGAGACCATTAGCTCAATGGTTAAGCAAGCACATCTGATGAAAGTGGAATGCAAATCAGATGTGATTTGGCTACTTCCAAAGACGGTTCAGAAGAGGTTTAGTCATGTGACATATCTTTCGGCATGGAAAGTGTTCTCTCGAGAGAGTTTTAATTTGCTCTCACCAATTGAGGTGTTGAGACATGTGAATAATACGTCAATCAAACTTATTGATCATCAGTGAGAATCTCTCGTGCCACTTACACATCAACTGTTTGGCAGATGTGTGGACTCATCAGTTTTATCAGGTATACATACTACTCATTGCACTCTGGTTGTGGGATCCTTGTTTGTGCCTCTACTTCCAAAGAGGTTTAATCATGTGACATATTTTTGGACATGGGAAATGTTTTCAAGAGAAATTTGTAATTTGCTCTCACCAATTGAGGTGTTGAGACATGTGAATAATACGTCAATCAAACTTATTGATCATCAGTGAGAATCTCTCGTGCCACTTACACATCAACTGTTTGGCAGATGTGTGGACTCATCAGTTTTATCAGGTATACATACTACTCATTGCACTCTGGTTGTGGGATCCTTGTTTGTGCCTCTACTTCCAAAGAGGTTTAATCATGTGACATATTTTTGGACATGGGAAATGTTTTCAAGAGAAATTTGTAATTTGCTCTCACCAATTGAGGTGTTGAGACTGGTGAATAATATGTCAATCAAACTCATTGATCATTAATAAGAATCTCCCGTGTGACTTGCACATCAACTGTTTAGCAGATGTGTGGACTCATCAGTTCTATCAGGTATACATACTACTCATTGCATATCTGGGTCAATTTCACTGAGCCATTTTTTGAAGTTTCATTCATGACATATCATGCTGATTGGGTCATCTGGTTTGAGAAAGACCATGTTGCAGTGCATTGGATTTCTGATGGCAAGTCACTTCTAGCAATGTTTCCGTCAAGTGTCCTTGAGACAAATTTTTCAAGGCACATGTATAGTCGTGTATGTTTTCTACTTGTGCTCTGAATCTTCTGAATCTTTGAGTGAAGCTGAGAGTGCAAATCAGACGTGATTTGGCTTTTTGCGGTGACTGCTGCTAAAAAATTATGAAGATTCAACAGTAGTGGTTTAATGTTGTGATGACATACCCGCTGAACACGCTTTGGGCATGGAAAGTGTCAATGAGACAAATTTGTAAATTGCTCTCACCAACCAAGGTGTTGAGACCTGTGAATAAGTAAGTCAATCATAACTCATTGATTCATCAATAACAATCTTTCGTGCAACTTCCAATCAACTGTTTGGCAGATGTATGGATTCATCATTTTATCAGGTATATATACTATTCAATGGATGTCTAGGTCAATTTCAGTTCGGTGAGCCATGTCATGCTGATTGGGTCATCTGGTTCAAAGAGAGGCGAGGTCGTGTTGCATATTTGAAGGCGAGTCACTCTTGGTATTAGATGAAAAAGGTAGTGCCAAGCCTGGTGACAATTGCAATGTCATAAGACCAAGTCTTTTTGGTACAACACCCGATTTAGTTCACTTAATTACGGTAGTTGAAGCAGGCAGGGGGCTTGACATCGGCTGAAGCTGAGCCGTGCGCATTCGTACACTCTGACTCGGCATCCTCACCCGATGTGCTCTTGAGATCAATACCACTCATGCTGATCCCCGAGCATGGCTGGTTCTCACTGCAGTCAAATTTTATTGCAGTCGAAGTAGCTGAAGTGCCTCGGATATTGGTGTATGTGATGTTCTGCACTTGGAGTCCATCCGGCTGCCACACAAATGGATGATCAATGAACATTCCAAAGGAAATTTAGGATCGTAGAATGTAATAATAAGGGTTTTCAGGAATACTATTGAATAAGAATATGCAGGAGTTGCTATACCTTGTTTTGCATTAAGTTTACATTTCATAACCTTATCCTAACAACTCTTTTTTTATGAGCCTTTCATAATTTATCATAACCTTAATTTGCAGTGCCGCAACTTCTTATGCATGAATTATCCACAAGGATGAAACCTACTCTTCAAGACATAGACTAGCAATATGCTCATGCTATCCAAGGATTTGTAACTTAAATTGCATCATATCATACAAGCACTACGACCATATGAGACCCAAGCTACTTGTCTTGCGTCGGTGAGTTTTCTTGCAAATCTATTCCAAGAGTATAATTTAAAAAAAAATCAATGATGCAAGACGATTTTCACCGATTGCCTAGTAGAGGACTCCTCTGCTTGTAGTGAAGGATGGTGATGCTAGATTCATAGTTTAATTTCACTACGATATACCAATGCCACCTATAAGATCAACAATCTCTAGAAATGGAATGTCAAAGTGTACTAGAATGGAGTTGCTTACAGATCCAGAACAATTTCCTTCCGATTTCGGGCAGTATTTCTGATCAATGATGATGGGGTTCGACACGTCTTTCATTTGAATGTCAGAGAATGCAGAATTGCTCACGATTCCCTTGCCACCCTGTTGATGCACCTCACATTTGCCATCAATAATGTTGAGCAAATTAAGAAGATTAGACATCCTGGTTTATCAAATGAATTTGCGTTGAGCTAGACCATTGGATCCGAGTCCACTCTCTTGAAAGATCTTTGGCGGGTTCTATGAAGATAAATAGAAACATCAGCTTCCTGAGGAAGCAAGCATGAATGAAGAGCCTCGTTGTCAGCGAACTACTGCTATATGTTAGTGGTGGATGGTTCTACAAACAAGTCTCAAGGTTGTGTACCTGCCATGTCTTGATTCGCACACCGTTTGTGGTGCCTTCAAATGTACATCCTGTCACTTCAACATCGGACACTTCCTCGTGGGCTCCATTCCTCCCCAAACTCCCCACACTGCACAACATCAGAAACGACCCAGACTTTTAGTTCGTAAAGTAACTCGCCAGTGAAGTTGGAACGCATAAACAGTAACAGTTGGCTACCACCATGTCACATTAGTCCGAACATAAGAACAGAATCATTCGAACATTTTGAAAGGAATGTGGTATGTTCGTCCCTAAATACCGGCCCCACCGAGCAGCGAATGTGCGGCGTGTGTTTCACCAGATGATTCCATTTTGAGTTATGCTGCAGATCGCTTTGGTTTGGAGGTGACATGATGATTACCTTATGCCATGACATCCTGGTCCGCAATACACATTATTGATCTTGATACCATGGCAATCTTTTGAAATTGACACACAATCATCTCCTGCCAAACAAACATGCAATCCAGCTCACTTATCCAACAATATATATATATATTGATATCAAATATGCTTCAAACCAGGTGCCTTACTGGGTACTTTGTTCCACCAGCAAGTCTTGTATTGAAAATTAAATCGTTTTCGACGCAATTTGAGCTGATGAACGCATACCAGTGGTGATGCGTGAGTTTCGCACTATCATGCTCGTGGACGCCGTGATGTGAATTCCATCTGTATTGGGGCTATCAGCTGGGGCTGTAATTGTTACAGAATCAACAATACCATTCGTACACTCCGTAAGCTTGAGGTGAACTTGCTGGCTATCAACAAAATTGATATTTGAGAGGATGCAAGATGCACAACGATTCACAATCACAGCCTGCACAGCACACGATTCGTGTATACCATCAATATATTACTGATAAAAATAAATTATTTAGTAAAGATCAAGGTACTATTCGTATTCCATCAAATAAAAAGCAAGAAAATTTATTTTTTCTTATTTTATGTCCATCTAATTTATTTCATACTATTTTATTTGATGAAAAAAACACAAATATAAAAGGAAAAAATATAGAAAAAAATTTGTACTAAATTAGAAAAATCATATTTCTAATAATTAATTAAATTTAAATATAAAATCTAATTTTTAAAAAATAATTGAAGACTTTAATCGACCAATACAAAAAACTTTTATGCAATTAGATTTTATAAAGTTTTTTGGTCTTTTGGGCTATTTATAAAATATTACAAAAAAATTCAATCATTTCCTTTAATAAAATATAATACTATTAATTTTTCAATATTTGATAGTTCTAAAAATGAAATATTAAATATTAAATGGTATATTTTAGATGAAAATAAAAAAGTTTATAAAGTATTTTTAAATCGAAAATTTATTTTTGATTTGTTAAAATGGTCTTTTCCTTTATTTTTCTCATTAGAAAAACGAATTCAATTATCTAATCTTGGACAGAATTATTCCTTACATGAAACCATATCTAGAAGCGAATCCAAGCATAATTATGCAGACACAATTATGTAGTCCAGATTGTGATTGGACCATCTTCTCTAGAATGTGTAAATTGACATTTTCTTGTTCTGTGACTCTTGACATAAGTTTGAATCCCTCTCCATCCATCCATTTATATAATCATCATGGTTTGGAGGTGACATGATGAAGTAATTAGTTGTGTTTGAAGCCAAAAATTTATAATAAGCAATAAACAAAATAAAATTGTTGGTTGAAGCATGTAACTTGATGATTTTTTTTTAGCAAGTTTTCAATTGTGAGTCCACAAAGAGGAAGTTATTGTGGTCATTAGTGGAGCGAGTCGAAAGCACCAAGAGAGAGTGGCCAATAAATTCGGGGGGTTAAGTTGTTTGGCCTTGAAAAAGAATAGTAATTACTCACTGTTGGAGCTCGATCACACTTTTTGTCTTCCCGACAAGCCCAAAACTCTTGGCCTCGCCCATTGAATTGCCCACCGCCTTGCAAACGAAGGTTTTCGAGGTCCTCAAATGTGATCCATTTCATGTCGCTAGGATAATCATGTCGGGACTGTGGAGCTAAAATAGTACCCTCCAACTGCACATTTACATTCATAATAAATTATGAAAATTAAAGAAGGTAATATATCATTAGACATCCTTCCCTTGGTGGGTTTGAAGTACATTAAATCTTGTTTTAAATAGTCGAATCTTTTGGAGATTATTTGGTTGGGAAATATTGGTTCATTGTAACTTAGTTGGAACCTCGTGCATGATATACATATATATGGGTTGTGTCCATGTAATTTGCCATCTCATAACACAAACCAACAAGGCTCCCAATATGAAGAATATGATGAAAATGCTTCACCTGAAATGTGATGCTTCCTTTGCATGAGCCTTTGAACTCCATAGCATTGATAAGAAATGCTTTACCGGGGGGAATAAGCATAACCCCATCTTCTTTCTCACAAGCTAATTTCCATGTCTTCTCAAATGCCTGTGCAAATGGTACCCACATAGCACATAGAATGTTGTTTTAGTTGACTTTGTAATTTTGAAAAAAATTGGTTTCAAATGACTACCTGGATTATCCCAATTAGTGCACGCGGTACTAATTCCAAAACACGCACTATTTCGCCAAGTCTCAAACTTCGTGAGGACTAAAGTTTTTACTAAGTGGAACTAGTATATTCATGAATACATGCTCATCTGCCATGCCTTTCAAGAAACGTATGTGTGCTCTAAGGTGTTTTTAGAATGATACAAACGAATTATATGCCAACATATGCTTGTTAACATAACATTACTAAGTCCTATGGTTGAGTTCCGTTTCTACGTTTAGCATTTGATACGGACCTTCATCACTTTAAACCTTAATGGGAAGAAACTTAGATAATAAAAGAAATCGACATTGATGTGAATAGTTTGAATATATATTGTGAACAATGCCAATACTTTCGGGGAATAGACCAAGATAAATCATGCCAGGATAAATATTGCTTCCTATTGAATCTTTTGGTGACACCAATTTCATGGCATGAAGAAATTTTAACATCCCCTTCACTACTTCCCACATGCACTATTAGCCCTCCATCACTAATTGGGATAATCAATGTAGTAATGGAGAATGAATATGAGTAGTTAAGAGCCTTACCTTCGCATCATCAGTTTGACCATCACCAACTGCTCCTTGTGAGAGTACATCAAAGGAATTCAAAGATGAATCTAGGATCAGTGATGAATTGGGCTTCTCAATGTGTAATAATCTAGACCCCCAAGTTGTCATTGGATTAAGTTCCAAAACAAGGAGCAATAATAGTAAACTTCCTAACTCCCGTCTACAACACTTCTTGTTCAATGAAATACCCATGGTTGCAATGACGAATTTTTGAAACTACGAACAAGACTGGTCAAAACAACCCAAAACACTCCGATTTAGAATGTGAAAAACACAAAACAACAGGTTTTGAAAGCTTGATCATTCTCGTTTTTATACGATTCAGTAAATGTTGCACTTTGGGGTAGTTCGTTGACCTTAGTTGAGTGAGGTATTCTCATTTTGTATATTAATGGCATCATCACACATTCAGATAAGGTTTTGATCCATGAAAAACTGTAGCTATATCTAGTTTCTATATTTAGACTGTCAATTTGATAAATTATTGAATATACTAACTCTGGTTAAGTTTACTTTCTTCTATTGGCATGCTAAAGTCACACCTTTAACTAAGACTGGTTTTTTTTGTGTTGCCTCTCAAGATGTAAGGTTGGGCTTCTTTAACCACTAGAATAAGAAAGTTTGCATTTTTTTCTTCAGGAGGAGTAATAGCGGGGAATTATTTTTCTTGTGAAGAGAAACTAATTCTAAAGAGAATGCCAATTTGTTTAAAAAAAATTTCATGAATATGGAAATTTGCTACATAATTCATGCAATAAAGTCTAGGGTAACACACAATTGATCTATACAGTAACCCATCAATGTTCATCTAAATGGTGATTCTTGGCTACGACAGTTGTTAACACTCTTATGATGGTAATCAATCACAAGTTGGCAAGCACATACACCTTAACTTTGTTCCCCTAAAAATATAGATCTCATCCATGTTGGCATTATGTGACCCTAGTGAGCAGTTAAATGGACATGGTCGACTTTGGATGCCTTGACCTTAAGTGTAACTGTAGACCTTAATCTTCAAATGATATTGGAACATGTAGAGTAGAGGCACCCATAACCAATCACTTAGGAGATTATGCACCACATCAGGAGAAGTATATGGCGGTGCAAATTTTTCCCATGTAGGAAGATAGAAATCAAGAAAACTACAATTTTTTGGGGTAATTTCATTCCTTAAATTGAAATTATTATGAATTCTTTAAGCCAAAAGTTGGCCTAAACATATTAACAATCTCTAGAGTCTAGTGCCAAAACCGCTCATTCCTCTTCATTTTGCCACTCAAAATCAAAACACGTGTCATGGCACTATTGGTTCTGTCATGTTCGAAATTCCAATACCCTACAGATTGCCGATAGGGTCCTAATCGAGAATAGGCGCCTCTACTATAGTTGACTTGACTTGACACCTTTATGGTAGACATACCCATCTTTAGTCCCCCCCCCCGCAAATCTTCATACATAGAGTCCCCTAGAGCCATGAATTTTCACACATGTAGCCGTCATTTTCTAATGTGACAGGAAAAACCGTGAAGAATTACACATGTAGCCTTCTCATTCGACGTGATGGAAAAAGTAAGTTAAAAAGGTACAAAGTAGACTTTCCTTAAAGATAGCATTAATTATACTCAAGTTTTTATTTCCCAGTTATTGAAAATAGGTTGACTCATTTTGTGAATACGGGTTGGGAGAGAATCGTGTCTTTGAAAATTTATGGTAATTTCAAAACTTGGAAATAAAGGTTATGATATCAAAATAAAAATAAAGTCTATGATATGAACTTGTGCCATAGATGTCCACACAAAATTAGTTTCATAATGCAAACTTTTTCCAAGACTAAAACTTGAGTCGACCTTGAATAAAATAAAATATCACAAATACTCTCCTTATTATTGTACTGGCGAAACCACTAATAGGTCAACTTCTAAATTCATTTTTGGACATTGTGCCTCGGTTAAAACTTGCACACTCAAGAAACTAAATGGCATCAAGGATCTCTTTATTCTCTATCATTTTTAGGTCTTAATATTTCTTATCTGTGACATGTTAAGGGAGCCCTCGCTTCCCTTTTCAAGAATTTCACATGTCTTGTCTTTTCTATTTCATCTTTTTAAAAGCAAATGCAATTTACACACTTCAAGTAAATTTTATGAAATTATCTTTAAAGATATAGACATCATTCTATGATGCATGATTAACACATTTGGGATGACATGGGAATAACTTGGGTTTATAATTGCTCAAAGAGAAAGAAAATCATCACTTAATCACTCACAACTTCTACATTTTAGCCCTCTTTTTGAAACTTAAATTGACAATTCTTACAATCTACAATTGCTAATAAGATAAGACAATTTCTATCCGACATAATATTCTCCAGGTTGTGGACAATGATTGCTTGCCAAATACGGGCCAACACCTAGCCCATCATTGTCAAGTTATGCATCTTGCTTGCCAACACCAAAGTCTTCCTAGGTCGAGGCGTTAAGTAATGTATAAAAAAAAGAAAAAGCATTAACATAAGTACATAAGGTAAGTTAAAATTGGTCCAAGATAACTCTAAACTACCATATGATAATGGAGAGGTACGCAAATCAAACGGAGTGGCTGGCGGTTCGATTCCCAGCATTGAAATCATCTCTCTACTTGATGGAAAAGTAGCCAAGTGGTCAAGTGCCCCATGTGTTCCAAAAAGAAAAGAAAAGAAAAGAAAAGTTTAAAAGAAAAGGAAAAGTATAGGTGCATAAGGTAAGTTCAAAAGAGAAGGAACAGCATGTGTCATGTGATGCTCATGGGAGGAACGAGGTCTTGCCAGGTGTATTCTTAATAAGCCACTTGGCGTACTTCCAAAGAATTATTAGTTGGGCCAGTTCTCTAATCCAATAGGCCCATATCTACAAGGAAGCTTATCAAATGAAACCCAAATCTATATCAGTATTAGATAGTGCGTACTCCAAAATCTACAAAACATGTACATTCTTGTCGATCTCAAGGAACTTGGTTGTTTCCCAGTCACCACCCAGAAGAGTGGCTTTCTTGTTCTTTCGTAGCCATCGTCTTCTCAGTTTCGGAACAATTGTGGCATGGAACATTAAGGAATTCTACACAGCCTCTGAAGTCAGTCATAGGTGAACAAGCTTTCGGATTTCGGAGCTGTCTGGGAGCTAAAACCGCGTCTGCGAGTTGTAGTGCACTGTTGCAAGAACAAGCAGGGTTTGGTTTTTCGCTAGGGTTATCACTTTTCAAGTGCGGCGTATTGGGCTCCGGTATGATGTTTGTCATCACCCTGTTTTGAAACCCATTTTTCCATGGACACCTGCTTCTCTGGGTTCTTGTTATGATGCAAAATTTTCAAGATTTTGGGTGATGTGTTTCTGCTTCCCACAATGGCACGTTTGCATAGATCTTGGGGGGTGTTGATGATCCTTTGGGAGGATAGACAGGGAAAATGGACTTGCATCAAAGCTGCTAAATTAGTTTCATCAGCATGTGTTGATCTCTATTCTGGTTTAGGGCTTGTTTAGAGAAGAAACACTTAAAATTTGATGAGATCTTTAGAGAATGATGAATTAGAGCACTTTTACAAGAGTGTTAGGTGATAGGTGAATATCAATAATTATCATCAAAATTGGTATCAACAAACCAACCCGTGGGTATTAAAATTGTAGTGTTAGTCAAATATTTGATATTTTGTGGGTATCTCGACGTGAGAGAATCTTTGTATACCCAAGTTAATACCCTTCTAAACCATACTGATATTAGGTGTAGCTGAAAGTGAACATGATTTATTGTTCACTTTTGGAATACGGGAGAGGTGGATACCTTGTCGGGAAATCATTTAGCACAATGCACAAGTGAATTTCAATAAGAAGTTGGGAGGTATCAAAGGTATTGTAGATGATGTCCTCCAATTCATGTGATTCCAAAATCAAGAATTTCTGGATTTTTTACCTGTTTCAAATCTGTGTTGCCCACATATTGGTGATTCGAGTCTCAAACACTTCAATGACTTGCTAATAGAAGGGTGGAGCACTGTTACGAAGACACCAGCGAATATTTGCATTGATGGCCTTGATTATCTAATGCATCCTTCAATTTATCTTCAGTGATCATGATTGTCTGAGGAATTTGCACATGACTTACCGAGTCCCTCAATTCTCCCAGTGTTATTCGTGCGTCGACCCTAGCTAGCTTCCATACCCCTCAACAGCGTGCCTCTCATTGTTTGTTGCTATTTAGTTTTTGAATATTCATGGCTCCCTACATGAATGACCACGAAAAGAACAAAGCCCACATATTAATGTTGAGGAAAATGGAATGCAAACGACTCACAAACTCTTTCGTGTTAAATGCCTCCTTTGAGGTATGACGGCTCTTTGAAGCAAGAGAAGCTCGTTCATTTCAGCATTGAACATTTGATAGCTTCTACTTACCTCTCTGAGTAGATGGGTCTTAAGTGGCTACTTTTTCTTAATCAGACCCCTAGATTTGATTGGTATGTAGTTCTGTGAGGATCAAAGAGCAAACATTATAAAGACACATGCTTGAAAGAGATTGGACTATGTCTTCACATATTAATAACTACTCTACACTCAATAGTGAACACAATTGGGAGGGACCTATGTATCCAGTTAAGAAGTCGACAAAACACACTCTTCCGATAACCATAGTTAAATAAGGGGAGGCTTGATATTCAATATGATTAATGCAAATGTTTTATCATATATTTGCTAATGCAACGTGAGTTTTGTTGTGTGAACCACATAACACCCACATACCTTACCTCTCAATAAGAATATAAATTTAGTTGTGTGAAGAGCCCTCCCAACTAATGGGCAATAAAAGATTGTGTTTTTCTATGCTTCTAGTACAAAGAAAACCCCATCTCAAATTGCGAGCCCCAATCAACTGATCCAATATGTTCCTAACTGGGAGTTGGGGGGGTGGGGTAAAGTTGAACTCCTTGAGTGAATTATATCAATTATGTATGCATGCTTCATGTTCTTAAATGACAAGGGGTATAAGGAATAAACTCCTCATGTGAGATGCCTTGGGGGGCTTAGAATACAATTTCTTCTCCTCAAAAATTCATATTGCCATATTTATTTCCATAAAATTAGGTGCAATAATTTCCATCCAATGTGTACATTTTACATGCTAAACTTTCATCCAATATTAACATTCTTTTACACCCACATAGTAGTATATTGTGGGCTACCTTGAGTGCCCCCCAACCCCTCCCCCCAAGGTTCCCAACAAATAATACAAACATATTAGACATGGAAAGTAACATAATCCACCTCTCTTGCCAAATGAAGTCTAGGTAGGAGTTCCTATTTAAGGTTTGTGGTCTATGCAGATCCTTATTTTCTAGGAGTGTTATGGACACTTGGTAGATGTTAAATGATTTTCAATTTTTTCATAAATTAAGTGGTAGCAAAGATAGCCTGGCACATGTGGCATGTCCATTATGCATCACACCCTTATCACACCGGATTGGATACAAGTGAGTGGAGGCGCAATGTAGGTAGGACCATGGACTTGCCCATTCTACTCTACATGAACTATATATAGGGCATTACCTCTAAGCAAGTGTGGCAGCATGTTACTTGTGGTCCCACTCTTGCACGAGCATGTCGTTTAGACAAGTCGGTAGTAGGTTACTCAAGAAGCAGCTTATCTTACACAAAAGGTGG
The DNA here is from genome assembly GCA_950295325.1 of Polytrichum commune. Lineage (NCBI taxonomy): Eukaryota > Viridiplantae > Streptophyta > Polytrichopsida > Polytrichales > Polytrichaceae > Polytrichum > Polytrichum commune. The sequence continues at coordinate 7,991,122 of OX485806.1, read as the reverse complement.
GATGTGCACAAATGGATGCCTATGTATTGCCATGATGAAATCTCAAAAATTTCACAAGAAAGGTCCACTATTTTGAATCACATGGGTTTCAAATCCACTTTGAAAGGTTGATCCAACCATATAATTTGCAAATAAATTGGATCACTCGAAGTACCTAAACTTCCTAAATTGTGCTTGAAATAGATTCAACCACCATTGCCAAAAATCAACAAAATTTTCCTCCCTTTGCCAAAGTGCATTAAATTGGGGAATGTATATACTTGACATGTGGGTGTATACTAGGGTCCAAAATCAAATAAACTCCAAAATCGTGTGATCTTATTGGTTAAGAGCCAAAAATTGGATCTGAGAAGTTACACTAGGGTTCAAGTACAAAATATGAAAATAAATAAATGAAATGCTGCTATTGTGGCATGAATTCCATGCCAACTCTTGGCAGTCCCAACTCAAGAATTTAATCATCCTAGTATGAGAATCCAATGTTCAAGCTTGAGTCCAACCTTGAGTCTAGAAGTAAGAGTGCAAAATATGAAGATAAAATGGAATGGCATGACTTTCCGGCCAACTCTCAATAATCCCAAACTCAAGAAATTAGTCATCCTAGTATGAGAAACCAAATAGTCAAGCTTGGGTCCAAATCTTGAGGAAAGTCCATTTAATGGGTGTTTTTGGCCCCGCCCAAGTTCCTAAGACTTGGACTATGTTAATCCACCCACCCTCACTTAACCCTTAATTTCCTTAGAGGCCATTCTTTGGCTTACGAATGACTCTTGAAGGCAAATTCATTCAAAAGGAAGGTGCTAAGAAGGTCACAATTGGTAGGTATCATTGTGCTCCTCATGACATTTTCTTGGTAATGGTGTTGATCTTATTCCAATATGAAAAGATGGTTGTTCACAAGAATTTCCCATATTCAAGAATCAACTAACTTTTCCCTTTGTTGATACATTACTGTATTTCATAACCTCATATTAATTTTAATTGAAAGTTGACAATTTTTTATGGACTCTTTCTCTTACCTCAAAGTGTATATATATTCTTAATATACTGCTGAAACTTTGGACAATAATTTTATTGCATAACTTCATCACAATTTCTTCAATTTTAAAGATTCTAAATTGATTGCATAAAACCCATGCAAATTACCAAATATTGCTACCAAATCAATGTGATCTTCAAATCATTCGCAAGAGCTTTTCTTTTTAGGGACGATAAAAGTTTAGCTCTAAAAGGGCTTACTTTTTAGATGATCTATTGAAACCACAAAATGCTGCAGGAAATTAAGGGTTAACTAACTGACTGGCCTTTGGCAACTTGCACTCGGTTAAGTGAAGTCTCCATGTGGCACCACAAATTAGAAACGAGAATGGTGACAAGACAAAGAATATGCAGTCAACCCTATAAAGAAAGCCTAAGAAAGAAAGAAAGAAATATCTACTATCCGATAAAGAAAGCATTCGAATGAGCCACATACTTATCACATTCCACGATGATACATTTAGGGGCCACTTCGCACACGAGACTGAGAGCCCGTGACCATTGCACTTCAAAGAACTCTCATTGGTGGAAAAAGCGGAGCATGCCCAAGTTCGCTTCACAATACGCTTGAGGGACCAACGGAGTAAGTGAGTGCAAGATGCATGTAAAGTCTACATGGGTTTTTACATGACATCAAATGGATCATGTTTCACGATCACTTGGATTATGTCAAAAAAAAACCATCTCTTGGAGGTAGCTAGACCTAACACAAAACCAAGAGACCATGGCACTCCGAAATCTCAGAACCATTGATTTATTATGTTTTATCATGTGTGAGGACTGTGTTAAATAGAAATTCATTGAAATAGCAGCTGGTTGAGGGCCCGCGCACGTATGGCTTCACACTGCACTTGAGGGACCGTGACCACAATACATGATTTTGGAAGTGTCTTGGGACGGCCTTGGGACGCTTTCTTTTGGGCTCTCACAGTTTCATAGTCACGGCTCTTGGCTTGTGGGCGAAGTGGCCCGCAAACTCCCCAGGAGGAATTCAAACCACACAACGCCCAACACAACCAAATCAAACCCAAAACCAAAAAGCTTGCTTCATCTCTCTCTTTCTCTGTCTCTGTCGCGCTCTCTTCTACCATGCCCTGGGCCACCATAGCCAAGGCAAATCAAACCCTACCGCATACCCACGCTCGACCGAATCTCCATGGCCAGATGCATCGCCACTCGGCCAGCCGCACAGGATCTGTGGTCTGGCAGAGTCTTTAGTCCCACAGATCTGAGTTTGGCAGTGGGCGTGCAGGTATCCGTGTTCGTTCTTTTGTAAGTATGGGGTGTGGATTTAGGGCTGGTTCCGGAGCGGGAGGGGGAGGGAAGCTGTCATCGATTGCTCGTTCGGAGGAGAATCTCGCATTGCGGTGCATCCGATGACGATTGTTGCTGTGGAGAATCTCTGTTGGAATTGCGTGTAGTGATTGTGTCTGCTTGAATTGGGTCTGGTTTTATTTGGTTTGGTTGGATTGGATTGGATTGGATTGGATTGGGGTTTGGGGGAATTGGGGTTTGGTGAGGGATGCAATGACTTCGTTGACAAAAACAGAGAGAGCGCATCAGAAGTACCGGGCAGCGGAGTATAGTGAAGCGTTGGGGTTGTACACGGAAGCATTGGATGTGGCCACACAGCTGAACCATCGCATTGCGCTTCACAGCAACCGAGCCGCGTGTCATTTGAAGCTACATCAGTACAAGAAAGCTGCGGAGGAATGCAGTGCGGTGTTGGAGCTCGATGCCAAACACACAGGTGCGTTGATGCTCAGGGCACAAACGTTGGTGGCCATGAAGGATTACCATTCGGCTTTGTTCGATGTGAACAGGCTGCTGGAGTCTAATCCCCAGTCAGACGTTTACCGAAGCTTGCAAGCAAGATTACGAACACAGCTGGCCTTGGCTCCCATCTCCGAAGAAACTGAGATTGAATCTCCCCCTGACTCACCTCGACCCCAACATCAGCAACAACTTCAGCAACATCAGCAAGAGGCTCAAATTGCTCCAGTTGTGGAGCCTAAGGCAGGTTGGGAGGCTATTCCCAAGCCTAAGGGGCATACTGGTGTGGATTACTCCCGATGGAGTAACTTGGGCGATGATTTAAGTGATGATGAGGAGGAGGAAGAGGAGGAGCCTCAGTATAGATATCGGTTGACTAAAGTGGGGTTGAGCAATTTCAGTAGTGTGTAATTTAAGATAGATAATCTATTTGTGAGTGTCCTTTTGTCAAACAAGTAATTTGACAGCGTGGGTGGGTGTTGTTCAACCACTTGTATATTTAGGTGATGCAGATGATGAGGGAGGAGAGAATTGGTGCTGGGAAAATCCCAGACAGTCTTTTACACCATAGCCAAAGCTTATGGCTGAGAGATAGAGAGTGAGAGAGAGAGAGATGTTGTAATGTACTTGTGCAGCTCAAGGATTGAGCAGTGAACATGGAGATGAATACGTTATCGACAATTTCCGGTATGAACATGTACCTACTTCTAATTGGGCAGAGATGAGCTATATTCATGGTCTGGCATAAGGTCGGTTTCTGTTTGAGGTGATGGAAGTTTGCAACCTGAAGTACTTGCAACTTTTAATGGTTCAACCTGCTTGAAGTATGCTAATCATTTTGCCAGAATTGTTTCTCCATAGGTTGATAGTGACACCTCCAATTGGGCAGAGTTTGAGCTGAAATCATGTTCTTCCTATTTGAGGGGATTGATGTTGGTAGGAAACCTCTGTTGTGATTTCGTCTCTGACTGCTCTATGGATCGAGGATTACAACCTGAACAATTTGCAACTTCGTAATGTTTCAACCTACTTGAAGTATGCTAATCATTATGCCATAATTGTTTCTCCGTAGATACCCCCAATTTTTTCTCTGTGATACCTCCAATTGGGCAGAGTCGAGCTGTGTTCATGTTCTGGTCTAATGTTAGTTTCTTTTTGAGGTGATGACTGTTCGTAGGAAACCTCTCTTGTTATTTTGTGTCTGACTCCTCCATGGATGGAAGATTACAACCTCAAAAAAAGTTGCAACTTTGTAATGAATTGACTTACTTGAAGTATTCTAATCATTAGGCTAGAAACTATTCTCTGTAGGTTGATAGTGATACTTCCAATGGGGCAGAGATGAGCTGAATTCATGTTCTAGCATAAGATCAGTTTCCGTTTGAGAAAATGACCGCTGGTAGGAAACTTCTGTTGTGACTTTATGTCTGACTGCTGTTGGATGGAGAATTACTACTTGTAAAGTGCAACTTTGTAATGACTTGAAGCGTTCTAATTATTTGGCCAGAAATTATTTCCTGTAGGTTGATAGTGATACTTCCAATGGGGCAGGAATGAGCTTATTTAATGTTCTTTTATAGGGTCAGATTCTGTTTAAGGCGATGACTGTTGGTACGAAACTGCTGTTGTGATTTCATGTCTGACTGCTCAATGGATGGATTATTACAACCCAAAACAATGTGCAACTTTGTATTGATTCAACTTGTTCAATCAGTATCAATCAGTACTGATTAAATTGTTCTGCCAGGAGGACTGGGTCTGTAATATCTTTGTAGGTTGGTGCTGATACCTTGCTTCCAGTAAGTTGTAATGTAGTAAGCAGAGATTTGAACCCAAAGCTTGCTTGTGTGCATGGGTTGCCAATTAGTTGAAAGATCTCATTTTGAGGCATTTAAGGTATGTGAGCCTTATGTGGCCACTCTTCCTTGGGGACTTATATTTGAGTGGTATATGTCAAGGCTTGTTGTGAAGAACAGACACTAAACAGAGACAAAAGTATTACAACGAGATTGGACTTTGTGCACAGAATATTGACACCATTCTAGGTTCAATATGCGATCCTTCAAAGAGAGAGAATCTGTGCTTTGCCTTGTTTACAACTTTTGCATCTCCACTGCGATTCTGAAACTTGAAACGATGATCCGTGTGATTCAGAATTGCTAACTGGATGCTTGCTAATGGTGCCCTTTTTGTCTATGTTGATTGGCTATGAGGTGCATTGGTCGTATATGCTCTGCAAATCTTGGTAACAGCACTCTCCAATTGTTATTCTGCTTGATGAAACTGCTCGGGATTTTCTGAGGCATGGCAAATTGCAACTTCATGCTCAAATGATATATTTTGTGATGTAGAAATGCTGTCTTATGGTTCTAGGAGGAGTTTATAAGAGTTGTTTTGCAGGCTGTATACTCCTGTTTGCTTGTTTTCTGTGAATAAACATAGCTTGCCAAGTGGGGTATGTGAAAACTATCTACGACCGAGTTCAGGCCGATAATGGAGAGGTCAGAAGTGTGAGAGTAAGAATGATCTCTGTTTTATGGGTGCAATCCATAGTTTTATCAAATGATGATATTTTATTCTACACATCTAATGTCAATATTTCTCTAAGCTCTCAAAAATCTTATTAGCCTTTTTAGTTTTACAATCCTAGTGAGAATGTATGTCTACACCGAAGTGCCATTTGTAGGTTGGGGTGTGCAATGTCTACGTAAGCTTATCCGGTAACAAATTCCAGATGAGTTCATTGTGTGGGATGGAGCTTGTTGTAGAGGGTGGCTTGCAAGTTGCCGGGTAGGCCTTCCTTGTCTCCTTTTTATTAATTTCAAAGAAAAGAGGAAAGCTTGTGCACATGATGAGCTCGAATTGTTCTTTTCCAAAATTATTGAGGCAAAGTGAGAGAAAGGGTGTGCATGATGTGGCTTCGGACCCTTTTTAAATTTGGCAATCAATTATCATTGTTTGTTGACTTATATTTATTGACAATCCACCTTACTTGTTGGATTTCTCATATCTTCAAAATTCTATTGATTTTAAAAAAAAAATCTTCTTTTTGTTGAAAATGGTGCACATTCCAAACACTTAATTGAAAGGATTTAATTATAATAATAAACGTAATATTCTACTAATACCATGTGAAGTATTATTATATGGAATTGTAGAATCACAATGCACTCGGTTGATACCCTAATTGCAGGTCCACATTGAGAGCATGTGTTACAATTGATACATTAATTTATAAGCCCATTGTTCCATATCTTGACCTAATTTTCACAATTACATATGGTCTAAAATTCTATTACGTATTAATTTTAATAATGTCATTTTAAGATTAGAAGTACAACTCAAAATGAGGCAGCCCCATAATTCACGGTGGCGACAACATTAAAGATTTTTTTTCATTATCTTTTTTTCTAATATCTAATGAACAAACAAATTAGAATGATTTGTAAAATTGTCGGGTTTAGGGTTTGCCAAGGGTTTAGAATTTTAGGGGTAATGTTGATATTTTTATTTCATTGATATTAATTTATTTTTATATGAATATTGGGTAATAACAAGTGTTTTTGTAGTGCATTAATCAAATATAAATTACTTGTTTAGGGGATTTTCTTATCCTTCATGTGTTATTTTCGATATTCCAACATGCTAGACATATTAGACATCATTATTTTGGGTTTGACTTTAACCTCTACATATATTATTGTTGTTTGCCAATTATTTTATGCAAATATAGTTTAGGATTTAGGTTTCGAAGACCTGATTTCTAGATAGGTTTTTAACACTTGTCATGTTTGTCCTTGCTCTTCATATTTATTGTGTATTCTACGCATTTTGGGATTTTAAAATTTTAAAATAAGATTTATTTAATTTTCAAACAAACATCAATTATTTTATTGACATAATTTTATCAACCTCTAATGGATGTTAGCATGAATTCTTAATTTAGGTATTAAAAGACCGAGAGTATAAACCTAAGTGTGTGTATAAAGTTGATACCCTGTCACTGGTGAAAATGTAGAAAACCACATGTGAGAAAATGTAGGGTGGATTTTATTTAAGACACGTAATTTTTACATATTTCTTCGATATACAATAGTGTCCTCTAAATGTGAATTTGAGAATTAGATAGAATGTACGGTGTGGTTTAAGTTATGGATTTTTTTTTATTTAGATGTAAAGTAACATAAATAGAATTAAGTTTAGATGTTTTTTATTTGTAAGTTCAACATAAATCATATGCCATTAGTGGCATTGGATGAGAAATAAGCAAAATGTATGTGGACATGTGGATGCATTTGTTGAAACAGTTGCCTTTGGATGAAAAATACCATCATCTGTTGATGAAAGGGTTGGTTGGTTTATTTAGGGTTTCCTGGGGGGTTCAAGAACCAACCGCAATATGCTAAAGTTTATAATATGCTGGTTATATGTGTGTAATGTGCATAGTAAGATCGACACAATGTAATGTATGCATAGTGTATTGTATGCGTGCAAATTGTTCACATGAAAATTTTACTACTTATAAATAAGATGGGGTGATTATAATTATGCAACTCTAAAATTTATATATAATGATAGGTTGTTAGATAATATCATCCACTAAAAATTAAGCTACTTATAGGGTGGAAAGTATTCAACAAAGGTAGGTAAATACCCCCCATTAAATAAGGGGGTTCTCACACGTGTATACATAAATCAAGTGTAGGTGCACCCCCCGTGTACGTTGTTTGATATTGTATTTTGTTTTGCTTTTGAGACTAAGAGAGGTTCAAGATCAAAAAATATATTTATGGATAAATTATATCACCAGAGAAAGTAGAGAGACTAAGAGAAATCCAATTTTGATCCCAAGTGAAGAAAACTAAGAAAACTCCAATAATGCTTCAAAGTAAGGAGGCTAAAAATCCAATAATGATTCAAAGTGAGGAAACTAAGAGATAAATCTAAAACTTAAAGAGATCTAAGAGGGAGATTAAAACAAAGAGATATCTTATAATGATTCAAAGCTAGGAGACCATGAGAGATCCAATAATGATTCTAAGTATAGAAAACTAATAGTTAGATTGAAAATTCAAGAGGGATATGAGAGAGATGAAAGATCTAGAGAGATCCAATAATGATTCAAAACTTGGAGACTGAGAGATTTAAGAATGATACTAAGCTACTAAATTAAAAAAGATCACTAAGGTACTAAAACTAAATACAAAAGCTCCAAGAATGCAAATGAAGGACCACAATTATTAAGAATTGTACCAATAGCCACAAACAACTCTCACACAAACCAAGAGTTACAAACACATTTTCTACAAGCTGAGAGCCACAACCACCAAGAGCCTCAAGAGGATAAACAAAAGAGGCATATGAAAGTGTCACAAAGGCATGTTATGAAGTCCCTTGTGTTGGTAGGTGGGACTGGAAGTGCTCATGGCCACCCTTATTAAGACTTGAGGCATGTTAGTTGCAGAGAGCTAAACATATAGATACAAAGTCAACAACCTATTAGTCCAAATTTTAGTCATGATAAAAATAAGAGCCCTTAAATAAGGGGCCGTCCTACACCAAGTGATATTCTTAAAGCCACATAAATAGATTCCATTTCACAAAGATGGAAGTCCATTGCCTTGGACTTTGAGATGAGAATACGTAGACGTTATGAAACGCAAACCCCATTTGTATATAAATATACGCCAAATACAATAGTTATGCTTACATGGGACCATACGAGCTATGAGAACTTGACCCCCTAGGTCTACAATCATAATTTGGTTGGCATGTTTATCACATACTATACATATATACACGAAAATCAACTTTACTTAGAGAATTTGGATTTGGTCACAGGGCAAGCACGGTCAAGTACACAACTCCATTACTTTGTATGTTTAAGTGAAAGTGATTCAAAATTATATGCTAACTTTGAATTTTGTGAAGGAAAAAATCATAAAAATTTGAAAAAAACATTGATCTACAAAGCCAAGCAATGTTGACAAAAAAACATTTTCAAGAAAAGTCTACATATTTTAGAAGACAATGCAAGTAGTGTGCAAGTAGGTATATTGAACAAGTAATTGTAAAAAAATAAAATAAAAAAATGATAAAATTACATAAAATTGATTAATTCCTACAAAAAATAATTAATGATACCCTCAAGTTTATGATGGAATCAAGGACTATGAAAAAATATCCAACTTCAAAATATTTAAGGTCACAAAAGCTATGTCCGAAACCAAATATAGTCATTATCTTTTGAGTAGTTATTTTAGTGATAAGTATTGAAGATCTCATCTTGATATTCTATATTTGAGTACCTAACACAATAATAGAGGGTGACATGGACTTTTAGCTATTCGACCCAAAAAATTATGGTTTTAGTATGCCAAAGCACTTTCTCCGTATACTTGACCGTGCTTGCTCCCCACAATTTCTTTGTGAGTCGAGTATACATGGATTCTTATAATTTGCTATGATATAGGTTAACGTTGTTAATCTTGACTACGTTTGTTTGAAGAGGATATATTGATTACTATTATCCTACTAAGTGTTCCCTTATTTCATCCACAACCCTTATCACCAATGTTGCAAGTGAGGTGAATCAATATGACCTTTTCTTTCACGGAAAACCTTTGAATCTTATGTATAGTAGAGGCGCCTATTCCCAATCAGGGCCCCATTGGCAATCTATAGGGTATTGCAATTTCAATCAAGCTGGGATTGAAATTCCGATCAAACTGAGACTGGACTTTGATTGGGCTCGAGCCAATAATGCCATGACACATTCCTTGGTTTTGAGTGCTAAAGTGAGGAGGAATGAGTACTTAAAATGAGCGGTTATGGCAGACTCTAGACATTGGTAATATGTGTGGGGCAACTTTTGGCTCAAAACTTCAGAATAATTTCAATTTAAGGAATAAAATCACTGAAAATTTTGCAATCCTCTTGATTTCTATATTCCTATCTGGGAAAAGATTGCACCCCCTTGTACTTCTCCAAATTTGGTGCAAATTCTCTTAAGTGATCGGTTATGGGCGCCTCTACTCTAGTAACCTACTATAGAAATAACATTTGTAGCACGAGGATATTCAAGTTTTTGAACAAAATATGATGATCAAGTGTATAATGATTGCTAGTTTGTCTTAACCTTAAATGTCACCAAGGCCATCATGATGGAGACCCCTCACATTACTTGGGTCATGGAAATGAATGAGGGTTGGCTAATTGAGGAGCTTTGATGTGCATGAGGCATGACTTTCCTCAACTTTTGTGTCCCATCTTTCTTGTTTCCAACTCTTCTTTTCATTTTTGTTCTCAACCCGTGGGATTATTTTTGGGTAGGTTGATTTGGTTTCATTGAGGATTTTTCTTATTCTAAGAGTAATATTTTCCTCATATTCTTGTCATGAAAGCAACTTAGAAAATAACTGGTTCGTTCACCAAGGAGGCCTTTTGGGGCCATGAGCTCTTGGGTTCTAAACCCCACTACCTTAATTTTTAGCTAAGTTATAGAGGTTAGTAACTAGAGAGTTGTGATTGTATCCCCATCACTGTCAATGTTTGAATCATACCTCAATTTCTTGTGGAAATTCTAATTCTAAAATATTTCAAAACCTATTGTGGTCATATTGTGGTCAAAACTCATCCATTTGACGTGTACCTTGTAAGCCATATAAGTCATTTTTGGGGGATAAGGTGCTCCTTGAGCTACTTATTTAAATGATCTTGTTTAAACCACATGCATGTGAGAATGTGGGGCCACAAGTGACATCCCACACATGCTTATATCAATACCCTATATAGGTGTACTTCGTGATAGTGCAAATTTGACAAGCACATGGTCATAGCTATATTAGAGCCTCCACACGCTTATCTCAAACACAATGGGCTACATAATGGACGTGCCACATGTGCACATAGATCATGCTATCCCTCCCTTGGTTACTTATTTATATGTTTATAAAAAGAAGATAACATATGTTGTGTGTCCATAATAACCCCCAAAATAGGGATCATCACAAAAAATATAGGTGCATCTACCTTAATATACTCCATTGACATAATTTAGGGGATGCAATGCATCATAATTTTGCATTGACACTACACTACTCATCGCAGTGAATGTGTAAAGATAAATGTTGAAGTTGCACAATCACAATGGCCAATTTGAGACTAGCTTGTCGAGAATGGAGTTGGATCAAACAATCTGGCCACTTGCCACTAGACATGGTTAGCATCGACGATCCACCGCCCAATAGTCAATAGACGTGTCCACCATGGACAACTCAATACCCCAACTTATGCACGAACTTGAAACCCTTATTTTTCCACCAAGTTCTTGTTTGTTGTAGAAAAATATTAGCAAGGAGTATGCTAACCGCAAGTTGACAAAAATGTGACAACAGACCTATTTTCCGGTACACAATATCTTGGATACAAGAACATTGATGTGGCGGACACTCTTTGCGAACCTCAAGAATTGATAGTCAGAACTTCAGAAGGTCGTCTCTTAATAAATGGTGAAAAATAAAAGATATATGATACATATAGACTTTATGTGAGAGTTAGCATTAGCCCACAACTTTGAAAGCAAACTATTGAGAAAATGACTAAAGGCGCTGCTCTAAGGTAGTGGTTCATCATTCATGTGTGCAATCTTGTCAATTGAGATACATTTTCCAGCTGATTCATCAAATATTTTTGGAGACTTGAAGGTTGGTAGTCAAAGTGAACAGTAGAGTGTGGACAAGTTACTAGATGAGTGAGTCAAAGTGAACCTCATGGAAAAAAGAAGAAGACAAGTAGATTAATGTCACAGCCTGACTGATGGATATGATACACGAGTCTAATGACAAATGCAATGTGCATGTCATGGATGATTTTGAATGCTTGAACCAAAAATGGTTGGGAGTCTGGCAGCATGCTAGCTACTACTACACTAACAAGGTGGCTCTCTGTTTCAGGTCCCGGCGGCCTTGTATGTTTTTCGGCAATGAAATAAAACCTTTCATTTGTCTCCAAAAAAAAAAAAAAAGTACAACACTGACAAGTTAGTTAGGTGCCGGGACCGCCAGTGCCGGGCCTCACCATATCTTGCAACAACCCTTCATGATCTGCTTGAAGTTGTTGATCTTGCAAGGCTTCCCGGGAGGAAGTAGAAGTTGATCCCCTTGGCCTATCCCCCCCGACTGGTGGTTGCAATGGCACCTGATGGCCAACTCGAATCTGTTCCATTTGCTCTTGCTGACTGCTCATCAACCCCCCTGGATCTCTACCAAAAGTGCCGGTTGAGGTGCTACTGCCCGGCATGAATGTGCCTAACAAAGTATGATCTGAGATTCTAGTGTCGGTATCAGCAACATGCGGATGTGATCTGGGCGAGCTTGCTGACGTTCTAGAGCTCATCATGGTGGGGGGTAAGTTGCTGAATTGATCCAAGGTTGTGAATGCTTGAGGGGAGCCTTGAGGCTGGCTAGGCGAGGATCTCCTCATAGCCGACCCACCTGCCTCTAGTAGTTGTGATGACCCTGACGCACCTGTAGGGGAGTCCCGACCACTGCCAGCTCCTTGGAATTGCCTAGTCCCTGGGAAGTTAGGGGATAATAGGCCAGGCGAGTTTGTAGGCCCATGGCCCCCCCTGAGTTGTTGAAGATTTTGTTGGGTGGTGAATTGGAATGGCTCTAGTTTCACTGGTCCGGGTGTACCAGGATGATCCTGGAGCCCCAAGTATTGGTGGGCTCGAAGCATGCTCATGTCTTGCTGGAACCCCAACCTAGCTTGGGCACTCTGGATCTGCTGGGGGGATAACCCTTGGAAGCTCATGGGTTGGTTGAGACTCTGGGGGTTCTGGCCAGCCCGGAGGGCAGCTGCTTGTTGGGGGGTGAAGTCGAAGCCTGGGGGGAGGGGGAGGAAGGGGGAGCCGGGGCCTAGTGGGCTCATCTGGCCAGGGTTCAAAAACATGGGCCTATCTCCGAAATACGCAGACGAGGCGGACCGATGGAAACCTGGGGTTTGGTGTGTGTGGGTGCCTTCATAGGTGGTGATCACCAAGGTCGAGTCTTCGTTGGACCGCTCCACTCTTTTCCTGACTGGACATTGGGGGGTGGTGCACCTGTAATAGTTTCTGCAAGTTGAAAACCATGTCAAAGAACACACTCGCATGAACAATTGAGGGGGCTCAATAGAAACAAGACCCTGTTTCCACTCAAACTTTCAAACAGTCTTGAGCAACCTTCGTGGAGTAGCTTAGGTTTTCGACCAGGAAGTTGTTGTAATCATTCCATATGGGTCCTAGGACCCATCAAAGCATTTAGTCCCAATAAAAGTTTAAGCTCTCACTTTGAAAGCTCTGACAGGTCTAAAATGGACTTGTGCAAACAAGCGTGAGGAAGATGGGAAGGCACCTTTCTTTGAGCGCTTGTACCTCTCGGAGACTTCAATAACACAAGACCTCCACAAATGACCCAACTAAGGATTCTTGATATCACCGGAATATAAAAACCCAAAATACCCATCATGTCATGAAGTGTAGTACACCCTGATCCAGGAAATCTTGGATCCCACTTATCAGGTCTCTGAATCCATCATGAGTTTTTAGGATGTCTGGTGCTTGGAAATGGTGTTCAAGGTCATGAAGCTATGATCGCCATTGTCAGAAAGGTGTATATCTTGTTGCATTAACTCCTGACTTTCCAGGGATATAAATATATAATATTATATATTATATATTTGTAAATTCACAGATGATAGCTTTACATCTGATTGTAATCAAAATTAAGGGAGATAGTCAAAATTAAGATGATAGCTGTACAGTCTGATTGTAATCAAAATGGCTGAAATGGATAGATTTGCGCACAATTAAGGGAACATAACCTAGAGTTTAGGAACTATTAGTATATATCCCAGCCACATCAACTCACTGATCTGTTTTGTTTGTACCAGCTTCCTTGTCCACGTTACCTCAGACTGGTAGTTGGCTGGTTAAGAAAGGACTATCAATGTATAGGTCATCTAAACTCTCATAAATCATGATGACCATTGATTGTCTACATTACGATGTGCAAGTTCAGGCCACGCCCTGCACTGCACTGCACTGCACTTCACTGCTGCACTGCAATTTGGTCGTGACTACGTGAACAGTACCCTCGATTCTCGAAGGGTACATTTATTGCTAATTTCTGGATATCATGGGCGAAGTAAGAAAATGAGGCAATGACATTTGAGAACTGGTTCAAGTACGATCTTTTATGCAAATTTCATAAACATCATGGCTAGGTAAGTAGTTATACTTCCTGCACTACTTACTATATTTCTTCAGTATGCCAATGGTTTCAGATAGTGATGGAAACAGCAAGTACTGTAATAAGAAATAAGTGTATCAATGTGGAACGTCCGTCCAAGTCAACTTTAAGTACTAGAACTTATAATTATGGAGATCGAGGCTATGAGGTATAAGTCTCAGATAGGTATACTCCAAGGTGGTCTATTAAGCTATATTATAATTTATTATAACCTTGATCAGTAGGACTAGGACTAAGTAATTAATTAAATCTCCTGCAGGCTGCTCTAATGACTACCACCTTTCTTCAGTAAGTTTAAAATTTTCAGATCCTGAAGGACACAACTAGATTTGCAATAAAGAACCAGAGTAGTGAAGTGAGTGGAGCGGGAGTGGAAGGTTCGTCCAAGTCAGCTTTAAATACTGGAACTTGTATTTTTGGAGATCGAGGCTATGAGGTATAAGTCTCAGAACTAATAGAGCATTCTCAAGTTCTATTAAGATATCCTTGGTCAGTAGGACTAGGGACGAGGTTGTGGTATCCTAATTTGCTTGATTTGCCTCTAAAGAAAAAGAAAAAGGAGAGAGATTATGGTACCTTGGGTGAGGGCTGTTCTTCACAGCTTTCTGACCATATTTGCGCCATTTGAAGCCATCATCCATGACGTCCACTTCAGTGCGGGTTTTGATAGCATATCTTGGCTCTCGCAGTCTCTTGGCACCCCCTCTTTTCCTTGGTCTATTTCTGCTGAGACAATCCCACTATATCAATATCAGTTTGAGCATATCCTTTCATGCATGGACACATGGAAGAACTGGTAACTCAGGTGATATTATGTTTGTTTTTGGACTTTGTCAATCAAATCGTGACTTTCCACCGATAAAAGCATGATATCTCATCGGACTTTTCAGTGGCCTCAAGCTGGACTTGGGCGGGAAACCATAAGAAGAGGCCCTAACAAAGACCAAAATATGTAAAGACCAGATTTACCAATAGTAGTTGTTTTTGAGGTCCTTGGTTTGAGCCACAAGTTAGACTAATAACCAATCTCTCAAAATGTTGACAACGGGGTAATTTGAGAGAGTCTTCTAACCCATGTTGCATTGGTCAAGTCAAGTGATATTTGTTGATATATCTAATCCTGATTGGATACAAGGCACATTATCACTCATAATTGATGACCCTACCATGGCGTGACCATTATGTCCAATAATGAATACGTGTCATCATGCCCTCGGTTGTAGAAGGCACCCAGTACCTACCTTCCAACTACCATAGCTCGGTGTGTCGGGGGAGCCTACTAAAACCTATGGCAGGCCTCTTGTATCCCTTACCTAAGGTAGAGGGGCCCTTTCCCGCTCGAATTTCAGATTGGCATGTTCATTGGGGAGTTGTTAAGGGGGAATCAATCTTGGAAGATGTGCAAAGTACATTGGAAATTGGACCAATTGGAATAATTAATTTTGGATTAATATTGAATTAGTTATGAATTTTGGAAGGAGAACTCATAGGGGTACCCAAAACCACTCACCCCAAAAATGTACACCATGATTACATAGAAATTTGAGGTTGGAAGCTATAATGTACCTCTTGTTTGGATAGGTCTAGTGAGCGGTTTAAGGACCCAAGCGGGAAAGGGCCCCTCTACCTTAGTTCATAAAACATCATCTCTACAGCTATTCAGATCCAAATGAACTGGGGGGACTTGATATAAATTGTCAGTGTTGACTGCATGCTAATTGCAGAACACGTGGAGATTTCACCATGTATCAGTTCATTGATTTTGTAGAGGATGGCACTGAAAGAATGACAACCTCCATTCAGTCCCTGTGCACAGTTTACCCTGACATAAGTACAGAACTTCTCAGCAGAGGCAGAGAGTACATGATATAAGGAACCATATACAGAACCTTGAGGTGTGACACATTTTTTTGCCTAATCTCAAATATCAAGATATGTAAATGGGTAAGAGGCCTTCTTTTCAATTGGACTAGACCCTAAGAAGGCAGTTGCATAATTATACGTCCATTTTCTTTCAAGTTTTCAGCACTTTGTGGGTAGCCCCAGTGATGAGATGCACTTGAATCAGTGATTATAACTTCAGATTTTCTTGATATTGCTACCTACATCGCCTTATGTTACCAATTTCTCATCATCTACTTTGTCTAGAATTATTACTGTATATTAGTCTATCCCTTGGCGCAGACTATTATATTTCTAGGACTGGAAAGGTTGTATACTTATTATCATGCAGGAAGAGACACCTTAAACTTTGGAAATAGGAAAACTAACCTTATATTTCCTTTGGTTACCTTCAAGTCAGGTGCCTAACACGAGCACTAATAACAACTGCGGATTGCAGATTCAAAAACACGGAAAGGAGTTCTGCAAGCTTGTAAAGTGGAACCGTAGGATGTCACTCACTGATGTCATATGCTTTCTTTAAATACCACATGAAAAACTTGGGTTTGCTAATTGTAGCATAATCTGCTAGAAGTGTGTGGCATGAAGCTCTCCTAGATTGGAAGACCGAGGCTATCTATGATGATGTCCTTGTCAAGTTCGACACTATGTGGGGCAGCAACCACCTTTCCTATCATAGATCGAACTCTAAGAATATGTGGAACAATCATGCACCTAATGTTGGCTTAGTTTATCATGCTTAGGATGTTCTCTTTTATTGGGCTGATGTTTTTGTGGTTCCACCGGATGCACCCACGAGAGTTTCCTCGCTCTCTTTTTTCAGGTCCATCTGCCTTGTATATTTTTTTGGCAGTGAGACAAAGCTTGTTTCATTTGCCTCTGAAAAAATAGGATTAAACTAAAAAATCTAGTATACTCTCATGTAAACATGCTACTGGATGATTCTTCTTTAAGTGCGAAGTTGCTTGTTGGCGAGGGATCAATCAACAGGTTATACGTCACAGAAGTTATGACACAGCATTAACTAACCAAATTAGGAAACATACTATGCATACTCACATGCTCCAAGTTACATGAGATCATAGCTTGAGCCCTACCTTTTAAAGGGACAGCAAATTCTGTCGATGATCACTCTCGGTTGAGGAATCCAGTTCAAATTACCAGCACAAGGGAGCTAGGGTAACTAGGTTGTTATACCCAAGTATACTAAACTCTTAAACCATACCCACCTGCAGCCGCATTACTACTGCTACAGCAGCTGATTGTCACAATGTTGGCCTTAAATAAGGTAGATGGGTCTTGATGGTAACTTTCTCTGACTATCCCACTTCTCCTAGGATATGAAAATGCGATTTGTACAAGATGGTTAACAAATCCAAATTGAGGCCGTAGCCAATTTCCTCATATTAATCTCTGGAGTTCATATGAATACCTTATTCAATACCAAATTGAAGATTCTTGTGCTCATTAAGTGGTCATATAGGTCCCCCAATTATGTTGACTATGAAGCCTAGATTCTAGAATGGTTATCATATTTTGAGCATGCAGCCCAATCTCTTTCAAAAACAAGTCTTTTTGGTATCCCTGCTTGGAGCCACACCTAACCACACACCACTCTAAAATAGGTGTCCGACTAAGAAAAGTAACCGAATAAGGGTTGTCTACCTTATCTGAAGAGGTTGTATAATTCCATTCGACAGGGAACTTTCTGACAGATCAACCCACAATATTCCTCATACTCCGGGTCTACTTCCTCACCTAAATGTTTGGGTTTTGGACCCCCACCCAGGTTCAACTTCAATCACATTCAAAGTTTTCTAGCTCCCAATTATCTGAACATCCTGTCTATAAGATTCACCAGTACTGATTTTCTGTTCTCTGAAGAGATCATTCATATCAAACCGAAGGTAGACTAGAATTATATACGAATAAGTCTTCTTAACAGATAAGAGTACCAATGTATCCAGGAGATCAACTTCTGACGAAAATGCATGGATTCAAGTTCCCATGATAAATGGGTACTATGCTCAATGTGGAATCTATATATATCACAGCAGGTACCACTTGAGCTAAGTCTTCTGCAATCGATCGATGACCGCCCAAGATCATCAGTTAACCCACATTCATCATCAACATGGTGCAGATCATCTACACTAGCGCCGAACATGACTAGCTCACTGTATACCTTGAAGTGGACACGAAGGAGTATGAAGGGCACCAGACCAAGTTCCATGAGGACAACATCAACTCGAGCGTGAACTTAGTGTAAGAATCGTTGTCACTCTTACATGTGCGACTTCAATCATTCTGGATCATGTGTGCACATCTTGAAAGTTTGGGTGATCGTAGATACAAAAAAACTAAAAATTAAATAATGTCATCTGCAAATAAAGATTGGTTACGCTGTTGCAGGCGACTAGCTAATTGTACAACTTGAATTGGACCCGAAGATTTACGAAGAGCACCAGATCAACACAATGTCGTCTCCGGCATGAATTTAGTACTAGAATAATTCTGGAATCATTCTCTTGTAGATGTGTGCAGGGATTTAAAGTTTGAGTGAATTCGACGACACAAAAGAAAAAAAAAATCTGTGTCATTTGCAAATGAAGCTTGCTTACGTTGTTGCAGGCGACCAGCTAATTGTACAACCGTGAAGTGGACACGAATTAGAATCGCGAAGAGTATCAGTGTCCAGATTAACACAATGTCGACTACGGTATGAACTTCATATAAGCATAATTCTCGAATCATACTCTTCTGGATGTATGCAGGGATTTAAAGTTTGAGTGAAATGGACGACACAACACAAAAAGAAAAAGAAAAAAACTGCGTGCCATCTGCAAATGAAGATTACTTACGTTGTGGTTGGCGACTTCTTGGTATCGCTCTCCGACTTCACCGAGGAATCCTCGCCCTCGTCTCCTCCTCCAACTCCTCCTGCAGACGACGGCTCCGGTGTCTTCCTCTTCTTCCCACTGCTAGCTCCAGGTGCCTCCTTCGACCTCTCAACACTACCACCCTCGTGCACATCCTGCTCAGTCTCCTCCTCATCGCCTGCATCACTCATCGATCCACCTGACGACATGGAAGACGTCGTTGTGTTTGGTGTGCCCACCGAAGTCGCCGTCGACGTCCCACCTGCAGCCGAACCTCCAATAATATTCACTTCTCCCAACATCACCGAAGAATTGCTCGCTGGTGCTCCTCCTGCTCCTGCTCCTCCTCGACCTGGCCTAGTAGTCATCTGCATCGGCCCAGGTGACTCCATGAATTGACCCGAACTTACTCTTACCCTACCCGGAGGCTGCGACATTAATTCAACCCCGCCGGGAACCACCACATCTCTCTCAAACCTCGGCACCGGTTCTGCAACATCCCCAGTTTGCAGCGATCCTTGCAGGGATTGATCTAACCCATAACTCGGGCTTAACCCTGAATTATGTCCTCCTCTCTGTGAAGCTCCTCTCCGAACAACAGTACTAGTACTAGTACTACTTTCATGTGCCGCCTCTATTGCAGTAGCGGCTCTGCTCATGTGGATTGGAGAGCTGGAGGTTCGGGTATTGTAGCTTAACCCAGGCTCTTCTTTGGGAGTGCTAGGGTAACCGGCCTGCAAAGCTCCATACCCTCCGGATCCTCTTGCGGGAGATGATCGACCACCTCTGCCTGCAGTAGTACCTGGTCCAGCTGCACTAGGATGGATCGGCTGTTGCTCACGACGACGATTGTGCAGGAGCAGGTGGTCGTCGTGATGATGATCGTATGATGAGGAGGATAGTGCCTGAAGATTCATCATCGGCGGTAAGTTATAGGGTTGCATGTTGATGATGTATGGTAGCCTTTGACCTGGGTCGGGCTGTGCGTCTGGGTGGTCACCGACCAATCTGGCAACACTTGGCTGACCGGGCAGTAAGGATGCTCTTTGCTGGTCAAACTCCTCCAAAATCCATGGAAACTCGTCCAAGGCGGGGTGGAGTCCTCCTGATGGTCCTCCGCTAATTCCAAGGAGAGCAGGGTTAATGTAGGCAGTAGCAGGATCAGAAGAAGATAGAAAGTGCCAGGAATTTGGTTGAGAAATTGAGGAGGAGGGGGAGGGGTTATGAAGAGAAGCTGATGAAGAAGATGGAACTGGTGCTGGGCAGGAGGAGGAGAGGGAGGGGGATGCAGGCGGCGAGGATTCTTGATGGTGATGATGGTGATGATCGACATCGCTGTCTAACCTGCGCAGGAACTGGTCGAGGAAGCTGTCTCCTCGCCCGCCGGCACCACCAGCCTCTCCTTCTTCAGGTTGCTCGGTTGGGGGTAATTGCCCACTCGCCATAGCCGCAACCTGCTGTGATCCCCCCTCAAGCTGGATCCTGCGCTGCTTTAAACTCCAGGAGGTGGATTAACTGCGTGGAAGAAGATGCTGTTGATGCCTTCCTCCGGGCCATTTAGAAGGGAAGGACACCAAAACCGAAAAAAAAAACAAAAACAAAAATAACAAAGTAACTGAGGACTCCTCAAAGGTCAAACTGCTGGATTCTGAGTTCTCTCTTCAAAATCAACTTCTGGAAATTTAAGCACTCGTGATGCTGCCTGGGTTAGGTTAGGGCACAATAGCTGAAACCTAGAGGTGGAGTGAAATTGTTGGAGTCTGCGTCCATGGCAATTCTCAGGTCTACCTGAACCTTACCCCAAGAGATTTTTTATTTATTTTAGAGATGCTAAAACCAGCTAGAGCTGATTTGAGAGCCTGCATAGTGAGGCTGAGAAGGTGACGAGTAGAAGATGTGGCAAGATGAGAGCTAGTAGAAGAAGCGGTAGAATTCTTGGAGAAGAGGAGCGATGATGATGATGATGATGATGATGCAGACACTAGTAAGGGTAATCAAACTCTCTTAGAAGCTGGGATCAATCAACACTTTCAACTCTGACTGCACATGATATATATCTTCCGACCCATGTTCGTAACATTCCTTCCCTGCATTTCATCGGTGATCTGCGAGTGGACACGACCCCAGTGGGTACTAGCTGATTTCGATTCCTAGTCATCAGTCAGAAGCTTCTTGAACAGAATCTAAAAGAAATTGAGCACTGGAGGATTCAAGCTTCATTTCAGTTTCTCTTCTCGAGAGTTTTACTACTACCACCATCATTTCATATCACTCAAGATGAGATATCAACCCTATAACTGTCAACACTGCCTGCAAAATGTCTCGCTTTTAAGGTGTGGGAGTTGAAACCCTATGTGTGTAATTACTTCACTTAGCCGCATGCAGGTTGAGCAGCACAATTGCGACATCTGGTAATCCTGCTAGGTTGTCAAGGACTAATCCCGCTAGTGCTGCTTCTCCAGCTGCTTCCCCTGCGGATGAATCTGGATGATCTCAATTTGTTTTTGCTAACGTCGTTCCACTAGCAAGCTATTAAATAGCTTCCAAAAACGGCGGCATCAAACCATCATCAGTATCAAACTCCTCACCCTGGCACCCAACACAATCCTGTCATGCAACCCTCTCCTGCATGTTTAATCCGTAGTATGATTGCTGCCGCTAGTGAGTGAACGAATGAATGCTCATGTGGTGGGGTGATGAATATGGCTTGGCAGGAAAGCGCACACATGCATCATCGGTACCCAAACCAAACTTGCTGAAGAATCAATTCATATACCTCTACAGAGTCAGCTGCCTCCTTTAGCTTCTTAGTGAAGCTGGAAGATCATTCCAGTTACTAGACTGGGCCTAACTTAGCTGCTTATACAACTTCGAACTTCAAACTCATCAAGTCTCTACCTTGCAATTTTCGTCTCCTGCAAGAGTGAACTAGCTCTAGTTGTAGTCTAAGGCAATTCATGTGTCGCTGAAATGGAGTGGAAAGTGGTTCAACCTTGGGACTCTCCTGAAATGAGAGTCACCCACAAGTCCACATCTGCTCCGCATGGATTCAACGAAGGGTGAGCTGACTTTGGTATGTGTTTCTGACAAAGGTAACCACCGCCTGCCCTAGCTGCCTGCCCACCTGTACAGGATCCAGAAGCATTTGACAATATCAATGGCAGCTGGTGACTATAAAGTAGATCTTATTACAACATCACTTAAGTAACACAACAACCAGCCGCCAGTTACTCACTCAGAGCTACCTAGGCATGAACCTTTCGAGGTGCATGACGATCAATATCATACCTTAATGACTTTCCCTAACTCAATTTAACTTAACCCAATGGCTGCACCTGTGCATGTAAGTACCTATAAGGTTCCAAGGAAGAAAGGGGGAAGCCGCTACACCCTTTCCAGGTTCTTATAGTTCCCACTTATTTCTTTACCCAGCCTGCTGCTGCCACAGCAACAAGACTCGGCCTCATACACCGGGCACCCCTCCCCTTACACATTGACTTATGAGGTACTTCTGTGAAGCTTTATTATTGCACTTTTCTAGAATTTAATATCATCTGAAGCACCACTGGAGTGCAGCAGCCATCTCCCTCGCTAGCTAGCCGGTCTTGCGATGCGGGCCCAGGTCTAATCCTCATCAAAAGTGATCAAGAATCTATTAGCCTTGAAATTCTTAAGTTTGTCTTCCATCCACAACTGATCACCACTCCTGAGTAACTGAGCTCAGGCCTGGTGTTAACTTTGTTCCATCCATCCCGGATTCAGAAACTGGGGTGCTGAGCAAAAGACTCAGGTTACAGACTTATCACCCAGGATGATGAACAGGGATGAGCTTACCCGAACAGGAAGCTTCTTCCCATCGTAGATATAAAGCGCAAGGAAACATCAGGAGGGGTGGGCTTGGAATTAGTACATACCTTATTATTTACTTACGGAAGCTAAGCTACTCAAGGTCCTAGGTTTAACTTGCCAGCCTTGAGAGTTAAATCATCAGTTGCGGTCAACCACAGGCAAACAGATTTCTGATATAAAGCCGAAACTAGGAAATATATAGGAGGGGATTGGAGGAGGACTTGTAACACAAGCTACCCAAGCTGCTAGCTATAACTTGCCAACCTTGAGACTTAAATCATCAGGTGCGCTCTGCAAACACAGGCAAACAGATTTATGACATAAAGCAGAACTAGGGAATATATAGGAGGGCTTAATTGGAAGACTTTATAACATAAGCTACCCAAGCTGCTATAAGTTGTTAGCCTTCAGAAACGTTGAAACATCAGATATGATCAACCACAGGCAAACAAGCAAACAAGCAAACAAGCAAACAGATTTATGATATGATGCAGGGTAGAAAAGGAGGGATCTGGGGCA
The DNA here is from genome assembly GCA_950295325.1 of Polytrichum commune. Lineage (NCBI taxonomy): Eukaryota > Viridiplantae > Streptophyta > Polytrichopsida > Polytrichales > Polytrichaceae > Polytrichum > Polytrichum commune. Next base: position 7,967,871 of record OX485806.1, on the reverse strand, counting down.
GCTTGATGGAATAAGTACATAACTTACATACAGAAGCTACTACTGCAAGTTGCTATAAGTTGTTAGGCTTGAGAGTTGAATCATCAGGTGTGGTCAACATGATGCACCAGTGAGAAAACAGAAAAGTTGGGATAGACTGAAGACTGGGATGAATGATCAGCTGCTGATGGTTCAAAACTTATTGAGCAGGCCAGGAATGACTGGAATGACTAGGGACGGACTAGATCTGTCTCGGCTTGATCTGCTTGTCCACACAGAATTCTGACACCAGCTACTGTATTGTGAAAGCTTCATGTGTGGGTTGTTGAAGTTGTTCTTGCATTGTAGGCACCTAGCTTAATGACTTAATAACTTATTAGCTAGGGTCCCCATCTTTATCTAAGTATCATCTCTGCTGAAGGATTGGGCCAATGTATGTGCGTACTGCTAAGCTAGTCTCATTACTAGCCTACCCCTTGGCAGCTTCTCCTCACCTTCTCCTTCCGCCCACAACTAGCTTCCTTGAAGGATGCAACCATCAAAGCAGCCACCAGTCTTGTCCCCAATAAAAGTTTTTTTTAAAAGAACCACCAAAACTCCACGGCAATCAAACTTATTATTACCACAGCAAAGTTTCCATGCTCCTGCCTGCCTGCCTGCCCTACGGCCTGCCTCCCCGCAACCCCCAAAAAAGAGTTGCAGAGAATAAACATCGTCAAACTGAGCAGTAATTAAGGCCCCCTTCACACCAAGGTAGGCATATTACCCAAAATCAACAATATGAACCACTCTCATACATTTGAAGCTCCTAAATGTATGATTGTGGTACATACTGTTTGTTTTAGGTTTAGTGTTGGTTTTCTATGTATGTATGTACTGTAGAGCTTGCGTTCAGAGCTCAAACTTGCAAACTTCGGGCGTTTCATGTTTGGATTTGATGTAGGTTTTCAACCAAAGTTGAAAAGTCTAGTAAGTTGTCAATAGGTTAAGTGTAAAGTGGCCATGTTCAAAGTGAGATATAATGGGGAAAAGGGGTATTAAACAATGGAGAATTTATGACAAGCAAAATAATGTTGGAAAGCACATTGACTTGGGCCCACAAAAACGGTCTAGCTTGAACTCTCAACATTCCCGAGTGTCCATGAGGTAGCTTAGATTAGTTAGAGTTTTGACCAAGAACTTGTCAATAGAATGACCAAGAGCTAGCCTTGTTGTGGTCATTTTACGTGAGTTCCATCTAGTCACTATCTAAGTGTTGCAAGCCCGGTAAAAACATCGAGCTCGCAAGTTGAAAGCTCAAGTGTAAACTGGACTGAAAGTAAATAGAGAGCGTGAGACAGATAGAAACAATGACCCATGTTGGAACAAGCATGAATGAAGAGCCACTTTACCTATGAGCTATGGCCCCTTCTCAAGTTGGGCTCTTTAGACGCGAGTAAAAATCTCTCCACCAACGAGACGGCCCCTTTCGTTCAGCTTTCAACCTCCTCTAGTGCGATGGGAGCGCCTTACCATACACTACGAGGATAAAAGACAATCATACCACGACATAGTATTTTTATTTTCTTGCACTCACCAGTTCCACGATATGCGAATATAATAAGTCCTGAATCCACTTTCACAGATAGGTATTCTTACCCTCGAGCAGTAGAAAACCAATATGAAGACCCCACAATGCCCGTAATTCTAGTGACGACAACAAAAATTCCCAAGTCCTCCCCAATCCGGGCCCCGAAAAAGAAGAGTTGCAGAGAATAAACCCCATCAAACTGAGCAGCCAGCAAGATGGCTCCGTTGGTTCCTGCAGTCAGCTTGAATAGGTAGCTGCCCGGCCTTTTTACACCTGAAGACCTCCCCAGCCAGTCACCACAGGGGTACAATATCCATAATATAGTACCCTTGAGTGATGGCTATGGGCAACATGAAGGCGGAATAAGTACAGTTCATCTGTAATAATGACCGGCCTCCTGCACACCCTATCTATCCCAAACGCAATATATATCTACGGACACCGAGCTCATTGACCCCACCCTGGAGTTGTTCTAAGTTGTTAGGATATGTACATAGGTGGCAGATTGACCTTTTGTTTTCACTCTGTTAGTTCCAGGGTTTCACCGGCCCTGCGTTCATGCAGTGGGAGCCTTGTAACCGGCGTGCAGATAGCTAGCTAGCTAGTAGGTATATACATATAACCCTCAAGTTATATGTAAGTTAATAAGAAAGAAAGGCGCAGAGCGACTCCCAACCGACACGAAACCATCACCCTTGTCCGACGTGCTGTCTGTGAGAAGGTTAAATAGCTTTACCCTTGCACCGTGTGTGTGTGTATTACTTCAGTTTATTATTTGCAGTAATAATACATGATTATTTATTGGCGCAGCTTCATGGTGACATAATGGAGATTCAGCACATATGGTGTGACACTGTGAGTGCACCTATCATGAACCGTGGGGCCATGACTTATAAGGTGGAGAGGATGCTCAAACTGTCACTTTATGTGCTGAGCGTATTTGCTTATTAGATTGATAAAGTTTGAGATGTGTCTTAGTAGGAATTGAAAGGGGATTCCAATGCACTGGAAAGTATGTTGTTGTTGTTGTTGGATTCTGTATGTATAATTATAAGGGTTTGAAGATTTATTGATAGATGATCCAAAATCCTCAAACTTGACATTATTTAGAGTCTTACGGTCGAGCCGCACCACCTAGTTAAGAGAAGTAGATAACTTACAAGTTAGTGAAGATCAGCTAACCAAAATTCCGACTAATTAAAATCATGGCCGCACCACCTAGCTAGGAGGATTAGCTAACAATATGAGTTAGTGAAATCGACTAACTCATACGCTAGCTAACTGATCACACAGTCGCACATCCTAGTTACCACTAACCAAAAGTTGGTCCATTTAAGAAAGGATTTTAAGGAGTTACCACCAACCAAAGTTTTTCTCAATTTGCCCAAGTTTTGAACATGACACTAATTATGATACATCATAGTTTGGTGGCCCACACCATTTGTATTTCGATAAGATGAAAATAAAATATAGACCTTGATTTTTCTAAATTTAGACCTTGAATTTTATTTTACTTGATTTTATTATTAAAATGTTAATTAAAGGTACATGCTAATTTAAGATGATGCAAGAAATAGTATGGTCCACTTTGTAGCGGAATGGAGAATCGATGAGGAAAATGAAAGGTGGGCATTTAAGAAAAACAAAACTTGGGCTACTCATTCGTAAACGTTAATTAACATTAGGGATATGAATGGTTTAATATTTCTTCACAAAAACAAGGTCCCAAAAGTTAGAACTTCTAATTTGATAACATTTATTTAATACTCAATTTTAACTAGGTGGTGTAGCTGTGAAATAGATTAGCTCTCATATAAGTTAGCTACCTCATATGTTAGCTAATTCTCTTAACCAGGCAATGCGGGCACAATATAAGTAATTTGAATTGTGACTTACTCTAACTAAGGCCTTAATTGGGATGTGTGGTTGGACCCTTACATTGTTTTATTCCTGAGCAATTAACTTGGATTCATAGATTCTTTGACACCAATACTAAATCAAGCCTTCCCCGGCTTTATAACACTTCATTCATCCACAACCAGTTCACCTAGCCGATCCAATAGCAAATAGTATCCCAAACTTTTTTGGCTCCCTAATCTATCATGGAACCTCACATGCTCCATTTATGGATCTCAAAATGGAAAGGAAACAAACCTAGCTCATTGAATAATGTTATGCCAACCAACATGGGAGCACAATTTTAACCCTTAACTTCTTGGAGCCTATTGTGGTTTCATTAGATCATCTAGAAAGTAACCTTTTTTAGAGCTCAATTTTATTATACCTAGAAAAAAAGTTGTCGTTAGTGATTTTAAGCCTAGGGGGGTTAATCCTGTATTTCAGAAAACTATGTGAGAATAAATATACAATCTACTTTGAAGTTGTGACCTACAAATTATGAAACGTATACTTGTAACCAAGCTCAAGTTATATATTAACTCCATGGTATAAATAAATTAGGGTGTTTCAAACTTGATTATGTTAGAGAAGTTTAAAAAATAATATACCATAAGGTTTGGTAGGGTGGGGAATTGAAATAATATATATTAGGGTCCCACACTATGGATGAACACTATTAGATGACATCTCATGGATGTCTCTTGGTAATTGGATATAATTTGTCAGGTTAGATGTGGGAAGGGTTCATGACGGGTTTACGCATTATGTTTGGCTTTGTGAGTTCCCAGTTGGGGTTTGCGAGAGCTTTTTGAAAGTTTTTATGTCTATGCAAACTCTCACCATCTCGGAAACTTGGTAAATGTTGAAGGTTGGACAATAGTCGCATGTGCATGGTTGTGCTCCTCAAGTGCACTCATCCTAAGTTTCATCTTGTCTACTTTTAGTTTTTTGCTCATTTGGTATATGGGTAGGGTTTTGAATTCTTGTTATGATTTCTCACATTTTTTAGGAGCATTTTCAACATAGAGGAGGGAGGCAACATCAATAGGAGGTGTTCGTATGAGTGATACCAAATGTGACTCGAGATACTTGGTTCTAGTGAGGTTGCTAATCACAAACCAAATTTGTAATTTCTTGAAGTTGAAATCGTTCTCACTTGATGATGCTTATGCTAGTCCAAAACTTATTGGATCTTGCGAGTGTATTAAGGGCGACACATATGCAAAACTCGTACCACTACTTGAAGGTATTTTTGTTGTAAATTGGCTCTTTCAATTCTTTGATATTGAAAGTAGATGCATAATTAACTACAAGCTTGAGGGGCTCAATAGAGTCATTTCAAATGTATACATTATGCCACTGGTTGATCCCAACCTTGAATCAAGAAAGCACATGCGTGTAGTTGACCTAGATTTTGTTTCTAACTCCCAACAAACTCTAGAGTGCATAGCAAAGGAGGCTAAAATCCAATATCTTACCCTTCTAACCAACAATTGTCTCCACCTATTGGTTCTAAAGTTAGTGGTTAGAGCGACGACCATGTGGATTTAACCTAAAGTCCACATTGGTGAGTGCCAAAGTTATCGCTAGATACATGTTGACCAAAGAGAAACTTAGGAAAGATTTGAAACTAATAACCTTGGAGGATCACCAATGGCACTTGAGGTCTTCAAACTAGATATTGTGGGTGTAATAATGGTGTATTGTGTGGAATGTTGTAAAGAGTTTGGATCTACCACTGGAGATCATTCCCAAAAAAAAAATCCACAACCTCTTTGCCAATTTTTAAAAAAATAATCACCTCATGTCTAACATACATATATTCAAAATTGGTTCCAAAGAAAGAGAATCTAGTTTAGTGATCATCTCCAATCACAAGGTTCTAAGGGAAAGCCTATTGTCTTGACCACATCCGATGATCAAGCACTAGTGGTTGAAGGCATTCAAATACTAAGTGTAGTGCATGAAACTAAGCCGATGGTAAAAAAAAACCATTTGCTCTAGTTGGGGATCATGAATGAAAGGAAGTTAGGTCTTATTGAGGATCTAGCAGGCAGTCAAAGGCCATTGTGGGTGACAACAAGTGAGTACATGAACAACCAGTACGTGCAAAACGTGTGTTGGTTCAAGAAGAGCCACCGATTATCAAAGCACTTCAAATTTGTTGCTATTGTTTGAGCCATTAGCTTGGTTGAGTGTCATTGAGTTGAAGGTTCTCCGGGATGCCCTATGTGATTCTTGATTCTTAATATGATGTGGACATGAATTGCAAAATTGGTTTGCTTAAGCAAATGCATTAATACAAACCTCCAGCTATTTGTTGAATTGTTTTCAGTAGGACTTTAGGCAAAAGTTGTGGCAATATTTTTGGCATATTGTACAGTATGGAGCATTGGGGTTAGAGTTAGGGTTTGGACTTTTTGTGTTGAGCACAAAAAGTTGGTCTTATGTGTTCAGTGGGTTTACCCACTTGAACTTGAACAATGATAGAACATGCTTCATATCTAAATGTGTAAATCCTAAACAAACTATGTGATTGGTGTTGGTTGCTTATGTTCTTATGCTACATGTATGTTTGTTATTGTGTTTTTATACACAATTTTTGGAAGCATTTGCACGTGTTTTTAAACACAAGCATTTTCACCATTTTCATGTGTGTATGTTTTGAATGAATAGAGTGCATACTAGTAAGTTAGACTCTATGCATGGTGTGTTGATGTGTGAATTATGATCATATATGTGTAAGTGTTGGATTTTACATGATATCAACAAAACTATAATTTTGATAATTTAATAACTACCATATGCCATGTAAAAGGAGAATAAACACCAAGTTAACCTACCCATAGGGTCCTCAAAAATAATTAATGCTAGCAAATTACATAATAATAGGGTCCACAATATTTACCTTCTCCAATATAAATAACCCCTTAGAAACACCTTCTGTTCTCACATGTTCCCACTAAATACAAGAGAGTTAACACCCCCCCCCCCCGGCACGAGCGGAGATTTTAAGATCACATAAACACGTAGCAAAAAATATATGTAATTAAACTATAGTCCAAACTTTCAAGATTATATAAACAATAGATATGCACTTTGAGGTAAGAAAACAAGTCCATAGAAAATTGACAATTTTCAATCAAAATAATATGAAATTATTATATATAGAGTAATGTATCAACAAAGGGAAAACTTAGTTCATTCTTGACTTTAGAATTTCGTGTGAACAAGCATCTTGTCAAATTGGAATGGGATGAATCAACCTCTTTCGTAGAGGCCCTATGGAGCCCTATGGTGAAATGATTAAATGGGCTGCAAAAAAGACAGATTGGGAAATGCTAGTTTCACATGCGGCCATAGCCAACCTGTCCCACCAACTTTTCTACCGGTGCCATTTAGTGCCATCGTTGTAGTAGTAGTACTACTAGTAGTGGGCTACTTCTATAGCCAGCATGCACATACAAAGCCAACATCCAACACTTGAATGCCAAAATCCCATGCTTATCCCCTCATCCACTCAACTTACTCCTCAACAGCATTCGTGGATCACGAAACAATGTTCATTGCCATTGTTGCCTCCCTCTCTTTGCGGCATTCATTCGCCTCATTCCCCACCCTTTTTTTTTCTCGCGCTCTTTCACCAAGCTGCTAAGGTAGAAATAGCATAACCCGTGAAAATAAGGCGATTCGCATTGAAGATTTGGTCTAACAATCATGAGATAATTCTCCAAGATAGACGAGAAGGATTCATGAAGAATGCAAGTTGTTTCATATATTTTCTGCCCTGTACAAAAAATTCCACAATTTTTCAAAGTGGAAAGTTTGTCCAACCCCCTACTCGTTCACTAGATTCTCCCTACAGCGAACACGGTACTCCGCATTTCCATACAGAACATCGCCTAAATCAGTTACCTCGTGAGTACATTAACTCCCATTGGCTGCACTAAGTGTAAGTTACACGCATTGAAGTTGCTACCAAGCCATGATCCATTTCAGAAATGGCACTTCACCATTATGACGACGGTCTAGTGCACGGCTAGAGGGTGGTTAACCGCTTATGGTGTTTCTACCTTAATCTATTCACCCTTCTCATCGCTTGCATGTCGTTGTGTGACTCGCAAGGTTCGTGAGCCTTGGCCCTTCATAAGCTCATTCTTGAGGCTTGAGCATACTAGACCTTGGTTTGAAACTTAGAAGCTAGACTTGGATGTTGTACTAGAATGGCGAGTGGCAAGTGCACATGGCCGACACCAATGCTCGGGGAGAACCGGCGGTTAGTTGCAGATGAACCGGTTGAGTTTGAGAAATAACCGGTTGAAGATGGAGACAATAGGAGAATTACCGATCGTTCTAGAGGAATCTATAGAATATACCTCAAATGAATAAAGCAAAACAGGAAGATGTCAACATGTAACTGGTTGGAGTTAGAATCATTGGGATCTTGACCGACTATATATTCCCAAAAACTTCCCGAGCAGTGGTTGACACTCCCCTAGAAATAGAATTTGTGTGTGGCCAAAGATAGGGTCTTTTTTTTTATGATGGTATCAAAAAGATTGAAGTGGTTTCAAAATAAAAATAGATCCCACACAATATGTGAGTTTGGGTTTTAAATAATGTAGAGTGTTATGAATTCCATGAAATTATGTTCATATTTTTTCTAAGATACCATGGCATAAATTTTTTTTGCAAAAGGATTATAGTGTATACAATTCCCCACCCCACCCATAGTGCATGACATCTTGAGGCTAGACCACATTGCAATGACTTATTGGCTGTGCTTTTTGAGATGGTTTTTGAAATGAGCCAAAGTTTGACCTTGGTTTTGGACAACCAATTAGAATTGGCTAGGTGTGGAGGATAGTCATAGGGCATAGCACTCTTCTAACCATACACTTGTTGATTTATAAAATACATATGGTACGTGAAAATGACTAATCCAAGCCTTTCAAGGTAATGGAAATGTACTACAAAATATGCACAATTAGAAAATTACGTAATGGAGTTGATCATTAATTGTTTGTGAGCAGGATAATACCCCCCAAACAATTATACACTTGTTGCACGTGGTTCCTGTAAGTCACAGCAAGTGTCAACCTCGTGGGCTAATTGTGGGAGGAAATGTGGTTGGGGCTGAGGGCAAGAGCAACACAACCGTGGCAACAACAACAATGGGTGGTTGTAGTACTCTCAAGACACGTTTCTCCCTGCATTTTCATTGTTGTTGTTGGAGCATTCAACTTGTTGTCGCCTCGCACTAATGTTTGCATTTTCCTACGCCCTTGGTCGCCCTCTTGTTGATCACGTTCTTGGTCGCCCTCATATTTATCATGTTCTTGGTCGCCCTCATATTTATCATGTTCTTGGTCACCCTCATGTTGATCATGTTTTTGGTTGCGACTTGCCCTCCTAAAACTAATGCGCCCTCCTTAATCATGATTGCGCTCTTCATCGCCCTATTCATTGTGTTTTTGGTGGCCCTCCTAATCACCCTCTTGAGCCTACGTCTTCATTGTGTTTTTGGTTGCCCTCCGGGCACTCTTGCACTCCTCTTACTATTTTTGTGCTCCGATGCACTCTTGAGGTTGTAGTAGGACATTGTTCTAGATTTATAGTTTGTCTCCACCCAAAATGCAAATAACCCTAGGCCCTTGGACATGAGCAACAACTAGGCTCTCTACATGTGTTGATGCCTCCGCAAGTGCATCCAAAGCTTTTGATTTCAATAGTAGCTAGTCACCCTGCTCTCACCAAAATTATTGTAAAATTGATATGTCCAAGAGGCTTGGCTTTGGCCATTCCCCATGTCCCAAAAGGAAGGGGGCGATGATGTGGTCGCACAAGTGTGTTACTTACTGTAGTTTATAATTGACGTGCAACATAATATAGGGAAGATTAAAATCATTTAAAATATAAAAATATAAAGGAATTACAAATGATGAAGGGTCCATTAAAAGTGGACAATCCCATTATAAGTAAAGTAAATAGGTATACAATGTGGGCCATTAAATTTCAATAGAATTGATATAGGGGTTGAAGTTTAGGATCCTAGGAATTATGTTTAGTATGGTTTATTTGTAAGCATGCAGTAGGTTAACTACTGCCAATAGAGCTGGAAATGCCACTAACATTTTCTCTGGAGCAACTAAGGGTGCATGGTGGGTTGGGAGGGTGCAGGCCATGAAGTGGTGTGATGGCCATTTGTTTGGGGTACCAAGGTATTCAGTTGACCTCTTGGCCCGAATCAAAGAATCTAGGAGGTGAAAACTCATAAACCTTATACTAAAGTAATGTTGTAATTTTATAGGAACATCTAAGCCGTAATAAAATTCAAATATGTTCATACCAATAGCAAATGGATTGATGTAGATTGCATTATTTTTACTATGACTGTGAGGTACAATGCTACTAACAAAGTATACACACCATATAGGATTGATGTGGAAGAGCTAGGAAAGTTTGCGTTGGAGAGAAGTGTATAGGGTTCATGTACGAGGTTTGCGCTTGTGCGTAGACTCCTACGAAGCGGGTGTTGTGTTTTTTTAGCACACAATCATATATATTTTTTGGTGAATACACCTACACTTTTGTAATGCATGTGGTGTATAATATTTTAGGTGTGTATGATATGCAAGTGCGATGTGGTTGTGTTTTGTCTGAATTCCATATGAAGTTCATGACTATAGGAACCGTGTTGCAATGGTATGTATGCAATGGTATGTATGGACATGATATACTTTTTATTATTTATAAGGAATGTAGATTGCAATAAATTGTATTGGCATGCGAAACATAAGTAATGGTAGGTTGCAAACAAATATGTTGTTTAAGAGACTAAAGGAATTATAGGGAAACATTAATTCATGCCTTGGAAGTAAATAGCCCTTAAACAAATACCCCTCCGCCGCACATGGTGCACAAAAATTCCATACCAAATAAATATACCCAGATCCCTAATTTCACTCCCAACAACACATACAAACACCGCCTACCCAACCACCAACAACACCCACACACATAATCTAATCACAAAAATACCCTTAAAATGGCATGCATCCTCACCACCACCCACACACACACTCACGTTGCAACAAGTCTCACCAACTTACACCTCCCACAATACCCACCCACACAGTCCTACTACACCGATGAATCATTCAACCCACCACACCGCCAAGGTAATGGAAACATTGCAAGTGCCGAAGTCTTCAACAGTCCAGTACAAATACACATAGCTACCAAATTACATGCTTAATCAAATATCCTGAGAGTTGAGTTATATGCACTATTACTTGCATTTAAACACACCAAAACCACTCATACGGACACATTCATCTTCACTAATGGCCTTAACAACATATACCTCTTGCCAAATCATATCAGCCACCCACCTGCACATAACAATCATCCAAATAAACTACTAATAGCAAACATCATAGAGGCCATTGGAACCTCAACACAAAATACCACCACCACAACAAGTCAAAGCCACACACATATATTCGGTAATGATGAAGCGGACAAAGTGGCCAAACATGGTACTCCGTTCCTCCCAGCTCCACCATACATGATGGCTTGGTCCAGAACCTCAAAAATTACATTGAAAATGTGTACAAAGAGGCCCTCACATTACACACCTCAAATGCAATCCCATACGCCCAAAAATGGCTAACCAATGGAGATATACACCAAAAATGGTCCACCCTCTTTTGGGAAGCATTATGGATCATGGACTCCCAAACTACACAATCCTAAACTTTGAATACAACATATATTTAGGAAACTACTGAAAAATCATGTACTCAAACAAAATATCTCTCCACTTTTGTGATTTATGTTCACTAAAACGGAACATTTGCCTCCAGCTACTCTCATGTCACACAAACAAACACGTAAATAACCACTACACCAACCAACATAACAAAGCAATGCATGCACTAGCCAACACCCTCCTAGTTCACCCCACAAAAGATGCTTTACTCTCATAAAAATAGGTAAGTTTAAAGAGCGTACCTTCATACAACACCATGCCCTTGTGGGCTCCTCCCATGCACATGCTACCTCCCAAGATGTAAGTGTCCAGCTAGACTATGCCTTGACATGTTTTGCATTATAGGTGCAACCTCCTTAGCCAACCCGCCCCCATCCCCCCACTCACACCTAACCTGGAGCATATAGATTTACATGTTGCAGCAATAGATTCCCACAAGCAACCACAACAACAACAAAAACTAGAAAAAATTACCATCCTCCAACCATTCCTCATCTCTACAAGGATGGATGGTCTTACCCCATACCGTTTTCACAACATGCATTAGAGGCTCCATACCATAACAACAAAAAGACTTAAAGAGCTCTTGAGACCCCAACGAGTCTTTTATCAAATACCTCACACACATCATCCTAAATAAATAAATAAACTTGAAAAGAAACAAACCTCTATCCAGTGGAATAAAATCCCTTCTCCCGCTTCATGAACAACAAACATATACCTACAACTAACCTACAACTAACCTACAGTCCACCTATTGATTACTAGGAACTGAGCCACCCAGCAGGTATGAATAATGGACTAGAAGTGGTGAACAAACATCACATGTCGATGTATAAATACACTGACTATCTTATTTATTTCTTTATTTTTATGGCATGCAACAATTATGCAAGGTCAAATGATTGAATGAAGATTTTCTTTCTCTTTAGCCATCATAGAGATTCTCCCAACTGTGTCAACTATTGAACCTATAATGGCAACACACATGGTGAAATAATGTCTAACATTGGTGTTAAAGAAGGATGTCCCCTCTCCCCCCACTATTCAACTTGTATGTAGATGAACTAGAACATATTTGGACAAGGTCAATGGGGATTCTCTATGTTTATTTAACACAATGGTTGCCATCCTTCTTTACGCTAACGGTGTTGTTCTACTTTCTAAATAAAGAACAAGCCTACAAACAAGCTATATGAGTTTTGCACTTCTTCCGACCTCGTAAGATTATTCAAATGTTGCACAATGTTCAAACAACACACCATGTCAACAACAACCCAAAAAAAAATCCTCTTAGATTCAGTCTAAATTAGTCCCCAAATGCAGATCCCAGGAGAGATTTGCGAAAAATGCTTGGGAATATGGGGGGTCCCACAGAACAAGCCTCTCTATTTGAATAAACTCATGTTTGAAGTCAATTTATCGAAGACTAAAATCATGATATTTGACGGCAACAAAAGGAAATTAAACCAGGAGGCATTTTACCTAGACAAAGACCAAATTGAGATCACCCATGAATACAAATACCTTTGGGATTGATTTTTATGTACATGGTTATTTTGAGCCATCTAGTAAAAGGCAAAGAATCACATATATGAAAGCCTTGATGGGCACTTTCATGAAAGAACTAGTAGTTGGAGTCACTTGTTGGGAGCTCAAATCCCACCTATTCAAGGCTTTGGTGCTTCCTACTTTCACATATGGCATTGAAATTTGGGGAGGTGACTTGAATTACTCTCATTGGAAGGTTTACAAGAAGGGCATGAAGATGCATATGATGTCTCACATCAAAGTGCTTTCTTCGATTACCTATCATATTTTACTTGCCAGATTTTGAGAACTTCCCTTAGAATTATACACTCTCAAGCTTACTATGGGCTTTCAACAACGGATTGCCCACCTATTCCCACTTGGTTAGTCAATAAAGCAACTTCAATCTCCCGATACCTGGCCAAACAAGGATTTAGCACTTGGCACAACTTGACAACCATGTGGATGACATTATGAGGTCTATCTCACTGGGAAACCCCTAACAACCCAACCCGAGCGTATGATGATATCAAGGTGGCTTTTCTTACTAAAAAGTGGAACTTTTTCTATCTCTTAGGGGAAGAAACTAGTTTACAACTACCTCAAGGATTTTCTCAAATACAAATCATGACTATGAATTGTACTTGAAGCATTTATTGACTCCACCACAACACAAAATCATTGCCGCCTACCGCACCTCGAACTGTAGACTTGCCATTGAAACTAAGATGATGGACAACTATCCCTATCTCTAGAGATGCTAGACTATGCCACTTTTCTTTTATAATGCGGTTGAAAATGATGCACATTTCATGTTGGAATGTCCCCTATATAACGCCATTAGAGATAAGTTTCCATCATTATTTGAGACGTAGCTCAAGGAACCTCAAGTCTTTCTTTCAATTAGACCATCAAGTTGACATTAGCCTCTATCTAGCGGAGGCTACCGCAATCCACCACTCTAGAGAATTAGTTGGTTTGAAACCATTATGATGTACTTTAAGTCCTATTAGCCTTTTCAGCTTCCCGGACTTTAAAATCAATTTTAATTTCATAACCATTTTGAGCACATATCCAAAAATATACCACTTGAGGCAACGGGCCTCTAATAGAAGAATAGGAGGCATTAGGCCTTGTCCCTTAGCCATCTTTTGTAAACCTGCCTCGGATTTACATTTGAGTTTGGAGCTCATCCAAGGTGCAATGGCTCTCTCTTAGGATATAATTGAATCTCATCATGACCATAACATTATTTAGATTTATAACAATGTTTTGTGGGACTGATGGTATTCCACAGAATATTCCTTAATATTTTCCACATTCAGTCTGAAATTGAAAAATATCCGGGAATATTCCGTGGAATATTTTCAGTCCCACAAAACACTGTTATGGATCTAAATAATGTTATGACATGTGCTTTTTTATTTTGTATTCTTTAACTACAAATCATGTCATGTGCCACTCACACACTAGTATCCAATTAAGGAGAGTATCACATAAAACCCACACAGCTTAGGTAATGAATCATGTTGCTAAGTTACTACAAGAAAAGAGATTGCAGTGTGCCTTGCAAATTGAACTTTGTACATTTATACCTATACTAAGGTGAGTGCACCTATTATGAATGCTCCTTAAATATCAACAAACATAGAGATTTAATAATAAATTAGCAATGACATGAGCAACCCAACAAATCCAAATGAGGAACATGAAAGTTGAGCTATTTATTTTTGGAATCAAAGTTATAGTTTTCAAAATTCTTGAAGTAAAATTTATGGATGACCTAATGATAGTAGGTAATTTTCAAAAATGTACATTCCATACTTCGAAATATGTATGTATACGTTAGTATCTTTTATATGGTAGATAGTTCCCAAAAGAAGGTGCTAGGAAGGTCACAATAAGTATCATTGTGTTCCTCGTGAAAATTTCTTGGCATGGCATTGATCCCAACCATATTTTTAGGGTTCATCTAATTTTGAATGGTTGGCCACTGCTAAGGCAAACTTATGGCATTTAGGGTTTTTTTAAGTGGTCATTTGTAATGTTATTTTACAATATTGTGCAAATTGGCATCACAAGATTTCCTCAGGAAGATACAAAGTGCTTGTATACCAAAAGTCAGTATAGAATTGGAGGCAAATATGAGAACAATTAGTGTCATTTTTTTGGCTATTACGTATACAAAGTGTTTTTAGCACATTGGCTTTTACATATAAAAATGTTCATAACATTGGCAAGAAGGGAAAATTCCGTTCCCTCCTATATGGCCTCTACCGTAGTCAATCCAAACTTGCACCTCCAATGCAAGCCCCAAACTAACAAAATTGCATGATGCATCACAAGTAGTGTTGCATTTTTTTATTCTAGAGATCATAGGCGGCATTATAAAAACATTTTAAAACATTTTCTATGTTTCTAATTGAAAACCATCAAAGACATCAATCCATGAGGTCCTTTATGGCAAATCACTGTTAAAAACATTCCCCTCTTCTAAGATCAGTTCTTTGTGCACTTCTCTGCCCAAGTATTGATCCAAGAATGAAGACATTGTGAATGCAAACTATCATTCATGACTTGTCATGTGTGCCGTGTGGTGCGTTATGTATTCCGGTATTTGTCAATTCGTGTGGCAACACTCAAGGCTCAAACACTCCCATTGAGTTTCAATGTACTAATGCTATATGGTAATATGAAATAATTGGCGAAGTGGAGTGTGTCTATATTTGCCCTACTGGCCTAGACTGACTGTAGTCGTGAATTTTTTTTTAAAAAAACATAAAAAATGCCTCAAAATTTTTGGAGTATTTTACAATGCATTTTAAAATTTTATTTGAAAATAAATTAAGAAGAAATGCACCACTAATCACAAGTCAATATAGAAACTCAGACAACTCAAGGGCCGGACTTCAACCAAGGTCCAACAACCACCAACTTAAGCAACCGGCAACTCAAGCAACCACCAACGCAACACCATAGTGACCAACATCTCAGTCTCCAACGTAGCAAACCAAGCAATCTTGACCTTGTTCCTACTAAAATCTTTGAAGCCCTCGTCAAATCGGATGGTGAATCGTAATCCTTTGTTGAGTCCCATTTCTTGAAACATGTCCTCATGCATCGGGATTTGTGTGAAGTGTAGATGTTGACCATGTACAATGTTTGATCTTTCGTTGGGGGTAGAGTGTTTGTTTTACCCTTGAAAATGCTCTCTTCAATGTTCAAAACTCTTCAATTTTTCTTGTGATGTGCGGTGTACATTTTTTGGTAAAATGTAGTTTATTAGGGCAAAATGATGTAAATAGGTTTACAATGTATTGTAAACCTTAAATGACATGTGAATTGCATGACTATGAACTAGAGATTTTACAAAGAATGATTGGAAGACCATAGCCTAATAGGAAAGATCATAACTCTCTAGCCAAGCACATGGATACTTTTTAGTATGAGAAGGGGATATTAGTCATGAAAGAGGTATACGATTGCTTGCTAAGAAGTACCAAACCTTTGCTAAAATTTGCAGTTCCTACAACTTCTTTGGATAAATCTTGAAATTTTTGTATGTTGGGTGAAGGATTTTCCCTTGAATAGCATTTGACAATTGCCTAAGTTATTGTTGGACAACCATGGGGATTGTAGTAATTTCAACTTCTATGTATACTTCTTGGGAGAAGTTTAGAATATCAAGTGCAAGATTGCAATGAAATTGAAGTCGGTCGATACTCTGTGTTGAGCAGAGGTTAATGTGACAATCCTTTTTTTGCTTCAGTGAATGAATTGAAAGGTAAATTGCAAATTTGGATTGAATAGAACACCAGGGTGAGTGGACTGGTTGTAAGTTAATTGGAATTTATGTTGAGGAGAGATATTTTCAGTCCTATTGGATTGTGTATGTATTTAGGTTTGCCTATGAGTGAACTCCAAGTCAGTTGTCTGGCTTCTCAATTGACTTCGTAAGTAAAACCTCAAGATGGATGGAGTGACTGAAAATTTCTTCCAAGGCCATAGAGAATGTGAAGGTAAGCAAGACTGAAAAGGAAGATTTGATGATATCCATCTTCTTGCTGACTGAGAATGATAAAAATAGATTCATGTTACTTGAGAGAGGTGAATATAAATCACTTTAAGATTATGAAGAAACTTTGAGTAGTCCACAGATCGAATGAATGTAACAGTGCAGACTATGTGTGTAATCTTCTTAAAAGCTATGAATGTGGACAAAGAGATTGAGTGACTCGAGACAATAGGCTATAGGATTCCACTTTTGATAGGCTAATCGAGGGTCATTCCATTGCCTGTAGACTTAAGGTAGAAATACCATAACCCGTGAAAATAAGGTGATTCGCATTGAAGATTTGGTCTGACAATCATGAGATAATTTCCCAAGATAGACGAGAAGGATTCATGAAGAATGCAAGTTGTTTCATATTTTTCTGCGCTATACAAAAAATGCTACAATTTTTCAAAGTGGAAAGTTGTCCAACCTCCCTACTCGTTCACTAGATTCTCCCTACACCGAACATGGTAATCCGCATTTCCATACAAAACATTGCCTAAATCGGTTACCTCATGAGTACATTAACACTTGACTCTCATTGGCTACACTAAGTGTACACGCATTGAAGTTGCCGCCGAGTCATGATCCGTTTTAGAAATGGCACTTCACCATTATGATGGCGGTCTAGTGCACGGCTAGAGGGTAGTTAACCGATTATGGTATTTCTACCTTAAAGAACTTTGAACCTATTGTCGACAACATAAGGTGGGTAGAATTGGTGGAATGAGAGTAGGGTTGATGACTAATGGGAATTAAATGAACTTCATCCTTATGATGAATCGTCTACTCAGACGCTCACTTATCAATGCCTGATGCTCTTCAGAAAAATGAGATGAAAAACAAATACTGTAGCTCTCTAACAGCTTGGGTAGTAAATAATTAATTGTTTTGTTTCCCAAATTTTTGGGAAATCGATTTTGTCGAGTGTCCAAAGAAAAAGAAATAACATTCAAAGAATGCCTAAAATCACAATAATGCAAGTGACATTCACTGGAATCCAACAAAGTAGCATCAAATCAAAGCAAAATTTGTCGCCAAGCAAACCCTAATGTACAAGTAAAAAACAAACTTTTAGGCAAGGAATGTTGGTTAAGGGAAGTGTTTAGGTTGATTGTAGTCATCATAGATGAAATTAAGAAAACCACATATGAGTTATAGAAATGGCTTAGATGACTGTCTAACTTGTTTTAAATTACTTTTCTAATTCGCCCAATTTTAGAATATTATTTTTTGGGTTGCCTACAGTAACTTACTTTCGCACTTTAATTGATTATTAGGCAGAAAGGTGCCCAAGCTGCTAGAGAGCTATAGTAGACAAACGACATAACTATTTGTCTTGACCGCGTTACCATCCGCTAAAGAAAACAAAAGACACAACACCATTCAGCCACGTGGGCCGGTTCCATGACCTTGGAACATGGCAATTATATTATGTGGGGTCCCTCGAGCAAAATGGGAATATTCATCTACCATTCATACATTCAAGCTAGATTTGGAAATTTGGGAGGAATTCTAATCCCAGCACTACGCTTAAGAATTATTGTTCATCCCAAGAATATTCCTTAAAATTATTCCCTGAAATTACGATTCACAACAACACTA
The DNA here is from genome assembly GCA_950295325.1 of Polytrichum commune. Lineage (NCBI taxonomy): Eukaryota > Viridiplantae > Streptophyta > Polytrichopsida > Polytrichales > Polytrichaceae > Polytrichum > Polytrichum commune. Next base: position 7,949,460 of record OX485806.1, on the reverse strand, counting down.
TCATTGAACATATCAACACTCTTCCCAAGATTCTTACTATTCATACCGGCATTGTTCATTATTCGTAGTAATGTCAGTTTCTTCTTATTTTCTAAGTTTCTTCTTATGAAGGTAAGACAGTGGAGGCCCATCTCAGGTGCTAAATATAGAATGGAACACAACCATGCAGTTGAATAAGTTACGGATAGTGTGTAGTGATGGGTGTTTCAGGATTCACTCGCTTGAGTCTCAAGCAAGAAGTTGATTCAACTGAAGAGTCATTGGAAGAGCCTTTTATATCCCCACAACATGCTTGGCCTTTCAATTACCAACTGTTCACATCTGCTAAATACTAAAAGGATAAAGCCCCGGACTGGCATACATATTTTCAATGAGAAGACCAGGTCAAGAAATCAGACCAAGGACTTTCCACATAAAGTTGTGGTATAATTTGTTGGTTTGTGTTAAGGACAAGATCTAGTTGCGACCGGAGTTGTGGTAAAAGACTATTGTGTGACAATGTAATTAAAATATGAGTTAATTAAGGAGAAATTGAAAACCTTATGGGGCATTCCCACCTGACATTAGTTAGAAGTAGTTTTAGACTAAAAGCGGTTTTAGTTATCTAGGGTTCACACATACGGCTCTTTTTAGTGCGGAGCCTAGGTGGCAAATGATGTGGCATGGCTTAAAAGTGGAGGTTTTAAGCCTCAACCACCAACCCTCCCATCGGTACCTAAACATGAGGCAAGAATATAAGAACTTTGAAAGTGTCGCCTCCCACCCTTGTGATTGGTTGCTTTTTAGTCTTAGCTATGAGGGCACGAAGAGCTTCATTAACAAAAACCGATGGTAAGATAGATGAGTAGTAAGGCATTTGGGGATGGGACAAAAACTACCCAACATTCATTGCTTGGTAGATAAAACCATGAACATGTGTGAAAGCTACTTAACTAAAACCTACTTGAAAATCTCCGGAGCAAGTTCTTGTAGGTGCATTGGGATAGTCGGATGCCTCCGCTATAACCGAGGGAGCTTCACCCGGTTTTTAGGAAATACTTTGGGTCTTAACTAAAGTCAGGTGGGAATGCCCCATTATAAGGGTGATTGCATGGTAGTCTCAAGTTAAATAAAAAAGGCTAAATAATATAAGACAAAATGGGGATACTTTGTGCAAGACTATGGATAATGTTCGTGCCTATGCTTGAGCACCGCACAAGGTCCAAGTCGAATGAACTCACTGTCAAATTATTGCATGAGTAAACAATGTGAGATTTAGTGATTGTCTTAAATGCATGTGTTGTTGCTGAGAGACTCTAAACTCTTATTCATGAATAAATGTGTGTGAATTATTTGTCTGAACCCTAAACAATCTAAAATAAACCTATGTATGTCTTAGTTAAACTTATCTGAGACACCTAGACGATACAAAAATCACCTTTTGAGTCTTCCTTGAGTGTTTTGTTGGGTTTGTTTGTAACCAAAATCCAAACTACATGATGTCCCTAGGCTTGAGAATTCCTTGTCCTCCCTCTTTCCTATAATATGTTACTCCCTCCGTCCCAAAATGATTGTCCTACCTCCCGGATTTTTTTGTCCCAACGTGATTGTCCAGTTTATCTGCCCGGCTAGAAATTTGAGGCTCAAAGTCAAATATTTTCACGCCAAACTTTCATCATCAAAAAATCTTTTGACAGTGCAACTTCCGGGGGCATTTCGGAGTAGTTGTTTTTTTCTATTTTAAGAGTCATACCTATAACTACTCAGTCAATGATCAACGCGCCTTAAATCTTGCCAAAGTTAGGAACACGGATAATTGTTTTAAGACAAAAGGAGTATTTCCATGTTGAAAACACATTTAAAACACAACCACATTTGACCAATCATGTCTATGCTTAGGACGGCTATCTTTCATCTTAGTGTGTTTCCATGTACTGAACGAATATGAAAGTGGCGGTATAGTCATCAACCTTCTTCCTCTTGGCGTTTTAGCTCACCGACATGTCTTCGGCCCTTGAATTCTGGCATTGGATTGTTGGTAGAGTGCTTTCGGCTAGGTGCTCGATGCCACTTCTTGATGGGAGGATTCGGTGCTATGGGCCATGGAAAATTGGAGTGAGGTATTTGCCCTCTCAAGTGAGACATCTTCAAGTTGCGTATCCATGTCAAGGTCTTATGTTGGTTTGGGTTGTGTTGCATGCTCGCTTTTTGTTGTCTTTATTTTTGGCTTTGTACCTCATGCTGAAACTCATGCTATGAATCCTTTAGTAATATCACCCTTTGGGTGTCATCAGTTGTTGTCCTTATTTTTGGCTTTGTACCTCATGCCAAAACTCTTGGTATGAATCCATCGGTGATATTGCCCTTTGGGGGTCATCAGTTGTTGTCCTTATTTTTGGCTTTGTACCTCATGCTGAAACTCCTGGTATGAATCCTTCAGTGATATCGCCCTCTAGCTCTTTCTGGCTCGTCATGTGTTTTGTGGTGTGTGCTACGTCTAGCCATTCGGTGGTGGCTTCTCTCCTATACATCACTCCTCTTGACTTTGGGTGGCTACGAGTTCCTCTCTTAGTTGCTATGGTGGCCTCTCGTAGCAGCTCTAGCTTGGTGATTGGTTTGTTGCGGTACCTTTGGCTTCGACGTGTTGTTTATGCTTTTGTTGTTGCTACATGTGTAGTTGTCTCGACTAGGTGGGAGTTGTGTGCAAACCTAGTTGGAGGGGCTTGTGAATTATGGACTACGGTGTTGATGTGTTGAGTCAAGGTTTTGAGAGTAGTATTGACTCCATTTGTTGGCACATGACTCGTAATGCTTGTCTATGCGGTTTGTTGCAGTCCACTAGGTATGTGTGTTATGGATTTGTCTGTGAGTATGTGCTTGTTGTTTGCCCTCATGATGTGCTAACTTCGGGTGCCTCCATAGTGATGGTGGGGAGTGGTCGTATTTTTGTGTATATTGTTGTTGATGGGGTGTGATTGTGGTGCAGGTCATTGTGACCCCAAGCATCGTGTTTCCCTTGGAACAGATCTCGTGCCTAGTTAGCGTAGAGTGTTGCAGGACATGTTGGAGTGGTTGTGTAAGGTGTCAAAGGTAGGGTTTTAAGATAAAAGTTGTGGAGTTGTTATTATCTCTGGACACATGATCTGGTAGGTCAGGAGGATATGGATAGCAAACACAAACACTGTAAGTGCGAGTGATTTGTGATCCTCTAGTGTTTCTAGTGATAGATTTCTTCCGATCTAATTGTGGTGCATTGTGAACTTCCTTAGTATCTACCATTGATCTTTGCTCTTTCGGCTTGTGTTGGCTCTTGTTCTTGCTTCTTGACTTGCAATTGCATCAGGTATTCTCCGCTCCACCTTGATGTGATCTCCATGTTGATCTTAGTGGTATTCTGTATTGGTATGTGCGTGGCATTCTCCATTGAGTTTCCCTCTCCTTGAATTTGAATTGATTTGAACACTTCGGATAACCTATATGGCCTTTCAATGAATACAAAAATCTTCACTTTGTTGCATCTCAACTTCACTTGTAGAAGTTGAGATTAAAGTCTTCATGATTTGCAATTGCTAATCAGACTCCGGATGATACAACTCCCGATTCGATTCAACGGCTGAGCTAAAATTGCTCACAATATGACCACATGCCCTAATGGAGGTCGACCTACATAGTACATCTATGCACATGTTTGAATTTACAGTGCGATTTTTTCTATGGTATGTGGACCTATCAATGTGCGGCACTTCCAACTCCACATATAGTTTTGGCCATTGGATAAGCTCAAGAATTGTCCCACCCAGTTAACAATTGTGATTTACAATTCTCAAAGATCGTCGTTTTAAGTTTCATAATCAAAGTCTGGAGTCCAAAGTGAAGGGTCTTTTTTTTTTCCTCAATTAATGATCACATAGACCTTCCCAGTTAAGTTCATTGTTGGACCTAAATTTATGTCTATATTTTGAACACACGGTCCAGTCTCATCATAACTCATGGTATTTCGGTGTCCATCCATAAGACAAACCTTGCAATGTATCACTCAAACGTAGGTAACAATGATCACTTAAGACCCACACACCTTAATCCTTTTTCCATCTATGAACAAGTTTTTTTGCAATGGAGTCACCATCAAGGTTGTGACTCAGAATATGCAAAGGGCCCAGACTCACGAGAGACCGAACAAAGAGTACCATATTTTAGAGTCACTGCCGCCTAGGATTATTACTTGTCCTCAAAGCAATCAGAAAGCATAACATTGCTAAGCATATGTGGGCCCTAGGAATATAACCATGGGATGTTGGGAGCTCAGTCTGAATCTGAGTCTCCTAGTGAAGGGTTTGCGTCCAGGGTTTGAGAATATATTCTCAAGGCACAAATTGAAACGTCACAACAAGAAGCACTACACTAAACATCGTCTTTAGTGTCACCAATTAGTATTGTCTTGCTCAATATTATTTGTAAAACCTCAATGTAGTATCACCAACACTAAATGTTAATCTAAGATTGTTTGTCATTCTTGTAATTTTTGGGGGGACTATAGATTTACGGTGTTGCAATTACTATCACTTACTAAATGATTTTTCATCCAAATTTCAATCATCCATGACAATATTTCATCACAAATATGTTAGGATGCAAACTATACCAAGCTTTGTTTCCAATAATCGGTGTTTGGATGAACCTAAAGGAAGTTGTATGACAGTATTTGTAAACTTCTTCATAGAAAGTGTCACTAAATAAGTTAGTGGCATAAAATAGCATATGACACTATATACAATATTTAGTGTACTTCATACTTGTTACGTCTCCAGCAACTTTTAGTGTAACTTAGGAAAAATTTCCTAGTTACTACTATAGATGACTCTAGATAGGCATTTCCATGGAATGATGTTACATGCTCTTGGGATTTCTAGTATAAGGACGAAAATGCATAATATAAACTACTTTGGTCACGCTTAGTAGGTAACTCAAAAGACCGTGCAATGTATTGGTGATACCGTTGGTTGGGCTTTTGAGAGAAGTAGTTCACAAAGTGTGTGGCCACTCCCAACCCATCATTAGAATACAAAGGCCTTGAGCCATCTTTGTGTAAATTTTGTGGTGTAACAATGTTTTTAAGTTGCATTACGTGGTTGTTAAGTTGTGTGCTTACTCATCTTTGCCTTAGTTAGCCCCCACCACAGTTAACAATATTATTCTTAATAAATAAACTACAAACAAATACCCATTCATCATCGAAGAGTATCCATACAACGCATGGAAACCTTTCAATGCTATTTAAACTTAGGTTTTTGGTTACAAATTATATAACATTACATCCATATGGTTGAAAGTTAAACTCCACATCCCAACATTGGCCCAAAATAAATAAATAAAGTGTAAGGATTTGGTTGCAAATAGTCATTAAAGTGTTATTCATTGATGTAAAGTGTGTGTGTGTGTGTGTGTATATATATATATATATATGCACACACATAAATTAAGCATTATGTGTTCATTTATGTGGGATTGAGAATATAACCATGTGATGCCCCAACCTAGTGCAAGGAGACTCAAATTAAGTTTGAATTTGCGAGAGGTTGGGACATCCCATGATTATATTCTCAGGGTCCACATGAACAAACACACATTGCTTAATTATATTATGTTTATAGCTCAAAATTAACTTATGTACAACATAGTTTGAAAGATAAGAAAATAAATAAAAACAAAAAACAAAACAAAACACAATCATGTGTAAGAATGGCATCAACTAAATGTACTACTTATTATAGAGAATCCAACATATTGAATAACCGATTTACACTAATTATCCCAATTGGTGCGTGTTACTATTTGGAGTTATGTAGTGCTATAACTATTTTACGATTATGTAATATTTTAGCAAGGAAAGTCACTTATGTTCTAAAGTCTGAACAACCTATTGAACTTTTGTTAGTAGAAATTGAACTCGTAAATAAGACGTTATTACACTACGTAACTTCACACTAATTGGGATAATCAGTGTAAGGTATGTAGTTCTAAAGTGGTCCGAGATCTTAAATGGTTTCTAGAATATAAGCATATTTCAAGTCTAAAATGTACATGTCTACAAGAAAACCATATAAGAAAATCCATGAGCACCACTTCAAGAATTCATAAGTAATTCACTTCTATTTTAAAAAATTAGCAAGACCAACTCTCATATTCCTCATTTGGATTGCTAATGTAAGTCTTCTTGGATCGTCAAACCCCTACATACATTGGAATGTTGAAAGTGTCCACTTTAGGCACACTTACCTTAGTTGTCTAAAAAATGAGAAGTGAGGGAGGCAACAACAACAACAACAACAACAACACTATTTTTCTTGTTTACAAAGCCCCATTGGGATCTTCTCAACATTTAAGGATTAGCGGCATGTTTGCATAGGGTTATCTATTACGATAGGTGGCATCTCTGCAGCCAAATACTATTTTCTTCAATCAACCCCAAACATGAAAGATCTATGTAGACCCATTTTTAAGAAGAAAACTTGCTAAAACCTTTCATAACATTAGTGAGCAATGTGAATTTGCATTAGGTTGGGACATCCCATGGTTATATTCTCAAGGCCCACATGGACGAATGCACATTGCTTAATCATTTTATGTTCACATCTACGAACACCTTTGCCATTATCTGGACATATGTAAGCCATGAGAACTCCAGAAAATTTCCAATATAAAACATGGTAGAAAGTACATAACTTGGAGTGAGGTGTTCCAATCATGTCTTTGGTAATTTTCAATGATATTTTCATGCACTAGAATTTTCATTATTTTCGAAAGACTCAAGTCGTGTCGGCTACAACTTAATATGCTACAAGGAGGGATGTTTCGTTGTGCACATCCATGTGTCTCTCACCATGTCCCAAGACCTTGTTCCAAGGGAAATTCCAAGGTTATCCTCCACAAATGATGGGAAAGATACCACATGGAAATATACCCTAACCCTAGTGCAACTATATATTATTACAATTCTATCAAGATTCAAGGACTCATTATAGGTATCATAAAATTTGGGGATGAACTGCGGCTAAAATCCCCTAAGGATCCTTTGTTTGAGTGTTACCAAAAATTTTGGGCGGGTTTCTTTGAGTTTTTAGCGCCAACATGTTTTTCTTTTGTTTAACTAAACGTCTAATCATTTTATTGCCACCTATGTGCGCATGAATCACTTTGTTTCTCTCACCACTTGTTCATTCCCCACATACAATCAAACTCATGAAATAACTTAAAATTTCAATGAAGTTATGTTGCTCTGGAGCAAAACGGCTTTCCTTGGACCTGAATTTGTTTAAGTCACTAAAATTTCTATAGAACTTGAGATGGCCCCCACTTTTATGACTTTACAAATAACTCCATTGTTCTTGAGTTCTAAACACAATTTCATTTCCTCCAAAATTTTCAAGATGGACTATTAATAAAATTCATCAGCATCACCCCTCCTAATCCTAGTCCCACAAGCCTATGTATATATTCAAGTTTGAAATGTACATAATCAAAAGAAAAATGTTTTAGAGATATTTATGAGTATAACTTCAAGAATGCACAAAATATTCACCTTAGCTTCAAAGATCATATGCCAATTAGTACGTTCCTCACTTGAGTTTGTTAAGGTTGCTCATGTAATATTCACTTTGTTTTGGAATCTATGTGTATGATGAAATGTTGGATGTATTGGTTATGAACTTGTTTGCTTTGTCTATATATTTTACAACACATTACACAACTCCTTAATTGTGTTCATCATGTGAGCATAATTGTCGTTTAAATCCCCGTGCATGGGAAGCACTCAAGTTGTGTATTGTGAGCTTTTCAACAAACAAATATATATTATCATATAATTTTTAATCGCAACCTCTTACTTTGAAAATAAAGCATGATGTAGTTGCTTAATAATGTTATTAGTATGCATGCAATTTCGTAATGTCATAAAATTTCATCAATGTAACTTTGCTTGGAAATTGGCATTCAATGATGCAAATACCACTACAAAATTAAACCAAACTTCATGGTTTGAAAGGAATGATTCTCTCATTGGTAAGTTATAGCCAAATTTGGATTACATTGCAAACACAAAATCATTGAATAACATTTTTCAAAAGTTTGTGCCAACCTCAAGAGACACCATATCATGACATCCCTTTGACCACATTGTCCAAAGTTGTTGACCAAAATAATATAAGTAATATGTTAGACTTCCAATCCTCTCTCCAATCCGGTGCCCAAGATTTGGAACTATGGACTCAAGGTTGGGCCATTGGTGGAAAATGAATATCATTAAGGAGAAAAGCAACATCATACGTAAGCACTTGACCTCTAGAATACGAAAATTTATACTCCATGATGACATGTCAATGTTTGAACTAAGAAGTGGTTTTTTTAATGGCAATATTTCATTCTTAGTACTTATGTGCTTGAACTTTGTCATATTTGTATCAAATAGACGTATGACAAATGTTGACATACATACATTTTTCAAGGGTCTAGGCCCTAAGCCCCCCAAGAGCCGAGTAGGTATCCAAGATTTGAACTGAGTTTTTGGTGCACTCAATAGGCTATGAGCATAGCCACTTATCACTTTAGGGCTATTCAACATATGTGACCAAGGGCCATGAGAGAAAAAAATGGATTTAAGAATTGATTTCTTGGGGTCATGGTCAGTGGTTTGAAGATTCAATTTTTTTTCAAATCTAAAGAATTGTCACTTCTTAATAGCTTTGGTTACATGACATAGTGTAAAGTGCACTTCGACTAGGATGTAGTGTTTTTAATAAAAAAAATAAAAAAAACTTAAAATATACATTATCACAAAAAAAATCGACATTGTCACCAACGTTTTTAGCTGAGACAACTCATTTGGATTTTCTCACTGCAAATTCGGGGGATGTCCAAACAATATCCAATTTTGACATTTAGGATTATGAGTCACTTTCTCATCCATTTCTTGATATATTAACATGTGCTCACTTCTATTTTTGATGACCTTGTGGAAAACGAAATAGGTTCGCCACTCATTTCTCAACTAATGCGAGATTTTAGAAAAATGTTCACTAGTGTAAACATGCCCTTGGACTCGCATTTTGCATAGAAATGGATTGGTCCTAAATGACTTAATATTTGGAGAGTTTTTTAATATAGCTTTAACTTCTACTATTATATTATGTAGATGTAATACACTTTTGATGAAATTGAAATTATCATCAAATAACTTTTAATTTTATTACATATTGACATGTGAAGCTCTATAGGTTTGGGGTTCACTTATCTCCTGATTCATGAATAGAGTACATACCTCAAAAGGATGCTAGCAACTATTTTCTTGGCCAAGTATAATTAACCATTGGTTATTATGAACATTGTTCTACAATAGAGTTATTTATAAAGTAAAGTAGATGAAATCGTGGCAATCCCAAACCTTGAGTTTATGAGAATGAATATAAAGTCAACCAACTTTTCTTAATGCTTAAATTATCATATACAAAGAGTGGTTAAGGCTCATTAAAATTGGATTTTTAGCTTATCATGTTAGGATAGGTGGTCCCTTTTAGCCTTGCGTAGGCTGATATGGGATTTAGGATGATGGGTCCCATGCACATGCTTTATTTTAATCCTAAAACTATCTCAAAGTTTTGAGGTTGGAAAAAGGAAATCTCAAAAGTTTCACATAGCTTTCAAAATAGGCTCTAATGCATGACGAGCTAATGAACTCTTAATAGAAAGTCTTCTCAAAGAAGGATCAAACCCACGGTTTCATCCCTCTTTGAGCGACTTTACGGATAACTTTGTAAGGGTGATAAAACAAGGTGTACGGTCCTATTGTGAGCACTTTCAACTCCACAAAATAATATGGCCGCTGGATTGATGGGGGAAGTATCTCATCATGTAGCAATCGCAAATCCCAAAAATTGTCATTTCAAGTTTCAAAATTGAAGTTAAGATGTGAAGGTTATTTGGCTTCAAAGGGAAGATTCTCTTACTCTTTAAATTATTATATAGGCCCTCCCAATTATGTTGATTATTGAACCTAGGATGGTGTCTACATTTTCAGCACATAATTCAATCTCGCCATAACATATGTCTTTTTGGTTTCTCTATTCTTCATCTCAAGCCTTGCCATATACCACTCAAACATAGGTATCAAATTACGAAGAGTGACCACAAAAAAGCTCACACACCTTAAGGCCATTTTACAAACATGACCAAGGCAAATGAAAAAAAATTGGTTTCAAATATTTTTAAGGTCATGGTCCAAAGACTATGACCGATACATATTCACAACACTTTTTTAAATCCTTGATCATGGGACATGGTTAAATGTGGACTTAGACCAATAGCATGATTTAATGAAAATGAAGAAAAACTCTTTTTTTTAGATTACTCTATTAAAGATAGAGTTTACAAGAAATCAAAGCTATTACAAGTAGAATAATTTCTTACATGGTCACCTTCCTTTTTGGTTGAGATAAGTTATCTAGGTTCTCGTGCCACAAAATCCAGGTGGCCACCAAAAACCTTATTTATTTGTAGACATGTAAGATTCCATGTGGTTGTCTCATTCAATTTATGATATGGTTATTTGTCTTTTTGATGACACTGTGTAAAATGAAGTGGGACCATCACTCATTATCAACCAATGAGGAAATTTAGAAAATGGTGATCATGGTCATTGGTCATTGATCCTTACAACAATGTAAACAAGCCCCTAGTCATTGGTCACTTGTCACTAGTATAATGTGCCCTAGTCATTGGTCGTTAGTCACTAGTATTACATGCCCCTAGTCTATTTAGTTATGAAGTACCCCTATTGGCAAGTAAGCAAAACCCATTCACAAGATCACCTAGTGTAAACATGCGAATGTACACTAAATGCTCCTATTTCTACGAATCACAATAATTTTCCAGAGCCCATGTTAATTCTTATAATGAGAATCAATGTGGGCCACATTAACTCTCAACCCATGCTAAAGTCATAGTAGAAATTTAGCGTGGGCCATATTGATTGTCATTCTGGAAAAATAATGTGGGTTATTATTTTATTTCATATCGCTTTTGTCCTGGAACTAATATTCAATATGTGGGTTGAAAGTCTTCATGAAGACTTAGGGGAAGGCCCGGGGTCTTGGACCCACGTTAATTTGACCTTGAGGCCCACACAAATTATTTCCATGCTAATTTCTCACCCACACTAATAGGACTATTTTGACATAGTACCAAAATTTCCAACGGACCCTTGTAAATTATTATTATTATTATTGGCTAGAGACAAAGGTCAAAAACCAACACTAAAAAGGACCCAAGTACAATGTTTTCATGTCAACATCCATCATTGGGGGGTAAGTATGAAAATTTACCCATTGGTAAATTGATGCATCAACCTCGTAGTCAACATGCTAGTTAAGTGTTAGTCGAATGCTATTTTGTAGTCAACATGATGGTCAACTGCAAAGGAAAATTTTCCAAAATTCCCATTTTTTTTGGACCATTGGATATGATTGGATGCAAGATCTAATAGTCCCGAATATTTTGGATTTTTTTGATATTTTTTTAAAGTCGACCAACTAGTCGAATGCTTCAAAGTGATTAGTGCAATCAACCAAGAGTAGTCAATTTAGAGTAGTTGGTTGGTTGGTTGACTTCTACGAAACCAAGAAATAAACTCAAAAAACTGAAAATAATTCAAGACTGTTAGACCTTGCATCTAAGAAGATCTAATGGTCCGGAATTTTTTTTGGATTTTTTTTTAAATGTCTTCTTAAATGTCGACTACTAAGAACAGTGTGACAAGGGGAGTCAACTAAAAGAGTAATTTCTTTTAACACATTTCTCCAATAAAAAAAATTACCACATTAGGGGGTATCACGTCATTTGTGATGTGATGTGACAACTAAGGTCCGCATCACTTCCATTTGCACATCCCTGCCAAATATTTTATACTATGGGATGTGGTATTTTATGTCATGCCAACTTACTTTTAGCTCATCCAAATGCTAGTTATTGACAAAAGGTTGACTATATTATACATCCTAAAGAGTTATAATGAGATATTGTCATGGATGATTGATTGAAAAACTAGATGAAAAATCACTTAGTAAATGACAATTTTTGCGACATTGGACATCTATAATGCCCACAACCTTCTTCTTTCTTTTTTTACAAAGAATGACAAATTATGTTAGGTTTACAACTACACCAAATAGACCAATTAGTGAGGGCAGTACTAATTCAAGTCACACCCATAATGTAGCCAAATCTCAAAGATACAAAGGACTGAAAATTTTATTGAGTGCCACTAAAATCATAAACTCATGCTCATACATGCTTGTGATTAGTGCATGTGACACATGCTTCTCAATGAATAGTGCCAAGTGCTGACACTTTCACGCCAAGTGCTAGGATGAACAATGCTTCCTAAATCTTTTGGTGGCACTAATTTCATAGCAGAAACGAATTAAGTATCCCCGTCACTAATCTCCCACCCTTACTAATTGGCATATTTAGTGTAGTATTCGAGCAAGAGAAATAGACTTGGTGATGTCCACTAAATACAATACTTTCTTTAAAATTAGTATCATAATGTGCCCATGGACCCTCTAGTGTCGACGGGCCCTTAAATACTATCATAATTTAGGGCGAACGAAGGCCCGATCCAAGTCTCCCTCCGTCATGTGGTGTAAGTTTCCGGATCGTTTTGTATATGATAGTAGCTAGGGCCATAAAAGACAACAAAGCCCCGGCAGTAGGTTAGGTAGTACAATGGAACATGGAGACACGTTTGGAGGGATGCAATAAATGACGCCTCACTCAACCGCATCCATTATTTGGTGGAAGGTGTGGCCATCCAAGCTTTGCTAGCTAGTTCTTCGTGCACAATTGGTGACCGTCTCCCACATATATAGGCCGGTTGTGTTGTAAGTAGGTGGGCCTAGCTTGCGTTTCCACCTCCAACAAATTACCATGGGGAGGCTCGTGCACCTAGTCAAAGGCCTCTTCACAACGGGGGTTCATTTTGAGTCGTGAAAACATTGTTTCCGATGAGAGTACGGTTTTTGTGAATAGTAAGGGTCGGTTTAGACTACGGTGAAGAAGTGCACTGGTCAAGAAGTTTATGGTTGGCTATGAAATGGGTTTGAAATGGGCAGGGGTTTACCGGTGCAGAACTTCAAACGTGGATGAAAAAATGACATGGTACGCCAATATGGCAATATTTTTTTGGTAGGGGAGTTTTTTGGAGGTCAAGTTTCTTGGGCAACCGCAAACCCTCGGACAAGAAAGCTTGGCTTTGGAGAACTCCAACTGGATTGGAGGCATGTTTTTGATTGTTTTTTTTTCATCTTGTATGTCAAAGCAACCGTTGCCCCAAATAACCTTGTCTTGGGGTTGAAATTCTTGACCAGGTGGTGCACTTCTCCTCCGTTGTCTAAATTGGCCCTAAGATTATGTCCTTGGGAATGGGCACCCACCGCACGGGTATTGGCACACCTACCTTTAGTGGTTGAGAGCTTGAAGAAAGGAGCCGTCCAATTGGTTGGGAGCTCATTCTACGTGTTTTTTCACTTCATGTTACTTCCCAATTGGGTGTTCAACTTTGTTCTCTGCTTCAAACGTTTAGATGGCACCTTGATGGATCCCATGTGGAACAACTGTGACAAGCTCTCCGTAGTTTTTGTCAACCTCTCTCTCAAAATTCTACGCTAGCTCATGGAGGTCATTTATGAATGATGAGAGTTTAAGATCTCGTTTAGGGGCCTCATGCCAATGGGCTTTCAAGCATCCTTTGGTAAGACTCCTTTGTTTAAGGAGAAGTCCACACTTGATATCACACCTTGAGGATGGCCACTTTACACATGCTACAAAGTCTTCAGAGCTTAAGGATTGATGAAGCTCTCAGTTGTTTGAGCTTTGGATGTAATCTTGTCAAATCCAAATGCCCATCAAACTCCCAAAATTGTTAGTTCGAGCTCTTAGCTCAAGCTATGTCTTAGCCATGTCTTTTTCAAACACCAACCTTATTTGAACACCTATTTTTGAGTGCAAAGATTGAGGTTCTATTTTATCCTAAAATAAACATTTTAATGTTATTCCATAGTCTACATACGATAGGGCACGTGGTGGTGGTAGGAGTCTATGAAAGATGGACACTTATCCAACTAGCTTTCCTAAGAAAAAGGGCCGCATGCCAAAAATTCTTTCCCAAAACAAACTTGTGACAAAAGAAAGAGGAAACAAATATGAACTCAAAGGTGGGGTACTAAAGTGCAAACGGTGGGCATGGTAGGGGGCGGTGGCGGGCATGGAGCTAAGTGGCGACATGGCATGCAAAAAAGGACAAAGGAGGATAATTCATCTAAAAAGAAAATTATTTTTCTTTTCTTAAAGCCCTTCATGAGGGCATGATGGTAGGGTCATGGGGGAGGGCAGGCTCATGAGCATTGGCCATAGATGCATATAGTGGGTACACACGGGCATGGGTGTATGGGGTTGGGCTCATCTAAGATACTAATTCATATGCACAGGTGCAATAGGTAAGGATGGCACATGTCTCAGTGGTTGGTGAAGTAAAAAGTCAATACTCAACACCCACTCAACAATAACCACATGAAGCAAACCTTCAAAAACAACATATAAGTTACTTGAAAACCTATCTCAAATTGAGGTTTTGGGGACCTTCATCTTGTTGTTATTATGACATTAGTTTCGTACAATATTTACTAATGGATATTTCTAGATTTGTAAACACATTGGAAGAGGCCAAAACTCCATAAGTAACCATAAGGCAAATGGATCTTAAACGGTTACTTTTTCTTACTAGCCCATTTCTCCTAAGATATGAAACATGCGATTAGTACGTGATTGTTAGCAGATCCAAATCAAGGCCATAGCCACTCTCCACATAAATCTTGGAATTTACACGAATATCCCATTCATAATCAAAGCTAAGATTCTTGTGTCCTACAGCTCATACACCCCCCCCCCCAATTATGTTGACTATTAAACCTAGAATGGTTATCATACTTGAGCATGTAGTCCGATCTTTTATAGCACGTGCCTTTTTTATATCTGTTCATGAAGCCACACATGACTACACACTTTAATAGAGGCGTCTGATTTAAATAAGTAACTAACCATATACATCTAAGGGCCGGTTTACACTATGGACCATGAAGTCGGACCATGGATGATGGCCTTTGTTAATGGTCCGAGTTCATGGTCCAACTTCCATGGTCCGACTTCATAAAAAAATGGTTTTGAGAGCCTTGGGCCCCTCACTAGGTGTAAATCGAATGTGGACCAAGAAGAATGACCACGCACAAAAAAGTGAAGGTGCTGATTTTTTTAATACATGCCCAAAAAGGGCAATTTTGAAAAAAACATTAAGTTTGATCATTCCTTGTCTTCTCTTGGGCTTCACTTGTCTTCACTTCTTGTTAAATGTGTCGAAGATGTGGCTTGCAAATCTTCTCACAACAATTTTTACAAAAAAGAGAGAGTAATTTAATTTGTATGTGCTCAATGTAATCTACATGTGACATGTAGCTTGTGTTGTCACTACACTAAATAGGATATTTAGTGTTTGATTATATTTAATGTTGTTACCACCCTACCTTGCTCAACACTAATTTTTAATTCTTTGATAATTAGTGTTAGAAGATTTCCCATTGCACTTCTTTTGACTACCCTGATCTACAGTCACTAAACCACTACAGATTTTTGTTTTTTGTTTTGCAACTGCATTTTTTAAACATTTTGGGGTGTGTAATATACCATTGGAAAGGTATTTTCAAGACCTTTCCAACGGTATATTAAAATCCTCAAAATTAAAAACATTGCATTTGGTAGACCAAAAAAACAAATCTGCACTTGAATTCTTGAGTTCTAGATGTCCCACGTGGTTTGGTGAAACACATGTGAGCCGGTTTAAGGGGTAGGGCAAGGTAATGCTGGTATGTCTCATGGGCTATGGTAAAATTAAGGCACATAAAAGGTAGATTCGTTTAAAATTTGTTAAAATAGTATTTCTTTGACATGGGCTATTGCCTTTTCCTACCATACCACCCCTCTTGCCTCTCTCACCGCAAAACCTGTTGGACCATGTTAGTGCATTTATTAGGCCTTAAAAATTATATTTTGGGACCTCAACCTCCATGGTCCCTCTGCCATTTTTTCCTTAGTGTAAACCGAAGTTGTCCCGGGAGAACTTCAACAGCCAATCAACTGCCTTGCAGAGCCCTGGTCCAACTTCATGGTCCATAGTGTAAACTGGCCCTAATAGGCTTGTCTACCTTAGTGTACAAAGGGCCTTTAGAAGTTCATGGATTGAAAGTTGAGTTAATGAAACCAAGGTAGACTAGGTAGCATCAACATTAGCATTTCAGTTCTCATGAGTATGCATTCACATTGCTCCCAATCACCAAAATTTCATTAATATTACAATAAAGCGAAATAGAGTGTCATATATGTGACCCAAGTTACGGCAAGAGGGAGTTATTGTATACCAACATGGTACTTCTCATTCCAAAATCCAAAACTTTATGGTTTGAGATGACCCTAAACTATCTGATGATAGTGGAGAGGTCCCCAAACCGAATGGAGTGGTTGGTGGTTTGATTCCCAGCCGTGAAATTGTCTCTCTACTTGAAGGAAAATTAATGAGGTCAAAAGCGCCTCCCATGTTCCCAAAAATATCAATATCAAAATCAAAATTTTAAAAATAAATATTTAACCATAACATTATTCAAATCCATAACATTGTTCTGTGGGACTGACAATATCCCACAGAATATTTCCCACATTTAGTCTGAATATGGGAAATATTTTGTGAAATATTATTAGTCCCACATAACATTGTTATGGATTTGAATAATGTAATGACTGATGTACACATTCATTTATGAACAACACCTTCATCTACAAAACATTAAATAACCCTCAATATTAAGCAAGCTTATTCTATAAAAAAAATCCTTAAAGTTTGAGAATTTTCAATTGTTGGGAAAAATGAAGAAAAAATAATTATTCACATCTAATGTCAACTACTTACGTTACTTGTGAAATAAAACAAAAGGATTTATAGGTAAGAGATGCAAGAAATGACAATGTGGCAAGGTTGAATGATGGGGAATCTCTTCATGGAGAAACAACACCTACTTGGTGACACACTCATGTAATTTTCCATACCTACTATATAGAGCATCAAACCACATGCATAGATGCTCGTTAATCCTAGATTGTCCAAAGATTAGCCCCTTGGTACATGATGCTCATAGAACATTGCTATTGTTGTCCAATTTGATTCACCCAATCATGTGCATAGTGTGGGTCATTGGGTCAACACGTGCAAGTCTAGCTTCATGATGTCTAGGTAAAGACATCCATTTGGAAGGCGGAATCGCAATAAGCTATTCCATGACCCACTACTATGATTCCGAATATCATATCGGAGGCTCCAAATTAGTGTGGTGGGTTCCATTTGCAATGAAATGGTCCTCCACCTACAGGTGGTTGGTTTACTAAGGTGGAAAAGCATAAAATAGTGACTGGCCATTAGTGGTGCACTAGACTAGGACTAGAACAATTCTTGTGTGGACCCATGATGGTTAATTGTAATAATGGTGGGCCAAAAAGGATGCAACGATAGGCCAAATGTTGTCATTGGCTGGGTAGGTCTTGTTTCACATCACTTGGGATCACTTTTGGGTGCCATGAAGTTAACTCTTTTCTGTGCATTTGTATGTAGAGTAGGATACTTTGATGCTTAAATTAGGGACACTCTACTGTACAAGAAAGGGGCTTGACTTACTTGCCTCTTTGTAAAAATATGACTATCTTTTTATAGGGAATAAAATTACATGACAACTTGCATTCCTCAACATTTTCTCTACTCCATCTTTGAAAATCATTGCACAAATTTTTGACCAAGTCAACTATTTTCACCGTTTTCCGTTTTTCTACCTTAAAGACCCGTTCATTCACAATGCATGAGTTTGTCTAGACATCACAAAGCCCAAACATGTGTCATTGGATCCACATCACTAGAAATTGTGGTTATGAAGAGACGAGACTTGGTTTCACAAACATGCATACTCCTAACTTTGTTGTTGGATTTTGTAATTTCCAATTTCGAATTAAACACATCTCACTTCAAGTCATGCCATTCCTTACCTATTGTTATGATAGAGTAGCAAGCTACAATATGGTATAGAAGATGTGGATCCAATGTCATGCATTGTTGCTAAAACCAACCATATTCATGTTATGTACATTTATTTTCATTGAGCATGGGTAGAAAATGGTGAACGAACATCGCATGTCAATGTATCACACTGCTTTTCCTTTTCCTTTTCCTTTTCATTGGATTGCATTTAGAAGTAGGTTCAGAAGACATGTCAGTCCAAAAAAATGGATTGAATCTCAATTTCTTACACACTTCTCAGTTCAAAATATGTTACAACTCTTTGGAGTCAAATAGGCCCAATATGTATGTGCTATACATCTTTTTTGTGTGGGATAATGTGCTTATTGAGTATTATGGTCTTGTCTAAACCACATGATTGTGAGAATATGGGATCTTCGAGTGACATTCCACATTTGCCTATGAAGCCCCATATATAATCCAATATTTAGCTCAATATTGACAACTCCATGGTCCTACACACATTGGAGCTTCCACTCATTTGTCTCTTACATGGTGTGGTTCACAATGTACATGTTGCATGTGCATGCTATGTCCCCACTTGATTTTTGTTTTATTTGATAATCATATAACATATGCTTTGTGTCTGCAATACCCCCAAAAGTAAGACCGGAAAAGGTGCACCTACCTTATGTGCCCTTCATCTCCCACATCATGTATTCAAAATAAAGTATAGAAAGTTTTTGGAAGCGTCATCAAGATGATGATTTGTTTCATGCAGTAGAAACAAAAACTAATTACTTTGCAATTAGGATGGTTATTACATTTTGATCACATAGTTGAATCTCATCACAACATGTATTGTTAATACAAGCCTTACCCTGTACTATTCAAGTGGAGGTGTTGACTTATGAAGAATGACCACATACATCAACCCACACACCTTATGCCACATGTTCAATATTCACATCTCAAGAGATAATGTGTTCATAACATTATTCAAATCCATAACATTGTTCTGTGGGACTGACAATATCCCACGTTGTATTCTTGAATATTGCCCACATTCAGACTGAATGTGGGGAATATCCAAGAATACAACATGGGATATTGTCACTAAAGCTTGCAAATTGGAGGCAAGCTTAAGATTTGCCTACCAGTAATGCCCGTTATAATATTGATATTGATTTATGTTTAGTATATTGGGCACCACTCCAAACGGAACATGCCCAAACATGTCCCAAACATGGCAATCAAGCCCCAATTTAAGACACACCCACCGCGTGGTCAATGAGCTTTGATGTAATTCACCCACGAACTTTTTTCTTTGTGTAATTCACCTACCTCCATAACTCACATTTTAAAGGGACACAAGAATGATCTATGTGGGGTGAATAGATGCTCAACATTGGAGTCATAATGATTGTACTTCAAGCAACAAAGTTTTTTTTTCCACAAAAGGACCATACATGGCTAATATATGGGCATAACAATCTTAACTTTAGAATCTCATACGAAATTCCCACAAACTTTGAATTGGTGTTGGATTTTTGCTATCTCCTCCGCACACATTTGCAAGTACCTCAAAGACATGATTGTTCTAGATCTCCCACAAAAATGCCTCTATTTCAAACAAATGTCCACTTAAAGCATGTTTACCTAAAAGTAGATGGAGTTGAGATAACAACCCCACACAACACCAACACCTAAAATCTTGCAAAATAACTGAAAATTAATATTGAAAATGTCCACCACCTGATAACATCATTCTCCCATGTTGGTCTTGGGTCATCTACCAAGAAGACTTTGAACCCTTAAAAAAGTTATAACTTTTGCATACGAAGCTCAAATAAGACATATTTTGGTGCACCGACATCCCCTTTCAATTGCTAATGACTCGAAGCATCTAGAACTTCATCAACTCAATAATAGTAGATACTCTCGACACTCAAAAGCGACGGTTTTAGCACCACCTACCTTATATACCATAGTGTATTGTCTCCATGTAGCACATCCATCCCGAAATTGAATGCGGTGCTTATTACTCACAGAACTCATTCGAATCTGTTATCGTTGACTCCAGAATTGAAGTGATGACGTTGGCCGGGGGCAAAGAGCCTTCGATTTAATTCAATTAATTCACCCCCACCCCTAACTGCATAAATTCGTGAATGTAAATGAGCGCTCCTGGTTGGATACGTGTTGATTAAGGGCCACTTCACACACGAGACTGAGAGCCCGTGACCATTACACTTCAAGCACTCTCATTGGTGGAGAAGGCGGAGCGGGTCCAAGTTCCCTTCACACTACACTTGAGGGACCAACGGAGTATGTGAATGCAAGATGGATGTAAAGTCTACGTGGGTTCCCACATGGTATCGAATGGATCATGTTTCATGGTCACTTGGACTATTTTTTAAAACCACCTCTTGGAGGTAGGTCTAACACAAAACCGGGAGACCATGGCACTCCGAACGCTCACAACCGTTGGTTTATTCTATTTTATCATGTGTGAGGACCCACATGAATTAGAATTTCATTGAATAGCATTTGGTTGAGGGACTGGCCACATATGATTTCACACTACATAATTTTGGAGGTGTCTTGGGACAACCTTTGCATACTTTCTTTTGGGCTCTCTCAATTTCATGGTCATGGCTCTTGATTCATTTGTGATGTGGCCCTAAACCCTTAGGCACGGGTGTGACCAATTTTGGTCCCTGCCAACACCTAATATGGGCTTACCGGTTGGGGCTTGGTTTGGGATGGGTTACATGCAACCCCCTTATTATAGCCATTGCAATTTCAATGTAGGGTATGCCGCCCCGGGCTAGATCACATCTTCATTCAGTTGGGCTCCACGAGCAACCAACCTAGTTTGGCCAATGATTTCAATGGTACACCCACCCGGGCTAGGTCACATCTTCATTCAGTTGGGCCCCTCCCCCCCCCCCCCCCCTCCACGCCTCCTTCACTGCCCGGTCTTCCTACCTGCACCTGACCCTAAACTTTTCCTCGTTAAAAACCAATGTGACAATACCCGATCAAAACTACAAATATTCAAGTTGACATCACATTCATTATTCCCAAGTTCATTGATGAAGCTCCTTCACATGCCAAAGGACCTTAACGGCTTAAGTGACTGCGTATTGTCGCATTGGTTCCCAACAGGGAAGAGTTCCCACGCAGGTGCGGGCAGGAAGACCGGACAACAAAGGAGGCATGGGAGGGGCGGGCCCCAGCCGAATGAAGATGTGATGTAGCCCGGGGGGCGGGTCTGCCATTGAAATCATTGGCCAAAGCAGGCTGCCCGCCTGCGGCTACCCAATAATATGAGGTCGTTTGGGCTTGGGGCATGGTGGCTTGAAATTTTCCTGAAACTCTGAGGCCCACATAATTATGAGACGGGCTGTGGGAGCATGGCCCCAACGAATGTTCCCCTGCAACCGCAGACCCTGGATTCACGTCGCCATGGAGGCTGTCATCAGTGCTCCTTTTCTGTCCAAGATGACTCTAAACTACCGGAGGATAGCAGGGTCGTACCCCAAATCAAATGGAGTGGTTGGAGGTTCGATTTCCAGCATCCACGCGCATCCTGTGTTCCAAAAATTAAAATTAAAATTAGTGCTCCGTTTTGACGGGTCCACCTTCATTTCATTTAACAACTTCTTCTTCTTCTTCTTCTTCTCTTTTATTTTATTGTTTTAGTTTGTTGGCCTTTCAATGTGAAGGACAACATCGAAAACTACCTTTCAAATGGTAGGTTAAGAAGATTTTAATCTTCCACACAAATTTGAAGATCAAATCGTATTCTTTCAAATATAAATGTAGAGAAGTTTGAACTTCTCACAATGTTTAGTCCAAACTAAGAACTCCTTCATTCCTGATGTTGCGCCACAACTCGATTACCGCCCTCCAATCCATATTCTCCACCTCTATCCCGCATAACGAAACTCGCATCAAAGCATCCAAATTTTCAATGAAACCCCCTTCCATGATCACAATCACATCGAAAACCCAACACAAATTCAAATCGGGTTTAGTTAGGTGCCACTTACAAGTGTAGAAGTGGACTCGTATCTCTTAAGTCACTATGAGATTGAAGCATAGCTTATATATTATGGGATACGACATTGTTTGCCCACAATTATGGGATATGATTGATGGGTTATGGTTGAGGGGACCGTTCTTTTGACATGCTAATTTCATTTTAATTTTTTGCGCCTTTCCATATGACAGAGATTTTTTCATTTTCGCTTTTCTTTCAATGGGCAAGTTTAGACTTTACACACTCTTCGTTTGGCTTGTGACAGGTGCAAAAAGATGCCTTGGCTGTCATAGTTAGCAACCCCCCTTGTGTCACATCTCCCTCTCAAGGGGGCTCGAGGTTCTTCAAATGCCGTTGTTAGTTGAGCAAGTGCTTTATGAAGGTTGTTGCATGTTCTAGCCCATGAAGACCCTTGAGCATCCACAGGAATTCAATCAAGCACACGCAAAATTTGAAGGCCACCCAATTGCGTCAAGCCATGTGCTTAAAGCGGTCGCAAATTTCGTGAGTGGGCAACCGATTCCCGCCCAAAAATCAATCACCTTTTATACCAAATCGGCCCCTTTGGCGGAAAATAAAAATAAAAATCCATCCTCTTGTGAAATCCAACGTATTTCGTTGTTGCTCGATGGAATTAACACGGGGAAAAAAAATGTTCACATTATCTTTGGATCACATGTAGAGAGGGATAATTGGGTGGGGAGGGGGTTTGAGTTTCGCGAGTGCTTCCCCTTTATCTTCGGCCTTTGCTTCTTGGCAAATTCCCTTTCAAGCAACAGGAACTCATCCTTCATAAGCACAATGGTAGTAGTGATGGCGCTCCAAAGTTGTGAAGGGAGTTGGTTTTGGATTTGCTTGATAATGAGACCACAAATGTTGGCCATGGCTGCGTTGGGGAGTTTCAAATTGAGTTTAGGATGCCATGCAAAAGAGACGTGTTTGGCATAGGCATTATGCAAAGTTTTTGGGTTGGCGTTGGTGTTGGAAAGAATGAAGTTATTCCACTCGAACTGCGTTGTTTCGGCCGGGTTGGTTGTATTTTGGGTTCTCTCTGCAATTGACTTTTGAATTTGTGCCAAAAAAAAGAAAGACAGAATGAAGCTATTTCATGAGAGGACCTTGTGAGCCTATTTTTGTGGATGCACATGCCTATGTTTATACCTCCTTGCATACTTATATGCAGTTGAATATTTTTTAGCTTTCTTTGCATGAGAGAAAATTGGACATGTCCATATGGATGTTTTTGTTTTCGACTGCCCAAAAAGAGCTTTGAGTCTACCCCGAGGATGTGGCATGCGGCTTGTTCACGAGACTTGGCATGACCTATCGATCAGCCAAAAACCATGGTCTTTGACAGTCAAGCCCTTTGAGGTTGTTTTAGCCCTCATGGTGAGACGTCATCTCCTGGCTCTAGGCTCTTTTAATCCATAAACGTTGAAGCAAAATCTCCTAAATCATCTCAAGTATTCAATAGGTCACCAACAAAAATGGGCACCTCTTATGGTAGATCAAATCGTGTGGATGGAAGTTATTCAAAGTTAGAATTGGTCACACAATTTTTTAGCCATCCACATGTTCTATGTCAAATGATTATAACAAAATTGTCTATGCTGGAATTTTGAGGTCACCCTGACTACCAAAAACAAAAAAAACAAAAAAAAACACACCTCGGTATTTGGGGGTAATGCAAATGAGGTGGTTGTGGCAAGCTTGGACATTGTCGACCAAGTCCTCCAAGGCCACCTCAACTTGTTGGACAACTTTGCAAGTGAGGTAGCTCTGCTAGACTTGGTTGTTGATGGCCAAGCCCTGGAAGCTGGAAGCAATCAAAACGAGAATGAAGTCTAGTAGAAAATATAATAAAAATCAATAGAAACATTTTCTTGGCATTGAAAATTCAATAGAAATCCAAGCACCGATGGGGAGTTGCTAACATGCTAATGTGCTGCTCCATAACATAAAACATATTGTAGAAATATGATATTATGTATCTCAAAATGTATGTAATGTTGACAAAACAATAATCTTTGAGTATTGTTTGGAAATAAACTAATGCCCTCTAACCTGCCACCAAGGACAACCTAAACCATAGGATTGTTGCTAAGAAGCTTACATACAGAAGCATGGCTCCAAAAGTTGTTGTGGATGAAATTATCCTCATCCTTATCTGCATGCAAGACCAACAAACACAAATGGTACATGTGTTTACATAGTACATAGGGTTGTTTCCCACCCATGACAACATAGACCCTCCTAGGTCCCATCAGGTGGAGGAGTTAAGTCCACTTTCTCCACAATAATACTAGGGCTACCCTAATAGACAACATGGGATTCTCTAGATTGAGCTAATTTAAACCTAGGGTCTTCCAATATGGTAGCCTCCGGTGCTATCAAATCAAAATCCATTTTCAAATGCCAAATATTGTATGTAGTCTTGCCAACCACATACCACCACTTGTGACTAGCACAAAACCATAATGTCATTTCCAAAAAAAAAGAGGTCAACATTTTGCATTTAAAGTTGAGGCTTTTATTTCCCACAATTTGCAAAAATTGGATGTCTTGAAATTTTGCATTTTTTAAGCATTTTAGCTTGACCATACCCACAAAATATTATTTAGCACAGTAAGGGTCTTCCATACATCATCATGCTAACACTGCAACGTGCAGTGTAAAAATTTGCAAGATGTTGTGATTATACTCTTAGGATTTCATGGCCCAATTAATTGAAGATTTGTGCTCACTAATGTTATGCACTTTAATGGAATTGACATGGTCCTAGCTTATTTTGGGACAATTTTCAATGCAAGCCGTGCATAACATTATTAAGTACCCGGGGTGTGTGTTCTTCACTGGAAACCTAAATGGCGTGCGTGAGTCACTGTGAAATGAAATCCCCTATATATGAGAAGTTTATAAAGAAAAATACATATACATGTACTAACAACATGCTAGAAAATGGACTCATGCATTTATACTAAGCTTTTTATTTCAATGTGAGAAGTGCCTCCACTTCATACACAAAAAAATCATGTATTAAATAAACCTTTAATACACATAAAATTCATTGTCACTTTCCAATGAGAAAGTCATTGAACGTTTTTCCATCCATAGCATGTAAGTCAACGATTGTATAAAAGACCAAAGCACAATAAGTTAGCCACAATTTGAAGAGAAAAACTCAAGGAAGCCCATGAGTGCTCCAAGAACCTACAATATGTAGATACTAAATACCTACAACCCAAATGCAAACCCTAATAAGAACATAAATGATAGTCATTGAAGACTATGACCATATGACTATAATGAATGAAAATGTAAATTGGATGAAACTAACACATCCATTGTCATTCTTTCCTCTACACTTTAGGACCCCCTGTGTATATCTACCTTTACCTTAAAAATTTATTTTCATTAGAAGAATAACGAGAGAGAAGGTTGTGGTGGAGACCCATAACAAACATCATGACTACCAAGTATGACATTCACAACCCATGAATTCTCATAATTCCATAACTTCGAGCCTCATGATTATTGAAAATACAATCGCATTGAGGATTATGATGGCTCCAATTACTAGAGATTGCATATAATTGTGCATTGAAGTTTACCATCTACTTGATTGTATTCACACCATAAGTTCAACTTCTTCCTTCAACTAAAGGACCTCATTAGAATAATATTGCATTGAAAAATCATGGCGAGCCGCACCATAAGTTTTGTCATAAAATTTTGTCATTGCATTCATGCTCAACCCTCATAATCCCTTGAGTTCAAGCCTCACGATCAACAAAATACAATCGCATGTAGAATAATGATGATGATTAAAAATACAATATTTTACATAGAATTTGTATGTTGGATTCCTTCACGTACTTGACCATATTTGAACCCCAAGTTCATCTTATTTTCTCAAGGGGTGCATTATATATTTTTTGTTCATACCATGTGCGGCAAATGAGTATTTTTAGGGGTTTATATGTAATGTGCATATTCTTTATAACATTTCACAAATTTGACGAATATTTCAAGCGTGTTCTATGTATATACTCTGAATGAATTTATTGGCCTTGATTTACTCTCATTTTTTAGATTTTTAGGTCCAAAGATTATACATGATCCTATACTCTATCCCATGTGTTTTGTTTTATAACTAGTGAGTGATCCCCACCCCCCAAAGCTAATTTCCTTATAGGAGAAACTTAGATTAGAAAAGTTTTGTTTCCTTTCTTTTTTAAAGTAAATTTTTTAGCGATATTGATCACAAGAATCATGTTTTCCCATTTAGGTCATTCATCCTCAACTCCTCGAGTTCCTTGAGTTGAAGCCTCATGATCGATCAAAATAAAATTGTATGTAGAAATGGTGGCTCAAATTATAGAAAAGTGCATAGAATCGAACGTTGGATTCTTTAACATACTTGACTGTATTTGCATCTTGAATTCAACTTATTTCTTCAACCATACAACTTAGGGACACCATCACTAACCTCATGAGCAAGTTTCATTCCTAACATCCAAGTCCATGAGCTCTTGGTGAGCCACAAATTCAAGCCTCAAGACCAGTCAAAGTGCATTACAATTGCATGTAGAAACGACGGCTCAAAATATGAGAAATTCTAGAGAATTGAATGTTGGATTCCTTCACGTACTTGACCGTATTTGCACCTCTAAATTCAACTTATCTCTCGAAACGAAAGACCTTGTGAGAAGAATAATGAGGAGGAAAAAGTCGTGACGGATTTTATGATAAACAACATAAAACATGGTTACGACATTCACGCCCATGAGCTCTTAGAATCTTCTTGAGTCCAAACCTCATTCACACTCATTCAACTCCTAAGAATGATCGAGGTTCAATCCTTTAAGTATATACTACTACACTAACTAATGTATGTAGTGTCACTTACAATTTGAAAATACGCAATGTTATATCTATTCAATGTATACTTCATATATAACCAACAAACGTCAAAGTGGTTGTTTGGACATTATGAAAGATTAACAACTTTACTTGGTTAAAATTTTACATCAATAATAAACTGATATAACATTATGTAACGTCAAACACTAAGTGACACTAAATATCACATTAAGTGTAGTTTGGACCCATGCCGTCCCGACTATGGCAAGTTCAAGGGCTTCTATCAAGTCAACACATAACCTATTGCGTTGCACTTGATGACATCACGGTTCTTGGTTTTAAATCACTTTTTCAATCACACAAAAAATGGTGGTCTTTGGAAACGTAGATTCAACATTCGTGTTGTGAAAATTGGGGGTTAACTTATAATAGTCAAGACTCACAAGATTGACTCTTTGAACACGCAAGATGCACCACGTGATGACAACTTTTTAACCACGGCCTCGTTTCTCTCTTCTTCCTCTTCTTCTTTCAAATAATTTTCTTACATTTTGAAAGCGAGTTCCGAGACCAAACAGGTGTTTCAAAGCCCTACCAACTGAAGTGACGCAGCTATGCGTCGGAGCGAGGGCAACTCTTCACGCTTTGAATCGGTGTATAATCGGGGAGGTTTTTGAGCATAATTGGTCAAAATCCTAGTTGTGTTCAAGTCCAACCGGTTACATGTTGTCGTCTTCCAGTTTTTATTTATTAGTTTGAGGTATATTTCATAGTTTTCTTCTCAAATTATCAGTATTCTTCCCATGTCACTGAGGCGTTGTGAATGAAGGATGTGTGGTCGTGGGCAGATCACATCCTAGCCATTCATTCACAAAGCCCCATCCTACGGTCTACGAAACTGCTCGGGCACCCTCCCAAAAAAACTTCCGACGGATGAAAAATCGATGTTTGCAAGATAAAGGGGTTGATTGATCTTCTCATCGTATGAGAGCATTTGTGTGACATTTTTTAGGTTCTCAAAGGGTTCCCTGGGAACCTTCAATATCCCACACACATGCTTTCATACAACCGATTAAATTTCATTTCATTTCAAAGTTGGTGATCAAAAGGAGCTTGGATTTAATGGCTAGTACCCTTGGTTCTACCTTTCAAAAGGAAGAGGGAGGGGTTCGAACACTCCTATTGGCATCATCTCCTCCACAAGTCCTTTTAATGAAGGACTTAGTTTGAAAAAAATCATCCAAGATTTGTGAGTAGATGGAGGTGAAGAGGTCATCCAACATGAAGTTTTTCAAGCTCTACCCGAGGGGAAGAGCAACTAGAAGTTGGGGCAACATAGGAGCCTATAGATCTATCAGATCGTAATCGACGGCCGAGATTGTCCTGACCCCCAACCACACGGGAGGCGTTCACAATGCCTTAGTGACGCGGATATTCTTCATCATGTCTTGAACTTCAACTAGTTATTTCCCAAACACAATCGGACATATGTAACTAGTAGCCGGTTCTTTCCGTTCATTGCTTTGAATTCCACTTCAGAATTAACCCTAAGTATATTGCACATGCTCACATTCATG
Source organism: Polytrichum commune (assembly GCA_950295325.1). Taxonomy (NCBI): domain Eukaryota; kingdom Viridiplantae; phylum Streptophyta; class Polytrichopsida; order Polytrichales; family Polytrichaceae; genus Polytrichum; species Polytrichum commune. The sequence goes on along the minus strand of OX485806.1, from coordinate 7,920,842 downwards.
TTAGTGCATGGACAACGATGTTGTTGTTGTTGTTTTTTTTTAATTTTTAATATTGGGATTTTCATTTTAGGGTGGGTTTAGACTAGGGTTCCAGATCTTTTGATTGAGAGTAAATTTTGGATCTAAGGAGTTTACACTAGGGTACGGGTCCAAGGTCTGCAAAACCTGAAGTGATGGTAATGTGGCACTATTTTTAGCCAACTCTCAACATACCCCACTTAAGAAAATACTCCTTTTAGTTTGGAAAACCAACTTTGAGTTTGAAAGTAAGGTTCATTAGGGGACATCTAGGTGGGGGTGACTCCCTTGTCATCAGATGAAATTTTGTCCATTCCAACCTTCTATTGCAGCTTATCCAGCCCATTCCAACTCATAGCAAGAAAATGCTCAAATAAATGATTTTGGTGGATTACAATATTGGAGAATTTGGCAAATAAAAACCTCTAATTGACAACCAAAAGTATTTCATATGCATTTTCTCACTAGAGTTGCAATGGACAAGTTGCAAGAGATGGCTAGAATGGACAAGTTTACATCCAATCTATAGAGATGATAACCACTTGCAATAGAGGGGTATTTTCAAAGGGGCTACGAGATAATGTGCATATTCATGCGATATTCCATATATATATAATGAAATCATCCCCTTTATCTATTCTCAAAGTATATTATTAGTATGATGATTGTTTCTAATACTTATGTAATTTTTACTTTGAGACATGAAATGGGACCTTATCTTTTATCGCACCGTGTTTTCCAGTAGAACATTGGTTATCCTCCTTCCCCTTCTTGGAGTGTCTTGCACTTGAACCTTAATGCAAACCCACCCTTAATTGACCAAGGGGGTTGAGGAAGCCCCAAAAGCCCATGTTGACCTTGTCATGATTTTCAACCATTTTGAACACCTCTTCTATTCAAAATTATGTGGAATCACTTGGAGCACATAAGCAACTCCAAGACCCATACACTAGCACCACATTTGTGGTATTTGAGTCATACAAAAGATCAAGAGACCCCTCAAAAACAACCAAGGTTTTTGATTTTGGTTAGCATTCATAAATTGTAGTTATTAAAATTTGGGTGACGAGATGAGTATTTCTTTTTGTTTACATCATATGTGTTTTTTTAATAGTCAAGTACGTTGACTTGAAGGTGGGGGGATACAAGTATAGGTTATTTGCCCAAGTTTGATAATAAAAAATAAAAGTAAAAAATTGGCAAGAACTGAAGGAGGTGTTGGCAAATGCCAATATGACTTAATCACCGATTATGAACAACTCCTTGAAAATTCTAGAGTGAGCGTTGTCGTATTGTAAATATGTACACTATATAGATGTGTACTTATTTAATATTGCATTGTGATTCTTTGATTTGGAGGAAAGTAAAAGGGAATAGAAATTTTTTTTGTTTACTCTTAATTTATTCTTAGTTACTCTTAGTTTCTCTTTTTAGTCTTACTTCTAGTTTTTATTCTTAGTTTATTTTTGGACAAACGGGTGATTAGAAGCCCATGTGATGAGGATAAAAAGGGGACTTTGTCTCTCTCATTTTTTGTGTGGTGGTAGAGAAGAGGTTGTTGTAGAGAAGAGGTTGGTGAGTAGAAGGGGTTTTTTTGTTGAAGCTCATGGTGTGTGAGTTTATGTGAATTTTGAAATAAAATATGGAGGAGATGTGTTTCATGGTGTTGTTTCTCTAGAGTGATCTCACTTGCTGATTTGAAGTTAGCAATTAAAAGTTGTGCTAGTTTGAGTGGAGGGAGGTCTGTTGGCTCTTTTAAGAAGGGTTGAGACTTCGACCGACCATAGAAGACGGACATGTCTTTTGTTTGCAACGAAACTTTGAGGAAGTGTAGTACTTATTGTTAGCTTTCTGTAAAGATCTCATTCGCTCAATTTGGCATTCATATGAAGATTTGAAGACTTGAAGACTTCTCAAGATTCAAGTGTGTTGTGGCTTGTGGTTCGTTATCCTTTCTATGATTCCCAGCCGGATTTGGAGGCTAGTCGCATTTGATTTTTTTTGCATCGTAAATTTGTTGCGGGTTTTGTGGGAATCCATAAAAGCCCCGTTTCATGTTTGTGACAACGAAGTGGGATTGATGACCCATAAGGTTGTTTTATGTTGTTCCCATTAGTGAGGCACGATTGCTGGTCACCGTGGATTTGAAAGTTTAGGAGCCAATCTTTCGGATGTCAGCTCGTGTTTTGACGTCCCGTTTTACCCGTCCGAGGCCTGTGGTTTCTTATCATCCTACCCTTACCCTTAACCCATTTAGAGCCGCAACAGGATAGGCCGACGGGAAAGAGTTTGAAGATTTGAAGAAACTAAAGACCGAGACTCTTGAAGACCAGAAGATTCGACGGTCCAACAAACAAATCTAGTTGCAGCCAAAAGCCCAGTGCTTTCCCAAGGCAGAACCCTCTCTACCCGACAGCGTGTGCTTTTAAGATTCATCACCTCCAATTCCTTGTAAGAGCAATTTCTAAAAGGTTGTGGGAGTTCCCTCCATGAAATGACCTCTCGTGTGACCGTGGACACTTAAAGGTTCAAGCAACAAGGCTTTCTCAAGTTACAATGAAGTTTTTGGCCTTATTGTGGGCACTTCCAAGTTCCAACTCCACATACAATTTTACCCCTTGTATTGGAAATTGTCTCATCAAGTAGCCATTGTGAGTCGCACAGATTGTTAGTTTGAATTTGAGGATCAAAGTTGAGATACAAAAGTTATCGGAGGTCAAAGTAAAAGTTCTCTTTCTCTTCAAATATACCCTTCTAATCATGTTGAATGTTGAACTTAAAAATGGTTAACATATTTTGGAGCAAGTAGTCCATATTTGTTGTACTTTTTAATGCATGTGAACATGGTGTGTCTTTGGTGTGACAAAGGTTTAGGTTTTGAATCCCTAAGGGGCCAACTAAGAGCTATGTAAGAGCAGGTAACACTATCTTCACCAAAATTTGAGCTAAGAATGACTTCTCCATTAGTTCAATGTTGATGCAAGATTTTATGACTATTTTTATTTTTATTTTTATCATTCAATAGTTTTCACGAACTTCACTATCACATGGAAGTGTGCCTTTAGCATCAAAACACATGCTTATACTAATCAAACATTATATTTGTTGGTTTGGATGCTTATTGTTTATCAATGACAACAAAGTCTAGCATTGTTGAGGATTTGTTGATTTAGAGAATTAGCGTGTGCTTGAAAAGGAAGTCAACCATGTCAAATTCTCAAACAGTCTTAACCAAGTGTGGGTGGCAAGTGCAACTCCGAATATTTGTACATCGCCTACAACTTCAAATCACATGCACTAATAGAGGAAATTTTTGTACATACGCCTCAAAGTCAAGATTTCGCCTAATTAGTTAACACCTAACAACCATGGGACTTCAAAGGTCACCCCTTCAGTCAAACTTGCAAGTTCCACATCAAAGACAATTGTTATGCAATTTCACTCCAAATTCCCATTTGTCCTTTGTTGACTTTTGATTTTTATACCACAGTTTAGGTCTCCAAAATAAAACCCTTGTTTGGTTTGTAATTGTGATTGGATTTCTCATAATTTATTAGTTTTATCCATTAATTGCTAGATTAGGGGTTGCGTCACCCTCACTTAGAGTAAACAAGGGTCCGGATGGTGCCCATGAGATTTGTCGAGTGAGCCTAACATTAGACCCCCCTCTCAAACTAATTTTTCTTTGTGCCCCCCCCCCCCCCCCGGGAATTACAAGTATGGGCCTCTATTGTTAGTTCCAAGTGGGTGTCAACTCCCAACCCCTTGGACTCGGCCGGACCCGTGACCGACCCGGCTCTAAAACATCGTGAGGGGTCCTTGAGGCCGCGTGTGGTGCCGATGCATGTCCATTTTGTTGGTTGGAGGTTGAGTGCCCAGGGAGGAGGTTTAATGGTACGGGAGAAAACTCGGTGTTGCCGGAGGAGGTTGAGTGTTACGAGATCCAAGCAACAAGCATGGAGTTCGATATGCATCCCTCATTCAAGGTTATTTTCAGCCTTTTCAAGTGGGGGGGGGGGTGGGCTTTGGTTTTGAATATGTTGAATTTGAGGTTCGTGCTTGGACTTGAATGCATGATATGTTGGTTTAGTGACCTTGAATGCATGATATGTTGGTTAGTGACCTTGAATGCATGATGTGTTGGTTTAATGAACTTGAATGCTTACTCATGTACAAATGAGTTCTAGATGTGGGAGATCCAAACAACAAGTAGCAAGGAAAGAGTTTGATATGCAATCCTCATTCATGGTTACTTTTGTTTTTTTTGTTTTTGTTTTTCGGGGGGGGGGGGGGGGGGGACTTGGGCTTTGGCTTTGAAAATGTTGAATTTGAGGTTCGTGCTTGGACTTCAATGCATGATTTTCCGGTTTAGTGATCTTGAATGGATGATGCACTAGTTTAGTGACCTTGGATGCATGATTTGTTTGTTTGATGACCTTGGATGCTTACTCATGTACAAACGTTTGCTCATAGTATGAATATGCTTTGGGTTGAATTTGAGGAACAATGCTTCCTCCCCTACTTTGCAACTCTTGCCATTACATCATGGTACCCACACGGAGTGCCAATGCTGCAATTCCCAGGGGTACAAATATTTGGACTTTCACATCTTTTCAATCACTTGTGCGTTGCTAGAAATAGCTAGATAGTTTATGTCTTTCATGTTTTGTCGAAGTGCGTATGGACTTGTTAGTCCGAGCCAACATCTCAGCGTTTGACAAGGGTTTCCCTATAGGCAAGGTGGGGGAAGACATATCGGCTAGAGTTTTCTTTGGTGAAGGCCCATACATGGTTTCCACACCCACTGTGATGTGAGACATGGAATGTGATGGAGAGCACCTATCTATGAGACTTTACCTACGCTTCAACATATTTCATGTTGCATGACCATCGGTTTATTTTAATCTAGTCATAACCTCATCAACTTTGCAAAGTGGGTACGTCACTATTGGGCTTATTGCTTATACCGGTCTTGATCTCCTTCAATGTATCTCTCACCCAATCCTTAAGGGTATCTTCTACAAAAGTGGAAAGGATTATCTTGCAAGTAATCCGCATATATAGCTTTCTATACTAGACTAGGCACTAGTTGTGTCACTTGCTTCCTTCCCTTGCAATAATTGGCATAGTGTTTGTAGTACTTGCACATAAGGTGCTCAAGATCTCACTCTCCACTATACAACATGGTACCCCCACAGTGCCATCCACATGGCTATGGCTAGAGGAACAGAGGTAGCCCATTAACACCAATGCATACGTTGAAATGGTTCTCGGCGATGTTGGCTACGTTGAAGCTAACATGTACATTTGGCGAAGTATGGGTAGAAAGGAGATTCTTCATGGTACAAATTCACTTGCGATCAATGCCTTTAATAAAAATGCTTGCCAGTTTTAGAGTAAGGGTAGAGTGGGGCATAGGTGGGTTAAAGAGATAATTTAAACGTTTAATGAAACGCTTTGACTCTACACGACCCAAGTATGGCCATTTTTTTCGTGTGAGGTATTTATTGACTAACTTCCTCCATAGACGCATGCTAGACTACACTATGGAGATCTATGGTGATGAAAATGACTATGATGACATGGGATTGGACCGTGATTTGTAGTTGTGATAGTTACATATGTAAACCGTGACCTATGTAGTCACATGTGTCAGTTGTGTAATGAGTAACCATTCATATGTGTGGGCATCCATATGAGCAAGCATTCACATGCATATGCATCCATTGGAGTAAGAACTCACATGCATAGGCATTCATCCATTCACCCGAATAACCAAGCATTCACATGCATAGGACATCCATCCATTCACATGACTAAGCATGCATTCACATGCATAGTCATCCATCCATTCACATGAGTAAGAAAGCATTCACATGAATCCCACATGAGCAAGTATCCATTCACATAAGCATTCAATTAGCTATGTGGGTAAGGGAGCATGTTGTGAAAATTCGGAACAAGCTTAAAGTTTTACATATGGGGCTTCTAAGATGTCACAATGTGGCATTTTGATTCGTCCATTATTCGTCACTTCATCTCATATCATATGTTTGTGTGTGGATGTTGTGTGAGGTTTGTAGTTGCTTTTATTAAGATTCCATAATTGCTATAACTTCAATGACCTATGTTGTAAGATCAATTCACTTGGACTACATTCAATAGATGAGAACATGCTTAGTCTTTTATGCTTGAATATTGATATTTTCATGGCACTTATATTTTGTGCATTCTTTTTGAAAGACTTAAACCTTGTACATGTAAAGTGGAATTTGTTTTATCAACTTCGAAGCATACGATACACATACATAAGCCTATTACACAAGTTTTCTACTTAAGTAGTGTGTACAATGTTGGCTTTCACTACAATTGATAGGGGTATCAATATATAGTGCCTAACACATGTCATTATGTTTAGTAACACTAGACTATATTATTTTTTTCAATTTGATAACAAATGTTGAACGGATATGTTTAGATGCACTAAAATCCCTCTTAAATTGTTGATAAATGCAAACATATTTCTTTGAACTTTTTTTTTTTCCCAAAATGATTTGTTCTAGCCACAAATTTCCAAACCTTAAAGCACCTTAACTTTTAAAGGTTGAATCAAAACCTTCTCAAAATCATCAAAAATAGTTTAGTGCACTTCAACAACTCATTAAACAAAATCAAAACCACTTTTGATAAATCCGATGGCACGGATGGCATTTTGGTGTAGTTTGGATTCTTCACACAAATTTGTATCCCTCCACATGCTCAAAACCAAGAAAAATACAACATAAACATGTACATTGGTATTGTATGGTAACAACAACAACAACGTCTACCTCGGTCTACATGGGTTAAAGTAGCATGCACATGGAGGTCACACACGTTTCAAAACCTTCGTTTCAAAACAATTTGTAGTAAGCCCAGGTAAAAGAATTTCAACCTTGACAAGCGCCTAACTTTGAGGAGCTTGGTCTCAAGGTTGGTCCCTCTTTATCGGGTATAAACATCTGTTTCAACTCCGACCTAAGACAGTGATTTTGCAAGGCTTGAAACCTCCGTTTCCGATCGGAGTTGAAAACCAACAAATTTAACCCGGAAAAAAACCAGGACCGGCCTTGAAACCAACCAAACTCCTCGAAGTTGGACACATGTCAAGACCAAAACCCTTTTACTCTTCCACTCCACTTACCAAACTCCGTTTCCAAATCCGACAACAACGTGCGTGGCCGCCTCCCCTTTGGGTGAGCAAGCCCTAAACTTTAATTTAGTAGTTTGGTGACCCTCCTTCCTTGGCATATATACCAAGTCACACGGCAAGATTCGACCGTTACAAAACCGTTGCAAGGACTCCACAATGTCTTCAAATCCATGTACTTGGTGGGTGCTAGAGTAGGCCCTCTAATTTGCGACTTTAATTGCAGTACAAGTGAGGAGGCTGTCCTATACACATCAATGAAGAAAGCCGTGGATTCTTTTTGTTGGTTCCACTTGGTTTAAGCTTAGCCCACTATTATAAGGCATGGGCCCAATGTCCCGGGAGATTTTGGGCCATAAGCGGTCAACATCCGACTACACTAAATATGATATTTAGTGTTTGATACACTAAATACGAACGCTTACACTAAATGTCAATAGCCCTATGAAAGTAAGTATCTTTAAATGTAAACTCAAACACTAAATATCAACTCTGGTAACATATGGAAGTTACATGTTTGAAGTTAGTGTTAGTAAAGATATGAAAGAAAAAGAAAAAAACAATGATAAAAGGAGGATTCCAAGATATCTTCTAGCATATCTTCTAACACTTGTTGTTGAGGAATGGAAAATTAGTGTCTAGCAGGGTAGGGTGGTAACAACACTAAATATAATCAAACACTAAATATCATATTTAGTGTAGTGTTTCCAACTTCAACCGGTTTACATGTCATCACTATATTTGTTAATTTGGGACTTTTTCGGCATTTTGAGACAGTTACAAATATAAGAACATGGATAAAATCACACAGATATTGGAGAATGTTGTAAGATGCAAATACTTTGAAGCGGGTGTTCATATCAAGAACCCAATTAAGAACTCATATCAAGATGGTTTAGGTAGGACGACCCAAACATTAGACCATGTTGTTGTGGTCCATATATTAATTTGAGACAAGAGAAAGTCTCAAATTAACGAATATAGTTATATGTTGTGATCTTTCGGCATTCCTTCACTAATTTGGGGTATATTCTAGAGATTCTCTAACACGATGGGGTAATTCTCCTTGAGCTTTAACCGGTTATTTCTCAACCTCAACCGGTTCCTCTATAACTACACTAAATATGATACTTAGTGTCACCAATTCTAATTGTCTTGCTCAATACTAATTGTAAACCACGGTATAGTGTCACCAACACTAATTGTTAACCCAACATTATTTGTCATTCCTTGTATGTTTTTTGGGGGATTGTAGATTTACAATGTTGCAATTACTGTCAATTATCAAGTGAGTTTTCATCCAGTTTTCAGTCATCCATGACAATATTTCATCACAAGTTGCTGACAAGAGAAGGTAGGGTTTTGGCCAACGGATGAACTCATCCATCATCCATGATAGTTATTTGTAAATTTATTCATGAGAAGTGTCATCCAGAAAGTTACAATAGTGACATTAAATACCATTTGACACTAAATATCATATTTAGTGTAGCAATCGGTTCTCTTCATTCATTGTGTGGGCCCTTTATGGTCACTCTCTTAGTTGGACCCCAACGCTTGAGAGGTATAAATATAAGAGGACTTGTTGTTAATCATGAACAACAAAAGATACGTGTTGCCATGAGATTGGACTTTTTGCTTAAAATACATTAATCATTTAAAAAATCAAGGGGCTAAATATATGGTCAAATATAAAATTTCTATGAGCCTCATCAAGTCTAAGAATTTTCTTAAGATTCTTTAGGTCTTCAAATATGTTTTGTATATTATCTCATGTCATTGAGAAAATCAAATCCATTCACATGTGACTTTGATGATAAAAAAACTACGTATGTATGTGCATCCATAACACTTACGCCATGTATTCTAGTTCAAGTCTTTAATGACATTAAGTTGATTCGCTGCTTTAAGAAGTGCACTAGAAGAATGAGTTAATTGTAGATAAGGTCAATTTTCACCGAATTCACTAAAATGGGAATGTGCAATTCAAATGCACATTTTTGGGTATGAAGAGGTCCAGATTGGGGTTAGTTATTTGAGATTTGATTGTTAACGTAATTGAGAGGGCCCATGCAATCACTTTAGAAAAATAGAAAATAAAAACCTTTTTGTCCTCCTATGACTTTTGCATCTCAAGTTTCGTGTTTAAAACTTGGAACAATAATTTGTGTAAATTGCAATTGCTCATCATATGAGATCCAACAATCAAAGGTATATGTAGTGTTGAAAGTGCCCACAATAGGCTCACATAAGTTATCTTTAGTGCAACATGATCTCTTTGTGGAATGTAGACTTTCAAATTCTTTGTCACAATGCATCTTTCTCATAGAGAGGGAATTATCATATATGAGCGTACCTCTCATTCATCTAACTTAAAAACTTGACCCCCTACATGTTTGTTGCCGATTCATCTCAAAATGACCTAGAGTAGACTGTTTGGAGGTCTTTCAAGCTGATACTTGTGTCAAATCAACTAAAAGAAGTAATCTCCAAGCTACATATTATTATAATATTATTTAGCATATTAATGCCAAGTGTCTCGTGTGTGTGCTCGCAGTCAACTTGTTGACCATTCTGTAACATAGGCATAGACCCCATAAACATTATTCAATATACTATTTCCAAGACATTGGTAAGCACATTGTTGTCAAGTGTTACATGGTCATACCCATGGTCAAGTTGTTGATTGTTTTTGTAGGCAACACATATGCCTCATAACAGGGCAAGTGACACTATTAGGGCTAATGACATTAAATACCACAAACAATGTAGTCTACTGGGACCCAATTAGAATGAAATAACATAGAACTTGGGAGGACAATCTTTTACCAACCCCCCCCCCCCCTTCAATGGTAGGTGTCATGGACCAAAATCCGCCGTTGCTTGTACCGGATAGTGTTGGTACAATTTTACGGGACTTATACACACATGTGATAGTTTGAATTCTTGAAATGCCTATTTTCCCCCTATTTTAAAAAGGGTCGAGTTTTATTGATTGGGTGGTGGATATCTCTTGTAGTGTACTTTGATGTTATGTTTAGAATACGTATGGTGCGGGGTGTTGGTCAAACTACTAAACATGCTTGATTCTTAGCGCATGGGATCCGTTGTCGTAAATCCCAGATCAGCCTATCCAAGTTTAGCTTGGCCCACCATCCTTGTAGGACAAGCTAGAAAGCCAACTTTTGATAGCCTGACACCGCTCTTTGTGTATGGTAATGTAAGCATTAAAAAAACTTGGGCGAACCATGACTTTGTGTTGATTCTCATAAACTCATGCTTTGGGACTAAACCCGTGGTTTCATCCGCTTAACTTCACAAATAACTCTAATATGAAACTATTATTGGGACTCACATGAGTGAGGGAAGTCTTGTGACAACTTTACACCCCCCCCCCCCTAACCAGTGTTCTTCCATTTTATTTTTTCCAAATTCTTAAAGACAACAGTATTGGGCTCAAACATTGGAGTGATGATGGCATACCTAGATAAGAATATACATATTCATCCAAATTTGTACGTATTCATCCCAAACCTATTGATTTCATCCCATTCAATATAAGATTTTGAAGGACTTCTGGAGCATTTCATCCATAAAAATATGGAAACCAAACAATGTTCCATTTTCTTTTTTTGAATTGTGATTTTGTGATAGATTGCCAAATTTAAGTAAATATTTTTTTTAATAAAAAAACTCTTGTGACTTAGCTGACCTTTGCTATTTCATGTGGCCCCTACCGCTGCCAGTCTGAAGAAATTTTTGTATTTTGTGATCATGAATTTGATCGAATAAGATGGATTGTTAGGGCCACTCTACACTAGAGCTTGAGGGCCCTTGACCCACAATATAAAAAGTACATGACTGATCGTGAAGTTGGTGACGGTCCACATTCATTTTACACTAGACCATGAGGGCATGAGAGCAATTCAAATGGGCAGAACATCTACATGTTGTCTCACATGGCATCAAGTAAATAATGTTTTATGGTCTACCGGATATTGTATTAGGCATATCAGAAAGAAGTGGGTCTGATGCAGCACTAGGGGCTAAAGCACACGATTAAATTGCCATTGGCTCCTTCATATATTATGTCTCCATGGTGGAGTCCAAATTACCTACTATTTTTCATAAAATATGTTGTTGTCTCTCAACATGATCCAATTTCACTTTACACTAAGCTTGAGGACCCATCATTGCAAAATTGGATTATTGTTTCCCACGGTGTGACCTTTGGATGACTTTCAAGAGCCCTCAGATTTTCATGGTCACATACATCTCTTGGTCCATGTGTAAAGCGGCCCTTAATTAGATACATGATATATGTTTGTTAAGATTGTCATTTGTAGGCCAACCCCATTGTAGAAAAAGCAACCATACCATACATGGTTGATTGCATAAGTTAGATTAGATTGAGTTGGCCCTTATTTGTTCATCTTATGCATTTGGGTGCACTCCATTATACAAGTATACCGTCACTAAAAACTTTGAAAACATCATATTTTTTCACTACACCGATTATCCCAATTAGTGCGTGTGGTATTAGTTGTTGGAACATTCACTATTTTGCCAAGTCTCAAAATTGGTGAGGGCTGGAATTTTTATTGAGTGATACTAGATTTATGAATGCATGCTCATTTACCATACATTTTCAAGAAATTAGTGCGTGTTCTAAGATGTTTGCAGAGTGATTAAAAAAATACAAGCAAACACATCCTTGTCAATGAACAATGCTTCCTAGATCTTTTGGTGACACTAATTTCATAGCGTCAAGAAATTTAATATCACCTTCACTAATTTCCCACACTTTCTTTTTAACCCTCCCTCACTAATTGAGATAGTTGGTGTAGGGTGTTCCACTATATCCCGCAAGGGGTGGGGGTCAAAAACTTGGACGGGGTTGGACAAGTTCCTTAGAGATACCACATAAACAAGGGACCCAAGATTGGGTTCAACCATATGGGTACCCATACAAAGAGCCAACGATATTATGACCCTCTACTTTGAAACGCGCCCTTCTCCCGCCCAATAAGTGCATTGATGATGGCCTTTGGAACGGGTCACTTTGGTGCCATCATGTGTCGTAATTGGTGCATAATATTGAAGTAAAATATTATCTTATTCCACATGGAGGCATATTGCTTACAAACTTATGATGTCACATATCTTCATCTTCTCTCAACCGGTGACACTTGTCTACACATTTGTCATGGGTTGCACTCATGGAGGCCTAGGCAAGCACAACTCCACCGTGATGATGCTTACATTTTACATTAGGCACATACATACTACTTTAACCACAAGTCACAATATACCCAAGCTATTCCAACATGAGAAGGTTTTCCAAGCCATGTCAACAACATAGTAGTAGTCAAGCCTAACGCGCAAGTCTAGTGAGACTAAACCCAACACCATCCCGTTGCGGAGGTATGTAATACACCTTAAACTCTGTAATATCAACTTGCATAATGTCACTCACTCTCTAATATCCCAAAACCCTAGGGAACGGATGTTTGTAGTTCAAATCTCACTCCTTATTGTCACATTTCTCTCCCTTATATCACGAATTATCACTAATGCAAACCACCAAAGAAGTCAACCCACACCCTCGCATCACACCATGTGTCAATATATTGAGTGTCTTCTTCTTCATCTTCTTCTTCTTCTTCGTCTTATGCCACTTGTTGAATGTTGGTGCATGCATATGCCATATCGCCCGGGAAGGCCAAGTGGAGTGGACCACACCACACCACAACATTAAAATGTTGCACTTTGTGTTATTCCGTAGTGTCACATGCTACACTAATTCTCTATTATCATGCATCCACGTTAACACTACAAAACTCCGTAATACCACGTGCACTTTGGATGCCACAGGTTTGATACTACGGAGTTTAGAATGTAATAACAACATGTCGTCATGCTCTCATGTCTCTTGGTGTGTGTATAAAACGACCCTTGTATAAACCAACGTCGTTGTGCTCATAACGTAGTCGCTATTCCCGATAAACTAAAAGATTGCATGATTTGTGTGTGTGTGTGTGTGGGTTAATTACACAAGCGACTGTAGTGGTGTCCACGGAAGGTGCTTCTTATTTACCCTCACCTACTAGAGCTTGGAAAAGTGAACCGGTGGGAAGTGGGCATCAACACTGTCCCTTGTCCCTAGACTCTGTAATATCACGTGCACTTTGGTTGCCACAAGTGTGATACTACGGAGTTTAGAGTGTAATAACAACAGGTCGTCATGCTCTCATATCTCTTGGTATGTGTATAAAAACGACTCTTGCATAAACTAACGTCGTTGTGCTCATAACGTACTCGCTATTCATGATAAACTAAATATTGCATGATTTGTTTGTGTGTATGTGGGTTAATTACACAAGCGACTATAGTGGTGTCCACGGAAGGCGCTTCTTATTTACCCTCACCTACTAAAGCTCGGAAAAATGGACCGGTGGGGAAGTGGGCATCAGCATTGTCCCTTGTCCCTTGTCCCTAGACTCCGTAATATCACGTGCACTTTGGTTGCCACAAGTGTGATACTACGGAGTCTAGAGTGTAATAACAACAAGTCGTCATGCTCTCATATCTCTTGGTATGTGTATAAAAACGACTCTTGCATAAACTAACGTCGTTGTGCTCGTAACGTACTCGCTATTCCTGATAAACTAAAATATCACATGATTTGTGTGTGTGGGGGTTAATTACACAAGCGACTGTAGTGGTGTCCACGGAAGGTGCTTCTTATTTACCCTCGCCTACTAAAGCTCGGAAAGGTGAACCGGTGGGGAAGTGGGCATCAACGCTGTCCCTTCGGCTCTGGCTCCATCTCCGCCTGTGACGCAAGGTTCCAGGCAACCGCCACAATAAGATAGTGGAAGCGAAGCCTCGTTGTACTTAACGAAGACTCCAAGCCCGTAATAAAGAGGCGGCCCAGCCTACCAGACGCCTAGTATGCAAAGATGGACAAGAGAAGAAGAAGAAGAGGAAGAAGAAGAGGAAGGAGGAGGCGAGGGCCATCATTAAGCATACGGCTCCCCAGCAGACACAGATTACCACGGCTGCCGTTTATCCGGCTCGCATTCAAGGCCATCCCCAGTCAACGGCCTGACACATCATAAGCTTGGCACTCATTCGACATCCACCTAAAACCACCCATGCACCTTGCATATAACTTACTGTATATACAAGTGGTGCGTGTGTGTGTGTATCTTGTTTATTAGGCTTGCCTCTGAGTGAAGGAACATCATAAGAAAAACTAGAGTAATAGTAATAACACAAGCCTGCCTCCACCCCATGCCACTCACTCGCTGGCTGGCCGGCCGGCCTGCATCGAATCGAATCGTCCCAGCCACCCAACTTTGCACGCACACCAGCACAGTTGCATTTATGAGGTAGAGACACGGGCGGAGCAGCAGCAGCAGCATCAGCTCTGCTCTTGTAATGCCCTCTCCTCACCTGACTTTACCAAATAGTAACCAAAGTTTTTCCTGAAACCCGGGTAAAGCTCCCTCGGGTATAGGGGAGGCATCCGCCTATCCCAATGCACCTGCAAGAACTTGCTCCGGAGATTTTCAAGTAGGTGTCACACATGTTCATGGTTTTATCTACCAACTAATGAATGTTGGGTAGTTTTTGTCCCATGCCCAAATGTCTTACTGCTCATCTATCTGACCATCGGTTTTTGTTAACGGAGCTCCTCGTGCTAAGACTGAAAAGCAACCAATCACAAGGGCAGGGGGCGACACTTTTAGAAGTCGTGTATTCTTGCCTCATGTCTAGCTAGGTACCGATGGGAGGGGTCGGTGCTTGGGGCTTAAAACCTCCACTTTTAAGCCACGCCAGATCATTTGCCAACTAGGCTCGGCACTCGATAATTAACGTCAATGGTGTGGAGGCCGTGTTTTTAGGACCAACTTTTAGGCTTCGCTAAAGTCAGGTGGGGAGGGGGCATAAGTGAGGTAGGCATACGGGGAACAGTGAACGGTGAACCTGTGCTGATTCGGCCCACAAAGAAAGAAAGAACGAACGAGTGGCCATAGAATTCGTGCCATGTTTTTGAGAGATGGACGACTAGAGCAAGTGATGATGAGGACGGTGAGTAAGTTGTTTGGTGGATTTTTTTCATCCCTTGTAAATGGTTAGTTACTGTGTCCGGGAAGAACCGGCGGTTAGTTACCGATGAACCGGTTGAGTTTGAGAAATAACGGGTTGAAGTTGGAGACTTCAGGAGAATTAGCCATCGTTTTAAGAGGAATCTATGGAATATACCTCAAATGAATGAAAGCAAAACCGGAAGATGTCAACATGTAACCGGTTGGATTTAGAATCACAAGGATCTTGACCGACTATGCTCAAAAACTTCCCGCGCACTGGTTAGTTACGTTTCTTCCAAAATGAGGAGTAAAGTCAAGCCCCTGCTTGTATAGTAAAGTTTCCTTGATTTGAGCAACACAGTGTTCCACTCTGCATATGAATGCACACAAAACGGTTACCTCAATGGCATCCAGAAGTGATCCCAAGTGGTGTGAAACGTGATTAAGGTTGAGGCATCTGTGACCGGTAAAAATAAGAGAGATTGCATATGGTTAGGAGGAGTAACAACAAGGAGGGAAAAAGTTTCTTGTGAAGAGAGACAAATTCTAAGGAGAATGTAGAAAAAATAATAAATGAATCAAATTTGTTTTCATGAATATGGGAGTTGCTACAAATTTTGAAGCGGTAAAGTTAGGGTAACACATAGTTGATCTATATGTTAACCATCACACACTCATTTAAATTCTAATGCTTGGCTATGACAGTTGTCAGAATTCTTGTCACAATATACTCAAACCACCTAATCCAGATCAAGACCCCATCGACAATCTTTAGGGTACTAGAATTTTGATCAAACTGGGCTAAAATTTGATCATGTTGGAACCAATAGTACCATGACATATGTCCTAGTTTTGAGTGCTGAAATGATGAGGAATGAGTGGTTGAAATGAGCGGTTATGACAAACTCTAGACATTGGTAAAGCGTTCAGGCCAACTTTTGGCTTCAAAATTAACTTGATGTAACTTTCTTTTCATGTGTGTCACAAAATTTCAAGTCGGTGGTGTTAACGTTTAGATTGGTGGAAATAAGATATATCATAGGTTTGTGGAAAGGTAGTACTATGAACCCGCATAATATGATCTTGAAGAGATTTCAACATGTCTCTTGAGATGCGAGCCACTTCATGTGGCATAGGGACTAACTTATTAATTTACCTACGTAACGTGCATTGACTTTAATGTGAAAATAAGCACAAAAGTTGAAGACAACAAAAGCGGCAACAAACAACTCTCGTATATGTTTCTTCTTGGCAGGTGTTGAATCATTTGACGTGAAATTTTTCATCTTGCGTGTCATGTGGCACTCGACACTTAAATTTGTGTGTCAATGGACATGCAACTTTTATAACACACGTGTCACAAACTTAAGTAGGAAATGCTACCTTTTGGACTTGGGTGAAATAATATATATCATAGATACGTGGAAAGGCACAAGCCTACATTATACTCATCATATACATCATATACATCATACGTGGAAAGGCACAAGCCAATGAACTTGAAGTGATTAAACTATCAATATGTCTCTAGAGAGATGTGAGTACTTCATGTGGCATAGAGATTGACTTATATTTTTACCTCCTTAACGTGCATTGACTTGTATAAAAGTGATTGTTGTATTCCAACGTATAAATTAAGGGAAACATCTTTTCAACACAAGGTAGACCATGGGCATTTCCAAGCTCATGTCAAATGCACATATAAATCATTGGGTTTTGGTTCATGGTAAATACATCAAATAGTCTTATTATTGTGGGTCACATCAAAAATCTAGAGCCACGCTAATTCTCATAACAAGAAATAATGTGGGCCACATTAATTCTCAACCCACACTAAATTTTTAGTAGAAAATTAGCGTGGGTCATTAATAGATCTATTTAGTGTACCAGCGGGAGGAGGGAGTGTGGTAAACCATGTCCCTCTCAAGCACATTTTACATTCGTTTTAATTCGTTCTACTATACTGTTAGGGTTTTTGAAATTTAGTATAAATAAAAATATTTGCACTATACAATGTTTCCCTACATTTTTGCCCTCTCCATGGTAGTTGTCATTAAATTTTACCCGCTTAGTAATAGCATCCACAAAAGACATTGTCATGCTTTGAATGAAGCCATCAAGTGGGGCAAATTGAAAGACATTCACAAAGAGGTGTTTACCAATATTAAATTGGTATAAAGGTGGATGCATGGCATCAATACACAATAATGGTATCAAAGAACCCACCTAGTTCATATAAAAGTTGGTCTTTGGTGGGTATCACAAGATGAAAGAATGTTTGGTATAAATCTGAATATTATTTGGGTGGTACTATATCGATACCAGGGTAATTGACGGGGGAGATAGGGGAGGGGTATCATATGAGCGGAAAGCAATAAGTTATAAGCAATGAGAAATTTTTGTTTTTTTGTAGTACACGCACTATTGTCCTAGAACCATGGATATATAGCAACAAAATGGATAGTGTCAAATTACTAAACACCAAAGTGGTCATGCAAATATGGGTAAAGAATGAACCCAAGAGAATTTATTTGCTAACACATGTTGTACGCATGGCATGAAATGGTACTTAAAATGCCATGTGTACCTTGAAGTCGTAGCATTTTAGCACTTTGATTGTATTAAAATTTGAACAAAGAAGTTGTTTGAACATATGGTGAAGACAATGGTGAAAACGTCGATTACAAACACAACACAATACCCATTTTATAATTAATGATAATGTAAAATCAAACCATATCACACACACTCAAGTAAAGTGGCCATAAAGTAGTGATAAATTGGTTTAGTCTAATCAACAAGATCATTGCACTCATATGCCTCTCCATCTATATATAGGTGATGAACATTTTGTTTATACCTACAGCGAGGAACCGGCGCCACTAACTCTACCATGATTTGAGTTGCACTCTCCGCATATCTATAAAACTCGGAGGAGAAATCATGCTTTTCATTATTTTGTGAAACCTAAACCATAAAGGTTAGTCTTCAAGTGCACACCACTCAAGATATGGATCTAAAGTAGACAAAGTATAAGGAAAAATGATGAACTCACGTATTCAATTGATGTTTTCTTGCCACCTCTTTCATTGAGTCTTTGTTGGAATTGATGGAAGTGACAATGCCAGAAATCCACTTGAACTAGGAGTTTGTATTCTATCACACAATGGTAATAGGATCACATCAAAGAATGCAAAGTCTTTCTCGTTAGTGACTGGATGGTGGCCATTATGTCTCCAAGCATAAATTTAAGATGCACATGCCAAAGAAGCATTGAAAGGTCAATAAATTTGCGATAAACAAAAGTTACACTATTAAAGGGAAATACATTAAGCTTGAAACACATTGACACTATAAAGAAATACCAACATGTATATGCATAAGCATCAAGGACAACCGATCTTGGTGTTGTTAAAGCCCCAACTATGATTTGTATCAATTGAGAGTGTTTCTCTCTACCACCTCTCCATGGCACTTTCCTTCCTGTCTACAAGTTGCGTGCTTGCATATGTGAAACTAAAGTACACGTCCATGGCTTTCACATCCACCTCGGCCCAGGTACCTTTTCTTTTCAAAAGCAAAATCTGACTTGGATGTTGAATGCCAAAAAAATCATGATGCAATCAAGACTTTGTACAATAAATTAAACGTTGAGTGGTGGTTGGCAAAATCCAATTCAACACAATGAAGAGGGAGAAATCAAGTAGCAAAGGATTATAGTGTATTACTAGTACCATGAAAGATGTGTGAAACAATGAATGCAATGCCAACTTGTTGAAACCCCACCAATCTTTTCCAAACACAATATCATAGGAGGCCATGAATGTCCGAGGGGGTAGAATCTTCATACCATGTATGAACTAACTTGAGTGTAGGAAGGGGTATTATTTAAGGCATTAGTGTACATATTATGTATATATTTAAGGGGGAGGTATTATTTCCTCTCTAGTGTGTACATTTAAAAAGGCTATTAAGAATTCTAAACATTTAAGGGGCCCTTCATATTTAGAGGAAATTGACATTGCATGTGCTAGTTTCATCCAACTTCCCTTATTTCATCCAAATTACATGTGCTTTAGGGTCATTAAATTGAAAAGGTTAGTATGAATACATGAGTCCATTTTCTAGCCTGATGTTAGTGTGTGTGTGTGTGTGTGTGTGTGTGTGTGTGTATATAATTATATATAATTATTTTTATCTATAATTGTATCATATATAGGGGGTTTTAATTCATAGTCACCCACACACGTCATTTTGGTTTCCAATGAAGAATCCACCCCCCGGGGTGAATGTCCTCACATTGTCCCTAACATCTTTCCGTTTAGGGACATATAGAAGTAAGGGGCAATCATTAGTGAGACAAGCATAAGCATAAGCATGAGCATAAGCAAATTCAACAAAACCTAGGGTTCTTCCTCATATGAATGTTCCAATCAGGGATGGTATTTAGAGGCAATGAAACACAAAAAGTCCTTTTGGCAAATCTACAATGATTAGATCCAATCCTCAAAATGTGCAAGTCTACGAAGACATTTTTTTTTGCTTGAAACCCACCGGAAAAAAAAATCAAAGTTAAAAACAAACTTAAAAAAATCTAATTGGTAAGTAATGAAATGAGTGAAATATAGAAAGCATTTCACTATCCAATATACTTACCTTATGCACAAAATCACATGTTTTCAATTGAGGGGTTCTCATCAACACCATTCTCCGTCATCATGGGTGTTGAAGTTTTCTCCAATAAGACTGAAGAATCTAGGCATGATTGTGAGGCACTACTCACAATGATTTTGGGCACTTGTTAAGAGCACAAAGAACGGGAAATTTGGGGGAGGCGGGGGGGGGGGGGGGGCATGGATACATTCTGTGAAGATAGACCAGGAGTGGGTTCAACGATATCAACATGAAAGGCATGTGTTAGTTGAAACACTTTCTTTGTGCCATGTTTACAGTTTTCTTTCCCAACCAATTTGGCCACTGCTACTACGATACCATCCTCATTGTCTATCATGTCAGAATCATATGGATGCAACTCTATTAGTTTGTATGTTTCATGATATCTTCTTCCTTGGCCGAATGAAGCGGAAGAAGACAATCAAATAACCATGGGCAACACCTCAAAGTGATACAATTCCATATTTTTAGTTGAATTGTGGTAAAAATGTCAAGACCACTAGATTTGTCAATCCATGTAAAGAAAGAGTTCAGAATTGGATATAAATAAGGGAGATATTGTTTGTAAGAAACAATCCACACTTAAAGTACAATGTGAGATTCTAGGCTTAAAAGTTATGTGAGAGACCAAATAATAAATTGTCTATATATTACTCATTTGATAGCAATGCCTTTGCCAAAGCTTTCTTGATTGGACTAGATTTTGTAATTGCATTATGACTATTGGAAATTGGTCAAAATGCTTATGTCCAAAGCATATGCGAGATTTTCCGTCGTAATCAGAAGGTCTAAGGATTTGTATTTGCCAGCAAACCTTCTCCTTCATGGCATTTTCATGCTTTTGAAATCTTTCACAAATGCTTCTCCACCTTCATTTTTGGCTATGTATGAACTCCAAATATGAAATGCTCTGTGTATGGGCAATGTTAACAATTCATTAGAGGTACACAAAAACACATGATTGAAGAAACACAACAACTCACGTCATTCATGAACTTCACACCATTAGTTGAATTTATAATGGCTATACATTTCTTTAAGCTCTTTTCTATGAATTGATGTTATAACATTCTTGGTTGCATTTTGCATGGCATCCCACAGACTTTTCACCGTTCTTGATTCAAATGGGGTTTCTTGTTGTACTCACAAGATTCCTCCTCAATTACGAAAGGTATTTTTACGCTATAAAAGGATAGATGTGTATAAGTTTAAAATGTTTTATTAAAATTAAATTGAACACTAGAATATTGAAGGAGATAGAATGTGTACCTTGTAAAGTAATCATGCGAAGACATCCTCGGTGAGAGCATACCAAGTTGATTTCCACATCTTTCACACACTTGGAGTATGATTCAAGGGAGAAAGATCCCTGAAAACTTCTAGCTTGAGGGTTTCAAAACCTTTGATACTATAGAGCTTTTGCACTAAATTTGTCTTGACATGATCATTTTTTGTGGATAAAAAAAAGGACAACAATAATCAATACGTCAAAGTCATTAAGCACCTAGAGAGATCCCAAGAAAGTATCGTAACAAGTGAGTTATACATAAACTCACCTTTTGACATCGTGCATAAAACTAAGAAAAATGGTCACCAAATCATTATAGTGGAGTCTATCAATGTGTCGGTGCCAAGTTGATATTTTCTTAGTCAACAAAGGGCATCAATTTCTCTTAAACTCATAAGTTACACATGTGAAGGTCATGCATTTTCAAATTTGCCACACTAAATATCCCTATTAGTGTGGGTAAAAAATTAGTGTAGAAATAATTAGCGTGGGCCACGCTAATTATCTAGTCAAGATGGAATTAATGTGGGTAGAAGACCCCGGGTATTCCCCTAAATCTTCATGAAGACTTCCGGCCAGCACATTGATTATTATTTATAAAGCAAAAGCAGCACAAGATAACATAATCACATGTGTAAATTGTCTAATAAAGAATTATTGTGTGGCTCATGCTAATTTTCTATTAGAAATGTAGCATGGGTTGAAAAAATAATGTGGCCCACATTGATTTTCAATATGAGAATTTGCACAAGCTCAAGAAAATTATTGCGGCTTACATTTAATAAGACTATTTAGTGTAGTTTCGAAGCAAAGATCACTAAGCCAGGGTAAAAGAATATTTGAACATCACATGTGCCTATCCTTGGGGAGCTTGTATTCAAGGTTGGTCCCTCTTCCATTATGTAGAAACATTCATTTCCAACTCCAATCCAAGATGACGATTTCGTAAAGCTTTAACAGAACCCCTTAATCGATCATTAGTCAACACATAGTACCTAATGTTGGGTGCGCCAAGAAAACCCTAGAAGTATAATAACATCATCTCGCCCAGTTTGACACTCTACGCTACAGTGTCTGCCTGATGATGTAGGAAAACCCTTACTATGGCTGAGTAGGGTTATGCGCTTACATCAAGGAGGAGATTTGAACATGACGACCGGTTACAATTTCTACACCCTCATCAAGGGAGTGGCCCCAAGATTCCACTAGTTATCTATGAACTCTACAAGAATTTTTGGAACTAATGAATCACAGATCTGAAAGACATGCATGTGAGGTTTCTTATACACGTGACCGCATGTTCTGGAAAGTCAATAGCTCTGTTCAAGCTTCCCATGGTCTCATAATTCAATGTGGGATTGATGATAATAATATAAACCACAAGCATGGCATTCATTTTGAACTTATATAGCATTGTTTGCGAGCAAAGTTAGGGGGGGGGGGGGGGGGGGCGATGTTAGTCAAAGGAATTCAACGCTCATCGTAGTCAAAGGGATTCAACTTCCGAGTCCTCGTGACACTACTGTTGCAACTAATTTATATACCCACTACATTGACTGTAGAGTTATCCAACTGAATGAAACCGATTCCTCCCCCACCCTCCCCTAAACGAGCCACATTTCAAGCAAGCTTCAAATAATTCTTCTGACCCAACTTGCCAAGCTATCCATAAAGGCCCGCGATCCTAAAAGACCCAATAAACAAAACCTAAATGAACGACCGTGTTCTACTATGCACCGACGCGAGCGAAATGATAGAATACGAAAGGATTTCGAGTTTAAAAGGTCCGGGAAGCCAAAAGGTTAATGCGACTAAATGTACAGTACATCAGGGTGGTGTCGAACCGGCTGGTTCCCTAGAACGGTGGAGTGTGTGATAGTCTCTGTGGAGACAGAGGCTAGTGTCGACTGGATGGTCCAATCGAAAGAAAGGCTTGAGACTCTCTAATACTATATTCTCGAATGGTGATTGATGCTTATCTTTGACGGGATTACATAGGAAAAGTCAATAGCTTTGTATGGTTCAGAGACTGTTCTCCTTACCTTGATCATATTTTTTTAATCAAACTTTAGGGTAAGGATCCTAAAGAACCAAATAATTAGGTGCAACAAAGTTTGACATCTCAAAGCTTGAGCCCTCAAAATAACAATATGTCTCATATGATTGTACGTTGTGTTATATGACGTACTTGACTGTATATACACCCTAGTATTGACTTATTTCTTAAATGAGAGGACCTCATTAGCAAAATATAATAAATATGAAACTGTCTCTTTCTTAAGAAATGGCTATAATAAGTAATTGATGAGCTAAGAATGAAATAATCAATAAGAAATAAGTAGAGGCATAGTGTGACTTTGAGCAATCCTAAAGTGTAGACCACATGTGTGTACCATCAAAAATGAAAAGACTTTGCAACTCTTGTTGCACTTGTCATGCCCCCATGTGACATAATTTATCCACCACCTCCCTTATGGTGGAATTTATTAAATGCACATTATTTCCAACCCAATAGAAATATTATAACGTACAACATGGATCTCTGATGTTGAATGTTGTGAGTTGGCGATCAAGGTGCACTTACAATACTATCACTTACAACTTGTTCTCTTCCACAACAACTCAAGATTGGAAGCAGGGCTTCAAGATGATCGTCTGAAACTTGGAGGAGTACCTTCTTGCATTAAGACCAACAAGATTTGGTAGAACAGTGTTGCGACAACAACGCCATCTCATATAATTGTTTCCTCATACTTTGGGCTTGATCCCTAACACAAAGTCTTTGGGTTCAAAGAATTTATCTCGACTAGTTGGATTGCTCGATAATGTTGGCGTTCAATTCCTAGAGTACCTCCCACATCAAATAAGTTGACGTACAATAAAGATCAACAACTATTTCATTGGGCATCCAACTAATTTTCGTATTCATTGCCATAGTTGTGCATTGCGTACATACCTACAAACATCAAGCATTCGAAATTGATCACTTTTGGAATTCGGCAGGAAAGTGGTGCCACATTAATGTCACCTCATATAACTTTCTCTCATACTTTCGACTTGAACCCTAATGGAAGCTCCTTGGGTTCGATCCAAGATTTCATCTCAACCAATAGGATTGCTCATCAATAATGTGGGTATTCATTTCCGAGTGTGAATCCCACACCCAAGTTACCGTCATCATAAGTTGGTGGAGAAGATATAGATCGACAACTATTTCACTTGGCCATCCAACCAAACTTTGCAAGTAGTATTCATTGCGACCACCGTACGTTGGCCGGGTACATGTATACCCGAGAGCATCGAGCATCGAGCATCGGAAATCGGATTACCTTTTGGGGGTGGGGATACGGGGAGATCGAGTGATCTTGTTTGTTACGGACGTAAGTTGGCCTTTCCTTTCCATGTGGGTAGTGGCGGTGGTGTTTGTATTGGTAGAGGAGACGGTGGACAAGGCAATTGTGGGCATTGATGGGGCACGGCAAGTACACTTGTAGGGTGAAGGTGAGGGGGTCCTCCCCTACAAGCCTTCAATGTGGCCGGTCACTCGTCATAGCCCTCCACAAATCACCGCTCTCTACGGTTGTGGGCTTGCATGTTGGCGTGGTAGGCTCCACGAGTGAACGAGGTTGCGTCTCCGAGTCGGTCTCCCCAAGGAGTGCGGCGCTACTTCTAGACAACGACATTCAAATCAATACCGGGCGCTAAATATAAATTAGGGCGACTGCAATGTAAAGCCATTTCTCGACATAAAAACCTTCCTTATCAAATACGTTATGAATATTTCTTAAAGTCGTCTAAGTTGCCGAGGGTGCGGGCACCTCCTTGGACTCCCCGTGCAATGTTGATCGTTGGATTGTATCGAGAATTGTCTCATCCGGTCAGCAAATCACAAAGACTTGTCATTTCAAGTTTTAGGAATGGGAGTTGAGGTGCAAAATTTATCAAAGGGTCGAAGTGTAGAATTGTTGTTGTTGTTGTTGCCCCCCCCCCCCCCCCCCTTTTCCTTTCATGTTGTGGTAGGTCTCATGAGTGTGTGAAGGTGCATCTCAATGATCTCGCTAAGATGTGTGGCCCTATTGTGGGCACCTTAAACTCCACATGTAATTTAAGTCTTAGATTGTGAAAGAAATCATCTCATTAAGTTAGCGGTTGTGAGTCACAAAGACTTGTCATTTCAAATTTTTATGAACAAAGTTGAGGTGCAAAAGTTAGGTGAGGTCAAAGTGAAGGATCTCTTTTTCTCATGTTGTGGTAGGCTCCACAAGTGAACCAAGTTGCGTCTCCAGGTGGTTTCACTAAGGTAGGTAGGTGGCCTTATTGTGGACAATTCCAACTTCACGTACAATTTCGACCAATGGATCATATCATAAATTGTCTTGTTTGGTTACCCTTTGAAGGATGAGCATGTAGGGGGTTCAATGTAAAAATCTCTTTCTCTCTTTCTCTCTCTCTCTCTATTTATATATATATTCAATCAATTAGTTGGGGATTTGAAACTTTATATGGTACATTATCTAATGTTAGGGATAAATAAAACATACTCATATGTGACATTGATGATCAATAAAAGAAAGTATGAGTTTCCATCTAAGAGAAGTGAGGTAGTATAACTACATCTAAATGTTCAATAACATTACGGAGGTAAACTTCAATAAAATGCATTTGAAGAATGAGTTAATTTTAGGTAGGGCCACTTTGACACAATTGACTTAAAATGAAAATACGTAGGTGACATACATGGTTTTGTGCATGGATATGCCCAATTTGGGCCTCTCATTTGCTTGAAGGTTAACAATTGTGAATCACAAGATTCACTAAATGTTTTGGAATTGAAGCTAAGGTGCAAAAGTTACAATCACATGTTAAGGTGAAGATTCTCTTTATTTTCAAGTGATCATTGGGGCCCTACTGGTGCCACATCTATATAATATGGATTTCCAATGAGGTTCACCACAAATGTCCAACCATTTATGGAAAACCCCACAAACTATGGACGCACAAATCACACAACTCCTTAAGTTCTGATTCGTCCAATACATGGGCAATCACCAAAAAAAAATATACATTTTGGCCACACATGCACACCAACGCCATCTGCACACTATGCTAAATGAACGACAAAGATACTTGGCTACACCTACTCTCTCTATGCAACAATAAATTTCTTAAAGGCTTAAGAATCGCAAGACACAATGCCCCTGCCCACCAACTCACCAACCTACTAAAATCAAATGTATACACTAGACGCCTCACACACATTAATGCGGATAACCAACATGGCAACCACCAGGACAACACCATCCCGCCATGGATACTAAGCTACAAATCGATGGAGCACTACACGATGTGAATGCCTTGCAAAACTAAGACCATATATCGTTTACATACAAGGCGTTGTATATGAGCAAAATGGTCCACTAATGCATACACCTGACCTAACCATCTAAATCATTGAATTCACCTTTACGCATGATAGATTCCTTGACAAAGCCATACAAACAAAAGAAGACAAGTACAACCCGTTAGTAGACGCAATAAGATCACAAGGCTGGAATATTAGACCCCTCATAGTTATCACTCCAGGAGTAAGGGGAGCCATTCACACAAGAAGCATAGAAATCCTTGAGAACCTACATATCCCCACATCACTAATTAAAAAAACAATGAAAGCCATCCACCAAATAGCCATCGAATATCTCACATACCTAGTACGTAATAAGAGAATACTCAACAATAAACAAGAACCAATACTCCCCTCCCCCACATAGTAAATGGATACCAAAATAATGTATTTTATTTCATCATATAATATTACAAACAAGAGCCCACCCACTGCAAGGTAGGCAGTAAACCCCACCATGCACCAAGGAAATTCTTGAGCAGGGTAGGGCCAACTGGCTCAAATTCACATCGGATGCCTGCCGTTGGTAATTCTTTTCTTTTCTTGCCACTATGTTAAGTATGGAATTCAAAATGATGTCTATATTTTGAGCTTAAAGTCCTATCTCATGGTAACATAAGTCATTTTGGTGTGTGTCCTTAACTACAAAACATGTGACATATCTTTAATATAGGTGTATAACAAAGAGGAGTGACGAAGAGGGGGACCAAGACCAAATATTTTAGGAAACAATCAAGGTAATGTAGCCGTGCCAAAAAAATAACACCGACCTTTTGGTGACCTCGGGGGGGGGGGGGGGCAGTGTGTTAAAAAATTAAGGATATAGGTGCGAACAACCACTATTTTATAGGGGGGTATTACTTTCAATTCTCTTCTTTTTTTCACATGCTATCATTATGTAAATTTCTACTTTGGGTTAATAGAAAAATGGCTTGCATTACTTATGATTCCAAATTACCTATTATTCCATACCCTATAGTACTTTAAAGATGTCCAGTGCCATTTTTGATACCCTATATTACTCTTAAGCCCAATTATAATTTTTTGCTCCCATGTTTTTAAAATACCCTATCATTTGTTCGCACGTGTATTGCTACTCCAACCAATGACTACCCCCCCCGAGTTGGTGACATTTATTTTTCATTTTGTAAACCATCAACAAGCATGGGGGTGGACTCTTTATACCCCATATGAACTAGTATGAGTCTAAGAAGGGTATAAGTCAAGGCATTAGTGTACATAGTATACATAAAGGAGAGATACCATTTTTCTATGTTGTGCACACTTAAAAAGGCTACTAAGAACTTTGAAGTAAAGTTAGATGTACAAAAAGGGTCCCTAAGGTGTGAATAATTATTTGACAATAGATGTGTTGGTTTCATTCAACTTGTTTTCATCTATTGTTGTCATATGGTAATAGCCCTCAATGACAATCTATTCATTTTTGTTAGGGTTTGCATTTTGCGTCCTAGGTTTTACAAAATGAAGGCTATTGGAGCATTCATGGGCTCCCTTGAGTTTTGCTCTCTAGATTGTGGTTGAGTTATCATGGTCATGTCTTTGTTTTTTTTGATACGATCATTGAGTTACATGCTATGGATGAGAAAATCATTCAATGACTTCCTCATTTAAAAGTGAAAGTGGATTTTATATGTAATAAATGGCAAGCATGCTTATTCTCTTTCTAATTTGGAGACTACCCACATGTGATGAAGTCATGGCTGCAATAGTTGACATTAGTCTTTGTCTTACGGAGGCTACCGCACTCCACCACTCTAGGGGATTAGCCGGTTTGAACCATCCTGATGTACTTTCAGTCTCATTAGCCTTTTGACTTCCCAGACTCTAAAATTAATTTCATTTCATTACAGTTGTTGCAATTAATGTTATGATATGAATTGAAGGAACTCAAAATTTCCATATCTAATCACAACCCCCCCCCCCCACATGCATTCTCATTTTTAACATGATAGTGTTTGGATTCGTGAATATTCTTGTAATATTTCCTATGGTTCTTGTAAAGCAAATGGCATGAGTCTCACATAACATTATTCAAAGTGTTTTGTGGGATTGATAATATTCCATGGAATATTACATCTATTCCTATAGTTGAACGAAATGGGGGAATATCATGAAATATTCTATAGAATATTCCATGTCAATTCCACAAAACAATATTATGGATCTAAATAATGTTATGCAAGAACCATGTCACAACTTACCATCTTAAATTTTGTTTATGTCCAGTGTGGTCTTTACAACACTCATAACATACTCACTTAGCTATGCCTATTCTCTTTTTAAGTCGGAGACTACCCACTTGTGATGATGTCATGGCTATTACAGTTGTCATGATTAAATATCATAAGTAAAGAAGAAGTGTGATGTGCCATATCTAATAACCCAACCCCCCCCCCCCTCCATGCTTTCAACTTTAGCATTTTAAAATAATCTACAAACATTTCTTGTAATTCCCTATGGCTCCCGAGCCCACAAAGCAAATGATCAATGTTGAGTTATTTCATGCAAAATACTACCTAACAATATGTCTCCTCTAACTCTTGCCATTTAGGACGGTTTGGTTTCCCAACACCTAGTGAGGGGTAACAATAAAAACATGGCCCCTATAGATAGGTTATTGATGCATTCCACTCTGAACTCATCATGCCATTTATGGTGTTTAATGTCATGTACATTATTTGCAAAGGGCCTAAACTAGATGTCTAGAGGTCTCAAAGTGTGACGTCTGCTAATACCCAATATGATGTTATTTGTCAAAGTAAATAACTCACTGAAGTGAGAAAATATTTACGTTATGACATTTAGAGTAGGGCATTGAGATACTTGAGATGATAGTTTTGCTTTTCAATATCCAAGGGGTAGACATTATTGAGCATACTAATGGCAAGTGTAATGCCTTACACTTTAGTATGCAAGAGAAGGTATTCTTGAGCATGCTAATGCAAAGTGCCATTTGTGTACATTTTAGTCAACTTGCAGACCATTGTGTAACGGAGGCATACACTTCATGACACTTTTGAACATACTCATGCCAAAGAATAAGTAAGCACAGTTGAATGCCAAATGTTATAAGGTGGCACTAATGATGAAGTTATAGATCATTTGAGTAACTTAGCATACACCTCAAAATAGGGTAAGTGACACTATTAAGCTTGTGACATTGAATACCATAAACATTGTAGACTAATTTGGGATATTTGACCTTATTTAAAAAAATTGTCAATCCAAATATAACATTATTGGTACTCTACAATAATGATTAGCATTTCTACCCTCCTCTTCCCCATGTACGACCTCTCCCTCCATAGGTAGTGTGAATATTTAGAAGTGTCATTTGAAACCCCTTTTTCCTTGTAATGCTAGGCTTGTTTTGGGGTGATTGTACACAACAACCACCTAGAGGGAGGACAAACCAGGGGAAGGACAGAGGGTGAAATCGTTTATCATTATTTTAGACCTAGAGGGTTTTATTTTTAGCTAACCAAACTCTTAAATCATGGTCAAAGACCCCAATTTAATCTAGTGGTGAATTCAAATTGGGATGAACACGCAACCAACCTATAGAGAGCCGGTTTTTGCTATTACCCCCTCGGTAGGTGAAATCTCTTTTCCTGGTAGTGCTAGGCTCGTTTGGGGTGATTGTACACAACAACCACCTAGAGGGAGGGTAAACCAGGAGAAGGAGGGAGGGCGCAATCATTTATCATTATTGTAGACCCATAGGTTTTTATTTTTAGCTAACTAAACTCTTAAACTAGGGTCAAAGACCCCGATTTAATCTAGTGGTGAATTCAAATTGGGATGAACAAATAACCAACCTATAGAGAGCCAATTTTTACTATTGCCCCCTCTGTAGGTGAAACCCCTTTCCCTTGTAGTGCTAGGCTCGTTTGGGGTGATTGTACACAACAACCACCTAGACTCCTAGAGGGAGGGCAAACCGGGGGAGGGAGGGTGAAACCGTTATTCATTATTGTAGACCTAGAGGTTTTTATTTTAAACTAACTAACTAACTATTTTAAACTCGTAAATCAGGGTCAAAGACCCTGATTTAATCTAGTGGTGAATTTATATTGGGATGACCAAGCAACCAACCTATAAAGAGCCAATTTTCACTATTACCCCCTCGGTAGGTGATAGGAAACCAAACTACACTAAATATGATATTTAGTGTGACTTACTATTTGGAATTACGCAATGCTATATCTATTTACTATACATCTCATATTTTACCAACAAATGTTAAATTGGTAGTTTGGACATTATAGAACTTCGACAACTTTACTTGGTAAAAAATGTATTTCAATAGTAAAATGATATAGCACCGTGTAAATCAAAATATTAAGTCACACTAAGTATCATGTTTGGTGTAGCTCGTTGTAGAGAGCCAATTTTCACTATCACCCCCTCGGTAGGTGATAGGAAACCAAACCAACTCATTCTAGAGAGCGGGGTTTCATTATCACCCCCTCGGTAGGTGATAGGAAACCAAACCAGCTCATTTTAGAGAGCCGGGTTTCATTATTACCCCCTCGGTAGGTGATAGGAAACCAAACTAGCTCGTTTCAGGGAACCAATTCTCATTATTACCCCCTCGATAGGTGATAGGAAATCAAACCAGCTCGTTTTAGAGAGCCAATTTTCATTACTACCCCCTCAGTAGGTAATAAAGAACCAAACCAACTCATTTTAGAGAGCCAATTTGTTTTACTATTACCCCCTCGGTAGGTGATAGGAAACCAAACCAACTCATTTTAGAGAGCCGGGTTTCATTATTACCCCCTCGGTAGGTGATAGGAAACCAAACCAACTCATTTTAGAGAGCCGGGTTTCATTATTACCCCCTCGGTAGGTGATAAGAAACCAAACTAGCTCATTTCAAGGAACCAATTCTCATTATTACCCCCTCGATAGGTGATAGGAAATCAAACCAGCTCGTATTAGAGAGCCGATTTTCATTACTACCCTCTCAGTAGGTAATAAAGAACCAAACCATGTCGTTTTAGAGAGCCAATTTGTTTTACTATTACCCCCTCGGTAGGTGATAGGAAACCAAACTAGCTCATTTTAGAGAGCCGGGTTTCATTATTACCCCCTCGGTAGGTGATAAGAAACCAAACTAGCTCGTTTCAAGGAACCAGTTGTCATTATTACCCCCTCGATAGGTGATAGGAAATCAAACCAACTCGTATTAGAGAGCCGATTTTCATTACTACCCCCTCAGTAGATAATAGAGAACCAAACCAACTCGTTTTAGAGAACCAATTTTTTTTACTATTACCCTCTCGGTAGCTAATAGGAAACCAAACCGGCCCGTGTGCTTGCATGAACAACCGGGTTGCGTGAATCTCAAGGCCTCACTCCTTCGGTAAATAATACTCATTGTTTAGAAACAAGAACGAGCATTGAGCCGCCATTATTGTTGGTAGTCTTTCTAGGCTTGCGTCCCTGTGTGCGGCCATATTCTTGCGAAATGTCTCAGTTGTCGGAGGCTCATACAGACAACAAGGAGATGACTTGAGCAATTTCAGGAATGCTTTGTACTCCTCCTGTGCATGTGTGAATATTCAATATTCAATCTCACACTCCTTCTCACTTCCCATCACCACCATACTTATGAGTTTCCATGCGACATGGCATGTGTTGTGAACCTGTTTACAAATCTACTGTATTGTAGATCGATTCGCATTTCTTTTCCATTGCATAAAAACATGTGGCAGGTCGGGACTCATGTGGTAGTAAAAATGTGGCTGTGTTGGATCATCAACCTGACGAAGAATGGCGGAGTAAAATTGTGGCGTGGGTTTGTGTGCTCTTGGGATCTCCGATTGAAGAGTATATGTGTCATTCTAAGTGTATGGTGAACATCGTGAAACATGTATTTGTGTGTCTATTTAAATGTGTCTAAACAATTTGTGGAGGAATAGTTTGTCACATTGACACAATCATATTGCATGTTTGAAACTTTGCATGTGAGGGATTTCTTTACAAAATGTTTTGAAGATGTTAGAGAATGATGGCATGGGTGGTGATGCCGTTGCCGTTCCAAATGGTCGGCCGTCCACGACGACATGTTGAGTTTTTGGGACATTAATTCAAGTGCACGGGTGCGATGGGCCCATACTAGTGGAATACATGGAAGTGGCCCCAAAGTTGTTATGTGATGAGACTCCTTTCCTTCTTTGATTGGAAGTGCTCTCAAAGTAGTTTCTTCTTGAAAAGTAATCTTAAAATAACATGATCACATTAGTGTGACATTCACATGATCAAAATTTGACCAATTCATCGATTTGCTAAAATTCCAAATTAAACCCTAAAGTAGCTAGCCACATAAGACAATCGACCACATAAGGTGCACACATACACCATAGTGCCTCCAATAATCACTTACTAGCCTATGGAGTAGGCACTAAAATTCCACGTGGTTTTTTTGACTTGTTCCTATCAAGTAGATGGTTATTATTTGACTATATGAATATATGTTTCAAATATACTGAATTCATAAGTAGATGGTGCTTGAAGTAACATCCCACCCAAAACCAAACAACCTAAAATATTGCACAATAAAAACGATATGAATATGAGATGGTCCATCACCTTAACATCAAGCCCATGTGTTGGTTTTGGGCCATCTACGAATGAAGGTTTGAACTCTTGTAACCCTTGCACACGAAACTCAAATAAAACACATTTTGTTGCATTGGAATCCCATGTCAATTGCTGACAAGAATCACATGAAATGCGGTCCAATCTTATAACAACATCTTTGCTCAATACTTAAAACGACGGTTTTTGCACCCTCTACCTTAGATCATATATTTATTTAATGGTCAGAAACCAGTAGTAAGGTAAATAACCCTTATCCGGTTACTCTTCTTGCTTGGACATCCATATTTTAGTGGTACGTGGTTCAACATGGCTCCAAGAACAAAAACCACAAAGACATACAGTCAAAAGAGACCATACTACATGCTCAGACTACAATAACCACTCTAGACTCAACAGTAAACATAATTAAAATGAGACCTATATGACCATTCAATAAACACAAAAAGTCTTTGGTAATGACCAAGACACTCATACGAGCTCCGAAACGTACGATGGAAGTGACCACGGACGGCTTGGATTTGGATTTGGATTTGTTGACCATCATCTCCTCATACTAACCGTGTGTTTCATATCCTAGCCGAAAAAGTAACCATTTAAGACCCACCCACCCACCTTAGTAAAACCACCCAATCCAACCGTTGAGGAATTCAACACTTTTACAGTTCCTCCGCCAACACCACTGATTGCGTTCTCATGATTTTCACCCATCAATTTTCCCGATTTGTGTGACCCTCTGCATGCAACCACAAACACCACCACCACTACACGGAAAGTCAACCTTCAAGTTAGTACTCTCCAAAATTATCCGACCGACACAATCACACTCTCTCTCTTGATGACGCAAAAACACACACACCTATATAACCTATCTACGCATGCTGTAACTTATAACACCACCGCGCCCTTTTTATTTACTCCCCTCCTTAAAATCTGACCCTATGTGCGAGCCCGATGCAGAGCTATTATGTGAGCGTCCAAGTGTAGTAAGTTAAACACATAAAGGCAGAGGTCGTAAGAGCTCATAAGAACATGACATCGGGCAGGCACCACCACTCCACCTTCACCACGGCCATGATCGATAGAGACCACAATAATTGCCGTGCAAATCTCTAACACACTGATACACTTCAACAACAGAGACTCGTGAGGCCTTCAATTTGTCTGTCTACGGTCTTCAAATCACAATCATTGGCGCCTCTGCTCATCAGCAAGGTGGGATGTGTCTCTCTCTCTCTATGTCCGGGATGAACCGGCGTTATCTGTGTTAGTTACAGATAATATAACTGGTTGAGTTTGAGAAATGACCGGTTGAAGCTGGAGACTTCAGGAGAATTACCCATTGTCTTAGAGGAATCTATAAGAGAATATACCTCACATGAATTCTAAAGCAATCAGTGCTCGTGGAGAACCGGCGGTTAGTTACAGATGATATAACCGGTTGAGTTTGAGAAATGACCGGTTGAAGTTGGAGACTTCAGGAGAATTACGCATCGTTTTAGAGGAATCTATAGGAGAATATACCTCACATGAATACTAAAGCAATCAGTGCTTGTGGAGAACCGGCGGTTAGTTACAGATGAACCGGTTGAGTTTGAGAAATGACCGGTTGAAGCTGGAGACTTCAGGAGAATTACGCATCGTTTTAGAGGAATCTATAGGAGAATATACCTCACATGAATACTAAAGCAATCAGTGCTCGTGGAGAACCGGCGGTCGTTACAGATGATATAACCGGTTGAGTTTGAGAAATGACCGGTTGAAGCTGGAGACTTCAGGAGAATTACGCATCGTTTTAGAGGAATCTATAGAAGAATATACCTCACATGAATCAAGCAAAAACCGGAAGATGTCAACATGTAACCGGCTGGATTTAGAATCACTGGGATCTTGACCGACTATATATGCCCAAAAACAAACTTCCCGGGCACTGGTCTCTCTCTTTCTCTCTCTCTCTTTCCCTCAGAAACCAGGGAGTTGAATATTATATATATATATATATATATCATCATCGAAATAATGGGAAGATTGATTGTTTGAGGGTAACAGTGACAATGAGGATTTCAGCTGCTGTTGGATACAAGAGGATAGCTCTAGACCGGTGGAGCAGGACATGTGTACCACCACACGCACGCGGGCCGGCTGTCTCATGCAGAAAAATTAAAGTCTGTTGATGCTGCTGGTACTGATTTGAGTTGCGAGACTTTACATTGGAGGCGTTCACCAACAAAAAAGTTCGAGAGGTGAAACAAAGAAGTATCGTCACCTAGGTGACTTGATCTTTTATGTGTATATTCTTCCAATTCACGAAGAATGGGTTGGATGGTTTCTGATCTGTAAGGTCAACACAATCGAAACCAACAGACTTTATAGGGCCACTTCACGCACGAGCCAAGAGCCGTGACCATGAAATGGTGAGAGCCCAAAAGAAAGTGTCCAAAGGCCATCCCAAGGCACCTCCAACATCATGTAGTGTGGTCACGGATCCTCGAGTGTTGTGTGAAGTCATATGTGACCGGGCCCTCAACCAAATGCTATTTCAATGCATTTCTATTCATACGGGTCTTCACGCATGATAAAATAGAGTAAATCAGTGGTTGTGAGCGTTCGGAGTGCCATGGTCTCCAGGTTTTGTGTTAGTCCTACCTCCAAGAGGTTGTTTTTGAATATAGATAAAGTGACCATGGAAATATGATCCATTCGATGCCGTGTAGGACTCCATGTAGACTTTACATCCATCTTGCATTTACATAGTACTCCGTTGGTCCCTCAAGCGTAGTGTGAAGCGAACTTGGACCGGCTCCGTCCTTTCCACCAACGAGAGTGCTTGAATTGTAATGGTCACGGGGGCTCAGTCTCGTGTCTGAAGTGGCCCTTAGTAAGCCTTGAGAATAGTTCCTCTTTTTGTGATAGTTGAAACCGTATTTTTTTTCTTGTGTGCAAGATCAAGGGGATTCCAACGCACTAGAAACTTCAAAACAAGTCATTTGATATTGTACGCAAAAGTTATAAGGGTTTAAAGTTGCAATAATAGGGCGACCTAAATCCAACACCTAGACATCGGATGTAACTAGAATTGAAGTGAATATGGACAAAAGACTTGTCCACAAATAATAATGTGTTTGAGGTTGTTTCTTTTTGTTTCTTTTGCTTTTTCCACCATCAGAATGTGTACGTTGCAAAAAAAAACCTTGTTTGGGGAAAAGGACCCATAGAATATGACAAAGAACCCTATTCATACATACTTTGAGAGGCAATGTGTTCATATAATCACTCTAGATGTGTATTTTCCACATGCAACTAGAATGTGTTCCGAGAAGAGATGCAATCTACATCTAAGACCAAAATTTATCATTATTATCATAGAGTCCGCCGATAGACATGCATGTATCCATTTTTATCATGTCTAAAATTCATGCATAAGTCTAGATTACTTGGAGCCTAGTTATGTTCGAAGGGTGTGCATCCTCAAAAGGGATATGCACCTATTGTGCAAAGATTTATGGGTGTTGCTTTTAGGATAGGTGTCGGTTTGGGTAGAGAGAGAGACCACGCCAAACCTCTGGTGTTTGCATGAATGAGGGACGCTTCACCTTGATCATAGCTGCAAGCTCGTATGTGAACTCGAAACGGGTTTATTGAGCATGGCTATGAGATAAGTGCTACTGCCTCCAGTCGGAGGTGAACCCTATTGGTAACCAATGATAGGGGACAATATAGGCACATTTTGGGGGAACCAAGTTTTTGTTCATCAATGTTTTGTATCTTAATTAAGGGTGGGTGTTATGAGGGCATGGTGTTTCACTTGTTTCAACTTGTGTTTCGGTGATTTTCAATTTTCATTTGTCGAGCATGAGTGAGGTGAGTATTTGATGGCTATCAAGTGGATTTGTTGCATGCACACATAAATGGGCATAAAGAGAATATAACATTTTTTTAAATATTTTAGTAATGTTGTCCATATGGATGCCACCTCCGATGCCTATTGTGAGGATGGTGAATGTGACATACAATCTACCTCTTCTAGAGTGTATACAAGTTTTTGATTTTTGAGTTGTTGCCGTTGAGTTGCGGTCATGGAATTGCACTCTTGGTAGAAAGTGCTTCTAATGAATTATAGGTTGGAGTCTCGAGGTTTATAGTTGGTAGTTCTCTATAAGAGGTGGTGGTGATGTTTAGGATGTTGGGTTTGAGTCGGGCAAGGCATTGGCATGTACCCAAGGTGCAAATGCAAGGGTATAAACATGTCGGGGTTATGTTGTCTGGTGGGGCCCCAATGTGTGTGCCGGGTGGGGCACCAGGTGGAGGATGTGTTGTTATATGATGGCTAGATTTTTTTGCATATAATGTGAAGTTGGTTTGGGGATAAGATGGGTTGAAGTGGTAGCTATACTTGTCTCTTTCAAGCCAACAGAGGAGTGGTTCCAAAAAAATTAAGAAGAGCGAGGCGCTTAGGGTATCACCTTGGATGGCTCCTCTTGATATGGGTATGGGTTGCGTATGTATGGGTGTTGGAGGCCTTGTTATAGATGTTTCCCAATAAGCCTAACAACGTCAGAAGGGTACCATGGATTCTTCAAATGGAGTCGGTCTATGAAGTTGATGGTGTTTTTGAAATCGAAGTATAGGGTGTTTATATCATGTTAGATGGATGTGGTATGTTCTAAGGCTGTTAATATCATTTGGATTTGGCAAGTGGTATTCCTAGGGTGTGAACTCTTCATACCACTTACACACAAATGTGAGTGTAAGAAGGGGTACTATTTGAGGCATTGATATACATAGTTTACAGAAGGGGGTGGTATTATTTTTTCTAGTGTATACATTTTAAAAGGCTATGAAGACTTTTGAAGTAATGGTAAATGTTCGAAAAGGAGGGGGGAGGGGGGCTAAGGTCTTATAAAATAAAATGGCAATGGATGTGTTAGTCTCATCTAATTCATGTTTACATCCATTATTATCATATGGTAATGATTCTCAACGACTACCCTGTCCCATCCAATACTTCACGGCTCTTATCTTTAATTTTAACACTTTACAACTTAGAAAGCAAAAAAATTAAAATCAATATCATGTGATATTGAGTCTTAAGCCATTTATGATATGTGGCATTCTCGATGTGGCTTTGTAATATGGAGTAAATTACAAAAATGAAGGCCTACCTTTCATAAAGTATGCTCCATATGAGAAATTGCTCAAGAGAGGTATAAATGTCTAAAGAGGCCCTACAAGTCAACTCTTTCATAATTATAGTATTTCCCACATGTATCATGGTTTATTTATCGGAAGAAGAGATTCGATAATGTTGTAGAATTGTTTTTACCGGAACACCTAAACCTTCTTTGAAACAACCACTCATAAGGAAACAAGTTTAGCATTGAACTACCAAATACCGTGGATTCTTTTTCTTATTAAATAACAAAAAAAAAATTTAATGAAAGAAGCCATCCACGAGAAATTGTGGTTGTGTTAGAATAGACAAAAATCGCACTAGGAGATAAATTGTCCTAAAGATGAAATACCTTGTCAATGTACTTATAAGATTTGGTCTAGTTTCATCAAGTTGCAACTAGCCCACGTAGAGGAAGATGGACTAGAATTACTTAGAGATATCTGACCCTTTCTTTTAGACTTAGATGATGATCTATCATTCCCTAGTTAAATAATTCAAAAAATGTGAGGTAAAGTTACCACCTCTTGTTTTTCTAAGTCAAATGTCGATTCATACTTACTTGTAGATTACAAACATATTAGATTTTAAGTTCGAAAGTCTTTTTTGAATGAACGAATCTAGTTAATATTTGTAAACGTATACATTGTCAACTCAAGCTTAGTTGCCGTGGATTAAGCAACTTAGACCTATATTATATCTCATGGTCATCACAAGTTATCTTAAGGTGGTCTAAAATCACCTTGATTATACATGAGTAATTATAAAAGTTCCTACATAAATGTAAGAAATAACGTTTTGGAGTTGTCCTTATCAATCCTTTGGAATGCTATAACATCACTTGGATTTTGAATTTTAAATTTAGTCATAATGTAATTTTCGTAGATTTTTTTTTGACAAACTGTAGTGAGCTTGTAAAGCATGTTATTC
Organism: Polytrichum commune; assembly: GCA_950295325.1. Taxonomy (NCBI): domain Eukaryota; kingdom Viridiplantae; phylum Streptophyta; class Polytrichopsida; order Polytrichales; family Polytrichaceae; genus Polytrichum; species Polytrichum commune. Next base: position 7,881,449 of record OX485806.1, on the reverse strand, counting down.
TCAATGAAATAATTAGCCTAAGTTGTCTCACGGAAACACTTCTAGGTTTTGGTTATGAATTCAGCTTGCAATGAGATTGTTTGGATTTATGAAAGATTTTAAGATCTGTTTTGATATAATATTTATATTAAATAAAAAATTAATATACCATAATGAGCATATGAAATCATTTATTCTTATTGCTTCAAGGCCACAAAAGAACTCAATACTAACTCAAAATTATCTATCAATTAAATACTTTATACCACTGCAAGATCCTATGCTAATCAAACGTATTTCATCAACAAAATATTACAACATTTTTCTCAACCTAGACTTTGCCAACTTTTGGTCGACTCAATGTAGCCTCATCATCGTATATTTGCAAAAAAATTCTCAAAGCCTTTCATCCGTTGATAATTCATCCATAATTGACTTTGTAGTGTCTACACGTACTTATCTAGTAGAGTCTTGCATTTTCAAGTGAAATCCTATTAAGTCAAAAGATAGTTTCAATAATGCATAGTCAATTCAATTTGCAGCCTTCCCCACTAGTACGGGTCTTGACACCCTACTCCGGAAGAAACAAATAATCAAGGGCTTGTACAACCTAATATGATGGGCTTCTTCATATTCTTATCCTACCTCCACATCAAATAGTTGATCTCATCACCAAAAAAATCCATATTCGTTATGTGAATGAACTTCATGTTATACAACATATTTTGTAACACCAATCATTGACTTCTATAATGCCCTATCATCCTAAAATTAGTTCCCAATAAAGTTTCTAAGTCTTCCGACAAATAAATAAAATGTTTATTCGGAGGCATCGACAATGTTGTCACTATATTTGAAAAACGCCACCTCTTCAAGCCACGGGCTCGATCACATCTTCATTTGGTTGGGTCCCGCCTTTCCCACATTTCCTTCACTGCCTGGTCTCCTGCCGCACCTGTGTGGGAACTCTTCCTCACTGGAAACCAATGTGACAATACCCGGTCAAAATTACAAATATTCAAGTTGACATCACTTTCATTATTCGCAAGTTGATTGATGGAGTTCCTTCACATGTCAAAGGAGTTTGATGGCTTTAGTGACCGAGTATTGTCACATTGGTTCCCAACAGGGAAGTGTTTCCACACAGGTGCGGGTAGAAAGACCAGACAGTGAACGAAGCGTGAGAATGGCAAGACCCAACTGAATGAAGATGTGATCAAGCCCATGGCTCTCTTCAAATGCCATCACCAAAACAATTCTTGAGCAATCCAACCAAGGGATGAAGGCCTACATCCTCTACGTCAAGAATGAAACCATCGCCAAATGCCAACAATATACTAACAAGAATCTTAAGAGCCTTGAATACTCTTTTGAATAATATTTTAAGTAGTTTGCCTTCAAAGTTCTCTATATACTCCATGCTAACATACATCAAAGAACATCTAAGGCAAATAAAGAAATAAAAAATAGAAGACAACTAGGATCTACCTCTTATCTATGCACCTCAAACACGTGGTTAGTAAATTCTAACTTTACAATAAAATACACACATTCCATGAGTTTGTAAAGACTACAATTATGTCTCTATAGAAAAGAAAAGAAAAAACCACCTCCACATCACACTCTTGTTATCAATACATCACATCATTACAACTAATTATCATTGTTATCTTTTACATTTTAACACCATCCCCACACATGTAAGTGTGCTAGTGATTGACCCCCTTCAACATGGCTACTTTATTGTCATTTTATTGAAGTGCCAATGACTAGATGTAACAAACATGATTTATAATCGTTTTCTCGACTCGACTAAGTGGACAAGAATAATGAGAGTGTAATCCCCAATGTGTTAATTTTATTAACAATACGCGATTTTTCAAAATTACACAATATATTGTACTTAGTGTCATTGATTCTAATTATTTTATTCAAATATTAATTATAAATAGCATGTGAAGTGTCACCAACACTAAATGTAGATCTTACATTATTTGTCATTCTTTGAAAAAGAAATTGTTGTGGATTTTTAATGTTGCAATTGTTGTCACTTCAAGAGATGTATGTCTCCCCATTGAATAATCTGATATTGATGTTTTCTCCATTCCACAAAGAGTGATTAGAGAATCCCCTATAAACATGTAGGCAGTATGAACTTCATGACAAAACCCATTTGACTAGTTATAGAGTGAACGGGACCTTGTTTGATGTTGTACAAATTTACGTTGCTTTTATATTGAAAGTGTTATTCACCAATGAAGTTCAAAGACGTGTAACAAAGATATCTTCCCATTGAAGCATTTGAACTTCATTTTTGGGCTTTTCACACAGGGTGATTGGAGAACCCCCTATAGACATGTAGGCAATATGACCTTCATGACAAAACCTATTTGACAAGTTACAATGTGAATGGGAATTTGGATGATGTTGTGTTGATTTGAGTGCTAAGAAGACCTTATTTTTTTTCAACCCAAAGCTATGTTCTCTTGATTAGAGGTTTGTATTTAATTTTAGAGCCGAAAAATTGCTTACATGGAGTTGACCAAGTTCTTTGAGCACACCAACTGTATTGATGTGATCCTTGGATCGATCCCAATCAACAACACAAGTTAGTTGTTGCATTTTACTTTCTAACCTTGCAGCCTCCCTTTAGATAGCAATTGAACAATGTCTGTTACGATGTGAAAAAAGCTTGAGCATTTAGGGGTTAAGGGTTGATGTTTTGAGCTTAATGGGGCCCAATCATTATGAGGGGGTTCAATTGGTTTCAATAAGTTGACATGCTTTTGTTGTTTGAGACTTGAATCCTTAAGAGGGTTGCCAAGTCCATGACCAATACAAATGTTGAGGAATCGACTAACGTAAAGTATGCATATTGAAACCAAACATGAAACTAAAACCAACATGGCTTCAAATGTATGATAGTGGTACACAGTGATGGTTTTAGGATTTGATTTAGTTGTGGGTTAGGTAAATGAGGCTAATTCGGTTGGCTTCCTTAATCGGACACCTATTTTTGTCTCCTAATTGGTGGTACAGTCGCTTTAATTTGGTGGGTGAGCAATACATGGTAATTTAGGCGCCGCATTGATGATATTTGGGTTAGTCACCTTTGCAAAAGTCAAACTACACCCACCATCCTCCATTATGAGGAGTGCTATCCATTGAGCTATGACACACTTGATTTTTGTGCCCGAGGTGGACAAATTAGGAGGCGGCAACTTGGGCAAATTAGGAGGCGACATGTGGATGTGAGGTGCCGACCAAAATGTATTGTGGGTATTCTACAGTGAAAAACCAATTTGACAACATTTATCTTACATGTGACCACTTTAGAGACATGACACAACCAATATTGGCATTAAACGTGGTTTTCCTTCTAATGATGTTGTCCACTTACACAACATTGAACGATAAAGTAGTTCCCCTCTATAACACCACATTGGGAAGTAGAGAATCTTTGATTCCAAAACCTAGATCAACACCTTCCTCAACTCCGGTTTCATCGATTTCAAATTCTTTGGTCCCGATTCACAATTGCTGACCTGCTCAAACTTCTAATGCTCAAATTCAACGGCTGGATGATTCCACAGAGCTGGAGGTGTCCACATTAGCCTCATCTAACTTACTTTACATAACCAACTGAAGCCCACTGCAAATGACAACAGATTCTGCAAAGGCTGCCTGACAAAACCGGACATCTAAACTCTTATGTAGCACTGTGCTCATTTATTGGACCGGATCGTAGATTTAGAGCAATCTTAAACACCGCTTTTCAAGCTCTTCATTGCACAAATATTGAGGAGGAACCCATTTTTATACTATAATTTATGGGGGAAAACGGTTGAGTCGTGGACTGGGAACCTGCAAGATAAGTACACTGATTATCCCATTTAGCGTGTGTTACTATGCGAGGTTACACACCTTTTAATGAGAATGTCATAGTGTACCAAGTAAAGTCCTTTATGCCAGTGGGTAATTTTGACAATTTTTTTTGGCAAGTTTTTGGCATTTGACACGTAAAAATTAGCACGAAAATAATGCACGTCAATTGACATGCATGTTTTAAGAATTGACATGTAGTGTGGCATGTGAAGAAAAAAAAAATCACACATCAATTAACATTTTAGAAACTGAAGTGACTCGTACTAGTAAGTGGTTCAAATGAACCCCATACTAGTTGGAGAACTCTGCATTGGATTACATACTTCTCTAAGTCATGTAATAGTTGCACATGCAAGCTCTTAATTGTAGCTTATGTGCAAAATGTTGTTCATGCTTTGAGTGATCGTTGCCTGGACCTTCTAGTTTTCAATGCAACTGAGCTTTTCAACCCTCATCATTATCCAAGTAAAGAGAGTGATCGAATCACAAATATTGACTATGGCTCGAAAGGAGACTGTTGAAGTTTCAATATACTGCAAAAGAAAGTGACATGTGTAGGGGAGAACATTTGGAATTTATGGAAACACTTCAACATGAGTGTGAGAACAAGACAATATTTTGAGGCTTGGCATGTATGTCACTAAATGAGCAATTTGGTCCAATAAATGAGCTCATTTATTGGTAGAAATTTGGAGTGGCATACAAAATTGGCCAAAACTTATGCAACTTTGGCAAAAGGTTATACTCATTCCATCAAGTATAGCTATTTGTGAGCAAGGATTCTCAAAGAAAAATGCAATCAACGCCACTTGAGCGATAGGTTGAACTTGAAGACCCTTGAAGCTCCTATGCGGGTCTGTCTTTATGGGTTTGAAGTCGATGCAACGGATCAGCCTAATATCTTCAATATTTGGAGAAATATGCAAGATTGAAGGATACTTACGCTTGATTGATAGCTTTTTTGTTTACAAATCAAGCATATCTTTCTATTAGTTATATTATTAGTTTGTTGAAATATTGTGTAATCCAAAGTGGAGGTGACATTTTAGAATCAAATTTACAAGTCAAGTGACATTTTGTTTTGATTTTGAAAACATCATGTGACACTTTGGATTTGAAGTTGAAAGTAAAACGAAATTTGTCAAACATACAAACCACTTAATGTTCCATAATATCCAAACAACCTATTGAACTTTCATAAATCAAAATTGAACTCCTAAGCAAGTCATTATTCCATTGCGTAATTCCAAATAGTAACACGCACTACATGGGATAATCGATGTACTCTCAAACCTCCATCGATAAGAAACATGCTTGACTCTCAAAGCTCTCTTAGTGAGCATGATGAAGGGCGGATATGTACATGATTATGAAATGAATGTCCTTCATTAATGGGGCCAAGGAATTGTGGCAGCCATATAATTCGGAGGTGTGAATGTTGGAATTTGTTTTGTAAGCAATTTTGACATCGGGATCAATATCAAGGACCTCGAGTTACTCTAGTGAGATTTAATTGGGATGAATCAATTATCCACTTGGGTTTTTTTATCATACTCTTAACATGGTTGCAACAAATTCCAAACCCATTAAGTGGTGTTGGAGATGTGTATTTAGGTATGTGAGAGCAATTCATACATGAATATTGATTACGTATTGTGTTCATAAATCCCAAGATTATGAAATGCAAAGTTACACTGTGAATGATAATCTATACCCATTGTTACATCATATGCGGTTTTGATTTTTTTAACTTTTTTATTATCCTCCAAATGGTATTATCCACAAAAATGAAATAAAAGGTACACTATTAGAGTTACGTTTAAAAGGATGGGAGCAACCAATCCGGTGTTTGGAGGTGCATCTTGTCTTTGGTGTGCTATTCAAAAATTCTCTAGTTCCAATAGATACTCTAGATATAGACGAGCTAGGCTCACCAACCTTGCAGTTCCCTAGAAGTTTCCAAGCTCAATTTACATGTTCCTAAGAAAGATAACCATACTGGGGATTAAACTATGGTGAGACCAACAATAAGTGGAACAACACTTCGACCATGTGTTCATTTACAAGTCCTAGCAAGGTATACAAGAATGGGGTTGCCTATGAAACTCGAAATTGTTTTATTGCTTTTCACACTCTATATGACCTTTTGAAGATAACTCTAATGACCTTATCATGGGAAAGTACAATGTTTCAACCTTGGGCTTTGAAGCCTATCAAACCATGGATTGAAGCACCTTTTCCACAAATTTAGTTTGTGACATCCTTTAAAGAATATTGGTGTGCCCCTATGTAGTTGAACACATGCGACACGTTTGTCCCCTTCATGCATATATACCTCATCTCCATTCAAATTTTAGTGGTTTTATTGAAATTTTAAAGGCTCAATGTTGCCAACTTCTTGTTGATCCCCATGGATTGGAATAATGGGGGGAGAATGTTATGTAATTGTGATGCACCCATACCCATCTTCAAGGGCTCTCCAATGGCACTGAAAACAATCATGTTGGACCGGGAGTCTAGGAGAGCTCACCATGACTCACAAGCCAACATTTCATTCTTTCCTGAATGTATGGGGATATAAAGACCCATTTGTGTAGGATCATTGTTTTGAAATTGAAAAACAAGTTAAGAAATATTGGATTGTAAAACACATGTGTTTTTATATATATATAGAATGAACAAGCTTCCATTGAACTCGCATGCATAGCATTACTCAATTGCTTGGCTGCCTTTTGTGGGACAATGTATTGGGTGAGGATAAACATCTTTATTTTATTTTGGGATTTCTTGTTTATGGGGAGCACTCGGATTGTGTATTGTGGAGTTTTTGACAAGCAACTATAGACTCATAGTTTTTTAATTGCAGCCTCTTTCTTCGAAAAGAGACCAACATCTAGTTGCTTAGTAATGTTATGTGCTCCACACCTCAAATCACATTCGGACTAGTCTTGTATTGGTATGGAAGCGGTGCCTTAAAGCAACACCTCCCTTTTGGAGACACCTATTTTTCATCCTTAAACCATCAACAAGTGAGTGCAATGGAGCCATTGAGTGAATCATAGTTAAAAGTGGTTATTCATATGCAACATTAAATATAAATTAGCATTGCTTTGGTCATTCAAAGTAGCGGTGTAAGAAGGATGCAAGAATGCTTTAAGAAGAGTACCAACTTTGGCCAATCACAATAGCTAATTGAGTATCTATCCACTCAATGGTAAGATGATCACAAAAGGGGGACAACACCCATCATTTAATAAAAGACTCTCACCTGCGACAAGGTTGATTTTATGGTGATTCTCACCTAGCAATCCAAAATTAATGGACCCGCTAAGTGGATAGTAAAAGGGTCATTTCTTAGACGATGTTATGAATTTTTGTAGGTTGCATATGATTTTTTTTTTTTTTTTGAAAAACTTTTTGTGGACTCTTTATAGGTTTTCAATCTATGTATATTTTTATAAATATTTTAAGCTATTTAACCTATCTTTAAAAAAAAAACCTATGAAAGTGTCACTTTTAGGATCAACTACATTTTTGTTTTTTTTCCTTTGGTACTAGACATATACCAATATGATTATTTAAATAATAATTTTAAACTAAGATTTTATTTATTAAAACCTTGCACTGTTATATTATAACATTACTTAATTGATGAACAATGTTCATGCCCAGCAATAGATTCAAGAATAAAGACTCTGAATGCTAGAATCCCATTGCTTCAAATTAAATTTGAAGACAAGGTAGTGGAACACAACTCATCAACTAAGTAATGTTCTAATTGGTGCATCGACTAGCATAAAGGTGTTTTAAACATATAATAGAGAATGATAAAAAAATTGATATGAAATTTAAAATCCAAATTTGAAACTAGACAAGTTTGGTCCTATAATCTATGTACCAATATTTCAAGCCACTTCAATATATTGATATTGGTCCAACACTGGTTTGAACCAACGAGTCTAGAAATGGAGCCAACATAACCCACTTCGACTTGCTATGCTGGAGATTTCCATGATTCTGAGTATGAAAGCTTCATGAAACCCATGAACATTCTACATCATTTTATTGAGGGCCAAACTCATCTTAGCACCTCTTTACATGTCAAAATGAGTTTGGCCCTCAATGAACTAATATAGAATGATTTTTGTTCTACCTTCCACACCAACTCCAAACATACACTAAGAACTTATTGAACATGGGGCATGAGAATCATCTCCCAAGCAAAGTTGGGCCGCTAAATTAAAGGATAATTCTAATGTAACAGAGGGGACTCCAAGTCCATATGTTTTTGACTCAACATGGTCACAACCATAGTAGTTGGTAGCAAGTTCACGTTCTCTTTTGCATTGTTAGCAAAGAATCTATGAATGGAATAATGAATCCCAAGCCATTGACCACCCATGCATAGTTCAAAGAGCAAGGTAAGGGCCCCTTCACACACGAGCCAAGGGCCGTGACCATGTACTTGGGAGGGGCCATGACTCTTGTTCAAAGGCCTTATCATGAGAAAGCCATTTTGTGTAGAAATAATCTCCGAGGTGGGCTTGACGCAAATTCCGATAAACCATGGATCATTATTCATAGTTTGTCAGGTAGGAATCCATGTAGACTTTTCATCCATGATAATGCTCGGTCTTTTTGTCCGCACTTGCATGGGAACTCTTCCTCGTTGAGAACCAATGTGGCAATCACTAGTTCAAATTACAAATATTCAAGCTGACATCACTTTCATTATTCCCAAGCAAATTGATGGAGTTCCTTCACATGCGAAAGGAGGTTAATGGCTTAAGTGATTGGGTATTGTCACATTATCAGTAACGTGCACACAATGCATCCATTGTCAAGAAATGTGAAACAAATTATTTGGTTCTTTGAACATATGAATCGTAAGTATGGATAAGGAGGCTTGTTTGAGAGGGGCCTCTAAGAATCCGATTTGGTGTTTGGGATGGGGTGAGTGTGGTTTGGTCACCCAAACAACAAACAAGGACATCCCATATCATTCGATACTATCGATGTTAGTTATAAAATGTTCACGATTGGGTGGCCTTGATCTTGTAAAAATTAAGAAAAGAAAAGAAATATGAACATTGGTGTTTTCATTGACATGAATACGAGTCCATTAACCCTATATTGCTTAAGGCCTTCCCTTTCTCATGAAGTCAACAATATGTAGTGTACACCGCAAATGCTCTCTTACATGATGGTATCATGGTACACTAAGAGTTGGTTCACATGGGGTCCCAAGTCCCAAGTCCGAACTTTTGAGTTTTGATTTGATAAGATCTTGGTTACTTTAGGCAATTTTTTTTTGGGGGGGGGGGGGGGGGTGCTTGTGTTTCGAGTTGGGTCTAGCTTTTTGTTTGACCCAACTCTCAACAAAAGTCCTGAGCTTCACCTTCAAAAAGTGTTGCCATGTAAGTATCCATATCATACTTGAGATTTAGGACTTGGGAACCCATGTGCAGTGGTACAATGACTTCCAAAGGTAATGCAACACCCTTTACAAACGTACCATATTGACATTTTCTTGGAAACGGGAAAAGTTTATGTCACGTGGTGCCAACATGTCTAATAAAGTATGTTGCTAGTCTCATGCACCTCACGTCAATTTCCACGGTGATCAGACTCACATAGGAGCAATAAATGGTAGAAATATGAATTTGAGGTGTTGCATTATTGTTAGTATTCTTCAAATTTGATGAATTACAAGAGCAATCCACGTTATAGTATGCAATAACTCACCGATTAACACTTTTTCTTTGCATTTACCAGGTCCTTGGTCCATTTCCGCCTTCCACCATGCACATGTTATTGCCCTTCATATCAAACAACAAAGTTGTTGTACAATAGCCATGACAGAAAAAACAACACCATCAATAGTTAGTCATATCATTAGACATTACGGAGCTACGAGGAAGCTGGAGGATGGAAGGTCATGGCGTCCATGCATGCTTAGTGAGAGGGATGATCGTTACTTGGTGATTGGTGCAAACAAAAGAGTAGAATACTGCAGTAAATGTCAGATACCACAACTTCTCCTAACACAAGAAGAGGAGCACTAAAGCGCCAAGGACTACAATATGTAGTCAAGAAGAAAAAACCTCTTCTTATGGATAATCACAAACATTTAAGGCATGAATGGACAAAAGAGGATAAGGATTGGACATAAGTGTAGTGAAGGAAAGTTGTCTTCTTAGATGAAAGTAAATTCAACATTGTGGGGTATGATGCTCGAGAGTGGTGTTGGAAGAAGCATGGGGGACCCCTAAGCAATCATGTGGTTAGTAAGACTATGAAGTACGGATGAGGGAACATCACAGTTTGGGGTTGCATGAGTTGGGAGGGCGTTGGGGGGCTTACTAGAATTGAAGGAAAAATAAGCAAAGAGCATTATTAGAACATCTTACTTGACAACATGAGCATGTCGGTTGTGACGTTTAGTAAATAAGTGGAGGAATGAGTGTTCTAACGTGATAACAACCCAAAGCATATCAACCAATCAATAGTCAAATGGTTCAATGATCACGCAATCACAATACTGCCATGGAATCCACAATCCACCGATGTGAATCCTATCAAACACCTTTGGAATGAAGTGGATTGGCACCTTTGACTCTGTAAAGACCTCCCCACTAGCAAGGATGACCTTTGGAAAAAAAACTACATGAGGATCGGAACAACATTGAGGTGGCAGTCGAACAAAAGCTGATGAAATTAATGCTTGACATAGTACAAGCATTGTTGAAGGCAAAAGGAAGATACACCAAATACCATCCAAATAGCATAGCATGATACAAAATGAACAACATACAAACTACATTTTTCCACATGTTTTGCAATGTTTTGCAATGTCATCCAATGGGATTCTCAGGGAGTGCACTATTCATTAAAACCAAGCATCACGTGCGTGCATGCCCCTTATTAAAATACCCCTGTATACATTTTATTTTTGCTAAAATCAAGCAATATACTTACAAATCTCATTGCTTCAAAATACATTTCCATACGTACACAAGGGTCCAAAAACAAATACAGAAATTGTATATAACATGTGTACAAATGTTTGGAAATGCAAAAATATGGCCCTATTATATGTATAATATCAAATCATGGATTTTTAGTTATAAAGTTGTTACTTAGTGGATGAAAAAACACATGATTCTTGGTCCAGGTCTGACTTGAACGCGTAAACGCGTAAATGCGTACTTTACATATATTTTTCTATAGCCTCATGTATATCTACTTCTTGCTTAATAGCAATATGTCTCTTGTACGTACATTTTGTACATGCTTGTTTTAAATAATACCCCTTTTGTGCACCCACGTGTATAAATACAGTACTTGAACAGTGCACTCCCTAGGATGGGATTCATATGTTTGGGAACATAATAATGTCAAAAGTGCAACAAAAATTCAACACCCCAAATTCAACATACCATTTATTGTTGGCCTATGACTCCAATCATCATGGAAATTGACAAGAGGTTGGCTACATGCTTTATTTAGATTATGTTGGCACCACGTGACGTAAGGGTTTTCCGTTTAGGAGAAAATACCAATATTGTATGTTTGTAAAGGATGTTGCATTACTATTGGAAGTCATTGTAAGTCCCAAATTCAATGCTCTCAACCTCATGTAGGTCATTCTATAGGATTCTTGTGCATCACGTGCAGTTGGCGGGTATTTGCGTGAGGACTATTTGCCTTCAAGGCACAAATTATAACTTCTCTATAATCATATAATTATCTAAAATGATATATTTTATTCCATCCTACCATTAATAATATTTCCAATGTTATTGCATTTTTTGGTAGTCTATATTCAGCTAAACAAGAATATGTTGATTCAAAAGTATAAAAATGGTGCCAAAAAATGGCAAAAAAAGAGAGCATGGTGCATACATACCATTGCACAACCATACAAGTGCCAAACTTCAAAGAGACATATAACATACAACTACAACAACATGATTCGTATCATTCCAGTTTAAAACAATAATGGTTTACAATTTACAAGTCTCAAATTCACTGCTTACAAATCTCAAATATATTGCTTACCTGAATAGTTAAAAAGCTGGTTACAAGTTTCAAGTTCAATGAGCGATACATAGAACTCTGGAGGTTAATGTTTGCGAGACATCTTGTGAGAGAGTGAGGGAAGCATTCATGGAAAATGTTTGCATAAACATTCATTACCATGTTTATAATGACCTTGAGAAATTATGTTGCAAATTCATGCAAGTGCATGGTTTTAAAGTGTGCTATGAATCGTTGAATTACTTCCAACATGGTTTCAGCTCAAAATTGTATTCTAGTTAAAGGTTTGCAATTGCTAGGTATCACTTCGGTTTGCATATGCAGTTTGCGTAAATGTTCCCTCTGGCAAATTTGCATATTTAAAAGGATATGATGCATACATACCAATTCAAAACCCACGTAACGAAATATATCATACAATTGCAACACTTTAGAGAGACACATTGACATATTATTATAACAACATGAAGCAAATCATTCCAAGAGTATAACTTGAATGAAAATGCAATGAGGAAAATTAGGCAAACTATTTAAAACTGCATACAAGTGTGCAAATTCAGGGTTCAAATTTACATGTTATCATCATGCATCATAAAAAAAAAATGTTAGGTTTGTCGTACTTGCCGGTATCTCCTCTAATCTCCCTATGACATTCAATGCAAAAAATCTTCACCACCCTTATACCATTTAAATCCCAATTTTAGCACCTACCAGTAGTCTTCATGGAATGACCACTTCAAATCCATGTTCATCTTCCTTGCATGTTAAAGTTATCACTCTCACATGACAAATGGAAGAAATGTTGAGTTCATTTGGTGGTCCAATGAATTCGTAAATCTTGTGGAACCCGTAACCCTAGAGCTTCAGAGAGGCTCTACATCTTGTTCTTCATTGTAATCCTCAAACTTTGGAAATGCCACTTGGATTCTTTGTTGTGGTTTTACATCAACTACGTGACTTCCAAGGTTTGCATGACACAATTGAAGGGCTTCCTCCAACTCGTTTTGTTGCGGCAAATCATACACACATTGGCTTACATGTCGTTCAAACCTTCCAACTTTTGATGAATCTTGCATTTGTTGTTATTGTTCCAAAACTCAAACAGATACTCCAACGCCAACTTCTCCTCCAAGTGAAGCTTAAGCAAGGTTTACATTTCCTTCTCAAACACCTTCATCTTCTTATAATTGCAACTCAACGAAGTTACCCTTCATAGTAAAGATCTTCACTTGAGTTGCCATCACTCAACTCCAAAGCAACTACCCCAATGGAAGCGCCATGATGAATCAAAAACCTTACATTTTAGCTTGGATTTCTCTAGGGCCACACTACTCAAAAGGATGGTAAAGGGGGTGGATCCAATCCACTCGCTAGAGTTTCCCGCACTAACATTACAATGGAGGTAGTCATAAAAATTGTTGGGGCATTGAAGATGACTAATACACGTAGAACGATGGAATGTCAATCCAACATCATTCTAGTAATTTGTTGTCTTGGTGATGCACCAAGCATGACCATTGTTTAATTTGCCCATTCTATCCATATCCCAACCCCATCAAGTAAAGGTGGCAATACAAGGATTATACTACCCCAAAAAGAGGATAGGTTGTACTTCATTTCATGTTGTCAAAATCTATAGTGGTTAGATCCAACTTCGACATTTCTTTAAATTTAGTTATTTTCAATACATCTAAAATATTGGATCCGATTGCAAAGGACAAAGTATGCTAAAGAGGGCATTGTGAAGCACATAGAAAAACTCCCCATTTCATGTATTGAAGACCGTATGGAGATTTAAGGGTATTAGATCCAAACTTTGATGGCATCATAATAACAAAAGAGGTCATTATGAAGAAGAAGAAAAACCCAAATTAAACAACATGTTTCTCCTACTCTTAGGCCTTTGACCAAAAAAACATGGTTTCAGTATACCAGAGCATTGTTTTGGTCCAATGCACCATGCTTGCACCTAGTTGTGTATGGTTCTTTCCACATTAACATCATAGATATTACTTGTCACATATTTGATCTAGTTATAGATCAACACATTAATAAACGTTGAATGATATGGACACCCTCCATATCTCACATAGGGATGAGCCCACAATAGGGTTGAAGAGCAAATAGGGTTGATTTGATGCTACCCTACTCTCCACCCTATTAGGGTGCACATGTAGGGGTAAGCTTGACCATTTGGTAGAAGAAGGGTTGTTGTGGCGGCTATGGAGGGCGAGCCGCTTGTTGCGGCCTCCGGGATGGGATAGGGGGTCGTAGGGGTGGTGTGGAGGCAAGCGTATGTTGACGACTCCCACACTAAGCTTATATTGTACAAGTGAGGAGGAGTCGTTTCTCTTCTTCATCTTGCTGCTCCTCATGCTCCTGCTAGTCTTCATGTGTACGGCGTTCTTGCGGGTCTTCATGCTTACCTACTCCTTATTCAAATGCATGTTGGAAGGGGTCTTGGTGGTCATAAGGAGCACCAAGATGCCTCAGGACGAAAAACTCCTAAAAAAAGGAAGCATAACACCCAAAAAAAAGCAAAAAAGAAAGAAAAAGAGAATGAAGATTTCTCAGATTTGTCGTCTTGGTGCCGAGACAACAAATCTCATAATTCTTCTCTCTCTCTCTCTCTCTCTCACACACACACACACACACACACACACACATATATATACATAAATACATAGACATAGACATCTACATACATACATACATACATACATACATACATACATTCTTATTTTGTGTGGTTTTGTCTCATTTTTTACACACCTTTTTGCTTGTCAAGGCCTCTGGTTTGTTGAAGAAGAGTTGGTTGTCAACCCATACCCCTTTTCATTGATACTAAGGTCTTGGGTCTAGATGGTCTTCGTGGTCTTCGTGGTCTTCGTGGTTTTCTTGATCTTGGCCTTACTTACCCTTATGCACTTGGGAAGGGACTTGGGTTGGCAACCAATCCCTCCCACAACAAATGAGAGGTCTATGTGTCTTGACATATGGAATTGGAATCGAACAACTTCAACCCACAGAAAAAGAGGGACCAACCTTGAAATCGAGCTCCTCGAAGTTAGGCACATGTCAAGGCCGAAATTCCTTTCACCTTGGCTTACGAGACCGTGTTTCGATACCAACGCTTTTGAACGTGGATGGCCTCCCCTTAAGGAAGTCAAGGGTGTCAAGGAGGGTTTGTCTACGTTATATAGAGGGAGGCAGTCATGGCACTCATGGGGCTGCCCATGGATAGCGCTGCCAAAATTTGTTGAAAAAGCCTGAAACTGCGTAGTAGGCAGAAGACAGAGGGACAGCAAGGGATGTATATATATTATATATTATATATATATATATATATATATATATATATATATATATACGTTAGAGAGTGAGCGAGCTTGCTTGTTTGTTTGATTGATTGTTTGTTGTTTGGGTTTCCCATGTCTGCACATGTGGCAAAGGACTCTCTACCTGTGCTAGTGATAATCTAAGAGTCAAGAGAAGTCAGCTGTCCATCCACCTTCCAGCCCATTTCCACCAATCATTGCACTCCCAGACTCCAAGGTAAGGACCCCTTCACACACGAGACTGAGAGCCCGTGACCGCTCCACTTCAAGCACCCCCCTCATTGGTGGAAACGGCGGAGCCCGTCCAAGTACGCTACTTCACACTCCGCTCGAGGGACCACCGGAGTGAGTATGTGAATGCACGATCGATGTAAAGTCTACATGGATTCCTACGTGGCATCCAATGGATCATGTTTCATGGTCACTTGGATTATTTTCAAAAACCACCTCTTGGAGGTAGGTTTAACACAAAACTGGGAGACCATGGCACTCCGAACACTCACAACCGTTGGTTTATTCTATTTTATCGTGTGTGAGGACCTGCATGAATAGAAGTAGCATTTGAAATAGCAATTGGTTGAGGGTCCGGTCACATTATACATGAGGGTCTGTGACCACACTACATGATTTTGGAGGTGTCTTGGGACGGCCTTAGGACACTTTCTTTTGGGCTCTCACAATTTCATGGTCACGGCTCTTGGCTCGTGTGTGACGTGGCCCTAAGGTAGTATGTGCACCTTTCATTTTTGTTCTTTTTAATCAAAAAATTTGAAATGCTTCATTTCATTCTCAAAAAAGGCTATTGGGACTTGAAATTGTGAGAAGTACAACCTCACGGGGTGCACACGTTGGAATCATACACTCCCAAGAAGGGTATCATTGACATCTAACCACAAATCAACTAAATTGTGAAGGAGAATTTTTGTTTCCCCCATAATGCGTCCAAGTTGTCTATGACTTTTTCATAGCTGGTGGCCTACTCTTCAATTAAAGTTGAACCGACTAAGTCGTTTTTTTTTCAATCCACACGACTTAATGGGTCTCAAGGATTTTAACAGTACAGATGGGGCATTTGCCATCAATCTTAGGGCCTGTTTACACTATGGACCATGAAGTTGGACCATGGAAGATGGCCTTTATCAATGGTCCGACTTCATGGTCCGACTTCATAAAAAATTAATTTTGAGAGCCTTGGGTCCCTCACTAGGTGTAAACCGAATGTGGACCAAGAAGAATGACCACGCACAAAAAAGTGAAGGTGCTGATTTTTTTAATACTGCCCAAAAAGGGCAATTTTGAAAAAAATTAAGTTTGATCATTCCTTGTCTTCTCTTGGGCTTCCCTTGTCTTCACTTCTTGTTAAATGTGTCGAAGATGTGGCTTGCAATTCTTCTCACAACAATTTTTACAAAAAAAAAATGAGCAATTTAATTTGTACATGCTCAATGTAATTTACATGTGACATGTACCTTGTGTTGTCACTACACTAAATAGGATATTTAGTGTTTGATTATATTTAATGTTGTTACCACCCTACCTTGCTCAACACTAATTTTCAATTCTTTGATAATTAGTGTTAGAAGATTTCCCATTGCACTTCTTTTGACTACCCTGATCTACAGTCACTAAACCACTACAGATTTTTCTTTTTTGTTTTGCAACTTCATTTTTTAAACATTTTGGGATGTGTAATATACCGTTGGAAAGGTATTTTCAAGACCTTTCCAACGGTATATTACAAGCCCCAAAATTCCAAACATTTCATTTGGTAGACCAAAAACACAAATCTGCACTTGAATTCTTGAGTTCGAGATGTCCCACGTTGTTTGGTGAAACACGTGTGAGCCGGTTTAAGGGGTAGGGCAAGGTGATGCTGGTATGTCTCATGGGCCATGGTATACTTAAGGCACATAAAAGGTAGATTCATTTAAAAGTTATTGAAATAGTATTTCTCTGACTGGGGCCCTTGCCTTTTCCTACCAGACCACCTCTATTGCCTCTCTCACCACAAAACCCGTTGGACTATGTCTGTGCATTTATTAGGCCTTAAAAATTATATTCTGGGGACCTCGACCTCCATGGTAAAAACTATATTCTGGGGACCCTCTGCCATTTTTTCCTTGGTGTAAACCGAAGTTGTCCTGGGAGAACTTTAATAGCCAATCAGCTGCCTTGCAGAGCCCTGGTCCAACTTCATGGTCTATAGTGTAAACCGGCCTTTAGAGTATATGCAAAATATTTAGACAACATTTTAAGTTCAATTGTTAATGTTGAAGTGATGATTCTCCTTCTCATTGAGTGATGCACCTCAACTTCAATTCTAAAACTTCGAAATGACAATCTGAGTGATGTGCGATTACTACCCGGATGAGAAATTCCTGATTCGACCCAGAGGTTGATCCAAAGGTCAAAATTGTATGTGGAGTTGGAAGTGCCCACATACGACCTCACTCTTACCTGCATATGATATTCCATGCATTCGAGTACAAAAAACTTTCAAACCTGCATATGCATAGCTGTACTGCAAGTGAGACACAACAAAGTGGAGAACAATATAGATGACTTATATATTCTGTAGCTTTTGCAGAACAAAAGTCCATGCGAATGGAGCATACACAAGTACTTCAATCATACACGGGATCATTGTTGTGTTGACAAAGTCGGCGAGTTTCATGCTGACATAAGTTACTCCAACCTGCATAGGATATTCCATGCATTCAAGTAGAACAATATCTAAAACCTGCACATGAAATCCTACCGCGAGTGAGAAACATCAATGTGGAAACCGAAAGAGAAGACATATTCATTCTGTGGCTTTTGCAGGGACTGATATGGATGGAATTGGAACATACACCAGTTCTTCAATCATACACAGGGTTATGTACGTTGATGAAGACACTGAGTTTTGAATCAGAGCAAGGTTAGATGTTCAATGATGGCCAATGTGACCACTCTAGGGTTTAGGGTTTAGGGTTTAGATATTGCTGAGAATGTCAAAGATCAAAAGAGATTTGGATCACCTAGTGCTGCTAACTTATTGCAAGTAAACGACTTGTCAAATTCCAGCTTGCGGGGAAATTGAAATATATTAAGCACTCAAATGAAGCCAGAAGTCAGGCCACACTCAGATATTGGATTTCCTTGTCTGATGACGATCGTGAGCTTTTGTAGCCAACTAATATGCTGCACGCTTTAGGTAGCCAGTGACATGAACGTTAAGGCAATGATTAGTTTGAAGGGACACAAGACATTGATAGTTAACCTACTACCAAACTATTAAATTTGCAGCGGAGTTTCTGTATAATTTTTGGTGTGGATTCTAAGGTAGCATGGATAGCATTCAGATTTTCATAGATAAAAGCTGAGGAGGTATCAAATCTTTGAATTTAAGCAGCAGAGATGTTCTTCGTGGTCGGAAGAGTGCCCTCATATGTGCTTGTTGGTACACTCCCGCGCTTGATCAGCCTCGGTCCAACGGGAGGCCCGCCTTTCTTAGGTCGGATGTCCTGTAGAAGTGCAATCAAAGAAGTGAAATCACTCAGAATTAGCCATAGCCAGGCTGCATCAAGGTAAGCGGGCTTTAGTCAGTTACTGATCTTGACCAAGCATTAATAAGTGAGTGGTGCGTGGTCAGGTGTATATCTAAGAACAGACACCAAAAAGACATCGTGTGTTTAGAAGAGATTGTACTACGGGCTCAAAATTTGTTCACCATTCTAGGCTCAATAGTCAACACGATTGGAGGGACCTATAGGGCCATCTAATAAGAAAGCGAATCTTTACTTGGACAATGCAGAGATATTCATATGAGCTCTGAAAAATGTGAGGCAAACGTCTGTGGGCACAATTTGGATTTGCAATCATCTGGCACAAATTGCATGTTTCATATCCTACACGAAGTGAGTGCAGAGCTAAGAGTGACTGTTAACAACCTGCTCACCTTAGTACAGTTGGTAATTGGCAATAAGATGCTGCACTTTTGGTAGGCAAGGGTTTGAAGGTGGTCATCATCCTACCTGATCGAAGATGGTGACAGGGATGGCAAGGGTAGCACAAGCATTCGGGACGTCCACAATCCCCGAGATTCGACCTTCACAGGGGCAGCAGGATAGCAGCAGATACACCTGTGCTCGGGAATCAAAGATTTGCAAATCAGGGTCAAACTAAACTCTTCGTGGTGGTTGTTGCTGCATTTGTGCCTGCAGATTTCAAGGTGCGTTCGTGCAGCATTCACAAAAAATTATTGTAGCAAAAAGAATGTAAGAATTTATTCTACATGAAGAAGCGACAATGACGACGATATAAGTACCTGTTCTTTGCTGTAGCCGAACTTGGAGAGGTAATCGATGCAGTTCAAGACCGCCCGTTTGTATGCAATGCTGGCATCGAGGTAATGTTGCTTCCCGTTTTCGTCCACACTCAAGCCTTCGAAAACTAACCACTCCGAGAAGCGGGGTTCGAGGGGGCCGATTTCAAAGATTGGGTTCACATGAAGCCTAGTTGGGCCCATGGGAGTCAAGTACTGTTCCATGCCGCCTCGCAAGATCTCACATCTGACCATGTACACCAACAAACTTGTTAGTTGAAGAAAATTCTATTAGTGTGCGTAGTTATTGACCAAGAAATGGCCATAAGGTAGATAGCTTTCAGCGCGAGGCGTAGATAGTATTATTAAATTGAAAAGCTATCAATGATCCTCGATAGCAATTGAGAGGCGATGTCAACGCACCACAGTATGTCCTATTTGGAATGAACACCATAATTAAGGAGGTGGACATTCTCAAAATCAATAAGTACTTACTGTCCAAGATTTTAGGGTCTTGCTGTTAGCACCCTCTACACTTCTTGCGACGCAATGAAATGAAAGAGAAAGTAAAGAGGAGTGTGGGAAAACCTACTTTAGTTCGAGGTATCCACTCATTTCAATCGCACCGCAGAAGGAAACCTCACCATCGCCTTGGGAGAAATGCATGTCTCCCATGCTCAGGTTTGCCCCTTCGACGAACACGGGGAAGTAGACCTTACAACCCCGACTCAGATTCTTGATGTCACAGTTGCCGCCATTCTCTCTGCCGGGAATCGTTCGGCAAGCCTCGCCTGCTATTCGCTCCCAATCCTTTGTCCCGGTCTCCACCTGCATCAAAGTATCAGAAGCAAATTCTCAAATCGCTAAACCATCTGGCAATTTCCGTTTGCGACATTTCTTTTCCCAGTGAAATCCAATAGCCACGCAATTACCAGGAACACTAAATCAAGGAAGTAAATGCATAACGCCATTATGGAAGTCTCCGATGTTGCCACCGGTGTGTATTATGGTGTTGCTTCATTTTCGAGCTGGACAACAGGTGGTAGGGTGCACCGAAAATCAAGTGCCAGGAAGGTTATCCTTCCACACTATTCCGGCATTAGGTGGCTTAACCTCGGAGTTCCCATGGGGATCCGTGTTAATTAGGGCCTTGGGTTTAAGCTACCTGGAAGTTTCAGAGTATAAGCACAATCTACCTTCCCGAGAAGAGCTCCTTTGGTCTGGGGAAGCAGGGCCAGCGGCCGTGTATGCAAATGCTTGCCCAATGTGAGTGCATTTTCGCCCTCTTCCACGAGCTCTCTTTCTCGTTTGTTCCAAATGTCGAGGAGCTCCTTCGAAGGCGCAGTGCCGATGAGGCCCGGGTGGATGAGACCGGGAAATCGCACTCCTTGGAAGGTGACACAACGGGACAATTTTTTCTATCAAACAAAAATTCTCCAAAGGTCTAATGCACCATAAATTCTTCAGGTTTGCAGGCCTTCAAAATGCCATCATGTAAGAGAACTCGGAAACTCGGCAATTAATGTACTAGTTCCTGACAAACCTAATCACCTATGATATGCGGCATTACACAATTGTAGTTCTATCACACACCCCGGTTGAGAGAAACTAAAGTAAGATGAGAAACAGAATGGAATCCCACCAGGTATGTGACGTGACGATGCGTAGATACCGTCGAAATCCCAGATAGCCTTGCTCGCGGCTGGAAAGTGATCAGTGAGGAATCCGCCACCATTCTCGCGATCAAAAATTCCAGTAAAGCCCCATTCGTCACCAGGGAGTGGCCCAAGATTGCAAATCTCAACCAACAAGAGGTCTCCAGGCTGCGCGGGCAACCCTGCTGCATCTGTTACCCGAATCGGGCCACTCAAGTTGTGCACCTGCCAGATTCATAAAGTCGCGTCAGAAGTGATGTAAGTGTTTCAAATAGCCAGTCTAAGAAATGCTCAAGGGTCACACAAGTCAGCAAGCTCAAGGGTTCCACAATTCAGCAAGCTCGAGGGTTCGTCTATGACAGACTGGAGAGGATTAATGGCGATGTCAACACATACCACTGGGTTTCTAAGCAAATATCTACAAGAAGGAAACGTCAGAAGTAACAAAGGCGCAGACATAGCCAATCTAAGAAATGCTCAAAGGTTCCACAACTTACCAATCTGGTTCATCCATGGCAGATTGGAGAGGGTTAATTGCCATGCCAACACATGCCACAGGAGTTTCTAAGCAAGCATTTACAAGAAGGAAACGTCACAAGTGATGCAAGAGCCAAGATAGCCAGACTAAGAAATGCTCAAGAGTTCCACAAGTCAGCGAGCTGGTTCATCATCCATGGCAAATTGGAGAGGCTAAATTGCGATGGCAACACATGCCCCAGAGTTTCTAAGCAACCATTTACAAGAAGGAGACGTCAAAAGTGATGCAAGTGCTGACATAGCCAGTAATGGTTTCACAAGTCATCAACCAGCTGGTTCATCCGTGGCAAATTGGAGAGGGTTAATTGCGATACCAACACATGCCACAGGGTTTCTAGACAAATATTTACAAGAACGAAACACAGCATTGGCTATTGACAAAGCTCGGGTTTGTTCAAGTTACCGAAGTCAGGTCGATATGCTTCATGTCTTCAGGACTATCGTCATCCAGGATCTGGCCACCGGTCCAGTCCACAGTCTCCACCCGGAAGAGCTCGCCTTCCTTCACCTCCCCTACCGGTGGAATCTCCGGGTGCCATCTGTTGTGTAGGGGAATTGTTTGCTCCCACGGTCTCTTCTTCGGATCCACGGTCACCACCGGTCGTGGAGTTCTCGGCGCCATTCGAGTATGCCTGCTCAAATTCAATGTCTCGATCGGTTACGTCCGTCTCTGCAATCGTCAGACACAACTTCTCCGAGTTAAAAAAGTTAGTTTAACATGCACACACTGGATGCATCTCTTCGACAGCAGCCTGTTTCAGAGTTGCAGGGAGCAGCCATTGGCCGCCATAGCCGATTTGACGAAACTACGTGAGATCGGAGTTGTGCATTACAAATGTGTACCATCAACAGGTACAAATTTGATGTGTTTGAAATCGGTGATCGCCGCACAGATTCCACATTCCCTGAAACACTTGTGATGCATAAGTTCAAACATCTTGCAGAAGCCCTGATACAGAAAAGGTTCTTAGATAACCCCCAACTTGTACATTTCCAGTTTATTGTTCTTTGTCATTTTGTCAGGCATGGCAAGGACTGACAAGCATCATAGTTCCAAAGGTAGATCTAAATTTCCGCACACAAGCGCTTTGGAAGGCAATCATGATCCGAAGCATGACAAGCATGTCATCCCGATCGATTTCGTGCGACAGAGTCAATCTTGACCTAAACTGAACCTCACTAAAACCCCATGTAATTCAGGTTGACCCTCATTTCACCCTGCCTTACAAACTTCTAGTAAAGAGCAAACTGTCCATACCTGTGGACTTTCTGCACAGGTGATTATCCGCCAAGCATCCAGACGGTTGGAAAGCTTGAAGGCTCCTCCTCGCCCCTGCAAAGTACCTGGAATCCTCAGTGCAAAAACTGATGGTGAATCGCTAGAAGGATTTAACAGTTTTTTCTTTTATATGTGTACGATGAACTATGATGAGTCTAGAATCATGCAACAAATTGCGAGGGCGGATGCCATAATAAGTGGATGTTGGGGTGAGTGTGCCCAAGAATCTGGGGAAAGGTGGGGATGCCTGGCATGGGGTAAGGAGGAAGATTCGATGCCTTTCAAGGAACATGTAACAAAATTCTTTGAATCCTCACTGCCCATACATCTGGCAAGGGGAAGCTCCACATCTTTACTGACAATTGTCATGTTGTAACCTGTGGAATGTTCCTCCGCAAATTACCTTATCCATCATCATCATCAACATACAGATAAGGCTAACTTACCTACTTCAAATCCTGTGGGTTACCCATAGCACGCCACTTTTGCATCACTTGTCATCATCATCACTCTTGCAATAAGTTCAAACCCAGATCCTCAATCGAAGTTTCCAAGTGCCTCAACTTCGATAATAGCTGAGGATATCAGACCACTCTGGGGCCACTTCCTTGGTAGGAAGTTTTTTCGGATCAAGACATGGTAATACCTTGCCATTAGAATTTGGGAAATCCTCATAGGTGAGTATTATCATAAACTATGTAGCTTGAAGAAATCAGATTGTTCAATGTTGTGTCGCCGCAGTCACCCCTTCCGCTCTTCAAGACCTACCATTTTCTAAGTACTAGTACCTACTACCCAATTCAGGCCTACTTTGGTTCTTAAAGTAGCAAATGGCTATCCCTTCCCTGTTGAAGCTTCCAACCAACACATAAGCCACCACACATACTGGTCTGGACCACCAGTGAACAATTTCTATCTATCAACATTGGTTACATCATGTGGCTTTCACTAGTCAAATTGGAGCTAAAAATGGCCTCAACTGGCAGGAGTCATTCGTTGGTGGCCCACACCAGTAAGTGTGGGTGGGCTATCACTTTAGTACTTTCACACAGTTAATTTGTGAGCTTGTGGTTGATCTCTTTCACTGATTACATACTCACGGATTTTGTTTTGTGACATCTACCATTGTGGTTGGATGACCAATTTTGCTTGCTCCATCTACGGGGCTTCCAAATCTAATTTTGTGCACCGCTTCGTTTTCTCCTCGTTCAAGACTACATTGATTATCCCATTTAGTGCGTGTGGTACTAATTCCTAAAGCACGCACCATTTTGCCACATCTCACAACTAGTAAGGGTTGAATTTTTTTACTAAGTGATCCTAAAATCATCAATACATGCTCATTTACCATACATTTCAAGATAATGAGTGGATGCTCTAAAGTGTTTGCAGTGTGCATAATTTGTTTTGGTGGGCTCAAAGAGACTTTCTCTTCTTATTTTTAGTCGGCACCACTCACACCTAAGACATATCCTAACACTAAGAAATTGAATAGAGGTTGCATTGAGAGCTTTCAGCACTTTGACACTTTCGGCTCCCAAAATCCTAGATCATTTGGTGACACTAATGTCATAGTATTAAAAAAATTAGTATCACCTTCACTAATTTCCCACGTCAATATTAGCCCACCCTCACTAAATGGGATAATCAATATAGCAAATAAACTTTACTTTAACTTAAGTGCATTGCTTTGGGATTCATGGCCTCTTTTCCAACTTGGATGGGGCCCATCATTGAATTTACAACCTTCTGTTTGCATGACCTCTCTCCACATTGGGTTCAATGGCCTCATTTGCAAAGTTGTTGAGGCGGGGATGAACACTCCGTGAAGGGTTGGGCGCATGGCTCAACTTTGTTGCCATATATCTATTTTTAGCCAAGAGGGAGGCCGGGCAACTAGATGAGCAATGATATAGCACAACACAAAAGTGGTTGCCGCCCGAGTAGGGCCATTGCGCAGGATGCATGTGCCTTATTTGGCGTTGCGAAAATGCTCTTTAGTGCAGCGAAAATGCTCCTTGAAATTCACCCTTAACATTTTATTCTTCCCAAGTGTTGACAAGTGGTGGTCCAAGATGTGCCGCCACAACCTTGTGACAGGTGGGGCAAATTGCTAGCATGGGCACACAATCCCCAAATTTGTGGGGAAGCAGGGGCCACAACACCCAAGTGTTGCATGAGTTGCTCAAAGAAATGGGCCATGTGCCCATCCCTTGAGGTTGAGGTTGCAATTGAGGTGAGATGAAAATATGTGAGGTTGAAAATAATGGAGGTTGAGTTGTAAGTATATTCAAAGGAAGGAGATATATCTAAGTTGTCTAAAGCATGTTTAGTTAAGAGCACAACAAAATATTGAATACATTTGAATAAAATTCCCAAAATAGACTAAAAATACATTAGATGTTAAAATTCCCAAATCTTATAAAGCTATAAGGGTGAGTTTCCATGTAGGCCACTCACCCACTAGATTCTAGATAATAATGGGTTGGAGGTGTTCGCATGTAGTTAAGCACAAGCCGCCATCCAACCACATTCTAATAGTCTGGTAGATTATGGAGGGTTGTAAAGACAAGCCGCTAGACTTTCATGCGCCCACTAGAGAATCTTTAACCTGCAAGTGTCAGTCACCAAAGGATTGAGCCTCATTACAAACTCAAGAAAATGAAAATTGGTCTAGAACTTCATCCTTGGTAACCAGGAGGAGGAGGTTAGTAGGTGGGCCCGGATTTGAGAAGATGGGAGTAGCTAGTTGGCACATATGAACCCTACCCCATCATATTCCCTCTACATTTGGGCGGGTTTGTCCTTATTCACACTTGAATCTAGTGGATGAGCGGCCTACATGGAAACTCATCCTAAGTAAACTCTACAACAAACATTCGCTTTTCCTTGAATTGATTGAGTATAAATGTGCACTTTAAAAAAAAGCTATTCGAATTTGTATGACGCATTCTTTAAATATGAAAATTGTGGATTTTATGGATAGCACATGTATATTATAAAACAAATAACATTTGTGAGAAGAAAGCACCTTGTGAGAATTGTACGAAGCTTCTACATATTTTTAGAAGGAGCCATGTAGTGGCCGGAGAAGGATCATGAGGTGCACCCCAAAAGACAATAACCTTACAAAAGAAAAGGTGGCAAATGCCAACCTCTCAAGGGGAGGCCACACACATTCAAAAATGTCGGTTTGGAAACAGAGTTTGGCAAGCAAAGGTAAGAGAATTTCAGCCTTGACATGTGCCTAACTTCATGGAG
Organism: Polytrichum commune; assembly: GCA_950295325.1. NCBI lineage: Eukaryota > Viridiplantae > Streptophyta > Polytrichopsida > Polytrichales > Polytrichaceae > Polytrichum > Polytrichum commune. Next base: position 7,855,169 of record OX485806.1, on the reverse strand, counting down.
CTTTGTTTCTAGGTTGGTCCCTCTTTTTTTGGTTAAACAATTCATTTCCAATTCTTTTTTGTCCAACATTTTTGAACATGTGTGGCCTCCACATCATGAGGTGTCAAGAGGGTTGTGTTGTTCTTAACCTAGGATAGCATGGAGGATTAGAGCATGCTTTGTGCACTTGGTCTCAATAGAGGCCATTGTCTCCCTCTTGCCTCAAAGATGGCCTTGGGGATGACCTTCACTAAATTTTTATTATTGCGGTCTCAATGGTAGGTGTCATGATCCTTTAACCATCACTCACATGGAAGCTACAATGAAAAGGAAGTAAATGTTAGGATGATTTGTATATCTATTATTTCTTTGGAACAAAAAGCATTTGTTTGTAAGTTTTTGCGTTGGGGAATTATCTCTATGCTTCATCTTAAATTGTAGGTAGAGTGTAGCGGAGAGATGGAATTATCGCATATGCCAAGTGCATCTCTCATCTATAATTGTAAAAACTTCACACCATGCTATAGGTTTGTGGCTGATTCATCTCAAATGACTTAGGCTAGACTATCTTTAAAGTGAATTCTAGTGTCATATCAACTATAAATAGCAACCTTAAAATTGCATACTAACTTGTTTAAGGGTTTTTGTGGTGGATGAATGAGAGTTATTCTTATATGCAATAATTCCCCTTGGGTGCATAGATCATGCACAAAAATGAACGAGGTTCCCAAAATGGATGGGTGGATAAGCAACATGGGGCTTGACCCACACATCCTAGTCCTTGCAACTGAAGTTTGCAATTCATAAGGAGATGTTTTTAATTCTCAAAACGGGAGATACTAGAACATTATTTTGTCCAATAAACAAGTGCTCTTTCTAATTGGGGCCAAGAGTATGAGCAAGACATTATAGTAATTCAAGTCCATAAACGAATAAGTAAAGATGATTAAGATCGGTGGTCAAAAAGTGGTTATGCTCCTTCTTCAACCATTGGCATCAAGTTTCATGAATGAAAGTGCGAGGAAAGTGGATATTTGTTCCAAGGTTTTGTAGCCTTGAATGGCCTAATCACCTTTGATGTATACATGATCTTCATTTGACCATTTTATATATGCATAAGTTGGGGCTCTCTTTCATCTTTATTAGTGCTGGAATGTAGTTTTCATGCGGAATTCAAGGAGGTCTTAATCAAGTGTGGGAATGACAATGTGGCATAACATATACAAGAGGAAGATACTTAATTTTGGTTAGATTAAAGAGCCCTCGACGGTAACCTATAAGTAAGGTATGTGGGCCTTATGTGGTCACTCTTCTCAATCAAAAACCTACATTGGTGTGGTATATGGCAAGGCTTGTAGGTAAGAGCAAAAAGACATGTATCACAATGACTTTGAACTATGTGCTCAAAAATATAGAAAAGCTTAAGATTTGATAGTGATGAATCAAATTGGGAGCACCTATGTGGTCGTTTAGGGAAAATGAGAATCTTAACTTTGATCTCTCATGACTTTTGCATCTCAATTTCAATCCGAAACTTATCAAGATGATAACAAATTTCATGTCTTGCAATTGCTAATTGGATGAGACAATTCTCAACATGTTTTAGTGACATCTTTATCCATGGAGTTGGAAGTGCCTACAAATAGGGTTACATACCTTAAGGTAGACATGCCTAATTAGGTTACTTATCTTAAAAAAATCTCATAGTTGAGTGGTATGTAGTTTGATGTGGTTTCAAGAACGGATACCAAGAAGACATGAGTTTTAAAATGATTGAATTGCGTGCTCAAAATATGACTTCAATTCTAGACTCAATTTCGAGTCAACATAATTGAAGGGGAGGGGCTATATGTCCATTTCAATGAGCACGAAAATCTTCACTTTGTTGATTGATAAGATATTTTGAAATCGAGCTCCAGAAACTATGAGGAAAATGAGTACTACAATTGGTACATTTGATTATCCCAATTAGTGCATGTTAATATTTTGTTTATGCAATATTTAGGTATTTTATGAGAATGTAATATTTAACCAAGAGAAGTCATTTATGTTCTATAATGTCTAAACAACTTATTGTAGTTTTGTTAGTAAAAATTGAGTTTATGAGAAAGTTGTTATTGCTTTGAGGAACTTCAAACAGTAGCACACACTAATCATGATAAGCAATGTAGTTATCTCATACTGAGAGCTGCTTCACACTATGGCCGAAGGTTGAGAGGCCATCGATTTCCACCAATCAGATTGCAAGAAACCAAGAATTCAACCCTCTCGACCATTCACATTAGAGGCCAAAGTCCAAAGGTTGTCGCAATTTAAAATGCCTACATGGCAAAACTTTTGACCAAGACGACGGAATCTCAAAGGAAGTTTGGGTCGGACGAAAATGGAAACCCAAATTATGGTCGAGAGGCAGTCCATTTTTTTTCATAAAAAATCAAACATTGACAAGATCTTGGCCGTTAGATTGGAGGGGTTGTTTTGGGCAAGGAATAAAGTGGGGTGCTCCTTCTTTCTTTGGACTTAGGAGGCTTCACACTATGGCCGTCTACATTCAACAGTAAGATCGGGACGCCTAGTTGAGAGGCCGTGGGAGTTCATGGCCAAAGGTTTGAACTTTAGGCTTGGCCTTTGGAGGCTTCACACTGGGCTCGGCCAAAGGCTCCAATTCCTATATTTCATGACTATTTTCAGCCCATTTCTTTGGACTCTCAACAAAGTTTGGCCATTCAATCCCACGACCTCTCGACTTGGATGCCCATAGTGTGAAACGGTCCTAATTGCGTGCTTCATATTGTAGGATAAGTGGGCTAAGTTGGAAAAAAAAGTAACCATTTAAGGCCCGTGTACAATAACATGTATGTGTGGGAATAATTCCCCTTATAAATTTTCCAGGCGTATAGAGCTAATGGTAGGGGGCTGAATTATGTTGGGGAGGCGGCCAATGGGGAGGCTCCATTATGCCACGCAAGCTAGTTCGAAGTGTGAAAAGGGGCCTTATCCACAGCAGAGCCCAAGATCCAATGCCATGCCAGCGGCGTTTGCCATCCAGCCTTGAACGCCCCGGACCGATGAAGAAGAGCACACAAGGGGGGACCGGAATCGCCAACTTCGGTAGCAAAACAAATCTCATCGAGAAGCTGCTGCGATAGCGATGGCGATGGCAGTGGGAATCGCCAACCTGGTGGGCTCCTGCCACATCGTATCGGAGAAATGTAGCATGCCAAAATTGTGTGTCGACGTGCAGACAGCGCAGCAATGCGGGGCGTTGAGGAGGAAGAGGAGGTCAGTGTGTGTGGTGGCGTCGTCGTCGGCGGCTGAGAGCGAAGAGAGCTGGGTGAGGAGTGGGGCAGTGGCCATCGGGGCGGCGGCGATGGTGTTGTTGGCCACGGGAGGAGCTCCAGCGGCGATGGCTGTAGCTGAGGGCGGCGACGTGGCTCCCTTCCAGACGTACTATGGCACTGCGGCCAGCGCTTCCAGCTATGGCGGGTACGGTGGCAATGCCAATAAGAAGGACAGCGCCGAGTATATCTTCGATGTGCCCCAGGTGAGGATTGTTTTCGTTTTAAAACTCAATCACACGCTTCACCATAAGGCACAACGCACCCTGCTAAGAATTTGGTGCAAGGCCATGGAAATGAACTCCATGCAATTGGAATGCGGATGCAGCCGATCTAGGTTCTTCGAAATGCGACGAGATTGCTTGGTTTTGGTGCAAGACGCAGCCTAATTAGGTGTTTCGGAATTGCAAATGGCCGTGGAATTGAAATCCATGCTCTTGGAATGCGGCCGCAGCCGATGTAGGTATTCCGAATTTCAATGAGATTGCTTGGTTTTGGAATTTCGACAGCCACGCATGTACACCTTACCGCTTGAATTTTATATTGTAAAAGGTGTTTCCAGTCATTTGTTAGGTTGCCGAAGGTATTGATTGTATGGGATACAGTGGCAATGCCAATAAGGACAGCCTGGAGTGCATCTTCGATATGCCCCAGGTGAGAATTGTGTTCTCTCATATTGAGAATTCACAGTCTTCACCAAACGCACAACACACTCGGCTAAGAATTTGGTCCATTGCGCAGCTTATTTAGGTATTTCGAATTTGATGGACGTGGTATGGAAATTCCATGCAATTAGAATGCGGATGCAGCCTATTGAAGTGTTTCGAAATTCGATGGCCATGGAATCGAACTCTGTGAAGTTGGAACAGTTACGCAGCCGATTTATGTGGTTCGAAATACGATGAGATTGCTTGCTTTTGGATTTGCTCTGGCACATCAACAGTCACTACATGTGCACCTTACCGCTGGAAATGTCATGGTAGAAGGTGTTTCCAGTCATTTGCTAGGTTACCGAAGGTCTTGATTGTACGGAACATGAGCTTGATTCAAGCAGTGTGTTTTTTGCAATTATGTTTTCAGGCACCCGCAATTAGCATTTCCCCAAGAAACGCATACCTCTGGTCTTGAAAACAAAAAACATTTTAGGGTTTTCAAATCTGCGTGTGTGCACATCGTAAGAACATGGACAGCTCTTTCGAAGTTCATTTTCGGCTACATTTCGAGTACGAGAGGGGATTCAACAAATTGAGAGGCTCATTTTTACTTCTGATCAGAGGCTTTTCTCGAGGGGAGAGCACGTCTATTGAGTGGAATCCCGGTAAGAATAGGGAGTTCTTTCGAGCAAACTGAATTTCTGACTTTCTGTCTTTCCTACTTCAGGATTGTGACTTCGTCCCGTGGTTTCCTTGTGTCGATAAAATTGAGGTCTTAGTACACATGCTATTCAACAATTTGCTTGAGTCTTCCCGTCACCTCCGGAGATCAGTGGCAGGAATCCAACACAAGGATCCACTGTCGGGAACTGATGAAGGTTTGTCTGTGGGGATCTCGTGGAAGGTGGCTTCTTCCATGCAGATTGATTTGTTGTTGTGGATGGCCCCTAGTCAAATATCTGCCACCAATTGGCTATTGCCACATGGGTGATTTGCTTAGGTTTCATACTAGTTTGTGATTGCTTTCTTTGGTCGATTCGTATTGAGTATGTAACTTTCAAAGAATGTATCAACTATCTATCTTGATTTTTATTGTATGGTTTACTGGTTACCTTTGATCTGTAAGTGTCGTTTGAACATTGACACCTATAAGGATATGGAGTGAAGTTCCAGCGTTGTCCAATTGAGTTTCTTTGTTATTAACACTAATTCTCTGCAACAATACTATGATCATCTCAGGATTGGAAGGATTGCAACATCGCTGATTTGTCTTCTAGTTACTTCTGCTCGATTACTTTGAATTGAGTATGTCACTCATTCTAGCTTTGGACTAAGTATCTCTCTTGATTCTTATTGTATGGTTAACTGGTTACCTTTGACGTGTAAGTGTCGTTTGAACATCGACACTTACAAGGATATTGAGTGGAGTTTCAGCATGGTGAAAATGAGTTTCTACGTCACTAACCCCAATCCCCTGGAACGATATATTATGATTATCTCAATGCCGGAAGGAGTGAAACGTATCTGATTCTTTTCTTATATTATTTTGAACTTGGATAGCTAGGATTTACTAACTCTTTTTATTCTTATATTATGATTTACTGGTTACTCTTATCTGGAAGTGTTGTTTGAACAGAGACACTTATGTGGATATTGAGTGGAATCTCAGCATTCTCAATTTAAGTTTTTTCATCGCTAAACCTAATCACTGGCAACAATTTTTTTCAACTACATCAGGGTTGGAAGGAGCGCAACATCTCGAAAGTGGAGAAAGGCACAAATGGAACCGACAGCGAATTTTACAACCCCAAGAAGAAGGAGGAGAAGACATACCTGACCTACCTTGCCGGGTTCCGGAAGCTAGGACCTCGGGACAATGTGCTCCAGAACCTTGCCTTGTCCGACGTCAACTTGCAAGACATCATCGGGTTGGCAGACGACATCAAGGCAGAGGACAAGACCGAGAACGGGCAGCTATACTACGTGTTTGAGATTGACAGCCCAGTTGCGCACGAGCTCATCAAAGTGACGTGTGCAAAGAACAAGTTATACTCGCATTTCGTGAAAGCACCTGCATCGGATTGGGCACGCGACAAGGAGATGCTACGACACTTGCACGATTCGTTCCAGACGATTGGTGATCCTGTTCCCATCTCATAGGTAACAGAAGAAGAAACTCGAACAGGCTGTAATTCTAGTGTAACTCTCGACATGTAGGAAAACTTTTAGTAGTGTTATGTTGCGAGTTCAGATTTTTAAAACTGGGGTGACGAGCAAACCACTCTTGTCAGTTCTCGCGAACTGTTGCAGCATCATTGTAAGTACAAAACCAGGACTTGAAATCTCTCTTAATCTCCACTCCGTAAGAAATAGATTGCTGATGCGTTGGAGTTCCTGACGCAGTACCTTAAATTCCTCTGGTTTTCTTCAACACAGGTGCACAATGAACTGAAAGTATATGTGGACCTTGTTCCATTTGAGATTGTTTGGGGCCATTTGCGGTTTGTTAGAAACTAGACTTGGAAGTTGGGCATGTGGATGAAATGCTCTCTCTAGGAGTTGTTGGCAATGCTCTCCATTTGGATGGGTAACCGGTTACAAATAGATAATTTAGTGTGGCATGCATACCAATGCCACAATATGCACAATTAATTAATGTTTAGAAGCGAACCCTCCAAGGGTTTTGGGTCATGTGGTGTCCTTGGAACTTGGAAATGATAACAATCGAATTCTAATGTCAATTGTGCAAAGACAAGTGCATCCTCTAATTAGACTTTCTTCAACTTCTATGGACACATTCATTCAAGGACAAAGTTATGGGCCCAAGAGCCAACCGCAACTGGGGGGGAGGGAGGGGGGGAGGGAGGTGTGACTCATTAGGGGGATTTGTATGCCCTATGCAACCAAGGGGTTTTCTACGGGGTATTTTGATGTAGAAAAGATATTAAGTAGACAAGAGACGATTTTTGAAACTTTTTTTCACAACCTAATTTTCTAATTAGCAATGTTTTAGAATAACATATCATAACTTATATATGAGGGAGGACTTAAGTACTTACTACCATCCCTTTCTTATGATAAAAACAATTATATGTAAGGTACCCATAAGTTACATGGATCTTACGTGGCTCATTTTTTATTGGACCCCTAGATTTGATTGTTATGTGGTTTAGTGAGAATCAAAGAGCCAACATCATAGAGAAACATGTTCATAAGAGATGGGACTACATCCTTAAATATTGATAAATACTCTACATGCAATACACACTATGTATTTAGTTTAGAAATCAACAAACATGCACTTCAACATATAAATCTTCAACTAACATTGTAATGGATAATATAAGCCCAATACATGGAACTTGCAAACTCTCATATAAAAACCTTACACTTTCATGCACACAAAATCACTAACAAACCTGAGACCTTTAGCAATTATCTGTGGATGTTTTCCTCGTGAAAATTGAACCCCTTTCTTAAGGTCTATCTTGATTGTCCTGTAGTTTGGACCTACAAAGTTAAGTGCAAAGACGTTGCACATTCATCTCCCCCCATAGACTTTCATTGCCTGAAAAAAACACTTAGTTTTTGTTGTTGTACCGGTTACCTTGACTGTCACGGTTGAGATTTTAGGCTATATCTCATAGAAAATCCCACAAAACAGTTTACCACCAAATGCTTGTGTCTGATGGGCATTTAGAATGGTGTGGCAAAACTTATTGACATCAGGAGATGCGCCCTTGGCCATCTCCATTAAAGTTGGATGTTTCGCTTTAAGTTGTATGATTCTAGCTCAAGTAACACAATGTTGGAGCTTCTCAAATTTATATTTCTTACGTACATCTCTACTACTCCGAGCCAATTCAATGGAAGACAGATATCATATATGTACACCACAGTTGTGGCCTTTGTCCCTCTCTTTCGGTAGGATTTGTCCTTTGCAAGTACCATCTTCCTAAAAACATCTTGATGTGGCATTGCAGCACACATTGAGCAAGTTATCTTTGGCAAACCCTGAGGAGAACACGCACTTGACCTATGGAAATCTGCATGACAAAAACAACCCCTTGACCCTAAATTCTACACCATGCACAAAAAACGATGCTCTAACATGCGTTTCTGGACACCAAAGTTGCCCCACATGATTAGCATCCAACAAAGACACAATTTCATAAGATACAACTCCATAGACACAAGGATCCCAATAACCCCAACACGTATAAGACATATGTGCATCTGAATCAATACACGACTCCTCACCTTGTTGGCTATCACCAGCAGAACATCTGAAAAATTGTGCAGGTTGTGTTGATTGGATTCAACAGTAATCAAATAGGTTGTCCAAGGCCTTCCATGTCTACTTGACAGCAACGTGCCACCTTTGTAGGCAGCAATAGTTGACTCCTCAATGGCTTTCAAGTGCTTTGTGCTACCCATGTGTTGTTTCACTGTCCACTCCATGTTCTTCTTCAGCGGGCAAAGCTGCATGAGACATTTAACCTTGAACCAAAAGCTTTTTGGCTTTGGCTACTCACAATCCCTTAATGTGTATAAGGGCTTCATGCCTTCAAGCAATTCTCCATTCATAATCTCCATTGTCTCCATCCCTTGCTCATGAATCTCTTATGGTTTTTAGTGGTCAAAATGAGGGTCTTGTCTTTGGGCATTTTCGATTGCAGATGTGTGAGGTAGTTGACATTGTGCTTGCGGCACCAGTTCTTAATGTGTTGCGTGCAATGAAGGCGTGAGATCTTGAAGTTAGAGAAAAGATTTTGGACTGTGGTCTTGGTATGCTTTCCACTATGACCTCTCATCTCCTTCAACATTCCAAACAGAATAGAGCTTGACGATGTTGACATTGTCTTGGTCCCAAGATCGCAACTCCCACTGACGGTCATCAAGGTCAAGGTCCTTTAAATCTCACCGCAATTTCGCAACTTATGCAAAATACCACTCCATAATTTGTTTTGACACCAACATGGACTTCAAGGGAGCCTTACCCTACTCACTATTTTCACAACCCCCACTCACTCCATTAACTCTAGACAATCCAACAAGGTCAATATTTGGAACCTAAATTTCATTAGCCAAAGAATAAAACTCTAAATTTGTCTATATTGAATGTTGTGGTTTTAAACCCTCACTAGGAACATGGGACCCATCATCTTATCTCCGACGTTTTCCACATCTTGCCTCTTACTCTACCATGGGAATTATGTAGACGTTTAATGAGGCCTCATTCAAGTGCTCCATTTTCTTTCAAATCCACCATTCGTCTTCTACATCCCAAAAATTGATCGGCCACTTAAGGACCTCCTCCGACTCGAGCCTCACCCTCAATGACACCAATGTTCCTTCACCCAATGCTTTCACTTTGTCAAACAGATAAGGTGTGGAAGAATCATCTGCCAAAGGTCAAATGGATATACAATTGGCCATTGAATCACAAAATCCTAGCCCAACTATCACCTGAAACCCTAAGCACAGAAGTTGTGTTAAAACCTATACTTTACGCAAGTGCACCTTAACATGATGCTTCAAAAAAACAGACCCCGCAACACCAAAGACCTAACTCAAAATCAACTTGAATGGGTTAGCATGGAAAAGAGAAGGCTCGGAAAAGGAAGCGCAAAAGATAGAATCAAAGACAACGCCATTGCCTCGACACAAAAATGTCATCAAGAAACGAATGCATAACTCACATAGTATCCATTTTTCATCCATCCATACAGGTTATACTAAAAGGTGTATCCTAAACCCTTTAAATTGAAGCATACATTGGATCTAAATGAATCAAATTGGCCATATTTTCCTTAACAATTTATTTATTTTAATTTGCAATTTGCTATATTGTAGACAATAATCTACCTCCAATAAATAAAGTACACAATACCTTTGGTTGCACATTGTTTGGTAATTTTTGATAAGTCAACCCCCCCCCTCTCCTTGTAGAGCCAACAAGCTTACCATGACAATGAGATAGTTGACACAACTTCTATTTACAACATTATTCAATATCCTCAATAAAGTAGTTATCCTTAACAATTTCAAGACATTGCATAATGGCTCAAGGTGCAACCAATTATCAATGTCTTGTTGCCTTTGTTCTAATTCAAGCCTCATGAAACAAACACAGTTTCATAACATTCTTCAACAAATATGATTTGTTCACTCATTGATCTTGGTCATAATACCCTATGCTATTCATATATAGTCTGAAATCAAAGGAACCTATGCATCCTTTAGGTTTGGTTTGCCAAAACCTTTGTGTTACTCCCTGGACCCACCAAATAATCTAGGTGAACTTAAAGAATGTTATGTATTTCCACTACTTTATCCCTTACAAATTAACATTAGTGATGGTATGGATCCATCATACTAGGTATAATATTACGTTACTTTGTGTGCAACCTTGAAAGTACCTAGTTGAGGTAAACATCATTGTACGTAGAGGCTAATGAATGAATTCGGAAACCATTTGACTGTGTGACGAGGTTTATATCAACACAATCATTTCGAACCCTGAACCTTTGTCACACCAAGGCCACACCCTCTCCACCACCAACAACCCTAACGCAAAGTGACAACACTCCCACCATGCACACCTTTATACACCATCCCATATACTATGAGAGCCCACCTCCCATAGAGGCAAAATACCTTATACTGCATCACGGAGTATCGTGTGATCAGCACAAGACTAACGGGCTCACATTCATGCCGGTACATAGTTATGGGCGTTATTTTTTCTTTTTCTTTTTTCTTTTCTACACCATCCCATCCCAAGTCCTCAAATCAACCTCCCAACCTAGCAAGCGAGAATCGCCCTTTGTAAGTTAATCTTGTCAGTCTAGATCAAAGTCCACCATCTCCAGGCTCAGGTGAAGAGTCTCTCCATGTATGCTTGCCCTTCTGAGAGCCAAATCAGTCAGTCAGTCAGTCAGTCAGTCAGTCAGTCTATCTATCGATCGATCGATCAATAAATCAACAGAACCGCCAGTGAGCATTGCAGTTTACGCAAGTGACGAACGTGGTCATGGGTTCATCAGCACTCCGGGTTTGCATCTGGAAGTAAGTAGTTTTGCGATCGCCACATCTCGCACACTTGAATTGATCGGTGGAAGCCGTGTAGTGTTTGAGCCCCCGCTCACACTCAAACAGCGCCTTCGCTTTGATGTCGTCTGTTTCCTTCTTCCTTCGATCGCTCGCCATGTCATCCGATGTCATCGTGAGTATGGATTCTGGTGTTACTGTTCCGAGTAATACGCGCCGCCGGAAATCCGGGTTCCTCTCATCTTTGATGTTGAACATGATGGACCTGCAACGATCCCAGCACAAACATCAATACCTTAATACGTAGTTTACAGGATGCTGAAGTGGTGGAAGCTTGAGAGAGCGATTGCGCGCCTTCCTCCTTTCAACGATTTAGTATGATAATATGTGCATTGGAGACCTAATTCGGAGTTGACAAGCAATAGAGGATTGTAAACGGTAAACTTTTGATCGAAATGCATAAGCACATTCTGGTCAAAAACCTTTCCACGTATCATTGTGGCAGATTGACTGCTATTCTCAAGTGAGGAGACTCTTTGTGGAATCGGGCGAACCAACCCATACACTCGTTTCTTGTTGGATGCCTAAACCCTTGCCTCCAAGGAACCAGTGTACAGGTTGTTTCGCCCCAACCCTCTTTGTGTATACGGTACTTGTCTCCTAGGGTTGGCGTATCTATCTATCTATTTAATGGGTAATTTTTAGATTTTATATATATATATATATATATATATTGAATTTATAACATAGTTTATAATCACTTGAGTTTTGATCATATTTTGATTTGATTGGCTAAAACAATGAACTTCAAAAATGCACGTGAAGATATGAATTTTGAGTACAATATATGATTTAAACATGAGTTTCATAATCATAACATTACTCAGTAACGTGGGCCCTCATAATATAACGATAAGATGCTAGGAACTCAGCATGAATTTGAATCTCCATCCAACTATTATACTCTGAGGGCCCACGAAGCAAGAGCTGAGTAATGTGTTGACCTTGAAGTGGTTGAAACCCTTCATTATTTTTTCTTTGTTGCAGGAGTTATTAATTGAGGAAAGTAGAAAGGTACTTAAGCTATGTAGTTATTGTTGATCAGGAAGTTGATTAGGTCATTTGTATCGTCCTTGTGATATACTTGATCATTAGTTCCATATTACAATACCTATACTTTGCCTTCTCCTTTCCTTTCAAAAGCCCGAGGCTGGAGAATAACGCATTCTCGACCGCCACCGCCACTTCCACAACATCCGTATCTTTCACCTTCTGAAAATTCTCAGTGTCTTCCTCCGAGACTTCATTGCACACCTTGTTGAGAGCCTCCATCATAAGCTCACGAACTCTGTCCCGTGTGGCATCTCCACCTGCCTTTGGAATAATTCTCACCGGTGGGCAGGGCGTGCTATTGAAACCCTTGATGGAACTCGACTCCGGAGCAGGTAACACAACTGCCATGGGCTCCGGACTTATCACTTTCTTTATCTTTACATTGCGAGCTTGAGTAACATCCTTTAAATTGGTACTCACGTTTAAGGCATCTTCCTCCAGTTTCACCATTGTAACAACTTCTGCCTTCTTAACTGTTACCACAGTCACCAGTTCTGGAGCCTGGATATCCATCCCGGTATCCATCGGCTTAGCGGAGGGGTTGGGACTGACCCCCTCTGCCTCGTTGTAATTGTTATTGTTGTTCTTTTTCTTCTTCTTCTTCTTCTTCTTCTTCTTATGTTTGTTGTTGTTGTTGTTATGTTGTACATGAGCTTCATCGGCGACCACTTTCTTCCAAGCTTGTAGAAGGTCCAAAGCGGAAGCCATGATTCTCGAGGATGAATGTTTCGTGAGTTGCCGAAGCCGCTTGCCAACCTGCAAGATTTCTCCAAAGTATGTTATCAATTATTCCTCAAACTGTGCATCATACATAACATTATTGTGAAGCTTCCACATGGTAGTCAAGCTTGCATAAGCCTAGTTGTGGTCTACCCTCATGAAGTTAGCATGCTTCTTGACCAACTGTGGATAATCATTTTTGAAACAACTACTGAACCTTTCCAAGCCGAGGTTATTCATCTAAGATGGTCTTCTAGTTTAAGAAAGGGTGTAGCGTTAAATGTCTTAGTGTTATGATGTTATGCCCTAGTTATTGTGGACAATGGGTCACCTCATTTATTTAGTAATATTTTTTCTTTCATTAATTTTTATTAATGTGGGCTAGTTTCTTTTATGACGAGTGGTATAGACAATATGACAGGCAACTAAAACGAGCGACTTTTATGGTTTTAACAAGGCAACACATTAGTGCCCCACAATGAATGTATGGCATATTGATTTTAGTGTCACGCTAAATCATTTATATAAGGTAGTTGATAAGTTAATAACATGAGACTATAAGATATCGGTGTGCCTTATGTGGTCAATGTTCCTAATTTGACATCCATAGTTGAGTGGTATGTGACAAGATTTGTAGCTATGAATGGATACCAACAGGGGATGGGTTGTAATGAAATTGGACTATGTGCTCAAATATATTGGCTCATTTTCCAATATGGACAGTGATCAACTTTTTCAGTATTTTACAAACAAGGCCAAAAATTCATGCTCATCTTATCCAAGAAACCCAAATATTTTATTAAATCCTCGTTGCCTACGGATCATTATTGAGAGAGAGGTGGTCTTCTAAATCCCTTCCATCTCTCTCTCTCTCTCTCTACAATTGGTGAGCAAAGAATTTTTAAGATGAAGGAGCATATGGCAGTGGTCCAAAATTTTGTGAAAGACAAAAATACAACGAGACAATCCACATGAGTTGCCGTTGTCCTTGCTCAAGTTGTGAAAATACAACAACAATTTGAGGTGGTTGTACCCAATAATAAATGTATGCTTTAGGAAATGATTGTCTATCATGAGCTTCGCATATTTTCCTCTATTGTTGGGAAATAGATCTAATACAGTTAAACCACAAAAGGAGAGAATGTTATGTCTTAAGAAACTATCAAAAAACATGTTATTCCTCTAAAATGGTCAAACTTTCCGACATGCGTAAAATTTGAATCAATTGTTTTGCCATTCCAACTAGTTACATAGCTCTTAATTAGTTGACGATTCTCCGGCACATTACATAAGAGAGGGGAATACGAGATATTGGGAAACCTGAGTGGACATGAGGAGGGAGGTGGAGACTTCCACGCCCGCTAGGGCCTTCAAAGCCTCCATGCATCGGGCTTCCTCGGCAAACCCCTCTCCATCTCCCATGGCTTTGCTTGCCGCTTTGCTCGCCTTCTCAAACAAACGTAGAAGCTCCTCCGCCATCGTAACTTAATTGTGATGATTTGTCACCACTCGTATTGTTGTGATAGATTGTTCAATCAATTGATAGATATGAATGTTGGTTCTTGGCGGAGCAAGCATGAATGAAAAAGTCTCCTCATTTGTGGGCTAACACCGCTGCAACAATAGATACAATGTGCAGAGGCTGTCGTTTGTGCCTCCTTCACAAGACATTGTATAGTTCAATAGGGGCAACATGCAATCGATGTGCACAACACAAGAGTTGGGTGCAAAAAGAAGTGAAACAATTGAGTTTTCAGGAGTGCAAATTGTGCAAGTATGTGCACCCCGCACTCCTCGCTCGGCAACCGAATGACTCTGCAACTTAAAACACACATAAACCATAGAAAGCAATACCTAGAACTTATGTATATTATAACTGCAATTGTTCCAAAAATATCCCTTTTGGACACCCACGTGGTTTAATAGGAGAGAGAGGGATAGAGAGAGATGACACCAACCGTAGGTTGGCGTGAATGAGAGGCGCTTGCTTCACCCTCGATCATAGCCACAAACTCAAGGTAAACCCAAAACGGGTTTACAAAGCATGCCTATGGGATAAGTGCATGGTTTAATAACATATGATATGTCAGCATTCACTACCAAAAAATGTGTCCAATACAACCATCCATTGCAACTTGGCCATTGCGACTGAAGGCGAATAAATGCGTAAATAAAACATTTTGGCTGTCAAAAAGGTTTTTGGTTGCGGTTTTTGAACAATTAGCAACTGAAACCCTTTGGTTGACAATTAAAATGATTTATTCATGCATTTTCTTGCAATGAATCACAATGACCAAATCGCAACAGACGGTTATGATGGACAAGTTTTCAACAAGGTGTGAGACCATCGTCCATCGTTCCTTCACAAACGTCGTATGTTTCGGAAAGGGTGACATCCGACCAACGTCATCGATGTGCACATGAGAATACTTTGGTGGAAAGAATCAAGGCGGTTGAGTATTTGGAAGTGCAAATCGCTTGAGCAGCTCCCCAGCCACCCAATTTACCTTTACAAATTGAAAACTCACATACTAAAAAGAAACTAGAACATTCCCAAAACCCTATTTGAATTATGTATCAAGCCATCATTCGTAAAAATTTAAAATTAAAGAGTAAAATTTAAATTATATGTTTATTATATGTTTATTATAAATTTAAAAATAAAAAACCTTTTGTACATCCATGTGGTTTAATAATGGTATGTTGAGTGAATTATCTGAGTGTTGACGTTTTGTATGTCAATTAAGTGGATTTTTTTAAAGAAGAAACCAAGACTTTTCCTCCCCTTAACCCTTAACCCCACATTTTGGTAAAAAAAAATTCCTTTGATGATTGTAAAACTAAGAAATATTATATTTTCATTTGGAATTTCCATTATTTTCATGAATGGAATTGTCGAAGAGTTCCAAATATATTGGAAATTGGATGGGAGGAATTGATACACATCCATATGTATAAGTATATATGTCATCCTCAATTAGGTTTCAACGTTCCAACCAGAAACACTCTAGCTCAAAGACTTGTTTTTGGTCTTTTAGCTACATTCACAAAACCACACTTATCATATTTATTACTAGGGGTTGAAAGTTAGGGTGGGTAGAAAGTATTGTGTTCCATTGTAGTTTATGTGTGGGAACTTTGAAACTTTAGGCTTTTGTTTGGACATCTTCTTGGAATAATGTCATAGGATGGGTTGCACAATGATTCACACAAATTGAGGTGAGAAAATATATATTATAGTACCTCTACCACTTCGGCACTAATTTAACTATTTTAGGAAAAAAAATTGGAGGAATTTTATTTTTAATTCTCAAAAATTGATATGGAAAATAAAGATTATTTCTTTAAATCCAACATTGTCAAATCTAAAAACGTAATTAAAACCGTTGTCTACCTATAAATAGACAAAGTGATAAAGGTACTACGGTAGATAAATTCTATTAGAAATCAAGCTGTGATCCAAATATTATGACTAGCATTGCTTTTGAATCCACTTCAAAAGGCTGATCCAATGAGATAATCAACAAAGGATGTTTTTTTGGGGTCTTCTATCACAATGGGATTCATTTAGCACTGTTACCCTCTCCCATGTCAAAAACATTTAGCAAAAGCAAGAAATGAAGAGGTCCACGTCATGACAACATGAAGATATTTTTCCCGGCTCAAGTGCAAAGAAGAAGTCCTCTTCAAGTTGGTTGCTCTATTTTATGTGTGAACACAAATGCATTTCATTTCTCAAAGCATCTAAGTGTTGCAACTCATTGGTTGAACGGGACAAAATAATCAGCATTAATGGCCTTATCAACTAAAATGAGCCAATTGGTCTACTCAATTTAATGTAGGGAACGTGATGGGAACGTAATGATTGCTAGTTGGTACGAGAGAATACCCGTTGAGGGTTCTTAAAATACAACTCAACCATTCCAATACACCCACACATGTTTATAAAACCATGCAAATAATCAATTGTAGTATAGAAGATCTCATCAATTGTGACAAAAGGATTGTCTCATAATGGCCCAATTGGCTCATTTTAGTTGATAAGGCCAATTTATCCACTTTGGGGAAGCCTATGTGACAAAGAAAGGTTCAAATGACATTCGTAGCTTTAAACATCTCTTTAAAGAACCAAATATGCTTCGATGCATGTGATCTCAATGTCATGGTTCTCAAAACATACTTGCTAATCCAAACAAAATGTTGGATGATTTATCAGGGTTAGAGAAGGGACCGTAATGGTCAAAGTGCATGCAATAGGCGCTTCTACCTTAGTGCCATCATTTGAAACAAAATAAAAACATCTCACGTTGGGTTAATGATCAAAGGCCTTGGTACATGAACTTAGCTCAGCCTGGGCAAGGCTATTCCCGCTTGGGTGACCCCCTATTGCCACCACCAAGAAACATGTTCATAACATATAGATTCAACATTAGACTCGCCTCAGCAACAACTACAATTGTGGGAGGCCCAAAGCAACAATGCCGAAGGCTCATATGGAGCCAAAGGACACGAATTGGTGATGAATGATGACTCATGCAATGTGGCCATGAAGTAGGTAGGTCATCCATCCAGACCCTCCTGTCTCCGTACATCCATCCCACCTTATTCATCCATCCATTCATCCATCCATCCATTCATCCATCAATCATCTCCGTCACCGCACCGCCGGTGGAGTCTTGGAAACTCAAGAGCTGGAGGAATCGGAGCCTGAGGAATCTCCATCCTTTTCATCCCCTTCGCTTACATCTCACACATCTACTTATTATTTCGGGTAACATTTCATACCTCGCATAAACAATCGGCTCTCTCTCTCTCTCTCGCTGTGCTTCGTCTTTTGTTTTGTTTTGTTTTCTTTCTGTGCTATCTGCAACTTACAATTTGGGTCGTCTTTATAATACTTCGCCCCTGGTGGTAACACTTGCAGGTAAATCAAATCGCACCTTCATTTTAATTGCAGATTTTGCGCGATTTTTTATTTTTATTTTCTCCTCCTCTGTGTGTGTGTGTGTGTGTGTGTGTATTCTTCAATTTTTTTAATTCTTTAGAGTGAATTTTCTGCTAGTTTGTAGATTCTAATATGTCACGGTGAAAGTGATGTGTGTATATTTTTTTCTTGAATTTTTTCTTCTTGAGTATTTGGAGTGAGAAGTTCGGCAATAGATTTTTTCGCTCATTTTCAAATTCTAATATATGGCATTGTGGAAGTTAAGAGATTTGTTTTTTTAGTTTCGATGCAAGGGCGGGGGGCATGCGATGGCATGATGATCATCAGTGTAAGAGGAATCGTTGGTAAAATTTTGTTATGATGCTTTCTGCGATCTTTTAATGCGAGGTAGACAGGTGTGTGCCTAATTTAGGAGCTCGATCATTCTTGGTTCCATGTTTATGTGGAGAATTCCTAGTACTAGCTCTTCTTTGTCGGTGTTTTTACCTGGAGTTGGACGAATTTCGGATCGAAAGGAGGAAGGTCTTAAGGCCGCAAGAATTTTGAAGGAATTTTTTACACTATTAGTTAGTAGCTTCGTCAGCTCGGGGAAAAGATCTTAAGTTGGTCATTAAAATGGATGCGCAAGTAACTGTCTGTGAGTTACGGAGGTGCGTTGATGATCCGAATTTAAGTGTATTCCACAACAGCTGAGAAGTCGATGTGAACCTACGGAATTTTAGAGTTGAGCCAAAATAACTTCGAGGCGCCAAGTTTTAGAATTTTGCTCCAACACATCTTGCGTTGGTAATTGAGATGGATGTGCACATAGCTTTCTGTAATAGGTGTGTTGAGAGGGTTTACCCATGATCGATGAGGCCCTGTGGAAATTCAAATTTGAGGCGCAATTCGATTGTAACTTTCTAGGGTTGAGACAATGAATGCAATCTACTTCTGACATTGACACAAGGATTTTTGAACTTGAGGTTTTGCTTGCAGCGAAGGGAGAGGAGTAGGACAGCATGACAGATGTTACGGGGAAGCTTATTTTGGTGGACAAAGCCAGCAATGGCGTTGCTACAATTACTCTCAACAGACCTGAAGCCCTAAATGCCCTCACCCGTGACATGCTTGTCACATTGGCTATCACATTCCGAAGGCTATCCGAGGATGTGAATGTGAAAGTCATCATCCTCACAGGCGCTGGCCGAGCCTTCTCTGCTGGAGTCGTAAGTATTTCCTCCTTTTTCGCTTCTTTCTTTGCTATTGATGACCTCTCTTTATGTGCTTCGGTTTGAAAACTCTGAATCGCTTGAACACCATCCTCATTGGCAAAATAAGGTAAGCGTGTCTAATTCGGTTACTCATTTTAAACAAACAACTATATTTGAGTGGTGTGTGGTTAGGTGTGGATCTAAGAACAGACACTAAAAGATATCATGTGTTTACACGAGATTGGACTATGTGCTCAAAAATTGTTAACCATTTCAGGCTCAATAGTCAACTCAATGGCGGGGACCTTTATGATCATTTAATGAGAACAAGAATCTTCGCTTTGATAATGCATAAGATATTCTTATGAGCTATGGCAATTATGAGGCGCATGGCTACAGGCACAATTTGGATTTGCTAATCTACAAGAAATGGGTGCAGAGCTGAAAGTGTCCGTTTAAGACCCACTCACCTTAAGGCGATATGTTTCCAGAAAAGTGACTGCTCAACCATTTGGGAGTTTCTCTGTGCAGGATCTGACAGCAGCTTCAGATGTGTTCAAGGGTGACGTGAAGAATGAGTCCACAGATACGTTGGTACAGATGCAGCAATGTCCAAAGCCAATAATTGGCGCCATCAATGGCCATTGCATCACAGCAGGATTTGAAATTGCGCTAGGGTGTGACATTCTGCTGGCAAGCAACAATGCGAAGTTCATTGACACTCATGCCAAGTGAGAATCTTCAACATTCTTTGCATGTGAAAATCATTTTGTGGTCGTGGCACAAATGGGAATTTTATCCTGGCTTACATAGATTGGACTGATGTGGTACAGAGATTTAGAATTTTTTGGTATCACTGGAGCTGATTAGGGTTGCACAGTTTTGGAGTCTGGTTCAAAAGTATAGCATGCACATGATGGCTTCAATTGTATGACAGTTTTGTTTTTATCAGTGTGCAAAGAGATGAAGGCCTTTTGGCTCATCATACTTAGAACTACTCGGAACATAGATTTGTCTGTTAAGTCCTAGAAATGTTTGAGAAGGCTGTGCGTGATGGAGTGATGCGGTATAGGAATTCAGACTTTCTTTGCATTAGGTTTGAGCTGATCAGGATTGAACACAGTGGAGTCTAGTTAAAGGTGTAGCATGCACACAATGGCTTGGACCATGTGACAGTTTTGTTGATTAGTTTGCAAAGAGATAAAGTAATTTTGGCTTATCACACTTTGAACTCCTTATAACAAACATTTTGTATGTCAACAGCAGACTGTTACAGCAATCTTTTGTGCTCATGTCATAATGGTTGTGTATGATGGGTCTCAAAATGTATCGTAGGCTTGCTCTCACTTGTTCAGGAACATTGACATGGGTTGATGTAACATGCTGTGCATTACTCATATAATAGTAACTAAAACTTCTTTTTTTGCAGGTTTGGAATTTTCCCATCTTGGGGGTTGTCTCAGAGGTTGTCGCGTGCAATAGGCCCATACAGGGCACGCGAGCTCTCACTGACTGCAGCACCTTTGGATGCACAGACAGCCGAGAGATGGGGTCTAGTGAACCGGGTGGTGAACCATGCGGAGCTTTTGAGCACAGCCAGGGGCATTGCAGACGCCATTCTCAAGAACAATGAAACTCTAGTGTTGAAGTATAAAGCTGTCATTAATGATGGCTTCAAACTGACACTTGATGAGGGTTTGAAGCTCGAGCGGGTAGGTCACTCCTCCTTTTGACATGTTGTGCTCCTTTCTAATGCAACAATAATAGGGTGAGTTCTTGAAGAATTTTATCTTTTGACTTTTGTTTTTTCCTACTTCAGGGTTTTGTCTTGCCTCTCCTGATTTCCTTGTGTCACTGAAATTGAGGTCTTAGTTCACATGCTACACCACAATGTGCTTAATCTTCCTGTTACCTCTGGAGATCATAAACCCTAAACTTCATACAAGGATTTACAGTTTGGAAGTGATGATGAAGTCACTGGGGATGTCATGAAATCTGAATTTTTTTCTATTTCATTCTAGTTATGATTGTTTCCGTTTGATTGCTTCGGATCGAGTATGGAACTTTAAAAGCTTTGGATACACTATCTCTCCTGGTTCTCACTTGTGGTGTACTGGTTACCTTTATCTGTAAGTGCTAGAAGTCTAAATCTTGATGCTCACAAGGATATATCTAATGCATCAAATTTGAAGTTGTACTTGGTTCAAGTTTGTGAAATGTCAGTTGCCTCGTATGACTCTTCTACAATGAAGTGATGCCATAGTGGATGAATACCGAAAAGGAGAGGTGATAGTATTGCTAAAGGCTCATCCATCAATTTTTGCACTTTTTGCAGGAACGGGGCCATGAGTACTACTCAAATATGAAGCCAGAGGATTTTGCTGCCATGCAGAAATTCATTTCCAGTCGCTCTAGGAAGCAAGAAAAGCCCTCTTCCAAGCTTTGAGAAGTGCAAGGATAGGCAGTGTATGCTCAATTCACTTATTATATTTGTCAACTACTGGCTGGCCCTGAAATTGGGACCCGGCTTATGAGGATGTGTGGCACATGTCAGGTCACACTGATTTCTACAACAATATGTGCAGAAAAATTAAAACTTGAATTTATGTCCACATCTATTGCTGAAATGTTATACCAGAGCTGAATCTGCATGAGTTTCTCACCATTTCCTCACACCAGTCTTTGATCCGTAACCAACCATAATGTACAGATCAATAACCTAAGGTAGGCAAAATCAGCAGCATTTTGTCACTGCTGGTCCAAAGGATCACCAGCACCTACTAAGGTGAACAACCCATATTCGGTTACTTTCTTATTAGGACACCTATATTTAAGTGGTATGTGGTTTGGGGTGGCTCCAAGAATGGATATCAAGAGAAATGTGTTCAAAAGAGATTGGACTACATGCTTAAAATATGATAACCATTCTAGGTTCATTAGCCAACACAATTGAGGGGACCTATATGACCATTTAATGAGCTTAAGAATCTTCACTTTGAGGATGAATGAGATATTTATGTGAGCTTTGAAAATTGTGAGGAAAGTGGCTATGGCCTTGATTTGCATTTGCTAACCATCTCATGCTAATCTCGTGTTTCGTATCCCAGAAAAAAGTGGCTAGTCGGGAAAAATAAATTATTTAAGACTCATCAACCTTAACCTTGTTTCTCAACAGTGATATCTTTAGCATGCGCTGTGCTATTTGCGTCAGGGTTCGGGAGACTTTTGAGCTCAACCAGCTAAAATCCGCTCCTTCACAACTTCTACCGGTTTTTTCAGAATTTGACCGGTTGCAACTTGCAAACTTGTTGCCATTCGTTTGGACCGGCCAATATCCTATATTTTTTTTCAAGTGCCGGCTAATTTCCTCTTTATTGTAATGACAACCGGCCAAGAACTTGGGCATTGATAAGTAAGCTTATTTTTCAATGTAGCAAATTATATCTACAAACAACATACACCATTCAACAACATCCAAAGAATATATCAACATACAAAAATAACATGTAATGATATCAACTTCTAACAACAATGATCAACAATTTGCTACATACAAGAAGCAACAACAATGATCAACAATTTATCCATAGCAGGAGTTGAACCTGAAGTAAACCATCAACCAGTTGATGGCCATGGATTTACTCTTCTATCATACCTAGGTCTTAAAACCGAATATTAGATTTGAGGCCACACCATGATAAAAGAGTAATCTAACCTACCATACTATATACAAAAATGAAATTCATCAATTGTTAGAGTCAAAATCCGTAGTACCATCTTCACTTTCAAGAGGAAAACGCCCTGAAAGGTATCTCTGTGGATGTGAAAACAACCATCTAAACTTTGTAGAGTTCTTCCACAAAGCTATGGCTTCCATTAGTACGTTATCAAGATCATCACAAAGGTCTTCCATAGAAACACACATAATACATTCTAAATGTTTTGTGTCTAATTTATTACGAGTCTTAGTTTTAATGCAGTTTTGAATAGAAAATGCACGCTCACATTGAGCGTTGCTTACACATTGCACTCTAGCAATGTCTGCAAGAATACGAAGATTCTCATATTTTCCACGAAGTGATTGATTCCAACTTATCATAGACCACACATCATTAAAAAATTTATCATGCCATTCTGTAAAAGCTTGTACCTTATAGGAAAAAAATTCTCTTTTGGTAGCATCAACATTTATCAAAGCACAAAATTTTTTCTCATCAATCTGTAAATTCTTACCAAAATGATTACAAAGCCTTTCTAGCTCTGGGACACCCCAACTTCCCATACCAACCTGTCTAGAAGGCAATTCTCCAGGGTTTAGTATCTTTAAACAACCCACGATATCATTGTCTTTGAAGCGGTTTTCTAATCCTTTACAAATTTCCTCAGCAAAACAAACTTGGAATGTAATAGCTTCTTCTAAATCAGCCCCAGTTCTATCCCTTATCATTAAAATATTATGATACTTAGCTCCTCTAATTTCAGAGGATAACCTCTTTAAATACCCCCTAGGAGGGCCAAAATCAGGAATTATATGATAACCAGTCTCTTCATTAAAAATTGATACATTTAAATCAGTGGATTCAGTAATAAACAACATGCGAATCGAAGTTATTTCAGCTTTAACAAGCGCACCAACAGTACTAACATTCACATGTTTGTATTGAAATACTTTACTCAAAACTGACAAACCATATAAAATATCAACCAAAAAATACAAGCAATATATGTGTTTAAAGGTCCTTAATCTTGTAAAAATAGAACCATCACTTGGACCATTATCACCATTTTCAACATCACGAAAATATGTTAAAACACTTTCTAAGGTATCACACAATGTTGTGATAGACTGCCACCTAGACAGCCATTTGATTTTTTGATATTTTTTCAAGGATTTTTGTGCATCATATAATTCTTCTTGTAACTCATTAAGACGAGATTTTGCCTTGCTAGATCTTTTAAAGTGAAAAGCAGTGTCATTAATTAAATTATCAAGCAAAGTAGAGAAATTTTTACAAGATGTACTACTTGCAGCAGCTAAAGAAGCAAGGTTAGTTCTATGTGCAACACAATGAATACTTAAAAGGAAAGGATTTACCTTATCTTTTAAACGTGCAGCCACTCCATTGCGAATTCCCGTCATCACAGATGCCCCATCAGATCCAAAACCCACAAACTTATCCAAATCCAAACTCCACTGGTTCAAGGAGGTTGGTATCAAATCATATATCATAGAAGCATTTTTCTTACCTCCTGGAATATGTAGCAAACCTAGAAAAACACACATTGGAACACCATCCTCAAGAAAAGTAGCAAACACAACCAAATGTCCCAAAACAGAAATATCAGTTGATTCATCCACCATAATGCCAAAAAACTATGAATCTCTAACCCTATCAAGGATTTTCCTTTGAATGACACTAGATATACATATCAACATATCCGCACAAGCCTTATCATCATGATACATTTTTGTAGTTATGATGGCATTAACTGAAAGCAATAAATCACATAAGGTAGGAAACTTACTAAAAGAGAAAAGTTCTTTCCCCACATAGTGCGTTGTTTTGAAAAGTGTCATTAGCGCTTCATCACAAGTCCTTGTTGTTTGTACTACTATTTTCTCCATCTTTCTACTTCCACTATGTGTAGCCCATGACAACCTCTTATGTTCTCCCGTGTTGGCATGGTCTTGCAATGCTGAAACCTTGAAATTAGTAGATCCTGATGTTGCAAAAACACCTTTTCCTCCTGATTCCTTGCAAATTTTACAGTACATTACTCCAAGTTCATTATTAAATTGCAACCAATCATAACCTTGTAACCATTTATCTTTCCACAGTAACCTTGCAGTTGCAACTTTGTTGTTAGCATTTGATGAAGTAGAGTTAGATGTACTTAGGTCATTCACAACATGAACCAACTCTGATGTTGGTTCCAAAATCTTTTGATAAAAACCCGCCAAAGTTTTTTGTCTCTTGTTGGCTGCCATCTAAACCTGTAAAAAACAATACCTCATTAGATGTGGAATCCATAGAATACGCCTCAAATTCATAAAGGAAAACCTAAGGATGTGAACATGTAACTGGTTGAATTCGCAAATACTAGGATCTCAACTAAATATGCCCAAAAATCTCCCTGGTTGACTTCGCAAACACTAGGATCTCAACTAAATATGCCCAAAAATCTCCCTGGTTGAATTCGCAAACACTAGGATCTCAACTAAATCTGCCCAAAAATCTCCTTGCTCACTAAGGCTGAGTTCCATTACATAATCAAACAAGATCATTCACATACATTTATGTGAATACTTCCAAATAAAAGTAGCAATCTGACCTTACAGATACATGCACAGATACCTTAAGAGAACCAAGTTGAATACACAGAAAAGAAAAAAGAAATGAAAGCCTTTACCCTAACTGGTTGAACTTGCAAATACTAGGATCTCAACAAAATATGCCCAAAAATCTCCCTGCTCACTAAGGCTGAGTTCCATTACATAATCAAACAGGATCATTCACATACATTTATGTGAATACTTCCAAATAAAAGTAGCAATCTGACCTTACAGATACATGCACAGATACCTTAAGAGAACCAAGTTGAATACACAGAAAAGAAAAAAGAAATGAAAGCCTTTACCCATTGAAAGAGCAGATTGGTTTTCAATGGTATCGCAATGCCTCTTCTTCAATGACTTTGATCGCAACGCCTCCGTGTATGATTTAAGAAGTGAGTAAGTGAGAGTGGGTGTAACCGAGGAGTGTGCTAAGTTAGGGGCGATGGTTGAACAGGGGGTGCGAAGTTAGGGAAAGCAAGGGAGGGGAGGGGAGGGGAGGGGAGGTTGGCAGAAGAAGAGAGAGAGCGTGAGAGAGCACTGAGGCCAATGTCCACTGTAGCCTACAACGGACACTAAACCCTAGAACGGTAGAACTAGTCTACCAAATGATATCCGGCCCTAGATGAATCATACCGGATGAAATCCGCCTATTTCACAATTCATCCGGATAAAATTCCTCCTCCTCAAAATGGTTGCCGGTTGAAATCCGATTTTTTTTTTTAAGCACCGGTTTCACATCCTCCACTTTCCCAATTTAACCGGACTTTTCACAAAACCAACCGGCCGCCATTACACTAAATACCGGTTCTCCCCGGACATTGGTTTGCGTAAGCTGGAGTATGCTAAAACAAGATCATATGGCAGAGGAGAACATTTTCATGTTCTTCTCGATATTGACCGGGTCCCTGGAGTTATAAGTATTTTGGGTATTATCCTTCAGTTGATTCCATATACTGGTAACCGGATTTCAATTGGACCAGAAATTAGCCATGGATGCTAAACAATTCGGAAGCTTTCCTTAATCCTTGAACCATCTTTGTCCTGACTGTTTGAAAACAAAAGAGAGAAAATTACAAAGGTCATGGATTACCAGATGTGAATAGTAGATGGTTTGCTTTGGATCTGTATGTGTTTAGAAGCTCTTCCAGAGTTCTACACAAAAAAATTCATGTTTTTAACTAAACCTTCAACAAACTGTTATGCATAGCCCTTTGCATCTGATTAAGTGCATCACAAATTGGAGTTACACAAGGTAATGTCTTTTCAGAGTGATGGTTTGTACTAATCAAAGTATAACCAGTACTAATCAAAGTACTAATCAAATGACAATTAGTGTTAGACACTCGATTTACCACTCGATTTAAACTACTTAGAGATTTAAGTTCACTCAGAAATGTGGAAGTTGAATCGAAGTATCATTCGAGTTTGTTTCTAAGCCGTGGAAATGTGGTCAATTGACCTAAGTACAGTTGTTGTCTTTTTCCTTGTAGAAGTGAGGAATGTAGTTCCCAGAGATTTCAAATTAGATTCAGGTGTCAACCTCTTATGTTTTGTGGTTGAATGTGGTTGAATTTGTTCATGATGGCTGGTGCTCACTTCATAAATCTATGTTATGTCCTGTATCTTTTGTGTAAAAGAAACTATTTGAAGGGTTTTGGATCCTCTTCCAACTTAGGAACCGTCGAGGTTGAAACATAGTGGTGAAATCGATGCTAAAAATATCTGAACTGTATGCATGAATTTCCTGATGGCGAATCTTGTCATCCTTGGTAATATTGACATTCACCAAAAGAAAATCACTGTGCTGGCCATCCACATGCGTTCAAATGTTCCTACGTAATTTGGTTTTCGGCAGATTGAGGACTACCGCACCTCAAGGAAGGGTGGATATAATGCTGTAGATATTTGCACAGCATCACATTGAGGAACAATTCTATAGTGGGGGATGAACTTGTAGTCCATGAGAGGTAGCCTTCAAGGCAGTGAGCAATCTCCCTTCAAGAACTTTCTCAATATCCAAAAGATATTTCCATTCTCAGCAAATCTAGCTTCTTAGTCCATCAATGGGCTTTGCCAAATTGGCACTCGGTATTGATGTCAACTATGTATGGCAGGAGGGATGACATTGTGGATGGTGTTCGAACCCTTTGCGACAGCCCTCAAGCCTTGGATGACTCAAACAGTGTTTATCCAACGGTTTGATATTAATCCCTTTGCCGTGCATATTTTTGTGCAATCTTACATACATATAGATGCATGTTCCATGCACAACTGAAATCCTCCGTTTGTGGAAGGGATCCAACACAATAATTTGCACTATTAATTCCATCAGCGGCGACCTCTGATAGATTATAGTTTAATCAATCGAGTCTCTGACTAATTCTGAACAAATAGGAGATTCATGTGTTTCTAGGCGCTGCATAATTCATATGACCAATGCAAGCAAGCCTAGGGAAAGTTGGAAGGGCATAACGGTAGTGACATTATTTGAGCCCAGGTTCCTGAGAACCCACTTCTGCTCCATGGATTTGAGCACCAAGTAACTCCAGTTGTTTTTGAATATATGTTCATTACTCAATGTCTAATTCTGTCTATATATGTAATATTAAATATTAGATATTTAATTTCCTGCATTCAATATTTTAATAGCATAACATTCAAGTAAGCACTGAGGATTAACATACCTCGCATGAAATTTAGGCATACTAGAGGCTGTGCTTTGAAAGATCCGCCCATGGTATCGAAGCAACCAAAAATTTCAGATTTTGAGAATATGTCCACTGAGTTTTACAACTAACAGTTATTAGTGCATGGTGAGAGACGATTGCCAACGTAATGAACATCGAGTCTCTTGACTTATTCTGAACTTATGAAATCAATTGGAAAGCTGGGAATACCAAGCCAAGCATCAAATTCACTGCATCATGGGTACTGTACCTGTCGAGCTAATCTGCGATGATCACTGTGATCCATCAATGAATACAAGCATACATAGCTTATTATTCATTCATTTGTTTCTAATTGCATTCGTTTATGTGACCAATGCAAGCAAGCCTAGGGATATTGAATACAACAACATTTACAGTATACAAATTCGATAAAGAAACAACTCACACGTACACATGACATCCTGAAATATACTCAAGCTCTTTATTCAGACAATGATCAACTTGCTCACAACTGCCTACAGTGCAGACACGCACTTGCTGTACACACACAACATATACACACTCACATACACAGTGAGCGAGATGCTGTCTTTTATTCTGCGAGTAGAAGCTTCTGTTACTAATCAGGAATCAGTACCAACTAACTAAGTGACTAATCTTCGACCAATGCGAAACGAATTGTCTCCAATAAGGGAAAGTTGAAGGGCACAGCACTGACATCATTTGTGCCCAGGTTGCCGAGACTCCAGTTCTGCTCGATAGTCTTGAGCAGAGAGTAGTGGTCGAAATTGGTGTTGTCCGTGCTGTTGACCACTACATTCATGGTGCCGAACGGAATCAGAGCCGCATACACCTGGTTGCCGGCAGTGCCAGAGTTTTCGTCGAAGATGATGACCACCAATGTGCGGCCGCTGATGGCGTCCCCAGTGAAGGTGCTGCTCATCCACGTGTCCAGAAACTTGCCCGCGTAAGTGACGCCGGTGTCGTGCCCGTCGTTGCACTGGTTGGGCACTGTAAGTACAAGCAATTCATGGCCACAGTAAGTTCTTATATTAAGTAGCAGTGTACCGGTCTCAACATATTATTATTTGTTGCTTCAGCTTGTTGGTATAAATTGAAAGAGGCAGGCGCATCAACTTCGACATATCTCAATATGCCACTACGGAACTATGGATTTTAATCGAAGTGTTGATCAATGCATGATCACAGATGTGTCCAAATTCGACCCTGGCCTGCTCTCATCATGTGCAGACCATGCTCATTCATTTCTGGCAAGAATCTATTGGGTTTGCTGCTTTTTGGACGAGGGTCACAAGTAGGTGTATGTACTCCTCTGTTCCAAAATCACTGTCCAGTATTGTGATGATGGAAAGCTACAAGACATTCAACAACATGAGCACAATCAAACAAGTGATTATCACTAGCGGCTCTCAACTCAATCATTATTAGAATAATCCCAATTTTATAGTCTGATTCTATCCGGTGGAAAATGAACATGAAGACGTCGGTGGTGATACCAGGCCCCCAAAGAATGCAAATGTTAATAACTTGTTTGGGTCCTTATAAAAAGGCTAAGAAAGGATCAAAGTTTCACTACACTAATCATCTGATTTAGTGTGGCCCACAGTATCCGTGATCAATCGACCCGGGCAACAATCTTGCAGTTACCTGCGCCAACCCAACCCAGCCCAACCAGAGAAGGGGACATGGGAGTCTTGCTGCTACTTAAACAAAGAATTCATGTCGCGACTCGAAAATATCATCAACACGATACATCAATTGTAATGCCACACTAAATCAGGAAATATACAATCGTATATAGTGTAGTGGATGGATCTCATCAGCAGTACTCCCGAATTGTTATCTAAAAATGTATACCATATTCCTTCGAACCGGTTTGGAACACAGATGGCACGGAGGAAGGGAGAAGTTGTTGTTAATTGATTACCATAGTAGCTGAACTGGGGGATGGCGTTGTTGGTCTTATCAGTTGTCAGCTGGGCGCCGGAAACAATCTTTGCACACCGCGACGTGGTGTGCTGTATATCGATCATGGAGATGAAAGGGTTATGCTTCCGGGCGTACAGTGCGGTCTTGCTCGACTTCACGCTCTGGTTGGGGCACACAGCCGACCCGATGGTAGCAGCCAGGTTACACACCCCGGTGTAATCCTCGTTATACGACTTCCACGAGATCGGCTTGGCCTCCAGCAGGTCGACGAGATTCTTGTTCGGGAGGTTGTGCACGTTGTCGTCGGTGATCCCGAGAGTGGATCCAGCGATGGTGGAGATGTAGTTGGGCTGGGAAGGGTGAGAGACTGCGTGGTAGTTCGTGAGGAGTTTACCCTTCTGCGCCCATTTGTTGAAGTTGGGGTCGGCGATGGCGACCGAGTAGTCCGTGTTCTCGAACACCACCACGTAGAGACGGTCGAACCATTTTCCGGAGGCTACTGCCGATGCCACCAGACACATCGTTACCGCCACTGCCAATGCCACCCCATTCTTTGGGGATGTCAATCCGGGTGATCGGGCCATGATCGATGTGGACTAAATCGAGTGTGTTGATTGAAGATTCAGAGCTTTTGTGTCGATGGAACTGTAAGATGACGATGCTGCATTAGCAGGGGAGTCCCTGCATGATTTATACTTGAAGGAGGATCCGCATCTCACGCAAGGGATATGCTTGCTTCTGATCACGTGGTTTCAGGTGGAGAGCGGCTGATTGATGGCGGACATTAAAGGCCGCTTCACACACGAGCCAAGAGCCATGACCATGAAATTGTGAGAGCCCAAAAGAAAGTGTCCAAAGGCCATCCCAAGACACCTTCAAAATCATGTAGTGTGGTCGCGGACCCTCAGTGTAGTGTGAAGCCGTATGTTACTGGGCCCTCAACCAAATGCTATTTCAATGAATTTTTATTCATGCAGATCCTCACACATGATAAGATAGAATAAACCAACGGTTGTGAGCATTCGGAGTGCCATGGTCTCCCGGTTTGTGGTAAGCCTACCTCCAAGAGGTGGTTTTAGAAAATAGTCCAAGTGACCATGAAACATGATCCATGTGATGCCATGTAGGAATCCATGTAGACTTTACATCCATCTTGCATTCACATACTCCGTTGGTCCCTCAAGCGTAGTGTGAAGCGAACTTGGACCGGCTCCGCCTTTTCCACCAATGAGAGTGCTTGAAGTGTAATGGTCACGGGCTCTCAGTCTCGTGTGTGAAGTGGCCCTAAGTTCCCCCATACGAATTATGGGGCGTGTCAGATCTGGGCGGCGGGCGGGGCAACCCCCAGTGAAATTTCTAAACCCGACCGAAAACTGCTGCATGTCCCGTCCAACTTCGAAAAAAATATTGCCTTTGCATTCTTAAAGGCCGCTTGATTACAAATCCCATATTGGGTGCACTTCACTTTCAAGGTTTAAAATCCAATATATATGTGCCAATTAGTAAATAAGTAATTCATTGGGATTTCATTCCGGAAGTGAAACCATAAATGAATCACGTAATTAACTTGGAGGTTATAATTTTATGACTTACCATTTGAAATTGTCTCTGTCATTCTAAAATGGCACTTAAATTTAGTGTGTTGATTTAGTATGTATGTTTTAAAATATTTTAGTAATGCCATCTACTTTCACAAGTATTCATACACAATTAATTAATTAATTAATTACTGGAATTAATTCATTCGTTCATTTCATTACTGGAATTAATTAGATTTAATTCCAGTAACTACATTTTATAATTAATTATTTTTACTTAATTTGGTAAGCATACTTTCTCATTTATTTGGGCTTAATTAGGATTAATCAGAATTAATTAGACTTAATTACATTAAATCACACTTAATTGGTTTGAATGTGTATGAATACTTGTGAAAGTAGATGGCATTACTAAAATATTATAAAATATACATACTAAATAAACACACTAAATTTAAGTGTCATTTTAGAATGACAATGACAATTTCAAATGGTAAGTCATAAAAATTATAACCTCAAGGAATTTATAATTTTATTTGATCTCCAAGTTAATTACATGCTTCATTGATGGTTTCACTTTCGGAATGAAATCCCAATGAATTGCTTATTTACTACTTGGAAGTGCACATATATATTGGATTTTAGACCTTGAAAGTGAAGTGCACTCAATATGGGATTTGTAGTCAAGCGGCCTTCAAGAATGCAAGGGCAATATTTTTTTCGAAGTTGGACGGGGCGGGCGGCAGTTTTCGGTCGGGTTCAGAAATTTCACTGGAGGTTGCCCCCACCCGGATCTAACACGCCACATAGTTCATATGGGGGAACTTAATGTCCGCCCTGATTGATTGCGTGACTTCAATTTGACTCGGGCAGTAATTCGGAATGCATGATCCTGCTGTGGGAAACTAAGCCAAGTTACAGGTGTAATTCATATTCTCGGCCCAGCCACTAGTTCCTCATTGAATCCACATTGAGATTAGCATCTACTCGGTCGAAGCCCTCAAAGGCTTCCGTGAAACTTGGGGTGCTAGGAATGTATGTTCTTTGTAGATGGGATACATTGAAAATCACTTGGGATTGGAATCGACAACATATGTAGTATGTAGGTAGGCTTTTTGGTCACTTGGTGGGATGGGGTTGGCCTAGGTTGGGTGGCTTGGCAAGTCATTCTTGGTGGGGTTCTTGTTACTTGGTTCTTTGTTACTTTTTACATGATGGTGTGGCGCATCTGAGGGCCCCCTCCTCCCCTCAAGGTGGGCGCATCTTCCTTTGTTCTTAATGCGTTTGGTGTTGCTATTTTGGCCTTTTATCTCAAAATATTAAATAAATAAATAAATCCACGTGTAGATGGTGATGATTATGGTGAACTTAAAATAAGTAAGGCGCAATGTTGATACAACGTGCAGTTTGATGAATTTGTTTCCAAACACAAAAAAGTAATATTCAAACCAAGATACCATTTTAAGTCCCTATGATGTCAATATGCATCGAATGGTGCTCGGCCGGATTAAGGCTTCTGATTAGGTGGTTTTCGTGAAAGGAAAATATTGCCATGAGTTAGATTTGACTCCGACATTACTTACACATACTAGGTTGTATTTGGAAAGAATCAAAGCCAAGTATAGTTCATATTCTTGGCCCCAATAATTCCTTAATGAAACATGCTGATGCTAATCTGATGATGATGATGATGAACAACATCATGGTGAAACCAAGGAACAATGTTATAAGATACACTGTAACCTCTTTAATACCATGCTTGTGACCACCAAAGTGCACATGATATTAAGGAGGTCTATAAGTTGTTAACATTGATGTGTGATAATAAAGAATTAGTGTAGCTCGTGGCATTACAAAGTAACACAAAGTCAACATTGCAATAATGAATGACAATGGTGACAACGTGATATGTGCGAGCTTGTGGTGGTGAATAATTCTTTGGTGGATCACTTGATGTCAAAACTATGATATATGGGAGGGAAATGTGACCTCCGTTCCCTAGGTTCAGGGTATAAGCGAAGGGAGTGACATTACGGAGGGTAGGGTGAACTTGAATGTGTTTTCCAAACATGTTATCCATTTCAATATAGGATTCAAAACAGCAGGAGGATAATCCCTCCCATGGATCGGTCAATCGATCAAGAGTCCTTCTGAATTTTGATGGATCTCACTCGGTGGATATATATATATACTTGCTTGCTTCTAGTCAGATGGTTTCAGGCGATCAGCTAGTGGTTTTTGTGACTTGGATGTGATTACACCATGTGGTATTTAGTGTCACATGCATAATAGTGTCACTTACCCTATTTTGAGGTGTATGCTAGGTTACACTGATGATTAACACATGAGTGTTGTAGGCCCTGCATCGTTTAATTTAACTTGAAGGTGGATCTAAATGGCAGTTAGGTGATAGTGTTCTACCTCTTGGTTAAAACGAGTTTGGTCACACAAGGAAGTGTCATATTAACCGAATGTTGTATTCTTGGTAATATGACATTTTGGCCTCAAATGTAGTACTATTGAGGTTTTTCAAGGAAGCCGTGGCCTATTTCAATGGAAATTGTCATTTTTGTGTACGTCATGAAGATACGTAAGTATGAAAGAACATTTGCATTGAAGAATTTTGCTCACAATGTTCCCGTAACATTCTCTCAATGTTCCACAATGCTTACAATGTTCCCCAGGGTTTCCGTGCATGTTCAAAAAGTACTAATCACGTTTAAACCTTGAATACATGTGGACTGCATCATTTATCCACAGTAAGCACCTCTATTATATCACAAATTGGGCCTAAAATGTCATATTATGAGCATTGTCGTTGTAGTATGCAAATAAATTTACACTAGAAAGCTTGGTTGATGGGCAATGCATCTTATAGGCAAGGTGTCATATAATTGTGTCATAATATAGAGGGTTGACTGTACTATGCTTCTCAGTTTAATGTTCTCTTGACTTGGAGTTGATTCAAACATTTAATGGAAATACATCCAACTAGATTCGGAAAAGAGGTAGATTATATTTTATATTCACCCATCGCATGATCATTAAAACATGTAACAAAAACAAAATCGCAATTAGGCTGCCCCACACTACGCTATTGACATTCACCATTCTTTTGTTTTTTTACACAATAACAAAATATATGAGTAACTATTTTATTGTGGTTGTTGTATGAATGAATAAACAAAGTCATAAGTATTTGAAATCTGATTTTGTCCCAAAGTAAGTTCGCGTGGGTAGAGAGTCAACCTATTCGCCACGGCAACCTAATTGCACATGCGATTAGTGTAGATGCAATTTAGAAGTTTGTTTTCAAAGTTACAGGAGTTTATCTCAAGTCCTAATGAGAACATCCCTAACTATGCCCTGCACGCATCAATAATATACTCTTCGTTCACTCTTGCTTCCAGCGATACGATCTATCTACTTACTTGAAGGCGGTTTTGAATGCATGGCATCTCCTGGGGATATGCTTGCATTGATTATGAGCAGCTTGATTCAGGCAACGAGCAATGGTTCTATGATCGGGGAGAACCGGCAGTTAGTTACAGATGAACCGTTTGAGTTTGAGAAATAACCGGTTGAAGTTCTTCAAGACTGCAGGAAAATTACTGAACGTTTTAGAGGAATTTAGAGAATATTCTCCAATTTAATATAGGAAACCCGAAGGATGTCAACATGTATCCGGTTGGACTTGCAAACACGAGGATCTCAACCGATTGGTGATGCCCAAAAACCTCCCCCATCACTGGAGTGGTTTCCTTCCGTGACTTGGATGTGATGTGGACAGTTATATGGAATACTATCCTATATTTGGAAATAGAAGCATTATTGTATACTGTTCTCCCTCTTTAGTATGACACCTTTGGGAAACGCAAAAAATGTCGTATTATCGAGGTGTCTTCTTCTCGTTAATATGACAAATGGCCTAAAATTGTCGTACTATCGAGGGAATACAAAAACATAAGAAATATGAGATTCAAACCATATACATTGAGTTTAGGATTTAGGAAGTGTATGAAATAATAACTTATAACTCCAAACAAATACAAAAATTCTCAAGAACTCTTGAAATAAGAGTTCAAAGATCTCTGGTGTTGCCTACCTAAGTTAGCAACTGTCATCTTCTCTAAATTCCCTACTAGCTTTTGAAAACTAATAATTTCATTAACACCAAAATGTAAAGAGTTGTCTAATAAGAAATTAGACAACAATGATGCATGATGTTTAGCATCACTAAGCTTTACTGTAGGTGGAGCAACATCATCCACATCTACTGAATGCAAATCAACATTAAGATCAAAGCCTTGTGCATGATTGACTCCCAAAGCGGCATCCACCAACTCATCAGTTGTCAATTCTAGCTCAATAATCTCTTCCCCTTCCATCTGAATATAAGTCTCGATAGACATCTCATCATCACCCAATCGCAATTTTGAAATCAGAGCACCAAGTTCATCTGATTCTTCTCGCATTCTATTCTTCTCCCTTTCATCAACTAAGGCAAAATCGGCATTCCATGTTGCAGGTAATATACGCGCACAAAGATTGGAGATTGCAAGAATCCAAGAGAGTGCACAAGAGGCAACATACTAGGGAGGAGGCCCCTCTAACCCTAAACCAAGTCCATTCTACACTTGTAACCCTAATTATCATTAAATTCCCAATGATAAGTGAAGTTCTCAAGTAGTTCCCAAGTGAAAATGGATGTATTCTAGATGTACATATCATGGATGAAAGGAATTTTAGCATTTATTCCCTCTTTAATATGACAAAATGCACGCTCTAAGTGTCGTAGTATCATCGAGTGTCATAGTCGTCTAAAAGAGGGAGTTTTGAACTAAGAAGTTTGGTCACGCAAAAATGTGTCGTAATATCGAGGGTGTCGTCTTAACGAGTGTCGTACTAACGAGGTTAGACTGTAGTTCACATCCTCAGCCCAGGAATTCCCATTGAAACATGCCGACGATGATGGTGGTGGTGACTGTGGTGATGATGAAACCCAAGGAGAAGTTTTACAACGCCTGCTTCCGAATGTGATTTCAAAACCAAATTAATTTGTCTCAAATCAGGAGGATGACACGAGGCACATCCTCATTGTCGCCACCAATTAGCCCACCACATTGGCAATCGGCCCACTCATTCCTCATTGAATTCACGAGATGTTGAAACCAACTTCCAAGAAGTGTTGGTCCGGTGTGTGTGAGATTGCATGGGTATCAAAATTGAAATACTAGTCAAGTATTGGTATTTGGTGGGTATGTAAAGGTGAGAGGATCTTTGTATACCCGAGTTATTATTTGGATCGATATCATTCTAGATTATATTGACATTGAGGTGATTTTTTCCTAGATATGAAGGTTCTTCCACGGTATATGAACCCAAATGGTATCAAAAACGATTTAAGGTATCGTCAAATATCCAGACCCTATTAATACTTATCAAAAAATGTGAAATACTCATTATAACTAGTCAAATGGTAATTAAAATAAATTTAAAAAATATATATATATATATCAGTCCAATACTGTTGACAACCCTGGTTTCACCAATTTGTTCTCAAACCATGATTCCATTTCAATAATTTTACAACATGAGGATTGCACCATATTCCGGAATCCATGGTTATGTCAACCAAGAGTCCTTTAGTTTGTCAATATGCGTCGATTGTGTCTATAATTGTATCATTGATATTTGGAATCATTACTTTCTGATTATTTTAGAAGCTTTGTAATTTGAGGTAGTGGTGCCACAACTTCACACCTTCCACATGGATTTCCACCCACCAACACATGTCCAACTAAAAATTCCAACAGTAGATGTTTAGGATATGTTGTGTGTGAGTGTCATGCAACTCTTTAGATCAATTGGGAATCACTTGCACATAGGGATCAACAAAAAAACATGCTTAGGATATTCCACCCCTAAATCACGAAGGTGACAAATGCCAAGTAGGCATTCGTGGACCAGTCCCACTGTATACTACACAAAATATGATATTTAGTGTTGTTACCATCCTACCATGCTCAACACTAATTTTCAATTCTTTGACAATTAGTGTTAGACACTCGATTTACTACTCGATTTAAACTACTTAGAGATTTAAGTTCACTCAGAAATGTGGAAGTTGAATCTGGGGACCTATATGACCATTTAATGAGCTTAAGAATCTTCACTTTGAGGATGAATGAGATATTTATGTGAGCTTTGAAAATTGTGAGGAAAGTGGCTATGGCCTTGATTTGCATTTGCTAACCATCTCATGCTAATCTCGTGTTTCGTATCCCAGAAAAAAGTGGCTAGTCGGGAAAAATAAATTATTTAAGACTCATCAACCTTAACCCTGTTTCTCAGCAGTGATATCTTTAGCATGCGCTGTGCTATTTGAGAATGTTTCGTAAGCTGGAGTATGCTAAAACAAGATCATATGGCAGAGGAGAACATTTTCATGTTCTTCTCGATATTGACCGGGCCCCTGGAGTTATAAGTATTTTGGATATTATCCTTCAGTTGATTCCATATACTGGTAACCGGATTTCAATTGGACCAGAAATTAGCCATGGATGCTAAACAATTCGGAAGCTTTCCTTAATCCTTGAACCATCTTTGTACCGACTGTTTGAAAATAAAAGAGAGAAAATTACAAAGGTCATGGATTACCAGATGTGAATAGTAGATGTTTGCTTTGGATCTGTATATATTTAGAAGCTCTTCCAGAGTTCTACACAAAAAAATTCATGTTTTTAACTAAACCTTCAACAAACTGTTATGCATAGCCCTTTGCATCTGATTAAGTGCATCACAAATTGGAGTTACACAAGGTAATGTCTTTTCAGAGTGATGGTTTGTACTAATCAAAGTATAAGGGCATGCTGTCACACAGTGCAACTTGTGTTCTAGGACATATACCTACTCAATTCTCATATGAAAAAAATTAAATGCAAAGTTACAACACTACATAACTTGAAAATACTACATCAGATAGGAAGTATACCAAAGCATTCAATTCTGTATTATGACGGGAATGCACAACTAGGTAACAGATACATCCAAGGATACCAGACAGGCAAAACCACATTGAAATTAGCAGGATAAATTACATAAAAATACAATAACCTAGGCAAGGCATGACCGCAGATCATTGCTTACAAGGCGTAATCCAAATTTGTGGGTTTCCATGATTCAAATGGGGAGGATGGGGGGTCATAAATGTAGAGAACTTTTCCTAAACTGCACCAGTCGAATTTGTACCGGCAAAATATTAATCTTAAGAAAGGGGCTGGAACGGAGGAGTTAACGATGAGTTGGCCTTCGCTTTCCACCGTCAGTTCTCGACTTTTTTAACACGGTCACGGCACCAACTTGGCTACTAACAGACGTTGCCACTGCACCCTGCAATGACTTGCTGCCAAGTCCAGCAGATTGTCTCGAGCTTCTTGAATGCACATGGTCCATAGAAGAAACCCCAACACTCGAGCTCCACTGTGCTAGGTTCCCTGTTGTCTTGCTAATCACTAATTGAGGTGTTCTACTTGCTGTCTGTTCCCGACATTTCCGTTTCTTTTTATGTATCACGAGATCGACTGGATGTAGTATTCCTTCATCAGCAGGTCCAGCATCTTCTACTACTACCGCTGGTGGTGCTTTATCATTCACAACAGCATTTCTAGCTTTCGAATTTGACATCACAACTTTCACTTTACCCTTCCCTGTTTTCCGACTCCTCTTGTTGTCTTTTTTGTTACTGGGCTCCTCATGCTGGAATGCTGATGCCATGTGTTGTTGTAGTTGTTGTTGTTGTTGTTGGGCAGCTGCCGCTGCTACCCTTGGCATGATTTGAGGATGGGGAGGTTCACTATACATTGGGCGGGTTGCCTCACTGTCAATTGGGGGAGGCGGCGGTCTCCGTAACCCCCTAGGGCCAGTGATAACAACTGCAGGCTGTTTTGGGGTTTCCAACCCATGTGGAAGTCTTACTCTTGTGGAAGCGAAGTTAATCTCCGGGAAATGGAGGCCCATTCGTTGCTGAAATAGTGCCTGCAATCTCCGTGCATCAGCTTGCACCTGCAACAATGTCCAAGAAAACTTACATCAACTACATGGAAGAGTTATAACAACTCATTTCCAAAGACAAGCTCCACAACATCTTGTAATAACAACTACGAATAATTGTTTTTTTTTGAGTCAGCCATAACTAACCTAACTACACACAGAACCACACATTTTGATCTCTGAACTATCAGACATTCAAGTATCTCCTCCTTTGTACATGGACAAGCTAAAACTTCCTACTTAATTCATCACCTCCTGAGAGTGTACTTATTCCTAGAATAAGTTGTACAACAATGATAGTGCTCAACAGTGTCAAACTTCATGAAAGCAACAAATCTGCACAAACAGTTGCTGGAGAATCCAAAGACAAGCTACACGACATCTTGTAATGACAAGTAGAAGTTGTAGTTTCAGTCGGACACAACTACACTAAGTACACACAGAACCACGTGTTTTGATCACCGGACTATCAGACATAAACATATGTCCTCCGTTGTTCATGGACAAGCTAAACTTTCCAACTTGATTCATCACCTCCTCAGAGTGTACTTATTGACAGAATAGTACAGTACGCAACAGTGGGAAAATTCATGTAAGTAACAATCTGCACATACATATGCTGGGAGGCAAAGTCACTGCCATTAAAATGAGGTGTACTTGACATCAAAAAGGAAACTATAGAAAGTCGGTCAAGATGAGTGTCCCGCAATGATAACCCTGCCACACTGGACACATTAAGTTCAAAAGGAAACCAATGTCTGTAATGTGAGGTGCTTAGGCGATTGCAAAGGGCAGATGAACAGACCTCCAGGGAGTCACTATGATACCGAGCTGCATTGTCAATCATAAGGTGAACATCGGCTGCAAACTCTGAAACACTTGGATAATCAAATCTGTCCAAGCGTTCCTCAATAGCCTGGGCACTGATTGGCCTGGCAATAACCTTGTAATAGTCAGGCATCTCACTCCGCTTTGGTAGCTCCATAAATAATTCTGCGATTTGTCTGCCATCCTTGTTCACTGCTCCATGTAGTTTACCAAGCACAGCTTTGCACTGCATACAGCCAAACACACCACAGCCTTGCTTTTGCATCAATTGTGACGAGTGAAGCTTACAAATCTTACATGTGCTGGAAAGTCTCTTGCCAAGAAAGGCCAACCAGAACATAACCTGCTACTGAAACACCATTAGAATTTGGTACCTTCTTTTGCTGACCCTCAAGGAGACGGCCTCCACCACCTCCACGGCTCCCAGGCAAGCCACCACTGTGTGTTCCTAAAGTCCTATTCTCTCTGCCCACAAGAGGTTCTCCAGCTGCCTCTTGCAATCCATTCCCCCAATTCTGCTTGAACACAATACGAGGTCGTGCTGGAGGCGCTTCAAGAGGAGTGGCACTTCTCTTCTTAGCTGCGGAATTTGAAGGGCCTGATCTATTATACAACTGTGGACCAGTACTCGATCTTCCAAAGTTTGACCGCTGCAGGGGGCTGTGGTCCATTCTAGATAAAGATAACGTCTTTTCTCTCCCAGTAAATGACCCATTACTGGTTTCTCTCTCTCCAAGCCCATCAGGATGAACGGGGTGACGATAATGACTGCGGCTGCGCTTGCGTTTATTCTGGTGCTGGACGGTGTGCTCATTTTCTTCCTCCTCTACAGCCTCCTCAGCACCCTCATGTTCAAATATCCAGCTTTCTGAATGCTGCTCTGATTCTCCTGAGGCTGCTATCTCTCCTTCCTCAAGGTCATCACTCTGCCATCCCCACATTGGGTGAACTCCATAGCATGAATAACAACTTCATAAACAGTTTGATCCAAATGCTTTCAAATCTTGGAAAACAAAAGAGGGATTCATGTTTAAACAAAAAAAATCAATAGATCCAAGCTCCTAGAATACAGAATAGACTTCCATGGCACAACCACAAAAGTATAGATGTACAGCACACTAAGAGGTGCACAGACTTGTCAATCTCATGGCTGATAGCTGGCATATGATGGTGTATTCTGCAGTGCGCTGCTAGATCTACCCCTCCATGTTGCAATTACATCCCAATGATGTAATCAGCATATCACCAAAAACACAAGAGCTGCATCTAAGAAACGGCCCTTTGTTACTCCTTCCCACTCTTAGACCCATTTTAACAGAGCAGTCTCTAAAATACAAGTTGAAGGCTTCAGCACTGCAAAGTTGCATAACTGAGGTACAAGGGATACAGCCATACCTCCTCTGGTCTA
This sequence comes from Polytrichum commune, assembly GCA_950295325.1. Classification (NCBI taxonomy): domain Eukaryota; kingdom Viridiplantae; phylum Streptophyta; class Polytrichopsida; order Polytrichales; family Polytrichaceae; genus Polytrichum; species Polytrichum commune. Next base: position 7,813,393 of record OX485806.1, on the reverse strand, counting down.
CTTGGACGGGATTCCAAAGCTGACAAGGATGCAAACTTCTTCAAATGGCTATCAGAAGTCCCTCGTCGGGATTTCGCATGTACCACCTCTCCTTCATCATAAGCTGGAATATGAGGGAAGACTGCTGCTTCTTCATCCTCTTCTTCTTCCTCTTCCTCTTCTTCTGGTTCTGCTTCTGCTTCTGCTTCTTCCTCCTCTTCTTCCTCTTCTTCTTCTTCCAGTTCCTCAACTTCTTCAATCATCTGCACACCAAAAATCGAATTGCAAAGTTTTTCTTAGCCTTTGACCAGTAAAGCATTAGACTCTTTAAATGAGATAAACTGATCAGATTATATCTGCTCAGACTTCTTACCTCAATAACTTCTTCCTCTTCAAAATCCGTCCCGTTTTGATCCACCTTGGCTGCACAGTTGAAAACCAATGGTTCAGAGTCTGGCATAATGTAGACACATACAAAAAAGTACCACGTTCCAGGTTTGGTGGCTCCCAGTTTGCAAGGGATACACATAATGCTTTAAACAAATGAGAAAACACTTAAATTAGCCCTTTTTGAGTGCTGGAAACCAAAAATATGGTTCATAAGCACCTTCGTCTTGAGCACCCCTTTGAGGCTCTACTTCATCATCGACATCGTCGTCAAAATTGGCAGCAGTCAAAACCTCTGCAATCACAGAATCCTGCTCTTCTTCCTCCACCTCCTCAGCTTCTTCTTCAGGAAAGAAGTCATCATTTATCTCTACCTCACGATAATTCTTGTATTTGTTTGTACTCTTTGACCTTTTTCCAAGTGCTTTTACAGTTAATGGTCCCTTTGTCACTTGGGAGAGCAATTGATCTTCAGCTTCCTGTGTGCCCACAGTTCCTAGGAAACCTTTTTTCATGGCCTCCTTAGAAGTGGCATCAACTGCAGCATTAACTTCTCGGGATCCAACTCGCAGCCACTTGGGTACTTTCTTGTGGGATAAGAGTTCACCAGCCCAATTGAATTCCTCATCCATCCGATCAAAAAGCTCTAACTCTTCATCTGTTCTTGCAATCATCCGATTTACTTCTTGTAGAGTAGGAACATCATGAACTGTTTGCTGATACCTTTCCTCATCATGCAATAATGCTTCAAGAGTGAGTCGCCTTTCCTCCTGAGTGGTACGTTGGTCAAACCTACCAGCATTGATGACTTCATCAGCCATGTCAATCTTATGTTGTTGGATGTTGTTACGAACCAGACTTTCTACAGACCCCACATATCGATCTTTTCCTGCCTGTCACAACAACAGAGTGTGGGATTCGTGAGCATGGTCACCACATGTACAGGTTGCCAGTTATAAAGGTTGCTAGAAACACTGGGACACAAATAAGAGCAAGTATAGATCTCAAATCACAACAAATTGAATGTTGACACCAAAAAACAAAGAGTCACAAGGTTGAGTTCCTCGATTGCATGAAATTTCATATACCATTTCATCTTCATCCTCCTCCAGGGACCCCCCACTCCGCAACACATCCTCCTTCTCGTAACTTGGAACACTTTCAACAACAGCCTCCATATAAATAACACGGACCTCCCTCTTCTGCCCTATTCGATGTGCCCTTGCAACTGCTTGCTCCTCATTCTTAGGGTTTGGATCAGGGTCATATACAATTACAGTATCAGCAGTTTGCAGGTTGAGGCCCCTGCCAGCTGCCCTGATACTGAGTAAGAAAATAAAACAATCTGAACCAGGTCTGTTGAATTCAACAATTGCTGACTCCCTCGCATCAAGAGTTGTCATTCCATCAATACGTCGATAAGAGAGCCTTCGCCATTGTAAGTAGTCCTCTAATATATCCAGCAGCCTAGTCATGGTGCTGAAGAGTAGAACCCGATGGCCAGTTTTATGTAGCTTGACCAGAATGCGATCCAAAATCCATAACTTCCCACAGGCACGAACTGTCTGTTCACTTTGAACATGGTAACGCGGGGGGTAGTTCAAGTAAGGATGGTTACAAACTTTCCGCAGTTCCATGCATTTGTTCTGCAGAGGAGCATAAGCTCGAGCCAGACGATTGGTGTTCCCTGCTATCCTTTGGGCTTCATCATCTGGATCAAGACGAAGGGTTCCTGTAGTTTTCACCCAGTCATAAATCGATGCCTGATATGCAGACATCTTGCATTTGAGAACCACAGATACCTGTAAAGCCCACAACAAGATTGTGAGGCCTAACCCCTTTGACACGTAAGACACACTCCAATCACCAAGAACTTCTCAACAGTGGAATAGACTTGGCAATTCTTACAAAGGTAAATGGTCTTGGATTGCTCTTCCAGAAGTCTACTTAAATGATAGCAGGCAGTCTGAGAAATATGAGCACCTTGGGAGGCAGGGACCCCTCCACATCTTCGACACGGCGCCGTAACATGAATGGCTCTAAAATCTGATGAAGTCTGTGAATAACGATCACCTTCTTCTCAGTCTCTAGCCAATCATCCTCTTCCGACTGTGAGGCCTCTTTCTGGAAAGGCTTTGCAAACCACTCGTGAAATGACTTGCTGTTGTCAAATACTTCGGGTAGGAGTAAATTCAGGAGTGACCACAACTCATGGAGATCATTCTGCAAATCAAAAATCCAATTAGCAAATGAAGGGAAATTTCCCTCTTGGCAAATTACTTATAAAAATCATCACCTTGTCCATCCATTCATGACTATGAGAATCAAAATCCATCACTGCTGCAAGATGTACCTGTAATGGTGTGCCTGTGAGAAGTAACCGGCGATGGCAGCGGAATCGATCGAGGTCACGAGCAAGACGTGATTCCCGATCCTTCATCCGCTGTGCCTCATCAATAATGATATATTTCCACTCAACTTTTGACAGTTTGGCCCGGTCACGCATGATGAACTCATAGGTAGTGACCAACACATTGAACTTCATGGCACACACCTCCTGTATCCAGCATATCGCAAATATAATTACACACAATTATGTCGGTCAGGTGACAACACAGAAGCTTAATGAGATATCACCAAATACTGGAGACAGCACTTTCAAGTTATCATGCAAGAGAAAATTGACAGCATTTACTAAGCAAAGATTGTAACTGACAAGATAAGGCCAGGAACTTACTTGGGCAAAGATTTTCGCACGCTGATCTTTGTGTCCGACATAATATATACAAGAGACAGATGGAAGCCACCTCAGCAGTTCACTCTGCACTAACAAATATGTCAATTGAGAGGAAATAATAGGAATTTGGGGGAAAAAATGCTCAAGACATTGTCCAGAGCTACCATAGCATGTCTCGCATACAAATACTTAAGTAGGACAAATGATAAATTCAAATAATTGATGCATCCTGAAAGTCCACACAGCAGGGACGCTTCATTTACAATGTAGAGAATAAAAGTTACAAATATCAGTAAGAATCCATCTTTGGTCAAAGAAAGTAACCTTCCAGTTGACAATGACAGCATTTGGTACAATTATGAGGTGCGGTCCATAGTTGCCCTTGAACTCCATCAGATAGGCAATCAGCGCCATCACCTGGATGTCCTCAAACAAACAGAAAATTATTGCCCAGATAAATTTTACAAGAAACAGAGTGGCCACAGATTGTAATACTAAAATTAACAATTTTGAGTAGGCCACAGTGGTTCTTTCAGCAAAAGGCCAGCACGTCAGCAGTATAACTAACAGGATGGAAAAATTTATACATGTCACCAAAAACCAAATAAAAGAATTACAAAGCACTATACATGCACATCTAGCCCACTTACAGACCATCCACATACCCCTTTCGAAGGACATTACCTGTACTGTCTTTCCAAGACCCATCTCATCAGCCAGAATGCCATTCAGCCTGTTATTATATAGTGACAGCATCCACTGCAGGCCCACCTGCAATATACCCAAGGATATTATTCTGTATAAGATGCTGATGATTGCATGACATTGACATTAAATGCCAAAAACATGAAAATCCAAACCGTCTCAGACTTGTGTGACAACCAAGTTTGAAGACCTCCCGACAGCCCAAGAAGCCCATCCTGAGTTTTTAAGTCACATAGGCTAAAATTCAAAAAAGCAGACGAAGCAGACATATTCACATGATTCTTAACTATGAGAATATGATAGACGATTTGAGTAATTGCAGGGTCAGAGGAAATAATGTACACAGAAAACAAAACACCGTACAAAAAGTAGATAACCTTCAGACCCCTTGGCCAACAAAGATCTGTTGTTACAAGACATTCAAAAAGCAAGGACATGAAAAACACTTGCACTCAATGAGGAACAAAGTTTGTGTACAACTGAAAGACAAAGTCAGCAATATGTTAGACCTGGATATAAATTATATGTCCAAGTTAACCACCTCTTGTAAGCGACTTATACTACATTAAGTATAAATCATCATAACAGGTGAAAGTATTATCCAAACTGCAACCAAATTGTATCTCAGTCTCCGACAATCACCTACAACATGGATGAAGATGGCAAATTCCCACTGTTCCCTTCTGACTCCATCACATCTTGACAACAAGTTCTCATGTAGGAGTAAGAATGTGCTCCAAAGTGTCAGCATACGAGTGGCGTTTGCTTATATTTCAAAAACATCAGCACTAAAGACAACCCTATCAGAAGATGTAGCTACTCACAGGAACACAATAAAGACTAAGTACTCACCATTTGATAATCTCGTAAAGTACCAGCCCGAAGCATTGATGGTTGCCTGATGATCTTTTCGTGTACTGCATGTGCCAGACTGTAATACCTAGACACCACATCAATTGTAACAAGTCAGTTGGAGGAAAGTAGAAAATTGTCCAATATGTAATTTGATTGCATTTGTAACCAATGCCATGGAATACCTTTAGGTGCCTCGCATCAAAATACAAATCATCTAATACAAAGTTCCAAACAACAGATCAGTCCATCAATTCCACAGCTCTATAGTAAGCAAACATAGTCTTCAACAGCCTCAAGCTTCAGAATAGGACTTACTTATTTACAGAAGTATCAACTGGTGCTCTAGTGACATAACCAACAGCAGAGGCCTCTTCACCAGCTCGAAGAGCTGCTTCCTGCACTTCCTCCTCTGAGTAACCCTATACCATTTACAAGACAAACGTCAAAAAGGTTGCCCAAACCATCCACAAAGAGGTAAACAAAACTGTTCACGTTACTGAGAATAACGATCAAAACACCAAACAACTGGATTACAGCAAAAACAGGTGCTTGCACCCCTTGCACAACTTCTAGTCAGCAGGCTGATGCCTACTCCAATTTCTGATGAGCAGAGACAGTCTCCACCTGTGCTCTGGCAGCTGCAGCTGCTGCTACTGCAGCTTCCTCCCGCTCCTGATGGTTCTTCACAGCAGATATTTTTCCTCCTAGCTTATGGAGGTACTCTTCTGTCTGTGTGAGGAAAGAGGAAAGAACCTCAAAACGTTCCCCAGCATCCCCAGGCAATTGACCCTGTTGTTGCTTCAACATTTCCCTGTAAGCATCAACGTCATTGTTTTTCAAAGCCTCCATCCTTTTGTTACGGTCTTCGTCCTTACGTTTTGAGTAATCCCGCAGCATGCGCTCATGGCACTTGGAAACACCTCTGTTCCTTGTAACTCGTGCATCTCTAGACACCCACTGTGCCTCTAGGATCTTTTTGCGCCATTGGAAGAGGGACTTCAAATGCTTCTCGCGACTGGACCTCTGCAGCAGCATCACCTGCCTGGAAAGATCTAATCGTTGTCTCTCACATAAGCGCACAAACTTCCGGTAAGCCCGTTCCCCCATGTCCATAATCTCTTGTTGCTGTTCCTCAACCTCATCCCTTATGCGTGCTTGAAACTCCACCAACTTCAACCTTTTCTCCTCAGTTCGAAGCTTTACAAGCTGGTTCGATAGCAGTACCTTTTTGCCTTTCCCTGATTTCAGAACATCTGCGATTACTTTAAGCTTATCAGACCTCTTCTTGTCAATTACCCGCACTCCCTCCTCCAATAGAAGCTCTCGTACTTTATAACCAAGAGAAATGGCAGGTCCCCAACAACTTGCTTGAGGAGTCATTGAAAGTGCACCACCATCGAACCTTTTACTAACAGGAGGGAAGCTAAAGAGTGGACCTCGGTATAACACATGTGGAACCTTCTGAATACTGGGAGCTGTCATCACAGCAGGAGCCACCGTTGTCCTCACAGTTGAATTTGTACTAGCACCTATTTTTGTCCCCTTAACAGCATCTACCTGAATTGGGTCTGCATCCTTTGACTCTGACTTAACTGTACCCACAAATTGTATCCCTGCCTCTGGCTTTACCTGAGGAAGACCTGTGCCAGCACTAAGAGCACCCCATCTGTCCCCATTATTTACAGCATGCAATGCAGACGCTGGAGGGATACCTCCAGCTTGCAACCCCTCGTTCTTGTTTTCCACATTTTGCAAAGTGCCAGAATCTTTAGGCACTAACATTATCTTGGGTTTGTTATCGTTGTCTGGAACAATTGATGGAGGTTCAGAAACTTTTCCCACAAGCTCAGGAGGCTTCACATTGGCTCCAGGCAATGATTCTCGGGAACCTGATGTAACCACAGATTGGGCAGTATGCTGAGATGAACGAGGAGGATTTATGAGACGCTTGATTTCATCTGAAATAATGACTTCGCCAGGCTGCATAATCCAAATAAAGAAGTATTCCTCAGATTACCAGCAAAGGTGGTCTCAGCTGATCAAGAAATGAGGTTAGAAGGTACACCTACCATAATTAAACCTTCACGCAACAAATCATAATGTGTGATACTCAAACATATATATCCCAGCAACTCACAGGTGAGTCACAGAGGTTATAAATGATTTCAGTGTCACCTATTATGGTTTGTTGTGAGATATCACCAAAGGCTCAGTGCAGAATTTAAGGACCAAAGAATGCATCAAACCCTAAACCTAAGGAACACAATTTGCTCAAATACAATTGAACATAGGACCATACTTTGCGTGTTCTTAGCTTCTTGAAAGCCAGAATTTGATTTCGTAGGAGTGTGAGCTGATATTTGCTAAAACCATAACCTAGAGGAGGATGTCTGGATTGCTGAGCAGGCGCAGGACTTTCTCCTGCAACTCCTAAGGACATGCTTGATCTAGACATCGCTGAATGCGCCAGTTGTTCCACATGTTGTGTAGAACTGGTGTTAGCTCTATCAGCTGCCTCTCCACCTGCTGCCCCCAATGTTGACGACTCCAACACATGTCCACCTGACAAAAGAGATCACAGTGAGAAATAGAGCATTCGAACTTCTCAAAGTCACCAAAAAGTTTCCCACATTGTTAACAGCTACAGTGAAAACCTCAAGCTATCAACCCTGCAGCTACTTTGGTGACAAGAGAGCAGAGACTCGAGAAATCCTTGTCTCATTGTTGAGACACCTCAAATTCAACTTCCACAAGACTTCAGGTCAAAGCAGATTGAACCTGATACTAACCGTCTCAGACTAATGGCAAACACTAGGTCTTCTTGAACCAAGTCAAAATATAGTGAAGAGAACAACAGAAAACCATCACCATTTCACAGTCATGCTCATTAGTTCAATTTAGGACTCCCTGTAACTGTTGCCACTTCAGGTAAATCACACAATTTACAAGAAATTATTTAATCTGTGTGAATCTATTGAGTATCTGCAAATTGACCAGCTTCACTTCGTAAAAGAGAAGCAGCCTTTGAGAGTCAGGAATATATTATGTGAATTAATAAATTCTTTCCACATACATGTCCCAATCATGGTCGACTACTTTAAAATGAAAGTGGGAAACACACACAATAGATAATTAATTGATACACCAGAACTTACCTCCAACACATCCATGATGAAGTGAGACTAGATTAGGCAACATACACTCTCAAACATGTACCTGCTTTCTCCTCACTGTTTTGATGTCTAACTAACTGGCAAGCACCAACTCTGCCCCCAAGTTTTATCATTCTAGAACAGCTGGTTTGGGGCTATCAATAATTGGCCCCAGTAAGATTTGGCACACCTACCTTACTAGCCCATAAGACCATCAACATCAGATTCACCAAAAATGAAAAAAATTGTAAAATATACATAAATAGCAACAACTTGTCACACTTAAACCAAAAGCAGAGACTGCACCTGAATTTGCCTGCACTTTTGCACTCAGTGATGCCCTAGAATCACCACCAGCTGGCGGCAATGCATGGTACTTCACAAAGTTGGAATTCATATCTGGATTAAGTCCAACAGGTATGGAGGCAGTACCACCATGCATATTATAGTGGTAAACAGGCATGGCCACCGAATTTGAAAAGCCTCCTGCTGTAAGCCTGCTAGGGGTCTTCAAAGAATGCCCACCTCCAACCACTCCAGATTGCACTTGATCTGTCACCGGCGTAAGCTGTGACCCAGAGACCACCATTGTCCTAGATTGATCCATGACCACCCCAATTTGGCCAGCTGCTTTTGGGATGCCAACCAAATGAGTTGGATATTGAGTTAAGAACTGTAGAGGAATTGCACCTGGAGGAGGCTGTGGTGTGTTAGGAGGCAAAGGAGAAGTTGTATGCTGTAAAGGGGATGCCATGATATTAATCTGAGGGCTCATGTTGTTCTGAATTTGCTGTTGGTGACTCTGAACCCCCTGCAAAGGTCCAGGAACTGATTGATTTGAACTTCCATGGAGATAATTAAGGGTCGTAGATTGTGTACTTAATTGGTGTTGACTACCTGTATGAGCTGGATTCCTTAACTTCTCAGATGAGTTACTCTGACCACCTTTCACTGGTCCAGTCTGAGCAAGCTGTTGTGGTTGTCTTCCAGTCAGTTGTTGATGCACTAGCTCCTGTGACATCTCGAAGTAGTCAGATTGTTTCCAAAATAATACCCATGACGGATGCTTATTTCCTCACAGCAATTACAACATACTAGAACCCCGTGGCCAGGTTTTAAAGCTCTAGTTTATCTAGAGCTTACATGTGGGTTTATTAGTTATTTGATGATTTTTACTTATTATTTCCTTAACTTTTACTTGTTCTTTTTTATTTTGTTCTTTAACTTTGACACATACATACTTAGTCGGCTTTATCATTAAACTCTAGATGAAATCAAGAGAACATTACCATGCATCTTGCTTTAAATGCAGAAGTAAGAGAGATTATAGAGACAAGAAATACAATATGCTAACTGTCAACCTATGTTCATCCAGAATTTCCAGAGTTCAAGATAAACAAGTAGGACACTGTTGAAAGATACTGTGAGCATGATTTTTTTTCTTTAACCATATGTGCTTCATTGCCACACTGAGTAATAAGACAGCTAGCTGCAGTTACTAATTATTTCCCAAAACCATGTACTATCCATGACATTCTCCTTAGCCAGGTTACCATTCAAATAGTTTCATGATTTAAGGCTTACATGCAGAAAAGTGGTCCCCATTTCCTCTACCTGGTCCGTCATGAGCTGGCATCCCAAAAATGACTTGACTATAAGTCTCATTTTAGTGTGGGTCACAACACGTAGTTGAACAAGGTTACATCTCTTAACAATGCGGTAGTTTACTGACTTGGTTTTTTTGAAATTATAAGTATAGCTTGTGTTCTACAACATAGACTCGGTTTCGTAGCACATTATATGTATTTATTTGGAACATTGTGTAATTCCAAATAGTGACACATACTATACCAGACTTACAGTGTACAGAGAACTGAACAGGATATCTCACTTATGTTTTATGATACAAACCATACCTGCAAGTTTGAGTTGTTAGCAGCATTAAAATCCCTAAGGTCTCCACTTCGCAAAGGATTCAAAGCATTGTGGTGGGTGTAGGCATTCGTTTGGGCTTTATGTTGTGCAGCGAGCCTTGCATGCTGTAGGAATGCAGCTTGAGAATGTGACTGAATATTGTGGCTAGAATCAGAGACACCCAAGTGAGCATCCCCATTACTTCGAGAAGCTACATCTTGTTGCAACCTCTGCAAAAGAGGGGCGGAAGGACCCTCTCCTGTGCCGCCATTAACACCTCCACTCGCTTGAATACTACTGATAGCCTGCTGGGCTTGTTGAGCCTGCTGAGCCTGCTGAGCCTGCTGAGCCTGCTGGGCTTGTTGAGCCTGCTGAGCCTGCTGAGCCTGTTGGGCCTGCTGAGCCTGCTGAGCCTGCTGAGCTTGAAGAAATGAGATTAACTGCAGGTACCGAGGGTCATTGAACTGCCCAGTCTCTGTTATGTGTTGTAACTGCAAGCCCATCATCAACCCACCATGTCAACAAACATCATTACCTCGCACTGTATAAAAGAAGGGGGGGAAAAAAAAACTCCTGGCATGCAGCGAGCTTCAACGTGGCATAATGATACCGAGTAGAATGCTTGAACACCACATTAATCTCAGCCTGCGACTTAGCCCATTGCCTTACAATAGCTGAACCCAATTCCAGTACGTCTACGAATCTGCATATTACTTCACGCACACTTATGCCAGGGTCACGTATGTGATGGGACAAAGGTCAGTGAAGATCCACATAACCTGTTGAAATGCAAGTGCGACATCATCAACATACTCACAGGTGGTCGCACTTGGAACTACAAGAAGAAGAAAAAACTTCCGCCTTCCCTACAGTGCACAACAACCAGCTGACAAAACCAAGATTCCGCAGCACTCAACTACAAAGATTCTGCAAAAGCAAAAGCACGCAATACTCTGCCTCTGTTGAGATTGCTCAGCCACGCTAACAGCATCATCACTGCACCGATTATACGACACAGTGTGGACGCACACGTATCGCGACAAAATAAATTCCCCTTCCACGATCCTTTGATGACACTTGGCACTCTCTTCAATCCCAATAATAGCACCTCATATTACAATAGTTGTCACTAAAACGAGAGGGCAAACCAACCCATATCCCAAATTCGCCCTAGAGCCCCGTGACAGATGTTTCCCAGTCTTCAGAGAGAAAAAGGCAGCTTCGAATTAAAGAAGCCTTCAAATTAAGGAGAGGCCGTAAGACAGGGAAAGAAAAAAAAAATCTTAACCCTCAGCGCAACCAAAAGGAAAATGGCACAGGCAGAACCTAAAAAGCTCCTATATCCTAATACGAGACGCAATTGCAATTGGCGACATCACCCACATCACCACATCACCACGTCCTGCCACTCGAGGTTCCCGCAACGTCACAATCTACTAAAGCACACAGCACATTTGGCAACCCCCTTGATAGGGTTTAACCTAAAATTTCCTCTCACCTGCTGGAAACTGAGCAGGTGTGACGGCTGTTGTTGATGTTGCTGTTGATGTTGTTGCGGATGTTGCGGTGGTGGTTGTTGTTGTTGTTGATGCTGTTGAAGTTGATGATGTTGCGAAGAAGGATCCGTGGAGGCTATGGGAGGGGCCGATGCCTCCTCCCCTGGTCCCTGCATTCAAAACCCTCGTGGAACCCTCGTGGAATTGGCTTTTGGCTGGTTCAGCGCCGAGGGAGGGAGGCAGGGAGGCCGGGAAGAATAAATCAATCAAAAGGCGATGAAGATTTTGGGAAATGATTTGTTGTGACGGTGGGAGGAGGCACAGGGGAAATTGGGGATGATTCTCTCCTTGAAAACGCCCTGAGAGGGTGCGTGCGTGCGTGCCCCAGCCTACTTACGAGACTCCCGATGTCACTCTTCCCAGGCTTTGCCCATAAGTTACCGGCCCTTAGGGTTATTCTCGGGGGGTTATACAGCGGCATATGCCGTTCTAGCGGCCCCACCACCGCTTTACAGTGCCCCGCTGGGGATGGCCCACGCGCCTTCCGGCTGACACGACACCACGGCGCTCTGCGTGTCTCTCTTGTTGAATGCTCTCTCTCTCCCTATAAGGTAAGGTAGACAACCTCCTTTATTCGGTTACCTTTCTTATGATGAAGTCACCTCATATTTCGTGTGGTGTGCGGATTGAGATACATGGATGGCTCCGAGAATGGATACCAAAATGACGTGTGTTCAAGAGAGAGCGGACTCCGTGCTCGTAACATGATAACCATTCTAGGTTCGAGAGTTGACATAAGTGGGTGGGGGGGTATACAGCGGCATGTGCCATTACGGTGGCCCCACCACCATTTTACAGTTTCCCGTTGGGGATGGCCCACACGGCTTCTTGCTGACACGACACCACGGCGCTCTGCGTGTTTGTGTGTTTGTTATGTGCTCTATCTTTATATATAAGGTAAGGTAGACAACCCCCTTTATTTGGTTACCTTTCTCATGAAGAAATCACCTCATATTTCGTGTGGTGTGCGGATTGAGATACATGGATGGCTCCGAGAATGGATACCAAAATGATGTGTGTTCAAGAGAGAGCGGACTCCGTGCTCATAACATGATAATCATTCTAGGTTCCAGAGTTGACATAAGTGGGGGGGTTATACATTGGCATATGCCATTATGGCGGCCCCACCATCACTTTATAGTGTCCCGCTGGGGATGGCCCACACGGCTTCCTGCTGACACGACACCACGGCGCTCTGCGTGTCTTTGTGTATGTTATATGCTCTATCTCTATATATAAGGTAAGGTAGACAACCCCCTTTATTTGGTTACCTTTCTTGTGAAGTCACCTCATATATTCGTGTGGTATGCGGATTGAGATATATGGATGGCTCCAAGAATGGATACCAAATTGACATGTGTTCAAGAGAGAGTGGACTACATGCTCATAATATGATAATCATTCTAAGTTCAAGAGTTGACATAAGTGGGGGGTTATACATCAGCATATGCCATTCTAGCGGCCCCACCACCACTTTACAGTGGTCCGCTGGGGATGGCCCATGCACCTTCCGGCTGACATGATACCATAGCGCTCTGCGTGTTTGTGTGTTTGTTATGTGCTCTCTCTCTCTCTCTCTCTCTAAGGTAAGGTAGGCACCCCCCCCCCTTATTAGGTTACTTTTCTTATTAAGTCACCTCATATTTCGTGTGGTATGCGGATTGAGATACATGGATGGCTCCGAGAACGGATACCAAATTAACATGTGTTCAAGATAGATTGGACTACATGCTCATAATATGATAATCATTCTAGGTTCAAAAGTCAACATAAGTGGGGGGGTATACAACGGCATGATGCATTGCCCGAATGGCCTTTCATGAAGACAGAGAATTATTGCATACGAGCTTACCTCTCATCCGGCCAGCATTTGTATTTTTTAAATGATTTTAATTTTAAAAAACTTGGCCTTTATAAGGTTGTGGTTGATGCATTTCAAACGAATTGGACAATACATATTTGGGGCTTTAAGGCTATATGAAGTGTCAAATCAACTAGAAATAATAACCTACGGGTTGCATATTATTTCATGGCTTTTGCATTGGAGGAATGAGAGGTACACTCATGTTCGATACTTACCTCCATCTTTCACAAGGTACACAGAATAGTCCTATTAGTGTGAGTGGAAATAATTGGCATGGGCCACGCTATTTGTCTAGTGAGTGGAAATGATGTGGGTCAAAGACCCCAAGGCTTCCCCTAAGTCTTCTTGGAGACTTCCGACCTACTCCTTGAGTATTAGTTCAAGGACAAAAGTAGCAAAAAAATATATAATAGTTGTCCACATCAAATTGAAGAAGAAGACGGTGTTGCCCACACTAATTGTTAATATAGAGCTTTGGCATGGGTTGATAATTCTCATTTTACAATCAATGTGGATTCTAGAGAATGAATGTGATCCACACTAATAGGATTGTTTAGTGTATTATCTTGGACCCATGTTGGGTCGGTATGTATGTGAATGCACGGCGTCAATGCGCAATATCATTCATGCTATGAAAGAACCAACATGACTTGTATCAGAATTGTATTTAGCAATTAGATATTGATATCTTGTGGGTTTTGCGAGATTAAAGAATCTTTGTGCAACATATTGGAGTCATAATTTGGGTTGATATTAATCCTAATACTATGTTGATACTAGGGTATCTTAATAGGTATGAAGGTTGTTGATGGTATGTAGACATCCATGGTATCTCCAAACAAACTTATCCTTGGGTGCATGTACCCTCCTTGTATCAAGAAAAGCAAGTGGTAGAACAAGAAATTTGACACCAACCTAACATTAGTTGTGTTGTCCTAGCATGTGCTGACAAAAGTAGAGGGTGTATTTGAATTTCAAGAGCAGTTTAAATCATAAAGTGACGTATTGAACAAATACACAAAAAACACAAAAAAACACAAAAAAAAGCATTTAGGGAAGAAAAAACAAAACAAATAGGAGAAAAGACAACACAAAAATTCTACATAAAATACATATTTCTGTAAGTGGGCCTAATTGTGTACTTATTGGACATGTTGTGAGTGATGTGTGCTTAGGTGTGGATCTAAGAATGAAGACGATTACCTCCACTATTCTAGAAAAATAACCCCAATTTTTCACATGACCCCATGAGATTACATGGAAGTAAACCCCCCCCCCCCCCCACACGGGGGGTGCCGTCCCTTTACCTTTCGCACACCATTGATCCACTCATCAACCTCAACATAATAATTGTCCAATCTATGCCATGTATAATAGGATGTGGACCTTGTGAGACCAATGTTCTTAATCATACACCCAACTTTGATTGATACATGGCAAGCCTTGTAGCTATTGAGAATGGATATCAATTTAAGACATGTGGAAGACTCACTTGCTATTTATGGTGGAAAAATTTATGTCATGGATTGCTAGAGGCATCAACGCTATGTTTGCGCTCATCATTGGAATTGCATCATTAAGGTATGGGACCCCACATGGTGGCTTAAGCTTAAACCCCAGGTCATTAAAGGATGGGATAGTGCTTGGATGGGTGATCTTTCTAGCACACGATTTTCAATGCACTTGGCCATTGTGGTTCACCCAATCATAGTAGGAGTGCATGGATGTCTTGGGGATTTTCAACCAATCAAGGGCGGCTCAAACCCAAGTCGTTAACCTGGATGTGATGGGAACTCTAAGGTTTAGATGCCTAAGGCCCGAATAGTACTCAGATGGGTGACCTTCATGGTACTTGATTTCCAGTGTACCCTACCACGTATGATCCACCCAATCATAGTAGGAGCATCCAAGTGAATTAGATATATTCAACCAACATTGGAGTTGTCTTTCAGCCAATCATGTGGTAACCTAGGGGCTTACCCTTGATAGAGATTATGCGTGGGTTGGCTTATCCACACCCGCTCAAGGTGAACTTTAAAAAAAGAATTGGTATTCACCTTCAATATCCCTTAGATGCATGTGATATTCATTTTGGAATTACATATAGAATCGTATTAATTTGAAGTAACAACAATAACATGACTCACATTGGAGGAAACTCACACTGGAGGCCACATTGGAGGAAACTCACAATTTGTGATCCTATTGTGGGCACCTTCAACTCCACATGCATTTCCAATCAGCGGATTAATAAAATATTGTATCATATGGTTAGCAGTTGTCATAACATTATTTAGATCCATAACAATGTTATGCGGGACTGAAAATATTCCACATAATATTCCCCACATTTAGTCTAAATGTGAAAATATTCCATGGAATATTGTCAGTCTCACAAAACATTGTTATGAATATGAATAATGTTATGGTGAGTCATGATGCTTATCATTTCAAAATTCATAATCACGATTTAAATACAAACATTGTAAGAGTTCAAAGCAAATAATATTTTCATCCTTAAAAGATCACACAACACTCGTGATTGTGCTATAAATTGAACCAATCATAGCTAACTTTGTGGACGTCATCAAGTCTAACAGTAGCACATGCCTTTTGTTAAGGTAGTTCCACTAAAAGTGCATGTGCTTTGCATAGTTACATTTATGATGTGTTAAAATAGCCCCTAAAGGACGTGGAATTAGACCTTGTATCAAATGTGTATTATAAAGTGCAACTTGGAGCTCCAATTGGAGTTGCTATGCGAATGAAAAGTTGTGAAGGGTTCGAAATTTTGGACTAGATCTATATGGTTAAAAGCAAAACAACTAATGATTATTCACATCAAAACAATTCAAAAACATCTTCATTCATAAAATGATAGTAAATTAATGTTCATTGAAAAGTAGTTGAGTTGTTTGCAGTAAAGGAAAATTATTTGGTTCATGAGCACTAAGGAGTTAATATCATAGTAACTTATAGCCCACCCACACTTACTGGTGGTGTGGGCCACCAGTGAACAATTCCTACCAACATTGGTTACATCCAGTGGCTCTCATTGGCTAAAGCAACTCTAAAAGTGGCCCCCGCTGGTAGGTGTCGTTCATTGCTTGCCCAAATCATTGGTTATTCAATCTTTAAAGGATAGTGAAAGTCGCTGATGAATATGAATGGATGATGGGTATGGCACTAGAAGATAATTTGTTCATTATAACCATCCCTTGCGACTTGGCCACCATGACTCATGGCAAGAAAAGCACATAATTAAATCATTATAGTTGTCACCTGGAGGGTTTTGAATGTCAACCATAGATTTTTTTTATTGTAATTTTGGGATAATGGACAGCCAAAATCCTCTTGTTGACAACCTAAAATAATTATTTTATGCATTATCTTTGTCATGAGTCGCAATGGCCAAGTCGCAACAGATGCTTCTAATGGACAAGGTTTCTTCTAGTGTGGAAAATGGTAGTTTGTGAATAGAAAGTATAATAACTACATAAGAATTTGGGATCGGATCTATGTGGCATATATAATGATACTGATGGTACATCTATCAAATTTTTTAGATGATCATTATATGATATGAGTTTTGAATGGTTTTTGACGTTACTTTTTGTTCATCAATCTAGGAATCAATAAGTCTAAGTAAGATTCTAAGTGCACGAATATTATATTTCATGCAAGTTTACCCTTCACTTTTTTCTTTCTCTTTAGATAAGTGACATCTGAACTTGGTACCCATTTTATTATTATTATAAAGTATGTGTTTTGTTGTATTCTACCGATTAAAATATTAATGGATTGAATGCGGGTTCACAACACACATGTGTGATTGAAATTTATAGCTCTTCATGAAAATTTTGAGTTGAGCAATATTCTAAAGAAGCTACATAGGTCATCTATCATCCCACAAGTTTTTGTAAAGCATAAGACCTTCATTTGGGTTCCACCCACCCTTCGAAAACTTCCCAACCGGATGAAGATATCATTTAGACTCTTATGGTTAAGTGTGCATGGCAATAGAATCCCACACAACTTTTTTCTTTTAAATCCTACACCTTGAATGGAACTTATTATTATTATTATTATTATTATTTTGGAACTTTGTATCGGAATAAACAAGAGGCTAAATTGTGAATTTTGTTCTCAAGGCTTATTGATCAAAGATGTTCAATTCATTCCACGTCAACATCCTCTCCTTTTCTTTTCTTTCAAATCTTCAATAAAGTCCGAACGACGACAATTATTGGAGTGACGAAGCCACAAATGGATGATATTACAAACACTTCCATCCAAAAACTGACAATTCCACTCAAACTTTATGTTTTTGGGGGATGTTTATGGGAATTCCATCAACAAAAAACATTCAATTTATATTTTTTGACTTTGCAAAGTGGCCGTTGTTCACCTAACAGAACAATGTTGATCCATGTTCGATCACTTGCAGCGAGGACTCTCTATACTCCAACCCAGACAAAAAAATTATTTCCCCTCCCCCCCAAGCGGTGCCACATGTCAATCAGATTTTTGTCGAGACCTTCTTGCATCCCACTTGGAAACCACATCCCGACACACGATTGTAGCAGAGATGAAATAGAGGCGGCCTCCACGATACTACATCCATTGCTCGTCTCGTGGCACGCGGCGACGTGTCACTCATCTACCGACTCATGAACCTTCGGGGCATTCCACAGCCATGGAATTTATGATGGGAATTCCATCAACAAAAAAACATTCAATTTATATTTTTTGACTTTGCAAAGTGGTCGTTGTTCACCTAACAAACACAATGTTGATCCATGTTCAATCACTTGTAGAGAGGACCCTCTACACTCCAACCCAAACGACAACAAAAAAAACAACTATTCCCCCCCCCCCCCCAAGTGGTGTCACGTGTCAATCAGACATTTGTCGAGACCTTCCTGCATCCCACTTGGAAACCACATCAGGACACACTATTGTAGTAGAGATGAAACAGGGGCGGCCTGTGCGATACTGCATCCATTGCTCATCTCATGGCACGCGACGACGTGTCACTCCTCTACCGACTCATGCACCTTTGGGGCATCCCACGACCATAGAATTTATGGTACGGGGGTCCGCGCTTGAGCGGGGTCTTGTTGTCGTTGTCGATCCGCTTCGGCACGTTTTGGAACTTGGACAAGATGAACCTCTTCTTGGGCGGTGGCCGGTTCAAGTGGCTCCGGGTGACCCGGTAGAACAAATCGTTCGAGCGGTTGCTAATGACCTCCACGCGGTTCGGGGCCTCCGTGTAGCGCTCGGGGTGCTTCGATTTGAAGTACGCGTTCATTTTGATCCACTCGTCTTGGAACCCGCCGGCGATGAGCTTCTTGAACGGCAAGTGCCTGCACGAGCAACATTACACACAACCAAAGCACGCGGGGGGGGGGGGTCACTCCATTGTCAAGTTGAACACCACGTGCGGCCCAAAAAAAATCTTCTTTTGGTAAGTTGCACCACCAAAATGGGTCAAAATTTTATCAAAATTTTTTCATGCGTAGATATACATAGTACCTAGGACATAGTTAAAAGTGGTAACTAAATTTGATGATTTTTTTTTCATAAAACATACTATTTCTAACTAGAATGACACATAATTGAACTAAAACAATTACTTAAAAAAAATAAAGATGACTAAAATTTTCAAAAATATATACAAAAGATACTATCTATGGTTATGTATATGTAGAAAAAATATCATAAATTTTAAAATTATATATGGCATGTAATATAGGGGTAGCAAAATTTGTCTGCACGTGGTGTCAACTTGACAATGAAGTGACCTCCCCGTGAACCAAAGGAGCTTAATCAACTCCGTTCCGTAGAGGGTGCTCGACTAATCCTTCTTCACTACACTAATTAATCCCAATTAATTAGTGTGTGTTACTATTCGGGGGTTGTGCGGTGAGATAGCTATGTTTAATGAGCATGTATTGATTTTATCAAGCAAAGTGTCATTCATGTATGTTCTACAATGTCTGAACACCTCTGGAACTTTCGTTAGCTAAAACTTGAACTCATGAGTAAGATGTTATTGCGTTGTGTAGCTATGAATAATAACATGCACTAATTGGGAAAACCCATGGAGTGTCGAAATGTGGTTCCCACTTGGGTTCAAGGTGCAAAAATCTACACAGTTTTGCGGTGTTGTTGATGTCAAAGACCAACATGGAAACCTAGTGGTGGACATTCTCATGATTATTAATATGTATGGATTGTGCAAGATGTTAAGGGGTTGATTTGGGTGGGGTGTTGAGTTTTAGTACCATCTACCTTAATACCATGTTAGTTTCAACACAAAATGAATAACTTTCTTGACTGCATGTGCCATGTGTCGTGCATTGGTTGGTTGGAACATGTGAAAATTTTGATGTGACATGTAGGTGTGAGAATACATTGAAATTTGGCAAACGAAGTGCCTAAATTGATAAGGAACTACATTGATCACCATTCTCTAATAATCAAGAGATGTGTCTATAATCACACCAAATATGATATTTAGCGTTGCTTATTACATAGACTTACACAATATTATACCTTTTTTTACTATTGATGTAATTTTATACCAAGTAAGGGTGTTAACATTCTATGATGTTCAAACAACCAATTGACTTTTGTAGAAAAAGAAAATGATATACACTAAATAGTCATACCATTGCATAATTCCAAATAGTAAGTGACACTACATACAATATGTTAGTGTAGTTGTGCTACATGTATTTGTTATGTGCAAAAAATGTCACAAATTTCTTTAATTTTGTAGGAGAAGGCAAAGAACATTACGGGGGGCTTTCAAGGCCATAGATGTGATGTGGGTCCTTGTCCGAGGGAAGTTTGGTCCTTGTCATCTGCACGTACCATTATAAATATATGAACAAATATTCCCAAATTGATTGGCAACCAAATCGAGGAGCTCTTGATGCCAAATATTTACAAAAGTTGCAAGAGGTGCTAAATTAGGGTTGTGGCTTTACACTAGGGTCCGGGACCAAAGAAACTCCAAAATCGACAATCCTAGCGGTGGAGAGCAAATAGGTGGAGGTGTAACTCAATTTCACAAGTGCACAAAGGGCCACTTCACACACGAGACTGAGAGCCCGTGACCATTACACTCCAAGCACAATCATTGGTGGAAAAGGCGGAGCCGGTCCAAGTTCGCTTCACACTATGCTCGAGGGACCAACCGAGTATGTGAATGCAAGATGGATGTAAAGTCTACATGGATTCCTACATGGCATCAAATGGATCATGTTTCATGGTCACTTGGACTATTTTCAAAAACCACTTCTTGGAGGTAGGCCTAACACAAATCCAGGAGACCATGGCACTCTGAGCACTCACAACGATTGATTTATTCTATTTCATCATGTGTGAGGACCCGCATGAATAGGAATTCATTGAAATAGCATTTGGTTGAGGGCCCGGTCGCATATGACTTCACGAGGGTCCGTGACCACACTACTTGATTTTGGAAGTGTCTTGGGATGGCCTTAGGACACTTTCTTTTGGGCTCTCACACTCTCATGGTCACGGCTCTTGGCTCGTGCGTGAAGTGACCCTAAGTGTCAAATGGATAAAAGGGCCAAAGAGGAAACTACGTTGTCAAAGGAATGCCTATAACTTAAGTGCTTATTGGGCTTTTCAACCCGTTTTCGTGAACCGTGTGGAAACAACACGAATCGTGAAGGCAATTATGTCTATACATAAAAAAACACGATAGGTTGGTAGAATTATTTCAATGATTGGTCGGTTGAATTCTGACATTGTATGTGACTATTGCAACCACTGCCCGGGAAGTTAGTTTTTGGGCATAATATATAGTCGGTCAAGATCCTAGTGACTCTAAACCCAGCCAGTTACATGTTGACACCTTCCAGTTTTGCTTTATTAACTTTAGGTATATTCCACAGATTCCTCTAGAATAATCAGTAATTGTCCTGAAGGATTTCTCGAACTCAACCGGTTATTTCTCAAACTTCAACCGGTTATTCCTCAAACTTCAACTGTTTATTTCTCAAACTCAACCGGTTATTTCTCAAACTTCAACCGGTTATTCCTCAAACTTCAACTGTTTATTTCTCAAACTCAACCGGTTATTTCTCAAACTTCAACCGGTTATTCCTCAAACTTCAACTGTTTATTTCTCAAACTCAACCGGTTATTTCTCAAACTTCAACCAGTTATTTCTCAAACTTCAACTGGTTATTTCTCAAACTCAACCGGTTACTTCTCAAACTTCAACCGGTTATTTCTCAAACTTCAACTGGTTATTTCTCAAACTCAACCGGTTATTTCTCAAACTTCAACCAGTTATTTCTCAAACTTCAACCGGTTATTTCTCAAACTCAACCGGTTCATCTGTAACTAACCACCGGTTCTCCCCGAGCCCTGATTGCAATGCCACTTTCAATCACGATCCAATGCACCGAAGGCGTAATAATCTACATTGAAATAGGAAAAGGTTGGAAGGAATTTACAAGTGAATGGTTTGGCTTGATGTGAACATAATGGCGTTCCCTTGCAGCTCTTTGCTCATTTGCTCTACAATAATGGCTGCCATGACAAATCATTCCAAAAAAGGTTAGGAACTCTTTGTGTTCATTCCCCTAAGCTCTTATACTTACGTTCCTATATGTTATATTTGTTGTGTATATAGCCTTCCCATGGACAAATGAACCCAAACCCGAATATGAATATCATCTACTTTGGTCCCAATTTTGTCTTTTTGACCCTCTTCACGCTTCATTCCATGCATGAGTTGGGTGTTGCGTTAATTGAAACCTAGCCTTTAGTCCCGGATGAGTGGGAGGTTAAGTGGAGAGTAAAATGATCTTGCCACTCACTTGATAGCCGCCAACTTGTTCATAGCCTTGAAGTCGGGGCCATACCGTTCACCTTGAGGGATTGGAACCGTCTCAATGTGCACGAGCACTACTCCCACCATTCAATACAACGTCAGTTTTGCATCTTATGGGGTTGTTCGTCACGAAAACATGCGTGTCTTTGAATTCGTGTCACTTTTGTATCACGAAGCACTTCCAATGTTTGGACAAAAACTTGAGAAGATCTTCAACGTCGACTTTGCTAACCCGATGGATATAAACAAAATGTTGGAGAGTTTGTGTTGTGAACTAATATAACATGTGCAATACTTTGAGGCAATTTAAGAAATAATGGACTTGTCAGTTTCCTTAAAACACTTTATTATCATCATATACGATGTATTTCTTTGCATACAATTACAAATGTTTGAAAACCTCAAGTCATTTCGTTACCTTTCAGAAGTCAAAATTCAATGTGCTTTTGGTAAATTGAAGTCAACTAGGAATATGACAAATTGGCCTTCACACACTATACCAATATCGGACCTTACATTCTACCAGATCAAATGATGCCATATGTACTCTATTAAGAGGTTGTGATTCAAGGTCATGGGACATTGACATTGACATTGACATTGACATTGACATTGACATCTCACCCGCCCCCCTTTCATGTTTCTAAGATTCTTATATGTCCTAAACCTCTCGCTCATGCCTAAAAAATGCTTGTCTTCTAGCAACTTTTAACTTTCAATTTGGATATGTTATGCGAATAACACTCAACGTGAGTTTGTTTAAAAAGCAAACCTTTGTTATATAAAAGTAACAAAGTCATCTCATATTCACAATCTATATTAGATTATTATGGTTGGGCCCGAACCACAACTTGAAATGAAAATTTGTCATTCAACCTTAGGGTAAAAAAAACGCACCTTCTTTGACGCCAAGTGCACCTCGTTCATTAGGTCTACCATATATGAATTTGGGGTCGTATATTTTATGTGTAACTCTTCGGGGCTGAACCAATCAACATTACAACCCAATTGAGATAGACAAACAAACATTTGACTTCAATCTAGGTTATTATTCCATCTTAAGAGTCTGGAATGTATCATACATGGCGTTAGATGGAAAACATATGAACTAATTTGTGAGAATATATGGCAAGATTTAGAAAGTGTTACAAAATCGGGAATGATAACAAACGAGCCATTTGGAGGCTTATAATAAAAACATGTAATAAAACCATGTCAAATATACTCACATGACCAAGCTCCGCTTTGACGAGGTTATAGTTTTGTTTGGACGATTCCCGCACCAAACAAGCACGGGGTTCATCACTTTCCGCATATATGCGCATGAGCCCCATGTTGATTCTCTTTAAAACTCAGCAACGAATTGGTATATGCAAGCCTCGGCCAAAATTTTGGATCCCAATTGAATGATTATGAACACTATCTCAAAAAACTACCCAAAAAACATATTTTAAGAAGATAAACACATGCTCGTTCCTATGACAAGGGACCTTCAGTTCCAATTTTGATCTCCCCTTGCAATTTCGTGCTATCCGCACATGCCATCAAAAGCAAGGAGGTAGGTCTATGCGCAAATCATGTTTCCACCACACATCACAAAACTTTGAAGGAATTGTATAAGAGATTTTCTACTCGTGATCCTCCATCTAACATTTTGGACGAGAATTGCAAACAAAGTGCATCTTATATAGATTCAATCATGGATGCTTTGACATGCTATGACAATGACTTATTACGACGTTGCAAGAAGACCTCATTGAGCAATAAAATGTGTGCATCTAGATCTCTCTACGAATCTCCGGAGTTGCATTACGGTGGTTGAGTGGTCTTTGGGGTGGAATTTAATTGATCTTTATTACCATCACTTCGACTCATTTGGCTTAACCTATACCTAGAAGTTGTAATTAGTGCTTGATGTGAAAACAATTCTCATGCATCCTTGACACGGATGATGAGAAAGTGTGTGCTCAAAATTGCATAGCGGCTTGTAAAATCTAACTCTTACAACCAATGCTACCAATTACACACGCAACCCTAAGAGAGTTTAGTGGCAATTTATTGCCCATTTATTGTAATTTGCGGTTTGTTCCATATTATGGAGCTTACTCAAAATTTAGCTCAATTCCATTAGTTGGACGTGGATGGACTTATGCCATGAAGAACTAAATATTCATATAAAAGAAAACAACAATAAAATTTCCCTCCATTTGATTAACATGGCATAAAATTGTCATAAGGCACATGTCCTTTTGGGGGGCTTTCTAGTTATACCCCAATAGGGGCTTAGGCTATGAAAGTTCTTAAGGATCAATGAACGGGGAAAACCGATCGCTAGTCATAGATGAACCAATTGAGTTTGAGAAATAACCGGTTGAAGTTCAAGGCTTTAGGAAAATTACCGATCATTCTAGAGGAATCTATGGAATATACCTTGAATTCGTAGAGAAAAACTGAAAGATCACAACATGTAACCGGTTGGACTTGGAAACCCTAGGATTTCAACCGATTATATCCAATAATCTTCCCGGACACTTGTTGAGGATGCAAGTAGTCAAACATTATACAATCTCTTTACATCTATTGATTTTTACAAGGTAACAAATACACATGCACATAGAGTCAAGTACATATCCATGTAGAGTAGACGGACCTATTTCCGTTAACTCAAGCAAACTCGCAAGTGTGGTACATGTGGGATTTTGGGGTGATTTTTCACATGTTTGGAATTTGATATCACATCGCTTAACAATAACAATATAGTTTGTTTTCAAGTTCTGAAATTACAATAAATTTCAAAGGCAAGATTCTCTCCCAATCCATATTCACAACACATGTCGACTTATTTCCGATAATTAGGAGACAAAAACTAGAAGACAAATAGTGACATTTTCAAAGACTGAAAATCCGTGCCCTTTTGACTTACTCTTTTTTCCATCACGTCAAATGTTACGGCTACGCATGTGTTTCTTCATGGCTTTTTCCATCACATCACAAAATGACAACTACGTGTGTGGAACTTCATGACTTTAGGGGGACTTTGTGTATTAACATTGAGGGGGGGGGGGGAGTGTATTGGATTTGTCTACTCTATTTGCATATCTAATAAGAAAACATCTCTTTCAAAATTTATTGGAGTATATATATATATATATATATATATATTTGTGTGTGTGTGTGTGTGTGTGTGTGTGTACAACTACTTCAAGGAGGTGGACTCTTCATACTTAGTACAAGCAAATGTGAGAGTGAGAAGGGGCATTGTTTGAGGCATTAACATACATAGTAAACATAAGGGAGAGGTAATATTTTCTCTAGTCTATGCATTTAAAAAGGCTACTAAGAAATCTGAAGTAAATGTAGATGTACAAAAGGGGGACCTAAGGTTTGGAGGACAAAATTGATAGTTATGTGTTAATTCATCCAATTCACATATTTTGTTCATTATTGTCATATATGACGATAGCCCTCAATGATTGTCTTGACTATTCTTGTAGAAAACTTGAATTTGAAATTAGGGTTTTAATAAGCGGGAGGCTCTTAGGGCACTCATGGGCTTCCTTAAGTTTTCCTTTATGGAATGTGGTTAAGTTATTGTACTCTTGTATTTGTTGGTTTGATGCAGTCATTGAGTTGCATGCTATGGGCGAAAAAAATTTCTACGACTTTCTCATTCGAAAGTGAAAGTGGATTTTATACATCTTAATTACTTATTTAGTTCACGATTTGTATTTTGTAGATGTAGTGGAGGCATTTATCACATTGAATTTGAAAATCCACATGAGTTTATTTTCTAGCATGTTCATACGCATACATTTGTTGTTTCTTTATAAACTTCTTGTATATAAGGGATTTCGTTTCATAATGACCCACACATGTCATTTAGGTTTCCAATGAAGAGTCCACCCCTTGGAACTAATACAAAAATGAAAATAAATAAAAAATCTCAATTGAAATGTTTAAAAAAAAAGGACTACAATATTCATGTATTTTCAAGACTAGAGTGGGTGCATGTTGCACAAATCTCTCTACACTTTACGCAGTGGCATGAGATCAATCCTCTCCAAATATATGGCAAACTTAACACATTGAGCTAGCATTAACATATTATAGAAACTCCATTGAATGATTGTGTAGAAATTGGAACTATGGGGCTCCAAGGGGCTACACTAAATATAATGTGTAGTGTTATGTGGGTTTTTTTTGTCACTATGGTAACTTTTCTAATGACATTGCTTATGAATAGGTATACAAGTAATGTCATCCCAACTTACTTTTAGTTCATCCAATTGCCAATCATTGAATGAAAGTTTGGTGTATTCTACATCTTAACATTATGTAACAACAACATGTTGTCATGGACAAGTGAAATTTGGATGAAGAATCACTTAGATTATCTCCATGTTGATAATGGAGGATTGGAGTGTTGTTTGTGTCACTGAGTGTGTAATGGGAGACTTTCTGACACCTAGTTTTCGAGGTCTAAATTTTTGGTTGTCAATCAAAAACAACTACCATTTGGAACTCAATGTTTTCTAGTGCCATTTCTTGACAAGTTTGTCTTATTTTTAGCACTCAAAATTTAAAGAAAGAGCTATGTTTAATCATTGGACTTCACTTTTATAATTTACTTAAATATGACATGATACATTAAGGGGCTAGAAAAACACCCACGTTCACAATTTGTAAGTAAATTACATGAACCCTTAAAACATCATGAGTTAGATAATATGTAATTGAATGGTCCATCTAATTGGTCCGGGCCATCACAAACCCCCTACAATGATACCCCTCGGTTGCATGTGTTATACTACCCTCCCTAAGGAGTCACCCCTCTAGCTAGTTGGGATGTATGCCATTTTGGTCCAACATTGATAACATACAAGATTGAAAGCACAAATATCTTTCATTTTCTCTTGTATAACTTGAAAACCTTCGATAAAGACATCGTAGTTGAAAATATTTATATCACATATTAACATTGGGATTTACAATAATAAGATAAACATGCTCAATATGGACACTTATTCTATTACATACCTATATTTGATTCGTGCGTGATAAGGTGTGGATCTTTGTAAGGCTCATAGCAAACCCATATAAGGACACCAAAAATGACAATAGTCGGGGTAGTAATTGAAAACATGCAAGAAAATGAAGAAAATGAAACTCAACAAAAACAATACCTAGCAAACAATAATATTGAACATAAAATAATTGTATGCCCCTACCCTCACCCCTCCTCTATTCATACTCATGCTACCATGAGGTTGCTAAATCATGAGCACTCTCAGATGAGCATGAGCATGTCAAAGAGCATGAACACAATTTTCATAAGCTTCCAACACACCAATATAGGGGTGACATGTTTCAAGTAGGTATGTCTAAAAAAAGATTGATGTAAAGTTGGCATTGTGGTTTGGTTGATATAGAAATCAAGGAAGAAAGTCATCACAATTGCTCCCATAATGAAAATCAAAATTCTTGAGATTGCAATTATCTATGAAGAAATACAAATAGTTTGCACCTGGATTGAAATCATTCTATGTTTGATTGTTTTAATACCAAATACATATCAAAACATGCCCTTGAACAAATGACCTTTGTGATACCAATCACATCAATCAATAAGGAGATTGCAATAAAAAAAATTCAACAACCAAAGAGCTCAAGTATTATGTGGCCTTGATTATTATCACTTATAATGTATTTTAGTCCAACCTTGAATGATATAATTTGTTTTAATGTGGAAACTCTTGTAGCTCTTCTAACAAGGAATCCAAGAATGTAATTATATACAGGAAATGAATATTCCTTGAAGCATATAATTGCATTAAAAACCTAATTACATGAGTTTTTTTAATACATGTAACATAGGCCAAACTATCCAACTTTTTAGGCTTTCAAATAAAACTTAATAATTTTATTATTATAGATAAAACATCTCTAATGACTTTTAATTTTAATTAGAGGCAACCACTTGTGGGGTTCTTGTAGTTTTTAAAGAGGTCCCTCATCAACAACATGATTTTTAATTCTTTCCAAGCAATTTTTAAATAACATATGAGTTTATGATTCATGAGTAAATAAATAAGAGCAATGATCAATCAATTTCTCTAATATTTGGAATACTTCATTCATGGAAGTTTTTCCAACAATATTGTGCACCATAAAACCATTCTCACATCATACC
This sequence comes from Polytrichum commune, assembly GCA_950295325.1. Classification (NCBI taxonomy): domain Eukaryota; kingdom Viridiplantae; phylum Streptophyta; class Polytrichopsida; order Polytrichales; family Polytrichaceae; genus Polytrichum; species Polytrichum commune. The sequence goes on along the minus strand of OX485806.1, from coordinate 7,785,176 downwards.
TTCATCAGATTCTCATGAGTCATTGGGGCATAAATTTCATATAAACTAGCACTTGCCACTTAGACATTTGATAACTATCATATACACTTCCTCCTCCTCCGAAATTGAGTAAATAGTTTTGCAATTAACATTGTTACATATTAAAGAAAATGATGATGTAGATGGTACAATTTTGAGTGTGGGCTCAAAGAGTACCTTAAAACATTCTTCTATTATTGAAGTTCCAAGTAAAAGTCAAATGTACAAGATGTAGTTGATTTCTGATATGAACATACATTGCCTTGCGAAGTTGCTATTCGACAAGTTGAGGCATGTGAGATATAAAAGCATATATTTAAATGCTTATATGGATCATGATGATCAAATGCATGTGGAATTATTTAATGTCGTAGGATTTTTATTTGATGAGGTTAAGTGAAAGTTGGTTTGGCACATTGAAAGTGTGCAAAAAATACTTAAAACTATTGAAGAAAAAAATTCCCATGCGGATTACTCTTGAAGTGTTTCTATTTCTTATGAGAAAATTATTGTAGAAAAACTACTAGCATATTGTAGGATTGGGGTCCACAAATTGAAGTTATGAAAGAGTTGAATGCGACCTCATTGACTTGAAGAGTGTTGTATACATTGTTTCAATAGTCATTGGTGCAGATAAGGATGTTTACACATTGGTTATAAAGGATCGTGATGCCTTTGACAAATATATGAATTATGAGATGAAGCATAGCGCTTATGTAGTGGGAGTAGAGATAAGGAGAAAAAGTGTATTACATTTGTAATTGTCATAACTCCTTAAAAAAAAAAAACTCCAAAAGACCCTTTAGTCTTTATGAATACTATATCAATATTTATTTTTAGCAACCCTCTTAGATACTCTACAAGGTTAAAAAATAGGTGTTTCAATTCTTTATATATATTGTGGAGTTTTTAAAAATAAATATGAAACCCAAATTTTTCTACATTTCATATTATTTAATTTGGTCTTCACCCACCTTTTTTATCTTTTTATTTTTATATAATTTGATATGATGTTTACAAAAACAATCCTCTAAGCTGTTTTAATGCCAATGCCCCCTATGTATAATATGGGAGTCGTGTACCCATGCCTTTATTGTACTCAAATTTAGAATATCTAGATGAGATCTTCAAAAGTTATCATGAAAAATGTTGCTCAGAAGGTAATGATTAAATCTAGTTTTGGATGTAAATTTCATGGCCTTAAATATATTCAAGTCATATTTTTTTACATATTCCTTGAATTGATTATAAACTTGACAGACTCATTACAAAAATTTGTAGAAAATATCAATTTAATATCATTTAATCATATTCTAAACAACTTTTAGGCAATTATGTGTTCAATACCTACTTGCACACTACTTGCACCATCTTCTGAAATATGTAGTTTTTTCTTGAAGAAATCATTTCAACATAAATTGCTTGATTTTTTTTAGTAGATAAACGTGTTTTTAAAATGTTTATGATTTTTTCCTTCACAAAACTCAAAGTTAATGTATATATTTTTGAATCACTTTCACGTAAACCTATGCAAGGTAATGGAGTTGTGTACTTGACCATGCTTGCGCCTGTCAACGCTCATGCATCCATTTTCATCCATTGACAAATTGTGTAATGAAGGTGATTTTATAAATTATAAGAGATCAAGGTAAAAAAATTCTTCTTTTGAAGTGATCACAATTCCAATTATACTAAACCTCCTGAACCTAGAATGGTGCATAACATTATCCAACTAGGTACTGAGGCCAAGATTAGTCAAACACTATTTAAGTATACCACGGTTATTTTCTTAGCTACACTAATATTTGAGATTTAACTGATAAACTTGGGTGAAAATTTGTCATTGAATATTATTAGAATGGAATGGCTGATAACAACTACATAATGCTATGTGTCTACTACATTCTGAGCACCTAATCCAATTTCATTGTGACACATGTCTCTTGGTTCGTGTCTGTTCTTACCTACACACATTGTCACATACCACTAAACTATAGGTGTCCAATTCAACAATTGATCACGTGAGCCCCACAGACCTGTTATGAAAACTAGGATAGACAACACTCGACATAGTTTTGCATAGAGATGCATGTTGTAGAGGGAAAACATTTCGACTCAATCTCACAAATATTGCTCTTGCAAGAATCACTGGATTGCAGTTATGTCATACTTAGAAGCTGGACATCCAAGGCCGCTGAACTAATTTCGGATTCTGCAGGAAGGTGTACCGTATTAACTCCTGGAATGGCTGAGCTTGAAAGTAGTAAAGTGCCCCTTTAAGAGACCATCCCAACAAAATTACATTAAACATTGAAGTCTTTGTCCTAAAATTTTGTGAGTTCGGGTTTGCCTATATATCCCTTTCCTAATCAAAGCATGAACTAACCTATCAATCCCCTATCAACACTGCAAAATTTAGGTCAGCTTCTGCAAGGAGTTCCCGTACCCGTGGCCGAGGATCTTCACTGCTGCTGCTTCGCTATCACTTGAAATTAGGAGCTCTTCGTGCGGAAGGTATACTACAAAGTGATGTTGGCCGGTAACAAAGAACATTATAAATTCATGGCATGGGTCAGTAGGACATCGTCTGCCGGTGCAAGCTCTGCCTCCAGATGGAATACAAAATCATATGGAATGCATCAAATTGCGTATCATCTTCAGAGTCTTCAGATTCGTCGAGCCAGACAAAGTGCCTCCTCACAGACTTTAGCCTTCGTTGCATGGAGACATACACATCATCCGGCACACTTGTTAAGGTCTCTTTCAAGTCCGGGATGTCTTTCTCGAGTACCGTGATGGAAAATTTACTCCAGTTAAGCACATCACTGAATGGAAGGACGAAGTGATCAGCGATGATAACAGGGACACAACCATTCAGGATAGATTCTACGATTCGCGGACTGTTCACCTCAAAACCCTTGGGACACAGACAGAATTTGCTGCGTCTCATGTGGGCAACATATGACATGTTCAAGGCGATCGATGGAGGAAGAACCTCGTACACCTTCATATCAGGATCCTTGTCTTTCCAGTGCTTGATGAGTTCTGGGCGCACTGTACCATGCATCTGGCCAGCATAGAACGCAAGAATGTCCCGCTCCTCCGGATCCATATTCCCGACATCAAGATATGATTGGTTCCCACCCATAAGCATCTGAGGGATCGACACGTCCTTGTGGAGATCGAAATCGACTGTAATGTCAGCATTACAGACCACCTTCATTGCATTTTCGTGAAGCTCAACGTGATATTTGGTTGACACTGGTGCCTGGCACACAGAGCAAAATGATATTGATCAATAGCAATCTTTGCTACAATATTCTAAATCATGCCAGGTATTTGTGATGCAGTCTAGGAATCGCGATGCAAGGCACGAAAGAATCACGGTGCAGATTCATGAAAAGTACACTTTGATTACACTAGTGCGCATTAATGTTCTACTATCCAGACGGTTCTATCAAGCAGTCAACGGATTATATGTCAAAGTAAGCTTTGGCTTACCCAGTCATGACAAGATAAAAAGAAGTGATCGGCACCACGTGTTCGGTTCCAGTAAGGATACTGTGCTGCAATTCTGTCAACGTAGTTCGCTATGAAGGTCTTCAGTGCGCGCATGCTACCCGTGTATGGGCTTTGTATGATGTCTGCCATTTGGCGCACACTGTACGGTAGGAAAAACATTTTAGCTTTGGAGGGATCGGTAACAATATATCTGTTTCCAGTGTCTTCCATGCGTTTGAGGAAAAGGCCCTCAGTTGCGTAAACACCTGTCGTTTTGGCTCCATGTACGAGTGGCTTGTAACCTTCTTTGTACACATATATTCGTAAGTTCTCATCCATATCCTGGTAGATTCTGTAACAAGAAACAAAAAAGAAATACATCAATGCTTTTCGAAGGTGCAAATTAGACCATGTGCCTCATAAGGTTGGTAACTCTGACAGCGACGAGTAGAAGCATGTATTCTGGAAGGTCAACTCGGTGTAAGTTGCACCAAGAATTAAACTCGAGCACCCTCCTCGATCCGATATGGTAAATCCAAATGACCACAAGATGACAGAGTCTCGGTTTAAAACTTGCCAAGATCTACCAAAGGTTAACGAAACTAACGACATTGCCGTCAATAGATGTCAACGGAAACCACGTGATACTTCATCGATAGTATTTTCTGAGGTCTGTAGAAAAGGGCTGGACTCAATCAAAGGATAGCAACTCACTTGATAAAATGAGTGAAGTTGAGGTAAACTTCGTCTTCATCATGAAGCTTGCTTCTGTGTCGCTGGAGTTGAAGACTGTTGATTGAAATATCGTCCTGGTTTTTAACCCGTGTCTCCATCTGCCCTTTCCACGTACGAAAGCGTTGATGTAGAGGATCGGCCTGCAAGCGTAAAATGTTGAACGAAACACATCAGCATGCTCACTCGTGGCCTCGACATCTGCCGGTGAGGAAAATCACCAAGAGTGACCAGACAAGAAGTGAATGACGGAGGTGACAGTTCGTTGTGTTTTAATTTAACCCACCCAGTTTGAAGATGGGCTGAAATTCTTCTGTAAGAGGACAATAATCAATTATCTCCGTTAATCGGATAATATTTTACTGGTCAATTCATTCATTGTGTGTGGAGAACCGGATCCCGCCAAGTCAAAATTACAGTACGCCTCATAGACCTCTGGCTAGTTCAGACACTTGGATCCTACATCTTTGACTACAAATGAAAGCGATCAAGAGAGACAACCTGCGACACTGGACGCGTAGCCGCCTCAAGCATGTCCAAAATACTCCTTCTTGTAAGAAGATTTTCACCAGTTCCTTCTTGAATATCCGAGGTCTGGTTGATGCTGCCTGTAGGAGTCTGAGATAATTGGGGTATCTTATGATCGTGATCAATTGAAATCTTCAGTTCGTAAGGAGACGGATCGACTACATAGTCAAGCATGTGCTCAACGATTATCGGAGCGCCGTATCTGACGACGATCATCAGAAGGATTCCAGAAAACATAAATAATGCCAGATAATTAGGAGACCAGCTGGATAATAGCCCATGCCTATCGATATAAGGTGCATATGCCGAAGCCTTTCGGTTCTTCCTCTTACTACGGAAGACGTCGTTCGAGATTTTGCTGATCAGACCGTAGGCAGATGATGTGAAGCCAGGTGTGAAGCTTAACGGAATGCCTTGATCATCGTTTGCTTCTGGCCCTGTAGGATAGCCTGATTCTTGTCCTGGTAGAACTGGTAAAACAGATTCGACATCAATCATGCAATGGTCGGGTTGCCTTGTAGAACCACCTGTGTGCGTGACCCTCTGCGACACTCCGCAACACGGATTGGGAGGAGAAGTCATCTCGGTTGCCCTTCTTTAATACAGTATTTCTAGGTCTCACCACGATCGCTCTGATGACGTGAATCCCCTGTGAGAGGGGTTCGAATGCCCTGCAATTGATGAGGCCTGCAACAAGAAATGTAATTAATCAGTAAGTACGTGCGCTGTTTTGCAGAAAACACGCAGCTACACATCACAGTTCATGTTATGAAGAACTCGGTGAATGAAATATCAGCTATTTTGAGAAATCTCGCGGAGGATTAGCAGGTACTTTGTCAGGTTGCGATGACATCGTAATAACGTTCTCACGAGACTCTGAATAAGGACAAAGTTGAGGAGTAACTTGTAGGAATCTACAATGAACTTCAAAGAATTACCGTATCTAAGTATTAGTTCCACATTATCTATTGATTCATGGACCAGCCAATGTGACTTGTCAGTAAATTCTAAAAAGAAAATGGCTACACGTGTATCAACGGGCGTGCACTATCGACTCATTCCTGTGGAATCTCACGATACAAGACTATCTGCAGTATTCGCCGTCTGCAACTAAACCATTAAGCGTGCACATCCAGACGGGACTAAGATCAGCAGCATGGCAGGAGCTCATACCTTCTTGAGCTGCCTGATTTTCGAGACACTCATACGCTCAAAGAGTAAATAGTGGTCGGGTAGCAGGAGTGTGATCGATATCGTCCCAGTGATGCCATCTTAACTTGAGCACTCTGTTCTCACAATGGCTGCTGGCTACAGAGTAGTCTGTAACCATGGAGCTCTCTTGATCGATACACCACCGAAATGGGAACGAAACATGAGTGTTCTCGGAGAAAAGAGGAGGAGGAGCTCATGAACTCTCAGCCAGGCACTGTTCTACTGCAATTATCAGATTAACTTACGGGCTCAAACGCAATGCATGGCTATAAGCAGCCTGCAACCATGCATCTGATGAACGTGCATGGACGGCCAGGAATGGGGCTTACACAGCGTAGTACCGTCGCATTTTCTTGGTGGCGTACACCGAGCCTTGTCGTATGATGATCAATGCGCTGCAGGACGCGTGATGAACTCGGTGGAATAATCTGGTGGGTGATGATGAAAGATGATGATGAGTAGTTCGTTCGCGTGCGCCTGCAGCAATAATAAGTGCTCAAGACCCCAAGACCGCGAGAACACGGATGATCAGAGCGCAACAAGAGAGCTTGGGAAAGAACTACTAGCAGCTGAGAGTGCTCTTCAATAAAAATTAAAGAGGTTGAGAAACAGGGGAATGCCAGGGAGAGGGGGGGAAAAGCCATTTGATCAAATGCTTCCAGAAGGTGCCGTGAGACCGAGAGCGCAATCCGAGACGAAAGTGGTCTGAAGTAACTCTCGTTGAATGTACTTGAAATCGAAATGCTGGATGCTTTGCAATCTAGAAAGTGATGAATGTCATCCAAGTACAGTGATGAAGGACTGCATTTAGTGCGGTCCACACTATTGGCCTTATTTCCACACTAAAAATATTGGGGATCATATCATGGGCGTGCACTATTTACCACCTCAAAGTATTTAGTATCATTTGTTCATTTTTGTAGGTTAAATTCGGAATGAAAATAGTTTGCATTTTGAAAGACTTCCAATGGGCTTCCAACATTGGAGAAGGAGGTGGCATATCATGGCGTCATGCCAAGTGTAACTCGGGATGCACATTGTTTTCAAAGATAGGGGAATTGTTGCCTATAGGTTTGTGGCTGATTCATTTCAATTGATTTTGGTTTGGCTAATTCAGGGTCTTTGAGGCTAGTTTCAATGTAAAAAGAACCAACCTCCAAATTGCATATTAGGGGCATATTATTGTAGGGCTTTTATATTGGATTAAGGAGAGGTACGGTGATATGCAATGGTGTATTTTATTTAATGTGCGGCCACACTATCAGGTTATGTGCATGGTAAATTGCACTAAAATCATTCTCACACTATTTACCATAATCAATGTGCCATTATTTTGTAATTTGTGGGTTCATAACAATTGGAGGTAAGCAATAAAGAAGAACTAAAGCAACACATCTCCAAATGATTCCTTGTAGGGGCTCTCACCTATGGAATCTTGGACAATCATGTTATTATGATAAATTTTGCATGGTTAGGGAGAGCCCAAGATACAACCTATATGTAATACAATGGAGATTGAATTGAACTAGGTCTTAATTGAATCCATATGTATGCATGATTTCTTAACATGATGTGCACATGCATTCTTATCAGTAGACCTTATGATATAAAATTTGACAAATTTTGGTCTCATATGTAAATTACACCTCTTGTTGTAACACATTCTAGTTGCATGTGCCACATTGTGTTATTTGTGGAAAATACATATGGCATTCTAGTATATTTGGACAAACCACTTGCCTCAAAATAATAAGGGATGTGCATTCTGGGGACAGAAACAAAAAATGACAACAACAAAAGCAACAACACAACAACCACAACTTTGATTGTTTATATCCCATGTTCGTCAACCACCACATTTGTGTACTTTTGCAATCTAGTGTACGTCCTATTGGTGGTTAGAGTTGTCCAACATTCATGTATAAATCCAAATATACTTAAATCCTAGTTATACACATCTAGAGTGATTATTTGACCACATTTGCATCAGAGTATGTATGACTAGAGTTTTTGTTTTATTCTTTGGGTCTTTTCCCAAAATAATATTTCTAGCAATGTGCATGTCTTGGTAGCAGGAAAACTACCCTCAAACACATACTTAATTAGTTTCGGGCAAGTCCTTTGTCCAAATTTACTTAAATTGTAGTTCAGTCTAATTGAGTGTCCCTTACACATTAGATTAGTGAGAAAAGGTGTTACTACACTAAATATTTTATTTAGTGTCACCAATTCTATTTGTCTTGCTCAATATCAATTGTAAACCGCCCGTGTCATGTCACCAACACTAAACATAAACCTATCATTATTTGTCATTCCTTGTAAAAAAACATTGGGCATTATAAATTAACAATTCTGCAATTGTTGTCACTTCCTAAGTTATATTTCATCTAAGTTTCAATCATCCATGGCAATATTTCATTACATAAATGTTAGGATGCTGAATATACCAAACTTTGTTTCAATAATTGACATGCTAAAGTCATGGCATTCAGAAGCATATTTGTAACCTAAGAATGTTTCGAAAGTTGAACGAACATCACTCTGGCGATCAGCTTCTAGAATAAGTTCTGGACCACTCAAATTACTCAGCTATCCGTCCAATACAGGAAGCTTGAAGCCAAAATCTTCAGAGGTTGTCACTTGCGTCGATCACCAGGTCTGAGTTTGTTACTGAATTTTATTTCTTTATTTGTAGACATCGATTAGGAGAATGAGCACATTCTTAAACCTGATGCATGGCGGCTCTTCACCTTTCGACAACCGACGTCGATGCAAATTGACCTCATACATCGAACTCGTGGTAATGACCTTGTAACATTAATTTGGAGAAGCTCGTCTCCAAATGACGAGAAAATTGGTACAATTGGATCCAGTCAACTCACTCAACTTCCATCCAATACAGGAAGATTGAAGCAAAAAAAATTCACAGAGGTTGTCACTTAAACAGACCGTCACTTGAGTTTCTTACTGTTTTCCTTTGTGCATTGCAGACATCAAGCTCGAGGATCTGCACAATCTATAACCTGGTGGCGGTCCTTCTTAACCTGTCGGCAACCGATATCGTTGTCAAACATCGAACTCGGGGTAATAATCTTCCCCTCGGCTTTGCATAGGTCGAGAATTGTTATATCCGCTTCGCGGAGTGCAGCATCCGCCACTAGCAATGGTACCTGCACCGCTCGCAACACTTCGCGGGCTTCGAACGCTGGCGGGAGTGAGGCAATTGGACGTCGGCGACTCTCCACCTCCATGAATGACGTTCCCAGGCCCGGGTGTTTGGCATCGCACTCTCAGGCTTCGGTTGGAGTGCATACCCGAGGATCTCGAAGAATGCGGGGTGACACCCAAACCTCCTTCTGTGCATGAGGTCGTCCCTCGTGACGGCAACAAGCTTTTATGGCTCATGTCGCCTGTGGTAATTCGAGGGCTGGTTGCCGGGCTGATGGCGGTCTCCGATCTCGATCCGAATGCCGCAGGTGTTGCTCTTCCTGACCGCGGGGCTGAGGGAGGCGAGCCTTGCTGCGACCTAGCGCCGCCAGCGTAGTACTCTTGGTTCGACTTGTAGCTCAAGGCGGGGCTTCGAGGGCGCGACATCGCAGGCGTTGGCGGAGTCGGTGGTGATGCCTTTCGATCCCGTTTTGGTTCTTCCCGTCTCGGTGATCCACTTGCAGATTGGATGCCTCTTCTAGAAGAATCACAAAGATATACATGCATGGACAGAGTCACAATTTCTTCTTTGCCGGTGTTCATGACGATAACATACGACTATATGGCAAGGGTATTCATCAAAATATAACACCGATCAGAGATCTGTTCTCCTTCATCCATCAGAAATGAACCTCCATTGGTCTGGATTGGGGATCCCCCTTCTAGAAACACAAGATGTATACAGGGCCACGCTTTCTTCTTCACCGGTACACATTACGATTACATACGACAATATAGGCGAGGACATCGATCAAAATGTAATACTGAACGAGATCGAATTTCCTTCATCCGTCAGCAATGAACCTCAATTGATCTAGAATGGAGATACCAGTGTCGACGCTGTCTTAGAATGTTTAGAACTACAATAGCAGATCAAGAAGTCATCTGTTGAACACTTCGCAGACGCTTCGACGAGCATTGACCGAGTAGTTGAGATAGCAGACAGCAGCAATGAATTATACCTACATCGAGTCCATCTTGCTCTGGTGATGACTCTTTGGATAAACTCGAGCACTACGGGTGATAAAAAAAACAAAGAGTGAAGAATTCGACCTGTTGGTTCAAAATCGTGAGCTGGAAATGAGTGATGTTGATGATAAAACCATTGTTGTACTCGACTTTTGGAAGAACTCTATGTAATGTGAGTTATAATTACTACCTCGAAATGACTTACTTGTCAAACCTGTCGGAGGTGATGGATTTTCCTCCTGGGGACTTTGGAGTCCTTACACCCGTTGGAATCGGAGTCATCATACCCGTAGGGGTCTCAGCTGCTCCATCACAGAACTTGGTGCTCAAACCCTGCGGTGGCATCCTCGTGCGCTTGGGCATGGCAGCCACGAGCTCCTGGGCGCTCACGTACTGCGGAGGTACGGTTATCTCCGTCGACTTCTGCCGTGGCCAGAACGTCGGCGTTGGTGGTGGACCTTCCTTGGTCACCGAAACGGACGCTGCCGCGGGTCGCCATGGCGGCCTCGTCGGCATGTGCGACATGTCCACACATCCATGGTTCAAGATGTTCGAGATCTTCCACCTCCCTCTGTTGTCCATCCTATTACCACAGATCATTCCGACTCGTGATGAGATCTCAAATTGTTCTCCTCAGCAAGTCTGCATCCCTTAATATCTAACCATTCAGCACCACTCAAGAATTCCAACTGACCACAGTGCATCTCACATGTTCTACAATTTGTTCGAGATCTTGCATATCCCTGATTTCTCCATCCTATTACCACTGACCATTCCGACTTGTGATGACTTCTCAAATCGCTCCCTCTCAAGTATGAAATCTTAGAAACCATAACCATTCAACACAAGTCAAATAATTTACACAATGGCCGGGAGTGAAACTCACATCTTCTAGAATTTGTTCAAGAACATCTTCCACCTCCCTCAGTTCTGCATCCTATGAACATATCGGCTGAAGATTCACTGCAACGCGCACGCACTCCTCCAGAATACACAAATCTGCAAACAAATACAGAACACTTATCCTGAACAAGGAAACCAAAATTCGATCATCACAACTGATCGGTTCTCAAATTGCTCCTCCTCAAATCTGCAATCCTGAAGACCATAACTGTTCGACACCACTCAAGAATTTGTTATGACCGGCAGTGAATCTCACATGTTTCGAAAAAAATTAAAGATCTTCCACTTCCCTCTATTCTCCATCGATCATTGCATCTGCTGAATTCTCAGATGTCTCCTCGTCAAATATGCAATCCTCAAAACCAACACTACGCAACACAACTCAAGAATTGGCCATGACCGGCAGTAAACCTCACATGATCTAGAATCTAAAATGCAAATGATCACAACTACAGCATACAGATGTCACTTACAGATAACTGGTCAGAAGATGTGAAGCCATCAACTCCAGCTCGTACAACTACCAGAAATTGGCGAGACATCAAGCTCAAGTAATTAACACATCCAAGAGCTGCTCCCTACTTGCACATATACACCTTCAATTGAACAATCCAGAAGAATGCACAGCCTGCTCTTACAAAAACAAATGCTCACCTATTCATAGGCTCAAAATTACCATCAAGCTCGACATTGCACTCGTGATGAATTGCTGGAAGTGGATCCTGCAAGGTCTGTGTATAAGGTGTTGTTATGTTTCGATCGGCTCCTGTTTTGATGATACCTTTGGCTTGTAATTCCATGTGATCTCGTGCTTTGCGAAAATTGTAACTGCTCTCAATTTCGGAAAGTATCTGATTGAATCACACCTCCACTTGAGTATCTTGCAGTAGTGTCTGAGATTCAAGAGATGCTGAAGAGGGGTGCGACATGCAAGGAGATTGGGATGACTTGGGCTCCAAAGGGCATAACTAACTCTTCTCAACTTAACCAAGGTGGAATCTACATTTCTACTAGAATCTGGTAGGCGAGCGGACTACATGGAAACTAACCCTATCTCACCATAAGATCGAGATTTTCATAAGGTAGATGGGTCTTAAATGGTTACCTGTTATGACTAGTCCAACTCTCCTAGGATGTGAAACATGTGATTAAGCTTAGAACGAGATGGCTAGCAAATCCAAATCGAAGCCATACCCTCTTTCCTCATGATTTTTGGAGTTCGTATGAATATCTCATTGATTATTAAAGTGAAGACTCTCGTGCTCATTAGAACGGTCATTCAGGTCCTTCATTGTTAGTGTTGATTTTTGACTCTAGAGTGGTTATCATATTTTGAGCACACATTTCAATCTTAGTTAAATATGTGAGTTGATGGTGTCCCCTTTGTGAGCCACACCAAACTACATATCATTCAAATATGAGTGTTTCAATAAGATTAGTTGAATAAGGGTTGTCTACTTATTTATGTGCGATTCATTTTGACAGAATAAATTAATTTGGACATCATTGACATTAACAAAGCTTTGGAGGGGCTCTTCCAACATTGTATTCACTGAACATATTCAACGTTGGATTCTCTATTTTCTATCCTAATTTTCTTTAAAAAATAATTTATAATTATAATTGAATATGAAATTTTGGGGGAATTTGAATAATAAGGCATGTTAACAATGTAAAAATATAATGAGTTTAAAATATGATCAAAACAACATACACCAACATGTTTATGCAAATGAATTGTTTTTGTCAATTTCCAATTCCAAAATAGAGAGGTGGTCACCTCCCCCTCCTCAAACTTCAAATTCTGCACACTATCATCACGGCCACATGTGTACCCTAAAGGTACCTAAATCCATCACGGTCCTTTATAAAGGTCCCCAATCTATAAGCCATTTTGGAGTAGTTGGTTGCCATTTAAGAGGCAACTCCAGTCTCTTTTTAGGCGCATGCATTGATTGACTGATGTACCATGCCCAATTTGGTCTTTTTCGCATTTTGCAACACTATGATACGTCAATTGGCCCATAATTTCTTTGTTCAAAACTACTAGTTCACCATCCTAATTCCTATCGAAGCCTTGCAATTATTGAATGTATCATGTAGTGAGAACTTTAGCCTGTGAACCCACCATTCAATAGTCACACCTCAAGATCCAATTTGAACATAATATTGCAAATCCCAATTCCCATGCAAGAGCAGAACTTTGCAAAGAGCAGTTGCCCTACAATAGAGCAGAACTTCACACACGAGACTGAGAGCCCGTGACCAGTACACTTCAAGCACTCTCATTGGTGGAAAAGGTGGAGCCGGTCCAAGTTCGCTTCACACTACCCGCTTGAGGGACCAATGGAGTATGTGAACGCAAGATGAATGTAAGTCTACATGGATTCCCACGTGGCATCAAATGGATCATGTTTCATGGTCACTTGGACTATTTTCAAAAACCACCTCTTGGAGGTAGGCCTAACACAAAACCGGGAGACCATGGCACACTGAGTGTTCACAACCGTTGGTTTATTTTATTTTATCATGTGTGAGGACCTGCATGAATAGAAATTCATTGAAATAGCATTTGGTTGAGGGCCCGGTCACATGTGACTTCACACTACACTTGAGGATTTGTGATCAAACTACATGATTTTGGAGGTGTCTTGGGACAGCCTTTGGACACTTTCTTTTGGGCTCTCACAATTAAATGGTCACAGCTATTGGCTCGTGTGTGAAGCGGCCCTTATAACTAGGTGCATCCTCAACTATATTCACTTGAAAACTATACTAAATAGTCCTATTAGTGTGGGTGGAAAATTAGCATGGAAATAATTAGTGTGAGCCAAACTAATTTTCTAGTCAAGGTGGACTTAACATGGGTCCAAGACCCGGGTCTTCTCCCAAGTCTTCATGAAGGCTTTCGACCAACACATTGAATATTATTTATAAAGAAAAATGCAACACAAGATAAATCAATCAACCACATTCATTTTCTATAATATTAATTACTATGGTTCACAATAATTTTCTACTGTAAATTTAGCGTGGGTTGAACACCAATGTGGCCCACATTAATTCCCATTGTGAAAATTAGTGTGGGCTCTAGGAAATTATTGCGGCCCACAATAATAGTACTATATAGTGTACTAACTTATACCCTGCCCACACCTGCTGGTGGTGGGCAGCAGTGAACGGAGTTCGCCCGTTCGCTGCCACCAGTAGGTGTGGGCGTCTACACTCTCTCGCGGCCCTCCCACTAGCAGGTGTGTGAATTTTTTTGCCCCAGGAACCTTCGCGAAAATTTCTTTACCCACTCTGACTCATAAAACTTGAGAAAAACGTGCGATCCTTCGGACCCAGTGATCGGGGAGATTTTTGGGCATAATCGATTGAGACCCTATTGTTTGCAAGTCCAATCGGTTACACGTTGACATCCTCCGGTTTTCCTGGGATAAATCAAGGTATATTCTATAAAAACCTCTAACATGCTCGGTAATTTTCTGCAGTCTTGAACTTCCACATATTTTGTTTTAAAATTTTTATAATTAAAATATTCATCTTTTATCATTGAAATATTTCATGAATAGTATCATGATGGCCAAATAATAGACAATATGACACGCTATTGATAACTAAAATATCTATTTAAAAAAAATTCTACAACCAACCCAATTATTCTAGATTATAAACATTCAATATTAAATTGTTTCAAGAAGAGGGTCCTCCGGGTCCACTTTTAAGTTGTGCCTTCAACTTTTGAATTTCTAGTTGAAAGGCCATGTTTTGTGCTGCTATTTTTTCGTCGCTTTCTCTCTTCTCTTTAGCTATCCTTTCTTCTGCCTCCAACCTCCATTTCATCATAGTTAATTCCCTATCGGCCCAATCCGCTTCAAGTTTAAGCAACATTTGAGATCTATTTTCTTCCATCTTCAACAAAGTTCGTGCAAACCCTTCCAACCCTTTCAATACATTATCCTCGGCTTCGTAATTTGTTCTTTTCCTCTTTTGAGTTGCTTTCCGTCCCGATACATTAGGAGACATAGTTGCCTTGGTCCTTGGTGTTAGCCTTTGTGGAGGTGTTTTGTCAGTATTAATCCGTCGTCTTGGCATGGAGATTTTCTTGGTGGAGTTTTATATGTATCCACTTTAATGAGTTGGTTCAAATCCAAACCAGTTGGCTCACTCGGACCTCCAACATCAACCGCCTCAGCATCTTCTTGTGAACCTCCAACATCTATCGCACTTGTGATACCTTGAGTTTTAGGTGTTTGACCCCATATTCTATCACATTGATCAAACCAAATCCATGTTGAGGGAGTGCCACCTGTTGTATTTTTTCCTTTTTTCTTTGCTTTCCATATTCTTTTCAAACTATCAATTTTTGAAATTAAATTATCCCTATTGAATTGCACATTTGCCCTTTCATTGAACACAAGCAACATTGCTTGCCATTGATGCTTTGCTATGGGATTATAGTTTTGTCCTATGTATTTTTCCTCATACATAGACAATAAAATCTCTATCAACGGGTCAGACCAAACTACTCCACGACTTAACAAAGCATCGGAATCATTGGTGTTACCCCGACCTTGACCTTGACCACCTCCACCTCTACCAACATTTGCCATATTTGGACAATAATGATTTTCAACAACAATATTAGTTTACATTGCTTTATATACATGAGTGTGAACCTTACTTTTGAAAAATAAAAAAAATAAAAAAAATTCATGCATAAAAAATAGATATATATATAAAATAAAAGTAAAGATAAAACAAACTTGTAAATAAACTAAAAGTCACGTATCAAAAATACAACTTTTACATAGTGCTAAATTTGTCATATTTAGGGTATCCATAACCAAAATGTTGGTTTATAACAATGCATTCACATATACTACATGACATTTTTCTCAAAAAATGACACTTGAACGATGACCATTTAAGATCCTAGTGTTTGCAAGTCCAACCGGTTACTTATTGACATCCTCCGGTTTTCCTTTATTCAGTTGGGGTATATTCTATAAATTCCTTTAACATGCTCGGTAATTTTCCTGCAGTCTTGAACTTCCACCGGTTATTTCTCAAAATCGTCCGTACTTTTGTAACTAACTGCCGCTTCGCCCCAATCGTAATTCACTCGCCGCTAATAATCCAAAAGAAATGCAAGTAAACTGTCGTCGATTGTGACAGTGAACGGGCGAGCTGGGCGTTCGTTGCGCCCAGTCGCTGCCGTTACAGAAAACCATGGGAAAAGTGGCCCCCTGCTGGTGGGAGCCTGCGACTGGCCCTCCCACCAGTAGGTGTGGGTGGGCTATTAGTACTAGCACTTTGTTTTGTCCTTATATTACCGGATTGTAGGGCCTTGACATAGGATTTGAGGGGATGTCCCAACAATGTTGGGATGGCACATGGCAAAGTTTGAGGGGGAACCAATTAATTTCCCATCAAAATAGAGGATCCTCTATGGCACATTGCTTTGTGGATAGGAATACCTAGCGTGAACATTGTAGACAATTAATGTAGATGTGCCAAGTTCAGTTGCCTATCCTAGTCATAAACTTATATTTCCATGGTGTGTGGTTCAGTGCAAATCCAATAACGGGCACCAAAAAGACATGTGTTTAAAATAGATTGGATTACGTGATGAAATCATGCTAGCCATTCCAGACTCAATAGCCAATATATGTGGGCGGGTCCTACATGACCATTTAATGAGCACATGAATCTTCACCTTGATGATGAATATGGTATTCATATAAGCTTCAAAAAATGACAAGGAGAGCCGCTCCAACCTCGATGATTGGGATTTACTAACCATCTTGTATTAATCGTGTGTTTCATATCATATGAGAAGTGGGCTAAGGTGGACAATGTGTAATTCGGTTACTTATCTTAATTGGACACCCATATTTCAGGGGTATGTGATTAGGTGTATCTCCAAAGAACAGAGACCAAAATAATCAATGAGCACGAGAATCTCCACTTTCATCATGACTCATACATTCAAATGAGCTCCAAAAATCATAAGGATAGCGGCTACAACCTTGATTTGGAATTGCTAATACCCTATCTCATACTAATTATGTGTTTCATATCCTACAGGAGAAGTGGGCTTCACAATCTATGATATTTAGTGTCACATGCATACACCTTGTTTCGAGGTGTATGCATTGATGATTAACAACTTCATCATAAGTGTCATCTCATGACACTTGGCATTCAAGTGCGCTTACTGCTATCTTGGCATGAGTATGTTTAATAATGTTATGAGGTGCATACCTAGGTTACACAATGGTCTACAAGTTGACTAAAAGTGTACCCAAATGGCACTTCTCATCATAGTATGCTCAGGAATATCTTCTTCTTGCATATTAAAATGAAAACACTTGTCATTAGTACGCTTCACAATATCTTCCCCTGACATACCAAAATACAAGTCTATCATCTACAGTATCCCAATGTACTACTCTAAATGTCATAACGTAAATATTTTTTTCACTTAAAAAAGTTACTTATGTTGACGAATGGAATTGTATTGACAATTAGCGGGCACGACACTTTGAAACCTCTCGGCATCTAGTTTAGGCCCATCGCAAATAGTGTACGTGACACTACATACCATAAATGGTGTGGTTGGAAAAAGTAACCATTTAAGACCCATCTACCTTAGTCGGAAATAGTAACCATCTAACTTTAGGGGTGAGAGTCGTCCTTCCCTTGAATTTGACTTGTCCAAGGTGACTGGTCACTGGATCTGTGGGGGCATCCTATTTGACTCTTCCCGAGAGTTCAGTAGGTATTCCTCAAATGAACAGACCACGTACAATCTCTGAAATGTACATGATATGTACATTTGTGGGTAATAAGCAAGCAAGGAAGGAAGGAAGGAAGGAAGGAAGGATGATGATGATGATGATGAATACTCACATCATGCGTGCATGATCATGGCCATAGATCATTATCTCCTTAGTGCATACTAACTACACCGTTTATGGTATTTTGGTGTCACGTCCGCTAATTACCAATACGATACTATTCGTCAACATAAGTAACTCTTTTAAAGTGAGAATTTATTTGCATTATGACATAAATTGTTAGCATGTTGGGGTACTTGAGATGATAGTTCTGCGGTTTGGTATGCAAAGGGAAGATGTTGTTATTGAGTGTATTGATTGCATGTGCCATGTGTTTACATTTAGTACGCAAGAGGAAGACATTCTTGGAGCATACGCAACACCGATTATCTTGACTAGTGTGTGTTACTATTTAGAGTTACACAATGCTATAACTATTTATCGAGAATGCAATATTTTACCAAGCAAAGCGATTTATGTTCCACAACATCCAAACAACCTACTGCACTTGAAATCGAGCTCTTGAGTAAGACGTTATTGCACTCTGTGACTCCGAATAGTAACACGCATTAATTGGGATAATCATTGCAATGCCAAACGACAGTGGTGTACACTTCACTAAACGTGCAGACCCATTGTGTAACATAGACATACAAATCATAACACCATTGACGATCCTTGTGCCTAAATTTTAGTAGGCGCACTTCAAGTGTCATGAGGCGACACTAATAACGAAGTTGTTGGTCATTAGTGTAACCTAACACACCCGCGTCTCGAAATAGGGTAAGTGCCACCATAGTGCATGTGATACTCGATACCATAAACAGGTACACTACCATGCGAGTCCTCCGCCGATCCTTTAATGAACCGATATAGTAGTATAGTGAAGCTCCCCAATATTTTTAATATTCCTAAGTGTGTCACTGGACTCGTCATCATCGTAAGGTTGGGTTGTTCATCATCATTAGGCCTGGTAGTTCATTGTCATCACTGCGTGTCATTGGCCTTGGAAGCCGGGGAGGGACGGAGTATCGGTATACAAGTGTACCTCTCATTCATCCAACGTAAAAACCCTAAATAATATGCAGCCCGGAGGTTACTTTTTAAGGTTAATTTGACACCGGAGTTAGCGTTGAAGACCCCGAATGAGCGTACCCGAGGTCATTTGAGATGAATCGGCCACAAATCTACAGGGGGTCAAGTTTTGATTTTGGAAGGATGTGAGATGCTCTCTCTCTCTCTCTCTCTCTCTCTCTCTCTCTCTCTCTCTCTCTGGTGTAGTTTAGGCTATTGCTCATGTGGGCTACCCGAGCCAAGATTTTGGTTCAGAGGTAAGATTCACTAGATTTTCATTCGTACTACGTTAATCCTAAAGGTCGAGGAGGATTTATATATATATATAGAGAGAGAGAGAGAGAGAGAGAGAGAGAGAGAGAGAGAGCCCACATCATTGTCCACATGTACGTTATGATCTTTTGAATTGGGACATGTGGACGGTTGATTTTTTTTAGGCAATTTTGAACTTTGCAAACATGTCATCCTTACAATCAGTCCGCCATTGAAGATATACATTTTCTTTAGTAAGTTGTTGAATTGGATGGATTATTTTAAGCAATTTTGAGAGATTTGGGTTTGAACTTTGTAGGAGTTGAACACCTACATATCATTGAGCCTAAGGATGGATTTAACACTAGGGTCCAAGACCCAAAACAAATTCAAAATCAAGCGATCTTATTGGTCAAGAACAAAATTTGGACTCAAAGAATTTACACAAAGGTCAAGGTCCAAGGTATGGAAAAAGAAAAATAAACATGTGATGTACACTAGTTGCAATGAGTCTATCATCATAATGGTAAGTAAATCGATGACATGTTGCTTCCATTGATATTTAATACCATATTTAAGCACCTTATTCCTTAACATTACTAAATGTGGGGAATATCCGGGAATACTATGTGGAATATTCTCATTCCCACAAAACGTTGTTATAGATATGAATAAGGTTATGTTCATCGATATGAAGCTTTTGAATTCTTTAGTGACACACGTGAAGGTTTGGGCTCAAAAAAAATTCCATCCAAACTAACATTACTTAATTCCTAAACAAAGCATGAAACTGATATCAAATTCAGAACATAATACCATACAAGGTTCTGTATTCAGACAAAATATTACATATGCCCCCCCCCCCTCAAAACATGCCCCCATGTCATTCCAACATTGGTTGAGGCCGCTTGAAATTTGCATTATGGAAATTACATTCCAACACTACACTAAACATATGAGTTAGTCTGGCCTACACTATTCACATTAGCTCTCACGCCAAGGGTAAGTTTCCATGTAGGCCGCTTGTCCACTGGATTCTAGATAATAATGGGTTGGAGGTGTTCTCATGTAGCTAAGCACAAGCCACCAACTAACCACATTATGGTGGTCTATTATTATTCAATGTGTTGGTTGGAAGTCTTCATGAAGACTTAGGGGAAGACCCAGAGTCTTAGACCCACATTAATTCCACCTTTACTATAAATTTAGTGTGGCCCACTCTAATTACTTCCACGCTAAGTCTCCACCCATAATTATAGGACTATTCAATGCAGTTGGCACATACAAACCCTACCCCCGTCATATTCCATCTACATTTCGGCGAGTTTGTCCTTATTCCCACTGGAATTTGGTGGGCGAGAGGCCTACATAAAAAATTGACCCTAAGTTGTTGTGTAATCATTGGGTGGTAACTGGAAAGGATGTTACATGACAAATCACAAGAGTCGAAAACCACTAGAATTTGGTGGGCTAGAGGCCTACATAAAAACTGACCCTAAGTTGTTGTGTAATCATTGGGTGGTAACTGGAAAGGATGTCACATGACACTTGATGTTACATGACAAATCACAAGAGTCGAAAACCACTAGAATTTGGTGGGCTAGAGGCCTACATAAAAACTGACCCTAAGTTGTTGTGTAATCATAGGGTGATAACTGGAAAGGATGTCACATGACACTTGATGTTACATGACAAATCACGAAGAGTCGAAAACCACTAGAATTTGGTGGGCTAGAGACCTACATAAAAATTGACCCTAAGTTGTGTGTGTAATCATTGGGTGGTAACTGGAGAGGATGTCACATAACACTTGATGTTACATGACAAATCACGAAGAGTCGAAAATCACTCTAATAAACATGGCAAACGTCACACCAAATTAGATGTTTAGTATAGTAAAGATGGAAATAGCGTGCTCTTGACATTTGAAGCCCATTTGACCCAACAAATTCAACATGAGCTCAACTTCGAGGGAGATGACCTTTGAGCTGGCCCCTGGAACAAGGCCACCCATCCGGAGGACCCAGTCTCTGAAGGCGGCAAACTTATCCTTCATTCAATGTCAACTTCATCCATCCATCCATTCATCCATCTTAATGTGCCCTTTTTTTAGATGTGAAAAATCGGGTGCATGGTTTCCTGCCCTTAAAATCGATTGGAATCCACCACTTAATTTAGTCCGTTCATCCTTGCAGCTATGTGGGTACACTTCATTCATGAGGAGTGTTGCATTACGATCTACATCGTATATGGCGTTGAGTGTCACTTGCTATTTGGAGTTACGTTGTGCTATAAAATTTTATTATGGCTCTCACGTTCTTGTAAATTGTACCCAGCTTATTTTTAAGGGCTTGCACACAAACATACATAACAAGGGTTTGGAACACATTCGACAACTCCTACTCTCCCATCACCAGACTGGATGGAAAAGCCTCATTAATGGTTCATTTTCCTCTACTACCCTAGTGATATGACAACACCATCCCACACTAGCAACTCCCTTGTATTTGTCATCAACACCATGCATATGCCCATCTCACTCTTGGCCAACCATTCTTCTCATTGAAGGCCTCCAAACCCAAGATCCCTTCCCCAACCAACCCACTAACTGACATCAAATTCACATATTGCCACGATTATTTCCCAGAAATAGCATTACAAAGGAAAATTGACGAATACACCCCACTCATTGCCACCATTGCTACTCGCAGTTGGCAAACTCAACGACTCATTGTCCTAACCGTTGGCCAACAAGGAGGAATTCACACTTCCACCCTCAAAACCCTTACCGATCGCTTTAAAACTTCCCCCCATCCACCTCAAAACAATGCAGACCCCATCACTCACCACCGCCATTTGCTCCCTCCCTGCCATCATCCTCAGCAAACGCAAATTGGAAACCAAGCCTTCCAACCCTATAGAAGTGCTTCCCCCCCAGTATACCCCCAAACCTCCCTCAACCCCACCCGGGAAAAGTAATTGATTACGTTTACCTGGTTTGTTACATAGAGTCCACCACTGAAAGGCAGGAGTAGCCCACATGCAAAGTGACTCTTCATTCATGCTTGCCTCCAATCAAGGTTGGCGTATTTATCTATCTATCTACATGATGTTATATTCTCAAAGAAAGAAATTGCAAGTAAAAAGTTGCAATAATTGACAACTGCTTGTTGAAAAACCCATAATTCACAACTTGAGTGCTCCCCGTAAATGAGGAATCCTGAAATAAAGGGAGAATTACTCTCATGTGATACATGGTCCCAAAAGAACGAAGCCAAAGAACATTATAATGTCATGCAATAAACTTATAGGGAGTCAAGTTGTAATGTTGGATGAGAAGTATTCTCATATGCAAGAGCATTGGGAAGTGCATTTACTTCCTAATGTTATAGGCCGCAATAACATATTTGAAAAGGGCCAGCAAGTGAACATTCATCCATCCAAAAGACTACATCCATTTATTTGCTTTCATACAAAGGTATTTATAATTCATCCAGTATCAGTACATTTACTAATTTGTATGTATATATTTTTATATACCATCCGGTAGTACAATGTACTTTGTATATATATATATATAAGCCCTTTGCCTCTTCATCCATTGAAAAGGCTACTTCAAAGTTCACTAGAGAGAGAGTGAATTATCCTATACAAACGTACCTTTCATTCATCCAACATAAAAGCCGTAAAATAGTATGTAGTCCGGAGGGTTTTTTTAAAGTCGATTTGACACCGAGGCCACCTTTAAAGATCCCATATTGGTCTACTTGAGATTATTTGAGATGAATAAACAACAAAGTTCTTATTGGGGGTAGAGTTTACTGTATATGTTGGATAGATGAGAGGTATGCTCGTGTATGATGATCTCCTCTCTTTGAGATCAAGTGGTGGGAGGGAATTGTTGTGTGGTCAGGGATTTGTGGTGTCTACTTATGGAAACTCATCCATTGAGAAGGTGAAAATGTACTGAACTATTATATGGTTTGTTGAATACATTGATATTGTGTGCAACTAGGTTGTTTCCGCACTAAAATATTGACATTCCGCAATATTTTCAGTGTTTGATATCACAAAAATGAATCGCAGTAATTATATTCCTATTGGGGTTGCTATACGGATGAGAAAACAAAATAATGAGTTTTGTGATACGGTTTTGTTCCAAGGTGACTATATATATGCATGGGTAAAGAGGCAACCTGCAATATGTGCAAAAACAACCGTATTGCATATAAGAGTGTACACCTTCTACACAATTTTTGTTGTGGTCCACTGTACTTTTGACATACCACAATGATTTTGGTCAGTGTAACCATTTGTTGACCCACACCATTGTTCAATCCTCATGTTATGTGCTCAAAACTAGGAATGTGGAATAAGTTTCTCTTTTATCAAAAGCATGCAAACTACCATAGTCAAAAAAGTACAATATGAATTTGATAACTTACTAAAAATGATTTTATGTTTTTTGTATTTTATGACTTACAAGTTGAAAATAAATAGCTCATTGAGTTATTAACCACCCTAGTTTTCAACCCATACATATGATACATTGGGCCATGATATTTTCTAACCACGCTAAACCTTCAGCCCACAATAATAGCTGCACACGATGTGGCATCAGAGACCCCACATCGATTTAATGTGATTCAATTGGAATGGATTGGCACTCAATATCTGGGGGATTGTTATACCAATGCCCCTTCGTCCACAATGGATGAGTCTACACAAAGGTCATGAACCTCAAGGCATTGTTTGCATATGAACACACCTCTCATCCATTGATGTTTTAAATTGACATGTTTCGTAGGTTTAAGGTTTAATCGTTTAAACGTGTCCCACTCTACTATATTTGTGTCCTTGAAGCTAAATTTGATGCCGTTCTTTCTAAGAGTAAGCCCTAAGAGTAAGCTTTCAAGGTGATTTTGTTGGATGAACAATAGGTATGTTTGTGGGCATTGATCCCCTCTCACCATATTCAAGGACTCTTGTTTTATCCCACAATGTTCTCAAAACCAAGTGTGTGTTATTAACTTTAGACAACTCGTTTGAGTTTTTCCATCACCGTCTTCCTTATCTCTTAGAGTAGACTCCCATGTGTTGGTCATTCTAGCAAAGCAAAATACCCTAATCCCAAGATGCTTTAAAAGCAAACTATTGTAAGCATAATCAACAATTTTGACAAATGTCATACTCTATTAAATAAGTTTCTGATTTTCTTTGACCAAAATTGATATTTTAATTATTTTTTAAATATATATACAAATTCAAAACAATACAATAAAACATCGACACCATTGTGGTGCTATCGTAGACTTCGCCAATGTTGGCAAAGCTCAAGCTAGTAACTAAGCATTCAAGCATCTTGTTGCCCAAAGACTTCTATGTGGAGTAAGGAGGCCAACATAATTGCCCTTGTTGTCCAACATGCAAGTTGGAACGCAATCACCATTGTATTTACATGTTTCTTGGTGTTGCATGAATGAATTTGTTGATCATTTATATCTTTACATTTATGTCCTGACATAGACCCCAAAAAATGAAACTTTATGTCAAGTTTGAGTCGTAACATTATGCCATCTTTAAAACATTTGATGTAAAATATGACAATTTATACTACATACAAACAATTTTATGAGATTTTTATGAATGAGAGAAAAAATCCATTTCCATAGTAAATAATTGGTCGAGTCTCCCTCTTGAACTTCAACTTCTGTCTACAATCATGTCACCTACTGATTCTTATTCTTTGAGGAGATGTAATGCACACTTCCAAGTGGACAATACTTCAAAATTTGATCGTCTATTCGTGTTTCCCAACTTTGCCAACACATGAAGTTTCTCCTCCCTCTTACTCCCCCTCCACACTGCGTATCTCTTCCCATTGAGCATTTTAATGTACAGGGCTAAGTACATGCTCTCCCCCCCCCCCCCCCCCCCCCCCAAAAAAAAAGGAGACTAAAGAACATGCTACCTAAAGGGTAGTTCACATTAGGATATGGACCCAAAGAAATTCCAAAACCAATCAATCCTATTGGCTATGAGCTAGAATTTGTTTACATCATGAACAATAGGGTACGAATTCCAAAGGCCACATGAAACTTCCATCGTAGCAACTCAAGATTTGCGAGAATAAGCTTCAAAATCAAGACCAGTGCTCAATATTGTGTAATATCGTTTAGATCATGTCAATCAACCTCATTTTAACCACGTTGAACATATTATTTAGTGTGGCCCATACTATTCATCATTGACCCACATCATCAACTGTTTGTAACCAATGAGTGACAATTACAAAAAGCGTCATACGACACTTAATGAGCTGTATGATGAGTCATGAAGACCACTATAATTAACACATCATATCAAATTTCTAGCCGCACTAAATCAGATATTTAGTGTAAGTACTAAGATCCCATCATTGCATGTTATTCTGACCATATCATGATGAATAATAGATTGGTTGCACATTTTAAGAAAGGTGAACATGGTACGTAGACTCTTCACTTGGTACTTTCGATTGACATTTGCAAAAAAATGTATAACAAAACTTCAAGGGCTCGGCTATGTTTGAATGGTGACATGGGATTTGATGATCTCGATAGCTCATTGGAAAGGGCGGCTTGAAAAACCATGTAAGATATGAGCAACGTTCCTATATTGTAATGCACATTGGGACTTTCGGGGGTTCATTGTGGTCAATTGTTTGAGTGGAATTTGTTGGATACTAGGGCCACTTCGCACACGAGACCGAGAGCCCGTGGCCATTACACTTCAAGCACTCTCATTGGTGGAAAAGGCGGAGCCGGTCCAAGTTCTCTACTTCACACTACGCTTGATGAGGGACCAACGGAGTATGTGAATGCAATATGGATGTAAAGTCTACATGGATTCTTACATGGCATCAAATGGATCATGTTTCATGGTCACTTGGAGTGTTTTCAAAAACCACCTCTTGGAGGTAGGCCTAACACAAAACCGTGAGACCATGGCATTCTGAATGCTCGTAACCATTGATTTAGTCTATTTTATCGTGTGAGAGGACCTGCATGAATAAAAATTCATTGAAATAGCATTTGGTTGAGGGCCCGGTCACATATGGCTTCACACTACACTTGAGGATCCGTGACCACACTGCATGATTTTGGAGGTGTCTTGGGATGGCTTTTGGCCACTTTCTTTAGGGCTCTCACAATTTCATGGTCACGGCTCTTGGCTCGTGTGTGAAGTGACCCTTAGTACCTTGTTCAAGGACATGGCTCGTGTGTGAACTGGCCTTTAGTACCTTATTCAAGGACATGTCTTGAGAAGGCAGGCAATATATGCTCCCTCGTTCACGTTAGCTATTTGAACAAGTTTTGAACATGACATGAGTTAAATGTTGCAAGAATCTAATCTCGGGGAGGTATAACCAATAACATTTAAATTGGTTGAGTGGAACTTGATAGGTGATAGCTCCCCAATAGCTCATCACCTAGATCTTTGAAGGTCTCTACACGTAGATTTGTTATGTGGCTTCTAAGACACGAGTTCAAATTATGAATGGAACAAGAAAACGGTAGAACCGTGAGGCTCTGTCCTTTATTATGAAAGACTATAATTGTAGTTGTCCACTTTGCTCATGTCAATTCATGGCTATTCATTATACCAAACCTTTCTTGGATTTTGTGCACTTTCTTCTCAAATATAGGTCAAGGATTGAAGCTACTCATTTATCACCCAAAAATTTTAAAATAAATAATCAAGAACTACCGAAATAACTATAATTAACTATATTTCTTTCAATGCATTTTAGGGAGAACTTATATATATATATATATAAACTATAGTTAACATCCACATTACATAAAGTGGACCAAAAATAACAAGAACAAGTAACGTCCAAGTGTGAACACAAAGTGGTTAGGAAATTTGCTCTTGAAACAAAGAAGTTGATGCATAGTCTCTGTCCTATAGACAGAGCCAGTATATAGAGTATGACATTACACAACTCTTTGATTGTGTTCCGTCGGACCATGTTTCACATGAGCATGATTTTATTTTTATTTTTATAGGAGTCCATGTTTATAAAGAGCATTTATGATGTGTATTGTGAACTTTTCGACAAGCAACTATACTATCAAAGTTTTTAGAACGTAATATGTTTTTTTTTTGAAGGAGACCATCATGTAGTTGTTTAGTTATGAACATGTTGAATACACAGTTGTGTTTAAAGTGGAAGCAAATGTTATACTTTCTTATGATATAGACCATGTTATTTGGAGAACGCTCAGACATTGCTTGATACACCTATTGTGGAGGAGTGCCTCTGGGCAGTAATTGCTATTCTCAAGTTTTGCAGTTAGTTGCATTGGCTACAACGATTGGAGTGACGGAGCTATGTATGGATGATTATATAAAATTTCATCCAATTTATTTCACATTCATCAAAAATTTGGCAATCTCGTCCATTTGTTATGATTATTAGGGATACTTATGGCTATTTTGTTCACAAAAATAATGGACATGATCGCAAAACATTCCATTTCCTTTTTTTAGAATCACAATCATCGGCGCATAAATTTAAATTCAAAAGCATTGCCTTCATGATGGCGGAGCATGGCCCATGGCCACCCACTTGTTGTACAATGATGTGTAGGGTTTAGGAATCCAGACGTGCTGGTTCAATCTTCATGTGTGAGTTGGTTAAGCAACCTGAGCATAGATGAATGAAAGGAAATATATTTTCGGAATGCCGTACACACTACTCAATTGGCTTCCATATTGCCCATAGGATGAAAGCATTAAAGCACAAATATTTGAGAGAAATATCATCATTTACTCATGGCAACTCCATGGTTGAAAGAATTGTGTCGTTTGAACTAGATATTGATATGATCATGGGGTCCTGAAGGTTATCATTCGGCATATTCAATAAATGCGGTAGAATTTATAATTCAATATTTTTTGGGAATACGCGTGGACAAGTTGGCTTGTCAAAGGCCAACCTCCCTGGGTTCCCGTACAGTTGGTTGAAAATATGTGCTTCACATGAATATCCCACTATGATTGGGTGGACCTTAGGTGGCAGGGTGCACCATAAGTTAGTGCGAAGAAGGTCACCCATCAGAGCACTATTCATGCCTTAGACGGCTTGGCCTCAGGGTTCTTAGGGGATTTGGGTTAAGGCCTTGGGTTTTAGCCACCCTTTGTTAATAGACTTAACCAATTCAATAAAATATTACAAATTTAAAACAAATTAACTATATAGGGTATGTGGATGTTATTCAATTCATTTTTCATGTTCGCCAACTTTTACGGATTATACTTACACAATGAAACTTGTGTTGCATTAGCAAATCTATAACAAAATATCAACAAAAATGGGATTGAAAACTAGAACCTGCCCAAATTTGATTATGAATATCAGAAATGTGTCTTTGTTGATTACATAGATCCTCCCATAATAAGTGGATTAAGAGAGAGATTAAGAGAAGTGACCGAATAATAACATCACAATGCTTCCCACCACAATGGCTCCCGTGAGACCGAGAGAGAGACCCGGAAGAGACACACAGAGCGAATTATCCCGGAACCATCCAGCCACCTATTCATCCACCCACTTGCACATTCTGTTCATCCAGGGGCTCCCGGAAGAGACACGGACCGTACTGTCATCCATCCGTTTCCATATTCTGTTCATCCACTGGCTCCCGCGAGAGGCACAGAGATAGAGAGAGAGAGAGAGACCCGGAAGAGACACAGACGCAGAGAAGAGCGGAGCTCAGCGTCGCTGTGCTGCTGCTACTTCTTCGTCGGAGTCTTTCTTCTCGCATTGAGTTCGCGACATTGTAGCCGCATTCGCAGATCGCAAAGGCTCCTCGCATCACGAGGTGCAGTAAATGTGCACGGCTCTTCCCACCCAAACCCCTGTACCATTACCATTGCACTCGTATCATTTCGCTTCGCTTAGCTGGTTCGCTAACCAACCAACCAACCAACCCAGGTCTACTTCTCGTAGATCAAAACGGAGCAACCGGGGCGACTGCTAGGGTTTGAAGGGGGATTTGGAGCAATGCAGCACCGCGTGTGCACAGGAAAGGCCTAGAAGCTCTCGATCGGAGAGGACGAACGGCGGAGGATGTGAGTGATGTCCTGTCTCTTCTCTGCCTTTTTGTACTGATGATTTGAGGTGGCTTTGAGGTTTCGAAGTAGTTTGGATTGGATTGTGCATCCGGAGGGAGGGAGCTTTGGTAATCTGGGTAGTGCTGCAATGCTGGCACCGGCATGTAAATTTTGAGTGTGATGATGACGTTGGTTGCGATGTCAGACGGGGTTGCTAGGATGTTAGTGATGTCCATTCCATCCCATTTTC
The DNA here is from genome assembly GCA_950295325.1 of Polytrichum commune. Taxonomy (NCBI): domain Eukaryota; kingdom Viridiplantae; phylum Streptophyta; class Polytrichopsida; order Polytrichales; family Polytrichaceae; genus Polytrichum; species Polytrichum commune. The sequence continues at coordinate 7,755,584 of OX485806.1, read as the reverse complement.
ATCGATTTGAGATGGCATTGGGGTCATGGAGGAGTTTGGATTGTGCATATGGAGGGAGAGGGTGTTTCTAACTTCATTTATTATGGGTAGCTAGTGAAACGATGATGCTGGCACCTGCACGTATACCGTGAGTGTAATAGCGTTGGTGTAAATGAAGAATGTTGTGAGGCGTTAGAGCAAGTGTAAGGTGATGGGCACTTGCTGAAAATGGTAGCATTCTGGTGGTTTTGCCTGGGGTTCTCTCTGTGCGTGGTAGAAGCCTTGTGAAGGAAGCGTGAAGGTTGTTTTGTATGTTTGGACATGGCAAGGAGGCTGGAATCTTCGGCCTCTTTTTTTCTTATGGAGACTCCGGATAGCTCATATGCTCTTAGTAGAAGCACTTGAGAGTTGATGTACAGTCTCTTCCAAGTGTTTGTGCCTCCTGTTCGTGAGAAAACCTTACATAAAATCCTGTCTCTTTTTATATCTCAAACCACATGGGGGCATGGGGGAGTTTCTTGATACTACGTGTACAATTCTGAGGCTTACTGATACATTTCTACCTCGATGAACCAGATACGCGCCAACAAATATTCGGCACGTAGTGTATTGGGGATAGAGAGTTCATTATTGATTGGCACAGGATGGGCATTTTTCAAGGACTATGATATAGCGAGTAATATTGACTGCTACATTGGAGAAGGTCAAATCTAATGAACAGAGTGAATTGAATATGAGCATTGGAGAAGCGCTTTGCAGTATTCTCGGCATGGAGGAAAGAAGGTGCATGGAGGGACTTGTTGGATTCAGGGATTCGTAGCAGCAGCTGCCGCAACAATATTTTGAGACAGCATTTTTCCTTTTCCGTAGACAGAATGAAGGGTGACCTGGCGTGCAGTTGAAGTGCATGCCACAACCTGAACTATGAAGGGACTTCAGAGGGAAATATCTGACTTGCAGTTACAATCTCTTCGGCATCAATGTGGTGTTAAGTACAGTTTTTTCCTTCTCCGCTTTGGGATGGGAACAGTGGGAGTTACTCTTCCACTCCAAACCTCTTTCACCTACGATCCTTCATCTTCGATAAGTGTATGTTAGACACTCAGGACACTTTGAGACTTTGATCTCTGCGAGCGAGGAAAGCAACACTTCTCGAGTTCAGGAAGGTCTCTGATTAGACCATCGAGTTTAAAGGATCCAGGTGTGCATATAGGGGCACGCATTAAGACAAGCACACACATGACAGGGCCTAAAGGAAAAGTGGTAACATTGCTGCTGTTAGGCCTGATATTGATTCATGTGGTAAGTGCCCAGAATCTTCAAGCTGATGGGACTCAACTCAAGGCCTTCCTCATAAATGTGTTTCCAAATTACTCCTTCTATTTCAACACATCATTACCAGTATGTCAATGGCAAGGGGTTTCTTGCATTGGGCAAGGCATTCAAGAGCGGATCAGGACGCTGAACTTATCTGGCCTGGGGCTGAATGGAACTATCTTGCCTGGCACATTGGGTGTTCTTTCTGCCCTAGCCTCTCTCGACATGTCAAGTAACTCACTTACAGGTGAAATTCCATCGGACATCTTTTCTCTCTCCTCCCTCTCTACCCTTAATCTTGCCGACAACAGATTGACAGGGGGTTTGCCGGATTCCGTGGGCAACTTACCCCAGCTGGGGATGTTGAATGCCTCAAAGAATCTGCTAACTGGATCGTTACCATGGGAGCTTAGTAATCTGCGAAGCCTCCAGACATTGGATCTGCATGAAAACAACTTTTCTGGTGCAATACCTACGTTCAACACCGCATTCCTAGTGTCTCTTGACCTTTCCTCAAACCAATTGAATGGCACGTTACCATATGCATTTGGTGGTCTAAATAACCTGGCGATGCTGAATCTGAGCAGGAATTTTTTGACTGGAGATGTTAGTTGGCAGTTTCAGAATAATAAGTTGCTCACTACCCTTGACCTTTCCCAGAATTTTTTCAGTGGGCATCTGCCAGCGCTGCAAAATTTGCAACAGCTGAGTTTTTTATCTCTCGCTTCAAACAGGTTCAATGGGAGCATACCGTCGGGTTTGATCCAACTTCCTTCTCTGGAGGAAATCTCACTGGCTAACAATGGGCTAACAGGGCCTCTACCTCCACTAGTATACTTGCAGGGTTCTAGCATCAGCAGCAACTTGAAAATCCTTGATTGTGGATATAATTTCCTGAATGGAAGCATTCCTGAGGGATTTATTTCTGCATTAAACCTGTCCGTACTAAGACTGGCAAGCAATGACTTCACAGGCCCTATTCCTGCTAATTTGTCCCTTAATCTGCAGGAGCTGGATCTTCGAATGAACCACTTCTCTGGCAACATCCCGGTCTCTGTTGCAAATCTGTTATTTCTTCAGAAGCTGGATGTCTCCATGAACCTGCTCAGTGGAAGCATTCCATGGGTTTTTTCTAATTCCACCCAGCACTTGGGCATGGCCCAGAATATGTTTGCCGAAGGATTCCTTCCAAATTTTAGCCAATTGACTAGTCTTCTCTACCTGAATCTTTCATCATGCAACATTGCAGGGCCCATACCAAGCTCATTGGGCGCCTTAGGGAGCTTGGTTCAACTGGATATCTCTCACAATCACCTAAATGGCAGCATTCCTGCAGCTTGTTCGCAAATGACCAGTCTGAATATTCTGAACCTTTCTTACAATAATCTTAGTGGGGTAATTCCCCCAGAGCTTGTGTCCCTTTCAAACCTACAGGGATTAGATCTCTCTTACAACAATCTGAGTGGGGAAGTGCCTCATCTAAATCAATGGCAATTCTTCGGCAGTTCCTCATTTCAAGGCAATCCACTGCTGTGTGGCTTCCCGACCAGACCTTGCATTGTGGTCGTGTCTCCTGCTCCATCAACCACTGCATCACCGACTGCCCCAGTTACTATACATAGTCATCATGGTCAATACTTGAAACCTGGTGCAGTGGTTGGCATTGTTTTGGGAGTTACACTTGCATTCTGTTGCTTTCTTACCACTGTACTCTTGTTCTTTAAAAAGAGGCCCAAGAGACTTCCAGCTAAAGAGGTCTCCAAGTATCTTTCAGGTCCAGTGACTTTTGAAGCAGACCCCAGCACATGGGCAGTTCAAGTTCCTCATGCAGGGTCGATACCAGTTGTCATGTTCGAGAAACCCTTGCTCAACCTGACATTTGCAGACCTGCTGCAAGCCACCTCTAACTTTCACAAGGATACCCAGATTGCTGATGGAGGTTATGGCCCCACCTACAAGGCTTTGTTGCCAGGTGGCTTCCAAGTGCTGATCAAGGTTCTTTTTGAAGGTGGTCCTCAAAATGCTTATGAGAAGGTTGCACAGTTGGAGGCGCTTGGTAAAATTAGGCACCCAAACCTCGTTGCTTTGGTCGGCTATTGCTTGGTGGGCGAAGAGAGACTACTGTTGTATGAGTTCATGGAGAAAGGGGATTTGCAACAACGTCTTCATGAACTTCCAGAAGGTATTTACTGGCTGCTCTACCAACCTGTCTTCCATCTTTGTTCTGCTCTTATCCACCATTTTTACATCGATAAGTCGACCTAAACAAGAGGTTGTGCAATGGTTGGGAAGGAGAGTGAGTGAGTTGCACGTGTCTTGTCAACTTCCCTGTCAGCTGTGCTATATTCTTCATGTGTACATCTTGGTATTCTTGTCAGGGTGAAGTGTCCACATTGACACAGGAAAATCAAATTTCATCCTGAATGATGGGCGTCAAATATTTTCTAGACCTTGGTAGTGAATGTGCTGCTGCACATGCTGTTGATGACAATGCAAATGACAGTTAGCCAAGAATTACAGGTTGAGGGATATTTATTATATCGGTGCAAATTCAGGTTATTGATGTCTAGGTGTTGCATCCTTTGGTTGCAATAGTTGGGGAGGAGAGTGAGCGAGTTGCACATGTTTTGTCAATTTACCTGTCAGCTTTGCAATATTTTTCATGTACACACTCTTGGTACTCTTTGCCAAGGTGAAGGTTTAGCACTTATACAGGAAAGTCTTCCTGCAACAAGAGCTGAATGATGGGTGTCAAACACTCTCTAGACCCTGGTAGTGAATGCGCTACCACGCATACTGTTGATGACAATGCAAATGATAGGTAGCCAAGAAATGCAGGTGAAGGATATCTGCTAGATTGGTGCAAGTTCAAGTTTGTTGATGTCTAGGTGTAGGCATTTTTCTTTGAGTTTCTAGCATCGTCAGGGTATTGTGTTTTATTGCTATAATTTTTTTCCCTTCTTCTTATATAATGTGTGTGTTTGACATATAGCCATATATGCAGGACTTCACAATCCAGAAGACTGGACGAAGGATACGTGGGAGAATCCAGACAGTGACATCATGCGGAATGCAGAACTGAGTTGGCCTGTACGCCATCGGATTGCCTTGGGAACTGCTCGGGCATTGGCATTTTTGCACCATGGGTGTTGCCCTCACTTAGTTCACCGTGATGTGAACTCCAGCAATATTTTGCTAGATTCTCGGTATGAGCCACATTTAGGGGATTGTGGATTGGCCAGTCTGATTGATGATAAGCATTCAGATTGTCCTACCATAGGTGGAGCCTTAGGATATGTTCCACCGGAATACGGGCAGATGTGGAAGGCCACGACACGGGGTGATGTTTACAGTTTTGGTGTTGTTTTACTAGAGTTGGTGACAGGAAAGAGGCCTACTGGACATTACTTCCACGACAGCTATGGCGGAAACTTGGTGGGGTGGGTGCGCGCTCTGATACGGGAGAAGAAGGGCTACAAGTGTCTGGATCCGAAGCTCCTTAGTACTGGAGCTGAGAGTGAGATGTTGGAGACTCTTAGAATAGGCTACCTCTGCACAGCTGAGCTTCCTTCCAAACGTCCTACGATGCAGCAGATTGTTGGCTTACTAAAGGACATCCAGCCTGAGTATATTTGAGATTGCAGTATGATCAACCTGTATTAACAATTTGTATAAATATGATTATGTTGCAGTTCTATCTTCTCTGGTAGGCAGGTGCGCACCAGAGAAAGTATGGTCACTGAAACAAGCTATAAGTTTATACAGGCATAGACTAATAGACTACGGATCCAACCTTACATAGTTTAGGGAGGTTGACACAAAATCGATCAAGCCCTCTTTACACTAGAAAACTTAAGAGCTTGAAGATGAGAGCTTGAAGAAAGGAGAGCCTTCTCATTGACGGGAAACCTCTTTAGTCATACTTGTTCACTCAAGGCCACTTTGCACTTGAGCTTTCAACTTGAGACCTTGAATATTTTTTTTACTCAATTTGCAATGCTTGGATGGTGTACTGATGGATCCTATGTGAAATGTCTATAACAAGTGTTTGGCCATCTTTGACAAGCCTTGTCCCTTTCAACTAGTGCTCAAATTTGCAATTACCTGGAGTTTGATACTTTGGATTTGACAAGCTTTTATCTAAAGTTGAAATCATTGAGATTGGTCAAGCTCTCAAATATTTGAACAAAGTGACATTGCTCAATGTGAGAAGCCAAGCGGGAACTGGTACTAAACAAGGAATGATTCATGAAGAGCCAAAGAATACTGGGCCCATTGGCTTCAGACCCACAAACAAGAGCTCGAACTCCATGAGCCCCACGATGGTAGCTTAGGATTTAAGCAGTGTTTATCAAAGATAACTGAGAGCTTGTGAAAGATGTTCTACGTAGGATCCATCAAAACACCTTCCAAGCATTGTAAGCTCAGTAGAATGTTCGAGTTCTCGGTGAAAATTCAACTGTAAAGTGGACTTCAGTGAACAAGCTTCTTACTTCAAGTTCTCGACCTCTACAAGAAGCGGGGCAAATTTGGTTATTTAGTCTTTATTGGACATCTATATTTGTGTGGTGTGTTGTTAGCTCTGTGGTTGGATGTGATCTAAGGGCCACTTCACACATGAGCCAAGAGATGTGACCATTTAATTGTGAGAGCCCAAAAGAAGTGTCCAAAGGCCGTCCCGAGACACTTCCAAAATCATGTAGTGTGATCACGGGCCATCAACCAAATGCTATTTCAATGAATTTCCATTCATGTGGGGTCCTCACACATGATAAAATATAATAAATCAACGGTTGTGAGATTTCGGAGTGCCATGGTCTCCCGGTTTGTGTGTTAGGCCTACCTCCAAGAGGTGGCTTTTGAAAATAGTCCAAGTGACCATGAAACATGATCCATTTTGATGCCATGTAGGACTCCATGTAGACTTTACATCCATCTTGCATTCACTTACTCTGGTGGTCCCTCAAGCATACTCTAAGCGAACTTGAACCAGCTCCACCTTTTCCACTAATGTGAGTGCTCGATGTGCATTGGTCACGGGCCCTCACTCTCATGTGTGAAGTGGCCCTAAGAACAGACACTAAAAAGACACGTGTCTTAAAAGAGGTTTGACCACATGCTCAAAATTTATCAACTAAAATATGTTAGTCTAGGTTCAGCAGTCAACATAAGGAGGGAACCCTTGAGGTTTCGATTTCAAGGCTCCCATTTAAGTCTAGAAATTGGTAGAAGCATGTGCATTTTCTGCCTCTCAATTGGCTCACCTTCACTAACTTTGATCAGGACTGCCTAGAATACGCTTGGATCTGAGATGTGAACAATGGTTGAAAATCTCAACACAGAATGTGCTAAGATTGCAGTATTCAAAAATAGGTAACAGCAAAGCCCAGATGCGCACTGTATTATAGCACATGAAGCATTGCAATAGACTCAATCTGACCTTGCATCCATTGAGAGCTCATAGCCTACGAGCGGGATCCAATTCACTACAGATGATCAGCGCTGACGAAAGTTTGGCACGACAAGATCATCAACTTCAAGTAGACTTTTGAGAAACTGCCCCACAGCAAGCCATAATTTAGAAAATTGCTCACTGAAGTGTACAATAACCAACTTCAGAGAGATGTGAGATTTACCATTACAAATTCCATTACAAAGTTCGGCTTGAGATCCCAGACTGAAGTAATGTACTATGAGATCAGAAAATTGAAAAGCACAACAATAATCGATGTTTTATCACACCTCACAGCACTGCATCATATCGTGCACGGCATCACCATGATTCATAATCAAGATCACTGTCCTGTTCAATGGGGAGAGCTGACCACTAGTTACAGATGAACCGGTTGAAGTTCACGACTTCAGAGGAATAGCCGATCATTTTAGAGGAATATGTGGAATATACCCATTTTGTTATAAAGAAAACCTGAAAGATCACAACATGTGACCAGTGAGGCTTGGAAACATTGGGATTTTGACCGATTAAGCTCGAAATCCTCCCCGAACACTGGACATGACACACAGAGAATTGTATCCTCTCTTTCCGATTTTAGTAGTACCACCCATAAACGTTGTACATGCTATATAGTGTAGTTGCTTTCACCATCATCCGATCTATCTTTGAGGGATGAAGATTTGAAAGCATCGCACAAAGTGGTTCTGATTAAGCCTGAATGCCATGGTTGTGAGGCATATAAGTAGTTCGTTTTATCTCCAGACCACTCCGAGTTTATGCAATGATGTAGAGTTGGAGGTGCACAAATCTGAATAATGTTATGTGCATCATCACATCCGATTGCCACACGAAATGTGTATCCCAAAAATTGAAGATGAGTGGAGGGGTAAGATTCCACATTGTGGAATCATAGGATGTCAAGCTATGCAAAAACCACCACCTAGGAGTGCAAGTTTTGTATATATTTGTAGACAACAACATGTGATTATACCATGTGCTTGTGTGCATGAACCTTGTTGCACTCTTCTAGTACATATAATGCATGAGTTGTCTTGTTTATGTAACCACGCTAATGGTAGAAGAGTAACTCTAGTCCTAATGGGCGAACATTAATTAAGAGTCTGTTGGGGGTAGTGCAATGGAGGGGCCACAACTATGTGTACTACCCTTAATGCCCCCTTGAGTTGACTTTGGTTTGGGGTGGTGTGATTTTTGGGTTGTTGGTGTATGGGGCTTGTATGTTGAGTTGGGTCATTAGAATGTGTTTGAGTTGTATATGGAAGTATGGGAATGGGGGTTCGTGGCTTATATGGTGAGTGCATATTATGTGTGTGGCGAGTTTTTTGTGGTTGGGTAGGTGTTGGTGGTTCCAAGTGGAGTGGGGTGTCATATGTGAGCGTGTCTGGTTGTAGATTGTCTATTATGTGTATATCTAGATGTGTTTCTTGGTATGATGACTTCTTTTCGTATCATTTAGGGTATGATATGATGATTATTCTAATGTCATTGTGGTCTTCTTGGGATGCGAGTCTAGCCCAATATATTGCTTGTGTTGCTAGTTCTTTCGTTGGTGGGTGTGCTATGCCTCAGACGTTTCACTTGTTTTCAAATGCATGCTCGTTTGATCCAAAAATTTGGTCTCTTGGGTGTGGTAAAATATATGAGTTTATGGTGGTTGGGCATGTGATTGGTGATGAGACGTATGAGTGTTGGATTGCACAAACTTCTATGAGGTAGTGTAGTATTGTTGTGTTTGTGTGGTGTTGTGTATGTATATTAGATTCCTTGTCGTGGGTGTGCATTTTGTATTTTGTATATAGGGCTATTACTTATGTTTCAAAGTTTTCTAAAGGGCTCCAAATAACTTGATTTATGTTGGAAGTTATTATATTGTTGCCATAGCCATTTTAGTCTGGTGGTTGGGATGGTGTGTATATATGTACTAGTGTTGTCGTATAGGTGGGCTTTCGTGTTCGTAGTGTGTATTGTTGGTGTGTCAATGATGATATCTTTGTCCGAAATACATTCTTGGATAAAGATGTGTATTTGTAGTAGTTGTTGTGCTGGTTTGATATTTGTGATATCCTTGTGTTGTGTGTTGGAAAAATGTTTGAAGATGATTTTTGCATAATATTTGTTTTATGATTTTTATGGTGTTGTTTTCAATATTGTTACATTATGCTTGGTGATGTTAGGTTTTGTGTAGGGGAATAGTTTGTTTTGGGGAAGCCATTTTTAATGTGTGTTGTCATTTGGGGAGTATCCATTTACATGGGTGTTTGTTTTCTACTTTGTGTGTTCCATAGTTGTATGTTCTTTTTGTTTCTTTGATGTCTGGGATTTGGTGTATTGGAAATGTATTCAAGTGGTGTGTATGTGTTTGAGTGGTGGTTGTGGTTGGGCCATTGTGTTGTTTATATCTTGTTGGATGGCTTGTCGTGTTTGTATTGTGGGGTGTTTGTATTGATGGCGTGTGTGGTGGATATTGCTTAAGTTGTAGCTAATGTGGGTTATGTTGTAGTTATTGGTGCATGTGTTGGTTGCATTATTTTGGGTGACATAACATTAGTTGGGAGTGGTATATAGTGGATCTCATATTTTTGAAGCAATATTGTACTTTGAATTGTTCCGGGTTCATTAGTATCCCCCCCCCCCCATTAGGTAGTGTTATTTGTTGGAGTTCGTATATGTAAAATGTATATATTTTGGTGAGCAATTTTTGTGTATTGGATTGTTGTGCCAGGGTGAGTTTATGGTTATTTTTTGCCCATATTTTGGCTATTGGGGTGTTGACTGCAAGGAAGGTGTTTCCTAGGCTTTTGATTTGTATGCCATTGTCTTGTTGTAGTGCTATTGTTTTGGTGATGGGTGAGTGTAGGCATGCTTCTAGTTTGACTTTTGTTAGTGTTGTTGATCCTTCGTATTTGGACATTATAAATTAGAGTGAATCCTTTGTAGATTGTTCCTACGCATCCTTGGTCGTTGAGAGCATCTCTTAGTTGTTGATCCTTCGTATTTGGACATTATAAATTAGAGTGAATCCTTTGTAGATTGTTCCTACGCATCCTTGGTCGTTGAGAGCATCTCTTAGTTGTTCTCCTATGCATTTGGCGCGCATGTTGGTTTGTTGCTACGATGGTTTGTGGCATGTTGGAAGTTGATGTTGGGTCTTTGATCGCTACTCGTTTGGACATGTGTCACAAGGAGCCATTGCTCTTGGTTTCTTGGTGCTTGTGATCATTTTTGTGAGGATTGTCTAGAAGGCTAGCATCTGTTCCTTGATGATCTACCTCAGATTGTCATTGAGCTCATTTGTGTAGCTTGTGGCAACTTGGATAATCTTGGCCTTCATGGTGGTGATTTGCTCCTTCAGTTTGGCCTTGAGTTATTTGTTCTTTATTTTCACAAAGCTTTGTACAATGTCCATTATGTCTTGTCTAGTGTGAATTTCGATGGGTGTTGGAGCATTCTAGATGGCCTTCATGGTGTTGGCAAGTGCCATGTTGAGGTTGTGTAAACCAAATTCCTCTTGTAGTTGCTTGGAGGGGGTTGCATTTCCTTTGAGGTTGTGAGCATGTGGTATGACGGTGATGTATTTCCAATGCATTTTCTTCATTTGGTTAACCGATGTTGATAAACTACTAGGTTGCGGCATTCGATATCGATTGACCCGTTGTGCAAGTGTGCCTTCGGATTTCAAGACTCAAAGGGACACTATGTTTGTCACTCCAAACCAATTTTCTAGTGCGTGTGTTATTTCGTCTCTTGTTTTTGTGAGTTGCATGTTCACCTTGATGCACGTGAAGGAGTTTCGTTTGGCAATGTGGTACTCCGTGGGTTTGTCTCATGTGCTTCCTCTTTGTTTCTAGGTTAAGTTTCTTTTCAACAAAACTCTTGCATAAGGGATGCATGGCTTGATTAATGTTTTGCGTTTGATCTGGTGTTGGTGCTACTAACCAAGCGTAGCTCCCTAGCTAGCTCTTCTAGACACTTGTGGTCTTGAAGTCGTGGCCATGGTCAAAGCTGAACCTTAGTACGTCCAGGTGTAGCTTATAAGCTGCCACTCTTGCCAGGTTGGGGCTTTAAACTTTGACTAGGAGAAGGTTGTTGCAAATCCCTTTACCACCTCTCCAATGGTGGGATGGCCATTGATTTTGAAGATGAAGGGTCGTTTGCATGTGAGTAAGTTGATGTCATTTGTGGCATAATGAAGCAGGTGCAGTTTGATTGTAGATGTCCATATTTTTTCCCCACCATCTCCCTCGCAGCATGGGATTGTGATTTTTTTTTTGCTATGTTGGTTCGTAATGGTATATGCATCTTTGTGAATCTCTCTTGGACTGGGTTGAAGACGACTTCATGTGAGATTGGTTCCACTAGCTTTTTGGAAATGGGTGGCTACATGGTAGTCCAAGGCAAGGCATGTGGTATTGTATGTATCTATTTTGAATGGTAGTTGCATGAGGTTGAAGTGTTGCTCTATGTATCCATCATCTCTGGCTTTTGGATAGAGGATTTGATGCATGTGAAGGTATGTTTAGCGAGACATTGCCGTCTCCATAGTTTTGGGTCTATCATGCCATGCCTTGTTCCATGAGTTTTTCTTTTGTGCAATCTACTATGTAAGGTGTAGCTTTGTTGTTGATGGCAAGTTGTTCCATATGCTAGAGGCCTAGTCAAAAGCCATTGGGGCTCTCATCCATGAGGTGTAGGCTTGGTTGTGGGCTTTTGTGGTAGAGTTGGGAGTCGGGGAGGTGTTGGTGAGGCCCTCTCTGGTTCGGGGCGCTTGTCAATCTCCATAAATTCATTTTTTTTTTGCTAATGCACATGCAACTAACTGTTTCTTTGTTCTTGTCATGCTAAAAAGGGTAGGAGACTTGCTATCTATTGAGGATAATGTGCTTTGGTTGCAGCAATTACAATTTTTTCTTAATATTGCTATTTGTTTGGTTATGTTAATTTTATTTGTTATTTTTTCCCCCTTCCCTAGCACTTGAAGGGTTTTAGTTTTCTTTTAGATTTTTATTCTTTTAGATTTTTTTGATGGGGTGTAATATCTATTAGAATTGTTTGGAAATGAGATAATATGGTTAGATATGGGTGAGGTGTGATGTTTACATGATTGGTGTGGATGTTGGCCTTGGTGTGCACCCCATTTGGTGCTTCGGAACCAAGGTGTAATGTAACTACACCTAGTTGTCATCCTACGACGACGAGGCGTCCTCAACGACGAGGCTAATTGACAATGTGATATTATACAGTAACTACACCTAGTTGCCATCCTACAACGACGAGGCGTCCTCAACGACAAGGTTAATTGACGATGTGATATCTAATGTATACCATGATGACGAGGTTGGGTGTATGAACACCTAGTCATCGACGGTAGTGTCATTTTAAAGTAACTACCAATATTGATGGATAATTGAATATTCTAACCACATGTGCCAGTGTGTAAGCAGAGGATGATGGGAGTTAGACAACTCCTAGTTGAAGATGGATGGATTGGAGTTAGACAACTCCAGATTGACACCATGTGCACTGGAGTTAGACAGCTCCGCATATAGTGCATTGCAATTAGACCATTCCATATTGAGAACACGTGCACATGAGTTAGACAACTCTCGATGAGGTGCATTAGAATTGGACCACTCCAGAATTGGAAAGATGAATGTTATTCATTGGAGTTAGACAACTCTTAATGAATAGATAGATCTAGTTGGAATTAGACAATTCCAACTAGAAGAATGAATGGATGAATTTAGTTGGAATTATACAGTTCCAACTAGAAAGAAGGATGGATGAATCCAATTGGAATTAGACAATTCCAATTGGAAGAATGAGATTGAGATAAGAGATGGAAGAAGGTTCTAGAAGAACCAAAGATAGAAGATTCATAGTAGAACTAAAAGATAGAGCTATGAATATGATACTTTTATTATATGTAAAGATAGAAAGTAAAAGTAGTGCTTCGGCATAAGAAGAAGTTCGGGAGAGGAGAGAGCACCTTTGGTCTCTCTCCTATGGTCGGGTGGTTGAGCTTAAACCAAGACCTACTTGGTCTATGATTGTTTTGGGTTGATACGTGTTAGTGTGGAAGTTGGTGATAAACCGGTGAGAGGTTTGTTACACAAGGTTTGGATGCAATTGTGGGGTTGTGTTGGAGCTAGGATTGGAGCTAAGATGGGCATGGAAGTTGGTGTTGCGGCTAGCATTGAAGCCGGAGTTGCAATGAGTGTTGGAGTTGGGGCTTTGATAGGAGTTGGTGTATGGATCTTTCTGTAGGTCCTTTGCCAAATATGTTTTGGGTTTGTTGCTTATTGTTTTTTATTTTTGGTTTGATTATGTCAGTGGGGGGTTTCGTTGGTTTCTGCTGCATAGTTATGTTATCTATCAAGCATTCTAGCAAGTGTATTTTTTTTTGGTATGTGTTGTATCTAGGTTTTATACAAATTTTGATAACATCGTTGTGTGGGTTTAGAGATCGCACTTGGTTGGTTGCTCTTGTTAGAGGTTGTTCTTTACAAGTGGGTGTTGTGTTGGGTATGAGCCACTCTTGTGGATTCCAGTATTGCCTGGTGGGGTGTACCTTTGTGGCTTTTAGTTGTGGTTGGAATTTTGCATGTGTGCTTGTGTTAACAAGCATGGCAAGTAATTTAGTGGATATGTAGTGGTTGGGCCTAATGCAGCATGTGACATTGGGTAGTAATTTTAGCAAGCATGTAGTTGTATCTCTAGTGTGTGAGCAATTGGCACTGTGGGCATCATTGTTGGTCGATTTTGTTATATTGTTGGTGGATGCAGGGGTAGCTTGGGCGATTTTCTCTAAGTGTGTGGTGTTGGATGTGTTCTCAAGTTTCTTGGATCTCCCTTGTGCTATGTGCCTTGTGTCTTTCTACTAGATATTGTCCTTGTGCATCTTGTTTTAGCTGGTCACTCCTTTTGATTCTCCTTTCAAGCTAGATGTAGCAACTTTGGAGCTTTGGTTTAGGAGGCCATCTAATCACTCTTGCACGATAACGGTTGTGGTTTTCACTCCTCTCATTTGCGTTCAATAACACATGTAGACACCTGCTCATTGTGATTGTCCTTCTTGCCGTGCTCTCTCTACCCCATCCTGCTCGACAGAAACACTGTGGCCCGAATCTAACCACACCAATTCTAATTCTTCTAACAAGACTACAAAATTAGGTTTGTTCATGCATAATTTCAAGTTAAAAAATGTGAGATGGAATATTTCTTGATTGCATTCTTCCTTTGTCGATGCCATCTCCATCTATCCAACTAACCTCAAGTTTCATTCAAAATTTGTGTGTCCTGAATGTCCAATGTCTAAGCTCTCCGGTACATATTGCCTAGCCAAATTAGCAATTCATGGGGATGTTTGGACCTATTTGGATTGGTCAGTGGCCATGTAGTGTGTGGGTAGCCAATTAGGTGGCCATCACTATATGCAGCAGAGATGTCCTTAAAGGAGGGTCTTTTTAATTGATAGATTGCAAGAGCTTTCTATCCATTTCCATGAGTTTCAGGATTCTTTCACATTTGTGAAACCAAAAAATGTAGACCGGATCATATGTTTTGTTGACTAGAAAGGATTACAATTGCACATGGGCAAATCAAACTCATGGTCCTTTAGGGACATTTTTCTAGTTTTTTCTAGTTTTTTTTTTTTTTTTTTTTTCCCCTAGCAGTTTGATTGGGGAGAGAAAAATCCCTCTTATAATATCTTAACTCTAGGTCATGACAGGGTTTTGACTCCTAGGTCCTGATGGGGTTCTAACTCCTAAACCCCAAAATCCTACATGGCCGCGCATATGGCGCCAAGAAGTTGGACTTTGCCTTGGAGTCACATTGGCAATAATTGGTGACCCATCTCCAATCCCTAGTCCCAATAATTTTATTTTTCAAAAAAACCAAACATTATATTTTTAAAGGCCTAAACGTCTCAAAATGGGACTCAACTTCAAATGCTTAAGTCTTGCTCAATATAGGTACATTCTAGTGGATGTTATTTTCATGTGTAGCTATTGAAATGTCCATCATTTTCAAAAGCTTGATTACAATAATGCATCAGGTGTTCACATTTGACAAGAAAAACATTGAAACTTTTGCCACTTGATGAACATATATTATGTGCCTCCCCACCACTCTATGATATTCCTAATTATATCCAAACACATCAACTTTATCATCAAAACAATGAGATTTGTTTTAATGATGTTTTGAAATGATTAGTTTTAAATTCATTATGGGAGGATCAAAAATGTCTCTCCAAATTCTAACCATATGGATATGATCCTATGATGGTGCATCATGATTGCATTATTGTCACGATTGTCATAATAACCTTGAGATATGCTGTCATAAAACATCTTTTAAAATATGTGATAACCCCTCATCCTTTGAGCGCAATTGTTGATATGCTCAACTTCACACGCATTTAAAAACACACCCTCCACATACAAACCCAAAAGCAATCGGTCTACAAATCCACACATCCTTGGAAACCACCATGCCCTTCGTGTTTTGTTGATTCTACCTCCTAGAATCAAGACAACCATTGTCATCAACTTCGCATCTTGTTCATGAATAACCACTTATTGCAATGATAAAATGCCAATGATGATATGTTTCACAACCATGAAGTGGACAAGAGCAAAAAGAATGTTGTAATTTTTCATGTAATCATCCCTACAAAGCTAAAAAAGAGCGACTCTTGGAAACTCAAGTGGTTAAGTGTACATGCTAAGGCTTTGGACTTTGCCATCTCCTATGGCACCCCAATTTTATGACCTACATTTTTCCCTATTCTTTGCTTACTTCAAATGCCCATGAAGTTGGGAATCTCAACTCCAACTTATGTGGGGATTTGAAAACTGGGGCTCAGGATTTTACAGTGTATTACAATCCTCATGAGAGGTAGAGCAACTCAAAACAAATAGTCTGTCCAAAAGCAACACCTAGTGGAGACTGCCTTTGGCAACATTCTGAACGCTTTGCATCCACATAAAGTTGGATTATTTTATATACATGTAGAATCTATTGGTGTAATGTTTACAACACATGTGGTATTAGGGTATGTATACAGCGCAATAAGTGACGTGCCTGCATAATAAAATGGGCAGCCAAACTTGTTGCAGAAAGAGTACATTTGTGGATCCAACATTACATTGTGGCAAATGGAACAGTAATTCATCTTGGATTTAGAAGTTACAAACAAAGAAATTGGAACTCGTAAAAATTGGATACGATTTCATAGGCTTTGGTGTATACTGCATTCGTGAACGCCTTTTCGTCTAAGCATCTATGGGTTTAAACACGAGTTCTTTCTAAAATGAGTTACTGCTGGCCTTATTTAAATCTACATTCACACAAATACATTGCAGCCTGCAAGCAGTTCAGCATAACATTATTAGGGGGGAATCAACCCAAACAAGCATGTCTCTGAGGCTACATGCATTTGAAACTTTGCATATGAGGTGCATGTTGAATATATGGAAGTGTTCACAAAGGGGATCTGTAGTGGTTAGCACACCCTCTTTTCCTCTCTTTCGAGTTAGTGTTTTCCCAAGCAAGTAGTCTCTCAGACTCCTCGCAGAAATGCCATAAGCTTGAGCAGGTGGTGCAATTGGTGTACCACCATCAATAGCATCCATTGAGACATTCAAAGATCATGTTGACTAATTACCATCTAATCTTTGTCTTGGTTGTCTTTGCCTCGTTATTCTTCAGAGGCAACCCTCCGTCACTCCATGATCTGCAAATGATGCTCGTTTGGGGGGAATTAACCCATCTACGATTATGTTGCGTTGGCTGTAGACCCAACACATGCTTTGCAATCAACTATAGGAATTTAAACTGCCATGAAACACTAAGCTAGTTCCTTGGGCTTTTTGGAGGATTTTACAGGTTGAAGCATGTGTAAGCTTCGCCAACAGAGTACGATGATCTGTACCATGATCATGGTGAGACAGATCTTCTAGTTAAAAACTGATTGCAAATTAGTATGACTGTAACATGTGTAACACTAGGAAACCATACACCATGCTCAGATATCTTACCCAACAAGCTTTTACACCCAAATGACGGGACAATTCACAGTATTTTCGGAACTTCAAACACTTTCCATGCGTCCACTGCAACATGTTTCAACCAATATATTTTGTATTGAAAAAAAAGATGCAAAAACGAACAATGTCTCAGTGTCTCACACAGCCTTTGGCCTTTCCGTGAAATACTGGACTTCCAACTGGTACTAGAAAATCTCGTTTTTGAAAAATACGACCCCTCCAGGAGATGACAAAAACACTGCTGGTGTAGGTCAAATAAGCCGAATATGTGCTGTGAGATTGCCCTCATGTATCAATTTGAACCCCGATATGTACATACTGAGTAATCTCCGACAGCTGTAAATAGCAACAAAACTAAATCCATTGTACAAGTAAAATTACAAGGTATGCACAGGGGGTGTCGATGATGATGCCAGGGGCAGCAACTACGTGTGGTAGTTCACGTGTGTTGAGTAGTCCCGAGTGCCAGCGCCTTCCCAGCCCATCCACTCTTCCCAATCTTCCCAAGAGTCATCGCCGGCTCCCATGAATCCTTCCAAATTGTCCGACAGGTCATCCTCGAACTCCCCGAACTGCGGTGTTGACATGTTGAGAAGGCTCTGTATACAACAAGCTCCAGAATGTTATTCGCAATATACTGAAGTAGGAGTATTCTTTCCTCCAGTCGGCATACTAGTCATTGCATGATAGACCCTGACTGCCCTACTTATCTTCGTCAACTGAGCATTTAAAATACCAAGAACATCTGATGAAGAGCAACCCAAAAGCTCAACTCCAGTGTTGGAGTGTTCGAATAGAGCAGCGTAATACTAATATTAGGTCCGCACTCGGAGAGAAAGGACGCCTACTGCTGGCGGGGAAGTTAGATAAAAAGAACATAAAAGTTCAATGGTCGTAGGATTGGTCTGCTTTGAGTATACATTTGAGATAGAATCAAGACGATACATTCAGGCTTGCCTCTATGTCTGTAACTCATCCGGGGCATTGGACTTTTCAAGCGTATCGTTTCTATTATTAGGTCCTCACTCGGAGCGGAAGATGGCCTGAAAAGGAAGTAGAACCATAGAAGATCGAAGGTGCACAGGACAAGATTGGTTACCTCATAGGCGTGGTTTATCTGCTGGAAGTTCGTCGTACAATGGTTTCCATCGCAGACATCAGGATGATACTGGAGCGCGAGGCGTCGATAAGCTTTCTTGATCTCGTGTCTAGTCGCGCCAGGACTGACTCCCAAAGTCGAGTAAGGATCCCTTACACCGGCTCCAGAGTGATACGCCATCGTTACTGCCCCTGTTTTCCGTCTCGGACTTGAACTCAACGCACCAACACTTTTGGGTGAAGACGACAGGAGAGACTCGCCTTGGAACGGGCTTCGGCAAATAGGAATGGCCTTGCTGGTAATCATTTTGAGGTACTGAAGTTTAAAATTCGAGGGCAAATGGCAAACTCTGTATTGCTCGCAACCTCAAACTACGCCTCTTCCTCCTCCTGCAGAGCAACTTAGCACCCCTCCTTTCCTAAACTCTTTCCAACGCAATAGAAAGCGAAGAAACAACGTCCCCGATCCTCTTCGTGAAACGTGCACGAACGGGCTTCACAGAGATTTTTTTTTCTACACGGTATCTTTCGTGAACTCTTCTTTCGCACGCGTACCTTCGGTGTCAAGATTCAAACCAAGAAGTGTCGACAAATTAAGTGATGGTTGAAGGCAGAGTGTTGCCTCAGAAGTGTACACAAACCGCCGATTTACTGCAATTTCGTCTAATCTCCCTCCAATACTTCAAAACAGAACCAAGAAGTTTCGACAAATTGAGTGAGTGAAAGTTAATTAGCTCCAAGCTATCACGCTTGAGACTGAAGCAAAAATGATCTGTCGCAGCTAAAGCTCGTTTCTAAGCCAAAATGCGTGCAACCTATCTCGAAACTCAATCCTAAAACGCAAGAAAATCCTCTACAGAATCACTAAGAGCACCAGAAGCTCCAGAGATGGCGATCAAAGCCAACAGAGGGGGAGGGAGGGAAAGGGAGATCGCTAACGTAGAGCACGCTGAGTAAGCAATGGAAGAGTCGGAAGAGAAGCCGATGAGAGAAGAGGCTCTTATATATCGGAACGGCCCTGCCAGGGATAGGGTCCAGGCTCGGGACAGGTTCGGGTTCGGCTCGGTTTCTGACCCTATCCCGATCCCTGTTCAAAGCCTGGCCCCGCCACGTCACGCGGGTGTGATCAAGGAAAAATGAGGACCAGGTGGGCCTCCCTCCTTCCCCGAAGCTCCTGATTGGCCTGTTGTTGTTGTTGTAGTTGTTTTGTTACCCGCGGTTTATATAGCAGGGTAATTAACTCGTTCCCAATATGTGTCACATGTCATTATTGATGAAAGGCATAAATCGTGTAGGTATCCCAAGGCTTGCCTCGTGCTCTAAAGGACACTTCACACATGAGCCAAGAGCCATGACCATGATGACATTGTGAGAGCCCAAAAGAAAGTGTCCAAAGGCCGTCCCAACACACCTCCAAACTCATGTAGTGTGGTCACGGACCCTCAAGTGTAGTGTGAAGTCATATGTTACCGGCCTCAACCAAATGCTATTTCAATGAACGTCTATTCACGTAGGTCATCACGCATGATCAAATAGAATACATCAATGGTCGTGAGCATTTGGAGTGCCATGGTCTCCCGGTTTTGTGTCAGGCCTACCTCCAAGAAGTGGTTCTTGAAAATAGTCCAAGTGACCAGAAACATGATCTATCTGATGCCATGTAGGAAACCATGTAGACTTTACATCCATCTTGCATTCCCGTACTCCGTTGGTCCCTCGAGCGGTAGTGTGTAGTGAACTTGGACCGGCTCCGCCTTTTCCACCAATGAGAGTGCTTGAAGCGTAATGGTCACGGGCTCTTAGTCTCGTGTGTGAAGTGGCTCTAAATTATTCACATTCCACACTATTTTGAATACTTGTTGTAAAACATAAATTGGTTTTTGTACCGTGGTTGCTATATGGGTGATAATAACAAAATTACAAGTTTTTGTGATCTAAGTTCTACCGACGTAGTTTGCATGTGTAAAGAGGCAATGAACGGAGAGAACCGACCGCTAGTTACATATGAACATGTTGAATTTTGAAAAACGACGGGGTTGAAGTTTGAGAGTTCAAGATAGATAGAATAGATAGATAGAAACTCCGGTCCCTTTTAAGGGGCCGGCGTGAATAAAGTGTCCGTTCGTAATGCCAATGACCCGATGCCCAATTTGAGAGTTCAAGAAACTAACCGATCCAAACTCCGAAGAAATTTATGCCCACCTCCCCAAACATTGTAAAGAGGCAACCTAATTGCACGCATGAGTGGTAGAGTACGTGTACTAAAACATAGTAGTGATATGAATGTCATATGAATCTCATTGGGGTAAGCACTCGAAATGAAGTGTACCATAGCACAATCAAGCGAAACCACATGTGCCAAGGAATAGTTGGCAGACATACGGGTGCGTTTCCATTGGGAAGTGGAACAAAAACGTTGATGTCATCAAGAATCTACGGGTGCACTATTTCCTCCATGAATGGCAATCATGGATATACTTTATACCTCTCCACATTATAATAACAATATGGGATTTAACAAAGCACGAAGCTCACGGTTCCGCTATGAACTCCCTAAAGATACCCTACCTACCTCGAAAAAGGAGGTATTAAGGATGACATCGACACCATGTTCTCATTTCCCGTACCCTAAGAACCGGTTTACGTTGTGGACCATTGGAAGATGGCCTTTTTCCATGGTCCGACTTCATGGTCCAACTTCCATAGTCTTGTTTCTCAAAAAAATTATTTATAAAGCCTTTGGGTCCCTCACTAGGTGTAAACCGAATGATGACCAAGAAGAATGACCATGCATCAAAAAGTGAATGTGTTGATATATATGTCCAAAAAGGGAAGTTTTGAAAACGATTCAAGTTTGACCAGTCTCTTGTCTTTGACTTCTCTTCTCCCAAAAAATCTCATTAATTTTTTTATTATAACAACATTTCCCTGTCTTTTTCTACTAGAGCATCTCTTTTGCCTCTCCCACCACAAAAACCGTTGGATCATGTTAGTGGATAATGTAGGCCTTAAAATATATGTCTTGTGGGGACCTCGAACTTCATGGTCACTCTGACATTTTTTTTCCTTGGTGTAAACCAAAGTGGTCCCAAAACAAGTTCAACAACCAATCACAATTCTTTCAGGGCCTTGGGACAACTTCATGGTCCATGGTGTAAACAACCCCTAACGCATGTCCTTGTATTAATGGAATGATTCGAAAGGTTTGTAATTGTCTTCCACAATTGTTCGGGCCCAATGCCTTGCCATAGAGACTTGTGTAACTTTAATAAATGGAGGAGAGTGTATTCACTTTCCATGGGAATAGTCTTAGGATGTTTCACTTCTATTCTAAAGTAAATGAAAAAACACGCTATGCATGATTTTGATTTAGTCCCAATTTGAATCCAAAGTAGATCGAGGAGGATTCTAGGTAGCTCACCTAACCCCAACACTGAACCTATGACCACCCAAAATAAAGATACTCGGAGGTCCTAGATTTGCATTTTGAAATGAAGGTCTCCACTCCCACCACCACCTTTCGTTTTAGTGGTCATAGGTTTCGTGTTGGTGTTAGGTTGAGCCACCTTACTAGGCTTTAGAAGGAGAAGAAGCTTCATACTCCAAGTATTGTCATTCAACATAAATACAAAATCCCCACATGTTTCGCACCTTTGATGGTTTCAAAATACATGAGGCTCCACGCGAGATAAGGTACGTGGACCTCATGCAGGGGCGTTGCCAACCTTGATTTTCAGGGTAGGCCTCCTTGGGAATCGACTTTTATCTAGTTCATATTTTTCAGGAAAAATGTTATATTTATCCGGTACATGTTTCCTATGGTAAGTCCCACCATATCCAATGCACTTATTAGGACTTAGAATGTCTTGCTAAACCCATTTTCAAGGGTGTATTGTATTTCAAAGGAATTTGAGTCTCTCCTAAGCCTAGGTTTTCATGTGGGCCCTTCAAGCCCAGGGTAGGCCCACCCTAACCGGGCCTAGGCTTGGTGATGCCCTTGACCATATGTCACTTCTTTCAATTGGGCGTATGTAATAGATTGTAAATGTTAGAGAGAGAGAGAGAGAGAGAGAGAGAGAGAGAGTTGCCCTATTTTGAGGCATATGGTAGGTTAAACTAATGACCAACAACTTTACCATTAGTGTCACCTCATGACACTTGGCATTTAAGTGTGCTTACTAATATCCAAGCATGACTATGTTCAATAATGTCATGACACAAATGTCATTTGGCACTAGTATTCTCCAAAATATCTTCCTCTTGGATAATAAATTGTAAACACACGACACTTGCCATTTGTATGCTCAAGCGTATCTTCCCCTTGCATTCTAAAACACAAAACTATCATCTCAAGTATCCCAACATGCTATGCCAAATATCACAATGTAAATCAAAATTGACTTGAAAAAGGTTACTTATGTTGAAAAATAGGAACATACTAGCAATTAGCATGTACATTACTTTGAGACCTCTCGGCACCTAGTTTAGGTGCATCATATATGATATGTGCCATTAAATACCATAAATGATTAATTATTGATGTGAACGAGGGACGCTTCACCTTGATCATCGCCGCGAGCTTGTATATAAACCCTAAATAGTTTTATTGTGCACATATATGGGACAAGGGTTTGTAATACAAACACGTTTTTAGGTCAACAGTTAGGTTGATTGGGAGGGCATGTGTGATCATTTAAATATGATGAAAACAATCTTCACTTTGATCTCTTATGGCTTTTGCATCACAACTCCAATTATGAAGCATGAAGTGACGATCTTCATAGTTCACGATTCTTAGCCAGACAATCTTTTTTTTTAATCTCGGTCCAAGAGATGAAAGTGTATGTGGAGTTTAGGGTTTACACAACAGGACAGTGTTTGTTAAAGAATGCTTAAATCGGCACACAATGCTACAGAAATTCTACACTATGTTCCAAACCCACCAACAATTTGATCTTTTACAACTTTTGTCACCCAACTCCAAACCTAAAGCTTGAAACAATAATCTTCGTCATTTAAAGTTTAAAGGTTCAATTTGCACGTGGAGTTGGAAGTGCCCCACAACGGGGTCGTTTACACTAGGAGTTGTTGTGGTAATGAGTTACAATATTTTCTTCAAATAATTTTTTGTGGAAGCAACATTACAAATGCAAACCACTACCACAAACATAGCCCACCTTCATAACATTACATAGCTCTTTGGTTGCGTTTCATGGGACCATGCATCACATGGAGCATAATTCTCCTTAATTCATGGATTCCTAGTCTAGGGGGGGGGGGAGGGGAGGACACTTAGGTCGCGGATTGCAATCTTTCCAACAAGAAACTCTAATTTATCAAATTTTAATCACAAGCTTTGTCTTTGGAAATACACCATCATGTAGTTGCTTATACCATGCCCACACTACGGCCAATCGTTGATCCTAGGCAATAGGAGGACATAACAACTACATATCGATGTGGGCCCCCATAATACAACAGTGAAATCTTGGGAGTTCAACCTAAACATGAGTCTCCTAGTGCAACTTTTCGAACATCTCACCATTTTATTACAAGGGCCGATGGAACGAGAGTCGAACGACGAGTAACGTTATGAAGTCCTTCTTGGTAGCGAGAGAGCATCTCTTTCCGAAACGTAATGTTACCAACAAGGTTTTCTCCACTCTACTCAAACACACCCTCACTGGGTGAGTACATATTGCAATGCCACCAGTGCATACAAGACAAGAGCTCATATCCACATGGAAACGCTCGCATCGGTACGGGGCCAATCGGTGTGGGGCATAGTATTAGCAAACGTTTAGGGTCTAGTAATTGTAGTAGTGTAAACGCAACAATGCATCGATTCCTCCCTCAAAAGTCTATGCAAATCCAACACCAAGTGGGAGGGCGGAATTAGAATGGATTCTGAGCAAGCAAGCAAGCCACCCCCCCTAGGAGTAGCATTGGCGTAGGTACATTGGCATCTCTCTTGGGGGTGAGGGGCAACAATAGCAGCAGGAATCACACTCCATAGCCTTCATACACAAGGAAGCAACCGAACCTAACCGCCAAGCACCGGACCTGCCAGGGTCGGAGGCTAGGGTTGGTAGGTCTACCACATTACGCCCGTGTTTATCCTGTCCCATATTATCCACCCAATAATTACCCGACGTACCCCTTCCCCCCTCCACTTCACGCGCACGTCACCCCGTGTCGCTCCCCAGCCGTCCGATCCACCACTCCACTCTCATCCGGCCGCCCACGTTTCCCCAGGCTTGGTAGCCTCTTCCCCCCCAACTTGCTCCTAGCCCCCCCGGGAGAGACCCCCAAGTCCCTGGTTGAGGAATAATAAATGCCTGTCAGGGACGGAGGGCAGGCCAATCGCTGTCTCCGACGAGAACGACGTCCCAATCCAGGTGCCTAGCGTGGCCATGCCCGTCACCAAATCTGCTTATGAATAAGTGGACAAATATTGTCATGGATGATGGATGAGTTCATCCATTGGCCCAAACCATACCTCCTCTTGTCAGCAACTTGTGATGAAATATTGCTATGGATGATTAAAATATGGATGAAACATGACCTGGTGAGTGACAGTAATTGTTGACAAGAGGAGGTACGATTTGGGCCAATGGATGAACTCATCCATCATCCATGACAATATTTGTTCACTTCTTCATAAGAAGATTTAGTGACGGGCGTGGTCAGGCTAGGCACCTTGATTGGGACGTCGTTCTCGTCGGAGACAGCGATTGGCCTGCCCTCCGTCCCTGCCAGGCATTCATGCCTCAACCTGGGACTTGGGCCCACCCCCCGCGACGGGTCCCACAACGTGGCGGGCCTGCGATGCGAGATGCGATCGGACGGCTGGGAGTGGGGGTTGGAGGGCTGCGAGCTGGCTGACGTGGTGGCTGGGACCGTTACAGGTGGGGTCTGCGTCTTTTTGAGGGCGGGTGTGGGCGAATGGGGGCGCGGCATTTGGTGGTCCACGGGGACCACCAGCGTGGTGGTCTGAATGTAGGAGGGCACGTCTACGTGGAGACTGGCGCTTTACGTGGCGGAAAGTCATAGTCCCTCACTCTTGGGAGGGTGGTGGATTGGGGGTTGTTTGTTTTTGTGGATAAGGGAGCTTGGGAGGAGTGTGGGTTTTTAAGGCACCGGAATACATTCATCCCCGTATTCGGATAGAATTTTTTTGGGGGCATAACCAGTCGGAATCCTACGGTTTCCAACTCCAACCGGTTTACCGGTTCTAATCTTCCGGCTTTCCTTTATTAATGCCGGGTATGTTCCGTAGATTCCTCTAAAACGATGGGTACCGTTCATGAAGTCTTGAGCTTCCAAAAGGTTATTCCTCGAGCTCAACCGGTTCATCTATAACTACCGGCCGGTTAGTTCTCCCCGTTCATTGCATTCATCTACCGGAACTCAGACAATGGACCGTCCGCACTTCAATGAAGTGACATGATTGTGGTTTTTCTTTTTCTTTTTCTTTTTCTTTTAATCATAACAAGGTTTGTGTAGCCTTCCTAACCTCTGAGCGTCTAAGAGGTCCAAACTGGGTTTGTCCCAAGCAAAAGGAAATAGTGTGTTTGAGCTGCATATTTTCATTTTTAGTCAATCATGTCAAACGTGACTCTATTTTGTAGAAATAAACTTATTCTTCGAGTGCATTGTTTGAATAAGTTAGAAACTTTGATGTTATTCAAGGTTTAAGTACAAATACATAATATGGGTGTCTTTGGGACCGGGGATGAGAAGGTGGTTACAATAACTATCTTGAAGCAACAATAGGCCCCTAAATCCACTTGGGATGAACTTCTAACTGTCTATTGCACGCTAATTCTCACTAATTATTGGAATTTAGCCTACATGCACGGCTATAGCCAAAAATTCGAGCTACACTTAAATTGCTTGTAATAAAATTGGCATTTTCATTGATAAGATAAAAAGTGAATGAAGAACGCTCTAGCTATGAGAATACTCGAATGCCACGAATCCTTGGTCACAAATCCCCAGCTTTTCATTGGATGCAAATACATACGTTGTATTTTGTTCATCAATGTCTATTATGAGCGTGTTTTCACTTTCTCTCTTGACATAAGACAATGTATATAATAAGGTTTCATACACATAAATATATAAAATATGTGTCTTGAACTTGGTGAAGCTTTAATAAATTGTGTACATGGCCATATATTGAGACCCCACGTCCTTTAAGGGTTAGGTGATGTTCAATGATTTTATTCAATTTTATCTTTTCAAATTTTCAAGCATGATATTAGAAAGCCTATGATATGAGTTTCCTTTACTAAGATAAAATACATGACTACATGTTCCGATAATGAGTACATGCTAATGCATGACAACACAATTTGATGGCAAGCTTGATTTGTGCAACTAGAACCAAAGTTGGGCCCCAAATGGTTGGCTAGCATACATGTTGCCAGTCTCAATAAACTAAACAAGAGCCTAGGGAGTTTTTTTTACACTAAACATTGATTCTAATATGAAGAGAAGAAGAAGAAAAAACCCCACGTGTCTCCTCACCCTTGTAGAGTGAACAATACTCAACATGGCTACTACTCATTATGCAAGGGTGACTCAACATAAAAGGGAAATTATTCTTCCATAATTTCCCAAACCAAAGGGCTTAAACCCTAGTGTTGAGCAATATTATTAGAGAGCAACACCACTAGCTACATTTATTACAATAACAAAACCACGTGTAGATGAAGTACATATTTTCATCCAAATTTTTATACATTCTTCCAAAATATGATTTCATCCAACTTTATGATTTAGGGTATTTCTGGGCGATTTCATCCATGAAAAATGTTGATTTTTTCTATTCTTAATATCACAATTTGGCAATATATCATCCAATTAAAGAAATTTGTTGTGTTCATCCTAGATAAGCATCTTGGAGGGTATACACTTTGAAGAGATTATTTTTGGCAAGGTACTTAAGTTGAATCTTGGTAGGTGGGAGAAGACTTTGTTGGAAGATGGATAACAATGAGGGACCCACAAGCAAGAGCTTCCCACTTGACAATGCTTGACATTCAAGCATTGTAATAGAGGAGAATAGAAAGGGATGACGAAGTTATCCATGAATTCCCTCAAAGAGGGATGAACTCATGGGCTTGATTTTTCTTTGAAAAACTTTTGATTAAGGACATATTTACACTAAAGGCATTAGGCAATGATTCTTAAATGACCATGGTAGTCCGCATTTTTGGGATGAGAGGGTAGAGAAGTCAATGGACTAAGTTATAGCCTAAAGTCTTCAGAAGGTCACAAGCCCTTAGTGTAACCCGAAGTCCCGCCACACAACTTGCCCCGCCTACCTTCAAACATTGTCAAAAGAAAAGAAAAGATTAAAAAAATCCCCCTACAATCTTGGCCAACAATATCCATAGTTGCCACATGGGATTCCATGTAAATTTTCATCCACTGAAAATGTTATGGGATGTAGTCCAAAATTACCCTCATGTAAGGTAGTGTGGGGGCCTTGACACTCTCAACCAATGAGAATATAAGGATTCTCAAGAGCCACGGTGTAATGGTTGTCCTGTAAATATGTCCTAAGAGCTCATTAGTTTGCCATGTGTCAGAGCCTACTTTGAAAGTTGGGTGAAACTTTTGGACCTCCTCTTGCCATCCTAAAAATTGTGAGAGACCTTTATTTAAATTAAAATTTCATGGCCACCGAGGGCCACTCCACACACGAGACTAAGAACCTATGACCATTACACTTCAAGCGCTCTCATTGGTGGAAAAGGCAGAGCGAATCCAAGTTCGCTTCACACTACGCTTGAGGGACCAACGGAGTATGTGAATGCAATATGGATGTAAAGTCTACATGGATTCCTACATGGCATCGAATGGATCATATTTCATGGTCACTTGGACTATTTTCAAAAACCACCTCTTGGAGGTAGGCCTAACACAAAATTGGGAGACCGTGGCAGTCCAAATGCTCATAACCGTTGATTTATTCTATTATATCATGTGTGAGGACCCACATGAATAGAAATTCATTCAAATAGCATTTGGTTGAGGGCCCGGTCACATATGGCTTCACACTACACTTGAGGATCCGTGACCACAGTACATGTTTCTGGAGGTGTCTTGGGATGGCCTTTGGACACTTTCTTTAGGGCTCTCACAATTTCATGGTCACGGCTCTTGGCTCATGTGTGAAGTGGCCCTAACTCTTCTTGTGTTCTTGATATAAGCATAACAAGTTTTGTTTAAGCAGTGTTCCCTCTCTTTCATATAGACTATCCAATGTGACTTTGTCCATATTAAGTTGGGTATGTGTTGCATGCATCTTTGTAGCAATGTATAGCAAATATTGGTGATGAGTAACCTACCAAAACATTAGCAATGAGAATACAAAACAATGATCACTAGTAGCTCTCCATTCCATCACCCATTGTGGTTACAATCTACTAAATTCATAAGCATTTCGAAACATATTGTTGATGACAACTGAAAGATGATTCCGACGCACCCAAAGAACGTGTTGTTTGTTATTTGTATGCAACATTTGTATAGGATTCAATTTCACTAGTATATGAATCACAATAGTGGTTTTTGTAAACAAATATATTGCATTTTTCCATTGGATGATCATTTTGGAACAAATTTATCGGCTTCAATGGGACACTTGTTATCGAATAGATGTTGACACTGTGTAGAGCGAAATTGACGTGCCTTATGCAAACATGAGTCTTAAGTGGTTTTCTTAGGTTCACATATGCATCTGGGTATGAAATATACATGTCCAAAAGGAAACCCTATTTTTCAAGGAATCTACAAATGTCATGTTAAGAGTTTAAATGACGTACATCTTGGCTCTGGGAAAAACATAACCTCGATGGCTTATATTCCTCTTTGAAAACGGTGATGTTCTCATATGGTCATTACTTTGCTCTAGGAACCCTACATACGCTAATAATCTAGAAGTGTTCATTATAGGCTTGTCTACCTTAAAATGGGAGACCTCCCCCCCCCCCTCCCTCTCATACACACACATAGCCCTATCACAAAACGAAGAATAAAATAAACATGACTTAATGGCAATCGTGTTTTCCAAACCACACTTACAAAGTGAAAAAAACACACACACAACTTGGTATAAACCGAACAAAATATACATACATACATACATACACATATATATATAACATTGCGATATTCATACAACAAGTCATCCATGATTTAAAGAGGAAGGTAATGTGTTGTTGAGGAATGTCCTTTATGTTACAAAGTAGTGGCCATGTAACGGGTCAATAACATTTTATAACAGCTTCTAGCATGTTGTTTGAACTTTTTTTTGTAAATGGGTGAAATCATTTGAGATTGCGAGCATGTGAGTACTAAAAATTGTAACAGCCTTGGTTTTGTCAAGTCATGGGGTTTGGAGGACGGACCTTTAGGAGCATTTTACATGGGGATCCACAATTTAAGAACATAGGGAAATTTGAAACTATTTGAGGCCATTTGAACCCTTGAACCAGATCTTCTTTTGGATCCTATCTTTCAAAGTGGTTTTTCAAAACACGAGTTGAGTCTCCTTTGAGCTTTATTTTCTGGTTCAGAGCATTAGGGGTTCCCTCCAAAATGATGTCATGTGGGATACATCTCACTTTGTCTCTCTTCTTGGTCTTGGACCTTCATCTAAATGTTTTCGGTCCAACTTACACATTTTAGTCAATAGGATTGCTCCATTTTATGGGACCCTCGCCCTTGGACCTACTTCATCTAAAGTGCCCCTTAGCTTTAGTACCGGAAGCTTGACTTTTTTTTGAAAGAGCACTCACTCATTTTGGAGTGTTCATGAAGAAACTTAAGCTCAATTATAAGCCATGCCCTAAGAGCAAGCCTTGTCGTTCTTGGATTTGCATTTGCATTTGCATCTACATCCACGAATGTAAAAGTGGCCTATGTTTAGAATGTAGATGCAGACCTAGGAAAAATTGCCACCCATCCTACATTGCAACTAGATAAAATTCAACCAAATAATTGATTTTGAGAAATAACCGGATGAGGTTTGAAACTTCAAGGCATATGAATTGGTTGAGTTTGAGGAATAACCGAGAGACGACAACTAGCATCTGCGAAGTATTTCATCCGGTTACTTGAGATGTATGCTTGATTAACTCATTCTCTTGCATCTGCGGATGTAAAGTGCAAATGAAAATGCAAATGCAGGATAAGTGGGCTTGCCCTAAGGCCCTAAGGTCCTAATATATAAGTTATTCATGAACAACCAAACTGCATCCAGGTAGGCAAGGTGTTGAAATAGCTTACATGTTGAATTTTATATAGTTCGTAAAAATATGGCTAGCCATCGTTCTATAAGTTAGTACCCAAGGTCAAGGCATCTATAGCCAACCATGTCCATTTAACCGCTCACTAGGGTCATGTGATGCGGACATGAATGCGATCCATATTTTTTGAGTGAACGGAGTTAAGGTTTATATGTTGGCGGCTTGTGATTGATTACCCTCATAAGAGTTTTGACAATTGTTATAACCAAGCATTAGCTTTTAGACGAACAATTATAGATCAACCTATAAATCGACTATGTGTTACCCTAAATTTACCATCAATGAATGAAGTGAACTGGTTGTTAGTTACAGATGAACCAATTGAGTTTGAGAATTAACCGGTTGAAGTTCAAGACTTTAGGAAAATTACCAACCATTATAGAGGAATTTGTAAAATATAGCTTAAATTGTTAAAGAAAAACCGGAACATCACAACATGGACTTAGAACACTTTGCACCGCCAACTTACATGACCAAATACTTCAAATCTCTTGACAATTTTTTGTGTCTCATATCATCGTCATTAGGTCATCTTGTAGGTCTTCACGTTGTAAAATACAAGAAGCCATAGTTGGCATAGAATGGTAATCAACTTGATATGTTACATAGTAAGTCGACTTCACTAAAGGTTTCTAAATCACACTTTACCATACATTGTTAATTTGAGAGCAATCCTTTAGTGAAGAATGGATTAAGATGTTATCCGCCGCACCCCAAATCGAAATCTATGCACACTTGGTGATTTCCAAAAAAAATCCATTTCCCCACATCGTGCCATGTGCTATGTAGCAACGCATTAATAACGGACCTTGATGTTCTCTCTATGGAGGAAAGTTAATGCATCACAAGAAGCCTTCAAATGTACCATCTCCAAATCACCAACCACCTATTGGTAGAGTCCGCCTCCCAAGAGAAAGGCATTCTACACATGGACAATGTATAGCCAATGAGCTCTTCTTCACGTCGGTGTTAAATGTTGGTGGTACCTTTCCTATCTTTTTCTCTCTCTCTCTAAAGCAATGCGACTCCCAATGACCTCCCCATTTGATTAATCACGAAAATTCTCAAGTGGGAGTGCTCATTGTCCAACAACTTTGAACTTGTGGATCCATGAAAGCCGACACACGGGGACCTACAAACACAAGAGGTCGACGAGAGGAATTATTGCATATACAGTCCACCCTCTATAAATGTTAGGCTCTGGAGTAAAATTTTCCTAACATTTATAGTGAGTTAACATTGTAATAGTTATAAAGGGAGCTTTTTGAATGCTTAACAAATATGAATTCATTACAATTATGGAGGGAGAGTTTTGCAAAATTATCGTATATAAAATATGTGTATCAAATCAATCTTTGATTTTTATGAAACAAAATAAGAATCAGTATAGTCCAGATGAATAATTTGATCACAAAAGTCAAATTTGGTGGCTTTTGCCACTTTGAAAGGTTGTGAGTCAATGTAATGGATGTCATCACACAATATTGGATGTATTTCGTAGGTTAACATTTATAAGTGGCAAATTAACAAAGAAGGGAGTAAATTATTGTTAACATTTAACATAGTTAACATTTTAGTTAGCAATATGAGGGGAGTACGATTTTGTTAACAAATATAATGAGTTAACGTTTATAAGTGTAACATTTATCGAGGGTGGATTGTACAAGAGTATCTCTCATCCATCCATGTTAACGCTACTCCGCATAGGGTTGTGGGAGATTCATTCCATAGGTGTTGCACGAGAACACTCTTTGAAGATAATCCGGGTGTCAAATCATCCCTTAACTTAATGATGATATCCTCAAACGTGCACGCTATTTCATGAGGTTTTTCTCGGTCGAATGAGAAGTATGCTTGTATGCTCCTTCTCGCTCGATAAGGCTCAATAAGGTGTAGTACCCCACCATCTCCTTCTCAAATGTAAGCACTATGTCGATGCAAAGCTTGTAGAAGTAGGCATAGATATTGCTACATTTTTGGTTATTCTAAGTCGATAGATGGAGCACTTATTGGTACCCGCAAAGGAGATGTCATCGATTGCCGAAATGAGGAAGAAGCTAAAATATAGAGAGGCATATCCAAGACCAAACACATAACCCTAAAATCAACATTGTGCATCACTACTTAACATTTAACACCCCCAAATGCACGGTGATTGTGATACATAATACCGTTTGTAGATTCAATTTTGGGTCTAGGTATACATACCTTAGCCCCTAAAAACCGAGAAGGGCCTTTATGTTCATGAAGACCATCTCTGCATGCCCATACCAACGTACATGTTTACGTTATAATCTTATGAACAGGGGGCTTGTACATGGGTAAACTTTTGCGTGAACAATCCTAACATTCCAAAGGTGTCATCCGTACTGTCTCATCCACCATCAAAACCTAGAGGTACTTTTCCTTTTTATAAGTACACTAAATATGATACTATTATCTATAGTGTCACTTACTATTTTGGAGTTACACAATGCTATATCATTTCACTAAGCATGGAGTTTGTTTCCAAGCAAAGATGTTAATGTTCTATAATGTCCAAACAACCAATTTGACATTTGTTGGCAAAATATGAGATGTATAGTTTATAGATATAGCATCGCATAATTCCAAGTAAAGACACTAAATACAATATTTAGTGTAATTGAAATAAACTTTTAGAGGTGATTTTGGGGAGATTTGGCTTGTCCGGCCTTTAGGGTTTAACAAAATGTAGGGTATACTTTGGGATGATTACCGATCGTTTTAGAGGAATTCAATTTAATGGAATGTACCTCAACTTAATAAAGAAAACCGAAAGATATCAACATGTAACCAGTTGGACTTGGAAACACTAGAAAAAAGTTTGTCCATGTCATTACTTTTACTAGAGGCCACATCCACACGCTTACATGTGTAAAGTTATGCACTTGTGAGTGAAGAGCGGGAACTCTCATCTATGAACATACCTCTCATCCATCCAACACAAAAGCCCTAAAATATATAGTACGCATCCCGGAGGTTAAATTTTTAGTTCATTCGACACCATGATTAGTTTTTAAAGACCCCAAAATTAGTGTATCAAGGTGCATCATATTACACACCTATGTGGCTACATTCCATGGTTCCAGGTATCATATGAGCGCAATTCTCCTTTGAATCCTGGACTCTCCGTTTACAGAGAGCACTCACGTTGTGTACTGTGAACTTTTTGAGAAGCAACTATACATTATTATTAGAGTTTTCTGAATTGGGAAAGAGACCATCATGTAGTTGCTTAGTAGTGTGATGTCATTTGAGACAAACTGGCAACAAACCCATAGGAGGTCAAGTTTATTCTATTATGTATATATATAATGTAATGTTGGATGGATGAGAGGTATATACGCGCTCGTATACGATAATTCCTCACTCTCCCTCGTGTGTGTGTGAGGCTCCGAAGGTGGTCTATTATTTTATTTCATTCAATGAGGGAATAAGAGTGTGTACCCTTTAGTCTCCGGAGATTCAAGGAACAACGGTTTTGAGCCACAACTCTAATAAACCTAATGCTCATCGGAGACCAATACTTTGAGATAGGCTCTATCTTATAGCTGGCCAACCATTTGCGTATGTCTAGCTTATCTCCCACCTTAAATAACCGGCAAGGGGGACTTATATGGTAGAGGGTGCTAATTTCAGGCTTGGGATTTGTGGTGTCTGTGTAAACTCGTCCATTGTGGATGAAGGGTTTTAGTGTAAAAATAATCCCTATAATTTCGATTTGATTCCACTAGACTAAGTCGGGATTTCTAACTACATTTCAAAGTTGAGTCATCTAGAAATAACAATTTACATGATATGATATACATCATTGCGTTTTCACCTTTGCAAGATGAGTTTATGTAGACATTGTGAATTCCTAGTTTTTATTCCGATCCCTTTTTAAAAGCTTTCCGTATGCATGCATGGGCTTCATCCCCTGTCTGAAGCATGTTTTCAAACCGTTTGAGTGTCTCCAATGCAAAGTAGGGGCAAATTGGGCGAAAAACGGGGTGGTTTTGGGCGAAAGTGGGATTGGACGGGGAAATTGTTGGGATGTAGTCGGGTGTGGGTTAGTTATATGTTTTTTTTATTAAGATCCCATATGCAAAAGTTTTAGGAGATTAAATTCTTTCATTGGGCTCCATGTTGGCTTTAATGCAAGGGTGGTTTGGGCAGAAGGTGGGGACAGTTTTGGGAGAAAGTGGGGTTGATTTGGCCAGGAAAAACAAGGGCGATTTTGAGCCAGTGTCCACTTAAATTTGGGAAGCGTTTGCCATAGAAAATTTGTGGGTCTATGGAGGGATTTAAGAAGCTAGGGGTAAGTGACTTCAAAAACTTGTAGTATGCTCACATGATGTGCATTTATTTTTCTTTGTTTCTACTATGTATAAGCCAATATGTTGAGCCAATCATCCACACCTCTAAAATAAGTGGAATCAAAGCATACGTTGACTCAACCAACAATCAATTTTGAGCACCCTTTACCTACTCTCATTCATCCAACATTAAAAAAACCCATATAGAAATGAACCCTACCTTGTACCAAGCAAACTCTTGAACATTGATACAGCCGACATACTCAAATTCACATAAGTCATAATGTCAATGATAGTTCTCCCCCTCACCCCCCCCCCTTTTCTTCTTTCCTTCTCTCTGCTTTCCAACATAGAAACCCTGAGATAGCACGTAAATTGGATATTACTTTCTTCAATCAAGTTGATGTTGTCACCAACCTTCAAACACTCCAAACTGATTTTGGCCAAGTAACTTGAGATGAATCAACCACCAAACCTATAGGGGGTCAAGTTTATACGTTGGGATGAAAGTGAGGAACACTCATGTGCATTAATTCCCTCTTGCCCATGTCAATAACTCATGTCAATATCGAGACTCTCTTCTTCTTCTTCTTTTAGAGAGAGAGAGAGAGAGAAATTTAACAAATGGAATCTCCTACAACTAGCTAGGACACTGGAGCCTGAAAAAGGAAGTGTGCTCTGAGGGGCCCAAGGTCGGTGACTTTTGCAGAGTACTTTTGTGGTACATGAGCTTCAATGGCCCCGTCAAAGTCGTCCAAGGCAACTCAATGAACGGGGAGAAGAATTGACTGGTAGTTGAAGATGACCGACCGGGTTGAGCTTGAGAAAGAACTAACCGGTTGAAGTTCAATACTTCGAAAAAATTACCGATCGTTTAAGAAGAATTTAAAGAATATTTTACCTCATATTAACAAGAAAACGGTAGAACCGTGAGGCTCTGTCCTTTGCTATGAAAGACTACACTTGTAGCTGATTACTTTGCTCATGCCAATTCATGGCTATTCACTATACCAAACCTTTCTTGGATTTTGTGCACCTTCTTCTCAAACACGGGTCAAGGATTGAAGCTACTCATTTATCACCCGGAATTTTTAAAATAAATAATCAAGAACTGCCAAAATAACTATAGTTAACTAGATTTCTTTCAATGCATTTTAGGGAGCACTTATATGTATATATATATATATATATAAACATCCACATCCACATTACATAAAGTGGACCAAAAATAACAAGAACAAGTAATGTCCAAGTGTGAACACAAAGTGGTTAGGAAATTTGCTCTTGAAACGAAGAAGTTGATGCATAGTCTCTGTCCTACAGACAGAGCCAATAAAGAAAAATTGGAAGATGTCAACATCTAATCGGTTGGATTTGGAAACACTAGGATCTCGACCGATTATGTCTAAGCATCTCCTTGGACATGGAGGTGAACGGGTCTAATCAGACCTCCTCACCCCACAAACACACACACCCTCACACAAAATTAGGTTTATGGGTTGGTTTGTCCCAACTGCTCAATAGTAATTCATGGTCTTTGATGCTAATTCCATAATAATTGGTCACTTTGGTTTCTCAACTTAATGTCAACCCGTTTTTGTCCAAAGACAAGCTTACACAAGTTAAAAATTCAATCTACTTCAATAACAACGATCACTACATTAGCGCCTCTTCCTCACCCACTTCCACATCAGTCAGGTTGAAATTTGATGTGGGCAGTTTTGTGTCTAGAAATTCAACTATAATTTCTTCGACAATTAAAGCTCCCAAAAAACACAACAGAGGGAGACTGCCCAAGAACAACACCCCAACCTCAATTTTCCAAGGAGTTGATAGTGGTACCTGGTAGAGTGGGGGGTTTAAATGATGCGGAGAAAATTTGGCACAAATTGGGAATTGTGCAAGCAACCCGTTGACCTTCAAAAAAAAAGACAAAAAGCTACATTTAAAAAGGGGGACGCCATGCCGACCTTTAAAATCATGATGTATTATTTTTCCCTTGCTCCAAGATGCCTCAAATTCCACTATGATCAAAGAGATTGTAAGTGGGTAGATGCAAATTCAATTATGTCAAATATGACAATGAGGTATGATCCAGTTAGGAAGTTTTATTCGCTTGATCCCATACATGCTAAGAGCTTAGATAAATTTATGGGAAAATCATACTTGTAAGCATTGCATAGTTGTTGATCAAGCTTGAAACACATGTCCCTTGTAGACAATATTGTTGGGCATTCAATTCTTTGCATACGAGAATGTTGGATGTTTGACTCATCTTGTAGGTTCATTCGGTTGTGTATTTTAACACATTTACTTGAATGTGAGAACCACCTAATTCTTTCCTTTATTCTAGTTTTTGTTCATGTTTTTTAAGATAACCACACTGAATTGCAACACTTAAGGCGTTGAGCACAATTGTTATCATTTGAAGAAAAAAAATGAATGTATTGTTGTTTCATTATGGATTAACATCAGTTTATTACAATATTCCAAAATTTTGATAAATGGTAAACTTTACAAATAAAACAAAGTGTATAAAATAAGTTCATGGTGTATGCTATATTTAGCAATAGGGTCTTCAAAATATTTCAACGTACCTTTTTCCCAACTAATAGAGTGCTAATTGTTCAAGAAATTGAGATAAATAGCCCATCTTTAAATAACCCCCAACTGCATGTGATTTACAAAAGTATATAGCTACACCGTTTATGGTATATGGTGTTACGTTGTGCTACAAATTTTATTATAAATCTCAATGTTTTTACCAACAAAGGCCAAACTGGTTGTTTGGACAATATAAAGCATCAACATCTTTACTTGGTAAATATTGATACTAATGATAAAATGTTATAGCAATGTGTAACTCCGAATAGGAAGTTGACACTAAATACCATAAATGGTGTAGTGACCTCCCCATGAGTAAGTGACACTAAATACAATGTTTGGTGTAGTCATTTTGAAGGGTTAACACTCATTGTTGGTCCCTCCAACTTTCTCACAAAATTACCACACGGTTTCAAACCCATAGACCAAGTAAATCTTAACGTTAATATTTGTGAAAGGTTTGTAGACTCTTGCGTAGGCCATGAAAAACGTGGGCTTGGGGTTTGTGGCATCTTGTGTAAACTCCTCCATTGTAGATGAAGGGCTTATAGTGAATAGTAGTCTCCGACAAGGTTGAGGGCTGATTCACACCAAACAATCTACACTAAAATAAGTTGGAAGGATATTTCTGATGCTATTTTCGTAGTCAAATGCTCTAAAAATAAATAATTTGCAGGCTATAAGTTAATTCACTACATTCCCACCTTCGTTTGAACGGAGGACATGACATTACTCAACTCATTGGTTGTGTTCTGTGGGACTAGGTATCGGTCAAGCATAATTATCCTTTAACTCCAGGATTCCTTATTCACGGGGAGCACTCAAGTTGTGCACTGTAGAGTTTTTGACAAGGAACTATAATTCATTAAAGTTTTTTATTTATTTTATTAATGGCAACCTCTTTCTTTGGATAGAGACCATCATCGAGTCGCTTAGTAA
This sequence comes from Polytrichum commune, assembly GCA_950295325.1. Lineage (NCBI taxonomy): Eukaryota > Viridiplantae > Streptophyta > Polytrichopsida > Polytrichales > Polytrichaceae > Polytrichum > Polytrichum commune. Next base: position 7,717,477 of record OX485806.1, on the reverse strand, counting down.
TGTTACGGAGTTTACATAGACACCACGAATCCCTCATCTAGGATGTGAACACCATCCCGGTCCCTTTTGAGAGGTTAACCTCACAATTGATCCCAAGCAATGAACGGAGAGAACCGGCTGCTAGTTACGAACGAACCACTCGAAGCTCAAAACTTCAAGAAAACTACCAATCATTTTAGAAGAATCTACGGAACATACCCCAACTTAATAAAGAAAAAAAACCAAAAGATGTCAACGTGTAACCACCGGTTGGACTTTGGAAACACTAGAATATCGACCGATTATGCCCAAAAATCGTCCCGGACACCAACCCCAAGCTCACCTTTCCTCATCACGGAATTGGACCACTATTCAACCCCACTTGGCCACATTAATTATCTTCTTCGGCTTTGATGAGGGTACCCCTCCCCTCCTTATCGGTCTCGGGGCACAAGTCACGCAACTTGTTGGAATTGGACATGTCGATTCCTCCAAGGAACGAGCACCCTTAATGTGCATGCCCATGTGCCACGCTTTGTCCCTTTGTTAGTTGGAGTGCGGCAAAAGAGATCAAGGAAGAAGACGTTCGCTAGCTAGTCCCAACTCCCGGCCCCAAATCGTGCTATAATAGGATCGGAATATTTTGCAAAGGAATTTAATAGTACTTGTTGGGAGGCCTAAGACGTGCGTGAGACGAAGTTAGTGATACTTTGCCACTTAGATGACTTATAGAAAGATTCCTTCTCTTGATGAAGTGAGAGTTTGGATATACAGTCCACCCTCTATAAATGTTAACCCTCGGGAGTGGATCAAAGTTAACATTTATAGAGGTGTTAACAGTTAACAATTATAAAATTACCTTTTTGAGCAATATACAAACCTTAACATTTATAAATATAAGCAATTGTGAAGAGTCCTTGTGAGAGAATACCATTTATACAATTGCAAACCCAATCAAAACTTTATTCAATATCAAGTTTACAAATCACAAGTGAAGTATGAATCAATGGTTCTTTGGTGAGATCCATATTATGGTTGTATTTCATTCGTTAACATTTATAGAGTCAAATTTACAAAGAAGGGAGTACCATTTTGTTAACAGTTAACACGTTTAACATTTATAGTGTGCAATATGTGGGAAGTAGAAGAAAGTTAACATTTAGAGAGGGTTAACACTTATAGGTGTAACATTTATAGAGGGTGGACTGTACATTTGTTATGTTATCAACTTTAGTACCGTCGACAGCTCTCTATTCCACCTTACTTTGTGCCGGAACGAGTGACGTTTTTCCATGTGGGAAAGAAGTAGGTCATAGCAAATGTGAGCATGACAGGTGGCAAAAATTGAGGGGAAAATGTTGAGTTATGTTGGAGTAGAGAGCCCTCTACAGTACTAGCCTGTAGAGTTTGAAGGTCTTACTTTCGGACCATGATTCTACCAATAGGTAAAGTTTTTTAATATCAATGCTTTAGAATAGCATAACAACAATGCGGAGAATATACTGTGAATTTGAAGAGCATTGGTATGGCTCGAATTATTCAACTAGGCAATTTGTCTGTTCTAATTTTTTTAAACCTTTTTTAGTTCTCAAAAATTAGGGAACTACGCTAAATATTGTATGTAGTGTCACTTATTGTTTGGAATTACACAATGCTATAATTGTTTATTGTATATCTCATTTTATTTTATTTTGCTGACAAAGGTCGAATTGGTGGTTTGGACATTATAGAACACTAGCACCTTTACTTGGTAAAAAAAATGACATTAACAGTAAAAATATATAGCTTTGTGTAACTCCAAATAGTAAGTGACACTAAATACAATGTTTTGAGGCATTTGTTAGGTTACATTGATGATTAACTACTTCATCATAAGTGTCATGGCATGACACTTGGCGTTTGAGTGCACTTTATTGATATCTTGGCACGAGTATGTTCAATAGCGTTGTGAGGTGCATGCCTATGTTACACAATGGTCTACAAGCTGACTAAAGTGTACAAAAATCACACTTGTCATTAGTATGCTCAAGAATATCTTCTTCGTGCATACTAAAATGTAAGCGCATGACACTTGCCATTAGTACGATTGAAAATGTCTTCCCATTGCATACTAGAATGCAAGACTACCATCTAAAGTATCCCAACGAGCTACTCTAAATGTAGATCTTTTCTCATTTAAAAAATATATTATGTTGAAGAATGGAATCGTATTGGCGATTAGCGGGCTTGATAGTTTGAGACTTCTAGGAATCTTGTTTAGGCCCTTCGCACATAGTGGATGTGACACTACATACCATAAACGATGTAGCCCACTCTAATTTGATTACACTGTCTTTTAAGTACTCATGCTAAGAGAAGAAAGAGTGGAGAGAAGGGAGGATGACCTCAGGAGAGGAGACCCATGTCAAGGAGAGTGGTTCTTGGAGTAACTTGGAGATGCCAGAGATGTAAATGCACCTGAATATTTGCATACATGGAAGATCATAACATTACTAAGCAACTAGATGACGGTCTCTTTCCAAAGGTCCTCTAAATCATAGCTGATCATCAAAAACTACACAATACACAACATGAGTGTTCGCCCATAAATGGAGAATCTTGGAGTTAAGGAAGAATTATGCTTGCCCTATACCTGGTCCCATGGAACACAAACAAAGAATTGAGTATTGTTATGATAAACGAACCCTACATTGAGTGGAAAACAAGAGAGATGAACAATTATTCATTACGATGAGTCGCCTAAGCTATGACTCGTAGTTGCTCACCCTACCTAGGACTCAACAGTTTTGTGTTGATTGGGGTTCAGTTGAAACTTGAATATTATGGACTAAAGTATTAGGTGAGTCATCATTTGGCATACTGATGAAGCCGAAAAGTACGGTGCACAATACCAGGAAGAGGAGAATTGAATAAAGTTTTCACGATTGATTTGCAAATTTCTTTGATTTTATGTTATTTCTTAATTTAAAAAGATCAAAGCTGCAGTAATTAGTACATATCCTATATTATGCCGCATGTTGTTTGTAAAAAGTACTAAGTGACCCACCCGTGGACGTTCATTCATGTGACTGTGCATATGGAAAATGCCATTCAGTCGGTTTTTTTGTATAAACCAAAGTATTTCCAATGCATGTTACCACTAGTATCTTCTATAGGCCTTGATTTTGTTGTAACATCAAATCTAGATTTTAAAAATCCATCACTATTTCATGTATTCAAGAGTCTCACCAAACAACAATAGACTCTTCTTTTGATCACTAAATAAATGTCAATTTTATTGTCTAACAATAAATGTGACGATATTTTCTGAGTGCTACTAATAAATCTATTTTTTAATCAAAATTTTATTACATTTTTCAGTATTATTTTTTGAATTGCCCGCCCCTCGAAGTATTACTATGTTAGAATTCCATAAGTGCTCCAAAGTATATTGTCCGGAGAGGTAACACTTAGAGAGGGTAGACTATAGCTCAAATACACTATAAATAAATGTACCAAGATTCAACGTCCTCCCTTTCTTGTCATGGACCCAATCAACACGCTATGCACTTTTCAAGGTGGCGTGGTCCGGTCACCTTTATGGTTCCTTCAAGTTTCCAACCCAACTCTACATACCTTACGTGCCTTGAAAGTGGCACTTTGAGGACATTTTTAGAAAGCAAGTTGAGAAAATTCAAGAAGTGACACTAGATTTGAGGCGTCCGTCCAGCTTTACACGATCACTTTTTCATAAATGTGATCATAACTTTCTTAATTGTGAAAAGTGTTGAAATGAAAGAAGCAAAAAGAAAAAAAGAAAAAAAGACATATTCACACCAACCGGTAGGGCAAGGCTAGACTTCCACTTCTTTGAGTTGTGCCCCACCACTATTATCAAGGTAAAGGAGGTATAGTAAAAACATGATCCCCATAAGTTTGAGGTCAATTTATCTCAAGTGGGTCTCCCCTATCAAATTCTAGACCTTTTGTTGTTGCTGATTTTTGGTCAAATCTCTCTACCCCCCCCCCCCCCAAAAAAAAAGACTTTTACATGCTATAGTATAGTTTCTTGCGTTTCGACTTTGGGTAGTAGTGGTAGGGCCCTTACTTGAAGAGGTGGGCTCCCAACCTTGGCCCAACATGTAGGACATTGTATTCACAATAGTAATAATAGAGCTATCCATGAACTCTCAAGTAGGAACACTTTGTGGAGTGTCCTTGAAATTCCCAAGTTGCAAGGTCATTTGAAAAGTATTTGGTTCTTGTAACCTTCTTTTGGACAACTAAGTATGGTTTTCGATGGGCAATTGTGTGGGATCCAAGAGTTATGGTAAAGAGGTTGCCTTTGTTTGGTCTATCTAGCACCATGTTGTGACAATCAATTGATTGGCATCCCAAGATCACCTCTACTAATATCTTTGCTCATAAGAGTTATTTGTAGAGTGTTGGCATCAAACCCCTGTTGAGTTGGTTAAAACATGAGTTTGGGAGCTTATGGATAAAGTCACCCAAGTTTTCTTAATCCTTAAATTATCATACTCAAAGAGCAATGTTGGGCTATTAAAAATCGGCTTTCTAGCTTGTCTTACTAGGATGGGCGGGCCAAGCTAGCCTTGCATAGGTTGATATGGGATTTAGGACAGCGTGTCCCATGGGCATACCCTATGTTAGCTCCCAAAGTTCTCTCAAAGTTTATGGAATGGCAAGAGAAAGTCCCAAAAGTTTCACCCAACTTCTTAAATAGGCTCCAACGCAAGCCGAGCAAATGGCATAACATTATTCATCTAAGTTTGTGCATTGGGTGGGGCCATAAATAAGCTAGGTTCTATTCAAAATTTTACTATGTTTATTCTCAAAATAGAGCAATGCACTGGCATATTCAAGCTAAAAAACTCCAGTGAAACAATATACTAATATTTATAGAATGGAACAACTAATAGTTGCTTAATAATGTTATGGAGCTCTTAATAGAAAGTTTTTCCTAAGAAGCATAAACCCCATAGTCCCATCCCTCTTTGAGGGTCTTTACAAATAACTTCGATGTCCCTTTTCTTTGCCTCAAACAAGTGAGTCCATTAAGCATACATATTGTATTCATGCTAAGAAGGCGTGGAGTTGGACCCGGTTTCTAGTGATGGAACTTAGTGGTGGTTGGGTCAATGAGGAGCTTAACATCCCCTCGAAATACAAACTCTTTGGTGAAGGTATTTGGAAGAAGTTAAGAACTGGTTTGAGATTTGGCATTTCCTCCGTGGCATTGTGCTTTGAACCATTTGCATCGATGCAATGATATTGTGTTCAACTAAACTCAATGGCTGCTAAGGAGGTTAAATATCCCATTTGGGACAAAGACATTCTTTATAGAAAATTAAGTATTGTCGTGATTTTTTTCGCAAAAACTTGTAATTAGATATTTCCATTACTAGTATGTAGTGCTCTAGTGATTAGTAATAGAGCATACTATATTACAACTAGGGGTGACAACACAATTTTCACTTCAAAAATTTGAAATTATATTAATATTGGGGAAAAAAAGAACTTGCGATACACCTAGTCTCTCTTTTCCCACATGAAAATAATGTTTTTGGGTTCATACCACATGTTTGTCAAATACCTTAATTATCGATTTAAGAAGTTTTGAGAGTTTTTTTCCCCCCTTTTCAAGTCCAATTTCCAACCAAGAGGGTGGCACATGATCTTTTAAGAGCCTACAAATGCTTTCCTCCTAGTTGACCACTCCACGCTTTCCGGATGTAAGCTTACTTCCATGCAAGGGTGCGAGAGTTTGTGCAATGCAATGAACGGGGAAAACCGACCGCTCGTTACAAATGAACCAATTGAGTTTGACAAATAACCGGATCAAACCAAAGACTTCATGACACTTACCGATCCATTTTGGGTAGTTTAAAGAATAATCCTCAATCTAATCAAGAAAATGGAAAGATGTCAACATGTAACCGGTTGGTCTTGGAAACACTAGGACCTCCATCAATGTGCCCAAAAATCTACTCCTCCCCGGTTACTAGTGCAATGTGTGGTTTGTTCCGTTCACACCTTTTCATTCAACATGTCATGGTGAGTTTTTGAGCATGATGTAGGCGCGGTCAAAAGAGTACCCAACTTTGATTGGGTTTTTTTTTTGGGGGGGGGGGGCAATATAGAAGAACTTGAAGCCTTTGAGCATTTGTGAACATGTAGAGACAATTTGAAAAAATCGTCTCTTGTTTCTTAGGTTTCTCCATGGAGGTTTGCCCTAAAGCTTAGGAAAAATGAAGCCAACTTTTGAAATGAGGTTGTGACACGAAGTACCTAACAGAGCTCTTAATAGCAAAGCCCTCCAGCCACACAAACACGAAACCCTTCCTTTGAGTTGCTTTACAAATAACTTAGACATGGATATTATATATTGTTTTTGGAAAGTTGAGGAAGTTTGTGCATGAGTAGATTCTTAATTTATCCTAGAGAGAAAGAAAGGATTATGGCTATATAAGAAAGAGCGCTAATCAAAAATTCATGATTGAAGTCCCTTCTTCAACTGCGAAATGAAAATATATCGTTTGCTATAACATGGGATCAAATTATACATGGGATCAAATTTCAACCAACTTATGTGTACTTAAACATCAAATTAAAACCCCGTACTGACTAACCACAAAACACAAGTGACCACATTCGGCACATATACCTTATTCACTTCATGAAATGAAATTGGTTCTAAAGTCTAGGAAGCCAAAAGGCTAATGGAATTGAAAGTAGACCATGATGGTTTGGAACCGGCTAGTTCCCTATTGTGGTGGAATGCAATAGCTTGTGTGAGATAGAGGCTATAGTCAACTTGTTGGTCCAATTGAAAGAAAGACTCGGGACTCCCTAATATTACATTCTCAAGTAGCGATGAAAACTTATCCCTACTAAAGTTATATATAGGGGACATTCCAAAACAAAGTGTACCTCATTTTGAACTGCATTTATAACAAAAATCCAAATAAGGGGTTTGAATATATGGTTAAAATTGGCCCAAAAGCCGACCAATGGACTAAGTTAAGGGACCGGTGCAAAATTGGCTTTTTAGTCCACAATCCCGTAACTATCTAAGCCTCCTTCCGGTTTCCCCCTTTAGGCTTTTGGCCACCAACCACAAGAGCTTCCCCGCATGAAGTTTGGGCGTAAAGAAGTGGACGGCTCCAAAAGCTACACTAACTATCTTCCCACAATCATTCCCAATTGAATCCAAGGTGGACAAAACCCCACCATGCTATAAGTTACATTTATCCTACCCGCAAAAAATACAATTTGCACCCGTAACGTCCATGTCTACCTTTTGCGAGGTTTTGAAGTGGTCCCATGTTTTTAAGAAAGTGTGTGAGAGAGAGAGAGACAATGTTACAAATGCGAAACGTGAAAGTAACAAAGAGAAAGAGAAGGAGAACTCCGATGTTGCCTCCATTGTGAGTTATGGTGTTGCTTCAGTTCTCAAGTTCGTTGAAGTTTATGTGTAATCCCGAATTGGGAATTATGAGAATCAGAGGGCCTTCGAAAATCGTTGCCTCCTTTCAAAGGTGAACACCTGGATCAGGCACAGACAAGTTGGTCGACACTTATCTCTCCTAAGTGGAAGGCTTTGCGTTCCCGTATGGTTAGCTGAAACTATTAGGACCATCACAATAACCCCCATTGTGATTGGGTGGACCATAGATGATATGTAGAATGAATTGTAGGGAGATTTGAACTCGTATAAATGACCTAGGATCAATTACACACCACATATAGCTAATCGCCGTTGCCACTTCATTTTGAATAGTTTGTGCCCAATATGGATACAATTCCATAGATCAAACATGACATTCTTTCAAAACTAGTTGGATGTTTGTACGAATTGTCAAATAACTTGCATAAACACACCATGTCCTTCAAGTCAACCCTCAAAGCATGAGATTTTTTTATTTTTTATTTTTTTGGTTTGGGCAGCTAGCTACCTTTGCACAATCATACCATGTTTACATTATAATCTTCTGATTTAGAACGTGTGGATGATTGAAATTTATGTGAGAAAAAAACTAGTTTTACAATGATGCCATGTGTATGGTCAAATCCATCCTTAGGGGTAGAGGCTTTCTTCAACAAAGTTGTTGAGCTAGGATGAGTTTTATATAAACAATTTTTTTGGGATTTCGATCGGGCCTTTAAGGGTTAAGGGTAAATTAAAGCCCACGCTCCTTAGTGCCGTTTAAAAGACAAAAATGTGTAGAGTTTCTTCAATAAGACATAGTTACAATTGTACAATCCATCTGTAGTAAACTACTATATAAGGATTATACAACCATATGTCTAATTGACCATCTCCATATCTAAGGTAGAGGGTGCTAAAACCAACACCCCATCCAAAACCAACACTTGTCAATTGTCAACACTCTACGACCTTGTACTGTACCCGGCGGTGTGGGAGTGTCTGGGCCCATGGAGTGACGGTCTTAGGTGTCATTAGTGATGCCACCTCATAGTGACCTCTACTACCTCCATGCAGGGTAGGTAACGGGCTCCACTCTATCTCGGGTTGGTTCAAGGTGGGATTAGGGTGGCTTGTCAATGCCTATTCTAGCCATTCTATTCACAACGCCGAGGAGGTAGGTCTACAAAGCACAAAAGGATCATTTCCCAGGATGCAAGGGGGTTGGTTCCTGGGATGCAAGGTGATGGTTTGCAAGCGAACCTGGTGGGATCATGGAGGAAGTTGTGTGGCTTTGCATACCATTACTACTTGGGTTTTGATGTAGTGTGGGTCTAGTACCCAACTATGTTGTGTTGGTTTTAGGCAATGAAGGTGGGGGTCCTCATCATATGCGAGGTTGCCATACACGGGGCCTATGGATTGGTTTAAGGAAACTAGCACTTTTGACTTGGATTATTCATCAAATATTCAATTGAGACAAAAAAAAATTCTTTCTTGATACCTATGTTTAGCCCAAAGGCTAATATGAATATATATATTTTATATCAACCACATAGCCATATGTATGTGCAATAGCTTAAAGTGTTGGTTAAAGCACCCTCTACCTTATAACACTCAAATTGTTGGATTTGGGGCTTCTCCTTATGTGTGTTATTTCTTTGAGGTTTCCCAATTCGCTCTCGAAGATAGGAAGAGAAAAACACTCCTTTTTTTCTTTTTTAAAATAGGCAACAAAAAAGTACATAATAATGGCATGTTGCCGCTAGTAAAGTGTCCATGTATGGATTTATTGCTTTGACAAGCAGCAAGGCAAGAATATGGTGCTTGAATGGAGCACAAAAGTGAGGCATTTCCATTGCACCTAATAAAGGGATGAGTGTGCTTGCGAAAGTTTGGAATCCCACACTTTGTTTGGCAATGGGCCCGCGTACCCAAAAAAACAAGGAAGTTGCGCAAAGGTCTAAGGTACACTCTAAACTCCGTAATATCAACCCCCTTAATGTCACTCCTCCTCTTATATCCCAAAACCCTAGGAACATATGTTTTCAGTCTAAATCTCACTCCTTGTTGTCACATTTCCCTCCCATATACCACAAGTTTTGACATAAAATAAACTTTCAAAGAGTTCAAACTACACACTCACATGCATCAAATTGGTATCATTGTACTTTATTGTCATTATTGGAATGTTGAATATGTGTTATTTTTGTAACTTAACAAGCACGCTAATTCTCTTTTATCACGCATCCATGTCAACACTACAAAACTCAATATCACGTGCACTTTGGCTGCCACAAGCATTATATTATGGACTTTAGAGTATACTATGTATGTGTAACTTATGTAGTCACTTGTCTTATATGGCTAGTTAGTTGGGGTAAAATTGGACTATAAGCACACATAACGTTTGTTAGATTATCATGGTTCTTATGCATATTTCATGCAAACTTGCCATACTAAGCATACAAGCAAAGCCACCCCCACATCCAATGAAATCTTGAATGGGATCATCCACTTGGAAACAACGATTCCTATTTTGCAACTAGGTTGGGGCCCCTATATGTGTGTGTGTGTTTTGGCACAAATTGAAAATTCAATTGCAAAGAGGAACAAACAACAACCGCCTCAAGAGAACTAGTGCAACCCGAGGGGAAATCAAGTTGGGGCCCTATATGTTATGTTTCATATATAACATTTGGTTGTCGAATGTGGTGGAGTTTCTCTTCCTCTCATACATTCAATACTTCTAAATTATACAACATGATTAGAAATTGTGGTAACTTTTCCAATATAAAGGGAGAACACACAACTACTATGAACATCCGGAACATGTTTAGGGGTAAATGATGAACACTACCAAATAGTGGACTTCATTTATCTCGAATGAACATTTTTCTCTAACTATCACATGTGAGAGTTGTTTCAACAATGCAAAGAAAGCACCAAAGCACACCAAAGAAAGTCGAAGTTGGTGTGGCCCACATTATTTCCTCATTCCCACATGCAAATGCTTTTACGATTATTGGGTGACAACCATTGAAGGTGGCAATGGGCACTTGCTACTACGCGACAAGTCCTGGATGTCATTCTAATCAACATGGCATATCAATCTTAATGCTACACTATAGGATATATTTAAAATTGACGCAAAAGCAACAACCTTGGAGATGTAGATTCGTAAGTATGTGTGTTTGATAATGTCCAATCTACCATAAAATATGATGTGTCTATGGTTCTCAACGTGATTTTTGTCTCATTGCCTCAATAGCCCTTAAGGCAGAACCAACACCCCACCCAAAACCAACACCCAATCTTGCATAATTTGTTCATATTGATCATGTGTTTATCATGTGAACATTAGGCCCACCTAATGATTTCCGGTGACAACACAATTTTCATTTCAATTTTCATTTTGTTAATTTCAATATTGGGGGATTTTTGAAATAAATTAAAACTTGCAATACACATGGTCTTTGTTTTTCTACTTGGGAATAAACTTTCTCAATTCATATGGCTACCACATGTATGCCAGATACCTCAACTACTCAATTTGAGGTGTTGCTACCATTAATTGCCTTTGTGAATTGGTGGGAAAGTACTACACAGTGCACATGGCATGGAGGGTGAGAGCGGGAATTATCGTATGCAAGGGTACCTCTCAGCCATCCAACATAATACTTGACTACATATCAAACATGGTATTTATGAAAACATCACATGGCACGTAAAAATGTCATATATGTCATTTTCTTCAGTGCAAGGATGGCCGGCTTGAATTGGTCTGTGGATGCAGCTTTTGCCAACTACAACTTTTTCCAGAGCTCAAGTGCATCTCACAAAACTAGAAACCATGTTAGCCTTGAAAAAAAACACAATCACATGTGAATGTGACGTTTTCATGAATATTGTGATATAAGTTTGTTGCCGATTCATCTCAAATGACCTCACACATACTAATTTGGGGTCTTTGAAGATAATACCAATGTCAAATTCCCCCAAAAAAAAGTAACATCCAAGTTGCGCACTGCTTCGGGACTTTTATGTTGGATGAATGAGAGGTATGCTTGTATACAATAACTCCCTCTCTCTCCTACATGGGAGATCTTATATGTTTGAAGAATAGGTCTTGCACCTCTAATTAGATTTTGAAGAGAGTAGTGATCCGAGGTGCATGTGATGCTCGTAGAACGTCATTAAGGCTTGAGCAAGGAGACAAGCTTTCTTCTCCATGGATGTTGCTTGTTGTTACTATCAACATGTCATCTTTACTACTTAGAAAAAAACAAGGTTTTTACTACACTAACTATTTAGTGTCACTTACTACATGGAATTACATAGTGCTATTTCTTTTTACTATTGATGTAATTTTTCACCAAGCAAAGTTGTTAATGTTCTATAATGTCCAAACAACCAATCTGACATTTATTGGTAAAACATGAGATATGCACTAAATAGATATAGCGCTTCGTAAGTCCAAATAGTTTGTGACACCAAACATCATGTTTAGTGTAGTTGCCCTAAATCTATCTAGCATGGCCTACCTGGCCAATGCTCCTCCAAACACACTACGTATTGAAACTTAAACTTTTTTTACTTTTTTTTTTTTTCATATCTTATGGAGTTGGCTTCCACATAGAAGTGGCTGACTCCATTATTGATATTTTGTAAAATGGACCAATCAAACGTACTATACATCATGACTTGTTTGAAAGTTTCAAGTTCATTGGAATGCACCTGAAGATATTTAAGGCTTAAGACTAAAAGGAGGAAGCTACACTAAATGTGATATTTAGTGTCACAAACTGTTTGGAGTTACAAAATGCTATAGATTTTGACAATTGATGTAAATTTTTACCAAGTAAAGTTGTTGATGTCCTATACTATCCAAACAACCAGATTGACATTTATTTGGTAAAATATGATATATATATATATACAGTAAATAGGTATGGCATAATTCCAAATAGTAAGTGGCACTAAATATCATATTGAGTGTAGTTTGGTCAAGGTTAACGAACCCCAAGCTCACAAGGATAACAAGTGTTTCAACTAAAGTTGGGTTCACATTAGGGTTTGGGTCCAAGAAACTTGGGGTCCTGTACACCTCTTAAATGGACCATATTCTTGAACTCAAGATTAGACCCAAGCTCGAATGTTGAATTCTTAAACTAGGACTAGTGTCTATTGGGTGTTGACCGCCGAGATTTGACATAAAATTGGTGCTACATTAGCACCACTTCGTTTAATCTTACATTGGACTCACATCCTAGTATAAACTCTTTGACTCACATCCAAAATCTTACTCTTGACCATAGCATCCCACTATTTTGAAATTTCTTCGATCTTGGAACCTGAATGGTGCAAACCCACCTTACTTTAACTTTTCGATGTTGTAGCTACACTAAATATGATATTTAGTGTCATATGGTATTTTATGGCAATATGGCAACTTTTCGGATGACTCTTCTAATGAATACGTGAACCAATATTGACATGGATGATGGATGAGTTCATCCATTGGTCAAAAACCTACCTTCTCTTGTCAGCAACTTGTGATGAATTATTGTCATGGATGATTGAAATTTGGATAAAAATCACTTGGTAAGTGACAGTAGTTTCAACATTGTAAATCTTCAATAGCCTTTTCGGTTTCTTATACTTTAAAATCAGTTTCAATTCAATTTCATTACATTAATCCCCCAAAATATTCACAAGGAATGATAAATAATGTTGGGATTATATTTAGTGTTGGTGACAGTACACCACGGTTTACAATTAGTATTGAGCAAGACAATTAGAATTGGTGACACTAAATATCATAATTAGTGTAGCGACTGGTCTTCGAATTAGTTACATCTTGCCATGACACATCTCACAATCTTATGGCCACTTCACACACGAGCCAAGAGCCGTGACCACAAAATTGTGGGAGCCCAAAAGAAAGTGTCAAAAAACCATCCCAACACACCTCCAAAATCATGTAGTGTGGTCCCGGATCCTCAAGTGTAGTGTGAAGCCGTATGTGACCGGGCCCTCAACCAAATGCTATTTCAATGAATTCCTATTCATGCGAATCCTCACACATGATAAAATAGAATAAATCAACGGTTGTGAGCGTTCAGAGTGCCATGGTCTCCCGGTTTTGTGTTAGACCTACCTCCAAGAGATGGTTATTGAAAATAGTCCAAATGACCATGAAACATGATCCATTCAATGCCATGTAGGAATCCATGTAGACTTTACATCCATCTTGCATTCACATACTCCGTCGGTCCCTCAAGCATAGTGTGAAGTGAACTTGGACCGGCTCCGCCTTTTCCACCAATGAGAGTGCTTGAAGTGCCATGGTCACGGGCTCTCAGTCTCGTGTGTGAAAAGTGGCCCTTATTAGAGGAGTCTCGACTTCCGATGACTCCCTTATATATTTGAGTGTTTTTTTCAATGACGGAAAGCCAATCGGCCGATGCCAAGAATGAGTTGAGAGCCAAATAGAGAAGCCCACTTGGAGGGGGGGATAAGGAGGAGTTCCCTTTTCATTATTAGTGGATTTTATTTCCTTTTCCTTTTCTTTGCCTTTTATGTTAGCTGTGGACGAATCCGTCCTCGACACCTGTCAGACCGGTTATGAATTAACGTGCTCTCTTTAGAACATGTGGCTAGTGTGCTTTCTATTTGGAGTCGTGTCTAGTCATGATCTGATGTGTTGAATTTAATGCTCCCAAATCCCGATCCTAATACGAAATCGTCAACTCCCTTTGCGATTTTGGACATCACCTTTCTTTGCACCATTAATAACACAACTTTTGCTGGTGAGAATTGGAGGACAATGGAGATGAAGCTCTTGAAGTTATCCACCCCCTCTAGTTTGGACACTCATGGTACTAGTCGCAGGTGCAAGAGCCACTACACACATCCCATCAATGCAAAACCTAGAAACAACATTTAAACTCCCTCAAAAAAATAAAAAACACATTCCAACAAATCAACAATATCGCCACACAATATGCACATTCAATACTAGTCCATAAACGTAGACTAGAAAACAAACAATCTGTCTCAGACCTTCAAGACCCAGCATAACCAAACAATCCATCTCACAGCTTGGTACACCCCAATATATAAAAAGAATGCCACTTCACCAGATAAACCCCAATAAAAAAACTACCACATACTACCAGTTACCGGTTAACCGGCAATCTGTTACTAATATAGTGTCTACTCCCTGAAGAGAGTGAAGTAGTTCTACATCTAACACCATTGCCCTAGGGCATGGCTAAGGATGTTCTACGAACAAACACTCTAGTCACTCCGGCCTCCCCCGGAGACCAGAGTTCTTCTTCTTCTTCTGGACACTCCCCATACTAAAGGCCGGTTCACTTGGGGTCCCAAGTCCCAAGTCCCAAGTCTCGACATGGAGGCAAAGTCCCAACTTTCGAGCTTCAAAATGTGTTTAATTATGATTAAAGTCAGATCTTGATTATTTTATGTAAAAATGTGTGCGGGACTTGTGTTGAGAGTTGGGTCTAGCTTTTTGCTCGACTTGACTCCATGGGGAGGTCACTATCCAGATGATATTACACCATGTGAGGGAAAAAAATACAAGGTGCTTTTAATTCAAGAGAGACAATAATAACATAATTTTTGGAATTACTATGGCTTGGATGGAATGGCCCATACAATATAATATCTTAAATAGGGTAGGTGAAAAATACAAGTAATATTTAAATTTTATTCATAAAACAAGGTGTGTTATATTTGGAAGGATGAAGCATTTATGTGAGGGTTCAATGAATGTTCTTGAATTCGATAAGAAGTTGCCTTCATTGATTGAAAGTGAATGAATTTGGATGTTGGCAAGCTTCGGATGGTCACTTTGAGTTTCAAGATAGTGTTACGACTAGGTAGCATTTATTTGCATGTATTGTTATGCATCATTGTTGTTTTGTTATGAATTAATGACAATTTATGTCAAAATTCAAATATTATAATAAATATTATAATTTACACCAAAACACACACACACACACACACACACATTGTAGATTGTCTCTACCTATAGGATCTTGACTAATACCTCAAAGCACCATTTTATCTATTAATAAGGTGCCAATTATTTTTGCACTAATTTGGGGTTTCTGCACAACATTGTCAACCTGAATGGTGATTGTAATTATGATTGAATTATGAACTGAAGATTTAAAAAATTGCTTGTGAGGGTTGTGCCTCTACTACATTTGTGATGCAAGGTATGTGGTCACTCTTCTTGATCATATGCTTATATTTCATTGGTATATGGCAAGGTTAGTTGTTAAGAATGGACACCAACATGACATATTTTATGATGAGACTACACTAATTATCCCAATTAGTGTGTGGGGTACTAACTCCCGAAACACACACTATTTTTTTTATTTTTTTTGTCAATTCTCACAATTAATGAGGGCTAAAATTTTTACCGACTCATATTAAATTCATGAATACATGATCATTTTGCTATACATTGCAAGAAAATTAGTGCGTGCTCTAAGGTGCTTGTAGAATGATAAAAAATTAATAATGATTATAAGAATAAATGTAAACACATGCTTGTCAATCAATTGTGTTAGGAGGATTTGTGCCAATACTTTCAGTGAATAAAGTTGCTATGAATAATATTTTTTGTGAATAATGTGGGGATGAACAATGCTTTTTGACTTCATCTTGATGTCATATATATGATTCATCTTTGCATCTTGACTTCGATATGAAATCCCTAAGATGACAATGTTTGCAATTCATAGTCGCTAACTAGATGAGACAATTCCCAATCCGATTTGGTCCAACTGCCTGGACTTGTTTGTGGAATTGGAAATGCTCATAATAGGGTCACATACACACAAGACAATACTCATTGCAATGTGACTACTGTCCTTCTTTGACAATTTCAAATTTGAGACTCAAATATTTAATTTCCAATAATGGACTTCACAAAAATTGAGGGTCACCATGTCTCCAAAATTTTCCAAACTAAAAACTCAAAGTCTTCATATAATTAATTTTTCAAAAAAAAATCCAGCGTTCTATGAAATAGCAGAAACTTTATCAAAGGGCCAATTCACACACGAGCAAAGGACCATGACCATGTAACTCTGAGGGTTCTTGATTCTCATCCAAAGGCCATACTCCTGACATGGTCTTCTGAAATCCGCATCAAGCCTACTTCTTGGAAATGGACCTAACACAAATTTCAACAGACCACAAAACTCTATTTATAATCTACCATGTAGGAATCCATGTAGCCTATTCATCCATGGTAATCTCCTTGGGCCCTTAGACCTTCACCTTCTAAGTGTGCAGTGAACTTGGACGGTCTCGGCCTTTTTGACCAACGAGAGATATTAGAATGATACGGTCACGGGCCTTCAGTCCCGTGTGTGAAGTGGCCCAAAGCCGCTTGCCTAGGGAGAACGGTACTAGAGAGAATATTAGTGCAACCGAGCAAAGGAGAGCCACAAGAGAAGCAAGGAGGGGAGACTAACCGAGGGGCCCTTGTTCTTGCAGGGAATATTCTATCCCAAAACTGAATAATTGTTGCCACATGAAATGGAATTTTGTGTACCTCCCAGCCTTTTGGGCTTTGTGCGAGTCCGGATGCTCTTGTAACTTTACGACACATCTTGGAATCGTTGAGGCGACTCATAATTGTGGGTGCAAGTGTTGCTTCTTTCTTATTCTCGCATTTCTCCTTTGAATATGGTTTGTAACAAGAATTCGTTCATGCATATGATGGCCTCTATCTTAGGGCAAGCCCGGTGGTCCTGGATCCGCATCTGCATTTGCACTTTTTCATCCACGATGTACATGCAGATCCAGGAATGTGGCCCAGTGGTCCCTGTTAACTGTAAATTCGGATGAAAACTTAAGCAGGAACTGACGCCCTCCCTGCATAACGTCGACTTACGCAGGGAGTCTGCTATTTGAATAAGACACCCATCATTAAGGGTACTTGTCAGATAAGACAAGTCAACTGCCGACTTCGTAGTGCCTGGCTTCCGGTACATGGGTAGTTTAGGGTAAATTAAGTAAATTAAATGAAGGGATGCAGGCATGACTGGCCGACTTACCTGCATCTGCTTCTGCATCCCGGATGGAGCCCACTTTCTGTTCCTGGATGCAGATGCAGGTGCAGGAAGTCACTGGGCTTGCTCTTACTTGCTTAGCATTTATTGACTCATCATGCCTCAATCTCTTTTTCAAAATGGAGTGTCATCTAATGAGGAGAATCAAAAGGATCACTTAACTTTTTCTCCTCCTTTTTTGGAGGGGTGGGGGGAGATTGCAAGCACAACTAGCAAAGTTTTGTCTGCGGCTAGTGATTACATGTCAACATCTGTCACGTCACATCTTATGACAGTGATGGGATAACGGACCCAAAAATGTCACGTCGGCATGAAATAAGTATGACGGTTTATACAAGGTTAAATTGACTTGGTCAACTCTTAAGTCGACTCTCATTTAGCAAACAACATGGCAGTCGACTATTGGGTTAATTACCATGTCCATCTCAAAGAACAAGAAAATTTCAAAAATAACTTATGAATAAATTGAAACCATATGATTTTGTTGGCTACAAAGAAATACATTCAAAACGAATAGACATACCCAGAAACTCTAAATTGTGAGATCTTGTTGGAATATGTTTTTGATTTTCTTGAAGTCGATTGCCCCAAGTCAATTGCACTAGTGAAATAATAGAAAATAATTAGAAATAATAGAAAAACAACGCATCGTTAGATTTGTTATCCGAGAAGATCTACCGGTTCATGTGTCTCTTTGGAACCATTTTTTCAAATCATTTGTTTTTGTTAAAGTTGATTGCAAGTAGCTGCCAATTGAAGCAAGCGACCAAAAGAACAAAAATACAGTAAAATCATTACTGATGTATTTCTTTTATTTAAAAAAAAAGGATTCGCCACTTCATGTCATTTGTGATGTAATGTGATAGCCAAATGCCACACTACGTCCATTTCCACATCCCTGCTTGTAGCGGTGTTGGTTGTTGAGTAAACAACTTGCACCCCTTGCATGTATTGACTTGAAGGCATGCTCGATGATCAAAGGGTATCCAACCGTGACGGCCAAGTGTTGGTCTCCTTGTGAACGAAGGTGGTCTCTATCAACAATGAATCGTGGGAAATACAAATGTACTAAGTATAATTTGGGTACAATTATGTTGTTATGACCCCACATACTTTGTGATGAGGACGGGATGAGGACTTAGGGTGAGTTTCCCTGTAGGTTGCTCGCCCACTAGGTTCTAGTGGGAATAAGGACAAACATGCCAAGATGTATACGAAGTCTGGTGGGGTAGGGTTCATATGTGCCAACTAGCTACTCTCATCTTCTCAAATTTGGATCCACCTACTAACCTCATGCTCCTCCTAAAACCAGTCTTCAATCCTTCAGTGATCGGCACTTGTAGGTTAAAAGTGCTTTAGTGGTGCATGGAAGTCTAACAACTTGTTTCCATTGCCCTTCACATTCTAGTAGGCCAGTGGACTGTGGTTGGTTGGCAGCTTGTGCTTATCTACATGTGAAACACCTCCAACCTAGAATCTAAAATTATCTAGAATCTAGTGGACGAGCTGCATACATGAAAAACTCACCTTAGTAATCTTATCCGGTTTTAAAAACACCTTAGATGAGTAATTTAAGCGATTGTCTAAAGGGCTCTAAATGCGCCTCAAGCGAGTGTTGTGCATTGCCATCCCACCCAAATAATGAGATAATGGAAAAATCAATTCTCCATCCACTGCATCAGAATGCCTCTCATAATTTACCTTCACTTGGAAGTTGTCTATTGACCACATCAACTTTGATAAAATTGTGTAGAGTAGTATATTTTGCCCCTTAACAAGGATGACAACATGAAAGCTTCGTCAAGGTCAATAAGATACGAGGGATTGATAATAATTACTTGTCCTCACATCTTCAAATTTTGGCAAAATTCCGAAACGAATTGAACTTAATACAAGTGCGGAATAATATCAAAGCATCAAGCAACCAACTAGGCATCGTCTCATTGGTTTCCTCATTGGTGGGAAATGCCAAGAATGTCCCACTTCACTTGACACAAGAGCCTAAGAGCCTAAAAGACCAAGGATGTTTCACTAGATGAAGAAAACTAGATGAAGTCCTCCTACATGGCATGCGTCTTACATTGGCATGCAATGAATTATGTTTCTTTGGAACTTAAAGTGGTTACAACCCCCCCCCCCCCACTAGCCAATAATCCTAAGCAGCAATTTTTTGTATCTTTCAGCGAACGACTTGCAACATTTCAAACTTCAAATAATATCAAATATATTTATGAAATTTGAAATTGTCCACTTTGGGATCAAAAATAGGTGTCGGAATTGGGCGCTACCACGTTAATTTCTAATGTCCTATGCGACCATAATATGGTCGTGAACAGTTTGCTCTAACCCCTTTGACACTTGTTTGGATGGATTCTGGATTATTTCAACTACTCCTCTTGTTCATGTTCAGGTCTGCTATGTCATGCCACGTGAATAACTTTGATTCAACATAGTTAGCTTTTGGGGATTAATGCAAATATGGGAGTGTGCTCTCAGCTGGTTTACAATGGAACCCATCCACAAATCAAAACTTGATATTTGTCACCTCCGCATTTTAAGAGCAGTATATCCTATACATGTTTTTTGGTGATCCCTATGTGTAAACGATTCCTAACTGATCTGAAAATTTGCATGACACTCAAACGCAACATACCTTAAACACCTACCATTGGAATTTTTAGTTGGACATGTGGAAGGTGCGTAGTCGTGGCACTGCTCCCTGAAATTACAAAGCTTCCCAAACAATCATAAAACAATGGTTTCAAGATTTGTGAGCTACTTTGGATAGGTATATTGCCCCTCTTTTGAATGAGGGTAACATTTGTTTTCATTTGAAGTGGGGATTCATTCATACAACCTAGACTTTGTCTAATCAAAAAATCAAAAAACTTGATTTAATTTCTAAACCGCTACCCCTCAAGACCACTATTGACATTCTTATTATAATCTACTACATAACAAAACTTGGACTAATTTGGACTGCGATTAGTCACCTCTTGCTTGCAAACATCTATACATTTGGATTTGTCAAGAAAAGCTTTCTGATCTTCAGCTACGGTTGAAATAGAGGTCACATTTTTTGGGCAGATTGGAGGGAAATTGGGCGTGGGAAGGTAGGGGTTAAGAGTGTGCATATGCACCTCAAGGCCAACACATATCGTCTCCCAAGAAGGTGTAACCTGGGATGGATGCTAATCAAATGGACACTAAAATCAAGGAGATTGGAACTGGGAGAGGCCGATCTAAGACTAACTTACATGATCGCATTCTGACAATGCATTCAGACGTGTGGAGATACCAATCGTGTGTCCATTTGGTCTCTTATATTCAGTAACCAGCTTTCATCATTGGCATCCTAATATATGTTTACAAATCATGCCTCAGATGTCTTCCAAGGGGAATATGATTACAGCGATGCAGTTTCATATGGTAGAGATTGTTTCCACCAACCTCATGATTGAGTAAACAACCAAATTTTGATTCTAGAGACATCCAGCAACCTGATCAATAACAGGAAGCTTCACCACAAACTTCATAGAAAGTGCTCCGTTCATAATCCCATGTGGCTATCTACTTTCGTAGTTTAGTTGGATAATCTAGTTGACACATAAATTGTCAATTTTTAATTTTGTGCATGGCAAAAGTGATCTAGGTAGAAGTGCACAATCTCGGAGCACAATCTCCAATTGAAGATACAGTCACTTGTTAACTGTCCCTCCGAAAACAAATACCAAAATGACACATGTTAATAAAAATTTGGACAACGTGCTCACACTATGAGCACCAGTTGAATTCAATAGCCAACATAAATGTGCATAAGCCTTTGGCTTCTCGGACTCGACATTCATGAGATCCAAATAATATGCAATTGGTTTGAATTTGCTAAGTGTCTCATGGTAATCACATGTTTCAATTGAAAGTGGGCTAGTCAGAAAAAGTTTCCATTTAGGATCCATCTACCTCGGTCAGAGTTTCCAACCCAAAACTCGCTTGCTTGAATGAGGCACAAAACAAATATGCACCGAAAAATTCATTATAAGTACTTGTAAACCTCAAAATGAGCAACTGGAATCTGTACTTTGGCTGGAGAAACTTGGCTGAAGGCTCAGATTTTCAAGCACATCACATAAGCAATATGGTTGCTACCATGAGCCAAAAACAGGGATCATAATTGGCATCTGAACTGAAATTAATTTGAGGTGTGTGTGAACATGTGTGTATGTAAGAATAATCTCACACTCCAGTGTTGCCATTGAAGCAAGGTTGATGTTAGAAGTCTGAAAAATCGTACTTTCTTTGTACTTTCTTGGTGTTGAAGGTCAGGCGACAGAAGAAGCTGAAACGCTACTCAATCATCACCAGTACAGGAGGTGAATAGACATGCTCTGTTCCTGGTTTGTTACAGACTGGAAGAATAAATAGAAACAAGTTGAATGTGGGGTGCTACACTCATTTTCTAAACACAATACCCCACCTAGTTAGTGCTGTCAAAATCCAGGCTCTTGAAGTTGTCCAAAGGGAAAGCTGTTATCTAAGTATGCCAGAGGAAAATCTGCTTCTGGATCAACTCTATATAGCCCTTCACACCTTTCCCTTACATGCCTTTCACTATACCATGAAATGGATGGGACTGTGTGCACAGATGTAAAGATAGGTTTCCATGAGAAGAAAAGCCTGTGACGGTTTGCATACAAAATTGGGACTTCCAGCACTATCTAACCTGTGTCAACCTCACAGACCTAACATTTCCTACCGTCTACGCATGCCCCGACCTCCACGACCACCACGCATTCCTCCCATGCCTCGCCCTCTGCCACCCATGGCTGCTTCTCCTTGGGCACTCTCGGACTGCATCGAATTGAAAACAGTCAAATTGAATTCAAACCACTAAACTAGTCACTAGAATTGATATCTAATATGAGAATTTAAATGGAGTATTCCTATAGATTCCTATAAATTACCAATATATATTTGATTCTAGAAAGAATGGAAAGAGCATTAAATACCTTGGGGTTCTTGATTGTCTCGTCCACACTAAGAACAACGCAAGCTGCTTCTGTTGCAGCCGTTAGTGCGTTAATCTGCCCAACAGGGGAACCAAGAAGCAGATTATTCAGAGATGACTTCTGAAGATTTAAAAATGGAGTAACCAAGATTGAAAGAGCTTCCCAAGAATGTTCACATGTGTTGGAATATGGAGACAATATGACGTACAGGACAACTAGTGTCCAACCATTCTGGTTGTACTATGACACCAACTCTTGTTCTAGAACAAGCTAATGGAGGATGCCACAAGAAAAACTCTTGTAGTATGCCAGAGCTATGACTACACTAGACCATAGCGCAATCTAAACCCTAAACCCCACAACAATCTTACACAAGCTTGTGATCAACACGGAAGTTCTAAAAGAACAACTGAATCTAGAATTTGTGGCCAGTCATCAAATAAACAAACCGCTAAATATATTGGAATATGGAGACAACCTGAAGTGATGAAAGAACTACTGTCCTAAACATCCTGGTTGTACTATGGCACCAACTGTCATTTTAGGACAGCCTATGGAGGGCGCCACAAGAAAAACTCTCATAGTATGCCAGAGCTACAACTACACTAAAAATTAGTGCGATGCTCTGCCCATGTATGAGGCTATCCATCTTTAAATTCTAAACTGACAACCATTGTACGCAAGGTGGTGATCAACACCAATGTTCTACAAACCCACTAAATAGAGTAAAATGCCAGTGCTCAAATAAATATTTGGTTAAAATGTATTGGAATATGGAGACAACCTGAAGTGAAGAAAGAACAACTACATTACTGCTCTAACCATCCAGGTTGTACTATGACACCAGCTGTCATTTTAGGACAGCCCATGGAGGGCGCCACAAGAAAAACTCTCGTAGTATGCCAGAGCTACAACTACACTAGAACTTAGTGCAACGCTCTGCCCATGTATGAGGCTATCCGTCTTTAAATTCTAAACTGACAACCATTGTACACAAGGTGGTGATCAACACCAAAGTTCTACAAACCCACTAAATAAAGTAAAATGCCAGTGCTCAAATAAATATTTGGTTAAAATGTATTGGAATATGAAGAAAACCTGAAGTGAAGGAGGAACAACTACTATCCTAACAATTCCAATTGTATTATGACACCAACTCTTGTTTTAGGAAAGCCTATGCAGGGTGTCACAAGACAAACGCTTGTTGTATGCCAGAGCAATAACTACACTAAAACTTAGCGTAATGCTCTAACCCATCTGTTTACAGGGAGGTAGTAATCTACACTAAATTCTAGAAACCCAACTAAATAGAGTAAAATGCCAGTGGTCACACAAACATTTGGTATAAATGTATTGGAATATGGAGACAACCTGAAGTGAAGAAAGAACAACTACTGCCCTAACCATCCAGGTTGTACTATGACACCAGCTGTCATTTTAGGACAGCCTATAGAGGGCGCCACAAGAAAAACTCTCGTAGTATGCCAGAGCTATAACTACACTAGAACTTAGTGCAACGCTCTGCCCATGTATGAGGCTATCCATATTCAATTCTACACTACAAAAGGCCTTAAACACAGCTCTACAAGCCCCTCATGATAGAGTTAAGTGCTAGTGGTCAAATATACAACTGGTTTAAATGTGTTGGAATATGGAGACAACCTGAAGTGGAGAAAGGATAACTGTCCTAACCATCCTGGTTGTACTATGACACCAACTCTTATTCTACGACAGCCTATGAAGGGCGCCACAAGAAAAACTCTTGTAGCATGCCAGAGCTACATGATCTGCCAAAGACCAGCTCTGCCCTAAAAAAAAGACTATCCATGTCTTCAAATCTACACATCTGGCATTCTAGAAGTAGGAGACAAAACTGTGACACCTTGGGAGTAGGATTCATCACAGCATTGATAAACTACTCATTGATATTACTGGGCATTCCGGTGATCACTAATCAAATCATGAAACTTATAAACTGCAAATGACAAGATCAGGTTTAAAATATTGAGGACCATGGCGTACCTTAACAACAGAAGGCTCCCACACAAAGCTTGCATAGGTGTCAATTATTCCACCAGTGTTGATGTCCACACCATAAAGTGCCCCCTCCCCTACAAATGTGTACAGATCGTATATATTCAGAAGCCATGCTAAACCAATTAACTACTTCAAGAATATATCAACAACACTGTTTACAAGTACAGGATTTCCATACATTATTACAATGCAACATACCTGAGGCCAGTGCATGTTTTTGCCGAAGTTTGTTGAGCACATCAGTTGCATCAAAACCTGCATTGTCACACAGCTGCCTGGGAATTACCTGTAACAGGCAACAAATGTCAAATGAAACATGTAAGTACAAAGAACATGATTCCTAAGTCTGATAAAGACCACAATGTATTGGAATATGGAGACAACTTGAAGTGAAAAAAGGACAAAATGTCCTAGCAGCCTGGTTGTACTATGACACCAACTCTTCTTCTAGGACAGCCTATGGAGGGCGCCACAAGAAAAACTCTTGTAGTATGCCAGAGCAAAATGATCTGCTCTGCCCGAAATGAAGGCATTCCAGCTCTATAATTATGCAAATTCTGAGTTTCTAATTGCAGAATGTAAAGTGTGGAGCAGTACAGAAACAGAGCATAGGCAGAACGTACATATTTGGACACAAATGATTTAAAATTCAGGGCCAGATTAACTTTTAGAACACTTTCAGAGCCAAATGGATTTGCAGAAACAGCTCAAAAAAACAGTATAGCTGTGATGAAGAGTAGAAGAAAAATACCTCAAGAGCTTTAGCATAGGAGTTAATAAAGAGCTGCGACTTTCCGGCTATAGTGCGAGCATGCTGCCGCAGATATCGGCTAAGTTCCATCTGCAAAATCGTTATGCTAAACCTATAAATTTCTCATTCAGAAGTAAATGTCTGTCAGTAGCCTGAGAAATATCATGCAAAAACGGCAACATTTGAAAACTAGATTATGAGCTTGTAATGTATTACAGCAGTCTTTGGATAGCCAACTAGGAACCACAGATAGTGAACAATATGACTGCATGCACTAACTTACAAATACTAACACACTGTAGGCCTTCTTGATGAGATTAGAAAATTAGATTTAGTGAATATGAAACAATAACACCAAACAGGAACTAAATGCATGGGAAAACTGTGTAAACATCGCCCATGATCATGACACACTTACATCAATAGCACCACCACCAGCAACAACATTTGAGTTCTTCAATGCTCTTCTCACTATCATGATGGCATCATGTAGACTGCGCTCTGCCTCCTCAATGAACTGCCAGACAACATTCACAACAACACAATAATGTTTGGATCAAAAGAGACAAGAATATGTTGGGAATCTAATATAAAAGATTTGACAAGACCTGAAACTCAAAAGTATTGAAATCTCTTAGATAATAAACTTTTCTCCAGTCATGTGCCTACAGTCGGTTATAATGAAATAAAAAGCTTACCTGGTCAGCACCACCACGAAGAACAATTGTTGCTGTCTCACCACCCGGGCAACCTGTGAAGATGTTGAATCGTTCATTACCAACTTGCCTTTCTTCAAAGATCTCACATAGGCCAAGTACCTGATTACCAATGACAAAATTATATATTGTTAAGATACACAGATAAAGGCACCTTGACATTCTATCTTCCAACATGCCATGAAGTAAAACTATAAGCCAAGAATTGCTCTCGATAATAGAGTAATAACTCTAGATAACCTCCAACACTCGAGGACACCATCTAACAGTGGAAGATCACCAGAATCATTGACGGCCACCAGTAAATTCTTGAAAATACTGATGATGCAGTGAGCTTTTAAACGTGGGTATGCACAATAGTAATTGGTATGATGCAAACTATATCATGAACGAAGGCATCCAATAATGACATACATTCACAAGGCTTCACCATCTAAAAGGAGTATGGCAACTTACATCTGGAATAACATTGTTCACAGTCGTTTGCACAGATGCACCGGTGGCTGTAGCTACACGATGCAAATCCTCTTCCATCACACGGCCAGCACAGAAAACATCTCGATCCGCAAAATACTGAGTTGCTAAGTCTCCTATTGCTAGACGTGACAGAACAATCTTAGCACCACTCTTTACACACTTGTCTAACTTGTCATAAATGATATTCCATTCAGCATCCACAATACTTTGGTATTGGGTGGGATCAGAGAGTCTGTGCAACATAAAAAAGGCCCCTGTTAGTCAAAGACAAATAACCTCACATAGTATACTCTTGTCAGAAGCGATCAAAAATCCGATTGCGTCAAGGTAACCTACTGTGCTGTGTAGATCCCCGATCCATTCCCAGTGAAAAATAGTTCCATTTGACTTCATACGAAAGACAATTTTGCAACTTCCAATAACTATCTGATAGGATTAATATATTATTCTTAAGAGAAACACGCACTAATGTGAATGCAACACGACACTTAAAAAGAAACTCTTAGTAAGACATTGTATACCTGACTTCAGCATTCTCTTTCTCTGATTTTAGCTCTAGCTCCACATTCAGCAAGAGAATTTTTGGTTTCTCAAATTTCTTTCGCTGCTGTTCAAACCCTGCATATGAGAATGTCTTCTTAAACGCAACTCCATTCACTAAGAATGAGTCTCGCATTGTTCCACCTTGGACCTGGGCAGGACAAAAACCAGAGTCAATCAACATATTATATTTCATAGATGTGATTATAAATGATAAACACATATATAGATCAAAAAGAACTTATCACCACAAAAGACAATTAGACTTCATAAAATCTGTCAGAAATTATAGAAGAAATATGTCAGATAATTTACTTTCTTGATTCCAATCATGTTAAGACGGCTGTCTTGTCCA
This sequence comes from Polytrichum commune, assembly GCA_950295325.1. Classification (NCBI taxonomy): domain Eukaryota; kingdom Viridiplantae; phylum Streptophyta; class Polytrichopsida; order Polytrichales; family Polytrichaceae; genus Polytrichum; species Polytrichum commune. Next base: position 7,690,069 of record OX485806.1, on the reverse strand, counting down.
AGGCTAGTGACAGCATCAACCACCATCTTCGCAAAAAACTCCTTCTCTCCTCCAACCAGTTTAGAGCTCAAAGTTGTAGCTGCACACTTCTCAAGAAGGCTCTTCTTCTCTACAAGACTCTTGCCCTCAATACTTACTGCAAGTTCTTTCACTTTCTTCACAACAAGATTAGCTGCAGCACGGAATGCTCTAATAATAAGCTGTGGGTGAACACCATCTTCGATGAAAGGCTTTGCTTCCCGAAGAAATTCTCCAGCGAGCAAAACAACTGTTGTGGTTCCATCACCTACCTGCAATCACATATCATAACACTCATGGGCTCAATAAAACCAACACAACGTCCCATATTCAAACCCTGATTATTCCACCGAACCTTCTGTGCAGGCAGAGCTACCCGCTATACACATTTGCAAAAACTTCCAGCATGAGGAGCATGGACCATCACATGCAAACCAAAATGACATCTTGTGCAGCACTTCCGACGTGAGGAGAAAGAAATACCAAATGCTATACGACATGACCGCATTTGCAGCTGCATCAGAACAGAATATCAGAATGCAAGACGAAGTGACAGGAATCTCTCTCTCTCGCTACTACGTACCTCCGCATCCTGAGATTTTGCAATATCCACCAGAATTTTGGCAGCAGGGTGAACAATGTCCAAAAGCTTCATAATAGTGGCTCCGTCATTGGAGATAGTCGTGCCTTTCTCGTCATGGACAAGCTTGTCCATGCCCCGTGGTCCCAGGGTGGTTCGCACCACATCAACAACAGCAATGCACGCATTGATGTTGCTGATGAGTTGAGCTTTGCCTTGTGAGACATCCGTCCCTTCTTTGAGTAAAATAATTTGAGGTTGCTGAGACAACACAGCAAACACATGTTAAAAACGCGACATCACCATATTGCTCCACGCATCATCATCATGGCCTCCAAAACCCTAACCCTAAAGATAGATCGACATGGGTGGCATAAACCCTAGTAAAGAGAGACACAGCCAAAAACTCCAAATAGAGATCGCCGTTCGGTTCCAGATACTCTTGACGAGAGATCACCATCGGAAGCCTCCCACAGGTAGATCGCCGCACATAAACCCTGAGAAAAAACTTGGAGGCAAAACGGGAGTCTTACGGCGCGAGGAGTGGATCAAAAACAAGAAGAACATGTGGCAAAAGTTTCGGTTGCGTACCATCATGGTAGCCATAGCTGGCATAAGCCTCAAGGCTGGCGATGGCGGAGAAGAAAGACCGCCTACAGCTTTACTTCCTTAGTTGCCTTCCTCTCTTTCTTTCTTGCCCTGCGAAGGCCTTGCAAGTTAGTGCTAATGGCGAGCGCCAGGCAGCTGGAGAGAGAGAGAGAGAGACGATGTAGGATGGATGTTGTCATTCATCCACTTGGTTATGTCGAATATTTTAGCTTAGCCCTAAAGGCCTGTGTGCCAACGGGGTTAGGAAGGGAGAGAGAGGGAATTATCGTATACAAGTGTGCCTCTCATCCATCCAACTTAAAAACTTCATCCTCTACAGGTTTGTTGCCAATTCATCTCAAATTGATGTTGAGTAGATTTATTCGGAGTCTTTATAGTTATCCCAAGTAATCCTATTATTGTGAGGCACGTTAATTTTCTAAAGTCCATCTTAATTTTTGTAATGAGAATTAATGTGGGCCACATCAATTTTCAATCCATGTTAAATTTTTAGTAGAAATTAGTGTGAGCCATAATAATTTTATTTTCTAAAAAAATTAAGTGGGTGATTTTTTGTGTGCTATTTTTTTTTATAACAAAATATTCAATGTGTTGATCATAAATCTTCATGAAGACTTGGGAGGGGGGAGACCTGGGGTCTTGGACCCGCCTTACTTCCACCTTGACTAAAAAAAATTCCACCCACACTAATATGACTATTTAACATAGTTCTGACATCAATCAGCTAGCAAAATAAACCTATGGATTGCCTACTAATCATTTATTATTATGTTGGATGAATGAGAGATACGTCCGTATACGATAATTCCCTCTCTCTTTTGGCAAGCAATGCGCAACTTAACTTAACCATCCATGCATTGAAATCTAAGTTACCACCAAAGTACTAAGTCAATGTTCACACATGGAGGTATGTTCATAACAAAATAAGCCTAACTTTAGAGGTAAAGAAATACTCTCTTCACACTTGCCTTTGTGCTAACTTGAAAACAAGGTAACATATATAAATGAGTTAGTGGAAACGACGAGCAATGAGTAGCCACCACATGTCAAGTATGAAGTGTTTAAGGGTGAGGGTAAGTGTGAAGTGGGGAAACTTGCTTGTCATATTAGGGGATGGAATGTGGTCAGTTACCCTTATGTATGAAGACATGTAAGTTAGTGTATGTAGGAATCTTAACTACGAGGTAGGAACATAAATATACATAAATAAGTATTGTTACGTGTTTTCCTTTCCCTTTTTTAAAATGTAATATGACGTTCTTTTGATGATGTAGAAATGTTGAACATGATGAATGTGTCCATTGGCAGTGTGTGTATCCTTAAAGACGTGTAGTATTTCACATGTACTTCAAAATGCCAAGTCATGTATGATACATATATATATTTACATGTAATTTCCATGGGGAAGTAGAGATTATGCCCTCGGTCCAAAAGTTGATAGGATGAACTACATACTCAAACATATTCATCTCATTCAAAACACGGTATATGGTTAAACAATTTGTTCATAATTATGTTTTAACAATGTGCATAATCTCTTCACAATGAAAATTACATTAGATGGAGGTCTTTGGATCAACATGGTTGATGACCACTTGCCACTTGGCCAAATCCACCCAATGGTTGTGTATCTAATACATGTTGTATAAAACCCTGTAATAGTTCAAAAAGACACCCAACAACTTAAAATAATAAATAATGAGTAACATGACCCACGCGTGTTGTACATTCCCACATGGAAATCACGAGAGAGAGAGAGAGAGAGAGAGGACTATTGCACACAAACATACCTCTCATCCATCCGACCTAGAAACTCAACTCTCTATAGATTTGTTGTCAATTTATATAAAACGACCTTGAGTGCACTAATTAGAGATCTTTAAAGCAAATTCTAGTGTCAAATCAACTTAACAAAATAACATCCAGGATGCATTACATTGCATAGCTTTTATATTAGATGGAGGAGAGGTGCGATCGTGTACGATAATTTCCTCTCTTTCTAAAAACATGGCCCTAATTTTTGCTTGTTACTACAAGGCACCTCATGTCACTTAATGTCCCTCCGGATTTTCTAGAGGGCATTACGTTTTCCCACAACTCCAGACATCGGATTTAGGGTTGTAGTGATTCCTCATAACTTCGGGCTCCACATAAATAGATTCGGGCAAACCAACCCATACACTTGTTCCTTGTTGGATGCCTAAACCCTTACCTCCAAGGGACCAATGTACAAGTTGGTTCACCCCAACCCACATAAGTACGGGCTTCCAACCACGTCGGTGAATAAAATGACTTGAAGAAAAACAAAGAGACCGAAATCATGCTTTTCAAATCTGCATGTTCTCGGGTGCTTGAGAACATTTAAATTTTTTCATCACACCAAGCAAGTGAGATGTCTCAACCATGTGCATCAACAAGTGGGCGATTTTGGCAACTTTGGCTTTGGAGTGATGACCTGTTTGAATAATCGGGTCAAAAAAGCTCACCCCCTTCACAAAGCTCCATCACCAAGGGGGAGTTTCCATGTAAGCCGCTCACCCACTAGATTATGGTGCGAATAAGGACAAACCCATCCAAATGTAGAGGGAATTTGGTGGAAGGTAGGGTTCGTATGTGTCAATTAGCTACTCCTGTCTTTTGAAATCCAGGCCCACCTACTAGCCTCCTCCTCCCAGTTACCAAGAATGAAGTTCTAGACCAACATTGGTTCTCTTGAGTTTTTAATTGATCTTAATCCTTTGGTGACCGGCACTTATAAGTTAAAGATTCTTTAGTGAACTCATGGATGTCTAGAGGCCCGTGTCCATGGTCCTACACATTTTAGCAAATTGCCATAATGTGGTTGGATGGCGGTTTATACTTAACTACATAGAATCTAGTGGGTGAGTGGCCTGCATGGAAACTAACCCGCCGAGAAGACATCCTTGTATGCCTTTTTGATCATGACAATGTTGAGATGCCTTGACAAATGGTGCATGACGTGAAGCTCACGATGCACATCTTCCACATGTTCTCTTGAAATGAGAGCTTCTTCTTTTGCGATGGACTTGCACGCATACTCCCTCCTCCGGTGGTCTTCTTAATGCACAAGTAGGTGGTGCCCAATTGACCTCGACCAATTTCTTTCCTAGTGTGCACAAATCACAAATACTACCAATCTCTCACTGCAACACAATGTGGGAGCATCTAGAAATTACGATAAGGTCTTTCCATGCGGTGAGACCCTTGAGACAAGGCGCCGTTGGAAAAATACCCCCTCCCCTAGAGGGTCCTTATTTCTGACAATGCCATGTCTCTTGGACCTCCCTCATTACGGAAATCACTTGTGTCATTCTGCACTCAAAGTGTTGATGAATGAGTTTGCCTCTTCCGTATGCGTGCACGTAAGTATTGCGGAGGACGCTCTATTTCATCTTTACTAGTGCTGGAATGTAGTTCTCACGTGGAATGCAAAAGGGTCTCAACCAATGTAGGATTGACACGTGGCAAACTCGAGGGGAATAAAATCATTTCTTTGTTGGAATAGAGCCCTCTACGGTACTCACACCAAACGCCGAAAATCAAAAACAAAATGCACTTGAGTGCGAAATTGCCAGGAAAGGAACTGCATCCACGGAGCCATAGATTTCTAAAATCCCTCCATATTCAAGATTTAGAGATTTCATAGATCTGTGAGAAGGAGACGCTACCGCGAAGCCTGCTCCGTGCTTCCTCCGACGTGGTGCCAGGACGTGGGTTTCCCCGCAGACTCTTGGCGTTTTTGATTTCGATTTGCTTTGTCGAGGTTTTCAAGTTTCCGACATTGCTCGGACTTACAGTTTGAAGAAAGCACGGTTGTATACGACTTCGGCGGAGCTTGGGAAAGAGAAAGAGAAAGAGCAAGAGAAACAGAGGCAGAGAGAGAAGAGCGATGGCGGATGTGGAGGATGGAAGGGGCGGTTACAACAAGGAGGGGAGTTCCTACTACGGCACTTTCCAGGGGATGCCACAGCCCGTGCCCCCCAGCCAGGCTCCCTATTACAATCAGCAAGGCGGATACCAGCCTGTTACAGGTAAGTCTGTCAAGGCTCTTTGTGCTTACATCCCCTCATTTAATCGTATCTGTGTCTGTGATATTCGGCACGTCAATTTGTGCTCCTCTTTGGTCTTTGGTCAATAGTGTAGAACCCCTCCGTTCCAGGTTTATACATGAGCCTGTGTCACTCATATGAGTCTCTCTTCACATCAACCTTTGGTTGGCGTCGTGACTCTCTCACGTCAAAGTGTCCTGAAGCGGTTCATGTATATAGTGATTGCAGCTCTCTTGGTCTGTAGCTTACAACCCCTCCGTTTCTGGTCTACATATGAGCCTAAGACATTTATATGGGTCTCTCATTCACATTAAACTGCGGTTGGCGTCATCTCTCTCTCACGTCGAATTGTTGTGAAGTCGGTTCATGTATGTAGTGATTGCACCTCTCATGTTCCTTTGCATCACGTTGGTGGCTCGGGTTAGACTTGTTGAAACTTGATTCATTAGTGCTAGTCTCCCTATTGCATGCTGAAAAGATTGGAGCCAAAAAAAGGGATCCACATCACTTCACACTATGATAAAAGTGAAGTATTTCCTGGCCACATGGCTCAAAGTGCAAATTTGTGATGATGATTGCAATGTAGTGCAAAAAAGGAGTCCCTCCTAAAGAAGGTGGGCACACAACCGCCTGCCTTCATTTCTCAAGTATCTAAGTGTTGCGGTGACTAAGTTAAGTACTTGGGAGTTGTTTCCCCTACTTGTTTGCTACGGGCAAGTATGTACAGGTGGTCAAGCTCACCTGCAAGGGGGGCTTCCTCCCCATGGTTCACACAGTTATATAAACGGACGACCAATAGGAGATTTTTTTGTGCTCACCTTCTACTGCCCCTTTAAAAAAGAAATAACCCACCTCACATTGCTACTCCATATCTGATCATAGAATACGGTTGAGGTTTGGAGGTTTCAAGTTGGTTGGACAGTTTAGTTAAGAGAATCAGGTCAGAATATGATGATCTGTTCAAAATTCTAGGCAGGGTTTGCTGAGGATCGTTTGGGTTTTTGTGTTGCAGGTTATCCGATAGATGGATCACCAGAGAACAACCCTAATCGGCGAACATATGATACTGATCCTCTCCCTTTCTGCGGCTTAGGGTTTGGGTGGTTCTTGTATGAATTCAAAACCCTAGCCCTGTAAAATTTAATTGTTTTCTAGAAGATTGCAACAATAATTTATGTACCTAAGTATTGTATTATTTCCCTGAGATTTCAAATTAGTAGGTAATATTAGAAATGTTATCTGGAACAGATATTTGATAGCCAACTTATGTTTGACTTGTGCAAAGATTTGCATGCTTGGATTTTTGTGTCTGAAGCCTTGTATTCATCTTCAACTCTTAATATGGTTCATTCTACTGATTTTGGGAAGCGGGTTGGAGAGGAGCTGACTCTGTTGCATTTGTTCGACAGGTTCATTTTGGGTTTTTTCATCGCTTCTGTCCCTTGGTACGTAGGCGCGTTCATTTTCTTCTGTCTCAGTTATGATTACAGAGAGAAGTCTGGGCTTGCAGCGTGCGCCATTGCGGTAAGATAACTAATTCTGTAACCCTGTGCTCTAGCAACTCACATCCGAGTCTCTCGAGGCAGTAAGAGTTCTTCTTGCAGTCCATTTTATATTCATCCTGGGCACTTCTTTCTTCAATGTTATGCTTGTGGTTAGCTTGTGGGTTATGGATGCTTTGTGTCCTTTCTGTTTTCCCTGGACACTTGTTTTCTTCTCTTTATGAGGCGGGATTGAAATGTTGTAAATACTCATCCTTTTAAATGGACATTTTAGCAACATTTTAGTATTTTTACTGATGCAGAGTCTATATAAATGATATTATTGCATGCTAAAATGTTGCATTATTTCTACTTGGCTTCCTTTTTTGCAAGCAGATTCATGTAGTATACACCAGTTTATGACCAGTAGCAGATTATTGTGTTTGATTTAGTGCACTTGGGGGGGTTGTTTTGCAGGCATTGGTATTTTTAATTCTTGGAGGCTCACAGATGGCACATCATAACCTATTCTAGGCCACCTCTTAGGGGTTGCAGTTTGTAAATTATGTTGTAACTAATTGTTGTTGGTAGTATATGGCTATACCTTTTTATATTGTTATATATGAGTAATTAATTGTTGTGCTAGCATGCTTCCACTTTAAAAGGTGGATCCCAAGCACTAGTACATATCTTAAGTGTGTAGTCGGCTGTTCTTGAGCTGTTTCTAAGAACAAGTTTTAGGTAGACTCCATCCTTGAGAAGCAACTGTGAATTGAGTAGTTTCGAATTAGTCTTTGTCCCTGCCAAGCAGGGTAAGCTGTAAACTGGTTGTGATTGATGACCAATCTGAAGGACTGGTGGTTTACATCCAAGATTCTTTGTATTTCTGTGTTGTTATGTACTCTCTTTTCTCCATGTTGGAATACAATGTTTTTCCTACCCTGGAATATGGGGTCTCAATTTGAAGACGCGGTACCTTTTGAATGGGCGCATATTAAAAGTGGAGAAAAAATAATCTCCCATCAGGTTTTGGTTCAATTTAACTATGGGGTGGAAGTGCCACTTGCAAGGGAATTTGAACTGACATGTGGGTAGTTGCTTGAGCAAGTAGGGAAAATGACTCACTTTTGTCAACGTGGATCACTTTTGAGCCATGTGGCCCAGGAATACATCCCTTTTTCTGAATCTTTTTGACTCAGAAAGTTAGTAAGTGCTGATAAATCAAGTCTGGATGACTCAGAAATTAATTATTGAAACTGATTGATCTATGGATGAAGTCAACTAATCAATGCTCCAAACCCAACTAGTTTCTAGAGTGAATATGTATCAGCTAAGCGCACATAATCAAGCTATATTGACAGAGGTTATGTATTTAGAGGTCTGGCAGAGTCAACATTTTTGAATTTGAATCAAATCAATAGACACAGGAGCACAGTTGAGAACAATGGTACATAGGGAAACTGAACTGGAGAAGGAAATTTTTGAAGGTTACAGCTTAGATAACATGTAACCAAGATGTTTTGGAATTGCAAACAGATCACTAAGTGAGAAGCCTTAGACCACCCAGGTAAGGGCTTCTTGAATTAAGAATTTACAATTCAATGAGTGAGACTTGATTGCAAATTTGCACAATTATGTAGACTTCTTTATGATTACAATCAACGTCAAGCATTTGCCTGACCAGCGAAGCCTTCAAAACTTTTCAACAATGCTTATCCTTCATATGGGTTGTTTCCCATTGCCTAGAAAATGTTGGCTGTCTGAATTGCAAAAGGAAGTTGCACACTCGATAGAATTATTCAAAAGGTGCCCTGCGTAACCTCGATCTTGATCGGGAGTCTTCAGCATTGCGTTGGCTGCCAAGTAGCAAACCCTCTTCTGTTACTGTAGGAGCTATGACTGGCCCAGAAGCTGCAGAAACACAACCACCTAAGGATCGGTTTTCATCATCACAAGAAGCATCCAAAATTCAAAAAGAACAGAAATATCTCCCCTCACAAAGCTTCACAACAATAATCTTTGCCTGAACCCAACCATATTGCCAGGTAAAACAACATGCATTAGAGCAATCTAGATTGGATTATAAGTAATAAGTCACAGAACCGGTTACTAATCTCTATGAGGATTCTGAAACTTATTTTGTAGTGACTAAGATTGAGCTCACCTTCATTAGGATGTTGAGATTCTCTGGGTCTCTTAGCTTGTGAACCTGAAAAGCCATATTTTATCATGTCAAAATTAGGTCATTCTTGGGGAGCATAGATGGAGTAATTTAATAATTGAGGTTCAGTTACTGTAGTGCATGGATACAACCTTGCACTTCATAAACATAAAGTCAAATGGCCATTGATCAGTCATATGTGAAGAGTGCATCCGCAATCCCTTTTTAGCAGATTGTCAATGACTAGCAGCGATAATTACAGGTGGCACCTGTCAAATTTTCTGTAGATGGACCTTTTCTCAGCCGGCTAAGAACAAGGCCGCTTGAATTCACAGCACCCAGCGATGGTTGCAAATGGGGGCTCATAATACAACTATCTTCACCAGGATTGCCTGTTACAGCCGCCTGTTGCACAATCCCTGGAGTTTGTCTAGTCTTTGATGCCTCCCCTGCTTCAGCTCCTCGAACACTTTCTAGCAGATCAAAGGACGGCAGGTCTGGAGGTGCTCTTGATAACAGATTGAGCTTTGACAAAATTTCAAACTCTTGTTTTGCATCTATAATTATGGTATAGGAATTGCTCGACAACTCACAATAATCCAAATGCATGTGAAGAAGGAAGTAAGGAAAAATTCCCAATTAGATTCTAGGAATGAACAACTGCTAGACCTCAAAACACACAGCTTTGTAGATGAAAGAGTGAATTTTCACACGATTTACTTGATTCAAATGACCAACACTAGAATTTGATGCTTTTCAAGGATACATTCCTCATCAGGGTTGTCTGCGAAGCTAGAATGGAGGGCATTGCCCATGCCATCCAAAAGGGCTGACGTTGTCATAGAAGATTCCACACACACAACTGCTGCTATTGCATCAGCTAGCGTAACCTCTGTCCTGAACATGAGCCTTGCATGAGCTGAACACCAAAGCATGCCCAAAAACATGATGAGAAAATAAGCATAATGTTTCAGCAAAGAATGCAGCCAAGAAATGGCATGGATTGTAGGAACAAATGGTGTGCATTGAAATATAATTGGATTGGAACTAGGACTGCTCATTCTATGGAAGGGCAAGGGCATAGCTGCGTATAGTAGCTTCACTTGGATTTGCACTAGAATGTAGTGGTTAAATTGCGTTTGATTTGTACCTTGTGCAAGTCTTATCAGACTTTCAAGCATCCTTATTGTTGTCCTAGCTGCAAACATTTAGTAAAGTGATTACAGAGCCCCACCAATAAGAACCATGCGACTCTACATGCTAGAGTCTAGGTGTCAAACAAGAATAAATCAACCACGGAAGGCAAAGTATAAGAAAAATTTAAGCATCATAATATAGTGTATGTTCTGCAGTGTAGGGAAGACAAAACTCACTTGGGCAACATAGAAGTGGAATATTCATAGAACCACAATAACAAGACTCACATCTCATGATGTTCAAATCAACTCAAGAACAAACTTTTTGTAGAATACCTGCATGAGTATCCTGGATACATTATCCTCAGGCCTTCTTTCATCTCTCAGAAAATGCCTTTTAAATGTGTGTGTGCAGTTAAGAGGTGAAGTACCTGCATTGACAGAAGCAGTTCGACGCTGCAGTTGATAGTAGCTGCTTATCACTCTCCGAGCATCAATTGAAAGTGTTGGCTTAAATTGTTGTCGTACATATCGAATGTAGCTGAAAAACAATAATTGGTCAGTAGATACATAATGTGAGCATCTTAAAGTTTTTGAACTGCTGTGCCAGGCTCGCAACCTTGACTTAAGTTACTGGACTGAATTGTTCATAGTGCAGAGAAGCATCGTATGCAGACATGCACCAAATAGTTCTCTTACACACTTCACTCCCACAAATGAAAGATAGTTACTTCTGGAATACATTAAACCCTACCTTCGCAACATTGCCATAGTCCACATTCCAGTGCCATCATTCCCGCTTTCTTCTTCATCTAGGTTCATGTGCTGCTCCCATGTTTCACAAAACTTTTAGGTGAAGACAAACTCATCTAGGTGTCATAAGCACTACATCTACTATCATTCAAGGTAAAATTTACAAGGATGAACTTCTGTCTGCCATTCAATAGCTATGATCCTCAAGTCACTCTAGTGAATCAAATAGTATAGAAACAGTTGTGAATCGTGAACACCTCTGGCCTAATCAAATACCTCCACATAGAAATTATGAGAGCGTGGTCCATGATTAGTAGAAGTACCTCGGACAAAATGTGTGATGAGACAATTTTATCCCACTCAGGATTCTTGGTATCCAGAAGAACCAGTACCACATCAAAGCGACTTAAGAGTGGTCCAGATAAAGTTGTGTTCACAGTAAGAGCTGTGGTTGTTAAGGTTATTATATAAACATATTTCTGCACTAGATTGCTGAGTAAGTAAAATGACATCCTTCTACTTTCTAGCTACATTATTACATCAATTAAAAACTTGAGAATAGCTTGGTGGATACGTTGTGTGGGATCATAATGACCTTTCGGATTGGTGACACCAAACACAGTGGTCCTGGTATTCAAGGTTGTCACTAGACCTGCCTGCAATGAGATATTAAGTAATGTGCAATGAAGAATTGGCAATCTTTTCAAACTTCCTAGAATCACATTTACATTGCATTCAGTGCTCACTGATAGTTTTCAACAAATCTATTCTCTTGTCTCCAACCACAAAAGTCATCTCAAATACTCAGGCAAAATCAGATCAGATGAAGAATACTTGACGTCGGGCATGTCTAGCAGATTCAATAGATCCAAGATCTCTACACTCCTTTAAGTTGTATAACAGCATCCAAAGGTGTTACAAATCTACAAGTGCTCCAAAACATTCCTGATTGTCAGCAGCTACGATACCTTGGCAACACTTAAAGTCTGTTGTTCCATAGCCTCATGGATGGTAGCTCTATCAGGCTCCCGAATACTGAAAGAAATATACAATGTGACAGTATTAGCATAGTTAACAAAAACACTAACAGCAGCTTGATAGGAAACAGAAAAAAAAATTTACAGAAGCTTGCATGAAGAAACTGTTACCTGATATATTACTAGCTTCAAGGTCCAAAGTTTGGAAGTTGTGGTATCTACAGAGTTCAAAACATTCTGGTAGCCAATGCTAGAATATAATATCCTTGTGAAGTAATGCGTCCAGATTGGACCATCCTCATAGGCACTACAAATGAGAACATTTTGTATGCAGACGATGCCCCTGGCCGAGACTCCTCTTAACGACCACTTCTTAGATTGTTAAATACCTACTTCACTAAGGGATTATTGATGAAAAACTGGTATACGATTCAAGTAAGAACACCTGTCAAATTCGTCTATGCAGCAGAGGCCACCATCTGCCAATACCAGAGCCCCTGCTTCCAGCATCCATTCTCCTGCATTTGTAGACATTAATAAAAATCTGGCGGTAATTGTAGCAGTTCATCAGTAACTCCTTCAGAGATGTGCTACTCATCAGCTTCTTACCTCCATCCTTCACAGCAGTCACTGTAAGCCCTGCGCTGGTACTGCCAAGGCCTGTGGTCATGATTGACCGATGGCTTAATTTGGCAGCATACTTAAGAAATTGTGACTTTCCTGTTCCTGCAAGACATGCTTATTGCGTTAGTTTGCAGTATTGAACTTGAAATCTTATTAAGTCAGATCCTTCTCTGAGTCAAGAGATATGCATGCAAGTACAGGTCGTTTTTCAGGTGTAGCCATTATAATAGTCAACAAACCATCTTCTAACCATTTTGACACTAGCAATGGACTTGAGAAAAGGTAAGATACTGATGAAGGACTTAGAATGAGATGTTTGCTGATATCTGCCTCAAGACAAGATTTGCATATTGATCTAAGAATAAATACAGTAGTAGCATGTCACTGGTAGACATAGCATCTGAGAGCATCTCAATTCAACCACTGAGTGCTGTTTAGACACCTGGATCACCAACAAGAAGCAGATGAGATTCCCCACGGACTCTTGTGCCAGAAGAATCCACATGTTGCACTCCCCCTATTAATGTCAATGCAACTGCATACATCCAGTGTTAGAGAAATACTGTAGATTCGTCTAAAACGACAAATTATGAAACTTTTCTTCACTATAATCTTTCCAGTCATGCAACCCTTCAATAGTCTTATGAACGTCCATTCATTAAATAGTTTTAACCAGAATATGCAATCTGAAAATTCCTAAGCATGCATGGATACATGCAATCTCAGTATCCTGCTGTAGCCCCCCTCACCTTCATGTGCTTTGAATTGATGAAGTTATCACCTAATCAAAGATTCTATACTTACCAGCAAGCTTGACAGTGAAGAGTCCATACACCTGTGGACAAATGTTCTTCAAAATAGTGTTGCGACCTGATCAAAACCACACACGCAGCCTTCTTTAGGTATGTTTTATAACTGGTAGAACATTTCAAGATCTCAAAGTTGCCTGCACACTTATATTCCCCTCTTGTTTATTTGTGACATCTAGTCATATAGACAACAATTTGATCAGGGCAAGGTCTCCATCAAACTTAAGGAAGTGACAAATGACAAGTTCATGAAAAATAACCTTTAAAAGGTGTGTCAGAATACTGTTTCCAGAACTCCTCAAATTGCTGCACCATCTGCTCAGAGACTTCTAGTAATGTCTTCATCTCGTTGGCTTTCCTGCAAATTGCAAAGTACTAATATTAGATATGCACTGCATTGGGATTGATCAAATAATTTCCACAAATAGCCGAAGCTGCCTTGATGTGTATCTGCAGTCACTGAGTTATGACAGTAAATTGAACAAATCTCACAAACAAGAACAGACAAGGATTAGGACTTGCCTGATATGATTGGCCTGGAGCATCAGCTCTAAGTCACAGCGGGCATCCATGACAGGTGTCCGCCACTTGGCATAGAGCAACCCAGTCACCATCATTTCATCTGCAAACAGACATTGGTACAACATTAGACTCAGCACTCAGAAATTGTGAATGGACTTGTGGAGCAATAAACTACAGGGGGTTGACTTACCACCAGCTTTGACTGCATCCACCAAATCATCTTCAAGAACCACAACTATTGAACGTGGTATGGAGCCCATTCCTAATGTCCGCATGCTTTCCTGTATCTTGATTTCTTGATAATCATGGCATACCGTTGTGGATCCTTCAACAGTTCGAAATTTCGTCCCAGAACATGGTTTTTGTTTCTGAACCAAACAAGCACACTACATCAGCATTGCCAAAATTTATAATTGGTGGAAAATCAAGCTCCTGGCAATTCTTAAATTTTTTACCAATGACAGAGCCAGTTAGATAGAGGATGTTGCATAACTTACATTAGAAGGACAAATAGGTGGTAGTTTAATAGTGTTGCCCAAGTCCGCCTCTGGTTCAACCTTGAAGCTGCAACCATGGAACTGATGAGAATTGAGAAATTGATAACTACAAGATGTTTTAGACAGTACGCATGATCGTGCAAACTTGACAGCAACTTCCCAATTTCCTATGTCATATTAGTGATGTCACTCAAAATCGCCTGTTGAATATGGTATAACAAAACAGTCAGCAAGGGCACAGATTCTTGGAGGACATATCAAAGTTGGACTGGTATCAGAATCATATGAACATGCATCCTGACAGTTATGCCCCTGTATTAAGGAAGTTCACTTTCTTTACATTCAGAAACACACATACATAGCACTTCGAATTATCAATGTCTGACTGCAGAACCAAGGACCAGGATTCACCTGAACTTGCACTTGGTACATTCAAACTCATGCTCCCCTTCAAGAATTTTTACTGCACCAGATCGAATGACAGTCCCTTTGAGGGTGAGGAGGCAGCCCACATCCTTAACCCGGATACGCCCAATACTAGGGCTAGTCTCTGCATCATAGTACATTCTGTCAAAAGAGTAAAGTTTCACTAGTAATTTCAAGAGAATAGACTGTCATTGCATATTGCCAATCTTTTTCCAGTGCCTCCCACTAATGAGTCCTTCTCAATACTTTTAAGATTCTTGCCCCAAGGAGAAGCAAGGAGTTCCTTAATTGCTCCCATAATGTGCTGCTCTAGTGGCAAGAAATGGACCTCAACATGTTGCAGTATGTATACCAGGGCACTCAAAGGCTGAGCCATGTACATTCAATCGTATGTGCACATTCTCTTTGACAGTCATGCTCCTACGATGTTTGTTAGCCTCCAAAACAGTAAACTGCAAGTCATTACACGAGCAATCAAATGACCTTCTCAAGGACTCACAGTGAGAGCCAACGGAGTTGTGCTCAGTATTAACAGAGCAGATCCTGATGCAGAGAACAGAGCAGAGCCATCCTGTTCATCTTACTTTTTGGAAATTCGTATTAGTAATTCATTGGCGTTAACTACTTGAAATTACCTTGCATTCCACAAATGTACAAAACTAAAGCTCTAAGTTTAACTGCAGAGACATATTTTCAGAATACTCCTCATTCCCATGCTCCCTAGAATTTTGGATTGTAAGTGCTGCCCAAACCTCATCCACAACCAAGATTTGGGTAATGAGCCTGCATCTGTGATCAATAAATTCTCATCCAGAGCTGACTCACCTGTGCATTGCGACATGCTTTATCAAATAATGGGAGAAGCTCCTTAGGGTGAGAGAAGAGAAAATTGGCCAGCCCAGGATGGGTGTCCAGGAACTCAGCATACCTGCACCAATCACAAAAAAGGAAAGAAGCGTTTCAGCAACCTGTTTGAATGTGTTAAACTTTGATATTTGAAAACTTCCATGGAGATCCTCTTATGGATCTTAAACTTTCTTTCCTTCAGATAACCTCAGAACACCTTAGAAACATTGTTATACAAAGGCACTGTCCATGGAAATCCAGAATGTGGTTTGGTGTTTGCACTGAAATGATGAGGCCCTGGTGTTTTACAATTAGAAGTTGCCTTAGTCGAGCTCTGGGCAGTGGGACTATCAGCTCAGGTACATGACTGCACAGTTTCCATTCTTCACCTATACCAACTTTTTGAAGAACTTGTGTCTGCATCTTTGCGAACAAGGCACAAGACAATAGTAACAATCTCCACAGAGATTGCCAATCAACATCTGTTCACAGCAGGCTTGCAAATTATAGAGTAAAAGAGATTGAGACTTACTCCACGATGAGAGGGTAATGTTGGGCCTCATCTTCTGCATGTAAAAGAGCTTCAAGACTCTCTCCATAGTGCTGCTCAAGGAATATCTGAAATGCTTCAACATATTCTGCATCATGCTGAAATCCAGCTTCCTCACGTTGGCTGAAAGGAGAAACTTTCTCCTTCCCCATTTCTTAACAGTCCATGAACCAGTAAATCCCAATCATGATGCAGAAGAAATTGTAGAATACGCTAATCTCACCGCCCCATTCCTGCTGACCCTCTATCAATTCCATCAAGTGCCTAACATCAAGTTAGTCCTTCTGTTAGGCATGGTTTCCCATGTTACTCCTAGAATTCAGCATCAGTGCATATATGGAGTCGACAAGTGAAACCTTAGTGAGGCAAATCCTCAGGTCAAGAAAAAGGCATGTAACCCAAAATTCCAAAGGCTTTCCTTGCTGCTTAGAAATCTACCTTGTTTTCAATGTACTATTGAACCTGTTGCATGTAGGCCTCTTGTCAGCATCATGTCAACCGAGTGGACATGCATAAGCTCCACTTCCGCTACGTTCCAAACTCCATAACCAGGAAGGCGCAACCAGGTTGTCCACCCTAGAGTCACAGTCTGAAAATTCTTGCGTGATGAAAACACTGCCAACCATCCGGTAGCTAAAATGGCAAATTCCTTCCAATGTCAGCCTCCTCTTGCGTCAAAACCTGTCGAATTCCTAGCTCCAAAACAAAAAACCATGTCACGAAAATCTTCCCAAGGCGAGTCGACCACCAATTTAGCTCAGTTCCACCTTATAGGGTGGCTCAAACCCAAGGCCATAACCCAGATCCCATGGGAACCCGAGGTTAAGCCACCAAAGGCCGGAATAACACTCAAATCCGGGCCACCTTCCTAGGACTTGATTTTTCAATCGCCCTTCCACCTACGGTCCACCCAATCAATCATAATGTAGCTATCCAGGTAAACCGGATAGTTTCAACCAACCATGTGGGAATATAAGGGCTTGCCGTAGGGGGGGATTAGGTAGGGGGAGATTAGGTATGGACCAGATTGTCCGCGCCCATTCAAGATGTTCACCATTGAAATGAGGCAATAGTCTTCAAGGTCCTCTAATTCTTCTGATGCCCACTTCGGGATAACATATAGACTTAGAGGAACTCAAAGATGAAGCAACACCATAATTCTGATTCTGGCTGGTGGCAAAATCCGAGTCATCTTTCTTTCTTTGCACCTTCAAACTGCAAATCCCCGGCTCCTCCAACATGTAACGCACTCAAAGAGGTCCTCTCTTCATCCCTTACTCAAACCTACACTTAAGAAGTCAGATGCAAATACTACTTCAGCTCAATCAATGACTCTCTTAGAACTTCTCCGCACCTCAATTACACGACCAGCAGCCGCAAATGAGACCACCATACTTGTTTAGTATTATGGCAGACAAAGCAATTCTAATGATACCTATCAAGCATTCAATATCAATAATTTCTCCTGCTCAAATGGTGCCTTAAACCCATGGCCTTGGCCCAAATCTATGGGAACTCTGAGTTTGAGCTGCCTATGGTCAGAATAGTGCTCGGATGGGTGACCTTCCCACCCTCCCACTATCATCTACCCAATCAATCATAATGTGGGTATCCGGGTGAACCGGCTATTTTCAACCAATCGTGTAGGAAAGGGTCTGCTTGCCTGCGGCCCCTTCCAAGATGTTCCCCTTCGAAAAGAGGCGGCCGTCTTCGAGGCTCGGGGCCTCTAGTTCTCGTGATGCCCGTTTCGGGAGTCCACTTAGACCAACTCAAAGATTTAGCAACACCATAATTCACGCTGGTGTCAACATTGAAGCCAACTCTTTCTTTTGTTGTTAGGATTTGTTCTTACTCCCTCATTCAAGAAGATCTTGATTTCTTGACCGGCAGCCGCAAATTAGACCACCAGACTTGTGTATAAATACGGCATGCAGAGCAATTCAAAGGATGCCTATCAATCATTCGAAATCAGGTGGTTTCTCTTGCTCAATCGATGATATTGTTAGGATTTGTTCTTACTCCTTGATTCAAACATCTCCACATTTCTTCGACCGGCAGTTGCCATTGCACCCGAGTTCAGCAGCCAAAGCACTTCTGCTACAAATCAGCAGATTAACAGTCAACTGGCCACATTTTGTCAAGAATTTGCACAGAGAGCTTCTTAGCAACTCCAAATTCAGTGTAAAGAAATTGAACTAAAACTAACCTGTTCAACAATCAAACTCAGCGGCTTCTACTTCTGGTCCATCAATGATGAAATTCGCAGCCAAATATTACCCCATCAACATTCCCGAAATGCAAATTATCGTAATTGCCTATGAAGCAGTCGGATTCAATAGCTTGTTTAGCTGGAATTGAGGATGATGATGCTCTTAGGGTTCCTTAAATTCAAAGCGTCTGCTCAATCAATGATGTTATAGACCTACCTATATTACAATCAGATTCATCGGCTTCTTCTTGTCCGACTGCCGATGTATGTTGAAATTCGCAATCACAGATATTGCCACCAACATTCCTGAATTCTAATTCTCGTATATTCCTATGAAGCAACCAGATGGAACGGCTTGTGTAGCTGAATCGATGATGTTGTTGTTAGGGTTCCATGACGATTTCGAATTCAAAGCGACTTCTCTTCCACGATTCATACGTAGTGAGCTCCTTGGCGGGAAATTGGACACCTGTGTAAATAGGGTCTCTTCAAATTAATGTAAGTGAGCCAAATGCAAATCCGAAACATTTCCTTAGCCATTTGGATCCACTTTTATTCCCACAATTTGTTCACTGTCTATGACAGGAATTTCATTAAGTCATGGTACTTAATATTCACTTGACAACAGATTATAACACAGGTCGAGCTATCCGAAGAACGGGCAAATTACTAATGAAGTTGGAATGGGACTCATGAAACAGGTGGTGTATTATATTGGAATATAAAGTATTGCTGCATTATAAGACAACTTGATATTGGTGATGAGCAGTTCTGTTGCATAATGACATGTTGATCAATGTATAGTGTTTCGATTCTTATATCTAATATATTATATATTCAACAAGTTGAATCAACACCACCAATAGCTTTGTAGATGCATGCAATGCTTATTAAAACCATGAAGCTTCATTCTACAACACTTATTGTACAAAAGTGTGAATGCCCTTCACAACCAATTAAGGGTTAAAGGAGTTATCGTAGAAAGTTGTGAGCTTTATTATCCAACTTCACTTTCATCAAGATCGTACCTCATACAATATCTTTGATTAGAATTTGAATAAGATTGGTCCGTTTTAAATTACATGATAAGGAGTTGGCACTAAATTCAAGGACTTCATCAAGAGATGTGGAGCTCATATGAACGTCTTTATCATTAACAAAGTGAGGTTTTCATTTCTCATGAATGATGATCTTACAAGAAGAACACTCTTCAATTGGTTCACCACTTCCAGAGAATCGAAAGAAAAAGTAGGATTTTTTTTTACTGAAGGTTCTTAACATAAATACTCCCTCTGTCTCAGAATAATATCGTGATTTGCTTGAAAAATCTGTCTCAAAAAAATACCTTGATTTGCTAAAAAAGGTTGTTTCACAATAAATGACAAGTCAAAGGCGTGCGCAAAAAGGACCTTGTAAGTTCCTTGCTGCTTCTTGAACTAGGCTGGCTCTACTTTCCCTTTACTGCCACTACGGCTCCAACCACATGTCAAAACAACTACATGCATGAAGATGGCCACCAGAAAACCAGGTCTACCATCCACCTAGTAACCCAAACCCTCAATTACAAATCACAAACATTAGAGAAACAATGCACTCATAGAGAGACAGATCACACCAAGGACACGACAATCCTCCTTGAAAACCTTGAACATTGATCACCAATAAAACCAAGATGTGTTTTACTCCAATTCATTAACAAAATTGAATCCTTGCAAGCGAACTTCATCAGGACACACCAGACTGGACGGCAATGTGCTTCGTCGTCGCAAACCGTCCTTGCCAATATGTGGAACCTTGTATTTGTTGTCACCGTTGAGCTTGATGACCTCAATCATGCACTGCTGCCAAGTGAGGAATATATTGGTTAGTTTTTCAACCGGCAGGTCTTGATATGCTTTCTTGGTGGCAGCAATTAGATCATCGATCCCCGACATGTGTTGTTGATGTTGGAGGGACTGAATCGCGCGGAAGAATCCAAGATCCAACACGTTCATGTCGGGACTATTTGGTGGTTGGTTCATCAGTTTCATCGTCATGCCGTCCTGAACCAAATCAACGGCCAGATTGGGATCATCATTGAGCACATGTGGCTTGGCGTTGTCAAGCTGTATGATAACATCGCTCGTCTTCTGCCCCTCCCACGCCAGTGGCCATGTAGCCCGAATTACCGGCAAGACTTGCTTTGATAACATCTTCCGTGTCTCAAATTTATCAATGGACGTAATGCACTTCGTCTCTAATGTCCCAGCCTGCCTGTTTTTGCTGCTCCTTTTCGCGGGCTCCTGGAATATGAATGGAAATATACCAATCTTACCATCGAATGCACAGTTGCGGCCCGTATCAAATCGGGGGACAGCGACAGTGGCCATAAACATCACCTTCGTTGTGAACCGCTTGCTTTTGCAGGTGCGTTGTGGAGGTTCTTCGCCTGGTGCTAGATAGAAACGGGATGTTTGCTCCGTGATGTAAAACCACTTTTCGTCAATGTGGATGGTATTCATCATGTCCTGAAATTGGGCCGGATTGTCATGGTCGAGCATGGACAGGCAAAACTTGACTCGATTCACCTTGTTAGCATCAGTTAGATACGGCTTGATGGCGTTCGTGTGTGGCTCGAGAAGTCCTGCCTTCACAGCTCGTTGAACTGTGTCTTTCGATGTACCCATGGCGGCTGCTATTGATCGCATGTTCCTACGCTGTCTGAATGGGATAGCCTTGAGAGCATCAATGTCGAATTCCTTCTTCTTGCGCCCAACACGGCCAGCCATTCGTGATGAAACGTCCATAGCCTCGCTGCCACTCTCCTTGGATTGCAAAGCGCGGCGCCAAATTTGGGAAATGGTCTCACTGGTAACTTCGAAGCGGATCGCAGCTTCTTTCAAAGTGCCATGAACCAACTTGGCGGGGTCGTCCGGGTTCCGGACCCGTGATAGAAGGAATTCAATGACAGCACGACGCTGGGTGTTGGTCAGATTGGGCTTTCGTCTCGCATTAGCCTCCATGGAGACAATGGCGAATGCAAGCGCGAATGGAATTGATCAGCACCACAATGGCGAATGCAAGCACGTACCTCAGGTTCTTCTATGCTAGAAATTGAATCTTTAATGGAATCTTCAATCGATCAGTGAGCTAGCTCCTTCACCGTCCACAAGCTAGCTGACATCCTCCAACAGTCGGTGCGGTGCAGTGCATAGTTGATGCGGTGCAGTGTTGGTGCAGAAAGTGTTGGTGCAGAAGACAGACAGGTGTCCAAGATCTGTTGCGTCAGCATTAAAAGCGTGTTACAAAGTGTGGAGACAAACTGGCCTTAAAACAGCCAAATTAAGCAAATCACGATATTATTCTGAGACGGAGGGAGTACATTCTATTAG
This sequence comes from Polytrichum commune, assembly GCA_950295325.1. Classification (NCBI taxonomy): domain Eukaryota; kingdom Viridiplantae; phylum Streptophyta; class Polytrichopsida; order Polytrichales; family Polytrichaceae; genus Polytrichum; species Polytrichum commune. The sequence goes on along the minus strand of OX485806.1, from coordinate 7,668,430 downwards.
AATTTTCTGGATTAGAGGGAAAATCCATTGTAATGCTCCAAGACCTTAGAAATGCAGGTCAACCTTTGTTTGAATCTTTAGTCCCAACAAGGATTAGAACCGAAATTGAAACTAGATAACCTCAGTTACTTCAATAAGAAGGCAACATAGTTTTCAAGGTCAGTTTAACTTGGTCAAGGGTATTTGTGAAAGGTAACTTAAACTGAAGCTACATGAAGGTTACATGGACTACAAGAAAGCTATTAACAAACATGGGAAGAACCATGGTTGAAAATGATACAAAAGACTACCTATTTTGTTAAGGCTTACTCAATCATTTATAATTATTTTGTCAACATATATCACACATGCATAGATCTAATTCCTACATGAGATGCCTATACATGGGATGTTAAAAAAAAAATTGAGGTGACGTGGCCGCCCCGGAGGGCGGCATTTCGGGAAGAGGCTATAAGCCTCCTCCTCGAAGATTCAAAACATTCATACATTTTCAAGTTGTATTTATGGGGACAACCACAAAATGCTTATATGTGCATAATGTTGGGCGGATTGATTGTGAGCAAGTTGGATGGCATCTTACATTTTCAAATAATCATTGGTCAAATGTTGAAACATGTAAGGAATAATTTATCAATATTTTACAAACATATAGATAAAAATAAATCGAGCATTTTAGGCTTACCAAAAGATATTAAACTAATCAATAAGTTTTTGGACAAGGCTCAACTAAAAGGAATTCAAGTATTGGATGAATATCAAACATCATGAAATTTTTATCAATTTTGTGCGAGCATGTTATACAAGTGTTTACCAACCAACTGATGTTGTTTTACAGAAGCCTTTCAAGCATAGATTTTGATAACATTTGACTCCTACACATTAGTCGACATTATCAGACAGTTCAAACATAAGGCAACAATAGATGTGAAGGTTGATACTAAAATGAAAATACTAAAACCTCATTTATGTGGTTGGCTATTTAAAACATGGGAACATTTACAAAACAAGTAGATGGTGGAAGTATATATAAAATGATAACAATAATGTGGTTTGTTGCAAGTTTTTAATCCCTCGTTTCAGTTGACAACTATGAACGTGAACATGAAGACACATTCATTTGAATTTAAATCAGATGATATTGAACCAAAGAACAACGACAAAGATGATGATATGGATACATATCAATCTATTGAATCAGTATTGCAAGATTCAATGCCAAGAGTTCATGAGATAGCGTTATCAAACAAAAAATCAAGTGTTTTTATGCTTCACAGGGGGATCACACCCCCTTACATTTCATAACCACGTGCGATAAAATTTTGCTACCCTATATTACATGCCATAGATAATTTTTAAAATTATGATATTTTTTCTACATACACATAACCATTGATAATATCTTTTGTATATTTTTTTGAAATTTTTAGTCATCTTCATTTTTTGTAGTAATTTGTTTAGTTCAATGTTGCGTCATTCTAGTTAGAAACGGTAGGTTTTATAAAAAAAAACAAATCATCAAATTTGGTTACCAATTTTTACTATGTAATAGATACTATGTATATCTACTCATGAAAAAAAAATCATAAACTTTTGAACCATTTTGGTGATGCTTTATGTAAAAAGTAGATTTTGTTTTATCGCACGTGGTGTTCAACTTGACAATGAAGTGCACCCCCCGTGTTATGCTTAGGGGTATAACTTGCAAAAAATATATTTCTATAACATGAAACCCACAAATTTCATGAGTTAGATTGAATTCTATTACAGATAAAATATCATTCATGTATAATGAATTTTCGTAGATTGGCCATCTTAATTGTCTATATGTAAACTTTTAATTTTCATATGCCACCAGATGTTCATTTAGCGTAAGGACCCCACCGACGACGAAATTGTTCACGTCAATATGCATCTCGAATTTCTTATCAGACTCGGTATATTCAACAACAACTCTTTAAGTTTGACAAATGTTTTTTCGTACAATTTATTCCATTTAAATGTTTGCCCATTCTTCACTATAAAGTTTGAAAAAGGGGCCACAACCTTAGAATTGTTTTTAGTGAACTTTAGGTAGTTGTCGGTGAGCCCCCCTCCCAAAAAATTATTCATTTTTGTGTTTGTAGTACCACCCACTCGCAAACAATTTGGATTTTCTTAAGGTCGGATCAAATTCCTTCGCCGCTTAAGACATGTCCTAGAAGCCTTAACCCTTGAAAATAAAACTCGTGTTTCTTCACATTCGCCAACACCTTATATTGCTTTAGCTTATCTAGGACCTTCCAAAGGTCTCACTCATGATCCTTGCGACTTGTAGGATATACTAAAATGTTGTCAATGTAAACGACCACGTACTCATCAAATTTTCCATAAAAAACTGGGTTCATGATGGTCATGAAGGTTGTAGGTGCATTGCAGAACCCAAACAACATTACCCAAAATTTGAATGATTACAATCAATTTAACAAATCACATGCAATTATAATGACATAGTTATTGTTGAAGTTTCAATGTCCATTCAAACTCCACATCGGAAGAAGAAAGGTCGTCTTCGAAAAAATCCTATCAACAAATAGTGCATATTTAATAAAATATTCAAATTTGTGAAATCGTAAATCTTAGATTAATTGATTCACTTCCAAATCTCAGCTCCCCATCATCTACTCTCAATCCCACTCTAGAATTCAAACAACTCACCGACATCAATCACTAATTTGATTTCCTCCAACTATCTGGCACAATTGAAAAACAACAACCCTCCTACGTATAGCCCACCAAACAACCCAACAAAAATAACTAGCAACCTTGGTCTTCCTACATGCAAATATGAATTCCACAAAATAACAACCTAAACAACTTCCCACACACACATCTTAAAATCACCGAGCAACAACCCGCAAACACAGGGGTAGATCACTTAGTGCATTTTAAAAACGACGTGCGGCATAATATAGAGAGGATTAAAATCATTTGAAATAAAAATTATAAATGAATTCCAAATAATGAAGGGGCCATTAAATGTAGACAATCCCATTATAAGTAAGTTAGATGGACATAAAACATGGGCCATTATTTTTTGTAAAATTAATATAGGGGCTGAAGATAAAGATTCTAGAAGGTATGTTTAGTATGGTATGTAAATGGGTCAGCATTTTGTAAACTGCATGTTGTGTTTGTGAACACACAAACATTTTTCCTCTCTTTCCACCCTTACCCTATTTGTGGTGTACTTGGGGTTATTTTGTACGCGCTGTAACATTGTGGACTCCACCCCAAATTGTAACTTCTAAACCCGCTTTACTATGCTCTGTGTTTTTGGTCACTTGCATTGCAATGACCGCTATGGTATTTGTGTTGGCATCTCCTATGTGTTTTCATCATAACACTGTTTGCAATGGTATTACTTTGCTATGGTCTCCTATATATGTGTTTTCTTCATAACTCTGTTTGCAATGGTATTATTGTTTGCACTCTTTTTTGTTTCCATGCTTTCCCTCAACACTCGTCAATTGCGTTAGGAAGTAGATTAGCTTTTAGTACTTAAAAGGAATATAGAGTACAAAAAATTGCAGTGACTTGGACAATATAAGTAATGGAAGGGTGCAAACAAATGGGCCAATTTTGAAATTTAAGTAATTATAGGGAGACTTTAATTCAGCCCTTGAAGGTAAATAGCCCCAAAACAAAAAAATCCCAGCCGCACGTGGTGCACAAAAATGCCTTAGAGTGATCTACCTGTGCGCAAACACAAAAGATTCATCACTAGGATCCGATGACTTCACTTTTGTTGAAGTGGAATGGGAGACTATAGATATGCAGAAAAACGGTATGTGAGAACGAAGTACTTGGTCGCAAAACCAATCGGACCACTACGAGGAGTTCGGCCACAAGTAGCTCCAAGGAGTCCGATTGTAGGGAAACCTCCACCGCATTCAACCGAGCCGTCCAAGAGCGAAAGCATTCACGCAACAATTACGTAGCAATCACAAAGTAATCACGCATTAGTCACGGATTAGTCACGCAACACCGCGAGCAACACATAGTAGTCCAAGAGCAACACCGAGCATTGAGGAGGAGTCCAACTACGTGAACATCGTGAGCAACACCAAGGACCACTCACTGAGGAGCCCCATGGAGTCTTAACACCATTGAGCAACATTGAGGTCCAGCACCACCAAACATTACCGGGAGTCTAACCGCGCGAGCAACTCAAGCAACACCGAGCATGGAGGAAAAATTTGACAACCTTTGGTACTTCTCAATGAATGATTGGACCAACCGATGACAATGTTAGTATGGTGTCAGATGCGATGTTGTAAATGAGACGCCTCAGAATTGGTCGGGTCTTGTCAACGTGATCCCAGAACTCCCATTCCCCAACTGCTCGGCCTTCGGTAGCTAGTTGCATCTGCTGCCATTTTCGCATAATCGACTGCTGTTACTTTTCCATCGTCCCGAAATACTAGCCACTGCCTCAGAGAACCACAAGTCAAACCTTTGCTAATACTTGATATATATTTGAGGACATAGGCCTGGAGCACTCTGCAGATGTCAGCCCTTAACTGTGAGTTGCAAGGCTGAGGCTAATGAGGAAAGGCCAAAGACCAAGCCATGTACAAGTTTTAACACATTAACGCACCTATTCTCATATCCTTGTTTGAAAACCTCCATAGAGATATGAGATATTCTCTGATATACCCCTAGTTCAGTATCCTGTAAGCAGCAAGAGCTAACTGGATTAGAAAGAGACAGAAAGGAAGTTAATCGCCCAGGCCTTGATTCATCACAAGTCAATTCCAGAATATGTCCAGAATATGGGAGCTCTAATGTGTAAGTTGGTTCCTGGAGGGGGGGTTCTCCAAGTGAGAAAGAGCAATTTGTGCTGCTAAGAAGGCTGCACTTCTCATACTAAGCCCTTCTTTTGCGATTGTCCATATGTCAAGAAATTATGTTGGTCCTTGCTCCACAAATGTAACTATGCTCCCAAAAGATAAGCAGACTTTACTGATGGAAAATTGGTGAACTAAAGGCCTCCTGGGTATTGGTCTGTAAGAGATCTCCCCCTAAACCATATGATGAAAAAAATGCACTCATTGTTGGGATCGACACAAAAAATTCTTTTGAAAGAAAGATAAGACATCTTAAAGAAGTGACCCATAACAGGTCCAAATTCCCTAATGTCCTCATGAATATAATCCATGCATAAGATTGTCCATATGGCAGTCTGACTTGAAGAGCGGCGTGGGTGGCGAGCTCACTAGCAGCCATGGTGTCTACTTCACTGCCTCGGGTTGCCATAGCTGGATATGCCTGTCATGCCATCATAACATTCATAACAATGCTCCCTTTCTATTCTAGTTTCAAGAATAAATGTCCAAGAATAAAGCTCCGTCTATCAAGGTTCAATTGAAACGGTTTGGTCCTTTTGTTTGCTCTAAGCGCATTGTTTGACTTTTGTTTGTCTTAATCCCGTTTTTATGGTAGTGTGTTAGCATGACTTATAAAGCAAATTCATGCTTATAATGTTTTTTAAACCATGAGTGAGATTGATACTGCGTGAAGACATTGTTGAAGTTATTTGATGTTATTTTGTGGAATTCCAATGAATGTCACTTGCATGTTAGTGATTTTAGGCACTCTTTGAATGTTGTATATATTTTTTGGGACACTCAAATGTTTACATGTTTCAAATCCTACAAAAAGTCAGTGAAGAGATAAAAATGTTTGTTTTTTACGACCCGCTTGGCTTATGTCATAGATAATGGCTATTAGGTGAATCCGGCATAATTGAATGAAAGCAATTTGATTGAATGCCCCCAATAAAATTTTATTGAAGGAATTGTTATTTTATTTCTATATGACCAAAGAAAATACTGGATAACAAAAATAAAAACAAAAAAATGTCTCTAACCAAAGGTTGGGTGGGGGGGGGGAATAATGCAGGCCTTGGCTGCTAGCCCAGCTAGGCTTGCGGCAGCCCTGTTGGCTGACGGCCAGCAGCTTCACCCTGCTATTGTAGGGTGGAGGGGGGGGGGGCGGGGACCTGGGGGTGGGTGAGGGCTTGGGGGGGGGGGTAGGCTAGGGGGTCCTAGGAGAAGCCTAGCTGGGGGGAAGGAGGGGGGAAGGGAGAAGAAAGGAGGAAGGGGCAGTCGGCCTGCCACCGGAGGGCCGCCGCAGCTCAGGTGTTGGAGCCGACCAAGGGCTTCGGCTCCTGAGGTCGGTTCCTCCTTTCTTTTTTTTATTTTTCTTTTTTAGAATGACAATTTGTACTTGAATTGGAATCAATAGTGTTCTTCCAAAGCTCAATGACGTGAATCCAAGCTTGCAAGCTACCAAATGACAAGAAAATCCGTGGATAACTTAATAATTCATCACCATAATTCACCTTGATGTAGCATTTTTTTTCTTGTTGCTCTGCAAATCCGCGGTGTTCTTCTATCCAACACTCAGCAACTTTGTCACTCCTTGCCCTCACGCCTTTTTTCGTGTTATATCTCAAGAATGAAGAAGAAAAGAAAAAAAAATGAAAGATTCTAGCCAAGTGAAAAAGAAGAGAGTCAAACCCTTGCAAGAGCTCTAATTCTCTCTTCAAATGTACACAATGAGTCAAGTTATCTCTCACTTCACCACGGGAGAATCCAACAGTATAAGTAAGGGGAAAAAAACTCAAGATTTATTACAAAAACATGCAATCTTCACCTCACACAAGCTCTCTCCACACTCTCAGTCATAAAGCTTGACTTGGCAAGAATGCCAAGCCAAAGAGGAAGCTCCTCACTTAGGAGCATCTCCCCAAATTCTAGGATTCATCCATCCAAATCTAAATGGATGAAATCCCATGGATAAGGTGTAGCCACTGATGCCGTATACCATGACACACTATATTCTAGTGGAAATGTAGGTGTCACCAAGTGCATTCTACATTTTCCCAATAACCTAGTATGTGAAGCAACCTACATGGAAACTAACCCTAAGTCTTCAACTTTGGTTATGATGTCACCATGGAATCGATAGTTTCATGACACATGTCCCCGGTTTTGAGTGCTAGAGTGCTAGAGTGAGCAAAAATTTGTCTCAAAACAAGCAGTTATGACGGACTTTAGACATTGGTAATGTGTTTGGGCCAACTTTTGGCTTCCAAGTTCACAATAACTTCAATTTGAAGAATAAAATTACCAGAAAAATTGCAGTCCTCCTGTTTTCTATCTTCCTACATGGGAAAAATTTGCACCACCTTATACTTCGCCAGATTTGGCGCAAAATCTCTTAAGTGATCAAGTATGGGTGCCTCTACTCTACATGTGTGATTCTTCATGACTTTTTTTATCACGTTAAAAAATGACGGCTACATTTGTGAAACTTCAAGGCTTTAGGGACTCTATGTATTAAGATTTGGAGGGGTAACACAAATGGGTATGTTTACTCTATCAAGATTCAACTTACAACTCACAATATGTGTAGAAATATCATTGGTACCATGAGGTGTATATCTATATTTATATAATTACTATTGGGTGCCATGAAAGGAAGGCTAGTATGTAGTTAGTTGATGTACATAAGAATATGGTTAATTTGGTGGGGAGAATTTTCTATACTATAATCCAATGTGGTGATAAGCTTTGAAGGTAATTAGGCAGTATGTGGTCACTCTTCTTAATTGGAATCTTATATTTTAGTGGGATATGGAAAGGTGTGTAGTTAACTTTCACAGGTCCAAGAGGCCCATTTTGTGCCTCAAGATGACATATTGCAAGATGTCACGTGAGGCGACATCGGGGGCTAAGTCACGTCAAATTAGGAGTAAATGGACTCCATTAGGCGTCCATGTGTGTTTGGATGGATTATGGACTCCATTGGGAGTCCTAGTTAGTTGTTCATCCACTCCATGGATGAAATCCACATAGGATTGGGGTTATGTGGAGAGGAAGGCATCTTGACTTGCCATTGTTGTCAAGTCAAGTCTTGTGAGTGTGTTGAGAGAGAGAGAGCTAGTTGTTGCTATCTTATGGCTATGGTGTAGTAGATCATGAGTAAAGCCTTTGCATCCTTTCTCCATCACTTGCACTCTTGGATTCTCCCTTCGTGGAGTGAGAGATAGCTTGACTCTTGTGTGTGAATTTCAGAGTTTCTTAAGCTTTGTAAGGAGACTTCTTAGTTTCTTGAGCTTGGAGAGAGAAACCCTCGTACTTGACAACAATTCGCTTATTTTTCATTTTTGGTTGTACTTCTGAGCTAGAATGGCCCAGTAGTGGGAACAAATGAGTGATACAAGTGTATGAAAACTTAGTTTGCAATTCCTTGCAACCCTGAAGAAGATTTTGAGAAAAATCTCCACATTTCTCTTTTGGTGTCTCTTTGTGTTTTCTTGAATTGTTGATGGTTGAATCTTGAGACCAAATGGAATCTCAAGTCACATCTTTCTTGCTTGCAAATTGTGGAAGCAAAGTTTAATTTTTTTCCTTTTAAAACAAACACAACAAAAATAAAAATAAAAATCCGATTTGTTTTTAATTTTTTGAGCTCCAGACGGATCCGGAGCTCACCAGACTCTCCTGGAGCTCCAGGAGCTCCAGGCAGACACCGGGGGCGGGCGGGCGGCGCCAGCCGGGCCCCAGGTAAGCCTCCTTACTTCTTCTTTTTAAAAAAAAAAATTGTTGGTTTTGGTTTTTCTTTTTTTTTAATAAAAAAATTATTTTTATTTTTATTTTTTATTTTCACATTTTTACTTTCACCTTTCAAACTTGGCATTCAATTCTCACAAACTTTGAGGTTCAAATTTGGGGGCATACTAGCTCCGATTGGAGTGAAATTTGAGCCTATCTTGTGTGAAATTTGCCAAGGAATCCAATGGTGTAATTGGATTGTTGATTGGAATTCAAAATCATTGCTGAAATTATTAATTTCAACGCTGATTTTTGTTTTTGGGAGCAAATTAACTCCGAACGGAGTGAAATTTGAGCCTAATTTGTGTGAAATCTTCCTAGAAGTCCATTGGTGCAATTAGTTTGTTGATTGGAGTCCATAATCACCTTGGAAATTAGCATTTTTAACGCTGATTTTTGTATTTTAATTACCAATCTCGAAACCTTTGCACAATTTTGGAATTCTGGGGGCATAAATAAACACTTGGCATTTGGCAAGGGATTGCCATTTAGATAGCCCGCAACAGGTGCAGGTTGCCATTACCTTGTAGATAGTTGCAGGTTCTCAAGTGATTATTTTATGGTGCAAACTAGGAGCCGATATTATCGATCTCCATCACCAGATTACTTGGAGGACATGCATACCACAAATCTTGAGCCAGAGGTAGATACCAACGAGGCTTTTGAGCCTATTTCGGCGTTGGACACTACTAGTAGGCTTCGGATTTGGAGAGTCGGCACGTTCGACGAAATGGAGGACGATCACCACGGTTCAATGCGTGATCGGTTTTCAGGTCGAGCTGGGGGCATTTCCTTGCCCGATTGGAAACTTCGGTTTCGTACCTGGATTAAGGAGAAACGTCAAAGGTCTTCCAATTTCAATGATCGGTATGCCTTTGAACTTCTGCCTCAACATTTGGAGTATGAGGCACTCCAAACTTATGAACGCTGGACAGAGGGTCATCAACGACAACTTCGGGAGGTGGAGCAGTATTGGGAGGCCCGGGTTGAGCTTATTTCAGCCCTTAAAGATGGGGCGATTGCCACCTTAGCTCCACCCACCTTAAAGGAGGAGGATCCACCGGAGGAGTCTAAGGACAAAGAACTGACACTTGGGCCAATAGTGGCTGGCAGTAGCACGGCTACCCTTTCACGGATGGCACGTGCTACACAGGCAGCATTGACGGCTGTTGGTCCACCACCTCCATTTAATCCCCTTGCTGAATTTGTCGCACATTTGGAGGTGGAGTATGGTGGATTTCGGCGAGACCAGATGCAGCGCATTCAGGATTTCCGCCGAGATAAGGATGACACTCCACGGACCATGTATATGCGACTCGCACGCTTTGCTGTTGAGTCGGGAGGTGTTTTTGCTGAGAGTCAGCTTGTCAAAATCTTTTTGTCTAAGATTGACAAGCGGTTACTTGAGTTGGCATCACCTCGGATTATCCTCGACTACGAAGGCAGAGCTACGCTTGCACAAGCGTTTGCCGTGGTTGAGAGATGTGATCGGGCTCTCTGTCAACACGATGCCACAGACATGGTATCTTGGATGACAGAGAGTACGAAATCAAGAAGAATTGTCATAGCTACTAGTAGTTTAGCTGAGATTCAAACCGTTAAGGAGAAAAAGATTTTGCATTGTTGGGGTTGTGGAGAAGCTGGTTATTCGAAGAATGATCCCAATTGTCCTAAGAAGAAGAAAACCCAGAATTTGGGAAAATTAAAACAAAAGATAGAACCAGTAAAGGCAGGGGACAATTCTAAGAAGAGACAATTGAAATGTAACCATTGTGGTGGCACTAATCACGATGTGGATCATTGTTTCTAACTTCATCCTGAGATGCGGCCTGCCAGTTATGTCACTAGCAAATCTCCAAGGGAGCAGAGTCTTGAGGCTAAGGTGGCAGAGCTTGAACAAAAGCTCAAATCTTCTGCATCTTTTGCTCAAATTTCTGAGCCGCATGCGGGTGGTGGCACCACGGGTTCGGACATTGTGAACCCTTTGAGTGGTCCACCACTCTGCGGGATCACTTTTAGTTAGAATGTTAGCATTAAAAGTTAGAATTGATAGGGAATTTAGGAAAAATTAGTTCATTTAGCATTTAGCCTAGAAGAAGGAAGGTCAAAATGAAACTAAGTAGTGCTAGAAGATAGCAAAGTAGAAAAAATGTGCTAGCTAGTAAAAACAACTAGCTAAGCAAATATTAGTAGATGCTAGTTATTAAGCAAATATTAGTAGATGCTAGTTATTAAGCAAATGTTAGTAGATGCTAGCTAAGCAAGTGTTAGTTTATTAGTTAGTGTGAGGCACACAAGACTATTGGAGGTGTTTTACGTAAGAAGATAAAATCGGCGTGAAGAATTTTGAAGACAAAAAAGAAAGAGAGCAAGGGGGATACTTGCCCACTTGCCCCCTTGCCAACTCGATGGCGGAAAAATTAGAAAGATTTCTAAAGGTTTTTTGTCGGAGCCACCTCGGCGAGAGGGTGGCAACCTCAACCGGGAAAACCCCCGAGCCAAAATTTCGGGAAAGGGTTTGAAAAATGGATCCGGTGGAGGAGGGGTCCAACCCTTTTGTGAGAGGGTTTAAAAACCCCTCCTTCCACCTTGTAGCTCTCTCTCTTTCTCTAGTTTTTGGGCGAAGCCCTGCTTCAATGTAGTTAGGAAAAAAATCCTTTAGCATGTATTCTCAATGGTCTAGAAGAAAGGCTTGAGAACCTCCTCTACTCTCTCTCTCCTAGTTAGGTTGTGTGTTTATTAACACACCAACAAAATTATTCCTTCTTTTGTAGAGGTAGGTTGGATGGTAGAGTTTTGAGTAGAGGCATTATAGACCTCATCTGCCAATGCCCTGAAGGCTTAGTTCAAAAGCTAGAACAAGATACTTATTATTTTTCTCTTAGAGAGATTTCATATAGCTATCCATAGCCGTTTCCCATTTGTGATTTGGTTGAGATGACAATTAGTTATGGATTTTCAAAGATGGAGTAGAAAAACTGGGTGGTCTTGTGGGTAGCGGCTGCTGGATCAGACCTGCGAGCCCAATAGGAATTTTAATTCCAAGAAATTATATTTTTCCCAAGTAGAACTTTTGTGTAGCTTTCCAAAATGGCTTAGAACATTTGATTTGAGCATGATTTGAATTAGATATGAATTGTGCAAGATGGGACACATAGTTTGAGAACTTTTGGTTGACTGCTGCATTACAGAGGACCTGCTGGGTTCACTTCGGCTTACCTTTCTAATCACATATTTTTATCAAATACATATTTTTAATATCTCTCCAGGGTCATATAGAACGTTTGATTTGACTAAGATTTGAATTAGATATGAATTGTTGAAGGCGAGATACATAGTTTAAGCCTTCTTGATTGACTGCTGTGTTACAAGGAGTCCGCTGAATTTCTATTAGCTTAACCTGCTGATGTCATAATTTTTCTAGTTAGAGCTTGTTCATAGCTTTCCAATGGTATAAGGAAAGCCTAGATCCAAGTAGTAAGGAATGTGCTATGAATTTTTGAAGTTAGAAGGTAGATAGGTGGGTTGGAAGGGTCGGTTGAATCGACCTCACACTTCCAACCCTCATAACTTTTGCATTTCTTATCCGATTAGAGTGATTTTTAGATCATTGGAAAGATAATTTGGTGCACTAAGTATAAATATTATGCTTAGGATTAAATTACAGGGCAGAATAACACTTTATATTTTAATTGTTAACTAAGGTACGCTTACTACCAAACTAGTTACAAAGAAGGAGGCAAGGTCGACGCTCGGAAAGTGGAGCAAGGAAGGAGTTAGCGGCTCGGCCTACATCAAGCCCAAATCAACCGAGGAAAATTGAGGTAAATTAACTAACTTTAAGCCTTCCATTTAGGATTGGAGGGAGCACGGCTAAGGTACGCATTTCTAAACCCACTCACCTATCTCGTAAGGTCAGTGGCTTGACTACTTGACCGCCAAGGGAGTACCCAATTCCATTGTTTTCGGGGCCCTTGGTATGTTTTATGGTAGTAGCTTCATTTATTAGCAAGTTTCGTGTGTGGTAAGTCGGATTAATCACCGACACGACCACTCTGAATGTTGTTGGTGGAAAGGTGGGGTTAATGACCCGCGAATCCACTATTATGTTGTTGGCCCCATAGATTGGGAGTAATGGCCCCAATTTATGAAGATTGCGCAACAGGTTGAACCTACAGGTCGCCCGTCACCCTGGTCCCATTGAGTTGCATTTCGTGGTCTATCCAGTGTAAACACATTTAACAATCAAAACATACAAAATAAATCGTAAACCCTTGTTGGCAAGAGACCCGAGGTAAGGGGTGATGCCTAATATGTTAATGTAGTGAGTTAGGACGTGCAAACAAAAGTAAGTAATTAAGAAGGAATTTGTGTGAAGGATGGGACTTAGGCCAAGTTCCCCCGCTTAGAAAACTAAATAGAACTAAATAAAGAAATAGGAAGAATTGAATGGTCCATCAAATTGTCGTTATTCCGTTCGTTGAGTTAGGGTGGTATGAGTCACACCCGGTTGGGTGTATCAGAACCATCCCAATTCACAAATTAGGATTGCCTTGGTTTCAAGGCTGGTGCGTCTGCGCGTAGAATAGGTTGTAGGTTAAGGTTAGAACTAGATATGAAATTGGTTAGTGGAGTTTAAAGCCACACTAGTAAAAAACTAAGGCCTAACCTCCGGAGGTACTACGACGCATATTTAATCTCCCTTAAAAATCTAACTACTCACGTTATACACCTATCATCCGGGTTCGGCTTGGGCGCCTGCAAATGCAGGCCACCTTCACCGAAGGGCTTGTGTGATACTTTTAGGCTCCCTCGAAAGGGGGTGGCCCAAAAGTACCACAGACATGTATATGTTTGGACATCTGGAGAGGTGGTGGCTGCGGCTTCTACTCGATCACAAACATTGGCAAATGCGGTGGCTTCTACAAGTGGTGGTAGCAACGAGGTGTCACATCCTCGCCATGCCGGACCAACGGATCAAGTTGGTCAAACACATTTACCTCTCTCATTTGGATTGGTAGACACCACTGTTGTTGGGGCTAAAAACCTTGTACCTTTGAGAGATGGGGATTCCATCTCGAAGGATGTTACGCAGACATTGGCATATAAAATTCTTCATATGCCAATTTTCTCGGGTTCGGAGTTGATGGCTCCGGATTTCAAGCCTGCTGGAGTTTTCCATTTAGCTGGGAAAATGTTAGAAGGTAAGGCGGATTTGCCATCCCTTCAAGTATCCCAAGCTGTTGTTGACGTACCTGTGGCTGAGGAGGTGGAGGACTTAGCCAATTTGCGAGCGGGCCTTGCGGATGCGGCGATCATTTCTTTTGGTAAACACACTGATATTCCTCCATCAACAATTTCAGCAGTGGACACGTCATTTTCGAATTATGCGGCGGGAGCGGCATATCTTGTAGATATTTCTGCAAGGCCTGCTTGCGAGCGGCATAATTTGCAACCTGGAGTTGTACGGCTGATGAACGACAAATCTTTGTTTGTCGTTTCACGCGTGGATATTCCTACTATTCGTGCTACACCACTGAGAGTAATGATGGATTTCGGTGCTCAACCGGTTATAGTTGGCAAAGGACTTGCTGACAGTCTTGGATTGATGCCAACAAACTTAGATTCTTGTCCATTCACAATTGTAACTTCAGTAGGGGGCACTGAACGTGTAACATGTTACACCAAGGCACCTCTACGTTTGATTTCTAATGTGGGGGCAGGACCTACATACACTCATTTGTCAATGAAGTGTGTTGTTACTAATGCTACCAACTATGATATACTTGTTGGTCAGCAAGCTCTTTATCCACTTGGCTTGGGTTTGGATAATTGGACTGAAGAGACATGGATTAGACCGGGATGGTCTTCTGGAGATGGTAGGAAGGTATTTATTCATGTAGCATTTGCAGCTACTTCTATGACTATGGTTGCAGAGGCAATGTTTGGTTGTAGCGGTTCAGTTGTGGATTGCCTTGTGCTCCAGTTTTGTTGGAGGAAACATTGGACTACGTTTGTAATGCAGCAGAACAACAAATTTTGCCATCTTTACAAATCCCTGCTAGACATTTCAAGGATCCACCTCCACCATGGCGTACCCCTAAGGAGTTATCCGACCATTGTCGACACATTGTAGTGGATTTGGGGCTTGGAGATACACCTCCAACGTCATCCTCATTTTCTTTTATTCAACCCATTCATTGGCAACCACCACCTGAAGGTATTGTCCTTGTAGAAATCTTTGGGGCATTGGCACAGGTTTGGCGGCAGTGTTGGAGGCTGGGATTACAGTTAGGCGATATATTCATGTGGAGAATGGATATGCAGCCAACAGAGCCGTCCGACACCACATTCAACAATTGCTGTTGAAGTACCCCGCACAATTGTCAGCCTCTGCCATTCTTGGATGTTGTGGTCAACTTCGTCAAGATGTCACTATGATTAGTGATGATGATTTGAGAAGATTGGGCCACGTGAATTTAATTATTGCAGGATGGCCTTGTCAAGGCCATTCACGGGCAGGAACTGGCCAGGGTTTGGATGATCCTAGGTCTAGTTTGTTCGCGGATTTGATACGATTGACACAATGGTGGTTTACCCACCAATCAACTCCGCCAGGGTACATTTTTGAAAATGTGCCATTATTGGGTGATACACGGTACAAAGTGGTGAAGGATGGTGAGTACATTAACCAAATTCTGGGTACTCCAACATTTCTGGATGCTGCATCCTTGGGATCCTTTGCTCATCGGCCTCGTTGGTTTTGGACCAATTTGGTATCACCTCCGGTGCTTTCAGCGGCGATCGCCTGCATTCCCCGCCTTATGAATCGCAAGGTGGATGACATTCTAGATGTTCATCGTGTTTCTTTGGCAGTTACCAAGGATGATACCTTGCCATTTCCATTAATTAACAAGGTGGGAATTCCGAGAAGTGCACTACCTACTTTTGTAACATATCCACGGTCTTTTGCATTTCGATCACGTGGACCAGACATGGTTTGGGATTTAAAATTCCAAACTCATGATGAGCCTACGGCAGATGAGCGGGAACAAGCCATGGGTTTTCCTACATGCACCACGGCTGCTCATGAGTTTCAGGAAGGTCAGAGACGTTTCCTATTGGGACAAGCTATGGATCTCAATAGCATTGTGTGAATAATTGGAATTTGTCTTGCTGCTCAACAACGTATGGATGACCAATTTCTTCCTCTGAGGACAGAGAACAATGGTCAGGGGGCAATGGAGCCGCAATCCAAGGATCACATGGAGGTCAATGACACCGAGGGATTATTTTCTTTGAAATAACAGGTTGCGGAAGAGTTTCGAGTCCAACGTGTTTTTTCAGCTTTGGCCCAAGATTTTGGGAAGTTGGAGGCACATAAAATGTTTCCACTTCTATTTCTTGGTGATACTTCATATGTGGGTAGCTATTTAGCTACACAAACTGATTGTAGTGGAGAGGATACGCATTTAGATTCAAGTACAGATGATGGAGGCAAAGGTGTTGCCCTCTCCACGGACTAGCAATCACAGGCTGTGCTGGCACCAAGTGGCAATCCTTCTATGAAGAAGGAAACCACGGAACTTGACGATTGGCCAATTGAAGTGGGGCCAAAACTTACTGGTGTCGAAGCATTTATTCGCTCTTACCATAATTGTTTTGCCTTTAGTCTTCAGGATGTTGAAGGATATAAAAGTAAATCTGTTCGTATTTAATTTGAGGACGACCATCCTATTTTCAGACGACCGTACAGACTTAGTACATCTGAAAGGTTGGGTGTTCAAACTCGATGTCAAAAATTATTGGCAGCGGGATTGATCGAACTCTCCAATGGAGAATATGTTTGTGCCACGGTTATGCCTTCAAAAAAAGATATCTTTGGCAATTGGACGGAAAAACGGATGTGTGGTGATTATCGTCCAGTCAACCGCAAGACCAAGTCGGATCGATATCCAATGCCGATGCCAGAGGAGTTATTTGATGCACTGGGATTTGCTAGAATCTTCAGCACTTTGGATTTGAGATCTGGTTATCATCAATTACCTTTGTTGTTGGGTGATCAGGTGAAGACCGCATTTTGGGGAATTGATAAAGATAGCAAGGATCAACTTTATCATTGGAAATTTTTGCCATTTGGTCTTAAGAATACACCAGCTGAATTTCAGCGGGTGATGGACCAATTATTGGCTGGTTTACCGTTTGCTAGATGTTACATTGATGATGTTATCATCTTTAGTAATAGTCCACAGGATCATGTGAGACATTTGCAAGCGGTATTTAAACGACTACAACGGTGGGGACTCCGATTACATCATGACAAATGTAAGTTTTTCCATGATCAATTGCCCTATTTAGGCCACATGATTGTTCCTGGCGGTCTTGGTGTGCAACAGACGAAGGTGGATGTTTTGCACAAAATTCCCGCATTTAGTGATGTACCACGACTTCGGGCATTTCTAGGATTGGCAAATTATTATAGAAGGTTTGTCAAAAACTTTAGTTTGATTGCCAAACCTCTCACCATTCTCACGGAGAAAGACCAACCATGAATTTGGAGTCGGGAACAACAACAAGCATTTGATACATTGAAGCAGAGGCTCGGTTCAGCGCCAGTGCTTCGACGCCCGGATGTGTCTAGAGCTTTTCAATTGCACACGGATTGGAGTGCAGTGGGGTTGGGAGCGGTATTGACACAGAAAGATGAAAAGGGCAAAGAATATGTGGTGGCTTATGCATCTAGAAGCAATAATAATGCTGAATCTAATTATTCTTCTTATGAAGGCAAGGCCTTGGCGGCCGTTTGGGCTATTGCACATTTTCGGCCTTATTTGTATGGGCAAAAATTTACTTTGGTGACTGATCATCAGCCTTTAAAATGGCTTATAGAATCAGATAAATTCACCGGAAAACTTGCTAGGTGGGCATTATTACTTCAAGAATATGACTTTGAAGTTGTTCACCGAGCAGGAATTGTCAACTTGGATGCAGATGGATTGTCTCGCAATCCAAGTCCTTCAGATGAGGATTTAACTGGAGCCAGGTGGCATGGAGATTGTGATTGTGAGGCAGTGTCGGGTTGGCATGCTGCCACATATCTCACAATGATGTCGGGATTGCCTGCTGAGATCCTTGTGGAAGAACAAGATGAGGAGGTTGATAAATCTATTGTTGTTAGTGATGTGTGGGAAGACCAGGCGGTCTTGCACAAACTTTAACAAGGGATATTTCCTCTTGGACTATCTGCTATGGAGCGAAATAGAGTTAGCCATCGAATAACAAGGTTTCGTTGGGCAAACGGCTTGTTATTTCGTGTGTGGGCAAACTGAACGAGGCGCATCGTTCCAAGGCCATGTCAAAGAGCTTCTTTAGTGCAGCAAGTGCACGAGGAGCTTGGACATTTTGGAGTGCGAATGACACACTCTATGTTGCGCAACCAATATTGGTGGACTGGGATGTATCAACAAGTTGCCACTTATGTTTCTAGGTGTGAAGTATGTGACCGGGTCAGGTCAAGCTTTAATACTTTATCACCTCAACTTCAGCCTTCACCTATTATGGGCTTGGGATATCGTTGGTCTTTGGATTTTGCCGGACCGCTTACTATCACTCCACGTGGGGCAAAGTATGTACTTGTGATGGTGGACCATTTTAATAATTGGATTGAACTCGTGGCTCTTCCCCAAAATTCCTCAGAATTGGCGGCTATGGCATTTCTTGATCGAGTTTTGGCACGGTTTGGAGCACCTGCAGAGGTGTTGACGGATCAAGGGAGAGAATTTCTTGGATCATTCGAGGCTTTGTGTACTAAGGCTTTGATTGATCATCGAACAACTTCCAGAGATCACCCTGAGGCGGATGGCTTAGCTGAAGGAGTTGTTCAGACTGTCAAGCGCGGTTTGCGGAAGTATGGGTTGTTTCATGGCAACCATCGCGATTGGGACTTGATGCTACCATGGATAGCAATTGGTTACCGTTTCAACAGGCAAGCATCTTTGGCATCCTATAGTCCTTACCAACTCTTGTATGGACGGGAACCAATTTTACCTAGCTCTGTGCGAGAGAAATTGGCTCATGTGGTAGACTTGGATGATCCAGATGTTTGGGCTCAATATCTTCATGACCGAGCAGAATTCTTTCAAAAGGCCATGTCTATGGCCATGGAGAACTTAAACATAGCTCAATATCGTGATACATTACGGTATGTCTGGATCCGCAGTGGAGCTTATCGACCTCAGGTTTGTAGATTTTCCAAGGGAGGTTATGTTTACTTGCAACGGGAGGCGCCTACGACAATGGATGTCAAGGCTGGGCGCACAATTTTACGGGTAAAAGATGTTGTACCAAGTGGTATATTATTGCTTGAAGACAAGGATGGACGGGAATGTCGTGAGCATTCAAAGAATTGTGCTCCATGTCACCTTCCCATCGACGGCTCTGTGCATCCCGAGTTGGCGGTTATACCACAGGGTCTGTCTTGTTATGTGTGTGGAGAGAAGAAAGGAGCTGCAACGATGTTATTGTGCGACCATTGTCAACGTGGATGGCACATGGCATGTTTGACACCTCCCCTTTTTAGTCTTCCTTCTGGCAATTGGGTTTGTCCTCGTTGTCGGAAAACCTCCCATTCCATGGCCGTTAATGGTCATGATTAGGGACTTTGTGGATGTTTGCCACATGTCTTAGTGGTGAAGTTGTTATCTAGTTGGTCGGAAGTTTTATGGGATTGAAAATCACATTGGGAGAGTTATCAAATAATTCAACATAAATTGTTGAAGGCGATTAAGGATGGGGCTCACATTGCACCCAGCCTACAGTTCTTGGGTTACTTCCTCAACCATGAATTTAATTCCTTAGATTACCACTACCCAATTGGATATGTACAGATGTAGCAACAACTTCATCATGTTCAACACCTCTACCGATGAGTGTGTTTGTTCCTAGCCAATTGGAGGGGCTCCCTATCTGCTAGGGGGGCACTTGAAGAGGTGGTTGTTTAGCATATTAGTTTGCTATGTTTATTTTGCTAATTGATGTTGATGACGACACTCGATCTGTTGTGTTTAACGATCTTAGTTTACACGACAACTGTCACGTGAGGCGACATCGGGGGCTAAGTCACGTCAAATTAGGAGTAAATGGACTCCATTAGGCGTCCATGTGTGTTTGGATGGATTATGGACTCCATTGGGAGTCCTAGTTAGTTGTTCATCCACTCCATAGTTGAAATCCACATAGGATTGGGGTTATGTGGAGAGGAAGGCATCTTGACTTGCCATTGTTGTCAAGTCAAGTCTTGTGAGTGTGTTCTGAGAGAGAGAGAGCTTGTTGTTGCTATCTTATGGCTATGGTATAGTAGATCATGAATAAAGCCTTTGCATTCTTTCTCCATCACTTGCACTCTTGGATTCTCCCTTCGTGGAGTAAGAGATAGCTTGACTCTTGTGTGTGAATTTCAGAGTTTCTTAAGCTTTGTAAGGAGACTTCTTAGTTTCTTGAGCTTGGAGAGAGAAACCCTCATCTTGAAGAGGTGGTTGTTTAGCATATTAGTTTGCTATGTTTATTTTGCTAATTGATGTTGATGACGACACTCGATCCGTTGTGTTTAACGATCTTAGTTTACACGACAAAGAGTTGTACAATTTATCACGCATTCCGTATAAACACACCCCATGTCCATCAAGGGCTAAGAATCGACACTTAAGAGATATGTGTTGTATTGAGATTGGACGGTGTGCTCAATAAGTAGTGAGGCAACGTTTGAGACACCATTCCAAGTTCAATAGTGGACATGATTGGGAAGGCCTATCTATGTGATCATTCAAAGAGTAAGAAAATATCCACTTGGGACTCTTATAACTTTTGCCAAGGTGTTATTTTGTAAATATTTCAACCTAGAGCTCAAGGACATGGATATCCTATACATAAACATGATTGTTACATAGCAATTTAAATTTTAAAAAGAAACCTCATATCAAAATCTGAAATTTGAAAATGCCAATCTTTGTGATTCATGATTGCAATTGCTAACCAAATCAAACATTTCCCAAGCCAATCCAATGGCCAAAAAAATCCACAATGGCCAAAATGGAGAGTTGGGAATGCCCACAAGCATTTGTGGTCACCTGAAGAAAGACTAACACCTTTTATTAACCAACAAGTAGGTGAACCTAAGTTCCTTGAATCTCATCACCTTCTATAGGTTGTCAAAGAAAGATTTTCCACATATTAGCGTTATCCTTTCATTCATACGGAATTTTGGTTGGAGTTAGTTGTTTTGCATACAATACTCTCCATGATCATTAAGTTCTCAATGGATGCTTGGAGTTGGTGTAGATGGTTGGAATAAGAACTTTCTATATTGGTTTGTTTTGGCATGCCAAGAGGTGCTAAACTTGTTGCTCCTGTTCCAATTCAGCACGCTCTGTTCTTTGGTCAATGTGCACAAAATCCCAAGGATTTACCAATAAGTGTAAGAATGCACTAAATGAAGTTGGTAATAAGTAGAACCTGGGAGTCTTTGGGTGAGAGCACTACATTTTCAATGCAAGTGTGTATGATTGCATACATCAATGCTCTCATTAGGAGCAGGCATATCCACATCTCATTCAACTTACCTATTTCTGGCCTCCTTGTCTATGCTGCAACTGACTATGTACACTCTGGCTGATCCTGCTACACCATAGGGTACATATCTAGTTTGACATGAAATACTTGTTATTTTGTGTAAAATATGACATGTGTCATATGCACAGTGGTCAAGACCTATTGAATCCTACATGGAAAATTGCCTTTGGCACTCAAATGTTGAAAAAGACATCACTCTAAGTAGTATAGAATATGTCTGGATATGTCCTTGGAGTCCTGGTTGTTTTGTTGTGATGAAACCTTTGCTGAGAACTAATTCGTTAGTCACCCTGTTTCACTCCATCTTCTTGAAGAGTGGCATTCGAACCAAGTCCACAACTGCTTATGGCCTTGAAGCAGGTGAAGGTGGTGGGAGCATTTATTTTTCGCCCCTGATGCTTCCAGTATTTACAGGTATATCTGATACAAGTTCCATTTTACTTCCCATAGTTCATCACTTGCTAAGGAAATCTAAACATGTGCAGTTCCTATAGTATAAGCAGCAGAAGTTATAAGGTGCCTCTGAAAACCTCAGACCAGGTAATTCGGTGTATCTCTTACAGTTTCGTTTTTCTTTTTTTAAATAATAAACGGACAGATAATAACTAGTATGCACAGAATAGGTCCCCTCGTATATAAATATGGGAACTCTGAGCAGCTTCGCGCAAACCTTGTGACAGAGTATGTCAATTTCTTGTATAGAAGGACATGAGAATTCATCACATCCAAAACATACTCCATGCTTCGACAGCCTTGTATCTCCTGCATCCAGCAAACTACTCCACTCATCAGTACTTCGGTGACCAAAATACCCAGTTAACTAACTGCAGGTAGCTCAAATTGCCTACACAGCAGAGATAGCATTCACAATATTCACAAAGCAGACTGCTGGAGATATTCTCCTCATATGTATGCAATCACATAAGTCCAAAACCAATGGCAGGTAAAAGACCTACAAACAGGGTAGACCACGATTTCAAACAGCAAGATCATTCTGAGACCTCATAATCTATCACTAGACCGGCTATAATGTTTCCTTTTGATCACCAAGAGAAACACGTACCAGACCATCATTTTAAGAACTTACAATACCCTAGTGACAATCGGACAATGCAAATTACTCCAAATTACTTCATAAAGAAAGCAAGTCATGTACATGCATACCCTTGCCGGTGCAAGGTTGGGTTGGCCGTTTGTGGTTTGATCAGGCGCAATCTGCAGTTCTTCAACATGCTTATGTTGCCAAATTCTGGTGTTGCCCACACTGATTGGTCGCATTGGCCCCACCACACGCAAGAGATTGTTGGAGGTGGGACTGCCAAGAGGACATATATGGGACAAGAAGGGATGTGAAAGGAGGCAGGCAGCACACACATCTAGAACTTTCAAGGAAAAGACTGAACTTCAAGTACCATGGGAGAATAACGACCAAGGGAAAAAGTAAAGTGAGCAAATGTACCTTGGATGTTCCAGTATCAGCAGAGAGCACTAAAACAAATGCAGGATGCAGCCATAAAAGAGGACAATGTTGAGTTTCACACCTACTAATCTAGGATATGTACAAACTCTATGACTCTTGACTCTTGTAATAGAGAGAGATTGTGGTCTACACGAATTCCACAGATGACTGGATGAAATAGTTGTCACCAAGGGAAGTAAAGACTATCCATGCTTACATATGAGTATTGCAAGCAACAAAAACAGTTGGGAAGTCGAGGCCAAAGAATAACCATCAGAGACAAGACCAGGACCTCATTAATACATGTGGAAGACTGACCCAATCAAAGATCAAAGTAGGTCCTCTATCTAAATGTTGAAACAAAGTGACATTTTCCGACACCCCTTTTGAGGTGTAGCTGTGATAAATGACAATGTCAAATAGTGTCACGCTCTCACAAGACTTATCATAGCCTGTGAAAAACTGCTAATTTTCTCAGCTGAAAAACATTCTTGAAGCTTTCAACTGAAATATCAAGTGTAGACTGACAATTCTATTTTGCAGACAAATTCATACATTCTACTGGAGTTACAACATGAGGTTCACTGCAAGAGGTTTCTTCAAAACACCCCTAATCATACACGCTCCATATGCACCTGATCGACCCCGTCAAATTTAAACCGCTTGTTCTTTGGACAGCAATCATTGCCTCTTCGCAAACAAATCTCAGCAAATCTATACAAGACCTAATAAACTGGTCGTTCCCTACACAAGTTACTGCGTCTCTCTTCACCCAATTGATCCCATTCTTATTGATACAAAGAATGAAGAAGATGGTATCAGTCTATTGAGCCAAAAACATCACCACTATACAAATCCGTTTGATGCAAGTTTGCTGTATGAAGGACCTTAACATGGCCAATGATCATCAAATGTATTGTAACTGTTTTTGTACATACTGGAAAAGTAGGGTTTTGATCTGATCACTCGTTGTCATCAGCTGCTACAGGATGATGATGTTGGTGAGAGGCTTGATTGATGAGAGTATGTCCTGAGTCACCCACTGTCTGTAGTTTGCAGGCAGCCTGAAGGAGGAGAAGAAAATTTAAGAAAACATGAAGCAAAGTAAAGTATACCCTAACCTTTTTGCAATGCTTAGGCTTCTTCCGGAATGGGGTCGGAGACTGTTTGCTTGGGGTTCTACGTCTCCGACCCTCTTGTTGGCTCACCAATTGCTTGTCCGCCCAGAACCTTGTAACCTGGATCGTTGCTTTTGTCCACCGATTGCACGGTGGGTTCACCAGGCTCTCGATGAATCTCAGAGTTGCATGATTCTGAAAGGTTGCCATGCTTCTTTTCCAGAGCTGCTGCCACTGGAAAAGAAACTTTGTGAGCTTCATCAGCGTCCGAGACATAGCCCTTGACATCATCATCATCATCACCCTCTTCTTCAATCACCAAAGTATGTGCCATCATCATCGCCTCCTGTTCTTCACCCTCCTTCTTCTTATCATTGTCTATTTCATCAAGAGGGCCACATGACTCTTCTTCCTTTGCACCTTCCACTGTGTCCATGGTATTACGCAATTTTGAGACTACCACATCACTCCCAGTCTCAGGCACATCAGAATTCATCGCAACGAGTTTGCTCCGAAACGTGAAAGAATGTTGGCAATAGGAACACTCATATCTCGGTTGCCCCATGTTCAAGTACAAAAACTTTGTGTTCAAGTTCCCACACACGGGGCATGGTTTCAGCAATCCAACAAGGGGGGCAGGCTCCAAAGGTGGTCTCTTTCCTCTTTGCTTTCCAACACTTGCCATCGAAGTTGCCTCCCTTGCATTGTTGAGAGAATTTGTATCCTCCGTGTTGTTGTGCCCATAATTCCGTCGTCTGGGGCCTAACCTCTTCCCTGGAAACTGAAAATACTCTTTGCAATCCAAGCACCTGTACCTGGGCTGATCCTCACGCCCATTGTTCAAATACTTGAACACCGCCCTCGTTGACAAACAGAATCTGCAAACCTTATCAACTCCCACAAGGTGAGGCGGTTCCTGAGCTTTCCTCTTCCTGGTTGCTTCTTCCACTCCCTTACCCTTCTCCTGATGATGATGGTGATGATGGTGTTGATGAGTTTGCTCCGAAGAAGGATTGGAAATTTCAGGTGTAATTTGAGGCTGGGTGAGGTAATTGAGTGGGGAACCTGATGCTTCAGTGGTGGTGGTGGTCGTGGTGGTGGTGGTCGTGGTAGTGCCGCCACGTAAGAGTGCCTTCTTGCCACCATGGGTGAAGAAAATCTTGCACCTTAAGCATTGATACCGCGGTTGATCCACTTTTTTGTTGTTGTAATACTTGAATTTGGTTTCTTCAGAGCAACATGTGGGACATGGCTTGGTTTGTCCCACAAGCTCCTCCGGCTCCGCAGCCACCGCTTGCCTCTTCCTCCGCATGCCTTCCATTCGAAGACAACATTCAGTCGGATTGTTTGCAGATGATAACCCAGCCCCGGCAGCCCTCACAGAAGAATTCTCAACAACGCCAACCCTCGCAGTAGTAGTAGCAGGGGAAGATTCAATCAGCTCTTTGCTATTTGAAGCACTTGCATTTTGTGTGGAGATTTCAGTCCCTTCCTCCTGTCCACTGCCTCCTGTGGTGGTAGTAGTAGCCACCGAATTAGCCTTGTTTTGATGTTGTCCCAAAATTAGCAACCCTTCCATACTGGCCTTCAAATTGGGCTCTGTGCGCACCACCACCAATTTCGAAATCCCAGCAGCAGCAACATCATCATTGCACATAACCCCCCCGTGATGATGTTGTTGTCTCTTAGATAATTCGGATGTAGTTGTAACAACAAGCTCCTTATTACTCTCCTTATGCTGATGGTGATACTCTTCTCTATTCAATAACTCATGGTGCGAGGAAATTTTACATTCTAAATACAAGGCTTTCTCCCCCGGTGCGTTGAAGAAGGTTGCGTAATCCACCGCTGTGCAATTCTTGCTCACCTGCTTCGTCTTCTCACATATGCTTCTCACCACCTCCACAATCTCCTCCCCGAAATTAGCCCGGTACTCCACCTTCCAATCCGGTTGCTCAATGCGCTGGGGCACTCCGAACAGCAGCGTGGATTGAGTGGACTGCAGCTCCCCGTATATGCTCACGTCTTCATTGTCCAATGTGGAAACGAAGGTGCCCAAATTGTATACTAACGTCGTGTAAGCAAACGCCGTTTTAGCAAACGGCATCGCTACTGTAAAAGACTCCCCAAAACAGACACCAACACCACCACCAACACCAACACCAATAACAGCAACAAAATTCCCAACCTTAACCTTTAACCTCCTCCTTCTTCTTACTGTACACCTAAACCACTATCACTATGCTCGCGCAAACCTTGGAGGCCAAGTCACGCAAATCGCTCAAACAATCTCCTATACCAAGCCCATCCATCACATCCATACCATACCATAGCCCTTGCCATTCCATCTCCATCTCATCCCATATCATACCATCCTATCCGCACACAGAAAGACGAAAGAAAGAAAGGAAGAAAGGAAGAAAGGAAGAAAGCAGGAAAAAAAACAGACTCTCCAGTCCGGTTCGGTTGCAACCTACTTGATTGCTTAACCCATCCCAAGCCAAAAACAACCCAAAAGAAGGGAAGGAAATCTTCGTGTTAAGGGTGGGGCCCTGAGAGGGCCGGAATGCGGTGTAATTACGCAACCCAGGTTCTTGAGGCGCGTGAGTCAGTCACAGTGCAAGGGAAGACTTCTTTTGAGTAGAATAGTTGAACTCTGGTTTGGCTTTTGCATGCTTTTGGGCTTGTTGTTGATGTGTGGGACCATGATCGAAGCTGCTGCCAAGAACTTGGACCAATCTGCCAATTCGGAGTCTTCTTCTCAGAAAATAAAACCAAAAACAAAAATGAATAAATAAATCTTCATCTCGGTAAGTAAATAAGTACATACATGCGATTACCCTTCTCGGAACTTCTTCCACAGCTCCCTAAGTATGTACGTTATTAGCCGTGAAGGGATGATGTATGTATGTACTTTACCTTACTTTGAGAAATTTTATCTGCGACCGGGATTTGGTTTGCTGGTTCCCGTGTAACGGCTTCACATCACAACGAAGTTCTTCGGGATGATGATTTCAAATCCTGAAATCTGATGATTCATCATCATCATGGCAGGCAGGCAGGCAGGCACCACATGATGCTCATCCGGGGCGTCATCACTGCTACGCTCTTTCTCTGCACAAGCAAAAAATAAATAAAAAAATACAATTAGCATCATCAGCCCGAACCCTCATCAAATCATGCAGGAGACACAACCTCACAATATAAAATCTCATCTCCCAACGCTGCCATGCCATTCCATTCAATTCCAGCCCCGAAAATCATCATCAACCGAAATTTTTCGTAAAATATCAGCAGCAACGCAACTAAGTGACAAATCTTTCCCTCTTGGAACTCCAAAACTCAAACATACATGATTATAACCCCCACACACCTTCATCAAAATTTGCCAAAAGCCGATGATGATCACTACAACTGCTCTGGGCATCCATAATTCCATCCTTGAAGCTCCTTGGAGAGAAATTCATCACGAAATTTTGGGGGAATTGAATTGTTATGCAATTACTACAACAACGGCATCATCATCTCAGCTAACCCAAAAACTTCCCCATTTCTAAGTTAACCTCCAAAAGAAAACGTTCAAAAATTTCCTCCCACCTCTAAATGTCTCCGATGGGTTGATCACATGCACTCCATCCAAGCTCCGAGACTAAATCACGGGGAAAAGAATTCCAGCACCGAAATTAGTTACACCAAACATCTCAGCTACCAAAGCGACTGAAACGTTCAACTTTGAGTTAACCTCTGATAGCGCTCCGCGGAACTCGCATAACTTGGCACTATGACAGCCAAAATTGGAAATTGTTCGCAACCCAATATGCGCAGGGGGGTGGTTCACATAGGAGATGCGGAACTGGATCGATCGGCGAAAAACCCAAAAAAAAAATTCGGATGATTGTTGGGGGAGGCAAAGAGGGGAAGGCCGCGAGCGTCGCGGCCGGGCAATCTGACGGGGATATGACGGGTGTTGACGGGACGGGATGGGCTTGGCTGGGGTAGGCTAGACCGGGTTAGGAAAAAAAGTAAAAGTATGGGGTGGAAAAGCAAAAGGAGCCTCCAACTTGGTCCATGGCACATGATAACTTGCTTTAGCTTTCCGCCAAAAGTAGGAAGAAATTTAAAGTACGACACCAATCCGGTTCGCTTTCTTTGCCCTTAGTTTACTCATGCACGGTAACTTCGGTCCGCTCGCCCGAATACATAGTATTGCCTTGGTCACCGAGCCCCTTGGGCCTCACTTTCTATCTCCAATTGTGCAACATCGATTATCACAATTTGTACATGTGGATGATATCTAGGCCATTTGTAGATTTGGAGAAGTGGGGTGTAGACGTGCCCCATCCTTTGGTGTTTTTTATTGTGCCCCATTTCAAGAAAACGATGTTGATCTATATATAGATCAACATGGAGTCCCATTGGCTTCTAGCAATGGCTTTCGGGATAGCATGTTACTTTTGAAGACCACAAAGAGCGGGTCAAACAAGCAAGGCGAGCCAAGACTTGTTCATATTGGAAAAGGTATGAGAAAGTGTGGGAACCGCATACAAGAGGTCGTTTGTCAAGAAGCTCTTCTATAGTCACAACATCTACTTGTCTCATCCTTTTTGAGCTTTATGGTCGTTCCCACCCCCCTTTGGTCCCCACTACACCACATCGGATCTCTAAAGGACACCATTTTTGAGCCTCAACAAAATGCACTCATTTTTCAATACCTCTAGTGACGATCGTCAATATGGTAAGACTTTTTTTAATGTTTTAGTCTACTAGTTGTTTATGAAACCAATTACGTTCTTGCAACGTCATCAAATATCTTACATGTATTGTTTTGAACAAGAGAAAAAAACAACTTGAGAAACACCAAGCACATGTTAGATTAGGCACTGTCCCCCACTCCCCCCCCCCCCTTCACCACCACCACCACCCCTACCAACAAAACTACATTGTTTAGTCTAATTAGTGTGAGTGGGAAAAAAATCCACACTAATTTTCCACACTGGAAATCATAGTGGGCCACTTCATAATTATAATAAGAAAAATAGTGTGGTAATTGGGAATTAGTGTGGCCCACACTAATTAGACAAAACAATGTAGCTACCTAGTTAAAAGGGCCCCTTATTGAAGAAAATATATTACACCAACCCCCTCTTACATTTACATCACTACGGATTGACATTTCCTTTCTTTCTTTCTTCTAGAACCAGTAACGATATCATTTGTGATTTGCACTGACTGATAGAAAGAGACAAACGCTTTTCATCTTTTCGAAAGTTGATCAAACAATTTGTGGAGGTGGCATGCATAGGCTTACTTTTCTAGTCCACGGTAATTATCCCACCTAATCTACTTACTGAAAACACACTTTATATTTGTGTCTATGCATGCACAATTCTTCAATAAAACTACAAAAATAGTCCTATTAATGTGGTTGGAAAATCGGTGTGAAAACAAGTAGCATGGGTCATTCTAATTGTCTAGTCATGATGGAAATAACATGGGTACAAGACCCCACGTTCTCCCATCAGTCATCCTTGAGACTTTTGACCAACACCTTAGGGAGACTAAAATAGTCTACTTACATTGACAATGAGCACAAAATAAAATATCCATCCACAAAAATTCCCTACAAAAAACAATCAATGTGGCCCACACTAATTTTCAAACAAGAGACTTTGAGTGGGTTGAAAATTAATGTAGGTTCTTGAGAATGACTGCGACACATACTAATAGTGTAATGCTCTTGACAATAAATTGGCAAGTTGTTGTTGAGTTCACACTTTCCCATGCCAATAATGTATTGTTAGGTTTGTTACAAGGAATGACAAATATTGTTAGGTTTACATTGAGTATTGGTGACACTACATGGGCAATTTACAGATTATATTGAGCAAAGACAAATAGAATCGATGACACTAAATACAATATTTAGTGTAGCAACGCTACCATGGTCCTCTTTGAGTATCCGTAATATTACCTTAATGAAAGGGGGGAAAGCTTGCAAAGTAAGTGTGAATGAATGGAGAATCAATCTAAAGTAGTAGTTTCAAAAAGGTATCGAAAAGGTTTTCAATGCGGGTTTCGGAAGATTTTTCCGAAAGTACGACTACCTTTTTGTCCCCACCAACTTATCCTATTCTTGTATAGCTATTCAGATTTTGTTTGGATTCTAATGCAGCCTAGATCAAAACCTTTATTGCCATTTGGCATTAGTTTTGTCCTAGAATATGACACAATTATTTTCACGTAGTGAAACTAACTACCCCAATAGATTAGAATTAGCCTAAGAAAAACTCAAAAATAGTGCTACCTTTTACTAGAAAAGAGCATCAAACTGTAGCACGCCCATTTGATGTTCTTTAAAAGAGGTCATTTTGAACTTGCCACTTAATGAACTGTAAGCTGCCCATGTAGTGTCACCAACACTCAATGCAAACCTAACATTTAAATTACATTCCTTGTAAAAACAAAATTGGACATTATAGATTTACAATGCAAATCCTATCACCTACTAAGTGATTTTTCATCTAGATTTCAATCACCCATGACAATAATTCATCACATAAATGTTAACATGCAGACGATACCCAAAGTGGATGAACTAAAAGTAGATTGGAATGACGATATTTGCAAACTTATTCATAAGGAGTGTCATTAGGTAAGTTACCACAATGACATAAACTACTATACGACACTTAATGCAATATATGTGTACTACTATATGTACTACACGTGTACTACATTTGTTACAGGAGAAGATATTATACGAATATCCCCATCACATTCTTGAAGTGGACATGTTATTTATTTTGTAAGTCGCTATTTGCATGTAAAATGAAACGTTAGTATTTTATTCTCTTCTACTTTAAAAATTCTCACACTAAAACTTGACATACTTTTCTTTTGTTCCTATCTTCTCCTTGATACTCTCCATGTATGCTTCCCTTCCTAACGAAGCTAGCGTATCTATCTATCTATCTATCTTGCTTCTTGATACTATAGTAAGTGGTTGTGTAAGTGTAGCCGTGTGGCCCACACTAATAACTGTAACTTAGTCGGTATAGATAAGTTTGAACATACGACCAACGTTTGTTTTTCAAACATTATGTATTGAATCTCATTATGGTACCCGCACTAGTAATTTTTAAGACACTCACAAGTGGTTCCTTCACCCAAGGAATACACTTGCCCCTCGTTTGCACACTCAAGCCCATCCTCCGAGGCAATCAGGATCTTCAACTTAATAGGGAGTGTTTTGGACAAGTAATAAGGTGTGTGTGTGTGCGCGCCTCTTGTGAGCACTTCCAACTTTGTGGTGCTCCTGCACCATTGGATTTTCGTGTGAATGATACACACCTTGGACAATTAACCCACTAATTCAACTATTAGTTAACTGGTTGCCTTTTGTAACTATAGTTGTTTGCGATTTGACATGTCAAAAAATGTAGTTAACTATAGTTATATCTAGTTAACTATAGTTATTTTGGCAGTTGTCTGAGGTCTGGAATGATATCAACACATTGGCAAACATAACTCCAAAAGACATCCACATCATCATCATCATAATAATAATAAATAGTTTTGAACGGTCAAGTTTGAGATTCTCTAATTCATTGAGTGGCTTTGTAGGGGGTTCCATTTTGGTTTCTACTACAACTCGTTTAACAAATACATTGCTATATGTTCAGATATCAAATTTGCATTCCAAATACTGTAGAGGGCTCTCCATTTAGATAAAAACATTTTTTTTTCCATCACATTTTGCCACTTGCCAATCCTGCATTAGTCGACACCCTCTTGAATCCCACATGGAAACTACAATCATACACTAATAAAGATGAAATAAAGCACCCTCTACGGTAACACATAACCATTTCGCATGTGACAATCGTGTGTAGTAAACTTTTGCCATCGAAGGATTTGTATTAGGTAAATAGATGTGTCAACTTCAAGTGGTTACAAAACCATCTTAGTGTTGGTTACCTTATGTGGTCACTCTTCTTAATCAGACATATTTGAGTGGAATATGCCAAGACTTGTAATCAAGACCACACACCAAAAAAACATGTAAGTTGTGATGAGATTGGACTATGTCCTCAAAATATATTAACCATTATAGGCTCCCTTGTCAATACAAATTGTGAAGGTGTATGTGAACACAAAGTCTTATATGTTTTGGAAGGCCCAATCTAGGCCTTAAGGCATCATATAGAGTGGTTTAAGAATACTGAATGATATTCTTTGCCCTTTTCTCTTTGAAAACCTTTTAATTATGAGACATGAATGGTGGGGAACAACAAGGTTGTTGGTCACTACCACCATCACGTGTTATGTTGTATTATAGATGAAGGTTGGGTACTCAACCCCTAACTTCTCACACAACCAATGTTTGCTTGATGGATGACTTTTTCCCTAAATTAACCCCACCTAACCTCATTTATTCACAATCAACTAACTATAAACATCAAGCCAACATGGATATCTACGCATAGACACATGAGCCCTGCAATTTGTAGATGATTAGAATGTGTAAAAATATGTTAAAGTGGAAAGTGGTCATGGGTTTGTTGTGTTGGGAGCTCATGTGAGGGTGTTGACTCCAATCAGTAGTTGCCACTTCAATGCAAACTTTGCATGAACATCAAAGATGCTCATTTTGATTAACCTGAAATATTTTGTGATGTTCATGTAGAAATGGCCTTTGTGCTCACATCTACCATTTACTTTTTACTTTTTACTTTTTTTTTGAGACAAAAGGCCAACATGCCAACACCAAAGCATAGGAGGCAGTTGACCACCTAGCAAGTTTTTCGTCAAGTAGAGAAGAGATTTCACAGTCGGGAATCAAACCACCAACCTCTTCCTTGACATTTGGGTATCTCTCCACCATCACCCGGTAGTTTAGGGTTGTCTCGGACCAATTTACTTTAACATCTAGACACTCTCAAATTCTAAATGAATTCTTTGCATATATGTGGTTAAAAAAATTGGGACAATTTACTTACTCCAAATGCGAGGCGGCTAGCTTATTGTGATTTACACATTTTGGCATGTGAGTTTATGCAGATGCTCAACTATTGAGTTTGTTGTCATCTAGTGGATCACACAAGCCTTATGCTCATTTTCCAAACGAATTTGATCAGTTAAAGGTCTTTTGCGGGGGATAAAACATGGCGTTTTCTCGTGCTTCACTTCCTTTAATTGCTATAATCTAAACATTCCAAGAGTTATTCGTGCTCATTTCTCCCTTGTTGTAGCTCACCTCCCATGTTTCAAAATGCTATAGACAAATCTCATTTTAAGCTCAAAACTCGTTCGTGAAAAATCCACAACCAACATTGCATGAAATGCACTCAAAACAACCTTTTCATGGGCTTGGGAAGTTAGGGGTGAAGAATAGTAGGAACATATATATATACACATATATCCCAAGTAATAAAGTTGTTTATGTTTGTGTTTTTATTTTTAAGTCTTGAACAATACTTCTATATCAAGCTCAGTCAATGATTATAAATGTTGTGCACACTTAGGAGTACACATCAACAGACTTTTCTCTCTCCAAGTCATCACAAGCCTTGCTCCTTTAAACAATGAAACCACGAGCACCCCACTTCCCATCAAACTTGGCTAACAAGTCATATTAAGCAACGGCCAAAGCCTTAAGCTAATGATCAAGAGCCTTAGACCAATCCATCGTTCCATAGCCAATCAAAGCCCCCCCTCCCCCACCCCCCTTTCCCAAATAGTGTGATGAAGTCTTTGGACCGATCACTTGTTGTTGTTGTTGTTGTTGTTGTTGAAGACCATACCGGTCCACTCCTGCCAAACAATCCATGGGACAAGGTAGATGGGTCTTAAGTCGCTTGTGTTCTTAATCAGCCCCCTCTACTTGAATGGTATATGGTTCGGTGAGGTTCAAACAACAAACATCATAAAGACACATGTTTTAAAGGGATTGGACCATGTCTTTAAATATGAATGACTACTTTACACTCAACAGTGACCACAGTTGGGAGGACCTATGTCTCCAATTTAAGAATCAACAAACATGCACTTCCGATAATCATAACTAAATCAAGGTAGGTCAAATTTCCAATGCGATTTTTTTGGCATATGTTTCATCGTAGATTTGCTAGTGCAAAACAAGTTTTGTTTTGTGTGAATCTAATTTGGTAAAAAGCTAAAGATCATGGAAAACGAGTCAAATAACACCCACATACCTCAGAGTTGCGTGGGTGAAGCCATGATACTAAATGTGGGAAAAATCTAGAATTATTCCATGAAATGTTGTTAGTCCCATAACATGGTTATGGATATGAATATTGTTATGTATTCAAAATTCGAATGCACATGAATACTAGTGTTAGTCTCTCTCTAGATGGTGTATAATTGGCCACCATCTTTACATGTTATCATAGATTGCCATATTTGTGCTAATTTAGTACGACCAATTTTATCTATATTGGGAAAAAAATATGAATTTCTTATTAGATTTGGAACTAGAATAAAAAAATACACAAAATGAATAAGTATGAACTTCCGATCTTACAAGTAAAAAATGAGGGAATCTAAGACATGAGCGGTGAGCAATGGGCATCGAGCGGTAACATGTGAGCAGTGATGCTAAATTTAGTAAATGGGCATGGTTTTAGGGTACACATTCTAATTGGTACTTGCATGTTTGCAACATTTTCAATTATGAAATACTTGCATTTTGATTGAACAAGAGTGAAGGGAGCCTGTTACCATGGATACTTTTGAAAATTGTCAATTTATTATTGATTTTTATTATAACAATCCACACTAGTATATGTCACTCACTGTAATTCTCAAACATGCAGTTGAACACAACACTTGAAAAAAATCTTACTCACACTTTACAATACCTACAAGTTCAAGTAGCCGCAGGACCTCGTTGTAGGAGCACATTGAGGCGTGAATGAACTTGTCACTATCGTAATCCACCTTGCAAAGAAATCTAAACGCATAATAAAATGGTTTGCAATACACCCATTTCCCTTTCTTTCCCAAAGATTGAGATGATATTTTCGTAAAATCAAGGCATGTATAATACAATATGTCACCAACTGTGACACGATATGCAATATCCTCCTTGGAGACGATGTTGATTAACACTCCAAATCTTGGAGAGAATATAGGAGAGAATTGCAAAGCAATAGCTCCAAATAGGTGTCAAAAAGGTTTCCAATGTGGGTTTCGGGAGACTTCTCCAAAAGACCCCACAAATTTTTCATGTTGGTTTTGAATGTTTAGATTTGTTTAGATTCAAATCTAGCATAGATAAGAACCTTTATCGCCACTTGCCATTAGTTTTGTCCAAGAAACCAACATATTTCATTCTAAGTAGTGAAAGTAACTACCCAAATAAATTTTAAAAAATAACCTAAGAGAAACTCAAAGGTAATGTTACCTTTACTAAAACAAGAGCATCAAACCAGTGCACGTCCGTGTGATGCTCTTTTGAGGAGGTCATTTCAAGCTAGCTACTTAATGTTATTGATCAATTTCAACACAATATAGTTATGTTCTTGAGTGGGGATGCTACATGTCACATACTGGTTGGTTGGAACATGTGAGTGAAGTGGAAGTACCTTGAGATCATATTTAATAAGGGCAAGCAAAGTTATTAAAGTGATAGGAAACTATTGTAGCTAGTAGTAGGTTTATCTTGATGATTCTTATATTCTTATTAAACAATCTCTATGGTGGCCATCTTTACAATTTCATAAGGATGTCGAGGTAGAGGAGGCTTATGTGGACACCTCCATCTATGTGGAATCATCTAGCCAATGGACTCAAGCATTGGAAGCTTGTCAATGAGCATATTAGCAATTGTGAATCCGGTTCAAAGAATTTGAAATCGTTGAAATCGGAGTTGATGAAGATGTTGATATAGGAGCTGGTATCAAAGATCATCTACTTCCCAATCTTGTGTTGTAGGGGGGAACTCTTTTATCGTTCAATGTTGTGTAAGTGGACAACATCATTAGCAAATTTTGCATGGGTCATTTGCCAATGGAAGCCAAGTTTAATGTCAATATTGGTTGTGTCATGTTTCTAAAGTGGTCACATGTAAGATCAAACGTTCTCAACTTGTTTTTCATCATAGAATACCCAAAATACAAATTGGTTGGCACCTCACAGCCATATTCCACCTCCTAATTCGTCCAAGTTGCTGCCTCCTAATTTGCCCACCTCGGGTAAAATATTCAAGCATATCATAGTTTGGTGGATGGCACTCCTCATTATGGAGGACGGTGGGTGTAGTTTGACTTTTGTGAAGGTGACTAACCCAAGTAGATAGATAAATAGATAGATAGATAGAAACTCTAATCCTTTTTTAGCAAGGGGCTGGCGTGAATAAAGTGTCCGTTCGACTAACCCAAGTATCATCAAGTCAACAACTAAATCACCATGTGTTACTCACCCACCGAATTAAAGCATTCGTACCACCGTTTAAGAGCCAAAAATAGGTATCCAATTAAGGAAGCTCACCAAATTAGTCTCATCTACCTTAAGCAACTGCATGATGGTCTCTTTCCAAAGAAAGAAGTTGCGATTAAAAACCTCATATGCTTGTCAAAAAACTCACAATTATAGCTTGAGTGCTCTCCGTACATGGGTTAATCTTGGAATTAAAGAAGAATTATGCTCATGTGGTATTGGGTCCCATGGAACGCAAGCAAAGGAGTTGTGTAATGTTATGAAACTCGACCTTATATAATGAGTGACATCCACCCCCCAAAAAACCACAAAAGACAGCATTGTATAAAAGTTTAAAGCTGATGGCAAGACGGTGGAGTTTACCAAAATTGCCACCCCTTTCTAAATTCTTACGCCATGAATTCATGCAGTACGAATTCTAGACTCCATGTTCTGAACACTTTTTGAGCATTTATTCAAAAGTCTTCGTATGTAACTATTCTTTATTCTCGCTCTTTTCCTCATCACTTTGGTGGAGTCAAGAGGGAAACAAGGAGATGACCAAGGAAAGTGAAGCAAGAGGGGATATGTATGATAGGTTGATAAACGATGGAATTAGAGGCTAAGTCCTATTAATCTTTGGTCTTTATAGTCCAACGTCAAAGCTAGTGTCTCGTGGATGCCGAGCTCTTTGTTGGCTCTGTCTGTAGGAGATAGATAGATAGAAACTCCGGTCCCTTTTAGGGGCCGGCGTGAATAGAGTGTCCGTTCGTAATGCCAACAACCCGATGCCCACAGGACATGGGGAAGCTGGGTCAAAACTACTCTCCCCTTTCGAGGATGGACACTATAGTAGCCAGTAACAAATAATAGGGGCCCCTTATGGCCCATTATGGCCCGTTTGGTTGGTGAATATAGAACCTATGACGTGGTGCTGCAAGGGAAGAAAAGGCTGGAAGTTTGTGCCCACGAACCGGTACCAATCCCTTATCCGGGGTTGTGAGATAAATAGTAAGTATTTATTAGCTTTTAGGTGTGATTTATGGAGGGTCTAGATTTTGGGGTAGCGGTTGGTGATTTTCAATCCTCCTTTTATGGAGGAGGATGGACATGGCATATTGTATTGCAATGGTATTGATATTTTTAAAGGTATTTTTTATGGCAGTCATGGGTATTTTGAGATTGTCTTCGAGTGATTTCATAGAGGGTATGTGGGTAGTAGCTCTGGCACCAGCGGTGATGACAATAAGTGGTTCGATTTTCCATCCCCTGGAAGCAATACTATCAATTAGCGGTTTGTATTTGTTGTTTTTGGCTTCGAGTGCCTCTCGGGAGAATCTATCGTTGCAGTATGAGAATTCGATAAATTGTATGGTGAGGGTGGGGTCAATATTAGTTGGTGGGTCATTTTGATATGGGAGGCCATTAACACAAAGTATATCAGGTCGGAATCTTGCGTTACAGTGGCATCTTTGTGTGTTACATGTGCAGGGGAGTAGCCAGCCGGGGACCGTGTTCTCTTGGGGATTATTGTTGAAGATTCCGGCATTCATGAGAGTAAAGCAACGGGATTTTTCGGATGAGATTAGGAGTTTCCTAATTTCTCCAACTGCTTTGTTATGTCTTTTGACGCGTAGTGAGTGTAGATGTTGTTGTTGACATTTAAGTAGTACATGGAGCCAAGTATCTGGGTCGGTTGAATTGCAAATGGAGCACGTAATAGAGGGGTATCTTTGGTGACCGAAGAAAATTTGTTTCCTCGCATTACCCATGTATGTTCCGGTGTGAAATTTAATAAGGCAAGATTTTTGTTTGTCGGTGATTAAGGGATTTGTCCAAAATTCGTTTGATAATTCTTTGTCTATGTCGACATTTTCTGTCCATTTACATGTGTTGGGGGTTTGTGTGGCCATGAGTGCAATATTGTTTTCCCTATCATACTTTTTAATTTGTTTTTCTAAGAATCTTACTGGACCTTTGTCTGGGACGGCTGCCATCGAGGCCCACACGTCTTTTTGATAATAGTATGGGGTGGCGTGGGCATGTTCATGAGGGAGGATAGCAATTCGGTGTTCTAATTCTAACCCTTGTTTTGCCAGTGTATCGGCTTTTTCATTCCCGTCAATGTTAACGTGGGCTCTAACTTTGTATAAAGTGATTGGTTGTGTTCGGTGTTGAAGGATTTCTACCATGGAGTTGAGTGTGATTTGGTCGGGATGACTATTATGGAGGGTGGGGTGTTTTATTTGTGTGTTGAGTAGATATAATACATTTAGACTGTCTGTGAATATGTAGGCGGGTTCATTGGGAAATTGTGTATTTATTATTTGTAGAGTGTCGTGTATAGCCATCATTTCTACACGTAGTATGTTTTGATGGCCGTGTAATCTTTTGGCGATATTTAGGCCTTTGGGGCTGTAGATACCATATCCAACTTTTTCTCTTCTCCATTCCCCGGGGGCAATTTCTTTGGGTTTTATAAAGGAGCCATCAGTGTAGTAACTGAATTGGGGGTGGAATTTTAGGGGTAAGTTGGTGTGGTAATGTGGGAGTGGGGGGACTTGGGGGTTATTGTATGGGATTGTATTGGGGTAAGTTAATTTAGACCATTTTTTACTAGGGTTAACCGTGATGTTAGGAGGGGTAGGTGGTGCAATTCGGGTGTGGCTGTGTAGTATTTGGAGGTTATTTGTTGTATCGTTTAGTAATTTCATTTGTTCGTATGTGCCAATGCTATTGTTTTGGTGGTGGATGCAAAATATTTGTACTGTAGAGGGTTCTTTTCTGGTGATGTTGAGTTCGGGTGGTATTGTGGGTTCATCATACGTGAGCGTATCCGCGGCAAAATGGGCAATGACATGCGTGTCCGGGAAGGGGCCTGCATGCGGGTTGGGATTTTGGTACCAATCAATATCTGGGGAGATAATTATAGTGATTGTATGTGGGTCATTTTGGGCCGCCATACGAGCCCAGTGGATAGCTTGTTGTAAGTCTGTTGCGTTGTGAGGGTGTGCGTACCCGATTCCTTGCCATTTATGGCCAAACGCTTTGCCGAGGGATCCAAATATTATATCTCGCGAGTATGGAGAGTAGAACTGGGTAAATTGTGTGGGGCATGTAACGGGGGATGAAAAGTATGAATGGCTAATATTGAATGTTGTGATTAAGAGATCTAATATTGGAGTTGGTATTGTATATTGGGCCCGTTTGAGTGGGTCAATTTTTGGGATACGGTATTTGTAGTGTTGATAAAGCCAAACAATTTCGGTTTCGAAAGATTGGGTGGACGGTTCCAGGCCGTGTGTGGTGCTTTTAGCCTGTTGGTATTGTTTTCATAACCAGAGTAGTCTAGTTTTCGGGATGGTGATGAGGTGTCGGCCATTGTCTTCATATATGTGAGCAACATCAAGTTGTGTTTGGATAGTATTAGAGTTTGTTTCGATGTCATTTTCTGGGTTGCATTCAGTGATAGAGATATGTACTAGTGGAATTATTGTAGTGGGTGTGACGTATCTTGTGTCTTTATGTTGTGCTGTGGAGAAATAGGCCTTAATAATGTTTAAGAAATGTTTGTGTTGTCGTTCCCTGTAGTAATGGGTAAGTAGGTTTGTGTTGTAATTACATGTATTTGTATCATAGTAGGGATATAGGTCCCGTTGGGTACGCCATTTGTGATATGTGTTGTTGCTTGTTGTGGTCCATTGACATAAGTATGACGTGACTGTGCGGGGGATTCCGTTATGGTCATTGGATTGGTTTTGTTTGTGGTCGAGTATTTTTTGTATGGGGAATTTGTGGGGATCCTTTAGCATATTATTAGGAGTAGGGGGTAAATGGGGGATGAGGGGTGTACGGGTGCGGTGGTCGGGTGAGGGAGGATGTTGTGGTGTCTTATTATATATTTTTTTTAGGGATCCTGGAGGGTGGTGTTGTTGGCATGGTATGGGGCATTGGTTGCAAGGGGGGAGACAGAATAATTGATTAGCTATATGAAGTGCACTTTTGATAAGTTTAGAAGGAGTGGAATGGTAGGTTTTGAAGTCGTCCGCATTCATCAAAGTGGTACCATTAGGCATAGTAAGTTGGGCTAGTGTGGTTATATTATGTATTAGTAGTTTATGTAGTAATTTAATTGAGATGCTTGGGTTTAGGCCATGGAGCAGTGTGCTTCCTGCATCCATGCATTTTCAAGTGGGGATGGGTCTATTAGGAAGTTGTTTATTGTACTTTTTAGATGGACTCCGGCTTTATGTTTGAGGAGGAATAGGGTTCGGATGATGGGTGAGCGAACACAATGATGATATTTAATGCGGGTGATTTATTTAGAACCCCCATATTTGGCGAGTATGAATTGCAGTAGACCGGTATATATTTTCCCAAGTCGACCTTTGTCATTAAGGGCGTTTTGTAGTTATTCTCCAATGCATCGTAAGTAGGCATTTTGGAGTGAGAAGGCTTCAATTCCGAATAGGTTGTGTGGGAGTTGTGTAGCGATGTTAGATGTGCACTTGGGAATTCCACAGATTGTTTTATGAACGGTGATTATTTTTTTATCAAGTTTTTTGATAGCTGGGATGGAGTATGACACTGCATAAAAACTGTATGCTATTCCTGCACGTATAACAGTATCTGCCATGTTTATTTTTTGTTTCATAGTAGCTGGGCAGTTTGCGAGTGCTTGACATTGTTTGATCACTTTAGCTGTAGTGGTATTTATTTGTGTTCTCCATTTGAGTGATGGAGCAAGATTTATTCCTAAATATGTGTATGGTTCATGTTGGTTTAAGGCGGGAATGGGTTGGTTCCTGTAGTTTATATTGGTGGATTAGATTAGAGCTTTGAAGGTTGTGGGGTGGAGTTTGGATTTGTTAGGGCATCCAGTGATGGCACACTTGGAGATACCAAGATCCATGCCTGCCCAAGCACAGAATTTGTCTAATTTGTTAAGTTGTGTTTGTAAGGTTTCTAGTTTGTTGGCTATTGCTGCTAGATCGTCGGCATATGCTGCGGATGATATTTGAACTTTAGATGTACCAAAAGTGTATCCATTATTTCCGTGTTGGAGCCATCTGAGGAGGGGTTCTAGGAATATGATAAATAGATACGGGCTAAGGGTATCACCTTGTATTGTACCTCTTTGGATGAGAATGGGTAAGGTTTTACCGAAGTGTTCGCCAGTGAAGATTGTGGAGGATTAAGAGTATATGTTACCGATAAGGTTAATGGAGTCAATGGGGTATCCCAGATCTTTCATTAGGGCTAAGAGTCTGGCGTGATCAATGGAGCCGAAGGCGTTTTTGAAATCAATGTATAGGATATATATATCCTGATTCGTGAGTCTTGCGTCTTCAAGTGCTGCGATTAGTAATTGTATTTGTCGGGAGGTGCTTCTCTCGGCTCTGAACCCTTCTTGACTATCATGTAAGATCTGGTGTCTTTCTCCGTATGATGAGAGGATAGAGGTTAATGTACTCGTGTAAAATTTATATATGGTGTTAGCTAGGGCAATAGGTCTGTGATTGGTTAATTGGGATGGATTACCTTTTTTGTATAAGAGAACTGTTAGACTTGTTTTCCACGATGTTGGAATTTGTTTTTGTTTGTAGCAATGTTTGAAAAATAGAAAGAGTAACTTGTGGAAGCGAGGGGGCATATTCTTTAGAATTGAGTTGGGTATTTTGTCGGGGCCTGGGGCTTTGTTATTACTAAGGTTTTTAAGACAGAGGTCGTAAGTTTCTTGGTCAAAATACTTATGGAGGGGGATTTGGGGCTCTCCTCGTTTGTCAATTATGTATCCTTCTAAATCATGCCATGGATATTGGCGGACGCGACACGTGCAGTGGGGTGGATGTGTGGTTTGATGTAGGTATGTGGGAACTATAGGGCGATTACTAATGGATTGTTGTATGTAGATTTCTGACGCGATGTCGTATGGGTTGGTGAGTATATTGTTTTGTCTATCAATGATGAAGTCCAGAGGGGAGGGTTCAGTATTTTTGAAAACTTTTCGGTTTATCTTTTTGGGATTTTTTTCGTACAGTTGACGATATTTTGAAACGGCCTTGAGAATGCAATCCTTAGTGTATTTTGTGGTGATTTTACGGGCTTCTTTATTGGCATATTTTGCGATGGTTGCAAGTGTGTCAATCCACTCAGTAGGGGGTGTCAGTGTAACAGGGGTATGTAGAATGTTGGTGGGTTGATGGTTTCGTATATCATTTAGGATGGGGTGGGCTTGCCAGTGTGGATCGTTTTGTACAATGTAGATGGTTTTTTTGATGAGGTGATATGTATTGAGGTGCCTTTGCCACTTCTTAGCAAGTTTACGTGGCAAAAAACCACCTTGTTGTGATGTTCTGCTTTTGAGGATTGGTAGTGGGTTTGCTTGACAGGTTTTTTCAAGAGTGTCAAAAATATTATTTACCAAATTGTCGAGTATTGTACAAGCTTCATCCCATTGGTCCGGGTTTAAATGCTGGTGGGTTTCGAGTAGGGTAGTGAGGGTTGTGATTTGTACATAGTTTTCTTCAAAGAATGTTATGTT
The DNA here is from genome assembly GCA_950295325.1 of Polytrichum commune. Classification (NCBI taxonomy): domain Eukaryota; kingdom Viridiplantae; phylum Streptophyta; class Polytrichopsida; order Polytrichales; family Polytrichaceae; genus Polytrichum; species Polytrichum commune. The sequence goes on along the minus strand of OX485806.1, from coordinate 7,625,584 downwards.
GAATTTTTCGATGTTGTCTGGGGATATTGGATTGAGTATTCTAAATAATGGTGTGTTTGTGGGAACTGGGGGTCTGGCGATAAGGGTGTTGTGGGGGATGTGTAGTACTACTGGATAATGGTCGGAGTTTAGATTCAAGTGTGTGGTTGTAGTGGAGCTGAATTTGCTATTATTTGGTGAGTGGATGTAGAATCTGTCAATTAGACTTGTGGAGGTGTAGTTATAACCTCCTTGTCTAGAGATGTTAGTGTTAGTGGGAATATATTGGAGGTTAAGGGAGTCTGTGAACTGTTTCCATTGGTAGTCGTCTTCTTGTGGAGGGGTATTAATGTTGTTATTTTGTCTACCCCGAAGTGCAATATCTCGGTTAAAATCACCACATAATGTATAGATGTGATTAGGGTGAATAGTGATTTCGTTAGTGATTTCGTTTTGAAGATGTGGGATGAGGTATGTGTCTTCTAAATGCGTGGGCATATAAATATGTATGATTAGCCAGGGGATTAGTGGATGGTTGTTGATTTTAATTATTTGTAGGTATGGGGAGATATTGACTGGCGTGGGGATTTTGGAAATATTTCCAGGGAATGTATATTTTTTGTGGATAAATGTGAGTAAGCCTCCTCTACCTGGGTTATAAGGCATTCTTTGTTGGATGGATCTTGTGAGCGCATGTGTGTTATTGAATATGAATTTAAAATCCGGAAATAAATTTTGTATGTATTTTGTAGATTTGTTTGCGGTGAGTTTGGTTTCTTGGATATGGATGATTGCTGTGTTGTTTGGCGAGTCGTTTATTAGACTGTGTAGGTTTGGTAATGACGTGTTAAGTGAGGCCGCATTCCATGTTATGACATTTGTTGCATGTTCGGTGTCCGTATTAATTCTTGTGATTGGGGTTGAAGTAGCTAGGGGTGGGGTTGGGTGTGTGTATTCGTTGATGTTTTCGTAACATCTAAGTGCTTCGGTGATCAATGGATTGGGTAGGAAGGGAAATTTATCTTGAAGGACGGTTGGTGTGGGTGGGATATCCTAGTTGTGTATGAAATCATATAGTTCTGTGTGTATTGAGGTTTTTGGGAGAATTATATCTTGATTGGTTCCTATAAATGTTGTGTAAAGGTGTGGTGTCCAAATGTGTCTTTCGGGGGGGTTGGTGAGGTTAGCGAGTCTAATAATCAATGTGTTGGTCCATATATTATTAAAGTGGTAAACTTGGGGTTGGGCAAGAATTGTGTTACATGTGTCTATTGAAGGGTGGATGGTGACGATTAGAGCATAGAGCATATGGGTTAGTGGTGCTTGGCTTTGTGTTTGGATATATTGATGGAGGTGAGAGTAAGTAATTATCGCTTGATGGTGTAGTGAATGTGTGGGTTTGAGTATGGGGGCAAAAGTATTTGCTATTTGTTGGTATTCAGGTTGTAGTTTGATAGTGTTTGGGATAAAGTAGATGTTGGCTCGCTTTTTATGTGTAGGAGGGTGCATATGAAGAATGTTAGGCATTGGTCCGGGGTTGGATTCGATGTCTTCACATTTAAGTAGTTCAAGGTTATGAATGAAATAATATCCGGGAGAATGGAGTATGTTTGGGTTTTTCATGTGTGTTTTTAGATATATTATGATTGTAAACTTGGTTGTAGTAAAGATGTTAGGTATAGTGGGGATAATGTATTTTGTATGTTTGAGTGGGAAGTGGGAGGGCGGGTAATTCATAGATGGTAGAGTTGTGATTGAGTTAAATTTCCAATTGTTGTTGAAGTGATAAGCATTAATATTTGTTTGGCGAGGCCAGTAGGCCGAGGCCATTTTGTGGTTGGGTGCGATTTTAGGTGCGAGATTTGATGTGATCTTTAGTAAGAAAATTGGTATGGTTGTATGATTGTATTGGTGATACCGGATGTCATGTGTGTTGAGTGTGTGAGTATTCATGTTGTGGGGGTATGTGGGAATTTTATCGAGTTGATTCGGTTTGGTGTGATGGAAGTGAGGGCGTGATGGAGAATAATTAGGGGGCACGGTTGCTTGAGGTGGCGACGGAGTGGTGGTTGGTGGTGGCGAGTGGTATGATGTTGCTGATGGCGGAACCTGTGTAGAGATGTGAGTTCGAGTGACGTTGGGGCAGAGGTGGCGTAGGTGATGGTGTTGGTGAACTGGAGCGAGCAGCAAAGAAGGGGAGATGACTGAAGATGGGTATCTTGCGAGGTGGGAGGTGTGACTGAGTGCGTGTGGTGGGAGCGGCGTAGAGCTGCATGGTAGACATGGATTAGTCCTGGATGTGTGTATGGGAGGGCGAGTTGAGGGAGGTGTAGTTAGAAAAGTTACCTTTTGTGTTTGTGGCGAGTAGAGCTGTGTCGTTTCTGTGAGTGGGCTGCAGGTTTGTGTCTGTTGCTGTGCAGGCTGGAGTTGATGTTGGTGGTGTTGATGTTGATGTGGGCTGCTTACTGATAATGTGGGGTTGGGTCCTGTGAGTGTTGATGCTGGCGTACTGGGGGGAGAAGAGATCTTCTGGGAGAGTGAGTTATTGATGCCAGGGAGGTGTGGGGCCAATTGGTGGATCCAATTAGCAAAGAGTGTGAGAAAGCTGTGACAATGGATGGTAGAGTATAGTGTGGTGTAAGCGACTAGAGTATGAGAGAGAGTGGTGTGGCAGTGTGGGAGTGTAAGGGGGTTAAGTAGGGATTTGTGGGCGCGAATTGTGTGCAGAGTGTGGGGAGTTTCGGTGCCGTTTGCTTTTGATGCGCCAGGTGTTAGGCATTGTGTGTGGACATGTGGTATGTAGGTGTAGGAGGTGTGCTGGATTTGATCGTGGAAATTTTTGGGAAGGCGGTGCGGGGTGTGAGTTGTCATGTGGAGTGTAGAGAGGCTGAGAGATGGTGCTATGATTGAGGGAGGGTTCGAAGATTTTTTCGGCGAGGTTTGGTGGGTGAGCAGAGTCTGAAACCTTAGGGTAGCGGTTGATGAGTAAGTGGCTGATATACCGGCTGGATGTGGTGAGAAACAATCGTTTGGAGACAGTGGGTTCGAGGGGGGGGGGGCGTGTGAGGGCAGGTACGTGAGGGTTAGGTAGATTGGGTGGGCTAGGTGTATATGAAAGTGTGATTTTTTGATTGAGTGGGAAGTGGGGAGGGCCTGGGCCAAGACTACACCAGAAGCATATTGATTTTGTGAGGAAATTGCCTAGTTGTGCGCAGTAGTGATGCTGTTGTGGTTGAAGGTAGCTGTGGTGGTGCCGTGTGGAGGTAAGTTTTTGTTGTATGGTATGATATGGAGTGGAGAGTGCGTGGTATAGGGTTGGGTTGTGTGCTTGTTGAGAGTCTGGGTGAGTTTTGTGTATGGAGTGGGCGAATTGGAGGGGATTGTGTGATGGTAATGTGTGTGTGAGGATTGTACTGTGTGGGATTTGTGTGTTGGGACCCGGGGAGCTGGATTGGAGCAGATGAAGCCATGTCGAATTATTTTTGAGCAGCAGTCGGAGGTGGTAGGAGGTGTGGATGTCAGGAGGGTCGGGAAGAAGGCGTGTGTGAATAGGTATGTGAGGGTTGGGTGTATTGGGTGGGCGGAGTGTATATGAAATTGTGATTTTTTGTGGTAGTGGGGAGTGTGGAGGACCTGGGCCGAGACTTCTCCAGAAGCATAAGGAGTTTGTGTGGAAAGTGCCGATTTGTGAGCAGTAGGGAGGTGGCGTTATTTGAAGGCAGCTCTGAGGGTGCCATGGTGAGGTGAGTTGTCTTTGTATGGTATGACATTGAGTAAAGAATGTGTGGTATGTAGTTAGGCTGTGTGTTGGGTGAAAATCTGTGTGAGATGTGTGTATAAATTTTGCGAATTGAAGAGGATTGTGTGAGAAGAGTGGGCGTGTGAGGACTGTATTGTGTGGGATCTGTGTGTTGGGGCCTTGTGAACTGGGTCGGAGCAGAAGGAACCACCACTTGGTATGTTGGAGCAGCAGTCGGCGTTGGGAAGTGTGGACGGCGGTGGCAGGCGTTCGGAGCAGTTTCGTGGGCGGCTGGAGGTGGCGACAGCGGCGGCCATCTTTGTTGTCGAAGGCGACTTCGAAGGCGGGTGCGGGAGAGCGCGGTGGGGGCGTAGTAGAAGTAGTAACAAGTTTAGGGTTAAGGGGTAGGGGTAACTGATGAGAGAGACTCAAAATGCAAGTTGTGCGAAAGGAAGAGCAGTTAGAGCTATGGCAGAAAGCTCGAGGGTTGCTGTGTAGTGTATACAACACTGTGATTATAATAAAGAGTTTGTGCTTACAGGCAGATTTGTGTCTAAGGACTTCAAGATGGTTGTGTGTGCGCCGCACTCGCTTGAAGTTGGTGTGTTGGGTGTCGAAATGCTGTGCCGTGTTCCTGTGTCTTGATTCCGTATATACACACTGGTTGTAGAGAGGGATGTGAGGGCGGTGCGGTGTTGAGTCGCCGTTCGGTGTACTGAGGGTTGAGAGTGCGGCTCTGCACCGTGGTGCGGCGCCGCGGAGGAGCTCCGCCATCCTCACCCCACTCCACTATCACGAAGCTCACCCAAGCTTAGGTGGATTGTCTGTAGGACAGAGACTATGCATCAACTTCTTCGTTTCAAGAGCAAATTTCCTAACCACTTTGCGTTCACACTTGGACGTTACTTGTTCTTGTTATTGTTGGTCCACTTTATGTAATGTGGATGTTAACTAAAATTATATATATATATGTGTATATATATATATATATAACACTATAATTGCTTCCTAAAATGCATTGAAAGAAATCTAGTTAACTATAGTTATTTCGGCAGTTCTTGATTATGTATTCTAAAAATTTCGGGTAATAAATGGGTAGCTTCAATTCTTGACTTGCATTTGAGAAGAAGGTGCACAAAATCCAAAAAAAGTTTGGTATTGTAAATAGCCATGGATTGGCATGAGCAAAGTGAACAACTACAATTGTAGCCCCCACCCAAGACTTCGCTACAAAGACTCTATGGCATACAAAGATATGTAACGATCCTCCTTGGAAAAGCCAAAAAAACATAACCCAACAATAACCACCAAACCCTACACAACACAACCCTAAACATCCTAATTGGTGCCTTTCCTGTAGGAATTCTCAATACTCCTCGCCCCTCGCATGCCCATTTAAAATTACACACTACAACTTAGCACATAATGGGGAGATGTTTTATGGCTCATCTAGCCTCGTCAAATCCTCAAATGGGAAGTCATAGGCTTGGCCCATCCTATAGACCACATCTCTACCATGGAAGCCATCAATTAGGCAATAATGGTTGCCAAAGAAAATAATTACACTACCTTCATCAACGTATTCAACCATAAAATGGACACCACACCAACACAATGTGATGATACACACATAATCATGACCATCCCACCAAATACCATTGAATACAACCCATTGTTAGAATGGCTCAAATACCTATACCAACATGAGACCTCCTACACATTCGTCCTCTGTGTACACAACCAACATACACCCCCCCCCATAAGAAAAAAAAATACGATAAACACACTCACATCTAACATGCTATACTAACACAACGTACATATCAGAACAAACATCATAAAATAAAATTATTATTAAAAAAATAACACCTCATGTTAGAAGATCAAACTCTTAAAAACATGGACAACTGCCCCACTATCTCCCACAATACATACCATACACCCCCTCAAATACAACTCCGAACAATGCGTCTACACAAATGGCTCATTCATACAGCAAGACGAACATGTCATAGGAAATAGAGCCAACTCCAAGGTTTACAACCCGCCAACAACTCTCACATAGGGGCGGTTTACACTATGGACCATGAAGTCGTCCCACGTAAGAGGCCTATTTTGCGTGGGACAACTTCATGGGATGACTTCCATGGTCCGAGTTACTAAAATATTAGTTTTCATGGTTCATGGGGCCCTCACTAGGTGTAAACCGAATGTGGACCAAGAGGATGACCACACACCAAAAAGTGAAGGTGCTGATTTTTTTAATACATGCCCAAAAAGGACAATTTTGAAAAAAAAATTAAGTTTGATCATTCCTTGTCTTCTCTTGGGCTTCACTTGTCTTCACTTCTTGTTAAATGTGTCGAAGATGTGGCTTGCAAATCTTCTCACAACAATTTTTTTTAAATAAAATAAAATGAGCAATTTAATTTGTACATGCTCAATGTAATTTACATGTGACATGTACCTTGTGTTGTCACTACACTAAATAGGATATTTAGTGTTTGATTATATTTAATGTTGTTACCACCCTACCTTGCTCAACACTATTTTTAAATTCTTTGATAATTAATGTAAGAAGATTTCCCATTGCACTTCTTTTGACTACCCTGATCTACAATCACTAAACCACTACAGATTTTTCTTTTTTCTTTTTCAACTTCATTTTGTAAGCATATTGGGGTGTGTAATATACCGTTGGAAAGGTATTTTCAAGACCTTTCCAACGGTATATTACAAGCCCCAAAATTCCAAACATTACATTTGGTAGACCAAAAAAACAAATCTGCACTTGAATTCTTGAGTTCTAGATGTCCCGCGTTGTTTGGTGAAACATATGTGAGCCGGTTTAAGTGGTAGGGCAAGGTAGTGCTGGTATGTATCATGGGTTATGGTATAATTAAGGTGCTTAAAAGGTTGATTCATTAAAATTTATTGAAATGGTATTTCACTGACATGGGCCCTTGCGTTTTCCTACCAAACCACCTCTCTTGCCTCTCTCAACGCAAAACCCGTTGGACCATGTCAGTGCATTTATTAGGCCTTAAAAATTATATTTTGGGGACCTCGACCTCCATGGTCCCTCTGCCATTTTTTCCTTAGTGTAAACCGAAGTTGTCCCAAGAGAACTTCAACAACCAATCAGCTGCCTTGCAGAGCCCTAGTCCAACTTCATGGTCCATAGTGTAAACCGCCCCATAGTTGAGCACCTCCCTCGCCTACAAAACGTACTCAAAGGATAACTTTACCATAACAAGACACCAACAACAAGACGCATTCATCCTTACACATAGTTTAAACAACATCTACTTATTCAACAAACATGTCCATCACCCATCATCCCAATACAACTACCTTGATAAATTGCTTATCTTAGTCATAGTCCACCGAATTAAATGGACCACATACAAAATCGCAATCCAAACATACAAGCACACACAGCTATAATAGGCAATGAAGTGTAGACCAACTCACAAACGGAGGAACCAATGCAACCAAACTTACCCCCACACCCCACATACACATAGCATAGACTACCCCATACTTATTCAACAACATCCCCGCCAAAAACCACAATGAAGAAATTAGAAACCTACATGCACACATAAATAAAGAACATATATTTTTTTAACTTAGATTAAGCACGGCCAAATTCACATATGTAGAAAAACTGATCTCCAATGACCATATTTGTTGAAGGTAGAGCATTAGGTTGCTCATAGTCATAGGTTGTTGTTTGTTAGAGGTTTGAGAGTGAATAAAGTTTGAATTAACCCATATGGTTTGTGGGAAAGTGGGAGTTTAGATATCCCATATGCATTGTATGAACCAAGGAAGGAAAGTGTAATAAAGGGCAAGGCAAAGGGTGAGGGTGAAAATCTGACTCCAAGCATTGTTCATATGCCTTTGTGTATGTCTATTGTGCTTCAATAATATCCACCACAATCTCTCAAACCACTTCAAGAAAGCCCCTAGCATCTCCAATGCACAAATAACACAATTGACACCTAGCCACATCTACTCTCCACTTACCTGAACAAACACATCAAAGGACTTCGCATAGTACACTATAATAATGATGTTCACCAAATAGTGCACGCTTTTCAATCCAACAAACACACAAGAATTAAGACTCTCCCTAATGTAGGAACCCCAAACTCTGGACTTCACAATGTAACAATCATAGAATGGTTCCTACAATGTACATGTAATTTCACCTCATGCACATGTGTAGCCCATTGAAGACCCTATATCCTATGTGTATTTGGTGCCCCCATTGACAACCAACTCCCTTTCACCCATCTTCAACAAATACCGTAAAATTCATACGATTTACCTATTGCCATAACAAGTTCCCTGATATGGCCACATGAGAAAACGTGACAAATAAAACCCACTAATCCAAATACTTACAACTACCATGTGGGCAATTTACCCCCTTATAACCAGACTAGGGCGAACCAACCCGTACACTAGTTCCTTGAAGGCAAGGGTTGAGACATCCAACAAGGAATGAGTATATGGGTTGGTTCCCCCAAATCTTCATAACCATCACCACCGGTGTAAGAAGAGCTATACACAAACACACAATGTTTGCTCTAAAACACCTTAAAATACTGCCATCCATAGTAAATAGATTAAAAAAAAAAACTTCATGAATACAAATACACCAAATAGCAATGAAATTCCTCACATGCCTTATACTAAACAAAAGAAACTAGAAATCAACAAGCCTCTATGGACCCCACACTAGAAGGAACCACCCCTCCTACGACTCTTGTTCAAACTACTAAAAGGAGTCCACCCTCCGAAAGGATGGAAGTAACCCTGACTTGAAGCTTGGTAAAACATGAGGTTGGAAGAACGGGCTCCCAATCATGTTGGTGCACAAGAATACCGATGTTATTTTAAATTTATTATATGAGACGACATATGCAAGTACATTAAGGAACCAATCTCAAACAAGCATCCACTTAATGCTCATCTAACTTGACTAAATCATGCTTTCACATATATGTGGCAAAATTGGTCCATGTTAAAAAGCCCTCCCATAAGGTAGTCGTGTCTAATTCGGTTACTTCCTTAATCTGACACCTATATTCAAGTGGTATGTGATCGGTGTGGCTCCAAGAATGGATACCAAAAAGATGTTCTAAAAAAAGAATGGATTGCATGCTCAGAATATTTTGGCCATTCTAGATTTAACAATCAACATAATTCAGGGAACGTATATGACCATTTAATGAGCACAAGAGTTTTCACTTTGACAATAAATAAGATATTCTTATGAGCTCCCAAAATCATGAGGTAAGTGGCTATGGCCTCGATTGGGATTTGCTACCTGTCTCATACTAAGGGGCGGTTTACACTATGGACCAAGAGCCATGACCATGAAATTCTAAAATCTGTGATTGGAGAGTAAAGTGCTCTTGGTCCCATTTGGCTTTACACTACCTTGAAAAAAGGAGAATGACCACTAACTTTGAGGTCCCCAAAAACTACTAAAATTTGCCTTTTGGATAATGTGCCATGGTCCAACGGGTTTTCCGTTGAGGTGAGGCAAAATGCTCGACTCAACGGAAATCAAGGGAGCTGTAAGGCTGAAAATCAGCCATTGGCCGATTTTTTTTTTAATATTTTTTTTCCCGATTTTTTTTGACGTTACTGTATTTATATTAAAAAATCAGCCCAAAGTTGTCCCGGTCCAAATCCACTTTACACTACAAGAGTGACCAAGCCACTCAAAAATCCATTTTTTATTTTTCATGGTCACGGCTCTTGGCCAAGAGCTATGACCATGAAAATGATTTAATTTTCTTGGTCATGGCTCTTGGTCCATAGTGTAAACCGCCCCTAAGGTTGATACACGGAAAACGGAGAAAATAAGTTGATTCAACCATAAAGAGTGGCTTGAAGTTTTTGCAGTATTCCCCAGCGATGGAGCACAAGAAATGTCGAGGAAATGCGAGTTGTTTCATGATTTGATTCCATGTAAACAATTATTTACATTTTCCCAAAGAGGCAAGTAAGTCAAACACATATCTGACCAATCATTGCATCCCACCTATCACTCCATCCTTTTCAGGCCACCACTTTCATATTTAGTCATTTTGAGTCCACATAAGAATCACACTACCCCTAGTCTAATGCACCAATAGTGATCATTTGCCGTTTTTGGTTTTTCTACCTTAAGTTACATATTTTGTGTCCTCTAAGAAGTGGGCTAGGGGTCTAAGATGACCTTAAACTACCAGATGATGGTGGAGAGATACCCAAATCTCAAGGAAGAGGTTGGCGGTTCGAATCCCAGCTGTGAAATCTCCTCTTTACTTGACGGAAAACTTGCCAGGTGGTCAACTGCCTCCTGTGCTTTGGCGTTGGCCTGTCGGCCTTCTGTCTCAAAAAAGAAAAAGAAAAAGAAAAAGAAAAAGTGGGCTAGTAAAAAAAACATAACCATTTAAGACCCATCTACCCAATTAGTATTTGGCACGGCTCATTCAGATGACTGCAAAAAAAATCGCGATTAGAAAGCAACTTGTTGTCAGTGCCTCTGTAACAAGGTATGGCCCTTAGTCGGTCACATTTCTTAATCAACCGCCCTTACTTTAGTCGTAAGCACATGATAAGGTTTCTAGTTGAGAATGGACCACTTTAAAAAAAAAGACAAGTGTCGCGATGGGATTGGACTCCGTACTCAGAATGATATAGACACCACCACTCTGGGCAATATTCGAGATTGAATAATTCAATGCCCTTCAAACGCAATTTGGCCCCTCAAAATATACCTCTCTCAAAACGACCCTTCAAAACACAACCCCAAATTGAAAATGAAGATGTCACTTGAAGTTCTCAATATAATAATCCTGCAACAAGAACCAACAAGTGTAGGGCATTGTCACTACAAGAAATGGAGTTAGATGGTTGATTCTTAATTCTTCACATTGTACTGGAAACATGTACCATATAATTAATGTACAAGTTTAATACGAGTTTGGTATTTCATTTCTATATTCTTGGATTGATGTCTTGGATTTGAACCAACCCTTCAACTGAAGAATTGAAATTTGATAGCCCTTCAAAAATGAAACTCGTATGAGGGCTTCAATCCTGGACACTGACTTCGGGTACAATAGTTAACTTGGTTGGACCTAAAGTGTGCGGGTGTGATTTTTCTCAATTGGATACCTATATATTGATTGGTGTGCTGTTAGGTGAGATCAAAGAACAAGATGGCATGGCCATGATAGGCTCTATCCCAATTGAGCTATTCAATTTAATAGAAATAAATAAACAAATTACCAACGTCGGGCAATCCAATGTGAATTTGAGCATGTTGGCTCTACCTTGCTCAAGAATCCTCTTGGTGCAAGGTGGGGTTTATTGCTTACCTTGCGGTGGGTGGGCTCTTGGCTTCCTACCTCCCTAGATAGTTTTTTTTTTGGTTTTGTTTTCTCCTCCCGTCAAGTAGAAAGAAGATTTCATAGTGAGAATTGAACCACCAAACAAATGCAATCTCACCCCCTCCCGGTACATATTATCAAAGTCTGATCACACACATGCATCCAAGGCAACAATGTGCTTGACACCCTCGCCAAGTCCAGCGCCAAGGTCCCCCTTGACATCCCTAACGACAAAGCCATTCACATTTACCACCCCTACCTGCACTACTCTAAAAAGGATATTTAGTGTTTGATACACTAAATACGAACACATACACTAAATGTCAATAACCCTATGAAAGTAAGTTACGTTAAATGTAAACTCAAACACTAAATATCAACTATGGTAAGAAGTGGAAGTTACATGTTTGAATTTAGTGTTAGTAAGGACATGGAAAAAAATAACAATGATAAAAGGAGAGATATCAACGAGTAGGAAAGGTGGGATGCCAACCCTAAAATAGCAAGTCCAGCGAAATCCATGCTTCACAAGAAGGGAGGAGGTAGTAGGGAAAGCAACGGCACATTCATGTCTAACACTAATTATCAAGGAATTGAAAATTAGTGTTGAGCATGGTAGGACGGTAACCAACATTACATATAATCAAACACTAAACATCCTCTTTAGTGTATTTACACAATGAGCTTGGGTTTACGAACACCTAGTCGCCGTTGACGGTGGTGTCTTAACACTAACACATCCATTTTGACCCAAATCGAAGGTCCGAGGAGAAGAAATCTCAAGATTGCAAACACACAAGATTACAAAGAGTTATGACATGAGGATTGTGCTCCTCGATAGACTTGGACCACTTGACATGCAAGTAGAAGTTTAAGCCGAAACCAAAGTTTGAAATAATTTGACAATCCTCGAGCAACTCCAAACTGTTTGTTATTGTAAAACTTGCAATCTAGTACCTAAATTAAGGCCAGTGATGATTTTGAATGAAGGAAAAACCTAAATGAAATTGAATAGATATTGTAGGATACACACAATTGTGAATGTTGTAAAGCTACTAAGAGGCGGCGATCATATGAGAGGTGACTAAACTTCAAGGAATGTAAGAACTTTATTTTTATTTATTTTTATTTTTGAGACAGAAGGCTGACAGGCCAGTGTCAAAGCACAGGAGGCAATTCACCACCTGGCAAGTTTTCTGTCAAGTAGAGAAGAGATTTCACAGCCGGGATTCGAACCGCCAACCTCTTCCTTGAGATTTGGGTATCTCTCCACCATCATCCAGTAGTTTAAGGTCATCTCGGACCATAAGAACTTAATTTTCAATGGATGCATATTCAAGTAAAATCTGACAATGAGGTCAAAGTGTGGTAGGTTTGGAGCTGATAGAAAGTGGACACTTACGCAATGAAGGTTTGACATGGCCCCACAAATTCCACTTGCATATGAGGTCTGCGGGCTCCATAGCCACAACCAAATGGCAACAAACACAAACACACACACACACAAATGATAGATGTTTTCAATGACGTGATTAACATCAACTAAATACTATATTCCACAAAGGTGTTCCCTTGCTACAAGGTAGTGCCTCTCTTTCAAAAGGTGGGTTTGATTGGGGGAGGTGCGGGTTTTAAAAGGTGGTCCTAGGGTCCACATTAGGATGGGGAAGGGGAAAGAAGGGGAGGAATAAAAAAGAAGTCAAAGATTGTTTGGATAAGGTATGCATGTGATATTTAGTAAGTTTCTTCTCCATTTTCTATTAATTTGTATTTGCATCTTGAAGTTTGTGTTGCATTAGCAAATCTACGATGAATCACTAGAAAGGAAATGACATCCCTTGATTTAGTCATGGAAGTTATTGGAGATGCATGTGTGCTAAGTTTTCAAATAAATGCATAGGTCCCGCCAATTGTGTTGACTATTGAGTATACAAGAGTAGTTAATACAATTTGAAGATGAAGTTCAATCTCTACTAAACATGTGTATTCATGGTGTACAATCTTTGATCCACACCTCACCACACACCATTCAAATATAGGTGTCCAATTAAGCGAAAGAATCAAAAAGCACATGCAGGTGCCTTATTACCATATTAACATGTTCTAAAACCACTTTTAAAATGCATCTCTTTCCAAAGTAAATATATTTAAATTTAGGTACTTTTGCTAAGAATTTGTTCTTTTGAAAGATCTTTCTATTAGAGGATAGAGTTTCAATTGTCACAACATATTATCATAACATATACTATATTTTGGTCATAAATATCATGAACTAGGGCTCCTCTACACAACACACCAGGGTGGTGCACCCTTCAACCATACATGAGCGCACATGAGTAGATTTTGTAGGGACAATGTTGTTTGTAATATACTTCAACTCATAAATATTGTGTGGCATTCTAGAGATATAGGTTGATGGGGGGGTTTGATATGCCAAGGATAATCTGTAATATTAAGGTAGGGCTTAAGGATGTAGGGCACACATGTTTTGTTTGTAGGCAAAGTATATAAGATGCAAAGAAAGTTTGGCTCTCTATGGGTTGAGTATCAAGGGTCATTGATGTGTTGGACCGACCGGATAACATGGAAATTGGTCTGCGTTGGTATCAAAAAGGAGAAGGAAACAATTGGACGTATTATTGTAGTGATCATTTGCATAACATTATTTAGCTGCATGGTTGTGTTTCACTCTATATTTAGCCTCTGACATGGGCCTCTACTATCTTACCTTCATGGAAAGAATAGTGCATAGTGCCAATATGAATAGTATGAATATTGTGAATAGTGTGGGTATGGTTAGTGAATAATACTGCTATGAATAGTTTTTTAGTGAAAAATGCCTAGATGAACAATGGTTCCTATGAATACTGCCATGATGAACAATGATTCATGTGAGTAGGAGTATAACTCCTACTCAAATTTCCAGGTGTCAACTTGAATATGTGAATAGTAAATGAATATTACTACTTTGTTTGGGGGGCCCGTAATATATAATTGACACATTCCAAGGTCACTAGAACTGACCCACATGGCTGAATAACATTGTGTGATGGTTGAATTAAAATATGCAATATTAATTGCACTAGAGTCTATGATCTATTGCCTAGAGTTAGACACTTTTAAATTGTATCCTTGTGATGTGAAAGTCTTTGATGATTTTTTTCATGCGAAGTAACTTAATTCTACCATATACAAATGGAATTGTTTTTTTTTTTTTTGAGACTTGTGACTCTTGTATAATCATGCTACTCTCTTTACATGAAGGATTTTTTTTCAACGCGTACATGCCTCCACCTCCATATATACCTTCACTTCAAAATGTATGTACCTTGCCAAGTTTCAACAAAAAAATAAATGACTTATATGGGTGTTTTAAACGCACGTGATTCTAGGGCCATGTCATCACCATAACAACAATAGTCCAATGCACCCTTTTTGGACAACAAAGGTAGTTGTAATTTTCCAAAATTCGGAGCCTCCAGAAATTGACTTCCATATTTATCACTATATTCGTTAATTTTGGACTTTTTCGGCATTTTGAGACAGTTACAAATATAAGAACATGGATAAAATCACACAAATATTGGAGAATGTTGTAAGATGCAAATACTTTGAAGCGGGTGTTCATATCAAGAACCCAATTAAGAACTCATATCAAGATGATTTAGGTAGGATGACCCAAACATTACACCATGTTGTTGTGGTTCATATATTAATTTGAGACAAGAGAAAGTCTCAAATTAACGAATAGGCTTACAATCAAATCAACAAGCTCTCACAAGTAGGATCGAAAGAAGGATGTCAAAAGAAAGCCACAGTTTGGTCCCTCTTTGAGATACTTTATGGATAACTCTATTATGCTCACATTGTTTATGGAATGCCCTTTCTCCCTGTGTTGCAGCTCAGGGGAAGGCTTAACACTACACAAAATATGATATTTAGTGTTTGATACACTAAATACGAACGCATACACTAAATATCAATAACCCTATGAAAGTAAGTAACATTAAATGTAAACTCAAACACTAAATATCAACTATGGTAATATGTGGAAGTTACATGTTTGAATTTAGTGTTGGTAAGGATACGAAAAGAAAGGATATAATAAGGGAGATGACAGTAGGGAAGGTAGCGATAGATTTATGTCTAACACTAATTGTCAAAGAATTGAAAATTAGTGTTGAGCATTGTAGGGTGGTAACAACACTAAATATAATTAAACACTAAGTATCATATTTTGTGTAGTCTACTAGCGTTTCAAGTTATAAAGACCCCACATGGTCGTCTCCAATCAGGCTAGGCGGAGCCTATACCAACCACACAAGACCTACTGATCTCTTCCCAAAACATTCCTAGAACCCAAAGCATTGTGTAAAGGTAATGCATGAGGGGGAGTGCATTATGGGCAATGAGGGCATTGTGCGAGGTGATAGTTGAGTGTTACATACTTGTGCTCCCCCCGGGGTACACAACTCCCGTATTATGTGGCCCTAATTATAATCACTTATAATGCATTTTAGTCCAATCTCGAGTGATATAATTTGTTTTAATGTAGGGGACTCTTATAGCCCTTCTAACAAGGAACCAAAAAATGTAATTATATATAGGAAATAAATATACCTCGAAGCATATATTGTAATTGCATTTAATATTAATTATATGAGTTTTTTTAAAATACATGTAGCATAGGCCAAACTACCCAACTTTTTGGGCTTTCTAAGAGAAAAATTAGATTCTATTATTATGAATTAAAAAAAAACCAGATGACTTTTAATTTTAATTGGAGGCAACTACTCGTGTGGATCCTTTAAAATTAGATGCTCCACAAGGTTAAAAGAAAGATGTTTCAATTCTTTATATACAGTATATTGTGGAGTTTTTTTAGATAAATTTATTTTTTTAAATAAAATAAAAGCACAACCCAACTTTTTCTACATCTCATTTTATTTTATTTGGTCTTCATGCAACTTTTTGGTCCTTTTATTTTTGTAGAATTTGATATAATTTTTATAAAAGCCGTCCTCTACGCCATTCAAATGCCAATACCCCTTGCTTATAATATGGGAGCTGGTTATCCGGATGATCCCCATAATGCACTCCTGCGAAGACATTACCAAGCATGAAGGTCCAAGGATGGATTTCAACAACTTTGATTAGTTGAAAAGATGTGATTTCATGTCATGTTTGGAAATGTATTGCACTTTAGAATACGTGGGGTACATTACACAAAGTAAGGATACCTCAAATTATGAAGGGAAATTTGGCTTGGGTCTGAACAATTGCATAATCATGGAGACCTCTACCTGAGCATGCAGTTGAGTCGAGAGGAACTAAGAAACTGTTTTTGGAATTGGAAAATCGTCGTGGCAGAAGAGGTGGCTTGCTTTTGTCCTGGCCACCTTCGGACCAGTGATCGCGGAGATTTTTGGGCACAATCGGTTGAGATCCTAGTGTTTGCAAGTCAAACTGGTTACATGTTGTTGACATCCTCCAGTTTTCCTTCATTAAATCGGGGTATATTCTGTAGATTCCTCTAGAATGATAGATAATTCTCCTGGAGTCTTGAACTTCAAGCGGTTATTTCTCAAACTCTACTGGTTCATCTGTAACTTAACTGCCGGTTCTCCCCCGATCATAGCCTCGGACAAACCCTCCCTACATCTACAATCCCACAACCAGAAAACATGCGCGAACGTCATGAATGAATGGCAGAAATGGGCCTCGGACAAACCCTCCCTACATCTACAATCTCACAACCAGAAAACACGAGCTAACGTCATGAATGAATGGCAGAAATGGGCCTCCGACAAACCCTCCCTACATCTACAATCCCACAACCAGAAAACACGAGCGAATGTCATGAATGAATGGCAGAAATGGAGAGAGCATCCCTCGATCAAGAACTCAGAATCCAACATTCAAAGCAAGATGTGAAACCACGCAAGCTCTCTCCAAGTCACCTGAATCTAGATCGAGATATCATCAATACAGTAGGACCCTAGAACTCAGAATCCAACATTCAAAGCAAGATGTGAAATCACCCAAGCTCCCTCCAAGTCACCTGAATCTAGATCGAGATATCATCAACACAGTAGGACCCCTGGAAAGCCTCGAGAGATCCACTCGGACGTGAATTTGTGGTAGATGGAATCCGGATATCAATGCTCACCTCCGATTTGTGACCTTCCTGACGATCGGTATATTTTCTTGAAGTCTTGAACTTCAACCGGTAATTTTCTCAAACTCGACCAGTTCATCTATAGACTGTACCAAGCAGCCAAATCTCCTCGTTCATTGTTCCCATGGGGTCCCAAGTCCCACTCATGTCAACAAGTCCCAACTTTGAGCTTTGAGAACCCATTAATGTATGGCTTTTGTGGGAACTTGGTTATGTTATGCGAAAATATTATCACGACTTGCGTTGCACATTGGGTCTAGTTTTTTGCTCAACCCAACTCTCAAAATAAGTCATGAGCCTCACCTCCATAAAAGTGTTGCCATGGAAGCCATCTCATACTCGGAACTTAGGATGTGAGACCCGTGTGAAAGTGGTAAGTCCCAACTTTCATGCTCTTAATGATTGAGATTGCATGAGTGACCTCAAGTGGACTGGGACTTAGGATGCGGGACCCATGTGAACCGCCCTTAACCCCTAACTTTTGACACCCACTTTCCCTCAAATCTGCCCAGAAGTGTGACCTCAATTTCAATGACCATAGTTGAAGATCCAAATCTTTTTCGACAAATCCAACCGTATAGATATTTTTAGGTTTAAGGTGATTACTCACAGTCCAAATTTTAAATGTTTAAGTTTTATTATGTAGGAGATAATTATAGGAATGTCAATAGTGGTCTTGGGGGTCAACAATTTAGAAAACTAAATTAGGGTTAGTTTATTTTATCAAACCTCCACTCAAATCATCTCTTTCAAATTGTTACTCTCATTCAAAAGAGGGGCAATATACCTACTCAAATCAACTCACAAATCTTGACACCATTATTATGTGATGGTTTTGGAAGCTTTGCAGTTTGAGTCAACGGAACCACAACTGTGCACCTTCCGCATGGATTTACACCCACCAATACATGTCCAACTAAAAATTCCAACGGTAGATGTTTAGGATATGTTGCATTTGAGTGTCATGCAAACTTTTAGATCAATTGGAAATCATTTGCACATAGGGATCAACGAAGAAAACATGTTTTGGATAAGTTGCCCCTAAACCACGGAGGTGGCAAATGTCAAGTTTTGGTTTGTGCACCAGTTCAATTGTAAACCAATTGAGAACACACTTTCATATTTGAATTAATCCAAAAACAACTAACTTTGTTGAATCAAAATTATCCATGTGACAAAACATAGTAGACTTGAACATGAACAAGAGGAGTAGTTGAAACAATCAAACAACCATCCAAACTAGTGTCAAAAGATCAGACCAAACTGCTCACAACTAGATTATAGTCGCATAAGACATTAGGGGTTAATGCCCTTACCATACCCTACCCTATCCTACCCTACCTAACCAAACCTCATAATTTCCGGCTCTAAAAGACACAAAGGGTGCAGCATACAGCTGCTTAGTAATGTCATGGCCATATTGGACCTTCACACTTGATATCCATTTGCAATTTAGTTTTTTTGAAGCCCACGTCCCGGGGTTGAAGTGTCACGGTCTCTTCTTGGTGTGGACCTTGCTCGGCATCTTCTCTCTCTCTCGAAATTCAACCCAACAAAAATCTGCTACGTGCACTTCCAACTACTACCCTATTGTAGAAAGGTTACATGTCCAATTAAAGCAACTATCTTAGTACAAACTAGAGGCGAAGAATGAATTCAGACCTAATTCAGACTCATGATCGATACCCGATCAGGCAATATTATGTAGAATCATCTGGTTTGGAGCTGATAGAATGTTTTAATGCATAATTGGAGCTACATTGGCATTATACACATATTTCTAAGACTAATTATTCTTCAAAAAAGTCATTCTGATAAACGCAAAGTTAATTGCCTAGGTCTTCTAGATAAT
The DNA here is from genome assembly GCA_950295325.1 of Polytrichum commune. NCBI lineage: Eukaryota > Viridiplantae > Streptophyta > Polytrichopsida > Polytrichales > Polytrichaceae > Polytrichum > Polytrichum commune. The sequence goes on along the minus strand of OX485806.1, from coordinate 7,606,436 downwards.
AACTCTTGCTCTAGAAAAATGCTCCTCATTAAGGTCTAGAAATGAGATCTGAAAGTGGAAATGATTCTAAATTCAGACACAAATGGTGTCGTATACATGGATTACTCGCAACGCCCTCTTTCTGTTGGTCATCTTTATGTTGTAACAAATCATCAACTCGGTAGAAGCATAAGTTGGAAGTGATTCAGTAACAACTTTTTGAAAGGCTACTTGATTGATGTCTTGGTTGCTTGAAGCTGCTCATGCGATTCAACATGGATTCAAGACTCAAGTCATGTGAGATTTTCACACCTGATTAAATCAACTGGAGCACTAGACTTGATACAAAGGTCTAATTATGAGGTTGAATTTGACATGCAAATTTAACCTCTTGTGAGACTTGATCACAAGGAACTCTGGACAGTTAATATGTTACCACCTACGGGAATGTGTGGTAAAGTGGACCAAAAAACTACATTCAATGTTGATCAAGAGTAAAGAGAGATAAACTCTGTACAGATTGTTGCTGATTAACAATCATCGTACATTTCCTTTATTGTTATACAATCCACAAAAATAGGAAATTTCCTCACTTCGGCACTTTTTGGGAAATTATCGAAGGATATAATCAATTGCTGCAACCACCAAAGTGAGGATGGCAACAATGGAGGGCCCTAATCGGGTCCTCGTAATTAAAGAGCCAATTAAAGTCACCAAGCTTTACTTGATTTTACCCTGCTTCTCCAATTCGATCTAACTTTCTACATCCCTCTGATTCGAATGGTGGCTGATTCTGTTCCAAATGTAATGTGGAAGATTCGGTGACAATTTCGTTACCCTTAATGACTGCTGATGGAGTTACACTTGATCCTCGTTCAGGGAGCTCGCAAACGGGGACATGTAGTGGAGTATCAATTTTTTCGGCATTAATTAAACGTGTCCGTTTTGGAAGAAATTGATACAAATGCTTACAATTCAAGCACTTGTACCTTGGTTGGTCCTCCTTCCGATTATTGAGATACTTGAATTCCGCATCTTCCGAATGACAATTCGGGCACTCCTTCTTCAAGCCCACAAACCTCTCGGGCTCTTGTGCCTTTCTTTTCCTTATTGATTTTCCTGTGACTCCGTCACCACCATTGAACCCCAAAGTAATGTCTCCCAAACACGTTGTCGTCAAGTCTACTCGTGCAGGCGCCACCTTGCCGCCATGTGTGAATTGATTGTTGCAGCTCAAACATAGGTAGCGCGGTTGGTTCAATTTTTTATTATTGAGGTACTTGAATTTCACATTCACCGAAAAACAACGCGGGCATTTCTTCACTTGCCTGGCATATACTTCTGGCTCCTTTGCAAAGCGTTTCTTCTTGCGATGATGTTGCGCAGAATTAGAATCCAGCAAGTCCCGCCTCTCAATAATGATGTCATTATCATCATGATGAAACATCTCTTCGAAAAAATTGGGAGAATCTTTGAAACCCTGATGATCCTGCTCATATGAGAGTGGGCTCAAAGTCATGTAATTATCTCCAAAATCGTGAAGTTGATGATGGTCTTGCAATTTCTTGAACTTTCGGAGTTCCACAGAGAGTTTCTTCGTCCCTGGGTCGTCAAGAACGCCTCTATAATCAATCTCCGGATTATCGAATTTTCGTTTTGCCGCCTCCGACCGCGCCCACATGTACATCACATTGCTCTTGTCTTCCTCAGTCAACGAACCCAGGTACTCGATTCTACAGATTTTTTCAAACTCCCGATTGAATTTGTCACTATGATAATCCGAGAGCTCCACAAGGATGTCGAGGTCTCGATCATTGTGATTCTCTATGGTTCTTGAAGCCGCAAAGATTATCTCATCTGCCATTGCGGCCGCTTTTCTAGTAAACGGATTATGTGTGTCAAGAGTCACAGTGAAAGCACACTGGTTACTCATTTGTAGGTACTTAAATGAGAAATTGGGGTGAAAATTCTGACCTGGCAACTTGTTGCAGGTTAAAATTTGAATTACACATCGTGACCAGGGTTCGAGTCTTTATATATAGAAAGTGGTTTTGTTAATTTTACTGAATAATCTTTTGCTCGAATTTTTCTTTAGTAAAAAGTTATAGTGAAATGTATATTAGCTTTTTCTTACAGAAGCAAAAACTTTAGCTTTTACTTCAGAAAGCCTTTGTCAAAGGTTTTTGTTACCACGCTTGGTCCTTAGGAAGAGACAATTCCATTCACTACAGTTTTGTGTCATTCACATCATCATGTGCGGTCATGTAACCAATAAAAGATGAGACATATCCAAAGAGTTTATAGTAATGTGAATTATAGTTCTGTAGAATGGAGAAATTTTCAGAAGTTTTATATATTTGAAATCAGTTTTAATAATTCCAAACAAAGTCTCAAGAAAAAGCTACTCAGAAAGAAACTGTTGTACGATATGTATAATGCCAAGAATTGCCTTATGCCTTATCAGATTTGATGTATCTTGCAGGTTGCATCTTGAACATCAGGAAATAGTGTTCAGCTTGAATTCTCTTTTCAGGGAAAAGTCAAATCCTGGCACAAAGTGAATTCTTATAAGTGGCAATAAATTTTACTTTTACTTCGAAGAACCTTTGTCGAATACTTGCTACTTAGGTTTGTTCTGTGGATGAGACAGTTCAATTTACTTCAATTGTAACTTTTCCCTAAAATGGATTTCATAATAAAATTACAGTTGCAGTAAAACTTTGTCCCAGTGGCATCGGATTTGGTGTATACCACATTGGAAGCAATTGCTGAAAGACACTAGAGTTGACTGTAAAATGGCAAAGTGAAGACAAAATCTGGTCCCAACCACCAATTTCAAGTATAGGTAAGTTGACAGGGTCCAGTGTCAGGCACCAAGGTTGCACTTGGGATCCTCACTAAAAGTGACTGTTAAATTGCACTTATTAAGGAAAAGAAAAAGGATAGAATAGAAAAGAAAAGAAAAGTTTCCATGTTTAAAACACTAAAACACATTGATGAGAGACAAGGATTGGAGGAACATGAAACCAACTTAGCTGGTGTCTTTCTTTCAATGGTTTTCAATTACTCCATGAATATTACAATGAGGGCGAGCATGGCAGCAGTGACTCAAGTGTACCTTGACAAAATCGAATTGGGACATGCACCCAGGATAGATGTTACTGGTCCCAACTCTACTGGTACCCAGAAACTCACTTGGATGAAACTACAATCCCTCACATGGCAACCACTCACTGATTGCTAGCCAGGAATGTGTAAGATGAACAATTTGTGGAAGACCCTTTGATTAGCCTCAGTGTTGCTGAAAGAATTGCACTCTTAAATTGTTCTCTTGGCAGCAACATTAAGATTAATCAAAAAGGTCATCCTTGTCATCATCATCATCAAACTCATTAAATTGTTCGACACCAAGTTCCTCCTGTTGGAGGGCGTCACTAATTGCCTGTTCATCCGCTCGCTCATCCTCAAAAAGTGCTGCATTGCGTCGGAATTCTTCGGCCCTGATCTCCCACTGCGGCCTTTGGTTCTTTTCCTCCTCGAGATCCTTCTTAATAGCTTTCAGAATAGGCACCACTATCAAGAAGTACTGTTTACAGTAAAATGATCACAGAAAGGGCCAAAATTCAGATATCGTCATAAGAAGCACACAATTCAACTAACTCAAAACAGATCAGAACATTCATGAAAAATGAGATCTCTTCTTCCACTTAAAAGGATAACCAATACCACCCACAAATAGCACCTTGAAACATAACATAATACGCAGAATAGCCACTTACTTGACCCAACATCACAAGGGGAATCCACCATTTGCCTCTCTCATTAGGATTGGGACCATCAATCAACTTCTTGTCAACCACAATCGACTTGTTATCACTTGTTGCAGCCTCAACTATATGATCCACCAGAGTAGGGAGCCAGATAGTGCCATTGGGAAGAATCTGTTGTCAAGAAAATTGCAAATTGTGAAAAGCCAAGACAACAACACATTGGTGCTAACAAACCATCCAGCAGATTACACTAACTTGTATTGAAGCTGCCATTTAAGAGCACCGAACGATTTGAGTAGGACAGCCGATGACCTCAAATTCACATATAGCTGTACAATTCTAAAATAGCTGGAATTCGACTCAAGAGAATTACCAAACTCAAACCTTGATGCTAATCCCACCAGACTTTGAGCTCCGTACTTTTGTTGTGTCAAGTCTCAGATGCTTTACAATTGTACAACCTTAGTCAACTACAGATACAATCCCACCAAGTAGCCTCCATCTCAATCTCAAACAATCTCAAAATAACCTCCACATGGCTACAAATTAGCCCAATCTCACAGTACCAGTTGAGGAATAAAACAAGAGACAAATGAAGCATATGAAGCCAGCACACCTTCTCCCCTCCTGAATTCGTGTTGCAGCGACCACTATTCTCCACCAACACATATGGTACCTACAAAATCCACATAAACATCATGACAAGGTGAGTACACAGCAGCTCAAGAGACCAGTGGATCCACAATTGTGCTATTTAGAATTTAAAGTTCCAAACTGCAGTCCCAAATAGAATTTAATCACTGATGATTTCAGACATGAACTCCAGCATTGCTATTTCCAATGCCGGCAGCTCAAGCAGATTGCCCAACTGATCAAACCCTACAACAGCAATCATATTCAGAACCCCTTAGGACCCCAGCTCACATAAATTGAGCATAGCAGGTACCCGACTAAGATACTGTGTACATTGCATAATGTAGTCCAATTAGCAACTTGCATACATGCTCCTCCTCACCTCTTTCTCGCCCTTCTTTAATCCAGCCTCTTGGCGAATCGCGGTTTGCAAGGCTTCAGACCTCTTCTCCACGAATTCAGCGTATTCCACACCATCAGGAGGAGAGAGTTGAGCATGAGTGAGAACTAAAATTGCAATGCGCCAGAATTGAGGTCCAAAGCTTCGTGCGAGAACTCTCATCACTTGCCTGTCTAGATTGTCCACTCGATACCCGTCTAACCGGTCAACGTACAGGACTACATCAACGGTCTTGTTCAAAAGAGCCCTGCATTGCACACGCACACACACACACATACACAATATAGATTAACAGCCCTGGCTAGATACATAGACCACCTCAACCTAAACCTTTGTTCAACCCCTAACCATAGAGTCCACTACATTACCCATAGCCAGAGACCGCCACAACAAAAGCCAGCTCAATGAAATTCTTTTCTCAGCAGAACCTTTCTGCACCTCTTGCTGTCATTAACCACAGCACATTAATTCCTGCCCATTGGTGAATTTCTAATGAGATTTTACTAATAAAATCCACACACCTTTGGATGATGTTGAGAGCTTGGTCGTTTATGCTTCCTCCCTCAACCAAGCCGGGGGTGTCGATAATGTTCAAGGTGAATCCAGCCGTCCTTCTTGCAATGTGGAGCGGTCTCAAAGTTTCTGACTAATAATCAAAGAAACCAAGTGTACATTAGGGTAAAACCCTAACCCCTAGCACCAAAGAAGAAAGAGATCACTCCAATGTTGCAAACGGCGTGAATTATGGTGTCGCATCATTTTCGTTCAAGCTGATCTACGTCAATATGTAATCCCGAAACGGGCATCACGAGAATTAGAGGGCCCCTAAAGAATATTGCAACCTTTCACAAGGTGAACGCCTTGAACGGAGAGGCGTGGACTTATGGAGCGATCCCAAAGCTTATGACTAATTATCATACAAACCAAGAGCACATTAGGGTAAAACCCTAATGCCTAGCACCAAGAAGAAGAGATGACTCTGATGTTGCCACCCGCATGTGTGTTTTATGGCGTTGAGCTTCAGCTTCAAGTCGGTCTACATCAATATACAATCCCGAAACAGGCATCACGAGAATGAGAGTCCCTTCCCCCACTCCTGGATGGGGGCGAACAAGCCCCTAGATTCCCACACCGTTGGTTGAAAATATCGAGTTCACCCAAATACCCTCACTATGATTGAACGGACCATAGCCCAAAGCCCAAAGAAAAAACTCAAGAACAAGAAGAACGGAAACGGTGGCACGAGACGAGTGAATTATGATGTTAATGCTTCCTCTTCAAATTGGTCTAAGTCAATACGTAATCCCGAAACGTGCACCACACGAATTAGAATGTCCCCAAAATCTACTACCTCCTTTCAAAGGTATAACACCACTCGAAAACAACATATCTCCCCTACGCTAGCTCCCCACGTTCCAACATGGTTGCTTGAAAATATCCGGTTGGTTCACACATATAACCCCCACTATGATTGGGGGTGGGGGGTGGAGCATAGATGGCAGGGTGCATGCGAAAACCCTAGCACCAAATGCAAAAAAAAAACCTCAACAACAACATAATAATAATAATAATAATAATGCACATAAGAATATGAATGGAGAAACATGTTGCATTCATAAATACATTACCTGGAATGCGCTAACAACCGCAACCCTCTCGCCAACCAAGGAATTGACAGTGGAGGATTTGCCCACTCCGCCTTTGCCAACGACGAGAACTGTGAGCGAATCCACATTGCGTTGCCGTAGCTTGCCGAGGATGGAGTGCAACGCCGTCTGCGTGGCAACGGGGAACTGCTGAATCCCCGTCCACTCGCGAGCCTCCGGGATGGTGGTCGCCATCACCACAACGCCCGATTGCGCTAAAACCCCACCCAAACCCTTGCGAACTTACACCTCCGAAGAATGAATGGGCACCGTAACTACGAAGGTTTCATGTGACCGCTTTGCTCTCGGTTCTCGCCTCACCAAAACCTAGGAATGAATTTCTGGATAAGGTGAGAGAGGCTCCTTCCATGGGCATGGGTGTTATTCGGTTACTTTTCTTAATGGATTGGTATGTGGTTACAAGAGCCAATTGTCACCATAAAGACACATGTCTAAAGGGGATTGGACTACATCTTCATATTTATTAACTACTTAACACTCAATAGCTCAATAGTGAACCCCGGGTAGGTTATTTGTGTCATTTTCGATAACTACGTGCAAAAAGACGGAAGGTGTCTTGTGTTCCTTTTATGTAAAGATTGGTTCAGTGTAAGGGCTATATTCCAAAACATAGGTGTTATCAAATTTTAAAATAGGGCATGGACAATGAGGTTGTATTAACATAGGGTTCGATGTAGTATAGGGGGATTGACAAATAAGACTAGTAATAGCTTTTTGGGTATAACAATAATTTGTTGGGATGTTGAAGAGTATTGCAGAATTACGCCTTGACTTGAAAGGTTGAATGACATAAGTAAGGAGGTTTTAAATATTAAGGTTTATGCTTTGCCTCTTGAATCCATTCAACAATGTTGTGTTGCAGCCATTGGCGACACGATTGACATTCTGAGATCAACCTGATGAAGAACCCGCGCCGTTATATGATGGCGAAGAACCTTTACCTCCTCCAACCTCTTTTGGGGTCAGTACCATCGAGCCCAATGAACCTAATTGTGATATGAAATCTCTCCTTATCTTCAAGGAAACTATGGATAAGTTTCCATTACATGTTGCCAAATTGCTAAAAAGAATCGAAGCTCATTTCGCTTGATGATCAATTATAAATCTAAAAATCATGGAATTATGGCAATTTCATTACAGCTGGAATTTGGTGTAACGAGTTTAACAAAGACTTTAGTGGCAATAGCAATGATAATTACAAAGCTATCATACACAACATTTTTGGTATTTTTAATTAATAAACATTTGTTCCCCATTGTTCATATAAGGTCTTGGTGGCGTAGGGAGGGTGTCAATTAAGTTGATCACCTTCAATTCAATGCGCCTAAGGGTATGTTTTTTTACACTCACTACATTTGACCACAAAAATGAAGTTTAAGAAGGCATTGCTATATTGCAATTTGTCAATGATGGTGTTGCTTGTTGATTTGCTTCCCCTTTGTCCTTGTTGGTGACCCAACTAACTAATTGAAGTGTTTATGGTACACAATAAGGTATAAGATTTGTGGTGATTACGTCTAGTTGTGTTTTTCCAAGAAAGAATTGTAAGCAAACCTCTGGTTTCAATTAAATGGTATCAAACATGCCAAGAAACTCGAAGGCTTTGTTTTGGGTTGTAAACCTGCAGATTTGGCGTTATCGACCAAGAGGAGGGGCAAACCTTTTGTCATCCTCTAGGATCATTGTTGGTGTCCAACCTTATTTGTAGCATTGTTACAAGGTTTCATATGAACACCAGTATGGTAGAGGGTGCTACAAAGATTCTAGGTCAAAAAAACTCCATTATTTCGTTGTTGTGTGGGCTTTGCATCATAGGACATATAGCTATGCAAGTAAAACCTACATGTTGAAGGGGTTGTTGGATGACCCTAAGCATGGTGAATTATGGGTGTCTGAGCCTCAACACTTGTGCAAAGTTTATTTTATTTTATTTTAAGATTGTGGTAGTTGTGGTTGAAGCATGGAGACCACTCCATGGAGAGTAATACCCAAAACTTGATTGTACAAAATAATTTTACTATCAATGTACACTATTTGTAGTCTTGTTAATTACACTATTTAGAGATGAATATCCAACATTATCGGTGTCTTTGCATCTTACACGCTCTGATTCTTGTGAAGAGAAAGTCTCCAAGATAGTAGGGATGATAAGCATAGAAAAAACCTATGACCTCCACGAGCTCCTCAATTGTGTTAACACCTTAAAACCATTTAAGTGCTATTGAGTACGCAAACAATGGTCTCCAATTTGGTAGACAACATAATAAACAATCAAATATATGGGACGAGCTTCATTTTGTTGTTGAAAGTGAACCAATACCAAACCTAAAGGACTCTTCAAGAGTGGCTACTAACAATCTTGTCATTGCAACATTGTAAGAGGATTTGAAGGAAGCACAATCATTATTGAGGGTGCTCACTATAGCACCTTCCACAATGGCTAGTGACAAAAAAAAATGTTTCACTTACTCTTAAATTATAAAAATACAAGACTCAAAGCATGTGACGGTTGATGTCCCTACCCAAAAGCAAATGCAAGGTGAGGATGGAGATGTTCAAGTCTCGAGATAGGTGCTAGCTTTAAATTAGTCGATGCCACATGAGGATTTGATAGACATCCTCCATGGTTTGTGTGATGCATTGGAGGTATTCGATGATGGGTATGATGAACTCTCTTCAACTCTAAAAGAGGCTCAAAGAGTCTTTTTAAAGATGATAAATGACCCACAATTTAGTGTGGGTACAAGTATTGAAATGAACACATCTAGGTGCACACCCCACCATTAAATTTCAAGGTCTGTCCATTTACAAATCTACTCTAAAATCATAGCTAAATGGCATTCATTATTTATTCAAGGACAAACTAACACGTGTGTGTAACTCGGTGTACTTGAACCATGCATATGATTTGCTTGGCAATTGCTACTTCATCAAACATGTGCTTGTTGGGTTTCGGTAATGACAGCGGAATGTATGTCGTTCAAAAGAACAAAGTTATCCACTATTGCCAAGAGTGCTAAAAAAACAACCATGAGTGGGAAGGTAAAGGCTTATGTACCCAATGCATCCTTGAATCGATTGACAATGGGGGGCTAGCATGGTTTGGGCCTCCAACCGGATTGTCTCCACCCATTTCCGGAGGACCCCTTCCCTTTTGGCACTCCTCCACCAAAACCTTGTGCAACCCACACCCAAATTATTTGGATTTTTAAAGTGAGTGCCTCTAGAGGGTCTTCATTAACGTTCCTTATTAAGAAATAAAGTATAAATTCTTGTCCCAATGCAAGGTTTCTCAAAAACTTTGAAAATATCTTATTTCTAGGGTTGCTAAAAAATGACTGATTCGGACAAACATTGTTGAATCTTTTCTACAACATTTTTGACATTATAAATGACCATCTAAGTTAAGCAATTTAGTTTGAAAAATCAGAAAACTTTGTCACTTCAAGCAAGAAAGGTAACCACTTAATAGAAGAAAAGGTGGGACACCATGACCCATACCACATGGGAAAGAGGCACAAAGTTGGAACGAAGAAGGGGTTTTCTTCTTGCAAATTTCCTCCTCAAACTAGGTGAGTCTTGAAGTTGGATGTGAACAATGTGGTAGTTAGTTGAGCATCACAAAACGACGATAGCAATGACTCTCCAAAACTCTCCGGTAGGATACAACAAGGAAGCAAATTTTGGGATTGTAATGTATGGGACATATAGATGCAACCATTTCAAACTAAAGTGCATTGTTGCCTAAACCCTTGAGGGGAGTTTTGTAATAAATTTCATTTCTAAGTGCACTACATCTTAGTGAATGTGTGTTATCAACGTGAAAGACTTTGAGGTTGTAAGTTCCGAGTCCATGTGTAAATGTCTAGATGGCTCTTTTGAAACTCAACACTTTTGTATGGAATGTGTGCTTTTAGTTTTAACATTGAATGTTAAGTTTTCTAAAAAAAATAACACCATGTATATGAATGAAGGTTGGTATTATAAGCACTGATAGGGTAGTTAAATATTAAAGCTATTAGAAATTAAGTGAGGAGACCCCCTGAAAAAATGTTTATTTAATGTGACATGTTTTTTCAAGGTTGACTTAGTTTCTAGTCTTGTGGAATGCACTTGAACTTTGGAGAAAAAATTAGTTGGCAAAAACTTGTGTAGTTGGCAGAAGTTGCCTCCAAAGACCAATTCAAGCCAACCTTCGTTGCATTTGAGAAAATGACATATTCCACAAATACCATGTTTAAAATAAAGTACCCCTCACTCTGAAGCACTCAAATTTGTCATAGGTAATACCTTAAATTAATATTGAATAACCTACCTAAGTAAGTAACACAATTAAGAGGACCTATGTATTCACTTAGGAAAATAGTCACACATGCACTTTTAATAACCATAACTCAATCGAGGAAGGTCCAATATTTGTTGATGCTTTATTGTAGATTTGCTAATGAAACACATGTCATTGTGTAATCTAAAGAATATGAAGAAAAAACCAAGTAACACCCATATACTTTAAAGGTACATGTTTAGAAGATATTGGGCTCTGTCATCAAATTCATTTGCTAATTCAAATAAAATATTAAAAAAATTTGAGAGGTCCCGTACATTCCGTTAATGAATCAACATACAAACACTTCCAATAAGCATAACTAAACCAGGGTAGGTCGAATTTTCAGTTTGGTTTTTGTGGATGTTTCTTCATGCTGATACATGCCAATCCACCAATATTGGTCATGCAACATTGAATGTGTCCTGCGTATGCCAAAATGGCCAAATTCCTCATGTACTTGTCGCACCAAGGAGGCCCTCTGATTCGGTATAGGGACAATACGCCTTGTCCCAACTGACCACAATCGAAATAACAAACCATTCTCCAAACGAAACCTTGTTATTCGATGTCCAATCCTATCCCTTTTCATCGTCGAGATAAACAAGGGAGAAGTTCCCTGCTGAAGCATATGCAATACAGAAAAATCCTCCCATATATCCGCAATAGCTTAAGGTCGATTAGTCTCATCATTCGAGTCATGTATTGGAGCCTCAACAACAACACCAGAAAACAAAATGAGGTAAGCAACTGCATGCCAACCTGGAACTGCCTCTCGATCACAATCTTCATGCCACCTAGCCCCAGTCAAGTCCTTATCTGAAGGACTTGGATTGCGTGTTAGTGCACACACACAAACGTCTCGTCAGTCATTATTCCGATCTGATCGCACGATACTTTATCACAAATTAGTACAATACAAAATGAGGCAATGCTAACAACATCTAGCAACACAACCTGCCACGGAAAAATATACCACAATGAAATACGGAAAATAATGCAATTGTAACACTGGATCCGCTTTCCCAAACAACAAGTAAGCAAAAATTGAAATTGACCGCACACAACCAACACTCACTTGCGGTTGGTGATCAAGCGTGAGATACCCCCATTGCCGTGGAAAAAATTGGCACATAAGTACATTTTTTATTTTCCCACTACAACATTAAAACTCCCATTATGTATTAATGTATATATGCTTGGCAAATATGTGTGCCAAAGTTGTCATTCATAAATCCAAGAATTGTTATTTTATTTTGAAGTTATTGTCATAGTGATTGGCAGTATTTTCTTGAATTTTGTTGCCACAACAAAATGCAATATTGGAGAGGCCTACCCACTACAACCTCTAGGTATGCAGCCGATCCACTACAGCCTCACTTAATTTCAACCAACTTCTTTTGGGACCATTGGTGAAATCGCGTCTCTATTACTTTCTCCATCGATGCCATCTGCCCACAGTTGATGAAACTTACCAATGTTAGAGAATACAATCACTTCATCCGCATGACCGGTTTCAGTGTATAAACTTGATGATTATAATCCCAACCGCAAAAAATCATTCCTTGCATGATACTGGACACACTAGATGGACATTTGAAGCTTTGCAACCCACAAATCATGCTCCAACAATGTCAAGACCTAACTACGAAGAGGGTTGATTCTGCAATGCCTTCTTTCTCACACTACCATTTGAAAAGCAGACCTGCAGAGTCAACTGGCTGACAGAGAATAGTCATTACAGTAGCTCATGTCATCGGTGGCGGAACTAACAAAAGATCCGAGTGAAACTAAAAAACACTTGGGTTACATTAAATAAGATAGAGATGACATGGTGAAGAAGCAGAGACTATGTGCAAGGAAACATTGCGGACCAATTTAGAGATGGAAGACCTTCATGGACCAGCTTGAGTAACAAGGGAATGCCACAGTTGCATGAATAAGATAAAACATTGTCGGTAATGTCCAAAGTTTAGTATATATGATGAATATTTTTTCATATTCGCGGCCCCATAATTATATTTTTAACTTTTGTTCATTGGAATTTATCTCCCCTCAGGTGTATATTCATTTATATATTCAACTATATATTCATTTAAAATGATTCTTATTTCCCTACTCCTTTGACCTTCAATTATTTATTTCTCAATGTCAACCAGTTCATCTGTGACCAACTGCCGGTTATTCGTAATAAGGGGGCGGCGGTGCACCCATTTGAGATGAGCCATGTCAATAATATTGACATCGTAGTACCAAAAATCAAATAAAGACTAGAAGGAAGGAGGGTCACTTTGACATCTGGCCATGACATAAAAAACTTTCGTGTTGGAGTTTTGAGCTCCGCGACATATTTCTTACATGTGTGGGAGTTGTGTCACTTTATTGTCATGCAAAAGATCCGTGAAAGAATGTTCTATCTTTAATTAATTTTATAGATCATCTAGCTAGATCTAGACCTAAATGTGAGTCACCTTCTTCATTAACTAGTAAGGTAGGAGAGAGGCAATTACCATATATAAGTGTATCTTTCATTCATTTGACATTAAAGAATTATAATATTACATAGTAAATAGTAAATATTAAATATTTCACAGTAAATAGTAAATAATATATTATGAAAAATAAATAATAATAATAGACCGAAAATATTGATTAATATACTATAAATAACATATCGTTAATCTTAAATAATAAATTATAAAAAGTAAAAAGTAAAAAGTATATTATAAAAAGTAAAAAGTAAATACTATATAGTAATTATTAAATAATATTAAATAATAATAATAATAGGCAATAAACCGCAAATAATAGGCAATAAATAATAAATAATAGATAGTCAATAATAAATCATAGGCAGTACACAGTAAATAATAGACAATAAATGGTAAATAACAAACAATAAACATTAAACAATAAATATCATACAGTAAATAGTAGAGTTAATAATAGACAGTAAATAATAGGAGTAGAGAGCGAATAGTGACCCCCATATACAAAGGTTTAAAGTGTTTCTTATATGACATGTGAAGTTGAATGACTTAGTGGCTAAGACCTCCAAGTGGGAACCATAAGGTTCAAGATTCGAATGCCTTGGCCTTCCGCCCTTTACCTAACTTTGAAGGTGGGTAGTCACCCACTAGCTGTAGGGGGGTAGGTGGGTGGGTAGGCACCCACCGGAGGTAGGCACTTACCCAATACCTACACATTGTTTTTGATGAGATTTGTACTAATAAAATTTTAATTGAATTACCCATAATCAGAAAATTACCGCTGATCGAGGTTAAAGTTTGTACTTGCTAATTAAAATTACGATACGATTCTGACATCTCATTTGTTAAAAAATAAAACGGGTCTAAGATGACATCTTCTCCACAGTGGCTACAACTTCCATGACACGTGTCATGGTCCTTGAAAAGTATTAGTTTTATGTTTTTTTGTGTGTAGAAGGACCCTCTTTCCTAGTAGTGAGAAGATGGGGGGATTTACGTGGATGTCACCAACAGTCCCTGCAAATTATACAACGTGGGACAAAGGACATTGTATGGTGTAGGGAGGTGGTTATCGTTGCCGCCCAGTTTCAAAACATTAAAAAAATGGACCCTATGTGGACTTCAATGGCTAATGATGGCATCCTATCTACACGACGTAGTCAACCTCGCTCTCATGGATTGCAACACAGTTCGGGAAGATTCCACGCAAAGTAGGTAATTTTCCTAGTTTGTCAACATGCGTTCAGTAAATTTTTTATGGTCTCTCGGTTGTGACTACAATTTATGTAAACCATCCAGTTCATAACCTTTGGAAAAAAAATCATTTCGGTTATATTTCCTTAATGTTTCTAAACCAATCAGCTAAAAAACTGGCATACACAATTTTGAATCAACTGCTGTAAAAAAATTAAAATCAGCAGCAGTAAAAATTCAAAATCAGCTGTAGTAAAAAATCAAAATAATCCTTGGTAGGATTTAAACCTGGCCTAACCCTTCCCAATTGAAGGCCAAGAATTCCCCTTCATCAATTTCAATGAAGTAAGATTTGATAAAAAAAATTCAAAAAAAAGTTACAAAATATACCTTTCAAGAAAAATAATGAAATGTAACATCAAAAATCATGTAAATCATCATTTCCACCAATTTGAGAAGAGTGACCAGCAAAATATTTTTCAGGGTGTGAATACAAATACCTCCATTTTAAACTATTTCTCCACAACTCCATGGCCTCAACCAAAATATAACCATAATCATCTTGCGGCCCTTCCAAAGCAACCTCAAGACAACATTAAGGTGTTTTGTGCCTAACACAAAACACCTTAACTAAAATCATGTAAATCACGTGCTGGATTGAATGCAGGGCTCATCGTCCTTGTCCAATAGCTTGACCTTGATCTTTGAGGTGGTGAAGAACTCCAAACCGGTAATGAATACGGCCAACCTTATTCTCTCTGAATTTATCATACGATGGATTGCAGCACAAAACCAGTTTCGTTGTTGCTCAGTAATGCTTTCTTCAAATTCAATCACCTTCAGAAATTCTGCTGCCTCAACAGAGCATGCACCTGAAAAAATGATCTTCAAGCAATGAAGATTTAGAAGACTGATGTTGGATTGAAATTCTGATTTTCTTCATGCAAATGTTGGGGCTATCTCAATGGCTAGGTTGAAGCCCTCTCGGAGAGCAACACCAGTCATCTCTCTCTCTCTTTGAAGAGATGAGACCAGATAATAACCCCGATTTTGGCTTCAACCTGAACATCCCATTCTTCGTCATCAAGAATGAAGCCAACAAAAGACCAACCAATATCTTCATTAATTTCTTCAGTTGAGAGGTGAGAAATGAGATTCCTTGCTTCTTCCAGTGGTTTTCTCAGTTGGCGTAGGATGTTCCACTTTGAAGGATAGCATAGACGAAAATCGCGCTCCAGAGTGGCTCGAAGTTGTAGGTCCACTCATTTTGATAAGTCTTGAGATTCTGAAACTTGCTTGCATATCATTAGCAAAGTTGAGAATATAAATGGTCGATTAACCTCCAAGCCGTTTGCAGCTATCATCAGAATGAGGTGGCCCAACATTTTTGCCTTTACAGTAAATAATGTGCAATTAGAAAAGTAATAGCAGCTCATCATTTTAATTAAGGTATTCTTTTACTTTATTTTAATGACATTTTAGATTGAAAAAAAAACCTCTCACAAATTGTTGTACTTACACACTAGCATCTTGCTATCTCAGCTAGTAAAATAATATTGGCATATTTCACTTGCAAAGGTTCATTATAAGTTACCATAGCTGAAAGGTTTTATTATTCCAATCCAAACTAGCTTGCAATTTGAAATTAAAAAATTCTCTTCTACATGTATCTTAATCAACAAGGGAATAGAAAATTTTACCTTCCAAATTTTTTTGCACACTATATCGCTCCAAAAGAAACTTCAACTCTGTGATATCCCATGACATTAATCCAACCTTCTTTGAAGGCATGTTAGAAGGATTTAAAACACTAAAAATAGAAATAATATCATTGTCACTAAACCTAGCCTCTAAAGCCCTACACACAACTTCAGCATATACTTTCTGAAAAATAAAAGCTTCTTCCAAATCAGCTCATGTCTACATAATGCAATTTGGCCCCCTAATTTTACTTGACAACCTCATAAGGTATCTATTAGGGGGCCAATACTTGGAATGACATTATAACATGTATTTTCATTAAAAATACATTCATTCAGATGAGTATTCTCCATAATATAGAACATACGAATACTTTCAATTTCAGTCCTCAGAATTGAGCCAAGTGTTGTTACATCCACATATTTGCGCTGAAAAATCTTACATAAGATAGACAAACCATAAAGCAAATCAACTAAAACATATAAAATATAAATGAATTCAAAGGACCTTAATTTATCATATAACAAAAAAATTGTACCATTACCTTTCTTCTTTGGCACATTCTTGAAGAAAACCAAGACTGATTCTAGGGAATCACACAAGGTGTTGATTTCTTCAGACCTAGACAACTACCTAATTTTATGAAACCTTTTCAGTATTTCTTGGGCATCATTTAACTCCTAAATAGCATGAAGAACGATTTTTTTTTTGCTTGACTTTTTGAAATGAGCAGCCAATAAGTTGATGGTCTTGTCAATTTCAAAAGATACAATCTTACATTCACTAGATTCAGCAGCTTACAAAATACCCAAATTGGTCCTATGAGCAATGCAATGAACTGAAATAACAAAGGAACTAACCACTTTAAGTCTAGTTGCTACACCAGTCTTACTTCCTACCATTGTAGAACAGCCATCAGATCCAAAAACAATACACTTATTAAAATCCAAACCCCACTTCTTCACATATTTCAATAACTTCTGAAAAATTTCTTCAACGTTTTTTTTGCCATTTGCAATCTCAAGCAAATCCCAAGAAATGCTAATAGACAGTCCATCTTCTACAAATGTGGCATCAGTTGAATCATCAATCATTATTAAGAAAAATTGAATTCCTAATTTTATCCAAAAAAAAATTCTAAATTTTATTTGAAATACATAACACCATTTCAGCACATGATTTTTCATCATGGTGAAGACTTTCAATAATATTGGATTTAGATCTCAAAAGCAACTTACAAAGAGATGGAAACTTTGTTAAAGGGATTGTCTCCTTAGCTAAGAAATAAGCCGGCCTAAACAGAGTGATTAGAGCATCAACACATGCTTTAATGGTTTTCTCAACAAATTTTTTCATTATTTTGTCACCTTGATTAGCAGCTCATTCTAATTTTTGTATTCTACAAACATGTTATGGTCATGAAAGGCTGAAACCTTAGTATTTACTGAACCAACTCTTGCAAACACATTTTTGGCCTACTTATCTCTACAAACTTTACAAAAAATCCTACCTAGGTTTGAAATAAATTCAATCCAATAAAATTAAGAATACCAAGCATCTTTCTAAGCTAATCTTGCTTCCTCAACTTGAGTCAGGTCCTTCTTAGTGTTTGATGTGTTTGTTAATGATTCATTGGACACATCTACATAACCTTCATTCCTCGAAAACATATCCCTCATTGTTCTTTGTCTTTTGGCCATGGTATTTTTAATGTTAACAAAAAAACCCCTATTCAGCAAAAAATGAATCAAACAATTAACTTTGCCTCAAAACAACAAACTTCACTGAAAACAATAAACCCTGATTCAGAACAGGATACACTATAAGAAAAAAAAACCATGATTCAAACTTGAAGGAGAAATTGGTGCTGCTGGATTTCTGGACATATTGCTGCATCAATTGCATGCATGTGCTTCCAGATCTCGCATAATTGGAAAACAAGTACAACCAACAACCAGTAAGTTGATGGGTACCCTTCTTTAAATCAAACATTTGGAATAAACAGGTTGGGCTATGAATCACAAGTTTCCTCTGAGAATATGATAGAAGATTTGTTACACTGATTGGTGTCCAGGAGTGATAGTCTTGTCTTTGTCGAACTTGACTTACACTGCACTTCTGATGGTACCCTCCACATCTTTGCTAGGGCAAATAGAGGCGTAGAAGCCAACTTTCAACCCCTCTGCACTCTGGGAAACACTAAATATTAAGGTGACAAGTACTAGTAACACCTTCACAACTCGAATTTCCATTGTCTCCGAATTATCTCGTTTCCGAGGTCACAGAAGATGATCAAAATCAAAGTTAGCCTAACAAACTAACAAACAGGTCCAACTGATCAGGTTATATGGTGCAGGGCCGTCTCATGCAACTCCTTATCTCGTTAATCAAATACTAACAATATAATGGGACGTTCTAGACACTGAAAAGAAGTCCAGGACTGATGAATCTACTTAACTTATGCAGCACAAGGTAGAGCTAAGCTTCATATACAATATCATGTTTAGTGAAGTAAACATGAGAATGGCTAAAGACTTCTGCTTGGTGTTGGTGGAATTGATAAATCCTCCAAGAGGATTCATCAAAATAACAAACGTAACTTCACTACTATCCAGGGCTATATCCAATAAATCAATCATATAATTCTAGAACAGGCCACTATTTGATACAGAGAATGTAAGTAGGATAGAGGGTACATTACCTGGCCCTTCATGTATCGTACAAGCCGGGACAAAGAAAGAGGAGGCCGGTTAGTCCTGCTTATGAACAGACGCTTCAGCACAATTCCATTGAAGGGTGCCGATGTCCTCCTGACCAAGAACCGATACAACTGCAAACAGATAAACCATGTGCCACCTCAAAACCATTATGATCTCGTCCAAAACCCTTCCAGAAACCCTAAAACCCAATAGTACAGTCGATTGTTTCGGAGCAGAAGATGCATGCAATTTTCTTTAGCAACTGCTTCGTGGGTCAACATAACTGCGAGTTCAAATCAACCACACTCTTACTCTACCAACAAGAGATGCTCACCCTAACCTCCTGTCACTCGGCATTACTGTAGTGATATGCATGCCACCACACATACACACAGATAGGGTTAATTTATGCAGTGAGCCCCATCCTTTCACATTTCAATGGTGACTCTACCATCTGTGAAGAAAAGCATCATGTGTGTAGTCTTGGTGCGCTTCTAATCCTGGTTGAAACAAATGGAACTCTTGAAGATCGCCATTGCCGAAATTCGATCGAAGGCAATCCTGTGGTTGCTGCAGCAAGGAATTAGTGTCACTGAATCAACCACACTACGAGCCTTCGAACAAGAGATGCTCACCCTAAAATTTCATCACTCGGCATTACCGCCCAACTCTGTAGCAGTACGACTCCCTCCTCTGCAACACGCGCGCGCACACACACACACAGGGTTAATTGATGCAAGAAGCTCTAGACTTACAAGCTTAAATTTCAATGGTGACTCTACTATCTGCGATCCACCCCGTCACTGTGAAGAAATAAATGTGCCATCCTGGGTGCGCATCTAATTCCGATCGGAAGAAATGGGGCTACATCGGTGAAGCAAAGGTGCGGCAACTCTGCTGCTGCTGCTTCTTGAAGATCTTCATTACCTAAGAGATATACTAATCTTGAGGCAAAACTTGTGGAAGGAAGAATTCCCGAATCAGCCACAATCTAACGCCTTTAACAAAGAGATGCTTACCTTAAAATCCTATCAAGACGTCACAGCCATGTGCACTACCGCCGAATTTTGTAGCAGTACGGTTCCCTACAAGCGACAGGAAATCTAAAGTACAAACAGACAGACAGGCAGAGTAAATTTGATACAAATAAGCTCCCTGCCGCATTTCAATCGTGACTCTACCACCTGCGACCTCTCCACTGTGAAGAAAAGCACTGGTGCGCATCTAATTTGAATCGGATGGAAATGGAGCTGGGCCAATCTTTGGGCCCGTCACAAGTATGTAACCCTATTCGAAGTACTATTCCGGTGTCAAAGTGAATGATCGAGACTCAAAGATTGCACCACCTTGGCCCTTGAACGGAGATTGTTGCACCTGGATAGTACCCTCATTGCCATCTTTGTCTTACTTGATGAGTACAAACTACATACTGCAGGTACGAAGCTCAAATCATGTCTATATTGAAAATGCTTCTAGACCCGCCGAGTACAAGCAAGTCAAGTTTATAGACTCTCATGAATGAACCTTCCAGGGCGACCCAAAAATTCGATATTTTCTTCAGCAACATCCATCATCCCGATTCGACCTGTCGAAGTGAAAACAATAACAAAGCCCACAACACCATTCCGTTGCAACAACGACCTTAAAATACTTCCAGCAACAAGACAGACACAAAAAAAAAATTGCACAGATGTTCCTCACCAAACACTCCAAAAGTCACCCACCCTTAGTAAACTGGCACTTGAGGAGGACTTAAATGCCGCCAAGACCGACAGACCGATATGTTAAAAAGATTCAAACACCAAACTCACCTTCACAAATCTCCGAACAAATCTCGAAGCAGATCTCGAAGCAGCGTGCAGCAGGGTGAGGATGGTGGGGCAAGTGGAACAACAATATCATACAAGCGAGCGGAACTGCAAGAAGAGAAAGGGAGAGAATAGTTGAGAGCTGAGAAGAGAAGCTGGAGAGAGAAGCGGCGGGCAACGAAGAGCAACTGAGCGTCGAAAGGCTCGAAACCTAGACAGAAACAAAGAGTCGTTTCAAAGAGACCCTGTGACCTACACGGCTGAGAACCTCCCTCATTCAATATCCGCCTATACCCTCGGGAGACCCAACTCATTTCCGCCATTTTCTAAACCTGAGGGGTTCAATTTCCTACATTATCTCATATTGGTCGGTTGATTTCCTATACTCTTCATATTTAACTCAGTTATACGGCCGAAATCTCCCCAAAAAAACCGGTAATTTTGCAATTTCACTCGGCTAATTTACAACTAGCTGCCGGATCTCCCTGATCATTGACTCTTACTGAACCCTAATGACACTAAATACAATATTTAGTAAACGTCAACATGTAGCTGTAAATACACTCCTTCACAGCAAGCATACACTTTGTCTCTTGTATAAACAGCAAGCATACACTTTGTCATACTTGTCCTATGAGTGAGCAATTTATATGTCACACTTGATACTCTGCAGTGGCGATGTCGTTGCTGCTCCTGCCCATCGGGTCGCATTGCAGGGGCCATTGCTGCACTCATAGTTGCGCATTTTTCACGTTTGACACGCAAAACCTCGCACACAAAAATTAAAGTACACGTCACTTGACATGCACAATTTAGAAGATGACATGCATTGAGTATTGTGAAGAAATAAACCACCCATCAATTGACACGCTAGATGGTGAATTGACACGTATTACTAGGCAACCTAAGTACAGTAAACTGCAGCTCAAGCATCAGGAAAACATAAGCCATAACAATAGGCTTATCCACCTACATTAACTTACATATTTAAGTTTAGCCTTACTCTTGGAATCTCTTTTGTAACAGGGAAGGTGAACGGTTCCTATGAGCATTGGTTTCGTGCAGTGGCTCTCATTGGCTAAATCAACTCTAAAAGTTGTCCATGTTGTTAGGAACTGTTCATTGGTGGAATTGTACAATGTGTTGTCTCATAAGGTGGAGACAAGATAAAGTTGGATGAAAACAATGTGAAAGAGGACTATAGTCGATTTGGAATTATGAATGAATGTTGGACAATTCCAACCGGCAATACGACGTACATCGGATCGTAGAACTGAACAAATATGGTGGTTGACGTACATGGAATACAAACATTCAAAATTGTGGTTGTTGTGTTATTGCTTTTGTGGTTGTCGTCTGATGTTTTAGTCCCCATAAGTACACATCCCTTATTATATTTGGACAAGTTGTTTGTCCAAATATACTTAAAAGTCAGTTTGTGCTCAACACAACAAAATGGTGGCCAGCCAGAAACAAAGTTGATAATTGACCAGTTAGCTAACAAGGGTTGGAAGATCTAGTCGAGGGTGCAGTGAGGAGATTTGTATAGTCCTACTTTTATGGGGAGGGTCTTTATCCACTAGAATTGGAAAGCAAGCTTGGATTTTTGTATGGACCAATTTGCTCCTTTTGCAGATAGGTATGTAAAGAGTCTTTTTACATTTGTTGGAAGTGCGAATGGAGTACCCTTTGATCATACATATTGCAAACCCTTGTATTTGTGTATACGATTATTTGAATATATGGATGTTTTTCATGGGTGATAGTATATGGAAATGGTTGCGTGAAAAAAATCATCTCTTCAAGATGGGTTTCATTGATTGTTGTTACCTAGAAGAGGATTTAACGTCATGTTCAATCTATCAGGAAGTATGACAACGTGTCTATGTCGATTTCAAAAACTTCTTCTTTTTATGTGGCTCATGTCATTTTGTAGTTTTGTTGGTAGATGCATCTCTTGTTTGTTTGCCATTTGCTTGGGTAATCTTAAATCTTCAAATTGATTTATAGAGTTAACATACACATGATTTCCTCATCAAACACATGATATGAATACATTTACACGATTCAGATCCCCTCAAATGTAAGCTCTTATGGAAACCTAATACCCCAAAGAACTAATTTAGTGTGGCAAACTAATTGGTGTGCTATGCTAATTAGAGTGGTTTACATGACTTGTGTCAGGGTTTAGGGTTAGGGGTTTAGGGTTAGGATTAGTAGGGTGGTCTTGGATATGAGAAGATGGGAGCAGCTAGTTGTGCATACTAGATGAGGTGTCTCTGCCTGAGATTGGGATGATTTGACATGTACCTCGTTGGATAGTGCAAAAATCTCCTTCAAATTGAGTTTAATGTACAATCTACAATTCACAATGCCTGAATTGAAGCTATATTGGGAGCAATATTGTTGTTGGGTGTGTGAATTGAATGCCATCTAGGTTCACAAGTCCCTAAAGTTTGTCATGTACTCTAGACTAGTGGTACATAATCCATACTCACCAGTGGCACCGCCTACAACCATGATAGATATTTTTTTAAGGCCAATTCCTAAGACACTTGACTCGAATTTTAAAAAATGAGAGGAGATCTAGAGTGCTTTGTTTGAATAAATATTGGAGAAAGTAGCCATCTCAACTCATAATGATTTGACTTTTGAGGTTTTGTGGTGGGCGTAGATCCCCTTCTATTGAGTTTCATATACAATGTGAAATTCTCATTGAGTCAATGCAATGCATGAGTTGATGTTATATTTAAATAAGTAGTATTGTTGAGTTTGTGAGTAGAATGATATTAGTGTTCACAGCACCCCGAAGTACAATTCCTAAGTTTGGCCCAATGTCTAGGATAACGATAGATATCTACTCTCTCCAATGGTACCATCTGTTAGCCCTAAACCTCCACCCTTATGCGTCGGTGGTCCTGGTGAAGGAATAAGGCTCACATGTCTCCACCTAGTCATCGGTCTCACAAATTCGTTACCTTTGCTGGAGCATATACCCAAATATCAATCACACTCTTTTTATTTAATTTTACGGGGCCTTAGTATTGAGAAATACTTATGCACCCAAGATACATATATCACCATCAACACACTAAAACTCGCCTTCACTCCTAAATCCCTACCTAATCCTATATGCTACTACACTAACTACCCCCCCCCTTTACTAGCTTTGGTGGGCAGCCCCTTTCGCCTCCGAGCCACTGTAACCCCCTGGGCCAGCACTAACCTCTAACCGCTTCCAGCTTTCCCCGAAACCTCCCCTAGTCTGCCCAACCGGTCAGCACCGTCTACCCTGGTGGTCACAACTCTGGTACGCCTGGGCTCTACCTCCTTCGGTAATAGTTGGTCCCGAGGCCGTTGGCCCTCCGGCCGTCTCTGTTCATCCCCATCTTCCCCTGTTTTCCCAATGGCCACCGCTCCTTGTGAGGCCAAACCCACCACCCTTTAGCGTCCTAGTCCGGGTATGGGTTTGAGAATCACATGTCTTATGTCGAGAATCGTAGAAACATGAAATTCAACTTCAACTCTCCACCAATGCACTAGTCGTGCTAGTCTTTATTAACTTCTTCCAAGAGTTCACAAGCACCCTTCTTCCTACTCACCCCTTAGAGTGTGTTCCACTCTCCATGTGAGAGTGACTAGCTCACTACCCCTCCTTTTTAATGATTTTCATTTATTTTGAAACTTTCTTAGCTTCACACTTTGCTTGAGATAATGATGCCTCGATACCACTAGTATCGTGTATGGTTACTCCCTTAGCCGACTCAAGCTCCCAAGTCATAGTCTTTGCCACACATGCCCTTGCCGATATTCCTCTTGAGCTTTTGGTCTTAGCAAAACTTTCACTTGTTGAATCCATGAATTAATGGCCAACTCCTCAGCTTGATAGCAACCCCGTACTTGATGCCCGTTCCGCAACTTAGTGTCAACTCCACGTTTAATGTCAACCCCGTAGCTTAGCACCAACTTTGTATCTTAATGCCACCATGTAGCCACACACTAAACCAACAATCTAAGGTAGGGTGTAGCTTGAACTAACCAAAGACTAATTAACTGGGAGGCTAATTAGGCTAGTAGGCACTAATTTACTAATAAACCCAGCTCTTAGCTGCGGCTATTTCTAACTAAATAAACCCAGCTCCTTCATAAACCCAGCTCCTTACTTCTAACTAAATAAACCCAGCTCCTTCATAAACCCAGCTCCCTACTTCTAACTAAATAAACCCAGCTCCTTCATAAACCCAGCTCCTTACTTCCAATTAAATAAACCCAGCTCCTTCATAAACCCAGCTCCTTAGCTGCGGCTACTTCTAACTAAGCTTCTCCACCCTCAACCACAAAAACCAAAAAATGAACAAAAGAGAGCTTCTCCAAGGCCTCCCCCTAATTCACCTACCTAATTCCACTAATCCCACTAAGTCCCCTACCTAATTCCACATTTTCCTAGAGAGAGCTAACTTAATCATGTCTTGATTAAATTCATGTTACAATAGGTTATGTCAAACCTAGTGTAAAGTCATGTTATGTAAGGTAATAGACAACATACATCCCTGTTGGAATAGGGTCCTGATAATTTCATGGTATAGTTTTTATCATCTCTTCTAATTATATCCCTTACTCAAGTAGAAGTTGGGGTAATTTAGATGAGTGTTCATCACTTCCTATCTGCAGAATTAGTCATATACAATAAGTTCTTCTGCCATACTCGAACCCACTGTCGTAGATACCGTCAAGCTTTTTCTACGTATGTTCGGGGTTATTCAGATAACCTTTCACGTTCATTCAACCACTCCTGATCCGGATATACAAGCATCTAAATATTGCTTTCTTCCCTGAGCTTGTTAATTCCTTGTAGGGTTACTGAGAGTATCCATAACGGGACCCCTATTGTATTACGAAGTAAATAAGTTGATCAACAACTTACTGACTCACTGACCCAAACTCTCTTAAGAGGTTAAGTAAGATTACGCGTGGAACACCACTGATCCCTTGCTGCAGGCAAGAACGAAGGACATTCTCTTGACTAATTTGGCACAAGCATACCCAAACTAATCTTCATAGGAACACTTCTTGTCATATCGTTATTTTCAGTTTCTGAAGTTTGACCTTGCAATAACAAGGGTCGTAAGACTTCATAGGACTTTTATACATTATCCAGAGCTTCTTATCTCAAATGGTTTTTTATGACGAATCACTCATGCGGTAGCTGGTGATTCGCTTGACCTTGAAAGAGTGATCAGCGTTCCAGAGTCGTACCGCAGATCATCTACATATTTCTTCTCATAACACCGAAGCTTCTTCGACAGCTTTTTCCTCTTCTTGCTTAAGGTAGAACATATTTAAATGATAGGTTCTTAAATGGACCTTAAGAGTACTCACAGTGTTTCTTTATAAGCCATCCTTCTGGATCTGTTTAAAGTTATACAGATCTTGTAAGTTCCTCACATAACATCTTACCTGGTATGCTCTAGTTTTATATCAGAAGACTATGAGCATATACATATTATAAGGCAGTTTGTAAGACCTTTTTCACAGAGGCACTTATTGTGAACAGAACCTCTGAGACTATCCTTATTTATGAAGTGCTTTCCTCCTGTATATTCTTCAGGTGATCACTTCAAGAATTGTAGAGTTAAAACTTCTTCTACACTCTTTCATATAGTGGACAGTATCAATCAGCTAACTCTCGACTAGTCAGCAGAAATGAGTAAGGTTTGAATATAATCAAGAACTGCGTCTTCAGTGAGACATTCTGCTAACTTACTCTCATTTGGTTAGTTCAATAGAGTAAACTTAGAACATTGCTCATGCGATTACTCTCCAAACTGTTTTCTCAGCATACTCATCCCTTTGAATTATTGATAGAATCAGTAGACAGTCAGCATATTTGCATCAGGCAGAAAATCTTGATAGTAAAGTCATATCCTCGCAATAGAGGTGCAGTCTAACTGTAAATTATCTGCTGTATACGAGTTATAACCATATGTTCATGTTATCTGGCTATTTTTTCGCCATTCAACACTTACAGGTATCACCCATTTTATAGAGTATGTAAAAATTACTTGTCAAGTAAGAAAATACTCATCATCAATCTTCTAAGTTTCAAAGAGAAATTGCTAGAAATTATGTGATGAGTGGACAATTTCTTCGCAAGGTGCGCAACACTTGTAGAAGAGGTCCTCACATGTGCCCATGCTCCCCACAAAAAAAGTTAGTAGAGCGTACAACAGGTGTCGACGGACCTCTTACTTGTTATCGATGTCAACAAGGCCATATCACCTTTCTTGGAAATAAGTAATAAATATATATCATATTCTTGAATAATATGCAATATTCAATCAAGAATTGGAAGTATTCTTAAGTCATAGGTAAATTATCCCATGTATAATAAGTGTAGTCATTGCTTTGAAACAATTTCCGAATCCACACCTTGAAATCCTCTTGTGGTGAACTATTCTTGTTCATCCTGACAGTTTTTTGGGATTCAAGAACAGTGTGTAAAATGGTAATACAAGACCGGCACTACACTCAATATGTATCTGCGCTGTGTCAATGTGAAGCAAAGAGAGCTCAGACGGTCTCTGTGGCCAGCAGACGTTGCAACCTCACTTGCTCACAAGACTCTCAATAGTCTGTCTATCACGCTCAGTAGAGACTACTCACAGCGTAGTTCATAGGAGCAGCTATCTACAAGGGGTACTTCACGTAATTGAGGCGAGGCTGTCAGGGATACTGTTCAGTCTGCGCTTCACAATTTTATACTGGTATTATTTTTTGACAGGCAGCCCGCAAGCATCTTTTGTGTGGAGCTCGTCGTTCTAAAATTTCAAGTAGAGAGAGCGAGAGAGATGGAATGAGGGAGAGAGAGGAGGAGGGTGAGAGGATAGGAGTGAAGGAAGGTGCACCCAAGACCACAACCTTGTAATCCTCTCCTACTTAGTAGGACCTTATCCTATCCACTAAACCCTCACCTCCTAAACCAACAAGAACGTGTTCTAATTCAAACAATTAAATCAAAGGTTCTTCCTCTTGCCTCATCAAACACTACTCCTCTAATCAAAACACTCCCTAATGTCACTAAGCTTCTAATTCACCACACAAAATGGCTTAAGGCCTAAACATAAATCCACACCAAGCCTTGGGGGGGGCAGTGTGTTAAAAAGTTAAGGATATAGGTGCGAACAACCACTATTTTATAGGGGGGTATTACTTTCAATTCTCTTCTTTTTTTCATATGCTATCATTATGTAAAATTCTACTTTGGGTTAATAGAAAAATGGCTTGCATTACTTATAATTCCAAATTACCTATTATTTCATACCCTATAGTACTTTAAAGATGTCCAGTGCCATTTTTGATACCCTATATTACTCTTAAATCCATTTATAATTTTTAGCCCCCATATTTTTAAAATACACTATCATTTGTTCGCATGTATATTGCTACTCCAAACAATGACTACCATCCCCCCCCCGAGCACCAAGCCTCACTCTTTTTATACTTTTGATTGTTTCAATAATACTCCAAATGCAATTCTAAGTAGATCCTAAACATAAAACAAATATGAGCACTCATTTTGGGCTCATACTCCTCCTCTTCGGGGTTGCTCCCCTTTGAATACTGACGATCTGTCTCTGGATTGCTGTCGTGGCTACCCAATCCGCATGTAACTTGCCGGCATTCAACCCTGGAACTGTGCTGATAGCTGCCAATCCACCCTTCTGATCTCCCGAACGCCTTGGATTCACACTGAAAACCAATGCCACATGCTAAACTGTCTTGGCCTCATTAGTCTACTGTCTTACAGTGCAGGCCACCTCTGTATTGCTGGCAGTGTTAGGTGCGGCTCAAAAACTCCAATCAATTTTTAAGTCCCGTTCCCGACCCAACACCAACACAAAACATTCTGAATTTCACTTGAAATTTGACTCATCTGCACGTCCTTCAGGTGCGATGCCACCATTCGGGCAATACAGGAGTACCAATGCCAACCCTTGCCGAATTTCCCTGGATGGAGCCAGTGCAGCCTCCTCCAACCGAATGCAACTCGTAACTCCTCTCAATGTAAGCCCTTCCCTTCCTCTCGGTCCGCTACCCAGAATCCAGCGCGCCATCCTGGCTGCATTGTGTTGCCCCCAGCCGTCACACTTTCGACAGCTCTTTAATCCTTTCTCCTTCCGCTGCCGTTGCAGCTGTGTCCATTCCCTTCTGCCCAGGCAGCCTGGGATTGTCAACTAAAAAAAAAGACCCACACCCTTGATCTGAGCGGAAGGCTCCTCCTTCCGCCCTGCCGCAACCAGCTCCTTCTCTCCTCTTGCCTCTGCCTATCCGATCCACCTGAACTCTCTGAGAGCTCTGGATCCCAGGGGCTCTCCTTTCCCGCACTAAAGCCGGGGTCTATCTTCTAAAACCCAGAACCTCTCCCCTTGAATGGGCAGTGAGGATCCTCATTCAAACTCTAAAACCGAGCCTCTACCCTTAAATGAACACTTGTGGTACCTAAGTAACTTAATTCCACACCAACCATATCATTTAAGGCCTCAAGGCCTAAATCAAAACCATTGCACGACTTCTAGTCTCATTCTATCCCATTCCAATCCTAAAATGCGAATCCCCTACCCTAGCCTCTAACCTCAATTAGATTAGAGGTGCTCACTCTTTTTAAGTTTTTCTAAGGTACTATTAAATTCAAACTTAAACCCCATTCAATTCTAAACTTTAAAACACATGTGGGCACATGTTTTTGGGCTCACACCATCTATTCATGTGCTAGATACTTTGTTTAGTTTTCTACCAACTACTGCAATTTCTTTGTAAAATGGCCATAATCTAGGTTAACTAGCCGTCTAAACTCATGACTATTTGAGGTCTTCGATATTGAAACCCCCCCCCCCCCTTCCTTTTTACAGTCACTTGAATTGAAGTTGTTGAAATAGAGGCCCAAGTGTTATTGGGTTTGTGATTTGAATGTCGTAAGTATGAATATTTAGGAGACTTGGTGCCTTAGTACCATGAACTTTGTTCATTAGGTGTGAGAATTACTGCTAGTAGAGGTTGGGCACGTAGATCTTTACATTTTTTTTTGAAATGTTTATTGAATGACTATGACACTTTGACATGAGTGTGAGAAGAAAACGATATTTGAGGCTTGGCGCATATGTCGTAGCAATTTGGAATGGCACACAAATTGACCTAATCTTATGCAACTTTGGTAGATAATTATACTCATTCCATCAAGTACAACTATATGTGAGAGAGGGTATTCCGAACAAAGTGCAATTGAAAGCCACTTGCGCTATAGGTTGAACTTGAAGACCATAGGTGTCTTATGCGGGTCTCTCTTTGTGAGCTTGGAGTGGATGCAATGGATTGGACTACCATCTCCAACATATGGAGAAACATGCGAGACCGAAGGATACTTACGCTCGATTGATATTTTATTTATTGTATGCAAATCAATTCGATGATCCAATGCCATCGCTGTGACTTCTTGCAGAGGCTATAATTTTGCACCATCCAAGTTTGTTATGTTCTGAAAAGTGCACAATACTATCAATTTGTGTTGTACAAGTAAAAAGTGGCATTCTCAGTAAACACTTACAACACTATGTAACACCAAATGGCAATCCACACTAATTGAAATGAAAGGTGTAGCACTGCATTTTGGGATCTGAACTTGTTGATTATGTGCACATGATGTCGGTTATGAACAGCTAAACTCCCACATTATGCAATTCCTTCTAACATAATTTGTTAATGGTTCTTGATCAGGTGCCCTCTGTGTTGGGATCAACCATATTTCCAGCATGGAGACGAGGTGAACTGGCCGATCTTTGGGGTGGTTCATGGCCCATTGTGATTGAGAGGAGCAAGATGATGCAGCTGTGAAGATGATGTACGAAATTTTGTACTACATCTTACACTTGCAAGTGTTGTGAAGGGAGAATGCTACCTGCAAAGAGGATTTTTTGAAACTCATCCACAATGTACCCTTGTACACAGAGCAGGAGAGGCTAGTCTGTCATCCACAATATCAAGCCTTGGGCAGAGGTGCACATCAACACCACCAAAGGAGTGTGAAGGAGACCACCTTCCATAAACAGTGCTCGGGACACTATCTTGCACAATCTCTGCTCACAAGGTAGGTGCATTCTTTATTTTA
The DNA here is from genome assembly GCA_950295325.1 of Polytrichum commune. NCBI lineage: Eukaryota > Viridiplantae > Streptophyta > Polytrichopsida > Polytrichales > Polytrichaceae > Polytrichum > Polytrichum commune. The sequence continues at coordinate 7,575,610 of OX485806.1, read as the reverse complement.
GAAGTTCTTAAAATATGGCAATGCAACAATACTATGGACTTCCCTTCCCCTCTTCTCATCTGCCTCTAAGAGATGCAACATTCTCCTACATCATTTTTTAGGGTGTTCACTAATGAGGTCAGTGCTTCATTGTTTATCCCTCTGTCCTCATATTTGTGAACCGGTCCAAGGCCCCTCTCATCATCCCTCTTGTCCCCACTATCTTCCACACCTAGAATCTTATCCTCCTATCTTCTGTACTCAACATCTTCCACACCATAAACCTTGTTCTCCTCATCATCTTCCACGCCAGAGCATGTGTTATGTCCCCCTTTGGACTTCTCATTTGTCATCCCTCTGTGCATAAATTATAGTATGTGCTAAAGCCAGAGTAATTGTGTTGTTATCATAAATTTAATATTAAGGAAGAGGAGTGAGTCCACTATCCAAAATAGACCATTGTACATATTTGACTGTTGATGAGAAGTCCAAGTATGATTTAGCAGAAATCTGATGACAATGCAGATTGTGTTTTGAGTCATGAATGTTTCATTAAATTTTCCCTTTAACCTCATTCTTATTGCCCTTTGAATGCAAATTTTCAAGATCTTCTCTACTTAGAGTTAAACTAAGACTTCTCTTTAATATCATGGCCCTGTATGTTTTGACCAATTTCCAAGGACGTTGTGTAGAATTAAACATGCATGCAAGCTCTGTTGATGAATACTGATTGACATATTATATTGTTCTTTCATATTTCTAGATTTGCTCTACCTCCAAGCCAACCTACCAACCTCCTTCAAGATAACACTAGGAATAACACTAGGATAGCACTAGCAATAGCACTAGGGTAGCACTAGCAATAGCACTAGACATAGCACGGTCTTGTTGCACTAGGATAGCACTAGTAGTAGAATTAGACAAGACAAGACAATGTGTAAGGTATAATTAGTCATTGCAACACTCACGAAGACCTATCTAGGAATAACACTCTTTACACTCTTTTTGTCAAGTATTAGGATGGTATAAAGTAGTAGTTTAAAGGGTTGCCATTACGAATAGGCAAGTTTATAGATAAGCATTCGAGGCCAGAAGATGAAGGACTCCAATGCACTTGCCCTTCGAGGCATTCGCAGTGCTTCACCAGTGGGTGAGGGTATGGGGCGCACACACGATGGTTCAAGGCACCGAGGTAGAACTCCTCGTGTTTTTCATGGAGCAGATCGGCATCGGTCGCGTAAACATCCATGCCTGCCCGAGACGAGTCCGCTCGCTCATACAAATACCGGCAAGACCATCGTACCCACTGCTTCGGATTGCCGGAAGCCCATAAAACGTTGTCGCACATTTTGTTTGGCCCAATATGTGCATCGTTCGGGAAAAGTAGGGGGTATCATGGTGATGGATTTTTTTTAACAAAATATATTATTGCCCATCCTTACAAGCCGAAACCAAATGCTTTTGTTGGCTGCGGGACTTATTGTTCACCCCTGCCTTAGCTTCACCCACAACTTGGTTGTTGAATTCCGGGTGCAAGACCCAACATTTTGTGTCAGATTGGAGGGGAACCTGGACACGACCATGAAGTTGTTAGTTGTCAACACCCGTCCTAAATATGACCACCAAAAAACTGAAGAGGTTGATTTAGTGTGGTGGTTGGGTTAGATAACAACTTACCCTAATTTTCTTTGGCTACAAGATTGGGGGCTTGAAGTAAGGTTTCACTGTGCTTCCGAAATCTGTGACATTGTCATAACCTGGAGGATCCTGGTATTTGGGCGCAGATGGGGTTGGTTTAAGGGTAGGCCCTGCACTTGCCTCTTCGTTGCTTGTAGGGGGTCTCACACCTAGTAGCCTACTTGCAAACGGGACTCCACGAATTCGCAACTGGTTATGGACACGTCCCGCAGGCGAGTCCCGTGTGCAAGTGCGACCATCACCTATTGCTTTGTTGTCTCTACTATGGCTAGATATATCATCCACCATGATAGGATGGTCTAACTCCGTACCACGAGGCTCAACTTTGTGCGGGACCGAATGTTTTTGAGGGCACGAAGGGGTTCCGACCTCCACCACAATGTCACCTACAATACTTTGGCTCACACATTGTTGTCACTCAGAGGGAGTGGATGTGGCAACATCCACATATGTTGCTTACTTCTCAACGATGTTGTTAGTTGTTTGCACTCCGGCATCCTTACGAACATGACGGCCTATGACATCCAATTCTGAAATAATATTTGAAATGCCATCCACTACATTGCCCATTGTGTCTTCAACCCCTGCGACACGTGTTACTAGCAGGCTAAACATTCTATCCACTTCTGATCGCCAATTAGATTCACGTTGTCGTCCACAAGCATGACAATTCTCGCTCTGTGTTGTCAATCCTCCTGCTTCAAGTTGGCACATTGTAGGACTTGGCGTTTGCATGCTAGTGCCACGAGCAGGAGTTTGGCATGTATGGGGAAGTTAGTTCGTGCTTGCAAAAAAATCAATATGCAACATATAGTGATACATGGGGTAATAAAGGGCACAAAAACTAAGGGTTGGGATTAGAATTTACATTGTCAGCCGGAAGCTCGTGTGATGTCGCAAGACGAAACACTTGCAAAAGAGGTACTTCATTGTCTTCGACATGTGCACTCATCGCCATAGTTCCTCCCATCGCTATGGGTTCATGTTGATCGACTTTTACACCACCCTCTAAGGCACGTTCGATGTCATGCTCATCTTGTGCCTCCATACTCCGACTGGAGTTGTTGCGGCTTCTAAGAGGTGAAATTGACATTGAACGACGTGCACGGCTCGATGTTGCATGGTACACAGGTTCATATCCACCATACGGATATGGATGCACTTTTATATGGGATGGGACATAACCGGATGAAGGATGTGGCGGGTAGTACCCATTTGGATGTAGGTATGGGTAAGGGGCATATCCATCGCCGTAATGAGGGTAATGGGTGGAGCCCGATAAGTGGGTAGTAGGCACATCCCTCTACATGCGGGAAACAAAAACGCATTAGCAACTTACAATGGACAAGCTAGAAAAATATAAACAAATAATCAAAGAACAATTTAGGGGGGGGGGAGGGGACTCTCCTAGGGCAGGCATGGATGTTTACGCGACCGATGCCAATCTACTCCATGAAGAGCATGAGGAGTTCTGCCTCAGTGCCTTGAACCATTGTGCATGCGCCCCATATCCTCACCCACTGGTGAAGCACTGCGAATGCCTCGAAGGGCAAGTGCATCGGAGTCCTTCATCTTCTGACCTCAAATGCTTATCTATAATCTTGCCTATTCGTAATGGCAGTCCTTTAAACTACTACTTTATACCATCCTAATACTTGACAAAAAGAGTGTAAATCTAGATAGGTCTTCGTGAGTGATGCAATGGCTAATTATACCTTACACACTGTCTTGTCTTGTCTAATTCTACTGCTAGTGCTATCCTTGGAAATTGGTCAAAACATACATGGCCATGGTATTAAAGAGAAGTCTTAGTTTAATTCTAAGTAGAGAAGATCTTGAAAATTTGCATTCAAATTTGCATTCAAATTTATCCCAGTTTTTATCACATTAAGAAGACAGGATTTTGAAGATGTCGTAAATTTTACATAGCTTCAGACTTGCACACAACGATCAACAACGAGGAACTAACCAGTGATAAATGAATCTGCTCTACACATGATTCTTGTAATTTGACTCGTGGTCATAGATGTGGAGCACAATACACTAGCTTAACAGGGCCAGAATATGAGGAACACAACACAAGGGTGTCAGAACCATGAATATGACTGATAAAGGACCACTGATAAAGAAAGCCATAGGTCCCAAAGAAAAGTCATCAAAATTTCAAAACAGTCATTTATTTGCTTCCCCAGTAAGATCAAGACTCTCAAAAACCTCCTTTAAAGTAAAGTATTTACCATCACGAAAGATGACAACCTGCTTGCACAAGTATCCCTTAAATTAGTCAAAGAGGACTTCATGAACGATTTTGCTGACATATCCTCTGCAAATCAGTCCACTTTGAAAGCTGACTTCTTGTGGTATAAGTCTGTGAAGATAAGTTGCGTACTCATGGTTCCTGATTAAGTTCATACAGTGCTGATTTTTACAAACATGTATGATGTTCAATACATGCATTCATGCCTCATTAGCATAAACGTTCAGTGCCCCCTGCAAAGTGTCCAAAAATGTTAGTCTCATACCTCAGCTGATTCCTTGCGAAGTTTTGACTTGATGAAACGCAAGAGATGCTTTTGGTTCATGCATAACGAATGATGCACGTGTGTCAACCTTCCGCACATTGTAAAAATCTCGATGAGGAGCACTCTTTTGCACCAGAAACTCACGGTCTGCATTTAGCATGAGGTGAAGGCTAAATTTCTGCAACAATACAAAGACACAAATTATCATTTTCTGGCAAATTTAACAAAGTTATTTTTCACTAACATTTCAGATTAGATTGAAGAAAACATAAGGAGCTAAGGAAAATCTGAAGAGAAAAACTGTAACAACTGATGTTCTTAGACTTTGAAACATACCAGGTCAGCAAAAATCATGCAACTCCTGATGGAATAAAGTAGAACTGCTTATGTGCTCCTTCACAACTGCTTATGCCCTCAAGGCTTGAATCCATTATATACAAACATTGTGCTCAACAACATGGATCTGCATACTACATGCATGCAGCACAAAGTCACAAACCTGCTCTAAAAGTTTGAGATGATGGTGACACAATGTTCGCACATTGCCAAGGGAGATGATCTTTAGGATGCGATGCATGTCGGTGAAAAAGGTGGTAGCATCATGTACTGATAAGCCTCTTCACAGCTTGTAAACAGAATTCCGCCAAATTAAAAATATGAATTGAACAATTATGGTGCTCCAAACAAAGACTTTGCGAATCTGATAAAATTGCAGAAGACAATAAAGCTGGGCATTGCCGGAAGAGGACACAATACACAAATTAAAAAATGTCACCATTTACTCGATTGAATACATACAAAACTAATCGCTCTGTATGATTGAAGTACAAACTTACTTTTATCATTCTTATAGACCCGAAATATGCCATCCACCATCCGATAGACATGCTGAATGCAGTCAAAATAACCACAATTAGATTCCTGGCAGGACAATAAGAGCCACTTTGATGACATACAGCTGAAACACGTAATACCTCAAGAACTAAGATGGGTAAGAATCACCAAACATAAAATATTGGGGACAAGTGAGAGGTGATAGCATGTTCGTAAACTCATACACCGAGGAGGCTGGTACTGTCTCAATCTGGAATGGATAAGGATTCGCCTTCGGAGTACCAGGATCTGTTATCTCCTCCTTCTCCCAAGTAGGTTTCTTTCTCGAAAGACATATTTGTCTCGCAAATTCATACATTCATGCATATATCTGCACACCTCCTCTTCTTCAGATGGCTCCTCTGTTATCAGACACAGAGTGCATTGACCAAAGTAAGAAAAGCCATAGATGCACATTCCCTTATACCCAAGAACCTTATTGCTTATAAAATTTTCAGTTGTATGGCGGAGGAGAAGAGGGGAAGGGAAGTCCATAGTACTGCTGCATTGCCATATTTTAAGAACAGAGAATGCACGTACCTTGCGAGCAGAGATTGTGCAAGATAGTGTCCCGAGCACTGTTGATGGAAGGTGGTCTCCTACACAGTCCTTTGGTGGTGTTGATGTGCACCTCTGCCCAAGGCTCGATATTGTGGATGACAGACTAACCTCTCTTGCTCTGTGTACAAGGGTACATTGTGCATGAGTTTCAAAAAATCCTCCCTGCAGGTATTATTCTCCCTTCACAACACTTGCAAGTGTAAGATGCAGCACAAAATTTCGTACATCGTCTTCACAGCTCCATCATCTTGCTCCTCTCCATCACAATGGGCCATTAACCACCCCAAAGATCGGCCAGTTTACCTCGTCTCCGTGTTGGAAATATGATTGATCCCAACACAGAGGGCACCTGATCAAGAAACATTGACAAATGTTAGAAGGAATTGCATAATGTGGGAGTTTAGCTGTTCATAACCGACATCATGTGCACATTATCAACAAGTTCAGATCCCAAAATGCAGTGCTACACCTTTCATTTCAACTAGTGTGGATTGCCATTTGGTGTTACACAGTGTTGTAAGTGTTTACTGAGGATGCCACTTTTTACTTGTACAACACAAATTGATAGTATTGTGCACTTCACAGAACATAACAAACTTGGATGGTGCAAAATTACAGCCTCTGCAAGAAGTCACAGCACGTCGTGATTTAGCATGGTACTCCACACTAAGTGAAATAACCATCCATATACTATCAAGAGGAACCTGCAAGCTAAACTAGGATTGTGCTATGAGAGAGATTCCAATGTCAAGAGTGTTCAATGAACAATAATGCCTCACAAGTGCCTGCATTCTTGTAAACTTTCAGCCACAGCTAGCTCCAGTGTGTTCAAGATACACAATGCTTCTCATGTCTGAGGCTGAAAATGTATTCCAGGAAGTCATGTCACTCAAAGAACTGGCTGGTGGGTGGATGGTTTCGTGGTAGAAATGAGACAAGGAGCAGACTTAGCATATTCTGCTTCAGTTTTGCAGTTGATGTTACATTTAAGACTTGCTGAAGAAACTCGGACTTACTACTAAAGAAACTCGCATTTTTTTTCATGAACAAAGACACTGAAGTCATGAAACTTCAAGTATCATTGAAGTAACCTCATTGTTCAAGTAAGCTCATGAAATGAAGCCATGTGCCCCCGCCAAGACATCGCATCATGTGATGTGTGGCAAATCAGAGCTTAATCATTGGGTAGCCGTTTCTCCCCTCCATAATTGCCTTTCCGGTCGCTTGTCTATCCTCATCAAGATTGAGTGCATTAGTGAGTGGAGACATCACTATAATGGCGATCATTAAGCTATGGGCCAATTGCCACTTTCATTCTGCAATGATGTGTTGTGTGTGTGTGATGCGATGTAAAATGGCACTCACATCATGAGTTATCACATATTTGGTGTATGAGGTTTCACATTTCAGTACAGCTACTGAGTTTAAGACGTTTTTGGCCCTTGAGGTTGATTAGCTCAATGAGTTTGTGTGTGTGATGCGATGTAAAATGGCACTCACATCATGAGTTCCTCCCCGTCGCTTTGGGGAGGGGACGGGTTATGGCAGTTGTGTCTATGGCGCGGCTAAGGGACCTCCTGCCATATTTTCCTCGGGCGGGCTTGGCTGCCCAGGCGATGTCGACGACGTCCAAGTACAACTAGTTGCTCCGGTAGCCACCTGTCAATGAGGACGGGCCTACTCACCAACTGCAAGCGCCAGGCTGCAGCAGCGAGCGCGACGGTGCGGCCGCAAGCGCCATGCTGCGGCAGTGACTACGACCGAGCCATGGCGCTAATGGGGTGTGTGCGGGGCCTACAAAGCCAAGCAACCGTGCATATTGGCTTCCATACATGAACACTCAAGAAGTTGGACTTCCCGCTAAAGTTGTGTGACACAAACGCGCAGGACACATTGGGTGACCAAAGTCCATCCATCCGATGTTGCCTAATTGGAACATGTTTGGCCGATCGTCATCCGGTCATTTTGCAAGTGTAGGCAGCTACCCTATTCTTCTTGGGCATACTGACAACCCTCATTGCACATCTACAAAGGCTTGTACTAAGGGATAAAGTCTGCCATAAATAGACATTAATCATGTCATGAGGTTGAACTTTTCACTTTTCCGATGTAATTCAATCCATATAACAACTAGGCTATAGACTCACGCCCCAATAAGTACTAACATCACAAAATATAAACTTGTAAACTTTTGTGTTTTTGTTTAAACATTCACTCATGGTATCGAAACTAATATTGTGATTTAGGTAACCAATCCTTCAAATTCCACTCTACCTATTTTTACAAGGGACAATTCATAATTCAATTCCAAGTCATGGCTCCCCCAATAATCTGATATCATTCTTGGTTAAATACAAAGGTATTGTAGGTGATAAGCAATTTAAATACAAATATATTTTAATTTCTAATCAAAGTGTCATGTACCATCTTTCTATCACTCTTAAAAATCCAATGTTTGTCATCTCAACAAATTAGCGGTTTGGCACCAAAATTTATTTATCAACTATGGTATTTGTCTTTGAATTATTTTACTAGTCCATAAATCAGATCCTTCACAAGTCTTTTGATTTACGATTATTCTCACAAGTAAAAAATAATTACTCTAATTTGTTTTTTTATGTATAAGCATATTCACCCTTTATATTGAATTATATAAAACCTTCATCAAACTCATTTCAAGTTACTTTGTGTGGGTGTTGACAAGGATGACCTTTCAAGACCACGAGCTATCACTATCTTTCAATAGTCACATTTTCAATATCTATTCACATTGTACAATTGCATAATACGGTATGTATGAGAACCCCAAAGTGAGCTCCAAAAACGTTTGGGGATTAAGTGGGACTTGCCAAGTGGGACACAAGATATACCATAATGCAACATTAAGTAATGTCTTTTATGATAATTTCAATATGGTATAAAAATCTCACCAATTTCAAGATTCATATGCACAAATGTCACATGTCAGTACAACACATACCAAATTGCTAAGATATTTAACAAGAATAAATGTGGATTCAAGGAAACCCCAAGTGCATTAACTCTTAAGGTCAAGGATATTATTTTTTAAAATTTAGATGACTTTAAATGAAAGAAGTGATCTTTACATCAAAAGAAAAGTAGTTACAAATCACTAAAGATGTGATCACTTAAATCCATTTCAAATGCATGTATTAGATTTTCATTGCAAATATTCACAAATAATCTATAGGAAGCTATCATTGAGTGAAATTGTGTCCTTATTCTCAAACTTAATTTATGTAAATGGTTTGAAAGGTGCTAAAATGCTAGATATTGCATGGAATTGTACACAATATTCCTTCACATACTCAACCAAATTAGCACCCTATTCTCAACTTATTCATTCAAATGGAGAACCTCGTAGAAGAGGAAAACTGATTTCAAGAAAGGTTACTTTGCTAAGAAATGACTAAAGAGGGAATTATCAACAACAACAAAACTTCATGTTTCTTGTGTCCAAAGAGCTGTTGGGGCTTAGTTGGGGTGAATGGGGTATTTCAGAAGCAATCATCCAGAAGGACGTTTATTTGAGGTTCAGTACCTGAGTCGTAAGTGAGCAACGAGATCAAAGGAAACCAAAGGAATTACTTTAGAATCAATAAAAGCACTCAAAATGAACATAGTTCAAGTTTTTACCAGCCAATCACACCAATCATGTCCCCAATCAGTCACATGGGATATTCTTGACATGCTCTACTTGACAGTGACCAAGAGGCATCATCACCATGATGCCTGAGCAATACAGGAATTATTTATTTACATAAAAACACTCACACCTGCTGCACACTAGCTGCTCACAAAGGGCCTTGCAAAGTCTTGACACATTCTTCGGTTCAGTCCAGATGATAAAAGAGAAATCAGGTCTCCGTTCCAATCAACCATATCCAGTGTGGAGGGCAAAGTTTGAGTGGAGTGGTTCCATCATTATCTGCAATATTTGCATCTGCACCATTCTCAATGAGGTACTTTGCTATGTGTTCTCGTGCATGGGCTGTTGCGTAGTGCAGCGCCGTCTGCCCCTCTAGATCCTGTAATTCACACTACCCACAACTCAATATCTCGTGCAATAACTTTAGATTATGGAACTCTATGGAGTAAGACTACACAACTCGATATCTGATGCAAAAACATCAAAATACGAGATTCTATAGAATCTGGAGTAAGAAATCCACAACTCAATACACGGTGAAAAAACATCAAAATATAAGACTCTATGAACTCTGGAGTAAGAAATCCACAATTCAATAAATGGTGCGAAAACATCAAAATTCAAGACTATGAACCTTGGAATAAGAAATCTACAACTCAATATATGGTGAAAAAACATCAAAATATGAGACTCTATGGAGTAAGAAATCTCGATATTTGGTGCAAACCAATAAAATATGAGACTCTATTGAGTAAGAAATCCACCACTCAATGCCTGGTGCTAAAACATTTAGAATATAAGACTATGAAATATGAGACGACAAAATCAACTGTTTATCCTTTAGTCATATCCTTGGGCAAGGTACATGGGCCTTATGTGCCACTCTTTTGATTTGGAAACCTATATTTAACTGGTATATGTCACGGCTTGTTGTTAAGAAAGGACACCAGAAAGGCACGTGCTACGTTGAGATTAAAAATATGCTCAAATTATGGAATAAGAAAAGACATTAAAATATGAGGCTCTATGGACTACGAAAAACCAGTTACAGCAGAGATTCTGTTCCCACAATTGACAGCACATCCTTTGGTCATATCCTTTGATAAGGTCTGTGGGCCTTATGTAATCACTTTTTTGACTTGGACACCTATATTTGAGTGGTATATAGCACAGCTGGATGTTTAAGAACAAACACCAAAAAGACAAGTGTCACAAGAGATTGGACTAGATGATCAGGTTATAGAGATGCCATTCAATAGATAACACCATTGGCAGGGCCTATTTCAACATTTAAAGTGAAAGAAAGTCTACACTTTGACTTCTTATAACTTTTGCATCTCAACTGCAATTCTGAAACTTGGAATGACAATCTTCACACGATTCACAATTGCTAACCAGGTCAGACGATTCCCGATCTGATCCAACAGCTGAAATTGTCCGTGGAGTAGGAAGTTCTCATAATACGGCTGCATACCTTAGTGGACTAGTTCGCAGGATTTGGCTGGCCAAAAAGAGGGCTGAAATTCATGTCGGTCCTTATGAAGCGCAAGGTCCCAAATGTTAGGGCTTCAATTGATATGAACACTACCACGCTTAAGTTAAGCAGGACTAATTTGGTCACTTATCTTAATTGGACACCTATACTTGAGTGTTGTGTGGAAAATTTATAGGTCTAAGAACGGACACCAAAAAGATGTACCACTGAAAGATATTGGACTACATGCTCAAAATTTTGTTAATCATTCTAGGCTGAATAGTCAACACAACTGGGGGGACGTATATGATCTTTCAAGATAATCTTCACCTTGAACATGAAAAAGACATTCATTTGAGCTCCAAAAATTATGAGGAAAATAACTACAGTCTCAGTTTGGATTTGCTCATCATACTAGTCACATGTTTAATATCCTAGGAGAAGTGGGTTGATCTGAAAAAGTATCAGGTTAGGCCTACTCACCTTATGTGCTGTGAAAGGCACAATGATTGACATTGCATTTTACCCTGAAATGAGAATCTTACCTGGGGATAAACTACAAGCTCAATACTACATATATTTTACCAAATCCAGTAAATCATCTTTAAACACGAGTGTTGAGTACAAATTTTTGGCAGTATCAGTTATCCCTACACCTTTTGGTTTGTGTCCATCTAGCAACTGAGCCCAAAAAAGTTGGAAGAGGGGCTGCACTTTTAAACCAAACTACTAGATTTCTGAGCTGGTTCGGGATACATAAACTGGTGCTCAAGATCCAGGCTACCACCCCACATACCTTAGAATTGAGTTCTGCACCTTTTGCTACAAGAATCTCCACTGCATTCAAATGCCCACAATCTGCAGCCCAACTTAAAGGTGTGCGACCATCACTATCTGCACACCCAAAGTACAGGACGCCACTTAGGCCCCACTCTTGATTCATCCTGGGATGTGTGATTGACTCTAATTAAATGCCATCCTACATTGTGGTGGTCAATGACAGAGGAGGCTCAGCCAGACCTTTTCTTTGAGCTACTTTCGTTTGACGGGCATATGTAATTCTCCAGCTAGGTATTCTCCTCGACATTAAGAAGTCCCATATTAGAAACATAGAGGAAATCCATAGGCTGTTAACCCTTCAAGGTCCTAGAGGCCCATTTTGGGCCTCAGGGCATCAAACGAAGATTTTTAAGGTTATTTAATGTTGTTTTTAGCTGATGATGTCAAAAGTGACCCCTTGACAATCACCGATTTTATCAATTGCATTGTTTTAACCAGACCAACACATATACCAAAACAAACCTACTGAGATTTGAACTCTTACAAATGACCTCACTATAAAGATATCCTACGTACATAGATATAATCGTATATTTACTTCCACTTTGTGATAGGTTGTGTTCAAATTAGTTATATTTTGCAAACCAAGTGCAAGCTGGCTTTAATACTTGTTGGCAGCTTGTACAAACATTCACGTAGACCATAAAATGGTAGCATGAAACCTTTAAGGGTTAAAGGGAACAGGGAAAACTACATTTGAAGCCCTCGCCACTCAAGATCATTTACGGAACATCATGTACCTTTTAGATCAACTGCAGTGCCACTATCAAGAAGCTGTCCAAGCCCTGCTAAATTGCCCTCCATAGCAAATGTATGGATTGACTCCACGGTGCTGCACAGTGCAAGAACAACTATTTAAACATTTGAACTCAACATAGACAAGTAACCAGAGTTGTATTGTGGAAAAGGTGTCTCCGGCGTGCCTGTTTTGAATTTATTGACTCTGTTTGAACCCAATGTTTGTTCTTTAAATTACATTTACACAAAAATTTATATATAAACACAATTGAAGTTGACAAGAAATCAATCATAAATATTAGCCAACATGACTTTTGGTTGGGAGTTGGTTTGCATATAACACCTTCCATGTTCGGTAACAAAGAACATTCTATATGGGTTCGTTGAGAGTCAAACTCATTTTGGCATGCCAAAAGGTGCTAGAATGAATTTGGCCCTCAAAGAACCGAAGTAGGTTGCTCTTCGCTCAAATTCAAACTCTTCCTCCAGGGATGCACCACAATGAAGAGAAATTATTGATGATGTATCATAAATCAATGGAAATTAATGATGGACCAACTCCCGACAAAAAGCCCCATTGAATTAGTGGATAACTATACTATGGAAGGAACTTGCTTCAAGAACAACTAAACCAGAACTGTTGGCTCTTAGACCTCTCCCACGTGAACAACAAGAAAGTTTGAGGGCACATACCATGTCTCCTCTCCAGCTTCCTCCCTTGTGTCCATAGAGCCGAAGACTGGTACTGAGTCCAAGCTGTCACTTGGCAGGGAAAGGTTGCCTGCAAACTGCTCCACAGCTTCCTCGTCCAGTGCTCTCTTCTAAATTTATAAGCATGTACAAATGAGACACTGCCAAAGATTGCAAACTCAAGAAGAAACCAAAGCAGTCTGAACTACCCCAACAGACTCCTTTTCTTGCTTGTCCAGTTGGTGTCTGAGGGGCACTTTACACCAAAGCTTGAGGGCATGTGATCAGTGAACTCTAAAACCTCTCATTGATGGAAAACGCCGAGACCATCCCTCTTCACTTTGCACTAGAGCCTTAGGGCCTCAGGGACCAAGGGAGTTTCAATGGATGAAAAACCTACATGAAGTCCTACATGGCATGAACTAGATACTGTTTATGTTCTACAGAATTTTGCATCAAGCCTACCTCAAAGAGGTGGTTCTTATACAAAACCAGGAGACCATGACACTTCAAAATATCACAACCCGCTATTCATTATAACTTACTATCGTGGAAGGGCCCACAATAATAGAATGGTACTAAAATAGCATTCAGTTGAGAGCCCGAGTGTATGTGTCTTACGTACACTTGAAGGTCCGTGACCACAAAAAATCTCAATTTCAATTTTCCATGGTACAGCCTTCGGATGAGTTTCAAGGGCCCAATTCCTGGTCATGGCCCTTGGCCATAGTGTAGAGTGGCCATGACTGTGATTTAGATTCTCTACTAAAAAAAAAAGGCGGAATTCAAGTAGCAATGAACTAGAATCTGGCTTGAAGGTACATCCATAAAAGCAATGCAGGAAAACCAACACTAATTATGGTACCTTGCGTTGGTTCCTCTGCCAAGTGGGATCGATTTCGGTGAGAACAGCCACATACTGCTCCATAGCCTCCTCCTGAGGCATACTTCCCAGCTTCTGCCACGCAGTCCTTGCACAAATGAACGCCACCACAATGGCCCCTCCGCTTATAATACCGCTCTTAATGCCTGCCAGCGTAATCTATGTCACTGGATACTATACTCTCATCAGCTGTGCTATAAAATGGCCAGGTAGTTTTCTCCAGCTTGACTCAAAAGGACTAATATTTCTCTCAATACTAGAAGAAAAAGATTCCGTATCCCATCTTTCTAAGCATCCTTTTTATTTTAAGACTCGTCTTGAATTGCACCTGTGACAATTCTTTACTACTAAGAATTTCTCTAACATCAATTTAGATCATTCATCATAATACAGAACCTACATATTGGCAAGACACCTTTCAGAAATTGAACAGATAAGGTGGCATACCATTTGGCCCGCGCAGTAGGTTGAAAAGCTGATGGTTGAGTGGTGGAGCATGGCCCTTCAGTCGCGATTTTGTAATAGGCATAAAACTGCAGCATTGCATCACTCGAGGGCTTGACACCTGGCAAGGTTACCAGGGATGTCACATAGGTGGAAGCAGCCCCAAAGAGCTCCTCTAATTCAGTGCTTTCTACACCTTCCCAATCATCGGTAACATTCCCCTCCTCAGATTCTTTTGTTACATCCTCACCAGCTCCTTCCGACTGAAATACAGAAAACAGAATCTTCAAAATTCCATCAGAGAGAACTAAGCCAGCAAGTGAGATTTGGAACTTCTGTTGAATTGAAAAAGGACAGGAATTCAAAGCATGCCATTTGATATCCACAAACTGGAAGGATATGCACATCTGTGTAGAGCTGGCTGCTCAAAATTGCAAACAAAAGGCACCCCTGGGAAGGATCCTGAATGAGAACAGCCACTCACTATAAAATCAACTAGGTCTACCTGGAAGTCGCAATGTGTTCATTTCAACATCAAAACAACACAGTATCCAATCAAGTCAATGCAATGGAACATGAAAGGGTACCGCACTGTACTGCATCATCTTTGATCCAAATCTGCAGTTTTGTCTTTATATGGCAAGCATTTTGAACACACCTTCACTTATAGAATGCATTATCTGAAGCTCATCAACTCATGCAACCATGCTCGGAAACAAGCTAGCACTAATGATCCAACTACCATGTAGCAGCAACAAATTATGAGTGGACAATTTGACTCATTTTAATTTATTAATTTTAAGAATTAAAAATAATCATGACTGCCTTCATCAAAAATTTCCTTCACCCATGATGAGGCAGGACAAATTTTCATTTCCAAACATTTTCTGAGGATGTTTGGGAGGCTGGACCAGAGACCTTACATGGCACCTACCAAACTGAATAACCTGGTTGAAACTGTCATTACCAGGTCATCTTTCAACCGGGACATGACAAATCCCGTTGAAAGATTACAAATTATTGGTAATACTTGTTGACGATGCATTACATCTATCCTGAGGATTGCACTTACGTTTATCAGCTGTCAGAAGGCATTTGGCAATCCCTATAAGATACAAACAGATCCCCACTAGCTTTTCTTGAATGGGGTTTTAACGCAAACATACAGTGTCATACAATTTGTGTGACACGTCCCAATTACTAGCCCTATGGGTATCAAACGAGAGTAGAATCATCTAGAGACAGCCATATCTAGCTCCAACGGTGAAATTGACAATCTGTGTGTTCGAAATGGAGAGCTTTGAAATATCATAACACTTGTCTCGATTGTAACGAATATGTTGGTACAAAGTAATAGTCCCACTGTTCACTTCTTGGGATCGATTTTAAAAGCCAACGAAAGGATAAAGAAACTCTAAAGGTTAAAAGCCCATCTTATAGTCCCAGAGAACCACTAATTTTGACAAAAAGTCCTTTGGCCATAGGAAAATACACGCCCCTTCACAAAAAAAGGGATCTGAAACTTGCAAATAACTCATTTCTGACAAAGAAAACCCAAATTTTAGCTACAGAATAAAAAGGAGGAAGGAGAAAGAACCGTTGTGGACTTCATTTTACAAATCTCTCTCTCGTACCAAGACCAAAACATCTCAGGTTCCAGAATGGCAGACAAAATCAAAGGATGTGTACTTGTGGCTCGGTGTAAAATGTTCAAAGTTCTCACTACCGTCATAGACAGAAATTCCTCCAAACCCATTCAATGAATGTGCTCCCCAATCGCTGATCAGGGGTCATCACATCTTGCGACTATCCCAACCAAAATTTCACTGAATAAAGACTGGACTTATGGTAATATGATCTTTCACTGTGAACAAATTTATCCATCACATGGGCCTACAAATAATGCGGCCTTAATTAAGCCTCTACATTCTCTACATCCTCAATTAAGCCACAAGGAAGGACACTCTTCACACCTTCCTACCCAAGAATTCTTAAAGAGTATTCTAATAAAAAGCTGACTTGCTGATTCAGAGATGAACTCTCCAGATAGAGGAGAGTAGGTTCGGAAGAGATTGATGGATGTGCTCCGTACTCGCTGATCAGGGTCATCACATCTTGTGAGCACCCCAACAAAAAACGTCACTGAATAAAGCTGAACTTATGGTATTTTGATCTTGAGCAGAGTCATCAATCGCACGAGCCTACAAATAATGCGCCCTTATCCTCTACATCCTAAATTGAACCGCAAGGGAAGGGCACCCTTCACACCTTTCAACCCAACATTATTTTATTAGTATTCTAACGAAAAAGATGACTTCCTGACTCAGAGATGAGCTCTCCAGGTAGAGGAAAGTAGGTTCGGAAGATAGAGAGAGAGAGACCCATCAAAAAGGAAGAAGAAAAAGAAGAAGAAGAAGAAGACATACCAAAGCAATCACTGCTCCTTCTTCGCCGAGAGAAGCAACCTTATCATCCAATTCCTCCGTCGCCACATCATTCGTATCATCACAGACCACCGGAGATTTCACCACTTCCTCTTTGTCGTCGTCGTTCTCGGGAATTGAAACTTCGGAAAGAGCTCCGCCATCAGTAGCAACATGGATTTCATCATAAGCGTGAGGGATCATTTCCAGTGTGTGGTGATCATCGCCTTCCGGTTCAGAGGCTGAAGAGGACGACGACGGGGCAGTAGTCTCAGGGCTCACTTGCTCATCATCTCCGTCGGCTTCTAATTCCTCCTCAGGAATAGAGCGAGGAACATTTTGCCCATCTGCAGGAGCAACATCCTCATTGTAGGAAACCACGCGCAATTTGTCCTCGCGAAAGGAGGACATGAGCGAGAAGAGCTTCGTCACCATGTACGCGAACACGAAACCTATCATGATCGACTGCACAGCTTCTTGCCAGTCCGCCATCTTCACAAACAGATGTTGTCAGGAATGTTCTTGAATGTCCTAGAATGCCCTTCCCTCCTCCCTTTTTGCATGCGTGTCTCTCAATTGCTGTAACGAACTATCTGCAACATGAGCACAGGGTACATAAGCTAATGATAATATTGATGATGCGATGATGCGATTCGTGATGATGATGTTCTTTCTACATGCTCATATTGAACCCAAACATGATCTGTCAATTAAATTTCATGCTTCTTCACCCGCTACCATAAACATGTAAGTAATTGTGGATCCTTGTATCCTTCGGACAGCCTGCAGACAGGACGTGAGCGCCACAAGCGGAATTATACCTCGAAAGCGCCAAGCAAAGCCAAAAAGCCCACACAGAACCAAATTACAGGTTCTCAGTGCCAGGTCGTCTCCTTAAGTAGAAACCAAAAAGAGAAGGAAATAAATTAAAATAAATCAGGTGGAGTGATTGGCCCTGTTCACGAAACGCCAATTGCCGATATGGAAGTCATCTCTAATAACGGAAAAACTACGAGGCGTGCCTAGAAGCACGAGCTAGCGTAAATTTGTGGGTAAGCAACGACCTAGGACGCTTTTGGTTGAAAACCGGAAACAATTTTGCGGGATGTTCAAGGATTAACCCGATACACAGATTTCCATGTGGCCTACTAACTCCTAACTTAACCCCATGTCTTCTACTTGCAGTGTGACTTTTCAACAAGCTCTACGCATCAACTTCGGTGACCACGTCTCACATGGAAAGATGAACGCACAAGATAGCCTCCCACTACTTACATTAGCAAACACTTTTACCAAATCTTCCTCCCTCGCTCTGAACCATTCCAATTGTGACGATAGCACAAGCAACTGGACTGGACAGACAACCAATAACTTATTACTTAACCCCAAGGACATTGTTGTGATTCCATGACAACTCCAGCGATCGATCACACTTAGTAATAAGTTATGTATGTATGTCCCTGCGCGAATTACAATGGCGGTGACGAGCAGGATTACCATCAGAGCCTCAGATCTAGGGTAGCCACCCTCTGCAACAAGTCATCGAGAAATAATGCCGGTCTCCGTGCTGTGTGATGCCGATCACCATTGAGTACGTGACCTTTCTGAGAAGGATCTTCGCCGGAACATAATGAAACCTCCACCGGTTCGGCCGGTAGGAACCATACGAATTGTTCGAACAGCCGGGTACCTACAGGAGACTCAAAAAGGCCAAGCAACACGGGAAGAAGGTTTGCGTGACCCAGAGATTTTCCTTGTGGGTCAAGATTGAGCAATTCGGAGTTTCGATCCCGAAAGTAACTATGTACATTACTCATCAAGTCGAATGACATTCAACAGCAAAGAATTGTACTCCACATGTCATTGTCCATAATGAGTCCTACTTGCCTCAGCTTTACTTTCGAGAGTAGGTGATTGATCAATTGGTTGTGCAGCGCTCTTCAATCATCCGATGGGATTTGTCTACTGAAGAAAAGAAAAGAGAAAAGGCATGATCATCATTGCCACCTACCAGTTTCTCTTTTTGATAAAAGGAGCAACTCCAATGTTTAATAGGCTGCTCCTGAAAGAGTATTGCGCAATCCTGCTATTGTGACTTCTTCAATTCCATCAAGTTATTGAGCTACAACGTTTCTTGTATCGAGAAGTGGACTGGACTTCCATAGATCCTAGTCTGCCTTGAACGAGGACGTAGACCAGGGATGCCCTGGGATGCGTTACCTATAATTGGGTTCGAGCACCGTTCATCTCACTCAAGATATGCTGCAAGGTCAGTGAGGCGTGCAATTCCATCCAACATATAATTCTTGGGAGACTCTCCGAACAAAAACCTCTCCCAAGCCACTCGTCAGAAAACGCTCCGGAATTTGATGAAGAGTTAATCAGAACACCAAAAATGGATCAATTTCAGTTGTGTTTAAGAAGACAAAACTATTAACATATGAACAGCGATGAAAAGTTTACTACATGTGTGGCAAGTACACAGTTTTCCAAGTTCTGTATCGATTACTGTGTTCCATTCACTAAAAAAATGCCAACACTTAACCCAGGCTCCCCCTCATAGGAAGAGGGTGAAAAACATGTAGGTGTAGCCTCACCGAGTTATAAACCCGCAATAAAGTTTCCAGAAACAAAAGTATTCACATATAAACAGAGTTTCACGGACAATTACACCGAGCTTCCCTTTCCAATATGAGGGATTTTCTTAAAATGTCATCAAAGTCAGGTGACGAAGAGAGAGCCTACAAGGACCAGGCATGTAGACTGTATAGTCATAAGGGTGCCAGAGCAATCTGAAATTTGGGTTTTTACATAGATGCTCTTGGCATCTGTAGACTATGGTGCTCAGACCAGACCATTCAATGCTCCACTCAATCTGGGGCCACAGACAAGGGCAGCATTATGTCGAAGTGCCCCGTAGCCACACCCAGTGTGGTGGACAGAGTTTGAGTGGAGTAGCTCCATCATTGTCAGCAATATTTGCATCAGCTCCATGCTCAACCAGGTACTTTGCAATGGCCTCGCGCTCACAAACAGTTGCATAATGTAGAGCTGTCTGCCCCTCAAGATCCTGTAGATAGACGTAGGTCAATATTAGTATTTGACATTCATGACCTCCACTGTTATAAATATGATCATACAGACAGGTCCATGGTTTCGACACCCAGCCAGCTTGCACGTTTATTGAAGGCACCCGGTGACAACACTTCTCTTGAGATATCCAAATAGGAATGTCTCATCATGTTTTAACTGTGACAAACGATCCAAAGATCCCTCCTCAGAACTAGCAGAGTAATAAAACAAAATGTGTAACTACTACTAAGACTACTTGGCTTGATAAATTTCCTTTGTGCCACAAGGAACCTCTCCTGACTATAAGAAAAATTCAAGCTTCAAGCTGCTACCAGAGGTACCTTAGCATGGAGTTCTGCACCCTTGGCTACAAGCATCTCCACTGCACTCAAGTGACCACGATCTGCTGCCCAGATCAAAGGTGTGCGACCGTCACTATCTGCACATAAGAAAAAGAGCAATTAGCTTTCAGCCATAATTCCTGGTATATGACCTAAACATCACACTGGTCAGGCTTGTGCCAACAATCACAAGATCTCAAACCTAACTATCTTCAATTTGCAAGTCTCCAGAATAAATGCAAGTGCTGAAAAGTTGTAAGTAAAATCTTAAATCAATGAAAGAGTAAAGTGCACACACCCTTCACATTAATCAGGCTGCCACCATCAAGGAGACTGCCAACATCAAGGAGACTGCCAAGACCTTCTAAATCTCCCTCCCTAGCACATACATGCATTGGCTCCAAAATGGTGCTGCAAATTGCATGAGTTCATCATTCCCACAATTAAGCAATACCTCGTACAGCAGCTAACATATGTACAGAACATTCTCCAGAATGAATTACTCCATCTCTAATCGACTCACTGACAAAGCATATTCAGCAATTCTTTACAGGAATCTTATGGAATCAATAAAAAGGCAGTACTCTGAGCTGTTCCACTGAATCTTTTGAGAAAAAAAGAAGTGTATTTGAAACGGTAAGATACCATCTACAGAATAACAAAATTGCTCTGTTCTAAATTGTCCATTCAACTCCTCCCTGAAAATCCACTCTCAAGTAAAGCAAAAGGAGAGCATACCCTCCCTCCTCTCCATCTTCCTCGTTCATAGCCAGTGAGCTGAAAACAGGTCCTGGACCCATTTTAACACTTCGCTGTGAAGGGTTTTCCTCAATTTTGTCCACCGATTCCTTTGCTGGCTCTTTACTCTGCTTTTCAGGCATGTAACTAATGAGAATCTATCAACACCAACAAACTTAGCTTGAGCCAAAGAGTGCACACCACCAATGAATAAACCCTTCCCTGTTTGAGCAGATGGTCTCTTTGGCATGCTAAACCTGAAGACTGTTGAGAAAAGAAAATGAAACGTTGAATCAAGGTGCTGTTTAAAATGAAAACCTAAACCCAGATAGTATCAGTCTTAGTCCTCATTGTACCTGCTTGTAGTTCTTGTGCCAAGTGGGATTGATTGATGTCAAGATACCTATATAATTTTGCATGGCCTCCTCTTGAGGCATGTTTCCCAGTTTCTGCCACGCATTCCTTGCAAATATACACCACCACAACGGCCCCTTCACATTATAATATCTCTTAACATCTGCAACTGTAATATATGTCACTAAACAAATTTAATATCTGCTTAGAATCATGCCCCTCTTAGTGTCCAGGTAGATTCCACCCCATAGTGAGTATAACCACAATCTTTAACCACAGAAACTTCATACTCACATGAGTACCTCCCTTGCAGGATGCTGATAGATTGCAAGTTACAACTGACCGCAATTTCTGGCAAGTATTCTTATTCTTATTTGAACCATCGATAGAAATTTCTTGAATTCCTCGTCTGCCAGACCCTTCTGGCTAACTGCCAAATGAGATACTCAAATACTGAAAAGTTTTCCTTGAACATTTCATGCTGGTTAGGGGAGGTACCATTTGGCACGCGCAGTAGGTTGAAAAGCCGATGGCTGAGAAGTGGAGCATGGCCCTTCTGTTGCTATTTTATAATAGGCATATAACTGCAGCATTGCCTCACTCGAGGGCTTGACACCAGGTAGGGTAACCATGGAAGCAACATACGTGGAGCCAGCACCAAAAAGTTCCTCTAATTCAGTACTTTCTACACCTTCCCAATCGTCAGTTTCATTTCCCTCCTCATATTCTTTTGTTTCATCCCCGCCAGCTTCTGTAGCCTGGGAAACAGAACACACCACCTTCAGGATACCACAACAAACAAATAGTGACCTACAAAACCTTAGTGTCTGCAACCATAGTTCAATTGATCCATTGTGTCAAAGGTTGTAGGTATTAAACTTGCTTGTCAATATGTGATCAACACATGAGAAATACAACAAGGCGATTGTCTGAGGTGCAGAACCTTGTGCTCATTCTGGATGGATCCAGCAGGCAATCAAAAGAAGTGTTTAGACATCACTCATAAATATCAACAGCACTACTGTAGGACTGCGCTAGGAACAACCAGTTGACATGACATTCAAAATTCATCTTGAGCAGTATCATCTATGACTGCATCGTCCATTATGTCTTTAACACAATGCAAACCCTAAAAAGGCAATGTCGGTGTACATCTACGTTTCAATCCCCACCTAAGCTGCATGTTCCACACCTACTAAAGCAAGAATGAGGAGCAAACTCAAAGTTTGTCAACGCACACAACAGAGGAACCAATAATCATCCTGCCTGGTACCCACAATCTTCCTACCTTAGTATGTTTTGTGTGTGGAGATCTGATGTTTACATCAGCTCATACAAGCAAACACAAACCTACAGATTCTGCATCTAGTTGTGTTTCAATGCAAAGCATCAGCAATGTGCTCAAGGAGATAAAAAAACCAACTCCCTAGGAAAATAACGCACTGTAAACTTCACAAGTAGATCACAGAAGATACTTCCAATCATTAGCACGGCCATGCATTTTAGGATAAAACCCAAGAAGAACATTCTCAAACTTGTCTCTGAACGCACCCAATAAGAAAGTACTGATGAAACATCAAATTCCAAGGACAGGTCTTATTAGCTGAGAATTTCCGCTTCATACAACATGCTCAACTTCCTGAACAACCAGAGCAGCACGAACTTCTTCTGAAAGCACTTCAATGCACTTTTCAGTAAACGTACCCCCCTTATTCATATACTCAAACCAAGACTAGCGGTGACTCTTGAGCTGCAATACTTATGCGTTGCAAGGGACACACCCTACACGTGCCCCTCCAAATCTGCTGCACCCTCCATATAGAAGAGAGACCGTCCGACCTATTCCGTAGAAAACCTAAAATAACAGACTTGTCCGCTGCGCTATCTATCCTACGATATAGATCTAAAGAACCCTGCACTTGCGAGAGGACTCTTTGATGATATGGCTCTCCACTCGCTGATCAGGGGTCATCAGATCTCTGTGACCATACCAACAACAGGAACCATTCAACAGGAATTAAAAATAAGTTGTTGGCTGAAATATCACATCCCAATCAATGACACAATATCAAGCAAAATCAATGGCACGGGACTAAAGAGGTTGTAACCCTATTTATATCCCGCAATGACGTTCCCATCGGGTTTACACTCTCTACCTACCTATTCCGCAAGAAGTGCCAGAGCAGCGCAACCCATGCATATCGAAATTAAACAAACAAAAAGGATGATGATGTTTATGTTTTTATGATTCAAATGCACATAACAGAAATGTTGCTTATTCAAAGTAGTCCACGATATGTCACAGGATATGATGGATGCCATAGATAGGTAGGTAGGTAAGATAGCATACCAATGCTTTCAAGGAGTGCTCGCCGAGAGAAGTAACCCTATCAACTGAATCACCTTTCGCCGCATCTGTCTCGACATCCTTAGATGCTTCTTCTTCCTTTACTACTACATCCTCGTCTTTCTCCTCAGATGCAACTTCGGGAAGAGCTGCTTCATCAGTGCTATGAATGTCTTCCGGTTGCTGAGTGTCATCTTCTGCTTCAGAGTCAGAGGAAGACGAGTCTCTAACACGACCCTCATCTTCTTGTTCATCTTCTCCATCAGCCTCTAATTCCTCCTCAGCAGGAGTAGAGAGAGGAACATTTTGCTCATCTGCAGGAGCAAGTTCCTCGGTATCGGAGGTCGCTAGAAGTGAAGTAGTCACGCCGCGCTCCACTCGTAAATTCTCATCACGGAAGGAGGCGATGAGCGAATAGAGCTTCGTCACCATGTACGCGAAGACTATACCTATAATGACAGTCTGCACAATTTCCTGCCAGTCCGCCATGACTGCTGCAACACACAAACACAAACCACTATAGTCCTAGAACCGAATCCGAATACTTAGAGAAATGGCCTCGTTCCTCTAAAAGTTCGTGACTCTTGACGATTTCCTGTAACGAAACGTCTGTGGCGATCTGTCACACTTTGGCAACCTTACACAACAGCGACGAGGAATCCTTTGCTCTTCTTGTTCACCTGCTCACCACTGGAAGAAGCGACCACAGAATAAGAGCATTCAATAAAGCCGGACACCTCTGGCCTTAGTAGCCTTTAACGCTTCTTTACCCTTGCTCTTCGCTGGCATCCTCAAACCTATCACTCCACTCGCTCTTAGAATCCTACTTGAAACCGGACTCCCAGAAATACACAAGGTGCAATTCCAAACCCTGAGGCTAATCCAACACGTCCTCCTCTACGTCTCCACTGCAGTAGAAACGAAGTTTAGGTAGTAGGTGGTGTAGGTAAGTAAAATTCCTCACGAAACGTTAAAAATCCAGTGACGGGAATCGTCGTCAACGGACGAAAAACAAGGAGACCAGTAAGTACGTACGTCACAGTAAATTTTGCAAACTCTGGCAGACTCAACTGAGAGCCAACTAATCGTGTTGCGCGATCATTCAACCGAACTTAACTCGATGGCCACAAACTATAAAATAGTAAACTCTCCTGGCAACCTCTGCGGCTACCAGTATAAAAACACACGGTGTGATTCGATATCCTTACTTGCAAAATGGAGTACTTACGGACACAACCAAAATGAAGTGTGAGTGAATATTGTGCAAGTGAAGTTTACAACCCTAGCCACTGAGATGCGACGATTTTGAGCGAATTGTTGACCGAACCAGCGTTCTTTTCACGCTGTGGACATGCACACCGGGCCCCGATTGCATCACGAGAACCATCAAAACCAAAATTCTACACCCAAAGAATATATATATGAGCAACAAAAGCTTCAACAAATGCTGCGTACGAAGAAGGATGACGATGAAGGAGGTCGCCCAGATCTAGGGTACTTACCTCCCATAGCCGGTCGCCTCCGGCTCGGTGCTCCAGACCGTCACCGGCTGGATCGGGTGTCCGAATCCCATCACCGGCTGGCTCGGTGAGACCGGTCCAACCTTACCCAGTTTGCTGCATTCCGTGGGTTATTACCAACCTAGCATGATTATCTCACAAAGTGGACTTAGATCGATTAATTAGTTAACTAATTAAATTTTCAATTAACTAATTAAATTCTTAATTCATCAATAAGGGCAGCACCTCTAAAACACGCTATTGGGAGAGGGCTACATTCACCAAGTTTATAACCGGCAAGAGGAGACTGGATGATGAGCCACATGAGCGACAAGTTGTTCATATGTAGGTTACCAATCATACATTGATCAGCGCATGGATATAATCTGAGAAATGTGGATGATATTGTGACCAGGTCTTATAACCCCTTTTGGCTCTTCAATGAGTGACCAGATACGAATCATAATGGATATTGTATATCAATGTCAATTTCTTCAATTCAACACCTACAAATTTGTATCATGGTTAGATGGACACGAATCGCATTGTCAACATTTTAGGGATTTTTCTTTTTTTACGGAGTTCGCATTGATCTTACATGTACAAATTCAAAATAAACAACTCTACACCTTAACTTTGGAATGGATATTCCAAATTGATCATTGAGGTGACAAACCAAGTACGTTACTCTTATTCAATCTTATCCGACTCATATTAAACTCGTGGTGGTATTTATGTAGGGTAGGCCCACTAGGGTACAAAACCGAAGAAACTCCAAACTCGAGCAACTCCTACTGGTTGAAAGTGAAATTTGAAACCCAAAGAGATTACACTAGGATTTGAGTTCAATTCATGAGAACATGAAGTGGTGCTAATATTACACCACTTCCCACCAAATTTTGTCGGTCCCGACTCAAGAAACTGATCCCTTCTATTTGAGAAACTAAAATGGAGCTTGAGTCCAAAGTAAGATTTACTAAGGGGCGTTTTGAACCCCTGGTTTCTTCAACCCTAACCCTAATGTGAACTCATCCTTAGGTATAGTTAATGTAAATTGGAATGACACTCCTACGAACTGGATTTAGATTCGATGGGTTTTCTTGGGTTTTCTCAATGCATGTAGTGGTCAACCATGGTTGCTCGGTGTTCAAATTAGTATATTATTGGGACCATTTATTTATTTAATTTTTCTCTTTTATTTCGGGATTTATGGATGTTATA
Organism: Polytrichum commune; assembly: GCA_950295325.1. NCBI lineage: Eukaryota > Viridiplantae > Streptophyta > Polytrichopsida > Polytrichales > Polytrichaceae > Polytrichum > Polytrichum commune. Next base: position 7,549,243 of record OX485806.1, on the reverse strand, counting down.
TATGTGTTTCTAACTATTTTGGTTTGCTTCTACGTTTACATAATTATCTATTTAGGTGTTGGGGTGAACCCGACGTAGCAATGTGGCCATGTTTAGTTTGCTAACATTATTCAATATTAAATGTGACTACTCATATTTCAAAAACGCATCATAGAGCCGTGTTCTACTACATTGAATGTGCACATTTAGCATGAACCAACTCATTTTGACAAAGACTCGGTCTACATTCATTTATTTCTTTCATGTATCAATCATTTTCTCAAGGACTTAGACCTTCAAAAGATAGGTCCACATCCCCAAACTTATATTGGGAAGTGTTCATATGAATTCCGATTCCCTTGCCGTGTGGATTTGAACATCCAACTCAATGAGTTACGTGGGCCTTTGGGCCACTTCAAACATGAGATTGAAGGCTCGTGACCATTGTATTCTAAAACCTTTCATCGGTCGAAAAGGCAAAGACCGTCCAAGTTCACTTCACACTACAAGATGGTCCAAGGGTCCAAAGAAATTATCATGGATGAAAAGTCTACATGGTATTCCTACATCGCGAATTGTAAACAATGTTTCATGGTCTATTGGAATCTGCATCATGTCCATCTCCAAGAGGTAGGTCTTATGCATATTTCAACAAACCACGTCAATGATACGACCTTTGGATGAGAATCAAGGGTCCTCACAATTACATGTCAAGGTCTTTGGCTCATGTGTAAAGCGACCCTTATATGGTCACTCTTCTTTAATAAATACATGCATTCAAGTGGAATCATCATGTAATATGGAAAGGCAATCTACTCCCTACAAAGGGTGAACTAGTTCTACACCCAAAGTCAATGTCCTTTGGGACGTAGCCAAGGATGTTTTACAAACAAACACTTTATTCACTCTGGCCTCCTTCGGAGACCAACATTATTCTTCTTCTTCTATGGAAAAACAAGGTTGTTAAGGTGAGTGCACCCATTTTGGCTTGTATTACACAATAAATCCTTGTGTCTTGAGCAGCGTGTTCACACATGTTGGAGTTGTATGAATCAATGTCCATGTAGTAAATAAGTCAATGCACGGTGTCGATAATCACACATCAATACTGGTAGCAAATAACCTATATGCGAGTTTCAAACTTAATGTACTAATAACAAACATATGATATATGATGGATACGTCAAGTTAGAAGATTTTTGGATGCATGAGTTAGTATTTTGGTCAGTACCATTCTAACCCATATTGATACTAGGGCGATTATGCCCAAATATGAAGACTCATGCACCACTATGAGTTTTAGGAAAACCCAAGTACCGGTTGTATAATTACATACCATTTTTAGTATGCCATATCTTAAATGATTGTCTAGAATTACAAAGATCATAATCACTATAGTTCCAAAGTGGTTTTGGCAAAAAATTGTCACGTTATTTACTTATTTATGGGGGCCATTCACGGTTGGGGTACTACTTTTGGGTGTCTAACGGTTTAAGGACCTTTTTTGATAACTTCACATGCTTGGTATAATTGGATTTGTATTGTGGAGCATATTTTGGATCATACCTACATTTCATCCTCCATATTGAGTACAACGACAAAGTTAATTTAGAAGTAATAGGGTCATCTATGATATCCATTTGATTCCTTACAAGACATTCAGGAGTGTTGTCTTACTTCCTGACCTTAGGATCAAGGAACGAAAAGGACAACAAGAATTAATTGAAATGATCCCAATTTTTTTCCTCACAATTATCGTTCAAGTGTGTACCAATAGAACCAAATATGTATTGAATAGCAATTGCCCAACTTTACATGTGGCACCAAACATGTCCAAATATACATATACTCACGGCCACACGTAAAAGGAACGTCTAGTATTAGAATTGGACAAAAACATTTATATGAATGGACACATGACACTTTTACCAAGGTACCAAGATACATAACAGGAAATAATTGACCACCAATGCACACCTAAATAGCAAAAAAATGCCACTGATGTGGCCTAGGGTTTAGGGTTTAGGGTTTAGGGTGATTATTAAATAATAATAAAAATCTTTCTTGATAAATCTTATGAACTATCTACTTATTTATGTAAATTTTATTGATCAAATAATAGTAAATCATGATAAAAACCAAGATCAAAGCGACAAAGTCCTTAAGTCCTTTGTCCCAAAAGTAGTACCCCAACCGTGAATGGCCCCTACGAGTATTCAATCTTGACAAATGGGATACCACAAGAAATTATCTTCTTTTCCTTTACCAAAAGAAAATAAAGAATTAATGACATTTTTTTCCCAAAACTCCCAACACGTCCCAAAATAATATAAATAATTACCAAATCGTCATGATATTGCGGTAATAAGAGAACTTACTGATTGAGATAAAAATCAACCACTACACTAAAAATGATATTTAGTGTTTGATACACTAAATACAAGCGCATACACTAAATGTCAATAACCCTATGAAAGTAAGTAACATTAAATGTAAAGTCAAACACTAAATATCAACTATGGTAATATGTGGAAGTTAGATGTTTGAATTTAGTGTTAATAAGGATATGAAAACAAAAATTAATGAGTTCATAGAAAGGGAGGTGGCAGTAGAGAAGGTAGCAACACATTTATGTGTAACACTAATTGTCAAGGAATTGAAAATTCGTGTTGAGCATGGTAGGGTAGTGACAACATTAAATATAGTCAAACACTAAATATCCTTTTTAGTGTAGTTTTGGGAGGAGGAGATGGTATTAATCTCATGTGTTACCTTGACCTTGAGATTCACCAAGCCTTTGATGACTTAGCTCATTCGGTATAAATGTGAGTTACATTTAGTTATTCCTATCACATCCATTACGTGAATTGGGGAGAGAGTGCATTAGTGCATACAAAACGTACCTCTCATCCACCCAAAGATAACAACTTTGCCCCCTATAGATTTGTGGCTGATTTGTCTCAAATGTCATGGACTTTACTAATTAAGGGCTTTTAAGTCCATTACGGTAGCCTGGTGATTGCTTCTAGTAGTACTCATAGTAGAAAATTTTATATCGTGGTCAAGTATATCATCACAAATCGAAATGTATCAATGTAAGGCAAACATTTGTCCTAATTAAGAACATCGTTTCATACAATTTGGTTCAAGAGAGAATACATTTATTTGAGAATTTTGTCACATTGTGATGGCACTCCAAGGCCAGTGGTCCAATGAAATGAAATGATACGAAATTGATTTCAAATTCCAAGAAGCCCAAAGGCTTATGGGACTTGAAATACATTATGTTGGTGTCAAACCAACTAATTATCTAGAGTGGCAAAGTGTGGTAGCCTACATCAGATACAACACACAATTTATTGCCAGTGAATTCGCACATGAATCACGTAGAGCTTACACATCCACTAAATTATATAACAATGGAAAAGACCCTAACATACTATGTGACGATCACAATGCTCGAGATGCCATCAAATATCAATTGTAATTTACACTCAAAAGTGACAAACTATAAATGTAGGATATTAAGGTAGACAACGTCAATTTCCATCAGTGACCCAATTCTAACACCTATAATACTACAAAATGGACAACAATGTACTTCACCATGACCATTGATCGTACAAGTCTAAGAAACGTGGCTCATTGATTGAAGGAGATGACAATGACAATGATCAACATTGTTCACTTTGAGGGACATTCTATGTAACTTGGAAAAGGTCAGACGAGGTTAATGATTATGAACATTTATATAAGATCGATATATATTTTGATTCATGCGATTGTCATTTCATTGTACATGCAACGTAGTTTCTAATCCAAATAAAATATTGGATAGTTTGTTTGGGTTGGATAAGGGAACGTAATGCTCAAGCGACCGTGACAAGCACTTCTACCTTATAATGTATCAATCCCATAGTGGTGTGATTTACAAAGAAGACCGATCTTGCTTTAAATTCTAACTTTGATGATGATGGGTCAAAAGTCAAGGTCAATTGATGCAAGAACGTATAGTAAATTCCGAGTTGCAACTTAAGTCAACACATGACTCACACCAAGTTGTAATTTGACAAGTACTTCTTAAATCTAACATGTTCTCAAGCCAAACAACCAATGTAATGCCATGTCATTTTGGAAAGTTAGTGCTTTCGACCATCTACTGTAAGTGCACTCAACATTTTATCAATTGCAACTCTATCTTCACAAATTTGCATTCCTATCAAATGAAAATCTAGCAATTTTGATCGGTCGTGTTTTAATTGACCACATCATAAGTGTATGTGTTTCATTGTGATCATCCTTTTCATAAGGGATTCATAAGGTAAGTGAGCCTAAGTTGTCTCTTAGGCCTGCTCTACCTTATGACAATCTTAAATAACGACACTATCCACATTCATGGCCGTTTTATACATGTGACCAAGAGATGTGAGAGAAAATTGATTTACAAGTCTTGGTGGTTATAAGTGGAGATCCAAAGTCAAGTCCACGAGTAATCATCATTAATGTTCTAGAAGTCTTGGTCACATTATATTGTGTAAAATGGACTTAGACCATGACATAGTGTGTTGTTTAAATGAACTTAAAAATCAAAAAACCCAAAAGTTTGATTTCCTTGGCTTGTTCACTTTCATTTGTTGTTGAGAAATCTTAATGAGGTTCTCTCGTCACTAAACCCATGTGACCACCAAAGATTATTCACTCATGGTGCATGTCACTTTCTTGTCCATATATATAGAGATATAGATTTTTTTTTTTTACACGATCACTCTTACTTTTTGCGACCTTGTTTAAAATGAAGTGGGGCCGCCACTCATTTCCTTAACCAATTGATGAAATTGAAAAAGTTGTGGTCATGGTCCATGGTCACTACTGTAAACATGCCCTCACTCAATTAAACGTAGACACAAACTCGGTGCCTCTTGTACTTACCGCCTAAGTAGCTCACATCACCACCCCACAAGCAAAAGAGGCACCCGTCTACCTACATGTGACCAGACAATCACATTTGCTTCAAAAGCACATTAACCACCTAAAGAGCCAAGGGTTCGTGGTGTCCTCGTAAACTCACCTGTCAACAAGGTGGAAACATAACAAACTATTGTATAACACAAAACCAACTATTTCAGAACCAAGTTGACTTCCAAAAATGACATCAGAAACCCCGAATTAGTCTAGTGAACTCTAACTGGAATAGATCAGCCCTCAACCTTATAGAAGACTTGTTTCGAATAGAGCCCCCCTTCATCCACGATGGATGGGACGCCACGAACCCCGAGCGCACTTAAAGGTGGAGTAAGGCATCGATACATTATTGGTCGGCAGTCGGCACCCACCTTCTAGTTGCCGCCCCTATGGCCGGAATAAAAGAATGGGCCAATCCCGAAGTGCTTTCCATCGTGATTTAGGGTGTCACTCGAGGCATCACGTGTAGACTTGTCGAATGGTAGATGCTAGGCTCCTTCGTCTTCAAGTACGCGGCGGGACATGCCTAAATCGGACACAACAACGATGTGGTATACACACCTACGTTCGAGTGGTATGTGGTTAGGTGTGGATCTAAGAACGGACACTGCATGTTATGTGTTGAAAATAGAGATGGACTGCATGTCCATGAATATGCTAACCATGTTAGGGTTCAACAGTCAACATGAATTTGGGGGGGGGGGGTCCTACATGACCACTTGATGAGCACAAGAATCTTCAATTTGACAATGAGTGAGGTGTTTCATACGAGCTCCCAAAACTTAATATGTGGCAAAATGGTCGCATGTGTAATTTGGATTTGGTAATCATCTTGCAGAGGTGGGTCCATAGAGCAAAATAGCCATTGAAGGCAGGTCTACCTTAACCCCTGAGTAACTAGGAGGCCCGGATTGGGCTTCTCCAAGCAAGGAATAACACACTTGAGCTACATGCTTTCATTTTTAGCTACTCATGTCAAAAGAGACCCTATTCTAAAGTCAACTTATATGTAGAGTACATTATTTGAATAAGTTCGATGCTTTGATGTTGTCGAAGAATTAAACTGAAATACATGCTTCAAATGTCCTTGGATGCAAGTACATACATTGTATTTTGATCATCCATGTCTAGTAAGAGTATATTTTTGTTTTCTCCTTGACATAAGACAACGCACATAAGAAGATTTCAAACAAAATAAATGAATAAAATGTGATTTATGAACTTGGTGAAGGTCGTATAGATTCTGTGCATGGTCGTATATTGAGACCCCTCGTCCTTTAAGGGTTAAAGTGGATGAGCATGTAATGCACATGTTAAAAAATAGTTTCCTTTTGAAAGACATTAGAAATCTTATTTTTTCCTTCTAAAACCTTAAGATTACCATACAAACAACAATTCTTAAAGAGATGAAGCCATATTTGATGATAATATCAAAATTCATCAAAACATGAGCATATTCATCGATGATTCATGATATTAAGGAGTTTTGTGGAAATCGAATGGATAAGCAAACAATGTAATATTGTATTTCTCTTACTTTCACTTTGATAGCCAAGAACACGAAACAAATTGTTCGGTGATGAGCATAACCATTAAGTAGGACGTTGATACATATGAGAGCTTGTGCACCTTTGAAAGTCAAGATGCTCATTAATTGTGAATGTATCAAAATGTAGAGATATATAACATAGTTTATATGAGCTTGGTGTTATTTTATTACAATTTCTTTTTTCTGTTCAAAATACAAAAAATTCACAACTAATTTGTGGTCAAGTTAGTTTTCCTTGAACCATTTTTCCATAGTCTACATTTTAGGAAAGTCGTCAAGAACACATCATGGTTTATTCAAATAACACATTTTCTAAGAGTATGGTGGACACAAACTTTGACTTGGAGGCCACCTCTTAGCTTTTAGAACACAATCTAATGTACTCATACTACGGAGGTAATAAGTGAAGTTACCAACACTATACCTTATGTAAAACTTTGTCCTTGGTGATCGTACTAAGTAGAATAGCGAGGCTTCCCTCGAAACATTTAAAGGGAAAAAAATCCACTTAAGGTGGATGAGGCTAATGTGGACACCTCCATTCTTGTGAAAACATTTAGCTGATGGATTCAAAGCATTAGAAGGTTGAGTACGTTAGCAATTGCGAATCAAGACCAAAGAATTTGAAATCATTAAAATCAAAGTCAAGGAAGGTGTTGATCTAGGCTTTGAAATAAATATGGTGTTAAAGGGGGGAACTCTCTCATTGTTCAATGTTGTGTAAGTGGACGACATCATTAGCGGATTTTACATTGGCCATTTGCCAATGAAACCAAGTTTAATGCCAATATTGATTGTGTCATGTCTCTAAAGTGGTCACATGTAAGATAAAATATTGTCGAACTAGCTTTTCATTATAAAATACCCACAATACAAGTTGGTCAGCAACTCACAATCACATGTTGCCTCCCAATTTGCTCACTCGCCCACAAAAATCAAGAGTGTCACAAAATCAAGGTGGATAGCAGTCCTAGTTATGGAGAATGTTGGGTATAGTTTGACTTTGCAAAGGTGACTAATCCAGATATCATCAAGGTGGTGGCTAAATGAACATGTATTATTTTGCACCAAATGACTGTGTAAAATCATGTATAATCGCACCACTCATCCTCCAACATGAAAACCCATTCCCTATAGCTTTGTTGCTGATTCATCTCTAATGACTTCAAGTAGACCAATATGGGTTTTAAAAGCTAATTCTAATGTCAAATCAACTCTAAAAAGGAATCTTTGGGTTGCAAGTTATTTTGAGATATTTTCTCTTGGATGAATGATAGGTACACTTGTATACAATAACTCTTCCTCTCTAGTTCACATATGTGGATTGTGATTACATGTCTAAAACGTTTCTTTTCCAACAAACATACACTGACTCTCAAAATTGAGTCCATCAACAAAGCAACAAATTTTGAGAAGATATATATGGAAGAGTATTGATCTCTTTGCCAAATGGTAAACCGAGTCACATGTGCAACCAAGCTATCTATCATCCTTCCCAGTTTCAACTTGAGTACCTTAGCAACAAGAGAGAAATTGCATTTCCAATGAACAAGGATCTATTGGCTCAATTTTGGAATTGTTTTCATCACTCACCTTCAATTGCAATAATAAGTTCATGATGCACTTAAGGTTCTTCCTCTCACTTCTAGTTAGTAGTGTGTGTTTTTGGGACATTTCCTTTTATAATAGTGAGGGAATTCTTTGCCCATGACAACATTACCACAGGAGAAAAGGATGAATGCTATAGCCTATTGCAGCATGGGCGTAGCACACGTAAAATGTCGAAATTATTGGGTATCCCTCAATCTACATGCTTTGGGATTTGTTAGAGAGTGTGTTCCTCATGTGAAGCCTTCAATAGGAGGGCACCCAAGAAACATCACCCTTGCTCAACGACGAGCACATGTAAGAGCCATTACAATTGGTGGACTAAATAACGTTGTAGATGTGAGGAATGCTTTGTGTGAGCACTTAAATGTGGTAGTGAGCACCAACACAAAGAGGCATGGACTTCATGAGCAAGTATTGGGTCATTAGAGAAGCAAAAGAAGTTGTTGCTCACGGCCAAGAATGTGCGGTGAGGTTGGAATTTGCTCAAGGTCACCAAGATTGGACTGACTATTCATGATTGGCATTGGTGATTTTTATTGATGACACTAAGATCAATCAATTTTAGTTTGATTTGTCGCACTCTGTGTTGAGTGAGGGATGGAGAAACTCAATTACAAGCTCATCATGTGAGTCAAACAATTAAACATGGAGATGGTGCAATTTTTTTTTAAAGAAATTTTGTGGGGTTGTATGACTTCTTGTGGCATAGATTACATATGCAAGATAGAGGGGAATATAACATAAGCTTTGCATCTTAACATTCTTTGAGATGGGGTCATGAAGACAATTGAATAGTATTATTTTAACCCTTCTCTTGTCATATTTCAACATGATAATGACCTAATCAAATTGCAAAATTAGTCAAGCAACGGTTGTCGATGCAAAATTTTGATGTACTTACTTTGGCCTCATCAATCACTTGACCTAAATCCAATGGAGCATGTGTGGGAACTTGTGAAATGGAAATTGAACAAGTATCCAACACCAACCAAAGGAATGCTTCAATTGTGGAGCGTGTGTGAGCTTCTTTCCATTCCATCACTCTTGAGCAGTGTCAAAAGTTCTATCATAATATGCCCAATTATATTCAAGATGTTTTAGCTTCTATAGGAGGGTGGACAAATGATTGATCTATAGGTAGATGTAGGTTACAAAACATAGTTAATGTATATAGTTTTCTTCAAATCACTATTTCTCCATGTGTGGTTTTGCAATAGACATGAGACTTTGGAAATGATGTACTAGAGTATGACTAACAACTTACATAAGTGAAAGTTTGTATGTTATTGTTTTGATTCGCTTGGCATTGTGTGTGAAAATTGATGTAGCGAGTCATTAAGTTACTTTTGAGGGTCAATGTAATTAAGCTTTCTCATGTATACCACATGTTGTTCCTAGATTGGCCTAGAACCTCATGAATATCACACGGAAACTACATAACGGCATTGGTAAAGACGAAACAAAACACTCCCTATAGCATGTGTGCTTGAAGCAATTGAATAACATTATTCACCTGAGTATGTACGTTGGGTGGAGTCGGGAATAAACCAGATTTCTATTTAAATTATATGATGTTTATTCTCACATCATAACATTGCACTGGTAGATTCAAGTCAAAAAACTTGAGTGAAGCATCGTATTAATATTACTAGAATGCAACAAGTAATAACAACTACGGAATGTTATGTGCACGAGGTTCAAACTTCGTGCACATCTTGAATGATCTCTATTACTTTTGAAAGATATACTTGGAATGCATTGTATGAAAGTCAAGGTGGGATATAGGTACAATATCGAAATCTTTTTTGGATAACTTTCCAAAGAAAATAGTGAAGATAGGACTTCAAAACCTTTAAAAAATACCAATTATGACAACTTGTCTAGTAGTGTTATATGGCGTTTTCATGGGTTTGGATTGAGTTAAACAATCATCTTTAGATTCTTTCCACACGTCAAATATTGGTAGTATTTGCTAGCTTCCGTAAGAAGAGAGCATAAATAAATGCAAGTCTCTTTGCCCATGGGCTACCATCGGGACTGCCACTTTTACGGTGGTGAGGATCTCAATCATACACTTATTGACATCCCACTAAAATAAAATTTCATATTTCAACTAGGTATTGTGCCAATCCACTAATTCATGCTTGCGCTAGTGTCGTTACAAAAAGACTACGACTGAAATGGGCAATTGTTGTTATTCAAATGATCGGGACCTCGTAGAATTCCACATGAAGAATCAAATTTCATTATTGAAACCCTAAACCAAAATGCACAGTATAATAATATAGATGATGAGATGTAATGTGGACATTCTTGTGTGCGAACAAGAGAGAGATGATGCTAGTCACAAGGGGTTTGCATGAATGAAAGATGCTTCACCTTGAGCATAGTCACGAGCTCATATGTGAACCTGAAACGGGTTTACTGAACATGGCTTGTGTGTCAACACTTGAAACGGAACGAACTGAAAAGTGTGAATATTGAACTAAAATATCATCGATTGTACATAATATTGAAGAGTCTCTAACCCCCCTAACTTCCCAAGCAACCGTTTTATGGTTGATGAATGATTTTTGCCCTACATTGACCCCACCTACCTCGTTCATCCACACAAAAATTACTGTGAACATCAAGCCAACATGAATATCTACCCATAGACACCTAATCCATGTAATTTGAAGATGATTTGAATGTCTATAAAAATGTGAAAATGGAAGTGGTTATGTTTTTTTATTTGTTGGGAGCTCATGTGAGGATATTCACTCCCATCGATGATTGCCACTTCGATGCAAACTTTGGATGAACATCAATGATGTTATTTTTGGTAGAAGTGATATATTTTGTGATGTTCTTGTGAACAATTTCTTCATGCTCACATCAACCGATCAATTTCAGTTTTGGACGCTCTTTGAAATTGAAGGGATTCTTTGCAATCTTGTAGCTAGAATATACGAGACCATTTAGATAACATGGTTGCAAGGTGGCTAGCTCATTATGATTTGCACATTTTGGCCTAAGAATTTTGTGGAGGTGCTTTACTACCAGTGGGTTCTTATTGTCTAGTGGATTGCACAAGCATTCCACTCATTTTCTAGGTGAATTTAGTTGGTCAAAGGTTATTCATTGGGGGGAGGGGGTTAAACATGACATTTTCATGTTATGCTTCAGAAATCCATATGGTGTTTCGTATCCCATCTTCCCCCATGCAAATAGCTCCATCTCCCATGTTTCAAGATCTTATGGATATATACCATTTTGACCTCAAAATTTGTCCATTGAAATTCCACAAACAACATCAAGTGAAATGCACTCAAAACAACCCTTTCATAACCTTGGGAAGTTAAGGGTTAGCACAACAAGATATATACATGTATACATATACCTTATAAACATATATCATGTTAAGTACGTATAGCTTATAAAATACATTACACATGAAAATATATACATGTGTATGATACATAAATGGGTATTCACACCAAAAACTCGTCCATGCAATAAGTTACAATTTATCGGGGGGTTGTGAAATTTCATAACGTCATGGTCTCCCGGTTTTGTATTAGACTCAACCCTTTGAGTTGGGCTTGACCCAAAACCAGATAGCCCATAAAATTCAATACATTGCATTTCATGTAAGACTCCATGTAGGGTTTCATCCCTTCAAACTTTCTTGGTCACTTAGGCCCTAGAGCTCTAGCGAAAAGTGAGGTGAGATGGTCCCGATGTTTTCCACCAATGAAGGATTTTAAATTTCAACGGTCATGGGCCCTCAAGCTTTAGCGTAAAGTGGCCCAGTGTTCTGCCAACTACAACACATCCTCTTTACACGGGATGAAGCGGTTTGATTACGTGGTCCACCCAAGTGATTGTCCAAGGTACAAGAAGTACCTTGCCTCCGGAAACATTTCCTTTTGCCTTGGAATTAAGAATGGGTACCAAAAGACACATGTGGCGATGGGATTGGACGATTTGTTCACACTATTGGAGCCCATCTCTAGGGTCAAGAGTACCATAGCTCTCTAGCAACTTGGGCGTAAAATAATTCATTTTGAAGGTGCCTAAATTTATGAGAAATAAAGTTCGTTGAGTGTCCAAAAAAACAAAGAAATAACATTCAAAGAGTGCCTAGAATCACAATAATGCAAGTGACATTCACTGAAATCTAGCAAAGTAGCATCAAATAACTTCAATAGCGTCTTCACTCGTGGTCTAAAAACAATACAAGCTTGAATTTGCTCCACAAGTCATATTGTCACGCTACCATAAAAACGGGAACAAGATAAGCAAACGGGAATGAATGTCTGCCATATTTTGAATCACTTCTTGAGTCTTCATAATTTTAGAATCTTATTTTATGGGTTGTCTAGCTTATTTTTTCACTTTAGTTAACTATTAAGCATAAAGGTGCCCAAGCTGCTAAAGAGCTACGATAAACACAGTTGATATGCCCAACGAATTTGTATACAACAAAAGGAAATTCTCACTTTGATCTCTCAATTTTTCTCATTGAAACCATGAAATACAAATTTATAATAATATTTTATACTCTCAATTGCTAACCAAATGAAACAAAAAAAATCTCGATCCGATTCAACAACCAAAAGTATGTGTGAATTTGGAAATGCCCTTTGATAGCGCCACATATTTTACATACCTTTCCACAAGGAATGATCTCAAGGCAATGCCTAGTCCTATACCCTACACACCGCCCTACTTTCCTACCCCCCCCATAACTCTTTTGTTGTTGAAATCCATCTAGAAATTCCCCGAAAGCTTCCCAAAAGAAGCGCGTTCGAGCTTTGAACTTGAAAGATATCGGGTTGAGCTTCACGGTCTCTATGTAAACTCATTCATTATGGGATTGAATGATTCCGGATTACCACAAACCGATCATTTATTACAACCGAATCATTCTTATTGGACTTCATTGGACTAATTCAAGTCATTAAAGTCAATTTCTTGAAATATGAACATTGAAATAAAATAGACTGACAAGAAGTCTTTAGGTTTATAAAACAACTCATTGTGTTTTCACTTTCTCAATGCACGAAGCTTACTTACATAAACACCACAAAGCTCTAGCCATATGATACCGTTCATGTCGATTAATCCATTGAAGACCTAAAGTCAGAGATGGCTTATGCCCTTTGTGATGAACTCATTGAAGTTTCAACTGTTGTTTTTGGCCATATTCTATGCACGTAAATTTCCAAAATTAGATCTCAACATTGAGGTTAGACTGAAAATGTTTTTCACATTTGTAATAGTCGTGACATAGTAGGTGGAGGTGTAGAAATAGAAAAGAGGAATGGTAAAGTGAAGAAGAGGAGCTAAACTGCTAGTTTGCACATGGCTTATGCCCTATGTGATGGACTTTGACATGCTCAACCATTAAAAGTTTTAATCACTGTTTTGGGGCATGTTCTATACAAATATATTTCACATTTCATAATGATTACATTACATTTACAATACATATTTGATTAGACTTGGACCCCCAATGCTTTCAAATGGCCATTTCACCGCTATTTCTAATACATATTTGAGTTTATATAGCGTTATATCATGAAACATTATTATAATTATTATGTAAAAATGAATCCTCAAAGTGAATATATAGAGGTCAATTTTTACTACCCGCCTCCTTGGTACATATCAATATTCAAATAAACAACTTATGAACGGTCTCAATATCCAATTTTAAATTAATACATATTTGAAAATAAAGATCATAAATCATAATTTTATAAATATACACCATTGATCATTATGTAGAATCTCCCACCATAAACCATTGTTATTTTCTTAGCATTAATATTGTGCCATTATGTGCCATGATTCACCTCTAAGAGCGTTGGTGCAATTCGATCGTGCAGAATTGCACTACACTAATCATCTCAATTGGTGCATGTTACTATTTGGAGTTACACAATGCAATAACGTCTTGTTCTTATTCGGTAGTTCAACATTTACTAACAAAAGCTCGATAGGTTGTTCAAACATTACAAAACATAAATGACTTCACTTGGTAAAAATATGACAATATCATTAAATAGTTACAACATTTTAGACTGCTGTGCAATTCCAATTGTGGAATGTACCTGGGAGCAACAATGGGGGTTGGGTGTGGAAAACAACCAACAAAGTTTCATCACAACATAACATCATTTGTGTTGGGCTTTCTAGCATGTAAAGCCATCGAGGCCAAATTCCCAATGGTTTAAGGAATTCGCATCGGGGTCTATGCTCTGCAAAAACATGGCCCTAAATTATGTTTGTCACTACAAGGCACCTCATCCTCACCTCATAATCTCCCTTCCAATGATCTCTCTTACGATTCGATTTCCAATGACTCCCGCTTCGTTAAACCCTAGATGAAATTAAGGCTAGGTCTTTACGTGCGGTCTCTACGTCTATTTTTGTAATAGGGGAGGCCCAAGAGACAAGGCGTTATAAAAAATAAGGACCCTCCGAGGATGGGAGCCCAAGCTTTTTTGATATTGCCTTGTCTCATGGGCCTCCCCTATTACAATGTAGTTGGTTATATTACACCTGTTGTATTTTATACCCATCAAGATACCCGGGACCGATCCGGATATACCCGGGTATTGAATGGTCCTAGTGCATATACCCTACATGACTACCTATTTTCTACCTACTTACCTACCTACCTACCCAGCCACCTACCTACCCCTCATAATTCAAGAGACCTCTCTTGAGTTTCTCAGCGACACTGGTTCCCCCGCGACGAAGTGAGGAAGAAGGAGAACGAAAGCATCGTCACTCGCAATAATCATCTCCTCCTCGCAATCTGGCCGCCTCCATCGCCATCGCCAAATCCTTGACTCCCTCACTCTCATTCCCTGCATCGACCTCTCTTTCACCTCCCCCTTTCTACAAGGAACGCAACGACCCCTTAATTGCGCACTGAGTTTACTCCTCCCCCCGTCTCCCACTCTTCTCTCTAGGGTTTTGTTGGTCTCCTATGGGGTTTCGTCCCATTCCTTCCTGCGCTTTGCGTTCTGTCGGCCTAATCTGCAGTGCATCGGGAGCGAGTTCAGATTCCGTGTGAAAGGATTGGAGGTGCATCGGTGCGGGGGGAGTGGAGTGGAGAGGAGAGGGAATTCGTAGGTCGCGGTGTGTTGGAGCTAGGTTTAGCAGGTTTTGAGACAGGGGATGCTCGATTGATCGGACTGGGAGCGGGCCCACGTGGCCCTAGTTCTGTTTGTTTGGCTGGGGCAGGGTGTATGTGTGTTTGTGAGCGAGAGAGGGAGCTGGAGGGTGGAGCTTCCTATGCTCTGGAGTATTTCGCGAGCTTCGATTGCTACGCAGGTACGTCGGTGGCATTGGCTGGAGCTAAGGGATGAGGAGCCTCATAGTGGAATGTGAGATCGGTAGTTAGTAGTAGTGGTAAAGCACATCGTGGTTCACTATTCTGATTCAATTTTGGTTGTGGAAGGTTCGGAGAATCATCATGTCATTGCGCAGAGTGTGGTAATGTAGGTTCATCTCGGTTGTGCAATGTGTGTTTTATGTTGGTTTGCAGGTATGTAGAGCTTCTGCTACGTTATGAGCTCTTTATTTGTTTGCCCCCCAAATTGGACAGAGTGCATTGGTTTCTGGTGTTCTGGGAAGTCACACTTAGGTTACATGGGTTGGTTTTCTTTGTTTCATTCTCTGTGCCGCTCCTAGCGTCCTCGATCTTCTGCCTTTGGAAACTCTATTTGTCGTCCTGGTTTCTGCACTATGCCAATCTTCTATCACGGCAGATGTGAAGGGTGTCTGAATCATTGGTAGGGTTGCTAAGTTCGTTCTCCCTATATGTTATGGATATTACTAGTAGCTGAATGTGGCAATGCGGTTGTTGGATGCAGTGCGGTGAGGTGAATGTTTTGCTCCAATTGCAAATAGTTGGAAGGTGTGGAAGAACGCATGTTGGCAGCAGAAGAGGAATGAAGAAGGCATGATTGTGAGGTGCTCCAGAAAAGAATGGTGATCGGAGGGCATGAAAGCATCCAAATTGGGAGTTTGGAGGTGATACTTAAAAAGTGAAAAAGAGGAGCTGGACTGGGAATGCACAACAACATATTAGATTGTTCAGAAAAGTTGTAACGCTGGCGAACTCATCTAAATTCCGTGCCCACCTGGCCGGGAAACGATCGGCATTGGAGCACGGCCGGAAGGGGCGGCGCTGGAGGATAAGCATGTCCACAAGAGTGTGGCGATCATTATTGACCGTCATTGCATTTCTGCTTATCCTCATTTCTGTCGTGCAGTTGCCACATTTTTCTCACTATGTTGAAAGGGTAAATGAAGTCTTACTCCCACGACCATGACTTCTGCTTGGTGCATTTGAAGGTCCTAAATTCGCTTCTGGAACCTAGCTTAAGCACAACATTCAAGATCAATCTAATTGCACTGCGCACATAGTATTGAATACTTCCAATCTCATTCTGTGAACTGTATGCAGACTTTGAAGCACTTTCTAATCTGGGTGCAAAAAGATGTCGGCCCATGGGGTCCAATCATTTTGTAAGTTGACTGCGTCCTTGCTCTATATTATAAATCCATCTTCATTCTGCATCTTTTCAGTATTAAAGTTGATCAACACTAAGAGACATTAAGTTCTAGTTCATTGGATGTGTGAATTTGCAGGGCATTGGCGTATGTTCCATGCACGGTTTTGGCTATCCCTGCTTCTATTCTCACGGTATTTTGCCAACTATCACCATTGTAAAAAATTCTGACAACACTGGCATTGTGCTCAATAATAGGTGATCCACATTGTGTTGTGTCCTTGGCATATTGTGAGGAGTTGTGTCTTTGAGATTGTTCAGGATGCCTGAAGATGTTTGCTGCATAGGAACATTCAGTAGGTACCTCTTAAGTCCTACAGATCCACATGCCACTGGAGTTTGTAGAATCTGTATGCACTAATAGCCCAGCACAAGAAGGAGAATTGTAGATTATTTGATTTACTTCCAAGTTCAGAGTTTGCGATTCATTTAATGGAGGAGCTTTTCTGACAAGCGGTAACCCCTTATTTACCACATCAACTGGCCTTCAAGTAGTTGATATGTTTGTGATTCCATATCTGAGAGTTTGATCTGCTTTGCGCAGTTGGGAGGAGGCTATCTGTTTGGGTTGGCGGTGGGCTTTGTGACGGATTCTCTAGGATCAACATTGGGTGCTACTGCAGCATTCATGGTTGGGAGAACGGTCAGTACATTGATCATTCACCATATTGTTTTCTCCTTCATTGGGAACAGCGCTAGCAGCAATACAACAAAAGTTTACTATTGACACCCACTCCTCTAGGGTGCAAGCCCTGTCTGCATTCAAACTGTCAATTAGGGGGATGTGGGATCCTTGTTACATATTGCTGAAGTTGTTTCCATCATAATTGCATTTCTACCTTTATCCAAGTAGAGGAGTTTCTTAACTGTTCAGAGTGATTTGCAGGTTGGCAGATCATATGTGACCTCAAAGCTGAAGGACTATCCACAGTTCCAAGCTATTGCAATTGCAGTTCGCAAGTCTGGTTTCAAGGTATGCCATCCATATACCTTTCACTTTTATTATGGAGTAATATGTGCACAACACCGAAACACAAGTGTAATAACCTATGTTATTCAATTCAAGAGTGGGTGACATTCGTAAGCAATAAGAGAAGCAGAGAATTTCTGCGAGTTGATGAGACACAGAAGCTTTATATAGCTCATATCTACTATGGCAGGGTATCTGGACTCGTTGAAGTTATCTTGAAATTAGTGATGTTGGAAAGTATTCTGTAGAGCGGGAATAGAGAGAGGAGATTGGCAGGGATAGAGCCAGTTTCTTTTGCTGTACTAGGTGCTTTGCATCTTTTTGTCTGCAACACACTGCTTTAGATGGTCTGTGTTGCTTGTCCTGAGTACCCCTGGGCTAGGTTTCCACTTCAATAGTTGAATGCTGAATCTGGAAAATAGATAAATAAGTGCATGATTGCCCTTCTTTGATATGAGCTCTTTATACCTCCATCAGTTTGCTTGTTTGTTTTCTGGTTGTTAAGGCACTAGAAAGAAATTGAGAATATGTATACCTATTGCATCCATCTCAGCTGGAAATTGCTTGATTGTGCAGATTGTGTTGTTGCTGCGGCTTGTGCCACTATTACCATTCAATGTACTGAATTACCTGCTGTCAGTCACCCCCATCAGCACCACTAGCTATATTATGGCATCGTGGTTTGGGATGATGGTATGACTCCTTACAACTATTAACCTTCAAAGATAACAGTGCCCATTCCAGGACTTTTAAGTGGAATATTACGAAGGGTTTGAATAGGAGGGTAGTGGCATTAACACATAGGCTACTGCTTGTAGGGGAATGAGTAGCTCAAGTGCCTATCATGATGTTTCAATTTCCACCTTCGTCAGTTTGTTTGTTTCAGAAGATGGTGATGTTGTTTCAATTGAAGATCGTGGCTTGTGTTTGTTATTTCAAGTAAATTTGTTCTGGGGTTTTCAACTTGTCACACAACTCAACTAATGTCTTGCATTTTCATGGCAGCCTATCACATTAGCATTTGTGTACGTGGGTACAACAATCAAAGATATAGCAGATATAAGTCATGGGGGTTCTCACTTCACAAGAGCCCGCATCGTAAGTGATATTACACAACTGCTGAACTATTTTCTCCAGAAAACAATATCACCAACCTCCTATTTTACCCAAAACAAGAACCATGAGTTTTACCAGGGATATATTATCTCTTTTGCAAAGTTAGAATATTCCTTTTACAGGACAGGCAAATGGAATTAGATTTACTCTGCATGCCCACTGCAGGGCAGCAGTTATGTGCTAGTGCATTATATTCAGATTTATTGACACATGTGTCCTTGTAATGCTGTTCTGTTATATTTTACAGATCATGCTTGGAATTGGCCTTCTAGCAACAAGTAAGTTCCTCCTTTTGGAATTCAAGGATGCCAGTATTTGAAATTTTTGGAGTCATTGTTTAAAGTTCAATGCCGTACTGCATGTTTCTGGATTCAACTTCAAACTTCAAACTTCCTGCTACTGATTGTGTACACTGCCTGTGTCTTTACAGTTGCGGTGGCAGTGATAGTCACACGCATAGCCAGGGACGCCCTGAAGACTGCTATTGAAGAAAACGGAGGTGACACCGAAGCTTTGCTATCGGCCTCCGAAACTCTTGGTGCGACTGATGACATGTCTGAAGTTCGCCAACCATTGATTGTCAGAGTGGACATGTCCAGCAATGGCTCAGACGGGCAACCGACACCTGTACATAAATCACTGGATGCTGTCCTGTAGCTTATTCTCTTACCAATCACCCATCTGTTCATAGTTTCAAGGATCAACAGATCTATTTCCAGGCATTTATTGTAATATGACGGAACACCTCACATCAGCTTTCAAAATTTCTGCTCCTTGCTTGCTTTGCTGGACATCATTCGAGTCTGGTTTCTTGAGCTAAAAAAGTTAGTGGAAAGCAAACTAAATATGACGAGTGCCACTTGAGGATGTGCCTACCTATTTCATACCGCCATGATTTGAATTGCCATTGCTACCTGAAATCTCACTTGAAATCACATTTAAGACACACAAAGCTCAAAGCCAGTGTGCCCTCTTCCTCAGAGCTTTCTCATCAATTCTTTGTTCAATAATCAGTTGAAAGTGTTGTGGGACGTTAGAGTTATCCTTTAACTCAACATAACTTTTGGTTGGGAGTGGCTTGTTTTGAAAACAACACCTTCCATGTTCAGTACGTTTTTTGGTGCATGTTTGGAGGTAGTGTGAAGGTTTGATTGAAGAAACTATATCAGTTCATTGAGGGTCAAAACTTGTTTTTGCATGCCAAGAAGATGCTAAAACGAGATTGGCCCTCAATGAACCGAAAAAGGTTGCTCTAGCCTCTTCATTCAAACTTAAAACACTACCTCCAAGCATGCACCACAAGTGGAAATTAAATGTTTGATTTTGTATGCAAAACATCTAATGGAAAATGATAGGGGACCAACTCCTGACAAGAAGTCCCATCGTGTTAAAAGGATAACTCTAATGCTTTCCATCCATGAATACCATATATGTCATATATCCTCATTGGACAAACCTTCACTGTTCTTAATTTGTTACTTGATTTAAAGGGAGGGATTTAGAAAAATTTAAGGCTTTCAGAGTGGAAGAGCAACTGGCTTTGATCCCCCAAAGCCTAGAAAGCCGATTACTAAGAATAGTTTTATACTTGAAAATGTTAGAGCTTGACTTGGAGGTAATCATTCCAACATGAAACTCTTCTTGGGTCAAGGTGTGGCGTTACTGGCGTACTGAACAAAAAGAAAGGAAAAAGAAGCTCAAGACCAATGTCAAGTTATCTAGTTGGTGTGGTCCACAATAATTGGAAGTCAACATGAATACTGATATTAAGATAAGCATGGATGGATGTCCACGACATAAATTTTGTTGAACGCAATATACTGTGCAGTGTCAAGATGTTCAAGGTAACATATCGGTTGAACATTGTTGACATTTGAGTACCTACTTGGTAATAATGTCTTTGTGTTCATAGGCAAGCATCGGTGGCGCAAGGAAAATGTCCACTTTATGCATGAGTGACGTTGGGTTGGTGAGTTGTTGATGGTAAACACGTTTAGTGACAAGTGGCCATACTTTGTGGTCCATCTCAATCTCAAGCTATAAGTTAATGTGGTCTACTCTAATTATTGCTCATATTAATTGAAATAAAAGGTGTAGTGATTTATCAACACGATTATGCTTCAATTTATATTATTCTTATATTGCAAACTTGCTATTTTTAACAGTGTAGTGCAACAAATAATATATGAGTACATAATACAATTATCAATACATTAGTTGATAGTTTATGATGCTATTCCAACACTTGATTGTTTTAACATGGAAATTTGTCTCCAAAATTTTGAGATTAGTATATAGGATAGTCCATTGGCCCAAGTGCCCTTTTCAAATGCACATAATCAAGACACAAACATTTGTTTGAAAGAGATTGGACTACATGCTCAAATACGCTCACCCATTGTTGGCTCAATGTTCAACATGGAGTGTGTTTTTTTCTGGGTCAGAAAAATATTGGTTTAAATATAATATAATAAAATAAAATAAAAATAAAGTAAATAAAAATTTATTTGACCATTTAATACCATCGAATATATGCACTTTGACAATGAGTAAGGTATTCACATGAGCTCCAATATTTGAAGAAAAATGGCTATAGGCATGATTTGGAGTTGACAATCATCTCACATTGATTACATGTTTGATATTCTACAAGAAATGGGTGCAAAGCTTAAAGTGTCAATTTCAGGCCTACTTCCCTTAATCATCTCGTACATGCTTGTTTAACGTCCAAGGAGAAGTGAGGTAATTAGAAAAAGTACCCATTCTAAGTCAACTTGGCGGATTTCATTTCCCAACACCTACCATCAGGGTTGTGGTTAGAATCTGTACTCCATAGGTTTGTGCTGATTCATCCCAATTTAAGTATTCAGTTCAGTGTCCAGGAAATCTTTTTGGGTATAATCAGTCAAAATCCTAGTGTTTCCAGGTCCAACCAGTTACGTGTTGATGCCTTTCGGTTTTTCACCAGTTATTCCTCTAACTCAACCGGTTCATCTATAACTAGGAGTCGATTCTCCCCGTCCATTGGTTCAGTTAGCTCACAATAGACATCCCTGGGCTCTGCAACTAAAAGTCACCACACCCTTAGGCGCTGGGGAATTGGGCTCACCTTACTTAATTGGAAGTATGAAATTGGAGATGACATCAAACTTTATGTCCCATCATCAGTCTGACAAGAGGTCTACTACACTTGAGTCACTGTTCTTATCTGTAACAGATTGCTATCTAGTAAGGCGTCCACTAAAAAGTTGTCAAGTTCCAGTGTCAGGAAAGTGTCAGGAAAGACTCTAAAGCCAGACAATGCAAATCTAACTGCTGTTTTGCAACCTGAGATGTGCCCCTGCATTACAGAAAGAGGTTGCAAAATACTAAATCCCGGAGTTGAAGGTAAATCAGGTTAGAGTGATTCATTCAGTAGTAACTTAAATTGGTGTAGTCAGATTCATGCAGCAAATGGGAGAAAGTAAAGGAAGGAATAGGTGGGTAAACAGTACATACAAGAAGAGGGACCTTGTTGATTAATTCAAGAGCGAGCAGAAATTTTGATCAACTCTTTCTGTAGCCTCCCGTAGATAACTACGGCTCTGGTGCTTTGCACCTGGCTCATGCACAGAATGCCGTGGCAGTCAGCTCCAAAGAGTCTTCATTGCAAGACTACCAAAAATATGCCTGTATATGGGCTCCACCTTTTGAAACATTTATAGGTGGGCCTTGCCTTTGGCGGTTGTTTGAATGGAATTATGGATACAAGAAAAAAATCATAGCAATTAGTCACCAATATATCAACACCTTGCAGCGGCTTAGTAATAATAGCATCAGGAAGGATCACGATACAAAAGTTGCACCGTTGAGAGGAACATTCAAGTTGGGCCGTTGTGCAATGCGTGCTGACCTCTTCCCTGCCTCTGCCTCGTAATGGGCAAAGGCCGTATCCAAAGCTTGAAAAAGAGGTTGCAACAGCCGTGACAATTGATGTCGAGCTTCGGTCGGAGCCCCCTCTTTCGTGCTCTGTATCCTGCTGTACAGCTGCGCCATGGCATCCTTCAACCTCCTGGCCTTGTCAACTAAAGCATTCGACGTCAACGGATATGCAGCCCAAAAGTGCCGAAGAAGCTCGTTGACAGTGGTCGAATGCTGAAGTAGCTCATCTCGAGTTCTCCGTGGCAGGCTTTCCAATATGTTGCGCTCAGCTGTTGTCCCTGTCGTATACTTTGCACTTGCACTTTGTTGGTTCTGTTCATTGAGGACCTTCAAGGCAAGGTCAGGAGCAATTGGAGGCTCCCTCTGGCCCCCTCCATCTTTAAAATGCCGCAACTGCTGCTTAAATGTACTCAACAGAAGTGCCGGATTCCTGTGCACTGAATTCGACCCTGTTCCGGTAGCACCACCATCTCCTGCAACCCCCTGTTGTGAATCAAAATACTTCCGTGGGTCTTGGATTGTGAGGGGTACGAAGGCTGGAGCTGAAGGGCCTTCCAGATCCTCCATGTCGGTCATGGTAGAAACCCTCTCTGCTCTTCGCTTATCGGCTTCGCGATCGGCGACCTCGCCCGTGGCATCCATTTGTTGTGCCCTTTGCAAAGCATGTGCCACTGTTGTCGTGTCCTTGAGTTCTGCATCTAAAGGCCTCCCTTCGAGAACAACTGCAGCGTGTCGATTGATGTCGTGGACAATCGTGCGTTTCCGAGTCCCGCCCTGCATCATCTCCACACTCTCCTTGGTGCCATCCCTAAGAATTCCATGCCCCGGTAAGGAGAGATAGTCGTCGTTCAAATCAGCTGCCAAATCGAGTGTCGGGTCCACCCTCTGAATTTTATGTTTTGCACCCTTTGCAATAATGTCATCATCTGCAGTAAACACGGCTAAATCTTCATCTTCGGCAGCCTCTGCGGCTGCAGCGGCGGTGTTCTTCGTTCTATACAGATACTCCGCTCGACAGTACTTGGTCCAAAAATCGATCTCCGACATCTTGGTCGGGACGTTCATGAGGAAAGCACGGTGCACGGCAGGTTTTTCTGCAAAGATCTGATGAATGATCTCCGGGGTTAGGTTGAAAGTTACCCTGTTTGTTCTTCCATCAGTTAGGGGGCGGACATCCGCAAGCATGTCGCTCTTGAGTCCCGTTCGTTGTTTCTGAACCCCTGTCTGCTCGTCACCAAGCAAATGCTTTCGAGCCGACCAAAACTCAGCTTCAGAAAGCACCTTGCTGCCCACTAGCTGTTGGTGGAGCTTGAGTAGATCCATATCTTCCTGCAACAACTTCATCCTTCGTCCCATTTCAACTGGGTCCAGTTGATCTCCTCCCAAGGGTGCCTGTGGCTTCACAGCCGCAGCACTTGCTGCTCCTGCAGGTGCAGCAGGAGCCGAGCTCCCTGGCCTAGCCTTGGCAAGTGCATTGCTCACTGCATCCCTGGCTGGCGCACGCTCCTCATAGCTTGGAAACTCAAAGAAATACGACTTGCCCTCAATATTTGTGAGCACCTTCATAAATGCCTTCTTGTTTGGAACCTCCTTGCTGCACTGATGAGCTGTTATGGTGGAGATGTTGACGTTAAGCGGCGTGCCCATTTTCGGATCGTTGGGAGTCCATTTGAACCCTGTCAGGCTTAATATGAGCACTCCGGGAACTCCAGAGTCTTTTGGATTGGCCAGCAACTTGGCCCGAACTGTTACAACCGCTGCATCCATTGCTTACAAAATGGGCACCCTAATTGCCAAATCGACCTATCTTCTCACAAGTTGTGATCTGCAGTCTCCTCTCCTGCTGAGAATTAGGGCACCTAAGATCAGAAAAAACAGATAGGACAATGGAAAAAGGAACATCTAAAAGACCACATAATAATCTACAGAAAGCAGTGAGCAACGCCAACCAGGAAATCCTGGTGTTTGAGAAAACGCTCAGATAAGACCCTAATCAGAGAGGGACCCTCACAAACAATGCCAGAAAGCAACAACAGCATATTGACTTTGAAGTACGAACCCTTGAAGACTACCTCCAACAATTTAACCAGCTAAGAATCTCGAAAGGGATTGAACGGGCGTTACATGCAAAAATCGATAGAATGAGATTGATATAATCTGGACTGTTTCGGCACATACATAGAGAGAAAACACCTTTAGGAGCTCTGTAAAATTGACATTAATCCACTTCAGGAATGACTGCTTATCTGATTCCAACAACAGTATGTGCTTCAGAATTCCTAAGCACACTCTTGTGACTAGAACCTTCCAGAAAGCATCACCAACTACAACCCTTGAGAAAGCAGTGAGCAACTCTGGCAAGGAATTCTGGCACCCAAGAAAACGCTCAAGGAGACCCTAATCAGAAAGGAACCTCAACAAATGATGCTGTAAAGTAACAACAGGAAATTGAATTCTCTCACTAAGCAAGCTCGAGTGTCACTTAATGCGGTTTTTCATTGAACTTGCAGAAGAAAGATACATAGAGATGAACTCACTCTGAACGGTTTAGACACACACGTAGAGAGAGTATACCACCTTTAGTAAGATTGACACTGTTAGATTGACTTTCGTCAACTTCTAGGATGACTGCTTATCCAATTGCAACTAAATCGCTTATGTTTCAGGTAAGTGGGAATACCTCCAAACTCCCAATTTGAATACTTTCATGCCATCCGATCACCATTCTTTTCTGGAGAACCCGACAGCAGTCATACCTTCGTTTCCATTCTTCGTTTCCATGCGTTTCACATCTCCAAATTTTGCAATTGGAACAAAACATTCACCTAGCCGCACTGCTTGCAACAACCACATTGCAATATGCAGCTCTTAGTACACCACCGCATGTAACCTGAAAATCACTCCCCAAAACGCCAAAAACCAATACACCCTGTCCAATAAACGAATAAAAAGCTCATGAATAGGAAGGTGCCAAAAGCATTACACATGTGCAAGCCAATCTCAAACACATCTAATACACATTGCACAACCGAGATGAACCGACATTACCACACTCTGCGCAATGACATGATGATTCTCCGAACCTTCCATAACCCAAATTACATCAAAATAGTGGACTACAATGTGCCCTACTACTAAAATCACCTTCGATCGCACATTCCAGTACAAGGCTCCACTTATTCCCCGAGCTCCAGCAAATGCACACCTCCACCTACGTACCTGCGTGGGAATCGAAGCTCACGAAATACTCCAGAGCATAGAAAGCTCCACCCTCCAGCTCCTTTCTCGCTCAAAAACACACACTCACACACACACAGCCTGCGGCAGCCAAACAAACAGAGCTAGGGCCACATAAACCCGCTCCCAGCCCGATCAGTGGAGCATCTCTGCTGAAGCTACTTAGCTCCAACAAATCACACCAACGAATTCCTTTTCCACTCCACTCAGTCCTCTCTCCCCCCCGCCTCGCGCCGATGGACCTTCAATCCACTCACACAGAATCTGAACTCGCTCCCGATACACAGCTCTAGCGGCAGATTAGGCAGACATAACGCAAAGCAAGCGAAGGAAGGGGACAAAAGCCCCAGAGAAGGCGAACAAAACCCTAAAGAGACAATTGGGTAGTAAGCAATTAAGGCGTCGTTGCGTTCCTTGTGGGCAATGGCAGGTGAAAGAGAGGTGAGTAGTTGAAGGAGGCAATGACAGTGAGTGAGTTCATAGATTGGCGTTGGCGATGGCGATGGCGATGGAGGGGAGACGGATTGCGAGGAGAGGGGTGGGTAGCTTAGCTTATTAGGGTTGGGATTTGCAATGCTCATCCATATGAAAACCTCTTGTGATGCAACTTGGATTGATTTTCGCATCTAAAGAGGACTATAAACATGGCGATGGCCATGGAAAACTATCAACATGAGGTCTGCTCATCTCCATTACAAACTCTTTCCATCTCTCTCAGGGAAGAAACTAGATTACCTCCACCTCAAGGATTTTCTCGTATAAGAATTGTGAATTATACTTGGAGCAACCATTCACATCACCACATCACAAGGTCGTTATTCTTTGTCACACCCCGTATCGTAGACTTGTCATTGAAATTGGACAGTGGTCGACTATTCCTATCTCTAGAGATGATAAAGTCACCACTTTTGCCCTCATAATGTAGCTGAAAATGAGACACACTTTGGCACAAAGTGTCTCATGTATAGTTCCATTAGAGATAGGTTCCAATCACTATTTGAGAACATGGTATTAGGGAGTCTCAAGTCTTTCTTTCAATTGGGCCATCGAGTCAATATTAGCCTCAGTCTTGGTTTTCTCTACGAACTTCTTGTATATAGGGGGTTTCATTTCATAGTGACCCATGCACGTCATGTAGGTTTCCTTATGAAGAGTCCACCCCCTAGGAGGTAACTTTTGAGCAATAGACTTATCCTCAAAGTCTCTCAAAATTTCATGGTATGGTAGGGAGTTTTCACCTGCTTTTGACATTTCATAATGTTTAAGGAGCGTTCAAGTGGGTGTTGGAACCCCCGATTTTAGTGAAATGAAGGGGTGGTGTTCGACTTTGGCCAAAAGGCGGC
This sequence comes from Polytrichum commune, assembly GCA_950295325.1. Classification (NCBI taxonomy): domain Eukaryota; kingdom Viridiplantae; phylum Streptophyta; class Polytrichopsida; order Polytrichales; family Polytrichaceae; genus Polytrichum; species Polytrichum commune. Next base: position 7,521,979 of record OX485806.1, on the reverse strand, counting down.
TACATAAAAACAAATCTCGTGGCAAACTTTAGAAAGCACTTGGAATTAATGGTACCTTCTTGAACAATCCGTAGACATCATAAATTGTCAAAAGTGGGCGAAAACTACCTATCAAACCATGACATTTGAGAGACTAGTGAAATTGATTTTAAACCCTGAGAAGCCAAAAGGCATATGGGGCATAAGTTTCATGAAGATGGTGGCAAACCGGCTAATTCCCTTGGAGTGGCGGAGTGCAATAGCCTCCGTGAGATACTGATGTAAACGTACCAACGACATGCTAGAATACGGACTCGTGTATTTATACTAAGCTTTTTAGTTTAATACATAAATGCCTCCACTAGATATACAAACACTGAATCGAATATGTCCTCATTATATGTAAAATTCATGTTCACTTTCAAATGAGAAAGTCATTGAACATTTTTTCATCCATAGCATATAACTCAACTACTGCATCAACACAACACAAAGATGAGCAAAATAACTTAGTTGCAATCCGGAGAGCAAAACTCAAGGGAACCCACGAGCACTCTAAGAGCCTTTAGCTTGTCCTATAACCCAAATGCAAACCATGATGCAAACCCTAACAAGAATGATCAAGGGAGCCATTAAGGACTATTACCATATGACAACAATGGATGAAAATGTGAATTAGATGAAACTTACACACGTATTATCCAAAAAATCTCTAAACCTTAGGGCCCCCTTTTGAACATTTACCTTTACTTCATAAATTACTAATAGATTTTTTAAATGTACACACTAGTGAATATTAATACATGTCCCTTGTGTATTCTATGTATGCCAATGTCTTCAATTATACCTCTTCTTACACTCACGTTAGTTTGTATGTGGTATGAAGAGTCCAACCCCTGGAAGTGACCTACAATTAGGTTGCCTTCCCCAACAGGTTGCTCTATACTCATGCAAATCACCTTGGCTCAAAATCAATTTACAAACATTATTTTTATACTTTCGTACAATAGCCACCATGAAAAATAAAAATAATATAGTATTTTGTGAAATTTGGTAAAAGAATCAACAATGTGGAATGTCGATAAATTAGTGAGAGGTAGTCTAATTGCACATGTTAGTGTAGTTGCAATTACCAAAATAACTCTCTTCATAACATTACATAGTTCCTTGGTTGCATTTTGCGGGACTAGGTGTTACATGAGCATAATTTCCTTTAAATCAATATTCCATATTTATGGGGAGCACTTAGGTTGACTACTGTGAACTTTCAGCAAGCAACTGCAAATTATTATATACTTTTTAATTGCAACCTCTTTCTTTGGAAAAAGACCATCATGTAGCTGCTTGGTAATGTTTTGTTGTTATATGGAGCAAGAACGCTACAATTATGTGGATGGAACAACCACAACTTGGCACATGGGATTCGAGCTTGTGATTCTAGTAAAATTATAGTAATTCACGTAAATTCAATTTTGTGATTACTTGCTAATCACCTACAATTAATAACAATCATTGTTTTTTTTTTTTGCATATGGAGCGCTAGGGAGTTCGACTCCACCACTCAAGGATCGATCTTATACTTGTTGCAGTAAAATTGCAAAAATCAAAGCATTGTTGCTTGTTGCAGAATTGTTTGCCCACCATACTCACTACACTATTTATGGCATTTAGTATCACGCACACTATTTGCAAAGGGTCTAAACGATGTTGTTTAGAAGCCTAGAAATGTCAACATCGTAATTGTCAACATGACAATATGTATATGCCTATATAAGTAGTTTTTTTTTTTGAAGTGAATGAAACATTACGATATGAGATTTAGGTTAGCACATTGGAGTAACCGAGACAATAGTTTTACATCAGAGTGTGCAAGAGGAAGATATTATCATGTTCACTAATGTCAAGCGTCATGAGTCAGTAATTAAGTATGCAAGTGGGAAATAATGTTGAACATACTAATAGAATGTGTCAAGCATCTATGCTAGTAAGCAAAAGGAAAATATTATTGAGCATGATAATGCCAAGTGTCATGTGTTTATGCTATGGTCAAATTGTTGATCATTGCGTAACCTAGGCATAGACCTAATGGTATTTTTGAGCATAATGCCAAGAAACTGCATAGTAAGCCTTTTGACGCCAAGAGTCATGATGTTACACTAATGATCAAGTAATTAATCATTGGATGCAACCTACACATTGACCTCATAAGTAGATACACTCTGGCTTCATGAGGAAGCAAACATTTCTTTCAATGTAAATATTCGAGAACCAAGGATTTAGGATCTCATCATAGTATGAATTATACATTCTTTCACAGTAAGAATGCTGCTCATTAGGTTCAGGAAGGTGGCAAAAATGCATCAATTTCTTTACTGTAACTAATTATAGTATTTAAGCATTAGATAATGAGCCACAAAGATGGAGAAGGCCGGGTTATAAAATAAAACATCATGATTTAAATATGCGCACTCAAGATGGGCTCTTGGAAACAAGTATCTACCTCGAAGAGGTACTGCAATACTTTGTATCTACCAGCCGCAATAACAAACGAGTGTCCTGAAAAAAGTGAATGTCCTAGGGGAGAAAGTTTGTTTGTGCATGTTACAAAATGAGGTCTTCGCCTCGTATATTCAGATGTATAACTCATTGGTCGACTCAGCCCAAGGAGCCTGGTGAGATTTGATTTTCCTCTACTTGGCGTACCATACAACTTGGCACTCCCAAAAAGAGAATCATCGTCACAAATATTTATCAGTTGCATTCCTCCTCCACCTCATACTCACCTTCATCTTCAGCTGATGCATCCTGGTACTGCTGATACTCGGAAACGAGATCATTCATGTTGCTTTCTGCCTCAGTGAATTCCATCTCGTCCATGCCTTCTCCAGTGTACCAATGCAGGAACGCCTTTCTCCTGAACATGGCCGTGAATTGTTCACTCACGCGCTTGAACATCTCCTGGATTGATGTTGAGTTGCCGATGAATGTCGAAGCCATCTTCAAACCCTTTGGAGGGATGTCACAAACACTGGACTTCACGTTATTGGGGATCCACTCAACGAAGTATGAAGAGTTCTTGTTCTGAACATTCAGCATCTGCTCATCAACTTCCTTCGTGCTCATGCGCCCTCTGAACATGGCGGAAGCAGTCAAGTACCGACCATGACGAGGATCAGCAGCACACATCATGTTCTTGGCATCCCACATTTGCTGCGTGAGCTCCGGAACAGTCAGAGACCGGTACTGTTGGGAGCCTCTCGATGTAAGAGGAGCAAATCCGACCATAAAGAAGTGCAACCTTGGAAACGGAATGAGGTTGACTGCAAGTTTGCGCAAATCCGAGTTCAGCTGCCCAGGGAACCGCAGGCAACATGTCACACCGCTCATAGTAGCAGAAATGAGATGGTTCAAGTCTCCAACTGCCACGTAGGATGCCAGAAAGTATCAGAATCTAATGATATTGAGGAAAAAAAGACCAAACAGTACCTTAGTGATGCCGACTAGTCAACCAGGACAACCTATACAAACATCTGAAGCAAAAAAAATCAACAAGTTGCAGCCGTGCAAGTCAAACTAGCCTCATCAATCGTGTTCTAATCTCCCTCTAATGACGTTAACAATCAATAATCAGGCGAACAGCACAAAACCATAAGACACATTCTTACAACATTTAGTAAGCTGAACAGTTGTCTTGGGTTTATGAAGTTACTCAGTTGATCTTGATAGGTCTTGAGCACATATTTTTTGAAGTAGTGGATGACAGAATGTAACCAAAAAGATGCTTTCAGTAGGAAGTCAATAATCGATAACACTCTCTCTGTAACTTTCATCATATGTTTTCACACAGAACCTTAGTTGTAGGAAAGGCAGTGTGATTGATTTTGAACAAAAGTTCACTGTAAATTCAACATATTCAAGCAAAACCTTGCCATAGCAAATTTCAAAACTTCCAAGAGCCGGAAATGACCACAATAATCATTTTCGGCTGTGTAGAGGAAGGCTCTTGTAGACTATGACACGTAGGCAACAAGTTTACACATCGTGTTGTAGACAACAAGTGGGCACCAGAATAAAAATAAGTTAACCTTGGTAATGTGACTTAGTCAGGCAATCCAAAAGTCTCAATCATGAACATATTGTGCTTCAAATATTAGATTTACATAAGTCAAACCCACAAATGAACCAGGAATTGTTTCTCGAACCTTAAGCTTTTGGCAAGATACCAACTCCAGCTGATAATCATGTGTACAGACAAGAAGAGGATGGAAAGACTGAGGTTTTGTGAACAACAAAGAAAGAATGAAGTTGACAATTGCACAAACTGTAATCTGCCGAAGAAATGACCACACACATCACATTCAATGTATAAAAAGGATGGCTAGAATATGTGAGTATGGATTTCGAGAAAAACTTGAAGGACTTACAGGTGGGAGTGGTAAGTTTCAAGGTACGGAAGCAGATATCATAAAGAGCCTCATTGTCGAGCACCATACATTGGTCAGCGTTCTCCACGAGCTGATGAACAGACAAGGTGGCATTGTATGGCTCGACAACAGTATCTGAAACTTTTGGTGACGGAAACACAGAAAAAGTAAGCATCATTCTATCTGGATACTCTTCCCTGATCTTGGAAATTAGAAGAGTTCCCATGCCGGACCCTGTGCCCCCTCCCAACGAATGGCAGACCTGAAAACCTGCAGCAATCAAAAGCTCAAATTGTAGTGACTGACGATCCTTCAGTCAGCATTATACCTTAATGCTGTAACTATACCTTGTGCAAGAAAAAATTCAACAATTCTCATGAGCTAATGAGAATAGATGTCATTCTTTCGGTTATTAAAACAATATGGACCACAGAAGGCATAGTGTCAGGTCCAAAATCATGAGAAAAATGAGGAAGATTAACTGATTTGAAGATATTTACATTTATGAATTCCCAGATCATATCATTTGCTAAGACATCATTGGACTTAACTGGGGATTGCTTGAGATATGTACCAGACTTGTTAAATATACAACAGCTCTGTGAAGGGTGCAACACAATTGAAATACACTAGATATAAGTTTCCTTATTTGGAAATATAGTTAGTACATCGAGCCAAAAAGAAAAATACTCCTCTTTGAGATGATACAATCTCACAATGTTCACAAAGCGTCATGATACAGCAACTTCACTTCTCCAATTTGACACGAGAATATTACCAAGAGTAAGTTTAAAGGCTCAGCTCGTAAAGGCGGAATTAAGATGCAATATCAATCCCGTATCTATAAGAATGAAGTTGACAGCAATATCCACCATACTAATTACCTTGTAAGCAATCGCAGCTCTCGGCCTCCTTTCGGACAACATCGAGAACGGAATCGATTAGCTCAGCCCCCTCCGTATAATGACCCTTGGCCCAGTTGTTACCAGCTCCAGTCTGTCCGAACACGAAGTTGTCAGGACGAAAGATTTGACCGAAGGGCCCCGATCGCACGCTGTCCATTGTGCCAGGCTCCAAATCCATTAGCACTGCTCTTGGTACATATCGTCCGCCGCTAGCCTCATTGTAATACACGTTAATGCGTTCCAGCTGTAGATCGGAGTCGCCATGGTAGGTCCCCGTGGGATCGATGCCGTGCTCATCGCATATGACCTCCCAAAACTTGGCACCAATTTGGTTGCCGCACTGACCCGCTTGGATATGCAGGATTTCTCTCATCTTCAGTTACTACTCCTGCATCCCAACAGACGCTGGTAAGTAACCTCAGATCGAAATGAGATTGCTACAAGAGCCCCACGAGCAGATCAAGAACAGGAAAGCACATGCCAAATGGGTCTCACCAGTCACTTCCGACACTACAAAAATAGAACTGAATAGCACCAATCGTCAACTTAAAATGGCAAACACTCTTTGAGAATTGAAGAGGCAATAGGACGCGACTGACAAGAAATAAACTCCCTGAATCGTGACATCCAACGGTAAACAGGAGTAATTCGCAACACGTACAGAACATGTAGTATTATCAGCACAGAACGCCAGACGCTGGTTAGCTCAGATCGCAACGAGAGTGATACAAGAGCTCCACGAACAAACCAAGAACAAGAAAGCACATGCAAAATGGCTATCATCAATCACTTCCAATATCACAAAGTACAAACTGAAGAGCACCAAACGCCAGTTTAAAAATTGCAGCACTCCTCCAAAATTAAAGAGGTAATAAGTTAATAAGCGAAGGACAAGAAACAGAAAAAGAAAAACCTCCTTGAAGAGTGACATCCTATAGTGTACAGTAGTAATTGGCAACATAGAACAGCAACAGATGCTGGTAAGCTCAAATCGAAACGAGATTGATACAAGAGCTCGACAAACAAATCAAGAACAGGAAAGCACATGCTAAATGGTTCTCATCAGTCACTTCCAACATTACAAAAACAGATACCGAAGAGCACCAATCGTCAATTGAGGAGGTAATAAGAAGCGACTGACAAAAAGTAAACTCCCTGAAGCGTGACGTCCTGGGGACATATTATGCTGTACAGTAGTCGTTGGCGACAAAGAACAGAACGAGCAGCCAGGACAACCGATACAGACAAGAATTGTCTTCGAACTTGTCTTCAATTGTTCTTTTCCAGTTTAAGAGACAACCGTGATGAAACAAAACTCAAACTCCGCTACCTCCACTTTCACACGCAACTTACACGCTTTCAAACCACAACACACACCGCACACATAGAAACACCAAATATGTGCCAAATCGAGATAACCGTCGATTGTCAGCAGTGCATCGAGGTACGAACAGCAAGAAAGGACTGATGATATTTACCTCCGGGAGCAGGAAGGAGCGCGTGGAATCAACTCTAAACGACTCAACCTCCGACCAAGCTTCCTTCAATGGAAAGCCGTGGAGCAGGAAGGGCTAAATTTAGAAGCCCGGAGCTTATAAATGATGATGTTCTTGCAAAGCCAGCGAAGAAACTATGGCAACGGAAGCAATTGCAAACAAGTAATACCACAACAAGAACAACCAGGACACTCCAAGAACCATAGAGAGCAACCTCGGGCCTCGTCAACTGCCCTAGCCACACCTACGTGGGACATATCGATGCGTGTCGCGTTGGGTTTCGACGAATCAGGATCGTCCATGTGAGCTTCGACGTGAGCACATCGTCCGTGGTGGTACAGTGAGGAGGATGTTTACAGGTCTGGCGAATGGGAAGAAGCCACGCTGGCTTTGAGGACCATGTGGTCGGGTCGGATGGGTGAAGGTTCTGGGTTGGGATGCTGTGATTGGCTAGGCGGAGGGTGGGCCCCTAAAGAATTCTCTTTTAGTAGGGGCGGTTTGGAGGACTTCTTCCAACTTCAATGAAGAGAATTTATACAACCTTTTTTTGTGAGTTCATTTATGCTGTAAAAGTTATTTAGGGTATGTGTGCCTATCACTGCATTACGAATGGGAGTGCAGGAGGATGCGTAATCTAGAGCATCGCATTTGGATTTATCTCTTTAGATTTGTGCACTGTTGTGTTTATCACCAGGATTGTGTCGCAGGATTGTGGTTTTACCATTGGGGTTTCAAGATTGCTCCCTGGTGTAATTCGTCATTCAGTCTGTCGAGCTTCGTAGTGGGAATGGTAAAAATTAGTTACAATGGTTGTGCCGCTGCGGAATTTGCATCATAGTTTGGATGAAGTTCGCAGCAAGAAAGAGGTATCTGGGAAGTTGAGAGATTGTGCAATTGGAACCGGTGAAGATTAAGCTTACGCACTTAGGGTTCTACGATTGGCACGTAGATTGGGAGACTTATGAATGTATGAGCTCCTTCGGTGTGAATGTATGAGCAAGAGCTTTAAGTTGTGGCTGCTTGTGCCGAAGCGGAATTGGCATGGTTTGAGGTTTGAACCATTGGGAGGAGCGGTGAAGGTTGTGTTGAATCAGGGTGTGGTTTCTTGTTCGGGAAGGAAGCGATGGCCAGGGCCGCTGTGGTAGGAAGCCTGCTCGGCTTGGAGTCGTGCTCTCAGGAAGAATGTGGTGGCAAGTAACGCATTGAAGAGAGTGTATGTGCTCCGAATTGCGGACGGGCAGAGACCAAGGAGATGTGACGGGGGGATTAGGAGGTTCTGGTGCTTTTACACATGTAAGAATTTGAGCATTGCACATGCCAGAAAATTCATATTTACCTTGTTCTCTAATCATCGTGGCATTTTTCTGTATCAAAATAAATATTGAAGGAATGAACTACACTTACAACCCCTGCGGCATATTGTAGAAGAACAGGTTGTAGATTCACAGCAAAGAGAACTTTCTCAACTACGTCCTCCTACATTGTGTGCTTTCGAGTGTTTCTTTGAGCTTTGAAGAACTGTATTGCTTCCTGTACTCACTTCCACAGCTTCTCGTAGGTTGCAAATATTCGGTGAATTTCATCTTCCCCTAGGCGCAAGCTGCTCCCCTAATTTCATATTCAGTGGTCTCCTTTTGCACTAATTTTCACATCCTTCGCTACTCAATGCCAAGTTCTCCTTGTAGCGGGTTCTGGCCAGATTGCTGTTTGAAGACATGGAGTTCTCGTAGTTGAGAAGATTCCATAAATTTCATTGCTCTTCTTTGCAATTGGAACCAGATGTGTTTGTAGCTGCTGATACACTGCGGACAGAAAAATATTTTTGCGTGAGTGAACAGAGGAAAGATGTACTGTAGTGAAGTGATGACCATTGTATAGGTTTGAGCCATTACTTTCATTGCCCCTTGTTGAGGATACCTCAGTGTACTTGGTGTTGATTTTCTCCATTACCAGGATATTTTAGTCGGTTGAGCTCCTTTTCACGTCCTTCTACATTCTAAATCGTTCCAAGTCCAGTTTTATACATATGGTTTCTGACTTCATTGTATCTCAAGAGTTTGTAAAGGATACTTGTTCACTCTCAAAGAAGGGATCCTGAGATGTTAACATCGTAGTTGGCATTGACTGTGGAGCAGGGAAAAAAGAGCGCCTGGTTCCTCACGTGATGCAGCTGAATCCTCTTGGTTTAGGTTCTTCGGGTAGATTATATGGCAGTCACTTTGACCCATGGATGTAGATGTGGATGTAGATGTGGATGTGGATGTGGATGTGGATGTGGATGTAGATGTAGATGTAGATGTAGATGTAGATGTTTAGTCCTAAGTGGTCGTGAGGTCCACCCATTCAGGTCTGATTGGCTACGTCCATGGCTTAATTCAATTTCCACATCTTCTTTAAGAGGTTTCAACCAATCATATGATGGAATGTGGCACTTGTAATGATCGGAAGAAATATAACTAGTTTACATCCAATATGACTCCTTGCACACAGGTTGTATTACATTTTTTAAAATTTTGTGATAAAATTTTGGTGCCTTTGTGGGATGAGATGAGTTTGTTCTTTGAAAGGTTTTTATCATGTGATAGAGGGGTTAAACCCATAATTACCTATTGCCCCCTCCACACCGGGCCTTAATTAATACCTTGTTAAGCTAAAAACGGCCAGCATATGCGGAAGCTGCCCCATTCACATCATAGACAACTTTGGATGAGTTACTTTGTGATAGCCTATAATCCCGGGTGGTTTTAGTCAGAGTGTTTCATGCACCTCCTTTGTAGTTTAGCCTACATGAACCAACCTAAAACCAACACCCTAGCCACATACAACTCATGCATAAATATCTTATAATCTAAGGATCCAAGATTCATTCGCCCACCCATCATCGCTCCAAACCTCACACTAACCACCAAAGAATGAAACCCAGATAAAGATATCATCGCCACCAAACCTATCATACAAATTCAAGGGATAGATGCTAATATCTACGACCAAACTGGAGCATACGTTTTAACCATGCCACTCACAAGACTACAATGGTTATGGGAAAAATATAACCCAAACCAAACACACCTTATGCTACACTTCTTTAATCCCCCGCCCCAAGGCTTTGCCACCGAAATCTTATGGCTAGCCCAAAGATATGTCATAATCCTCCCGAAAAGAAAACCAAAAAAATAGAACCCAAATAACAACCACCATACCCTACACCTGTCTACCATACAAACCTTAATAGCAACCTACAACATTACACATTCATACTACTCCTCACCCCTCACTTGCCCAATAACATTCACCCAATACAACTCCCCGCACAATAGATATATGATATTTGGATCCACCGGCCTCGCTCACTTGTCCAAGTGGAGAGGCAATGGCCTAGCCCCCCCCACCTTAAAATTGTGATGACATCAATCCATTGGGCTTGCATGGCAGCCCAAACAAACCATAACACCACAACCATCATAATAGTCAACCATAAAGAGAATACCCTCCCCATCACCCATATAGAATTGCACATAATAGCAACCAACCCTCCTAATACCATACAATACAACCCTACACAAGAATGGCCAAAATACCTACACCAATTAGAAAACCAATACACCACCATAATAAGCATCCACAAACATGGTCCCCATTTAGGTCACCCACAAATATCCAATGCAATCACATCCAACATACTTGGATTATACAATATCAAAGTCAAAACTAACCCTACCCAAACTACCCCCACTATGAAAAAAAATAAAAATACTCCAGCGCATGGCATAACGCCCCACAATACAACCAACCAATCAGTTACCCCCCCCCCCTTACCAACAAAATTATGTAATATCCATCCCCTTGAATTAAAACCCCAACAATGCATATATACCGATGGCTCATTTATACCCCCTGATGAACATGGCATAGGCAACAAAGTCGGATAAGGTGTCTATTCCCCCGCCAACAATCTTCGGATTGCAAAAGGACTCCTAGGCCTACAAAACATCCTTAGGGTTGAACTAAACGCCATCCTCATAGCAATCCAAGGCACACAACACCACACACAAGATACCCACATCTTTACAGACATCCTTAATAGTATATACTTAATAAATAACCACATACAACACCCATCATCTCAACACAACCACCCAGATAAATTACTCATCACCGCTATAGTTAACCATGTAATTTGGTCCACACACAACATCACAATTCAAAAAGTCAGAGCACACACATGCATAACATGCAATGAAATAGCGGATCAACTAGCAAATGATGGAGCCTCTTAAACAAACCCGCCAATACCCCTAGGATACATACGGCACATACCACACCATATTGGCTCAATGGGGTCCCAACAGTCACCCATACATGTGCCATACGCAACCTACAAGCATACATCAACAAGGAACATAAGGACCGAGAACTAAGACTAGCCCAATCCAAATTCGCATACATAGATAAATGGACGTCCAATAGTCAAATCAACCACAAACTTTCCAACCAATTTTGGAAAAACCCCGGGATTACAGACGCCCAAATCATGCAAACTCTAAAATTCCGATATGCCCAATATATGGGTAACCACCGTAAACATATCTTCTGGCCTCAGGTATAACCAAACCCAAACTATACGCTATGCCCTAATAATACCATAGACACATGCCCACACTTACTCTCCACATGTTCACACCCGCACATAAAGGGCATGCGTATAGCATGCCATAATAAAGCAGTCCACCAAATCACACATACGCTCCAATCAAATAAACACACGAGATATTACACGTTCATAAGCGCAGGCAACCAAAACTCTAGACCACAAGACAACACAGTTCCACAATGGCTACTCCAATGCACATGTCCCACCCTACCATGCACATGCCTAGCATAACTTAGACCAGACATACTATGCGTACTCGGCGCCCCCACAGGGCCGGGGATTCGTGGCACTCAAGTAAAATCATCCGGTAACAAAAATCAGAAGAGTTCATCAAGAAGTTCAGATGGAGCTAACTTTAGTGAAATGCCTATGAGTTGGCATGTAAGACCCCCTTTCTCCCTTATAGCTATTATGAACTACTAGCTATTATATAAATATCAATTAGTTGGCAATGGGCCATGATGTCGCTTTGGATGCTCTAAGCCTATTTTCTAACTTCCAATGAGTTGTTTTCAAGGCCATAATGTGGATTTAGATTCCATATGGTTATTTCGATAATTATTGCAAATTGTCAACGTGTGCAACATGTGGTTATGACGTGTCATTATAGACATTTATTTATTCATAACTCATTTATTTTGCACGGATATGATTTGTCACACATTTGTAATATATCAAAATAATTTATGTCACCTTATGATAAATTGGTAAATTCAAAAATAAATCAATATAATGATTATTATTATATACAAATATAATGAAAATATTTGAAAATGACTAATATGCATTATATGATTTTAAAGATAGTATAATATGTGATGATGATAAAATATTACAATAACTCAGATAGGTTATAGTAAAAAACTTATGATTTTCTGAATATACCCCATCCATAATGTTATCCCACAAGTCTAAGTCTAAATAACATATCATTTATTTATGCTTCATATTACATTGTCTAAAACATAAATTTTTAAATATAATATTTGTTGTTATATGTTTCATATTTTATCTTCATTTTTTCACTTTGATCATCTTATGAACACTTGTACTAATTTATCGTGAAAATGAAAAAAAATCAAATGGTAAGTCACAAAAATCATAACTTCAATGTCAATGAAGACTTTGTAATGTTTTTGCCCTCCAAATTAATTATATGCTTCATTGATGATTTCACTTTTGGAATGAAATCCCAATCTATAGATATATATATATATATATATATTGAATTTTAGACCTTGAAGGTGAAGTGCACTCAATATGGGATTTGTAGTCAAGAGGCCTTCAAGAATGCAAAGGCAATATTTTTTTCGAAGTTGGGTGGGGCGGGCATTAGTTTTTGGTTGGGTTCAAGAATTTTGTTTAGAGGATTGCCCCAGCCCGGATCTAACACTCCCAAAAGTTCGTGAGGGGTGTTCAACGTCCGCCCATGCTAATCTTTTAAAAATAACCAGACTAATAGTGATGGGTTGGCAATCCATGATGCACCCACTTGCTTCCAAATGAGGTATTGTTTTTTTATGACTAACCCCCTTTGTATTATTGCCTTAAGTATTAGATTAGACTAGGATAATATAGAACTACTAAAGCTTTATATATTTTGAAACCTTTGAGACAAGTAGCCGACGATGTAAAGTAATGTCTAAAGTGGTTCATCTCATCCATAAAGATGAATGAACTCTTATTAATGAAAATACATGAGTGCCACAAATCCCCCCCCCCACATAGATAGCCAACCTCCCCTCATGCCAACCCCATCAAATACCATACAATTCATTGAATTCACCTACTACCACGACAAATTCCCAAATACCGCACAAAGTGAGAAAACCACTAAATACAACCCACTCATACACACACTTAAAACATCCGGTTGGCAAGTCAACCCTCTCATCACTATCACAACAAGTGTTAGAGGGGCTATCCACGAACAACTAATTAAAGACTTAGGAAAACTAAAAATACCCAAAAACGAGATCAAAGCACTTATGAAACACCTACACCAAATTGCCATCAAATACCTCACATACCTAATTCTAAACAAAAGGAAGCTAGACAACAAACAACCCCCTGTAGACCCCCCTACACCCCCGTACACTCCCACTAGATACTACATACATCTTTTGCTCGGAAACTAATGGAGCCCTCCTTTGAGCCACAATCTCGATGTTAGGAAATACAACCCAATCCCAACCGAGCAGCGCAATAATCAAGCGTTTGATTTTCTCATCAATTGGCTATGCGTGTGATTCTTGTTGAATTCAATATCGATCTCGACGACATTCTAACTTCTTCCGGGTCCAACATCAAGCGGGCCCTTGAGGTAGTCTTTAAGACTCTCCGTGAGTGGTGCACCTTTCATCAGAAGACTTCTCAATCTTTCTCTCGTCGATGCTTTTAATTTAGGACCTGTGTGGACAAGACTAGCTAAGAGCAAGAATAAGAAGGCCAAAGCTATTTTAAGTCGAGTCCGACAATTTATCGAGGTTTTAAAACAAGTCTGGTATGTTCAAATCCGTCTTTGATGAGAATGTGAATGAAGTCTTTGAGCGCTTTCTGAAGTTGCATAACTCCCCCTAATACTGCTGGTCTGCAATGGAGGCGGTCCTCAATTCACTGATCAAACTGTGGGATATTTGCACCACTACCACGCGTAGTTTGGACCTTCTATTTGATTCGATCGACCTTCGCGACATCTTGATCGAGTTCCTACCCATCATCCATCATGTAATTAAGGAACCTGCAGAATTTTAGCACAGTCGATGCATGAAGTCATTCGTCTGTGCTAATGTCTATATCAATTTCGCGAACATGCTCTTCAATCAAGGTGCTGGATTCGAAGACCCATCTTGAGATCTATGATCTGACTCCTATTCCGTTTAGCGGCTGCCCTCGGGATCCTAAAGCCAGAGTGTTTTGAAAAACATGAGATTTGAAATTGCTCGCTCAAGAAATTCGTGATGATCTTCTCGTTGCATGCAATTTCCAAGCGATTCTACAACCGCTACCATCCATTGCGCGCCCTTCGCAGACCGGTTGATTTCTTTGGCCAAAAGAAAACCCAAGCTACAATATCTCGAGCTGACCCCCATTTCTCGTACTTGTGGGACATGCACGCGGCTCTTTGCCCAGATCTTCGAGATGGAGCATTGCTCAAGAAGATGAAGATGTTTGCAAATATTGCCGTTGTGGATATGCCAAGGGGCTTGATGGACGTGGCAGGCGTGATTGAGAAGTTTTACGATCTCATCCATGACGGCGTGATTTGGAAAACCATCAAGTGATCGGTGGAGGAGAAAGCTGAGGCGATCATATCCCTTTTCCCGCCGGAGGTCGATGCCGACCACGGACGTTTGGTCAAGCGTCGAAAGATAGCATCGGATCCTCTAGCGTCAAGAGCAATGTTGCAGAATCTCATGGGCGACGCAATGTAGTCCATCGAGGAGGAGAGTGGATATTGAACATGATCCGGCGGCTATGGTGGCAGCCGCGATACACATATACTTCGCCATCACCAACGAGAAATTCGCAAAACCTGGGAATTTGGTTAGCTGGTGATGAAATGAACGGCATAGAATGCCCTACTTGGTAGAAGTAGCCGCCGCTCTACCAGCATCCAAGCTTGGATCATGTGGGCTAGAATGTGAGTTTGGCAGTATGAATGATATCATCATCCCAAAGAGATCATCGCTTAGGGGAGGATTTACAGAGGCGTCGATGATGTTGAAGTTGAACAAGCATCTAATACCATGTGATGTCAAAAAATTGATCTTGTTGGACAATTCCGATTGGAAGAATCACATTCCAACACGCCCTATTTTCGACGAGGAGCTGCAAATAGAGGATGATGACGGTTCGTTGGTAGAGAATGGCAAGCAACATGAATTAGACATTGATGACGATGAGTGATTTCGACTGATATGAAATATGATTGTATTGATAAAACAACGCCTCTTTAAATCCAACGTATGAGCTAGTTGAGCTAGCTTTTTAGGTGAGCTAGCCCAACTATATGGCTAGATCAAGGGCCTGAAAAATATGGGCTAGCCCAACTAGCTAATGGGCTGTAAAAGTCTAGAACTTTGCCTCCATGTTGGGACTTGCTAACATGAGTGGGACATGGGACTTGGGACCCTGTGTGAACAGGCCCTAAGACAACCTTTAATTACCTGGTGGGTCTCATCCTTTTCCACTTTGCAAAGGTCTTGAGCTCAATTTAGTTGAGCAATTTAGATATTGCATCGAATCGGATCATAATCTCCGAGATGTAATATCAACAAGTCCAGTGCTTCATATGCATGCAGTTGGTTTTCTTTAGAAAAAATCTACTCTGCAGATATTCTTGTAACCAACGTATGCTATTTTCATGGAATTATTTGAATTTGCATTTCTTTCTCATACTTTTGCTTTCTTGTTGACTTGGATCCAATCTACTGAATTGTTTGAGTTTTTGATATGAGTTGTGTTCAGAAATTTACATATTAACATTTAGATATCAATTTGATGAGCATAATGTCTCCAATATATGTGATATCAGCAACTCCTGTGCTCATATGCATCTAGCTATTTTCGTGAGAAGAAAATCTCTCAACAAACAAGCCAGATGTTCTTGTAACCAACATACGTCATTTTGATGTTCAACATTAGTGTAGTAATTCTTTGTCATACTTTTGCTTTCCTGTCGACTTGGATTCAATCTGCTTTCCATATGGCAGCTGAACAGTTTGAGTTTCCAAGAGGATTTTAAATGGGTTTGATCTGAGTTCTGTTGAGAAGTTTAGGTAACAACAATTAGATATCAATTTGATGATCATAATCACTCCAAGATGTGATATGAACAAGTTCAGTGCTCATATCCCTGCAGCTGTTTTCTTGAGAATAATCCTGCTCTACAAACAAGCCAGACAATTTTGTGACATCTATTACTTACATTTTTTTTTGTGAATATTCAAACTTACAGTTCTTCGTCATACTTTTTCTTCCCTGTCGAGATTCGATCTGCTTTCCAGTGCTTTCCTGTTGAGATTCGATCTGCTTTTCAGATCACAGTTGAGCTGTTCAAGTTTTCAAGATTATTTCAAAGATTTTGAGTTGAAGTTTTGTTGGGCAGTTTAAAAACGAGATTGAATCTGATCATAATCTCCAAGATTTGTGGTATCAGCAAGTCCAAGTGCGCATATGCCTGCAGCTTTCTTCTGGAAAAGAATTTGTATTCTGCAAACCATCTAAACATTCTTGAATCCAGTGTTGGTCTGGTATCATCTTTAATTTTTGTGATACCATTCCGGTATCTATAATGAGGATTTCACTAACTCGGAGTGCATGAATTCGTACTTTACATTTGATTTGGAGTTCATTGAGATGATGTTGAAGTGTAGTTGCTCATGGGTGAAACTAGGGAAATCTTCACTGTACTCTATATGCTTCTACTTTGGTAGGCAATTCATACATCTTTTCAAATTATACTAGTATTTTCTATTCTTTTTTCAATTGTGAGTGTAAATGGGCACCTATCACTAATTAAATCCATGCAATTTTTAAATTTAGATAAATAAATATCCACAAATTCACCCACTTGTTTTTTTTTGTTACATTTTATTGAGATTGTTGATATGTCATTTAATTCAAGTCCGATGTTCATTTTATCTTGCCTTTAACTGATCTTGGATTTTATATTTTCTCTATTGATTTCAATATTCTCACTACTCCAAAGTTATAGTTGGTATGATTTATTTTTCAATTCCAGGCATGGCTAGTTTTGTTTGTCTTAGGAATTAAGTGAAGAAGTGCCTCAACTTACCATTATGCCTTGCATGTTACAAGGACAATGTGTGACATGGAAGAGTATGGAACATGTGTCTTTAGAATTCTCTTGTTTCCTCAATCGTAATGTTGAGTTGAGATATTAGCTGATGAATATTTGTGGTGTTAAAGCCTGCAAGTCGTTCTCCTCTTTCAATTATCATGAATTCCATAGTTTGGTGTATATTTTGGTGTTTGATTCTATATGTTTTATTTTATTGCGTTATTGACGTGACTTAAATTCTCAAAGGGTCTTTCTTATTTCAATGAAATAACTACATGTTCGGCCAAATCTATGCATACAAAGAGAGGGTTATTCAAGTATATTTTATCATTGTAGGTATAGTTGGTGTTTTTTCGAAGATACTTTTATAGTGTTTGTTTTATGAGTATGTGTTATTGCCACCATGTGAGTAATAAGCTTCAAATTTGTGTACCATGCATATTTGTGAGTTTTATGATTTTAAAATGCTCATATTCTCTATGAAATATTATTTTATTTTATTTAAAATAAAATATTACCTTTATCATTCAAATCTATTAAAAATAATTTAATTATATAATCAATTTGAAATAAAAAGTAGCCAAAGAAAGAAAAATATATCAGAGATGAATAGTGAAATGGAAGGTGCAAGATATGATTGACCCGTGGAATAAGCTTGGCCAACAAAGAATAAAAAGTTGAGTGAATTGACATTTCAATATATTTGGACAAACCACTTGTCCAAATATAATAAAGGATGTGCATTTGTTGGATCAAAAATATCAAACAACAACAACAACAAAAGCAATAACATAATAACTACAAATTCAAATGTTTGTATTTCATATTCGCCAACGACAATATTTGTGTGATTTTGCGATCTAGTGTACATCGTATTGACAGTTGGGATTGTCTTAAATTCATACATAAATTCAAATATACTGAAATCCTAGTCAAATGCATCACATCATTCTTTTCCAATGTACGATCAAGCAGTTGGTCGGTTTTTCTTCATTCAATCAAGGGCATTCATAAAGGAAGAATGAAAAGGAAGTGTTTGCCAACTCCATGTTGTTGACATTGGTGAGTGTTTTTGACTTGCCTACTAACACCATTGTTTCTTCCGAGAGATGCACATTGTCATACGTGCCATAAGTACTTATTCAAAATTGGACATTGACGTCCCCTTGATATTATTCAGCCATGTCTTGTTGACATGCATACAATTGAATATGAAAACGTTGCAATCCATGACATGTCAAGATTGATCAATCTTAACATGTTACCTTATATGTTAATTAAGAAGCCAATAGCAATCAAGTAAATCTTACCCAAATCTTAGTCCATATAGGAAGGTAAGGTAAGTGTGCTTAATCTAGTTATTAATTTGAAACGGACACCTAAGGTAGTTTATTTGTTCCCAATTAGTTGAGCAATTTAGCATATCTACGGTTTAGGTACAATCAAAGAAAAAATTCCCATGTTAGAGAAGTAAAATCAAGAAGAAAGTCATAAAATTCCAAGATTTTTTTTATATCAATAATCAAATTACTATGAATTTTCCTCGGGGGGTTCACTCCCTCTTATATTTTGCATACACGTGCGTTCGGGACCTATTTATTGGGGGGGTTATTTACCTTGCAAAAAAGATTATAAGGTGATGGTATTTTACATGTAAAAAGCCTGAAAATATTATATGTGATGGTATTCTACATGTAAACATGTTTCACTATTTTACAATCCCCTATTTTACATGTACATTTTTTACAAAATTTATCTACAATGAATATATTGGACTCTATTTTTTATCGCACGTTGTTCTACGATTTTCGCCAATGAACCCCCCGAGGAATTTTCTAAGTGGATTTTCTCTTCATCCTATATTTGTGATAAAGGCTGCCCTTTGTTTGATCAATGATTGGTTACAAAACCGAGAGTGCTTGATCATCAATAATTGTGGCACTCAAATATGCTTGCAATCTAAACCTAGATGTCAACTTAGCCATTGACATTTGGCTAAGTTGATTTCAACCATGACATGTCAAGATTATATTGATCAAATAATGATATTGTGTTGCACAAAACATAGGTTGGCTTAAGCTGTGAAATGGGGGTGGTGGTCAGATATGGGTTGGCTACCTCAATGTTTGAGTGATGTATGGTTAGGTGTGGGGTCAAGAACGTACACCAAATGACCATGTGCTTAAAAGAGGTTGGACTACATGCTCAAAATACGTTAACTATGCTAGGCTCAATGGTCAACATAATTGGGAAAATGATAACCCATATTGATCTTCTAATAAAAATTTGAAACATCACCTTAATAATGAATAAGACATTCACACCAGAACCAAGATTTGTGAGGAATATGGATACATTCTCATTTTTGGATTTGCTAATCATCACACACTAATCACGTGTTTCGTATCCAACAAGAATCGGATGCCGAGCGACAAAATTCCGCTTACCTTAAGGCAAGTGTGCCCATGGTTTCTTTTTTTAATTGGACAATTATAATTGAGTGGTGTGTGGTAAGGTATAGATGTAAGAATAGATCACATCAAAATGTCATGTGTGTAAAATTGTTTGGATTGCATGCTCAAAACATGTTAACCAACATCTTAGGGTCAGTAATGGGGGTGGGGGTTGGGGGGACCCATATGACCATTTTATATAATTGAGAAGAGGAGAATCATCACTTTGACAATGAATAAGATTTTCATATGAGCTCTGGAAAATATGAGGAAATTGGCTATGAACACGATTTGAAATTTGCAATATCTCACACTTGTTGCATGGTTTGTTGGTGCAAAGCTTAAATGACCAATTAGCACTTGCTTGCTTCATCTACGGTTAGTCCATAAATGAATATGAATATCTTTTCTTTGTTGCTTTATGCCCATCAAAGAGCATAATGTTGGGGGTACATGAGGGTGGGTGGGTGGGTGGGGGGGGGGGGGGGACAATGCATTATAGCCTATCATAATGGATTGTGTCTATTATGGTAATCGTAATACACACCTTCTAATTAGGTTTAAAAACATATCCATTAATGTTTGAGCATGGGAATGCTCATGATGTCATGCAATGTGGAAGTTGGGGATTACACTTGGACTATTGCCTTGGACCCTGCCCTTCAAACCCTGATTTTGCACTACACTTCGGACATTCTCCTATACAAAGTCCATAATAATTCTTCATTACAAACCCTTGCGATAAAAATATGTCACTTTTGTTTCTACTGTTAGTTGAAAATAAGACAAATTTTGTGTTAAAATGTCCTCTCTATAATTCCATTAGAGATAAGATCCCTTCCACTATTTGAGTGTAACAAGCTCCAAGCTCTAACCCTCACATTCTAAGCTCAAATGAGATAATGAATGGCATGAACCTTCCCACCATTTATAGATGATCCCACTTGCATGTGAGAGACCTTAGTTGTAACTCACACCCATGCCCTTATCCATAGAACTCAAGTTCTAGATACGGTATAAACATTGTTCCTACTACAATAAACATTGTATTTAGGGTCACCAATTCTATTTGTCTTGCTCAAAACCAAATTTTAAACCGCCAGTTACCTGTCATTCCTTGTAATTGTTTTGGGCATTACAAATTTACAATGTCACTTATTAAGGGACATTTCGTTCAAGTTTCAATCATCCATGACAACATTTCATTACATAATTGTTAGGATGCATAAATACCTAACTTTGTTTCGATAATGACATGGATTTTATCCATGATACTTCTTGTAAGCTTATTCATAAGAAGTGCCATTAGAGAACTTTCCACAATGACATAAAATACAATATTAGTGTAGTTACTTGGTGTTTACTAATATATCAAATAAATAATAAGCATCAATACTTTACAATGAGGATGTAGTAACTTACTTGGAAATCTCAAGTCTTTCTTCTAATTGGACCATCAAGTTCATATTAGCCTCTATCTTATGGAGGCTACTGCACTCTACTATTCTAAGGAATTAACATGGTTGATACCATGTTTTATGTGTACTTAGGGTTGGTTTACACAATGATGTAGAAATGCACTAGTTAGAATATTAGGAGAATGAAGCAATATGATTGGCTACGAAATGATTTTTCATTGGCCAAGGTTTACACCATGATGGCCAAGACTTATATGGTGGAGAACTTCAAGCACGAATGGAAAAATGACATGGTTGCCAACATGACAACACTTTTTGCTAGGGGAGTTCTCTAGAGGTCAAAGTTTTTTGGGCAACCTTAAATCCTTGAGCAAGAAACTTGGCCTCCAGGGAACTCCAACTCGAGGTGGTGGTGGTTGTTGTTGTTGTTGTTGTTGTTGTTCCCATCTTATCCACCATACCAACTAACCTTGTCTTGGGCTAAAATTCTTAACCGACTAGTGCACTTCTTCACTGTAGTCTAAATGAAAAACGGCGAATGACCACTATGGGTGCACTAGGTGAGGAGTAGAATGATTTTTGTGTGGACCGAAAATGGCTAATTGAAAATTTGGTGGTTTGAAAAGGATGAAGTGATGGGTGGGGTGCAATAATTGACCGAGATAAGACTTGTTTCACACCACTTAGGATCACTTTTGGGTGCCAGTGAGTTAACCATTTTGTATGCATTCATATGTGGAGTAGGATATTTTGATGCTCAAATTAGGGAGACTGTACTATATAAGTCGGGGCTTTGACTTAGGGCCGGTTCACACTATGGCCGTCCAAGTCGAGAGGCCGTGGGATTGAGTGGCCAAACTTTGTTGAGAGTCCAAAGAAATGAGCTGAAAATAGTCAATAAAATATAGTAAGTGGAGCCTTTGGCCGGGCATAGTGTGAAGCCTCCAAAGGCTAAGCCCAAAGTCCTAATCTTTGGCCATGAACTCCCACGGCCTCTCGACTTGGACGGCCATAGTGTGAAGCCTCCAAAGGCCGAGCCCAAAGTCCAAACCCAAAGGAGCATCCCACTTTATTCCTTGCTCAGAAGAACCCCTCCAATCTAATGGTCAAGATCTTGTCAATGATTGATAATTTAATGAAAAAAAAGTTCGGCCTCTCGATGGAAGTTTGGGTCGAGCATTTTGCTCGACCCAAACTTTGCTCGAGAGGCCGAACTCTTGGCGCCATAACTTCCTAAAAGTGCTGCCACCTAGGCAACGTCCTTTGGACTTCGGCCTCTAGTGTGAAGGCCGAGAGGACGGACTTTGGACATTTATGCGTTTTCATTGGTCCAAACGCTTCTCCTCTCGAAGTTTGGCCATAGTGTGAATTGGCCCTTACTTGCCTCTTTGAAAACATGCAACTAATCATTTACAGGGAATGAAATTACAAAACAACTTGTATTCCTCATCATTTCCTCCACTCCATCTCTGGAAAAAATATTGCACAAATTTCCAGCCATCCTCCGTGGTTCTACCTCTTAGTCCCATTAGCCTTTTGGCTTCCAAATCTTTAAAATCAATTTCATTTCATTACAAAAATACACAAGTTGGTAGGTTGATAGGTGGGTGGGTAGGTGGATGGGTAGATAGGTAGGTAGTTAGGAAGGTAGGTAACGCAGTGCGCCCTTCATCTTCAATCTTCAGCGGACGCGAGATTGTGAGGTTGCCTAACATGTGCACATTTGCCCTGCTCACAAGAATCGCAAAACCGCAGAAATGTTTGCGAAAGGAGTAATCTGCACGCCGCACACGCTGAAGGCTTTGTCATTCGATGTCACCGTTGCGGCCGCAGAGCGGTTCGCCAGGCACCACAGATGCCTGACCTTCAAGGCCATGGCCATGGCCATGGGAGAAGCTCCAGGAGCAATCACCGCCCGGGAGAAGAAGAAGGACAATAGCAGCAGTGTGAATAAGCCTCCTCCCACTCCCACTCCTCTTATCAGCGTGGAGCCGCCTCGAGGCACCCGTGATTTCCCTCCCGAGGATATGCGCCTACGCTCCTGGCTCTTCAACAACTTCCGAGAGGTAAGCTCCCGCACAATCCACGTCCAGAGAGGTGAGCTTCCGGCCGGAGCGTAGGATTGGGGTTTAGGGGAAATTCGAGATTATTTCCATTTCTACTCTCACCCTAAGGAATTGTCATCAAGTGCATTGCCAAGAATTAATCCACATGTTAGCTCATGATAATCATCAGAATGTACACATGGTTTGCTGTTGGCTGAACCTAACTGTTGGAGATTATGCATTATCAATGGAAGTGATGTGTGAATGTGGGGGGTTTAGATTTGTTGGTAGTTGAATTTTTTGGAAATTATCAATGGATGGGAATGAAGAGGGGTTTAGGTTTGTCTTGGTTGAACCAATTGGAGAGAATTCTGTAATAATTTCATTGCTTCCCCTCACCCTTAAGGAGCTACCATCAAGTGGATGACCAAAATTTAATCCACATGTTTGCTCATGATAATCATCATAATTGGGACAAGACAAGGTTTGTCGTTGACTGAACCTACCTATTGGAGATTATCAATGAATGTGAATGTGGAGAGGTTTAGGTATGTCGTTAGCTGAATGTACTGGAGATTACCAATGGATGGAAGCGTAGAGGGCTTTAGGTTTGTCACTGGCTTAAGGAATTATCATCAAGTGGATTACCAAAAAGAAAGCCAGTTTCACTATGATAATCATCATAATGGGAACAAGGTTTTTTGTTGGCTACACCTACCTAATGGAGATTATCAATGGATGTGAATTTGAGGGGGTTTAGGAACCTGTTGGAGATTATCAAAGGTTATCAGTGGATGGGAATATAGAGGGGTTTAGGTTTGTCATTGGCTGAAACCTATTGGATGTTATCAATGGATGTGAATGATGGGTTTTAGGTTCGCTGTGAGCTGAACCTATTGGAGATTCTCATGAGATGGGAATGTAGAGGGGTTATGGTTTCAATTTAGCTTCGTAGCCACTTTAGTTTGCTCAAAGAATCTATGACAAGCAAACTTAAAGTGGTTATGAGACTAAATTGGAATTGAATTAATTTTTTCAATCTTTTCTCTCTCACCAGTGGGCTCCCTGTGTGAAAACCCCATTACATTCCCATCCATTGATAAATCTTTAATAGGTTTCAGCCAATGACAAACATAAACCCCTGTATATAATGGGGCAAGTTTGTCGTTGGCCTAATGCACCTATTGGAGGTTATCAATAGATGTGAATGTGGATGGATTAGGAACCCATTTTAGGCTATCAAAGATTATTAACAGATGGGAATGTAGAGGGGTTTAGGTTTGTCATTGGCTGAAACCTATTGGAGATTTATCGAAGGCTAGGAATGTAGAGGGGTTTTGACACTGGGCATTCTACTGGTGAGAGACAAAAGATTAAAAAATTCATGTTCATTTTAGTTTTGTAGCCACATTAGTTTGTTCAAAGAATGTATGGCCAGTAATTCATGATATGTTGGAAATTTGAGAGAGACCCCCTGGTCAATGGTTTTTGGGCAGCCATGTAACTCATATGTCAGTAATTATTTCATTGCTTCCCTCACTTTAAGGAATTATCATCAAGTGGATTACCAAAAATTAAGCTAGATGCTTGCTCATGATAATCATTATAATGAGTACAAGGTTTGTCATTGGCTAAACCTACCTAATAATGAATAAGATACTCATATGAGCTCCATAAATTAAGAGAAAAATGACAACATGCATGATTTATGGGATGTGTATGTGGAGGGGTTTAGGTTTGTCATTGGCTGAACCTATTGGAGATTCATCATAGATGGGAATATAAAGGGGGTTCTTGCACCAGATTGAAATGTTCATAAAAGATTGAAAAAATAAAATTCAAGTTCATTCTAATTTTGTAGCCATTTTAGTTTGTTTAAGGAATTTATCGGCAGTAATTCACAAATCGGTAATTCAAGAGAGCCACACTGGCCACTGGTTGAGTGGGAAGTGCTCTGCACCTGAACCACTCATTGATTTGGTTTTATGGGGTGGTTTAGGTTTCCAAGTTATGTGCGTTTGAGGAAATTGACTTTCCAATGTTGGAGTCGGAAGAGCTCTACACTCGGAAAGCTGGCGAAGAAATTGTGGACCAGGTAACAGTTGCATTCTTTCCCCATTTCGAAAATTTTCTGCTAGCATAGGGGGTCTCAATGTGAGATGGTTTTTCCAAAACATGGGGGCGCTGGAAGTGGAGGAAAAAAATCCTCCTATTGGTTGTCTGTTCATTTGACTATGTGAATGATGGGGAGGAAGTGCCACTTTCACATGTCCTTGTCGATCTGTGGATATTTGGGAAAGTGACTACCATAGTAGCTTAGTCTCCTTGGCACTTGATGCTTCAGAAAACGGATGGCGGTTGTGTGCACATATAAGAGAGCAACCTTCTTCTTTGCACTAGTGTAATCACATCACACGTTTAAACTTGAGTCATGTGGTTGGGGAATACTACACTGTTATCATGATGTGGACCCCTTGCTTTTCCCCTCTTGCTAAGTCTTTTTGGCATGGGCTAGGGCTAATGAATCAAGTTTTCATAGTAGGGGACCCAACAAATAGCATAGAGATTTCAGCATTGGGGACCTAGCCAACATGGATTGCATTCCAACCTCACAAATGCTTAGCACTTGAAAGCAGTGATGGACTTAGTGAATCAATCTTGTAGAAGACCCTCCTAATTGACTCCTTACCAGGAGCCAGCGCCCTGAATTCTATTGCTAAGAATGTCCTTGATGGTTATCATCCTTCCCACTTGATACACCAAGCTCGTGAAAACCATAATTCTAAATGTGGGGGACCTGTTCCAAGCAGTAGGGCAAGTCTTTGACTGGATACAGGGAGTCAACATGATTTGTTATGACTGGGATGCAGCTCTATAATTTTGAGGACAAGGGTGGAAGGAGGGTTGCACTGCGACCTGAGCTTACACCATCTCTGGCTCGTCTTGTATTGCAAAAAGGGTTAGTATTTTCAATGAGATATCTGTTTTCCCTTGTTCAACACAGTTTGCAGTGTTTTTTGTGAATCGTTTCATTATGTGGGTCATTCAAGGTATGAGGTACTCATATTGTTCACAACGTGTGAGGTTTTGACACAGCATGAACAAATACCTCTGCTGGGGGTTGTTGGGGTAGTAAATGCAGGATGTCTCTATCATGCTTTTACTTGTTGGTTGATGGTCTATGAACTATGGAGAGCCAGTTACTATGTTTACACTGCCAATTCTAGATGCATGTGAATTTGATTCATGCAATTTTCTTTGTTGTGTCTTGATTATGGGTTCATTTTTTGTGTTGTCTTCAATGTAGGTCTTCCTCTGGTTTGATTGAATAGCTCTCCATAGTTTGTGTTTTTTCTGATGCCTTAATGTTTAGAATATTCTTCGCTTTCCTTGCTTTGCTGCAGGAAAGGGTTGTCATATCCTCTGAAGTGGTTTGCGATTGGCCAGTGCTGGAGGTATGAGCGGATGACTCGAGGACGTCGTCGAGAGCACTTTCAATGGAACATGGATATAATCGGTGTTCCAGGAGTTGAGGTAAGTGTCTATTTGTATCCAGTTCACAATATCAGTCGCTTCTGCCGGTTTGTATGAATGCAAAAAGAGGATTCAGTGTGCAAGAAATCATCAAAATTTGATCAGGAATGCCAAAAAATTGACTGTTTGATGTGCAAGTGAGGCCCTTTGGTGCAATTGCAGTACTTTTCAGCTCAAAGTCCTCCTCTGCTGTAGGATTGTGAACTATAGGTCATGATCATAGTTTCTTCTCTGTTGTGTCCTGATGCTAAATTTACATCTGTTTTGGCTGCAGGCTGAAGCTGAACTTCTTTCAGCCATTGTGATGTTCTTCACCAGACTTGGCATCACATCTGATGATGTTGGGATTAAGGTCTCAAACCGAAAGGTATTTTTCTCTTTTCATACAATGTACACAGATATTATTGTTTGTTTTTGTTTTGGTTAACTCTGGTGCATTCTATCTAGATTCTCTAGGACTCAACGTTTCAAGAGTAATACCACGGATATGTTTCTAGAAGACAAATGAATGAGCATGGATGAGCATTCAGATGTAACATCAACACAATGGTGTGAGCCTTGTAGATATTTGCTGGAAGATGTGGAGCTTTGCAGGGTTCGGTGACTCTTTCAGCCCCACACATAATTTCCTGTCGGTCTGAGTAATTATTATCTGGTCATTAACCGAATTGCTGCTAACCCAGTATGAACTTGGCTTTTTGAATGGCACCCCCCTAAAGTGCAGATTGTTTGTCCTACTGTAGGTGCTCCAAGCAGTGCTGGAAAAGTATGACATTCCTAAAGATTCATTTGCACCAGTCTGTGTGATCGTGGATAAGGTACTTTGCTTGTTTTTGTACATCGTAATGGCTTGTAGTATTACCAATCAATTGTGTAATCTAATGCCTTTTGTATATGCATGCATCTACATCTTTCTTGCCTCACATTTAAACCAGATTTAATCCACATTGTTGATGTCTGCTAAGTCACTTATCTTCTTGAAAGGGTTAGTTAGGACTCATGTTGTGGATTTTTTAGGCAGCCCATGGTCAATTAGAAAGCACTAAGAGCTACCTAGATCCTAGAATAGTTGGGGTCCATATAAGAACTTATGCATGGGAAGTGCCTCGTGTATGCATGTTTCAGTTGGATAAAATTCCCCGAGAAGAGATGGAAAGTGAGTTGGCAAAATTAAATGTTCCCAATGAGGCCATTGATGGGATTTTGAAAGCGCTTACTCTTAAATCTTTAGATGATCTTGAAGGTTAGTCCTCTTGCTTTATTGCATTTCCAGTCTGTTTTGATTGTAGATGTAAAATTGACAAAACTTTATATTGTGAGGGTTGCTGCTGTGCAGGATTCTGGTTCTCTTAGCTGGCAATACACACTCTAATTCTTTTGGAAATGGTGGATGGCAGCTTTAGTAGGTGCAGAGAGTGGTGCAGTAACAGAACTGAAGCAACTATTTGCTTTAGCTGAAGGGTATGGAATCAAGGATTGGCTCAGATTTGATGCCTCTGTGGTCAGGGGTCTTGCTTACTATACTGGAACTGTTTTTGAGGTGTGTATTTTCAACATGTGTCACTCGGGACAATCTTGCATTATTGAGTGGCTTCTTTTCATATTTCCAAATTTCCAAATTATCAATTCACCAATTTTAGTGCTTATCAAAAAGTGCCTATGTAGCCATCAGCTGTCCAAGTTAGCAATAGCAATATGCAAACAAAGTTTTAACTCTACATGTCAGTTTGTGATTACTGCACTCATGACAATATTTCATCACTAAAGTTGCAGCACTAATTCTTGAAGGTTTTTTTTTTTTTATAATTTCTGGAAAACATTATCTAATATGGATCATGCTCCAGGCTTTTGATAAAGACAGGAAATTGCGAGCAATTTGTGGAGGGGGTCGTTATGACAAGCTCCTTTCAACCTATGGAGGCCTGGATACACCTGCATGTGGATTTGGGTTTGGGGATGCAGTTATTGTTGAGGTCAGTATAGACTTTCTTTGCTCATTTTGCTTATGGAACTTCCCATTCAAATGCTGAGGTATAGATCTTTAAATGTTGGTCAAGTGATTTTCATTGCATCTAGGCTGTACATCAATAAGTTCGCGGAAGTATGGTCATGTTGGCATGGTCAATGGACCTGTTTGTCAGATGCTGAAGCCTATTCGAGGTTTTTAACAAATAGTGTGTATTCTCTGCAGCTGCTGAAAGAGAAAAACTTAATGCCTGAGCTCACCCACACAGTAGACGACGTTGTAGTAGCCTTAGAAGACCACTTGCGGGTACCTGCTGCAGTTGTGGCCGCACGATTGCGTAATTCTGGTCGCATTGTGGAGCTCGTTCTTGAGAGTAAACGCCTCAAGTGGTAAGAATTTTTTGGTGCAGAGTGGAGTTTCCCTCTTTTCTAGTGTATCTAAGATTTCGACACTTTTCTATGTTTGATGGAGAGCATATAAAAATAGACATACTGCTAAACTGTCTTGTCAAGGAGTGACCTGTGCATTTGCGCTGCTACTCACTGGTTTATAACCTGGTGTAACACTTAAAAAATTCTCTAAGGTAATTTTCAGGTGGGATTGAACAGTGTCTTAACCAGTAAGAGTAGGACATGTGGCAAAAAATTATCACAAAATATGATTATCGTCTCTGTGTTTGTACATAGAACAAGCAGACTGAAAGCATGTTTTCATGTGCAGGGTATTCAAACATGTAGAGAAGTTAAGTGCAAAGAGGCTGGTGCTACTTGGAACAACTGAATGGGAGCAAGGAAAAGTTAGCGTGAAGGACTTGACAACACGAGAGCAGTTGGACCTCACTGTTGATCAGCTCATTGAGAAATCCATAGTTCATCAATAGTTTACTCCCAGTTGATTGAAGGGCCTCATTTATTTTATTTCTTTCAAATTGTATTCTAATAGACGCGGAGCATGCATTCAATTGAGAGGTCCCTCCTCTCATCCTCTTACAGAACATTCTTTGGAAGTTTCAACAGTTTTGCAATGTCCATCTTTACCCCAATTTTCAAAATGAATACTGGTCTCGCAACAAATACTACACTAAATATGATGTTTAGTGTCATACGGTACTTAATGTCACTATGGTAATTTTTTGGATGACACTTCTTATGAATAAGTGAACAAAAATTGTAATGGACGATGGATGAGTTCATCCATTGGCCTAAACCCTCCCTTCTCTTGTCAGCAACTTGTGATGAAATATTGTCATGGATGATTGAAATTTGAATGAAAAATCACTTGGTAAGTGGCAGTAATTGCAACACTGTAAATATATAATCCCCCCCAAATTACAAGGAATGACAAATAGTGTTGGGTTAACATTTTATATCAGTGACACTATATTGCAGTTTACATGTAGTATTGAGCAAGACAATTCGAATTGGTGACATTAAGTATCATATTTAGTGTAGTTGACTGTGGTTTCAGTTTTTTCTACTTGAGAATACTCATTGTCCAGAGTTTTTGTTGTATGCTAAGCTTCACACCTGCAAAGCTTCACACCAGACAATATTTCATCACATAATTTTTTGGGACATGACTTTGGAGAATTTGTGTAGAATACAAATTTCTGAAACTTGAAATAACGCAAAATTCTAGTGAGGATGAGATATTTGGCTGTGTCATGTTGCTGCTCAAAATTCACTTGTTAGAATTCTTCTGCCTTTGATGCATACTTGCCTAATTCTCATAATTTGAAGGAGATTGAATCTACTAGGAGTTTGATCCAAGAATCTTCTCTGTTGGGAACCCATGCAGTAGTTGTAGGATGTGACTCGCCTTGGTATGAAGAAAGCTTACAAAAATTTGTGTGTAAGAAAGTTTTAAGAAAGCTTTTGTGTGTTTCTTAAGAAAGCCCAGTGTTGTCCAATTGGGGTAGAAGAATCCAACTCAAACAACATATTTCATGATCCAACGAAGATAGCATGACATCAAAGAAAATATGCTACACAATTCAAAGACATGAAGCTACCTAGACCACAATATTCATTATAGTTGAATCACATCAATGTCACATAGCCTATACAAAAGCTTTCTTCTACAATTGCAAATTCTAAATTAGTATATTGCCAGGATGAGTGAAGCTTCAAATGAATTGACATGCATATTGATGTAATGGACCCTCAAACTTACAAACTAGAAACCTAATCTCGAGCAAAGCGACAAGAATTCATTCCAAAACAACATAATTGATGATCCATCGAAGATAACAAAACTAATGCCATCAGATAAACACATTGCATAATTGGAAGGATATGAAGTATATCTAAACCACAATATTCATAAAATTGAGTCACATCATGGTTATCATAGCTTGCACAAGAGAAGCTATCTTCCAAATTTGAGAGAAAATCGCAACACCTTGACCTTATTCTTCCACGTCTTAAGCTATTAATTATCACATTCTATCAAAAACCAAACCCTAGTTACAAATTCCTCACACTCACTAACCCAAACTCAATTTCTAACAAGCGCTAACAATTCTAATGAGGATAAGATACACACACCAACACCATATCACAACAACACTAAGCCTTGCCGCATTGCATCGCATTGCATGGAGCAAACTCTCAAACACACAACAAGTCCTTAAGGTGGAGGAAGATCCAAGAGAAGAGTAGCTGCCAAGAGAAGGTAGGGTTTTGGGCAATGGATGAACTCATCCATCATTCATGATGGTATTTGTTCGCTTATTTATAAAAAGTGTCATCCGAAAAGTTAACATATATAGTGACATAAAATACAACATGGCACTAAATATCATATTTAGTGTAGTACCTTGAGCAAGGCAATTGAAGCAATGGAAGACAACGAAACTTGGTTTTTATAGCAACGGAATCAATGGAAAACACATAACCTAATTTTATATGGGCTATCCTACATGTGGATCTAATGTTAAAGTTAGATTGACTTGTATGCATGCAATCTTTAAGCAATTTGTCCATTTTACCATAGTAAAGCATAATGAAATAGCAAGTATTTGGTTATAATATGATTGTGACATGAACATTGAGATTGGAGAACAGAAGAAACTTCGATCCCCAGGGGGACCGACGTGAATGAAGTGTCTGCTTGTTCCACCCCTAAACCTATGTCCACGGGACATAGGAGTAGAAGCGAGGAACTACTTCCCCCTTTTGAGAGTAGACACTATAGTCACAAGTAAACAGTAACAAATAAGAGCCAGTAACCAATATTGGTTAATGGCACAAAGGGAGACTGTACCCAAGGGATGGTTTAATATAGGGTTTGTTTTGTTTAGTTTGATCTAAGGAGTTTAGGGGGGGGTCTTGTATTTGAGGTAGAGGTTGGTGATTTTCAAGTCTTCTTTTGTGGAGCAAGATGGACATGGCGTATTGTATCGCAATGGTATTAATGTTTTTGAAGGTATTTCGGATGGATGGCATAGGTATTTTAAATTTGTCTTCCAGTAGTTTCATTGATGGGATGTGTGTTGCGGCTCTGGCGCCTGCTGTAATAACAATAAGCGGGTCGGTTTCCAACCTAGGGCAGCAATGCTTTCTATCAGTGGTTGGTATTTGTTAGTTTTGGCTTCTAGAGTTGCTGGTGAAAATCTATCATTACAGTATGTGAATTCAATGAATTGTATGGTAATTGTTTGGTCTACATTTGTGGGGGGTGTATTTTGATATGGTAGTCCTTTAACGCAAAGAATGTCGGGTTTAAAACGGGAGTTGCAGTGGCATCTTTGGGTTCCACATGTGCAGGGTAATAACCAGTTAGGGACGGTGTTTTCTTGGGGGTTGTCATTAAAGGTGCCAGCGTTCATAAGGATGTAGCATCGGGATTTTTCATATGAGATTAGTAGTTTCCTTATTTCCCATACTGCTTTGTTATGTCTTTTTACGTGTAGAGAGTGAATATGTTGTTGCCTACATGTGAGTAGTACATGTAGCCATGTGTCAGGTTCGTATGAGTTACAGATGGGACAGGTGATGGTGGGGAATCTTTGTCTACCAAAGAAGAGTTGTTTTATGGCTTGGCCCATGTAAGTTCTTGCACGAAATTTGATAAGACATGACTTCTGTTTGTCCGTAATAGTAGGATTATTCCAGAATTCGTTAGAAAGTTCCTTGTCAATGTGTTCATTACCTATCCATTTCCAAATATTAGGGGCTTGTGTGGCCATGTTTTCTAAGTTGTTTGTTCTGTCATATTTTTTGATTTGTTTTTCTAGGAATCTGACTGGGCCCTTGTCTGGCGTGTCTATCATGGAGGGCCATTTGTCTTTTTGATAGTAGTAAGGTGTGGCATGAGCGTGTTCGTGTGGGTGTATGGCATTTCTATGGGTAAGGTCCAGTCCTTCTTTTGTTCGTTGCCGTCTATGTTGACATGTGCTCTAACTTTGTATAATGTGGTTGGTTGAGAGCGTTTTTGGAGTAATTTTACCATGGAGGCAAGTGTGACTTGGTCTGGGTGACTATTGTGTAGTGTGGGGTGTTTGATTTATGTGTTTAGTAGGTATAGGACATTGAGGCTATCGGTGAATATATATGGGGGCTCATTTGGATATTGGTCGTTGATAATTCGCAATGTTTTATGTATAGCCATCATTTCTGCTCTGAGGATATTATGGTGTCCATATAGCCTTTCAGCTATACTTAGTCCTTTAGGGTTATAGATACCATATCCTGCCGTTTTTTTCCTCCATACTCCGGTAGAGATTAGTTTGGGTTCTTTGAATGAGCCATCGGTGTAATAACTAAATTGTGGATGGTATTTCAATGGTAAGTTAGTTTGGTAGTCCGGTAGTTGAGGTATAGGTGATACATTGAGTATGGGGGTATCGGGGTAAGTTAATTTGGACCACTTTTTGTTAGGGTTGACAGGAGTATTCGGGGGGGTGTGCATGGCAATCTGTGTGTATAGTTGTGTTATTGAGAGGTTATTTGCAATATGGGTGAGTTGATTTAGCTGTTCATAGGTGCCTATATGGTTATTTTGGTGGTGTATGCAGAGTATTTGTAGTGTGGAGAGTTCTTTCCTAGGTATATTAAGTTCAGGTGGTATAGTAGGTTCTTTGTATGTGATTGTATCTGCCGCAAAGTGAGCGATAATATGTGTATCTGGGAATGGGCCCGAGTATGGGTTGAAGTTTTGGTACCAATTTGTGTCAGGTGAGATGATTATTATGATGTTGCTTCGGTCATCTTTGGCGGCAAGACGGGCCCAATGTGCAGCATGTAGTAGGTCTATAGTGTTGTTGGGGTGGGCAAAGCCTATTCCATTCCATTTGTGGTCGAAGGCTTTCCCTAAAGATCCAAATATTTTATCTCGTGCGAATGGAGAGTAAAATCTATTAAGTTGTGTAGGGCATGTGACTGGGGATGAGAAGTATGAATGGCTAATGTTGAATGATGTGATGAGAAAATTTAATATTGGAGTTGGTAATGTGTATTGGGCTAGTTTTAGAGGGTCATTTTTTGGGATCCGGTACTTGTACCTTTGGTATAGCCATACTATTTCAGTTTCGAATGGTTGTGTAGGTGGTTCTAACCCATGTGGGGTATTTTGTGCAAGTTGGTAATGTTTCCAGAGCCAATGTAGTCTAGTTTTGGGAATGGTAATGAGGTGCCGTCCCTTGTCTTCATATATGTGGGCAATATCAAAATGCGTTTGGATAGTATTTGTGGAGGTTTCTATGTCACTTTTGGGGTTACACTCATAGATAGAGATATGTGTCATTGGGATAATTATTGCGGGGGTGACATATCTCGTGTCTCGTTGTTGTTATGTGGCAAAGTGAGCGTTTATTAAGTTTGAGTAGTGTTTATGTTGTTTTTCAGTATAATATTGTGTTAGTAGTCCAGAGTTGTGTGCACATGTGTTAGCTTCGTACCAAGGGAACATGTCTCTTTGGGTTAGCCATTTATTATAGGTGTTATGGTTGTTTATTATCCATTGGCATAGATATGATGTGTCTTTCTTCATTATTCCATTGGAGTTAGTGTATTGTTGTTTTTTATGGTCAAGGATGGTGTGAATAGGGAATTGCCTAGGGTTTTTAAGCACGTCTCTTGGTGGGGGTGGGTTTGGGGGGTGTAGTGGCGGTTCAGGTTGTCTGGGGAGAATGTTATGATTTGTTATTATGTAGTTTTCTTTTAGGGTTCTTGGTAGGTAGTGGT
Organism: Polytrichum commune; assembly: GCA_950295325.1. NCBI lineage: Eukaryota > Viridiplantae > Streptophyta > Polytrichopsida > Polytrichales > Polytrichaceae > Polytrichum > Polytrichum commune. Next base: position 7,487,117 of record OX485806.1, on the reverse strand, counting down.
GTGGGCATGGTTGTTGACATTGAGGGGGGCAGTGGGGGTGACAGAATAGTTGTTGAGCAATGTTTAGTGCATTTTTGATTAGTTTGGTAGGGTTGGAATAATAGTTTTTAAAATCATTTGGGCTCATCATGTTGAGGCCATTGGGTAGGATGATTTGCCCTAGTTCAGTTATGTTGTGTAGTAATAGTTTTTGTAGTAATTTAAACGATGTTTTATAATTCAGGCCGTGCAAGTTTCGCGCTTCTTTCATCCAATCATTTTCAAGTGGAGAGGTGTTAAACATGAAATTGTTTATTGTGCTCTTTAGGTGAATTTCTGCTTCTTTTTTGAGTAGGAATAGTGTTCTAGTTATAGGTGATCGGACACAGTGGTGATATTTAATACGATGTATCTCTTCGGCGCCACCAAATGTTGCTAGTATAAATTGGAGCAATCATTTATATATTTTTCCTAGTTTGCATGTGTCATTGAGGGCATGTTGTAGTTGTTCTCCTATACATCGTAAGTAGGCATTTTAAAGTAAAAAGGCCTCTATGCCGAATAAGTCATGAGGGAATTGTGTAGTTATGTTTGACGTGGATTTTGATAGTCCACATATTGTTTTGTGGAGGGCTATAATGTTTTTGTCAATTTTTTTGATGGCAGGTAGGGAGTATGGTACCGCGTAGAAACTGTATGCAATTCCGGCGCGTATAACTGTGTCCGCCATATTGATTTTTTTGTTTCATAGTAGGTGGACAGGCTGCGAGATCTTTGCATTGTTTTATAACTTTGATGGTAGTGGTGTGTATTTGTGTTTTCCATTTTAGTGAGGGGACAAGGTTTATTCCTAAGTATGTGTATGGTTCATTTTGACTCAAAACGGGTATAGGTTCGTTTCTGTAGTTTATATTAGTTGCTTGAATTTGGGTTTTAAAAGTTAGGGGGCTCATTTTGGATTTGTTTGGGCATCCCGTAATTGCACACTTGGGGATTCCAAGATCCATGCCAACCCATTCACAAAATCTGTCAAGTTTATTGAGTTGTATTTGTAAAGATTTTAATTTGTTTGTTATTGTTGCTATGTCATCGGCGTACGCTACTGAGGAAATTTTTACTTTGGATGTTCCGAATGTGTAGCCATTATTTCCCTGTTGTAACCATCTTAAAAGGGGTTCTAAGAATATGATGAATATGTATGGGCTTAGGGTATCTCCTTGTATTGTTCCCCTTTGAATGAGGATAGGTTGTGTTTTGCCAAAGTGTTATCTTATAAATGTGGTCGTAGATTGCGAATATATATTTCCAATTAGGTTTATGGCATCATTTGGGTATCCAAGGTCTTTCATTATTGCTAGAAGTCTAGCGTGGTCTATAGAACCAAAAACATTTTTAAAGTCTATGTATAGAATGTATATGTCATGTTTTGTGAATCTTGCATCTTCCAGTGCAGCAATAAGTATTTGGAATTGTCTGGAAGTTCCTCTTTTTGCTCTGAAATCTTCTTGGCTATCATGTAGTATTTGGTATGTTTCTTTGTAGGCCGAGAGGATGGATGTCAGAGTACTTGTGTAAAATTGATATATGGTATTGGCTAAAGCAATAGGTCTATGGTTTGTGAGTTGTGATGGGTTACCTTTCTTATAAAGTAGGACCGTTAGGCTCGTTTTTCATGATGCAGGGATTGGACTATACACTCAAACTATAAACATCATACAAGGTTTATCAACTAACACAATTAAGACTTATGTGATCATTTGAAGAGAAAGTAAATCCTTCAATTTGGTTTTTTATAAATTATGCAACTCAACTTAATGTATGAAATTTGAAATGACGACATGAATGATTCTCAAATTTCGAACCACTTTGACAATTAGAAATATAAATGGAGTTGGAAGTGCCCACGAGAGGGCCACACTACCTCAAGGTAAGCAACCTTAGCTACAAGTTGTTTCAAACTTGGAATCTAGAACTTGGAAGTGTTGGAAGTAACCACTTAAGATAGATGTGCCTAATTTTCTTACTTATATTAAACAAACACCTATAATCTTGAGTGAAATTTAATCAAATGTGACTTCAAAAATGGATGCCAAATAGACATATGTTTAAAATAGATTGAACTACGTGTTTAGAATACGATAACCATTCTAGACTCAATAGTCAACATAATTGGGAGACTTGTAATGACAATTTACCCAACACACAAATCTTCACTTTGATAGTGAATAAGATATTCATACGAGCTCCAAAAATCATGAGGAAATCGCGTGGTTCATATCCTAGGAGAAGTGGGCTAGTGAGAAAAAAGTGACCATTTAAGGCCCATCTACCTTAAGCTCAAGGCAAGCTGACAAGCTTATGTGGGAAGCTGGAAGATCCTTGGAGCCCTAGCGCTGGGGGTTTAGGGTTTAGGGTTAGCCGGGGTTTCTGAATTCCAGTGAAGCAAGGAGCAAAAGCCTCTGAGGAGGCTTTGACGAATATAGATTTACGGAGGCACGCAACGACAGCCTCGCGCTTTCCATCAGAAAAGCAAGCCTCACTTGCACTTGCTCACGTTGTCGCTCACAGTGGATTTTCCTCTGTTTTCGCCACTTTGCCATCCCCGTCTCCACCTCATCCAAGTAAGCCTCTGCAACAATTCACTCATGTTATGCTGCTTCTTCTGGAATTGGCTTGATGCAAGAATGAACGTGCGCAACTGCATCTTTTGAGACGTAGGGAGTAATCCCTTTCTACACCTTTCAGGTGCCTCGAGTGGCATAGAAAGAGGCCCGGACAGAGGGTTTAGCACCAGAATTGCCTGAAGTAATGCCGCTCTTGGGAGCTGAACAATCATATTGTCTTCAAAAGGAGAATGTTAGGCAAACTCCTCATATGCTTTCTGAGTTTCTGATTCCAAGGAGAATGTACCTTTTTATTGTCATTATGATGATTAGGGTTATCCTCAGTACTTGGAATTGCCCCGCCATTGCTGTGTAGGCTGACGTTTGGCAAAGCTTTTGAAAGATTGCTTTCAATTCGCTGAGGTTGAACTTCTGTGTGTACATTGGAGTCACAGTATTTACAAGCTCTGTGTTAGGACCCATGAACACATGCTCCTCCACTTTCCTTCACCTTTTTCCTTTCTTGCAGACACAGCTTCTATGGAGCACTAAATCTAAGGAGATTGATCTTGCATGACATTTTGTGCGTGTTTAGTCAGTTTTTTTGGAAGCCGGGTTTGTAGGGGGGTTGTTCGACTTGAAGTGTTGCGGTTTAGGGTTTTTCACTCTCCCGAATTGCAGTTCTCGGTAGACAAATGATACGCGTTACAGCGTTCTTGCTGGCTACAGAAGAGTGTAGGAAGCAGTAAAACCTTAGAGGACACTTACTACATTTAATAAAACTTCCAGACTTAATTCAAGTTCTAGTCAAGTTTCGGAAGCTGATTAATTGGATGTTGGTGAGGTCGGGGTTGGTGAATCCAACCAAAAGAGGTTTCTTTCCCTGCCTGGAGGATTGGTAATCTGGAGGGCAGAATTGAAAAGGAGCACTTAGTTGATTTTTTCACTCTAGGTTTTTATACGCTGCATACATTTGAAGGAGCCTTACTTAACAAGCAGAGAACATACACTGTGGAAAAGGAGCTGAAGACTTGAGAAATATTCACATGGTTTTGCTAGATAAGCCCTCAGAACTATGTAGCCACAAAATGTGTGCACTCATGCGCTTTTGTGTCATGGGCAACAAAGGTTTATGGTGTGGAGCTGGTGCACAGGCGAGTATGTGACTTGTGGCCATACATCTGATATACTGAAGTAGTTGGATGACTTGAGTGACATAGACTCAATTCTATGTAACATATAGTGAAGTATCCAGTTAACTAGGCAATGGTCATAATCCAACAACCTTTGGCTGCGGTTTTGGATGTCCCAATGTGAGCAGATTTTTTTACATCTTTGGATCAATTTGACTTCTTATGTACATTTTAGAAGCCTGAAATTATCATCCCTTTGTACCTCATTATGCTAATGTATAGATTGTTAATCATTTGGATAGAGTTTATGTATTATTGTATACTGATTTAGATTAAATTGTGTGTGCAGCTTGCTGCTGTGATTTTGCAGCGAGGGAGTTAGCTGACGGCCATGGCTCGCACCAAGAAGAAAGGCAGCCGAGCCAAGAAGGCTAAGGCACAGGCACAAGCAAGTGCAAGTGAGAATGTGGAGATGGAGATGGAGAATGAGGAGGGGGACGTTGCCCCTGCTGCTCCTTCCAAACAGGTGTGGCAGCCAGGGGTGGATGGAATTGAGGATGGTGAAGAATTGCAGTTTGATCCCACTGCTTATGACTGCTTGCATGCCTTCAATCTCGGCTGGCCATGCCTCAGGTGACCTTACCTACTTGTGCCTGTATAATTTCAGCTCTATCCAATTTTTGTTGTTTGGGATCCGCTTTGTTATGATTATGTTAAGAAAACCGAATGAGTATGTGGTTGCAGCTTTGATGTAATGCGGGATGACCTGGGAGTTCTTCGTCGTGATTTCCCTCATTCTCTATACTGTGTGGCTGGTACTCAGGTGGGTGTTATCTTTTGATGTTTGTAAAATCATCTCAGCTTTTGAATTCTGCAATATGTAACCCTACTTTGAAAGGAAAAACATTTCCAATTTATTCTTGAATTTTGCATTGATTATAGAGCTAACCTACATCAGGTTTTTCTTACAATTCTGCTGGAAAAGTAGCAAAAACAGTAAATTTCAAATATTTTCCTAACAGTGTCTGACAGTTTAATCTTCAAAATTGTTTGAGTATAATTGGGATTTTGATAGTGGACAAGCTGCTGTGTTGTTATGTATAGGCGGACCAGCCATCAAGCAATGCAATTGCAGTGGTGCGTATGACAAACATAACTGGGCAAAGGCGCAAACCCAAATTGCCATCTGCCATGGACGAGGATGATGATGAAAGTGAGAGTGACAGCAGTAGCGACGAAGATGAAGATGAAGAGGAGATGGCTGGTCAATCAGATCAGGCACCTCAATCAAAAAAGCCTCTTTTGCAGGTGCGAGAATTTGGCTGTGGAATGGCAGAATTCAGTTTGAACCCAAGTAACGTTGAAATCCGGAGTTCAGGGTTCAGGGCTTTTGAAGTACGAGGGTTCAGGGCTGAGGTGGATCTGTATGCTATGTGTGGAGTATTCTTTACTAATTTATGTTTCTGAAATTTGTAGGTGCGGTTAGTGGCGCATCAAGGTTGTGTTAACAGGGTGCGAGCTATGACACAGCAACCTCACATTGTGGCAACTTGGGCTGATTCTGGCTACGTCCAGGTGCTGATCTGTTCCTAAATGGTTTAGAAATATCCATCTTTGAGTTTGAGTTTGTGGTGTTATGTAGTGTTCTGTAGGTAGACTTTACCCTTGGCATACACATTATAGGCTAACATAGTGAACACCTCGTCTCTTCCAGATCTGGGATATGGGAGCCCATATTCGTTCAATGGCAACTAGTGGACCTGATGCCCCAGGTGTAAAACAAGCCACTGTTCGTCAAGCACCTTTGCAAATATTTTCAGGGCACAAGGATGAGGGCTATGCCCTGGATTGGAGTCCAGTAACTGCTGGTCGTCTGCTTTCTGGTATACCTCAACTACATGCTTGCCAGTTCTACACTAATAGGCCATAGCTTATTGAACTGTTGGACTTGGTTGAAATGTTAATTTCTGCTAAATGTGAGCTGGAATTACTCACTTAGGGTTGCACCATGTTCTGCATTTGTCACATAGCTCTATATTTCATAGGATAGAAATGTTTGTGTAGCCTTCTCTGATTAATGTGAATGGCCAGGTGATTGCAAGAATATGATTCACTTGTGGGAGCCAACGCCGGCAGGGAAGTGGGTGGTGGAAAAAACTCCTTATTCAGGCCACACTGCCAGTGTTGAAGATTTGCAGGTTTGTTTACTGATCTATGTTGGTGGTGACTTCGAGCTCGTTCATTTTAACGTAGCCCATCCTGCAAATCCTGTCCTTTCAGTGAGCATGTGGACAGAGAACAGTTCTTGAGTTTGAATTCTGGAATGATCAAAATGTGTTCTGTGTTTGGTTAGTAAGACAATTCTAACAAAAGAAATGGGTTGGGACATGTGCAGTGGAGTCCAACTGAAGCTGATGTCTTTGCCTCTTGTTCTGTTGATGGAACTCTTCGAATCTGGGACACACGGCGCCGTGAAGGCTCAGCCATATCAATTAAGGCCCATAGTACTGATATCAATGTTATATCCTGGAATAGGTACACATTATTTCTAGTAATCCTGGAGAGCAATTGCTTATTTGCTGATATGTTCTCTAGTTTCCCCCAAGTCATTGAAAGATTGAGGTTTTTGAAGAGTAATTTTGAAATTTTTTTGGATGAAATTCTACTCGGGATCTTTCGTTTTGTCACCTTCCCTGCAACCAATACGTATAGTTTCTGACATGGTCAGTTGCTGATTAAACAGGTTAGCAAGTTGCATGATTGCTTCAGGTTGTGATGATGGCACTTTCCGGATCTGGGATTTGAGAACACTCAAGGTAATATGCATCCCTTGACTACCGTCATGACCCCTTTTAGGTGTACGGTCGAGTAATTGTAGATTTTAACATATCTGTTTCCCCTATACAAAGGGTAGAAAGTAATGTGACAAGATAACCATAGTCTTGTTGTCGGTTGTGGAAGCTCAGGTAAGTTTTTATGTGTGCAGGAGGATGCATTTGTGGCTCACTTCAAGTACCACACAGCACCCATCACATCAATTGAATGGAGTCCACATGAAGCATCCACGGTTGGTGTTACCTCAGCAGATCACCAGTTAACGTATTGCTCAACCCTTTCATCTCGATAAATTTGTTTGTTGGTTCTTTTCAGTGCACTTGTTCCTATTGTCTTGCCTGAGTAGGACTTAAACGCTCTAGATGCTCTCTGTAGACAATGAGTTTAATTGTTCTACATGGTATCTACAGAGAGTACTTAGAGTATGTAATAATTGGTGTCTTTGGGGCTTCTGAAGTGCTGGGATTTTGGATTTCAGTCTAAAGTAGAGGACAACTGTGTGGTGCTGTGGATACTTAGCACTATATGCTAGGGTGTGCTCAGGGACTAGGCACTTTTTCTTGTCATAGATTTGTGTGAATGTAAGGCAGGGATTGAATATGATGAGATATTGAGGAATTTTAGCTTGTGAATGCAGGATATGGGACTTGTCATTAGAAAGGGATGCTGAAGAAGAAGCTCAATACCAAGCTCAGCTGAAACAGAAGCAAGCAGAGGCGCCTGATGACTTACCTCCTCAATTACTTTTTGTCCACCAGGTAATGATTCTGATTCGACTTTCCCAATCATATCTACCCTAGAGCGCTGTACAGGTCAGCCAATGGATAATTTCGACGTTGATTGAACATGGTCTTGACTAATGTGGGTACGACATGTGGCAAAAAAAAACTTGTGTTCAATCACCCAACACTCTAGGGTATCCACTGTGTTTACACTCACAAGATTTTCCATGCTCAGACCTCATGAATTTACTGTACTTCTAGCCAATTAGCCATGTGTTGCAAGATTTTGGAGAGCAAATCTTGATGTGGTAAGTGAAAGAAAAGATGAACAATTTCCATGAAGGATTCTCTTGCACAAGCTGCAATGGAGTATGATTTGTCAGTTTATGATGTCTCTTTGTAAAGCGGCAACAGGTTTAACTATAAAAATCATTTGTGTCAAAGTCCACAAGTAGGTGCAAGGGTGCTGATTTCTGGTTGGTTGGTTGGTACAGGGCCAAAAAGATTTGAAGGAGAGCCATTGGCATCCTCAAATACAAGGGATGCTGATTTCAACGTCAGCAGATGGCTTCAATGTGTTCAGGCCATCCAATCTTGACAACTTACCAGGTGCAGAGTAATCATCTACCCAAGAGTTAGTACAGGAGTGCTCTTCACATACTGGGAGTATTCTTTCACGGAAATTATTTTCAAAGATTCTATGGTTTTGAATGGATGTTAAAGCCCGCGTTTGGCTCCTTTCTTGTATTCAAGTTGGAATTGCCTTGTGGGATCTAATTAAAAGTGCATGGTGGGCATAAATATGTCTTTTAAGCATCAGAGCTCAGCGTCAATCCACCCTTTGAATAATGTGCAAGTCTATCTTCCATTTTAAGGTTTGGCTACGGAGTACCACTTATACATTCCTCATTACAATAACCGTGATCAATGTACCCACTAGGTGGATGAATCCTGTCAAAGGTGGCTTCTTCTTTGGTAACCCGAAAACTTTCTGAGCATATTGGTTTGAGGTATTGCCCAATTTGGACAGCATGCAATCATGGCCCTTGTAAAATTGGTATATTCATTCATTTATCTACTACTAATCTTGTTGAACCCATATTGTTTCAGGGTCATTGCCATTTAGTAGACTGCATCTCCTTCTGATCTTCATCAATCACAATGTTTCTTTCATTAAACACAACCAAACTCCTTTGTGTGCATGGGGTTCTGATTTATGAATATTCAGTGTCATGATAGATGTGTGCAAGGGACTGCAGCAATTCACTATTGCGAGTCTCTGGTTTTTCTGACACTATGAACAGTGGAGCATGTGCGAGTGGCAGTGTAACCTGGTATCTTGGAATGCAAACTTTAGGTAACATGATTGAATTCTCCCCTTTTGGGTGACTTGTGATCTAAATGGCATCTGCCTGTGGAAAGCATCAATGCAAACCATCATTTGTGTCCTGGTTTCTTTAAAAAAGGTGACTGTGTGGGAGATACTCTAGAAAAGTAAAATTTGGCAGAGGAAGGAAGAATATTCCTCTTCTGGGAGTTCACAACTATCTTACATGGTGCGTCATGAAACTCATTTTTCTTTTTGAGTGCAAGATATTTTTGGTTTGGTGTCTGGTTCACACTAAATAATGCTTATATAACTTTCTGGAGACAAATATCCTTGTGTACTGATTTAAAAAGTTTTGAAAGGGTATCTTGGTGGTGAAAGATCTCCCAGGAAAGTTCAATTAGCAAGATAGATAGAGAGAATCCAATAACCTCTACAGATACACTGGCCGCATAGGTGTGGCATGGCACCAGCTGTGTCTCGGGCTGGGCTTGGTGGCAGGGATTGACGCCCCTGCCCGGCACTTAGTTTTAATGGCAACAGGGCAGCTGATCAGAGATCGGGCAACGGACAACAACGCCTTGTAGATTATATGCTAACTAGATAATAAATAAAATAAAATCGTGTTAAAGTACACAATTTTTTTAACAAAACAAAACAGAAGTGAGAATTGAGAAACTCAAAGTTAAACTGAAAGATGCTATGATTTAATTAAGAGTGCAAGAAAACAACAATCGATGTACTTTTTAAACTAGTAGACCCTCCATGATAAGTAAATGTCAACAAGTATGTAAGGGGGCGTCTGGATGTATTGTTCATCATTTCAGTATGAGGGATTGTTTTTAGCATAAGTTCTAAGTTTATAATTCAAACTTCACTAAGTTGATGGTGGAGGAACATCAACTCCAACAGGTGTCATTCTTCCAAGTCTTTCATCTCTTCATAGAAACCTGATGCATAATTTAAATCAACTGTAATTAGGGTCTGTGTTGGGTCTTGCACATTAGAGGGTTACATCTACATGTCCAAGAATCTCTGTTGTCTTGGGAGCATGTGCCCATATTCTGTCACATGCTTCTAAAAATTGCCAGGTCGTTGACGTACCCGCCCCTGTTTGACCTTTTAAAAAAAAAATCCTTCTCCCTCCGATATCGTTTTTTTGATTCATCTATTGTTTATTTCACTTGTTCAATTGTATAACCAAATCCCTCACTATGTTATCGTTTGATTATACACCTGAACAAGTGAAACCTAAAATAGATGAACTAAAAGAACAACTTCAAGAGCCTCTCTTTCAGACCATTTCCGCTTCTATCTACAAGGACACATTCACAATGCAAGGTAACGCTCTCATCGAGTGCAAGGCAATATCTCTCTTGTTTTATTGCGAAGAGTCAAACTTGGTCGTGTTCCAGAGGGTCGCTCCTCCAAGAAAAAATAAAGTGCAAGAAGCACTCCAAATGGTCTTAAAAGCCATCTAGAAGTATTCCTTGTGAGTCTCATTGTAATAATCATAAAACAAAACAATATAACGGAAGTGGGCCATACCTGGACATTTTTAGCTTTGCACCGTTTCTTGTAGCATATGAAACACAAAATTAAGCAAGGTGATGTCCCCATAATTTTTGGAGATCATTTGATTGTTTTATTCATTATCAAAGTGAGTATTTTCTTTCTCTCATTAATCACATAGGTGTCCCTCAATTATGTGAATTGTTGAGTCTATAAGGCGAAGAAATTTTAGCACTTTGTCCAATTTGTTTTCAATGTATGTATTTTTGGTGTCTGTTCTTAGATCCACACCTAACCAAACACCACTTAATGTAGGTGTATGTGTTTGGATCAAGTTCACTTGCCTTATGTGTGTTGGGCATATGATTGTTTGCATGAAATGCAATTGAAATAATATATTGTAGAATGCAATCAACCAATCCTACTGTATTTCGCATCTAAGAAATCTTGGAGTGAAGCCCTTGGGAAATGGTTACATATGAAAGGGCATTTGGATTGGTGTGTTACCCTGCAAGTTTATGGGAAATAGTCCTACAACTAGTATGTCATTCATATGTATGGCAAAACAACTAATGGCAAACCATTTTTTCATGAAGATAAACAACAATGATTTTGATGTCATCATTTTGGCATGGGGGATGGGCACCCTAACTGTAAGTTGGGTACTCGATCCCAGGTGGGCTCATGATTTCCAATTGAGAATGAATTATGTCAAATCATTGTAGAGCATGCACAAGTAGAAAACTATGCCCAAAAAAACCGCAGCCGAAATCGGCTGCGGTTCTTTTGACCAGCCTAATCTGCAGTCGCTAAACGACTACAGATTTTTCTTTTTTCATTTTGCGACTGAAATTTTGAAGATTTGGGGGCATATAATATACCGCTGGAAAGACATTTTTAAGACCTTTCTAACGGTACATTACAATACCCCCAATTCTGAAAATTTTAGTCGCTAAACCAAAAAAGAAAATCTGCAGTCGTTCAAGTTGGATCAATATGAGATTTGAGTTAGAAAACAAACAAATTAAAGGAATTATGGTACTCTTGGTGGATGCCGACCGTGTGTGGCATGTATGGAAGACGACACCTAAACTTTGGTTACCTATTTTTTTCACTCGAATTGAGCCCTACTCTCCTCATTAGGTAAATATCCTCTAGGTTGGTTAATTCATGTTAGGAGTGAAGGTTTGAGGAAGTACCCTGTCAACTTTGAATGTAAGAGATTAGCTTCGAGTTTTCAGCTAATACTTTCACAATGGAAAACATTTAGTGGTGGTGACTAAGGGCTGCTTTACACCTAGAGGCCGGGCCAATTCCACTTGAGGCCAATTGCATGAAATTTCAGCCCCTTTTGGGTTGGAGGCTGGCCTCCACTACACATTATAATAACATTATAATGGGGGTCAATTTTCCCATATGTAAAGGCCTCATGACCAAGAAGCTAGGCCAATTCAATAAATCTAGCATAATCCAATGGATCTAGCATAATCTAGCATAGAGTTGTTTATATTTTCACATAAGCCAATGGATATAGTTCGTTGAAAAAATCATGTTTTATTAAAAAAAGTTTTTTTTTTTCTTTATTGAAATGTGACATTGGTCCCGAGGCCAAGAATTGGCCCTCCATTTTGGGTGCACCCAATTCAACAAGCTCGGGCCGTGTCATACCATGCATTTTTGGATTAAAAATTTGATACCACCAAATCGGCCCGGCCTCTAGGTGTAAAGGGGTTGGGGCCGATTTCAGCCTTTTGACCAATCACAAGTGAGGATTTCAAACCTCTTACACAACGAATTGGCCCGACCTTTAGGTGTATAACATATAGTTACCTATATGTTAACTAGTTGCCTTTCGTAGTTATAGTTGCTCATGATTTGACCTGCCAAAAAAATGTAGTTTAATAATTATAGTTGTTTCAACTTTGGTCTGCTGAAAATCTAGTTAACTATAGTTATATCTAGTTAACTAAATATGTAATGAACTAGAGTTGAGTGCAACTTGTTCACGGAAGTATGTTGTAGTGTTGTAGAGTCACTTAGTGTGTCATTTGTGTTGATGGTGTATGTGGAGGTTGTTCCGGAGCCCAACACTGTGAGTGATTGTATAAAGGCGTTTCTTGATGATCCTCAGTGGCCTGAGCATATTAAAGACCCTCAAATCAAGAGGCGAACTTCGTCCGATGTATAATAATACTTGGAATTTTTCTAGTTAACTATAATTGCTCTTGAATTTGGTCTTAATTTTTTTCCAATTAATTATAGTTGTTCTTGAAATCGGTTTGAAGTTTTTCAAGTTAACTATAGTTGTCCCTAAAATGTATTGAAAAAAAATCTAGTTAATTGTAGTTATTATAGCAGTTGTCCAAGGTCTGGAAGCCTTCTACCACCGCCCCTCCCCCTATCCTGAAAGTGATTTACACATGCGACAACAATTGTCAATACCCATGACAACAACATGATTTCCGCCAACAGATTTAGCATGTGCAGGTTCCAGCAGGAAAGTCGCATATGTCAACACATTACATTGTTTGTTTATCTAGTTTTTTCTCACATGTTTTGTTCCTTCCATTCAAGCACAATTTTGTAAAATCAACAAAGTTTACGCATCGAGAGGAAGAGTCCAAAAAATTTGGTATTTTGACACTTGTACAAGGGTCAAATGGTCCGTAAGTAAAAAGAGCCTTTGTCCACTGTTCCAAAATCCGTATCCAAACTTATTAATTGGGAAGTTTTCGGTTTTATGGTGACCGTAAACTAAGAACAAAAATCTAAGGTCAACCCTCAACTATGGGTGTCCTTTCAGAATTACTATTTCATTAAAGTTTTCATCATTTTGCCAAACTATTTCCAAAATCTTATCTTGTAGATGAAGTGGTAGATTAAGGAAATTGGCTACAAACCCGTTTGGAAAGACAAGAATCTTTGGACCAATATGAATTCCTGCCCCCCAAAAGGAGGCTTTATAAAAACGGTACAGGGCAACAAACAAATGTGGACCTTTGTAAAACCAACTTTCAAGGGGGTTTAATTCCTCTCATTTAAGGTCCCATGATCACATTTCTAACTCACATTATTGTGACCTTCGATAGGTGTTATATTTTAAGATATCAATAATATGTGTTTCAAAGTTGGCCCTAAATATAGTCTCATTCAAAGACACTACTTCATTCTTTTCCTTCTCACAAAAAGGATATTGCCATGAATCCTCAACACCGGATTCCTAAGGCCTTGACCATAGGCTTCCTCGGTAACTGCTCCATTCATGTAGATAGGTTTTTTTGGATTGGGTTCCATTCAACAAAACCACACAGAGAAGACTAAATAAGTGTCAGATTGAACTCTAAGTGTCACTATTAGGTTAACTCATAAGTCACATTGACTTGAAAATGAGATTTGAGTACCAAATCAAGATAGGACTTTGCCTTCAAGTTTATTTTATTCCATTTACATTTTAAATTCCATAACAATTCAAATTCATTAAGTTATAAATATACTGATTAGTTCATAGTATTGTTTTATTATAAAAATGATTAAAATTTTCACAAATGATCATTTCACATTGGTACCAAAGGTTGCATTAATTCACATGTCCATGTCTTGCCACGTGGCTTGGCTCTTGTCCCTTAGACTCCGAAGGAAAATGGCCTTGCAACGGCTATGTCCTTCACTCTTTGACTAAGTTATGGCTCTTCATGAGCTCAAAGCTCTCAATTAATGGATTCTTTGAGCATAGTTCTTAACAATTCTTGTTAGATTTGGTATACTCTAGATGAAAGATTTCTCACTTGACAATGACACAAAACTTCACACCCCAATTTCATAAGGCTATTGTGTTAACATGGGAGTTGTGAAGAGTCAAACTACTCAAGATCCTAGTGTTTCCAAGTCCAACCACTTACATGTTAACATCTTTTGGTTTGTCTTTGTTAAGTTGGGGTATATTCTACAAATTCTTTTGAAATGATCAGTAATTTTCTTGAAGTTTGGAACTTCAATTGGTTAGAGCAATGAGTAATTTCAAATAGTAAGTGACACTAAATATGATATTTATGGTATTAACTACATTGTTTATGTATATGTTGTGGGCATGTTTTTAGTGTCACTTACCCTTTGATGCACTATTGTTGTGTGGCCCACACTATACACCATTATGCATCAAAACAATGTGGGAACTTACACTTCAGGGATTTGCTTTTTGCATCAATCATTACACACACCCAAAAGCAATGTACATTCTAGATCCTAATGCTATAATATTCAACAAGCATTTTTTGGGGAAATAATTAATTTCCATATTTGTTGAAATATATTTATAGTAAATGAAACAATCTAATTTTAGAGTGCAGTTAGGATGGGTATGAACTGGATCTTACTTTGTTGAAAATTTCAAAGTATCTCAAACGCACACTATTTTGCAATCAATTGAAATACTGTGACCTACAATGTAGGCCTTCAATGTTATATACTATGGTGTGCACCCACAATATTATGCCCGTTCTTTTTTTTAATTGTTGGTCTCCTCATTTATAGTGTGGCCCACAGTATTTAGTGTCATACGGTACTAAATATCACTGTGGTAACTTCCCTAATGACATATCTCATGAATAAGTTTACAACTATCATCACCCTAAACTTGTTTTTGGTTCATCCAAATGGCAAGTATTGAAACAAGCAATTGATATATTCTGCACCCAAACATTTATGTAATGAAATGTTGTCATAAATGATTGCAACTTGCATACTTTATAAATGACACTCATTGCAACATTGTTAAATCTATAGTGCCCCAATTTTGTTTTATTTTATTATATGACAAGGAATAACAAATAATGTTAGCATGGGTGGGGTTACGATTAGTATTGAGCAAGACAAATAGAAACGGTGACACTAAATAGAATATTTGTTGTGGTTCTGAATGACTAAAATCCGGAAGTTACATTGGATGGATGAAGAACTATTGAATATGCGTACGTTCCTCCATCACCACATTCCATGGAACAGGCAGATCCGACAGCTACACTAAATAGTCCTATTTAGTGTGGGTGGAAATAATTAGTGTGAGAATAATTAGCGTGAGCCACGCTAATTTTCTGGTCGATGTGGAGTTAACATGAGTCCAAGGTCCAAGTCTTCCCCCTAAGTCTTCATGAAGGTTTCTGACCAACACATTGAATACTAGTTACAAGACATAAGCAACACAAAATTGAAATTATCGTCCCACATTTAATTTTCTAGAAGAATTTATGTGGCCCATGCTAATTTTCTAGTAGAAATTTATCGTGGGTTGAATATTAATGTGGCCCACATTGAATCTCATTATAAGAATTAAGTGTGGGTTTTAGAAAATTACTATGGCCCCAAAGAATAGGACTTTAATACAGTTACAGATGAACTGGTTGGGTTCAAGAGTTTAGAACAATTTATTTACCCATCATTTTAGAGGAATCCATGGGAATATACCCTGATTCAATGAAGAAAAACCCAAAGATCGTAACATATAAGTGGGTTGGACTTGAAAAGCACTAGGATTTTGACCGATGATGCCCAAAAATCTCCCCAGACACTGATCACATTTCTTTCATATTTTGTGCATTTTGAGGTTAAAGGATTTAGGGTTTAAGGTTTAAGTTATGTAAAATATCTATATTGACAAAAGTGCCGGGCTTTTGAGATAAATTTTTGCTGAGTTGTCTGTATCCCCATATTTTGCAACCAAATCACAATTACAAGTAAGTATGTGGCGTGCTATTGTGGGCACTTCCAACTCCACATGCAATTTTGACAGTCGGATCGAACCGGGAGTTTTATCATCACATTAGTAGATGCGAAATCTAGCAGATTGTTACTTCGAGATTGTGTTCCACTATAGTACACTAAATAGGATATTTTAGTGTATGATTATATTTAATGTTGTTACCACCCTACCTTGCTCAACACTAATTTTCAATTTTTTGACAATTAGTGTTAGAAGATATGCTAGAAGATATGCTAGAATTTTCCTTTTATCATTTTTTTTTCTTCATATTCTTACTAACACCAAATTCAAATATGTAACGTCCACATATTGCCATAATTGATATTTAGTGTTTGAGTTTACATTTAATGTTACTTACTTTCATAGGGTTATTGATGTTTAGTGTATGCATTTGTATTTAATGTATCAAGCACTAAATATCCTATTTAGTGTAGTGAACTTAAAATGGTGTATTTGTTTTGAGGAGATAATTTAATGAAGGAGATCCAATTTCATCGTGACACATGTCTTGTTGGTGTCCATTTCTTCATTACGAGATACCACTCAAATATAAGGGCATCCAATTAGGAGAAGAGATCACATGAGACCCACGTAAAATTAAGTGGGTCTATTCAAAGCGTCGTCTTAAAGAAACACCTACAATTGAGTGATGTGTGGTTATGTGTGGCTCTGAAAACGGATACAAAGGAAAAGAAATACATGTATTAAAAAGTGATGAGACTACATGCTCAAAATTTGTTGACCGTCCTAGGCTCAAACATTGAACATGGTTGTAGAGACCTGTATGATCATCTCATGAGAAAGACAATCTTCAGCCTAGTAGTGAATAAGATCATTCATACTTGCTCAATATATTATGAGGGAAATGGCTATGGACAAAAGAAAAGAATTCGCTAACCACCTTTCACTACATTGATGATCCCAAAATTGGTGTGTGTTACTATCCGGAGTTACGCAATGTGCATCGCCACAACGTCTTACTCAAGAGTTCAATAGATTGTTTGGACATTGTAAAACATAAACGACTAAGTTTGCTCTGTAGAATATTCCACTCTCAATAAATAGCATAACTGTGAATAGTAACGCACACTAATTAGGATAATCTGTGTAATTGTGTGTTCCCCAAACTTACCTTACCTCACTTTTACTACCTTGACCAAATCAATGGGAAATTCTCCAACCCAAACGACTATTAGATCCTGCACAATACTCGTGATCGATCGTAACTTACACACAAGGATCATTGGCATTGGACGCGTCCTTTTTTTCTTTTGCTTTTCTTTTCCTTACGTTGGTGGAAATTGGGTTGGATTCGACGCTCAAATCTTAGAAGCTCACCTAACAATTCAAAGCTCGAGAGATTTTGTTTTTGGAGGGAGTAGGTGCCAAATGGATGTGAAGATCGGATAGTCGCCCACCTACACCCAACACACTCTTCTCTCTTTATATAGGCACCCCTCGTTACCCTCCTTTGCCCCACTCTTCTCTCTTCAACCCCAACATTATAAAAAAAACCACACTAATTCTCTTTGGACTTTCGTTCGTTTTTTGTTCTAGTGCGCCGAAACATATACCGGTTAGTCGCAATGTGACTTGTCGTTGAAGAACGTGCATGCAATATGAATGTTTGTTAACTGCAAATTCCTAGTTGAAATTGTTTACCTCTCATAGATGCACCTTTAGCCACCGTCGTCTTGATGACTCATAAGTGAAGTAGTGTTGAATCTATGTGCCCTAGGATTCTAGAGCCTAGTTCGCCGAATCATGTGGTAGCATTTTAGATGAGACATTCTGCAACGTGGCGGTGTTGAAGAAGATGCAAATTGGTTCATTTTGGGGAATCTCAAGCTCCTGATCAGAGAGTGGTCTAGACTCGAGTCCGATCCACCGACGAGGTTTGCGAGACGACTGGAACCCGAGATTGGAAGATGAGAGGTGCAATGTTGATGCGGGCGAGGTGCCCCTTGCGGGAGAGATTGACGGCCGTTGTGGTGGTGGTCGTCGCATTGATCGGGAGCTTGCGGGGCCTCGTAGTGGTGGCCGCGAAGTTCAACGTGCCCATGTTCATCGAGTTCAACAACTACCGTGTGTCCCAGAGCAATGTGACGTTCGTGTGCGTGAACGAGCTCACGGGAGGGCAGACGCCGGAGAGAGTCATCGCGCCGTTCAATCGCGTCCAGTTGACGGTCACGCCGGATTCGAAGTACCATGTGTACACGGAGCTCACGTGCTACTTCTACAACAGCACGACAGACAGCGTGTACTTGGTCGCCATCGACCCGTGGGCGGGCATGGGCCCGAACGTCGACGCCAACGGCGTGCTCAACTACGAATGGAACATCGGCGACGCGTGCTTCGACCTCGTCCGCCACTACGTGAACGGGACGACGCTCACGCCATGCTTGTATTTTTGGCCTCGCTATTAATCAGGAATCGAGCGTTGGAAATTTTCCCTTCAAGTTCCAACAATCGATGATCTATTTCAAGAAGATGCTGCTGCTGCTGCTGATGATGATGAATAAACATTTGCGCTTCACAACAGACATGACATTCTTAATCAGCCTATCTAGATTCCGACATAAATTGGAATAAACTCTTAAGTAGTCCGGATGACCTAAGAATGATTCCATTTGAGATGCACCTCTTCGATTGAATCTTGGTAGATAGATGGGAGAAGGATATGTGTGGAAGATAGGCAACAAAGATTTATATGTTGGTAGGGCTAGTCAACAACAATAGAGATTCATGTGCCTCAACTTCCTCAATCTCTGGTTTTGAGACCCCACAAAACTGTACATGAGCTTCACTAAATTCATCAAGGCAGCTGACCCATCACATTGGGTGCTTGAGAATGTGAAAAGTCCTGTGTCGGGGGAGCATTTTTGAGCATAATCGATCGAAATCCTCGTGCTTCCAAGTCCATCCGGTTACGTGTTGTGATCTCTCGGTTTTTCTTTATTAATTTGAGGCGGGAATATTTCACAGATTCCCCTCAAATTACGTGCCTATTCCCATGCATTTAACCATAATTCACAATAATATTTTGTGTAGGAAAAAACAATATGATTTGGATATGCGTAAGGTAGACGTGTCTAATTCCAACATTGTAGTAATTTGGACACCTATATTTGCATGGTGTGTGGGTAGGTGTGGATCAAAGAATGGATATCAAAAGTGCATGCGTTCAAAAGTGATCGGATGACCTACTAAAAAACATGCAAACTATTCTAAGTTTGAAACTCAACATAATTTGGGGGACCTACGTGACCACTTGATGAGCACAAAAATCTGCACCTTGATCATATATAAATGTTCATATGAGCTCCGAAGAGTATGAAGCAAATTACTACGTGCATGATTTGGATTCGCTAATCATCTCGCATTGATTGTGTGTTTCATATCTACTAAAAGTGGATGCAAAGATAGAAAAAAAAAATCTAAATTTAGGCACATTGACCTTAGAAGGTCCATGTAAAACAAAGAAAAAGTTATTGCATGGTATGCATCATTACTCAAAGATTCATATTTTTTTAATTTAAAATTTCAAAGTCCTAAATAGTGGACATCTACAATTGATCAAAGGTGGTCTTGAAGCAATAGGACACAATGAAGCAATTCCTTTTTTCCATTCATCTATAAATCCAATCATTTAAATAAAAAAATAATACTTATTTAAATTATTTTAAAAAAAAACACACACACACACACACACACACACACACACCGTCATTGACCAAAATCCAAGAACTTACTTCCAACCAGTCTTGTTAAGAGAAACTGCCCAAGGAAAATTTAGAAAGTGACATCTGAATCAAATAAAGCATATATATATGCACCAAATGGACTCTATAGGGACTAGGAAAAGCAAAGAATAGCACAATAAAACAAAGAAAAAACCAAAAACAAAATAAAACACCCCCCTCCCCAATATAAATATAAACAAATCAATCAGATCAACACTTTGTTCTTGTTCTTCAGATATATGCTACAGCCTGGTTCTTTTTCAATAACAGTCAATTGGTGAACAACTCGTAGATGTCATAACATTACACAGTTGTTTGGCTACATTCCGTGGGGACTAGGTATCACATGAACATAATTTCTCCTTTAATTTCGGGACTCCCCATTTATGGGGAGCACTCAAGTTGTATACTATAAACTTTTCGACAAGCAACTATAAATCATCAAAATTATGTAATTGCAGCTCTTTTCTTTGAAAAAAGACCGCCATGTAGTTGTTTCGTAATCGTTATGGCTTCAGCTGGAAAAAACGTGAAATTTGCATAAGAAAAGAAAAAGAGAAGTCGACCAATGTCCCATGCCAGCTTGCTTAGTGTGGTGCTTAAGCTGTGTTCCAGAGAGGTCTTGTGGTGATGGTATACCAATAACATCCCTGCACAGTAACATGCAGTGATTGATCGGTGTCGGCATGCACTCTGCGGAAAATTCCTACCAGACAGTTGCATTACTTACGTATTGAAATTGGCAGCACAAATTGCAAGCATCCATTTTTCCAAGTTTGTTTTCCTTTGTTATTCACGTTCGGAAACAATGCATGTTTTCAAGCCATCCCTGATACTGCAATTGAGGTTGGCAGCAAAAGCAGGCAGAGCCCTGTCAAACATCCAGGCATGGTAACTTCAAATCAGGCCAGTGTCCGGGGAGATGTTTGGGCATAATCGGTCGAGATCCCAGTGTTTCCAGGTCCCACCGGTTTCATGTTGACATCTTTCAGTTACCTTCATTGGAATTGGGGTATATTCTATAGATTCCTCTAAAATGATTGGTAATTTTCCTGAATCCTTGAGCTTCAACAGGTTCTTCCTCAAACTCAACTGGTTCTCCCCGTTCATTCATCAGGCTGACATTCAAATCAGGCCAGTGTCCGGGGAGATATTTGGCCATTATCGCTCGAGATCCCAGTGTTTCCAAGTCCCACCGGTTTCATGTTGACATCTTTCAGTTACCTTCATTGGAATTGGGGTATATTCTATAGATTCCTCTAAAATGATTGGTAATTTTCCTGAATCCTTGAGCTTCAACAGGTTCTTCCTCAAACTCAACTGGTTCTCCCCGTTCATTCATCAGGCTGACATTCAAATCAGGCCAGTGTCCGGGGAGATATTTGGCCATTATCGCTCGAGATCCCAGTGTTTCCAAGTCCCACCGGTTTCATGTTGACATCTTTCAGTTTCCTTCATTGGAATTGGGGTATATTCTATAGATTCCTCTAAAATGATTGGTAATTTTCCTGAATCCTTGAGCTTCAACAGGTTCTTCCTCAAACTCAACTGGTTCTCCCCGTTCATTCATCAGGCTGACATTCAAATCAGGCCAGTGTCCGGGGAGATATTTGGCCATTATCGCTCGAGATCCCAGTGTTTCCAAGTCCCACCGGTTTCATGTTGACATCTTTCAGTTACCTTCATTGGAATTGGGGTATATTCTATAGATTCCTCTAAAATGATTGGTAATTTTCCTGAATCCTTGAGCTTCAACAGGTTCTTCCTCAAACTCAACTGGTTCTCCCCGTTCATTCATCAGGCTGACATTCAAATCAGGCCAGTGTCCGGGGAGATATTTGGCCATTATCGCTCGAGATCCCAGTGTTTCCAAGTCCCACCGGTTTCATGTTGACATCTTTCAGTTTCCTTCATTGGAATTGGGGTATATTCTATAGATTCCTCTAAAATGATTGGTAATTTTCCTGAATCCTTGAGCTTCAACTGGTTCTTCCTCAAACTCAACTGGTTCTCCCCGTCCATTCAATCAGACTGACATTGTAGCGAAGATGGATTTGGAGTGGATTGTCCGGGCCTAAACGCATTGGGATTTTTGGTCTCGCCCAAACGAGATTACAATCAAAAAAGGCTATGAACCGCCCTATTCCTGCATCATACATTAACATTCATGATCTCGTGATCGGATCTAATACAAACAAGCAAGAGCAAATGGGTGCAGATGGATGTAGGTATCCGAGGGCTCCGCATGAAGGTCAAAACTAGGTGAGGTCTCTCTCTGAAGGCTTTCCAACAATATGCAGATCAAAGCAATCTCATGAATATTGAGTTCAGAATGTTCGAAAATATATTGTGCACGTTGGTTTAGGGTTTAGGTGGAAAACTCTTGCAAACGAGACACAAGCTAATGAGTCTCTGGAGTAGGTTTTGAAATAGAGATCCTAGTTCCCTTAGTTTCCATGTTTCAGCATCATTTTACATTTGAAAAAAACTTATCCACATTTCACTTGTGAAAGGTACATAGATTTAATGTTAACTATGTAATTGTACATGTGTGGGACCCATCATATATGCATTTATTACCTCTATGAGTATGATATTTGGGGGTCCACAAGTGTCGTATCAACAAATGTCATAGTCGTATTAGGGTCCAACCATGATAAGGTGTCCCACTAAGGACTAAACAGAAAGGAGTCCTCACATTTTCTAAGGACTCAATGTTTGAGACAATAAAACCAATTAAAATTACAAACCATTAGTAAAAAGTGATAAAAATATCGAAAAGCATGATAAAGTTCAAGAAAAAAAGAAAAAACATGATAAATATTCAAAGGAATATTTAGGACTTTGAAAAAAGGGTGACGTGTGACACAATTTTTGGTACACCTTATCGTGGTTGGACTCCGGCTAGACCCATTATATGGTAAATTTTAACTAGAAAGTTTGGTTAATAAAGTTTGTGTCATTCTATCAAAATTGTCGTATGAAAGAGGTAGGACTGTAATGGCTCCAAGTCCAACAATGCATCATATTATTTCCTTGTGAAGTCAGCTATAACTGCACATTTTGAGCATGGGATACTTCTAACTAAGACCCACCCTAATATTGTATCATTCACTACCATTAAATTTCCCATAATTGGACTTGATGTAAGCATGCGAAGATTTAATGGAGATGTAAGGCAGTGCAAACGGATATATGTATGGTATCCGACCCATTCCTGACCACCAACCCATTTTCGTAGCTTAATTCAACTTGTCTCCATGCATCATAATCAACAATCTCTTATCACTGCTAATATGTCATGGGAAAATTCCAACCTAGCCAAATGTCAGTGGCTAAGTTGATAACTAGGTTAAGATCGCAAGCATGTTTAGGTGTCACATTTATCAATTACACGTGTCAAGCGTTCTCTATTTTCTAACTGATTGGAGATTGAGAAGAGGGTAGCCTATATCAATAATATAGGTCGAAGTGAATATCCACTTATAAAATCATAGAAATTAGGTTATTGCAACAAAAAAAAGGAATTTCTTCTTATTTCAATTTCTCTACATGGGGAATTTTATTTTGATCATACCTAAACTGCAAATATGCTAAACTGCTTAACTGGTCGGGAATGGGTCTGCCTATTAAATTG
The DNA here is from genome assembly GCA_950295325.1 of Polytrichum commune. Lineage (NCBI taxonomy): Eukaryota > Viridiplantae > Streptophyta > Polytrichopsida > Polytrichales > Polytrichaceae > Polytrichum > Polytrichum commune. Next base: position 7,463,871 of record OX485806.1, on the reverse strand, counting down.
TGTTTATGCCATACTAAATAATACAAATTAGAGTGCTCACACGCATGTAAACACCCTACGGTTATAGTGTCTTAGCTCCGAGTCCAACAAGACGTCACATGATTCCCTTCAAAATGTGGCTATGACTACATAGTTTTAGACGAGATACTTCTAACTAGGACCCACACTATTATTGGTCCCCTCACAATTTTATAAATACCGTTATCTCGGACCCCAATGGAAGCAAGTGCCAATGGATGCAACGCTACTTGAGAACTTCCGAGTGAACCAATGCATGAGATATTTGTGGGGGCCGGAGTTTGCACATAGAACCAAGTGATGCTAGGTATACATTGTACAAGTTATGCATAAGTTGGGAAAAAAGACATAGAGTCATTGAACATGTTCACACGCTTACCTCAACCAATCAATGATTATGCAATACTCTCATATTATATTCACCACCATGCCAAGGGCATGTGCAAAGGAGAATGGCAATTGCGGCATGTGACGGCTTTTGGGGTACGGAAAGTGGGCCTAATTTGGTTACTTGTCTTAGAGGGACACATGTATTGAGTGGTCCTAAGTCATTAGGTGTAGATTTCATAACAAACACCACAAGCACATGTTCTTAGAAGAGACTGGACTATGTGTTCAAAATCTGTTAATCATTCTAAGTTTAGTGTTCAGTGTATCTCAATTGAGAGGACCTATATGATAATTTAGTAAGAAAGCAAACATGAACTTTGACAATGAATGAGATATTCATATGAACTCCAAAATTTATGAGAAAGGCTATGGGCAGGATTTGGATTTGACAATCATCTATCACTAATCACATGTTTCATATTCTACAAGAAGTGGGTGCAAAGTTGAAGGTGTACGTTTAAGGCCCATTGACCTTACCTTATGTTTGTAGGTAGGTCACGAGGCTTTGAATTTTGTTAGTTTTATGTATCAAGCGTTGTAAGGTTTGTGGGCCTTATGTTGTCAATCTTGTTGTTTGGACACCTATTTGCAAGGTTAGTGGTGTATGATGAGAATTGCAATTTTAAAAATAAAAATAAAAACACCAAGAAAATATGTGTTGTGATGAGATCGGCTTATGTGCTCAAACTATAGCAAGCATTCTAGGTTCAATGGTTAACATAAAGGGGGGGACCTATGTGATCATTTTTATTAAAAAAATTAAATTTTAAAAAAAGGTATTAAAAAATCTCCATGTTGATTGGCCTCCTATAACTAGGTTCATCTCGACTTTGATTTAGAAACTTTAAAGCAAAAATATGCGTCATTTGCAATTGCTAACCAGATGAGAAAACTCATGATTTAATCAAACGGCCAAGATTTTATGTCAAGTTGGAAGTGCCCACAATAAGGGCCACATACGTTAGACAATGCTCTATATTGAACAAGCTATCAAAACCAAAAGAGACAAAAAAGGATAGCCCCCCTATTGAAGCAATCAAAGCCTAAGGATGGAAAGTCAACCCACTATTAACCATCCACATGGGAGCTAGAGGCTCCATCCATACGAGAAGTATAAAACTACTAGAAAACCTACACACACAATGCACAGTAATCAAAATAACAGTGAAATAACACATCAAACAACCATCAAACACCTCACATGTCCATTTCTTAATTAGCAAAAATCAAACAACAAACGAGAACCGGTATCTTTGCCCACAATAAGACAAATAGTGAAACTACATAACATTTGAATTGAGCCTACTTACCGCAAAGTTAGGCACTACACATGTACCAAGACGACTCTTAAACATGGTAGGGTCAACATGCTCAAATTCATGTCGGCTAACAACGATGTTTTAATTTTCTTTTCTTCCATTAACGTGTTGAAAGTTCTTGCAGTTGAATGGTGAGAATTTTGCAAGAATATCCCCCACACTTAAAAAGTGAACCTTGAGGCCTCCCACCTTGCCCTAAAGCGCTTAAAGTATCTTCTCTAACCCAATGCCGACATAAAGAAAAAGGGAAAAGGAGAAGAAGAAAAATATCACATGCGGCTCAACTTAGCGGTGCTTTAAATACGAAGTCAAGATACAACTCAAAAGCTCTTGGCCTTCTTGGGGTGGGTGCCGGGCTTTGTATTGATGAACACTACACTATAGAGAAAATGTCGTGATCTTACCACTACTCTAGTAGTTCATGGCCACCTTTGGTTTCAAATTCTATGAACATGGGCTTAGAATCTACTACGTTCAAAGATTATGAATCCTTCTAGTAGTTGGGAACCAATGGTATAGGAACAAAGGAAAGAATATTGATATCGTGCTTTAGGGCACTATTGCTTTACGTCTCGTATGTAAGGTTGGAAAGGGCATACCGAGTCAAGATACAATTCACAAAGCCCATTGCCTTCTTGGGGTGAGTGTTGGGCTTTGTTGTGATGAACACCTACACTACGAGAACTCCGTCGCCTTAACACTAGTTCCCGAGTGGCCACTCTAGTTACGTAATCTATGAATATGGATCTAGAATCTACTACCTTCATAGATCGTGAATCCGTCTAGTGGAAGCCCCAAAACTAGTGGTAAGGAATAAAATAAAATAAAATAAAGGAGTTATTGCAAGCATTTAGATGGTGGTGCTTTGTGTCTCGGTTTGTAAGCATGGAAAAGGGGCATATTGACTCAAGATACACTTCCAAAAAGCTTGTGTCTTTATTGGGGTGGGTGTTGGGCTATATAGCATTGAGCACCTACGCTATAAAAACGTCATGGATTCTCCCACCAAATCATGACCACTAGGTGGGTACAAATCTATTGAATTTGATCGAGAATCTACTAACTTCATGTTCCATAATTCTATCTAGTAGATGGGAAAACACTACACTAAATATGATATTCAACCTCGCTCACTATTTGGAATCACACAATGTTATATCTATTTATTGTATATCTTATATTGCATACCAATAAATGTTGAATTGGTTGTTTGGACATTACAGATCATTAACAACTTTACTTGGTAAAAAATCATATCAATACTAATAATTATTATTATTATATAGCATTGTATAAATCCAAATAGTAAGTGACACTAAATATCGTATTTAGTGTAGTACATGAATAAAGAAGAATATTGCATGCCTCAACGTGTCGTTGCTTTCATGTTGTCTAGTATGTAAGCTTGGAAAGGGTATGCCGAGTCAACTTACAACTCGAAAGTTTGCGGCCTTCTTGGTATCGGTGTGAGGCTTTGTTTTGAAGACTACTTGCACTATGGAATGACATTGGTCTTACTACTTGTTCATAGCCACTACATGGTTACCAAATCTACGAATTGGGTGTAGAATTTACTACCACCTTCATAGAACATAAAGTCCATCTAAGTGATTGGGAACCGGCGGCAAGGAATAAAGGCGGAATATTTCATGCATGAAGGCGGCCTTACTTTATGTTTAATTGCGTGAGTTTGGTAGGGTCATACCAAATCACGATACAAATCAAACACCTTGCGTCTTTCTTGGGGTGCACGTTGGGCTCAATTTTCAAAGACACTTACACTTCCAAAATGGAGTGGTCGAACCACTTGTTCTTGGCCACTACATGAATCTATGAATATGGATGTAAAATCTACTACCCTCCTAGATTACAAATTTATCTCTTGGTAAGACCATGCTATAATACATAGTTTAAGCTACAAACATGCCTTGTCAAGGCAATGCTTTATGTCTAGTCCGTAAGCATAGCACATGGAGTCAAGATCCAACTTAAAAAAACCTTTCGGCTTTCTTGGCGTGGGTGTTGGTCTTACCGCTTCTCTTGGCCACTAGATACTTATAAATCTACGAGACTGGATTTTGAACCTATTACATTCCAACTACATTCATAGATTATGAGTCCTTTTAACGTAAATGGGTCTTAAACGATTACTTTTTCCAACTAGCCCACTTTCTCCTAAGATGCAAAACACACTATCATACGAGATGGTTAGCAAATCCAAATCAAGGTTGTGGCCACTTTTCTCATAATTTTCGGAGCTCATATGCACATCTTATTCATTAGCAAAGTGAAGATTCTCATGCTCGTTAAGTGATCATATAGGTCTTCTCAATTATGTTGACTATTAAACTTAGAATGGTTATCGTATTTCGAGTGCATAGTCCACTCTCTTTTAAACATGAGTCTTTTGGGTACATGTTCTTGGAGCCATATCAAACCATATATCACTCAAATATAGGTGTTTAACTAATATAAGTAACCAATTTAGGCACGTCTACCTTAGTGGTTGGGAACCAGACCACATAATCCCCATAGTTATGCATAAAATATTTTACTACGTAACATTATTAAGTAATATGTGTTCGTTTATGTGGGCCCTGAGAATATAACCATGGGATGCCCCAACCAAGTACAAATTCAAACGTAATCCGAGTTTCCTTGCACTAGGTTGGAGCATTCCATGATTATATTCTCAAGGCCCACATGAACGAACACACACTGCTAAATAATGCTATGTATTTGCCATGTCAAACGTTAAAGCCAAAACAAATATCATTGCCTTGCTTAAACATTCTATTTTTGATTCAATGCAACTGTGGGAATTGCAAAATTGAAATGTTTTTTGGGTGTAGCCTACCACCCCCGCAATGATCGCTTGCAAGGCTACTCAACACAATTTTGTCATCATATTATGAATGACCCTAATGTCAGCACCGATGTTAAACGAACATCCGTATTTGAGTGGTGGATGGTTAGGTGTGGATCTAAGAATGGACACCAAAAAGACACTTGTTCAAAAATTATTGGACTGCATGCACTAAACTTGCTAATTGATCTAGGTTTAATATTGTAGGTTGATAGCCGGTTGGGCGGAAAATAATACAAAATAATTCAACCTCGTTTTTTTGGAAATCATTGGGCTAGATGGCCTAAATGAAAGAAAAAGTATTTATCAAAATTCCTATATGTTAGGAAATTTGGTGTGTTGGAAAGCTCAACCCAAAGTTTTGAATGAATGAAAAATAAGTTACAGTACATGGATTTGTATGTAGAATATGCTATGTATATATATATATATATATATATATATGTTTACCTTATTTTTCATAAATGTTTTTACGGATCGCCTAATCCCTTTTAAAAAAACTTAATGAATCGTTGGACAAAATCTACCCAAACTGCTATCAACCTACGGTAGCCAATCTATATGGTAAATTAACTAGATCCATATGATCACCAATAAGAATGACATTCTTCACTTATATTGTTTTGTTTGGTGATTATGACATTGAGACTCGCAAGGAAGACTTGACCCTCCAACACACAATCAAGTTTGACTCACACAAAGAGAGCCATGCACTCAATGAGAGTGTCACCTCACCCCTTGAGTGCATCCTTGTGGATAGAACCAGAAATGGTCTGAAAAAGACCTCTTGAAGTTGCATCTTTCATATGATGTTTCAAAGTATTTTTTTCTTTACACATTACTCAGCAGCGCTGGCCAACTTTGTGGGTATTGATGCTTAAATTACTCATATTATGCATAGTAATTATTGATTTCAGTCTGAATATGTGAGAATTAATAGCAGTGTTAGGACACGTATACGGATCTAGGTGTACAGGGAAGACAAATCTCGTGAATTGGGTGTTGTAGGTCTACAACGTTGTGACCATGTTGTAACCAGTATACATTTAGTAAATAATAAATAATAAACGAACAACTCCATGATTCTAGTAATGTTTTGTCAATTAATCCATGAGTTCTTTGAGAAGTACACATGAAAATTGTGCCATCAAGTTGACTCAACGACTGCAATGAAGTATGGTTGTTGAGAGCATGTCATTTATTTGACCTCTATTGACCTGAAGAAGTTTTCTCATTTTTCTAAGATATGTCAAATGTTGTTTCAAAGTCACCTTTGTTCAATGGAGTCAACTTCCAGAGTGAAAATTGCAGGTTCAGGTGCTTCAAGATTAACCTTCCAAGTATTTCAAACCCTGCAAAAGCTTTTTCCAAGAATTCTGGTTAAAATGAACCACTTGAGAGCAATGTTTGCAGTCGACAGAACAGGCTACCCCAGTAGAGGTTGTTGGATTCTCTCTCTATATCTATCTAGCTAATTGAACTTTCCTAGGGATCTTTCGCGCACAAGATACTCTGCGAAAACCATCTTAGTAGGTACAAATGGATATTTGTCTGCAGAAAGTTATATGATTATTATTTTAATGTGGACCAGTCACCAAACCAAAAATATCTTGCACTCAAAAAGAAAAATATGAGTTTCATGAAGCATCATATAAGATAGTTGTGAACTCCCAGAAGGGGAATATTCCCTCTCACTCTGTCAGATTTTACTTTTCTAGAGTATCTCCCGCACACACGATGCCCTTTTTTAAAGAAACCTGGACACAAAGGATGGTTTGTGTTGATGCTTTCCACAGGTTGTTTCAAGAAAGCTCAAAGAACCAATGTCGGTATGGGCCACACCAAATATCGTATACTTGCAAACTTTGTGTTGCATGACGCAGCTGCCATTTAGACCAAGTCGCCCAAAAAGGTAGAAGTTCAATCATGTTACCTCAAGTTTCTGTTCGACGATACCGGGTTACACTGCCACTCGCACATGCTCCACTCACTGTTCATGGTGTCAGATCAGAGCCTCAAAGAAGCAAATTGCTGCAGTCCCTTGAAAATAGGTCTTCCAGATACATAATTTTGTAATATTTGTAAGTATACATATGCAAGTTGAAAAATAGTGTGCACTACCTAAATATTCTAGCATGACACTGAATATCTATTCATAAATCAAAACCCCATGCACACAAAAGGGGTTTGCTGAAAGAAACATTGTCATTGGTGAGGGTCAGGATGATCTAAGATGCAGTCTATGACCCTGAAAAAATTTGGGTTCAACAAAATTAGTAGGAGAAAAGGTAAATAAATATACCAATATCATGAGGGCTGTGATTGCATGCAGCCCAAATTGGGGAATACCTTGAACCAGTATGCTTGCAAAGATTTTGAGTATGCCAAAAGAAGACGCCACCTTTGACAGGATTCATCTACCTAGTGGGTACATTAACTCGTGGTTCTTTTAATGAGGCATGAATAAGTAGTACTCCATAGCCAGACCTAAATTAGAAGATAGACTTACACATTACTTAAAGAGTGGACTGACACTGCACCCAGATGCTTGAAAGACATACTTATGCCCACCATGCACTTTCAATTAGATCTCAAATAACAATTCCACCTTGAAAACAAAGGAGCCAAATGCTGATTTTAAATTCTCATTTGAAACCAGAGACACTTCATAACTAAATTCATTGGAAGAATACTTCCAATATGTGAAGAGCACTCCTGTACTAACTCTTGGGTAAATAATTACTCAGCGCCTCGTACATTGTCAAGATTGGATGGCCTAAATACATTAAAGCCATCTCCTGATTTTCAAATCAGCATCCCTTGTATTTGAGGCTCTCCTTCAAATCTTTTGGACCTGTACCAACCAACCAAAACAAAAAACAATTTCTAGTCAAACCTGTTGCCGGTTTACAAGGAGTCCTTATAAACTGTCAGATCATACTCCACTGCAGCTTGAGCAAGAGCATCACTCATGGAAATTGTTCAGCTTTTCTTTCACTTTATCTGTTTTAAAGTCACCCCATCAAAATTTGCTCTTCCAAAACTTTCAACACATGGCTGATTGGCTAAAACTACATCCAACTCGCCAGGTTTCACCATAATCAATTCTGTGAACACAACTGCATAGATATAATTGGTAACACCTGAATCAGAATCGTTACCTGGTGGACAAAAAGTAATTGAGGAGGTAAGTCATCAGGCCCCTCTGCTTGCTTCTGTTTCAGCTGAGCTTGGTACTGAGCCTCTTCTTCAGCATCCCTTTCTAAGGACAAGTCCCATATCCTGCATTCACAAGCTAAAATTCCTCAATATCTCATCATATTCAATCCCTGCCTTACATTCACACAAATCTATGACAAGAAAAAGTGCCTAGTCCCTGAGCACACCCTAGCATATAGTGCTAAGTATCCACAGCACCACACAATTGTCCTCTACTTTAGACTGAAATCCAAAATCCCGGCACTTCAGAAGCCCCACAGACATCAATTGTTACATACTCTCAATACTCTCTGTAGATACTATGTAGAACAATTTAATTCATTTGTCTACAAAGAGCATCTAGAGCGCTTAAGCTCTACCCAGGCAAGACAATAGGAACAAGTGCACTGAAAAGAACCAACAAACAAATTTATCGAGATGAAAGGGTTGAGCAGTACGTTAACAGGTGATCCGCTGAGGTAACACCAACTGTGGATGCTTCATGCAGACTCCATTCAATTGATGTGATGGGTGCTGTGTGGTACTTGAAGTGAGCCACAAATGCATCCTACAATTACTCGACCGTATGCCTTAAAGGGGTCATGACGATCGTCAAGGGGTGCATATTACCTTGAGTGTTCTCAAATCCCAGATCCGGAAAGTGCCATCATCACAACCTGAAGCAGTCAAGCAACTTGCTAACATGTTTAATCAGCAACTGACCATATCAGAAACTATACGTATTGGTTGCAGGGAAGGTGACAATATGAAAGATCCCCAGTAGAATTTCATCCAAAAAATTTGAAATTTTCTCTTCAAAGACCGCAAACTTTCAATGACTCAGGGGAAACTAGAGAAGATATCAGCAAATAAGCAATTGCTGTCCAGGCAACTGAACTAACCTGCAGATCTTTAACACTGGCAATGTGGCCTCAGTATGGAGTTTTTTCCACCACCTACTTCCCTGCTGGGGTTGGCTCCCACAAGTGAATCATATTCTTGCAATCACCTAGCCATACAAAAACTCACATTAATCAGAGAAGGCTACACCAACACTTCTATCCTATCTCAAGTATAGAGTTATGTGACAAATGCAGAACGTGGTGCAACCCTAAGTGAGAAATTCCAGCTCACATTCAGCAGAAATTAACATTTCAACCAAGTCCGACAGTTGCAATAAGCTTGGCCTATTCCTATACAATTGGCAAACATGTAGTTGAGGTATACCAGAAAGCAGACGACCAGGAGTTCCTGAACTCCAATCCAGCTTATAGCTCTGATCCTTGTGCCCTGTAAATATTTGCAAAGGTGCTTGACGAACAGTGGCTTGTTTTACACCTGGGGCATCAGGTCCACTAGTTGCCATTGAACGAATATGGGCTCCCATATCCCAGATCTGAAAGAGACGAGGTGTTCACTATGTCAGCCTATAATGTGTATGCCAAGGATAAAGTCCACCTAAAGGACACTACATAACACCACAAACTCAACCTCGAAGGTGGATAATTCAAAACCATTTAGGAACAGATCAGTACCTGGATGTAGCTAGAATCAGCCCAAGTTGCCAAAATGTGAGGTTGCTGGGTCATAGGTCGGACTCTGTTAACACAACCTTGATGCGCCACTAACCGCACCTACAAAAAAATTCAAAAACGTGGATACATTTGAACGGACATTTCGGTACAGAACAATCATATTTAACTTGACCAAAAACCCTGAATTTTCCAATTACTTAACTCTGACCTGAACTCTGCCATGCAACAGCCAAATTATTGCACCTGAAAAATTAGGTTTTGGTCGATTGAGGTGCCTGATCTGATTGACCAGCCATCATCTCTTCATCTTCGTCTTCATCGCTACTGCTATCGCTCTCACCTTCGTTGTCATCCTCGTCCATAGCCAACGGTAATTTGGGTTTGCGCCTTTGCCCAGTTATATTTGTCATGCGCACAGTACAATGGCATTGTTTGATGGCTGGTCCGCTTATACATAACAATACGGCAGCTTGCCCCCTATCATGATCCCAATTATACTCAACAACTTAGAAGATTAAACTCTCAGATGCTAATATATGAATCTTTGCATCCAGTCAAGACTCAGAGTTTGTGTTTTCACTGCATTTCCAGCAGAATTCAAAGAAGAAAGAACCCGACATAGGCTAAATCACTGTTGTTTCAGCTCCATGATCAATGCAGGAATCAAGGTCAGACTTGACAAAGTCTGAAAGGTAATCATCAATGCAGAGTAGGGACCCATGCAGAATTCAATAGCTGACAGACATACTTCCTGTTGAAAACAACATCAAAAGGACAATCAACACCCACCTGAGTGCCACCCACGCAGTATACAGAATGGGAAATACCGCGATGAACAGCTCCCAGCTCATCCCGCATCACATTAAAGCTGCAACCACACGATCGTTAGTTTCTCACACCATAATCATAACGGAACAGACCCAAAACTACCAAAACGGCATACAGCTGGAATTTCACAGGCACAAAGTAGGTCAGGTCACCTGGGGCATGGCCAGCCGAGGTTGAAGGCATGCCAAGCAGTCATAGACAGTGCAATCAAACTGCAATTCCTCGCCATCCTCAATTCCGTCCACACGTGGTTGCCGCACCGGTTTGGAAGGCGCCGTAAGAATCAAATCCGCTTCCCCATTTTCCATCGCCGTCTCCACACTCGCACTTGCACTCGCCTTCGCCTTCTTGGCACGGCTGCCTTTCTTCTTGGTGCGGTAAGCTACACTAATTATGATATTTAGTGTCACCAATTCTAATTGTCTTGCTCAATACTATTGTAAACCACGGTATAGTGTCACCAACACTAAATGTTAACCCAACATTATTTTGTCATTCCTTGTAAAATTTTGGGGGGATTATAGATTTACAGTGTTGTAATTAATGTCACTTATCAAGTAGTTTTTCATCCAATTTTCGATCATCCAAGACAATATTTCATCACAAGTTGCTGACAAGAGAAGGTAGGGTGTTTGGCCAATGGATGAACTCATCCATTATCCATGACAGTATTTGTAAACTTATTCATAAGAAGTGTCGTCCGAAAAGTTACCATATGACACTAAATATCATATTTAGTGTAATTCCCTCGCTGTGAAATTGCAATACCAAGTTGCACACACAATTGAGAGAGAGAAATTAAGAGAGAAAGCCTCAAACCCTAAAACCCTAAACCCTAGGGTGTCGATCTTTGGAGAGGGTTCTTCACATTTTTTGTTAACCCTTGCTTAATCCCCTACTAAGGTAGATGGGTCTTAAATGGTTACTATTTTTTGCTAGCCCATTTATCCTAATGAAACACGTCATTAGTATGAGATGGCTGCCAAATCCAAATCGAGGATGTAGCCACGTTCCTCATAATGTTTGGAGCGCGTATAAATATCTTATTCATTATCAAAGTGAAGATTCTCCTGCTCATTGAATTGGTCATATTGACCCCCCCCCCCTCTCCCAATTATGTTGATTATTGAGTCTAGAATGGTTATCATATCTTGAGCATGTGGTCCAATCTCTTTTGAACACATGTCTTTCTAGTATCTGTTCTTGGAGCCTCCCTAACTACACAACACTCAAAGACAGATGTTTGATTAAGATTAGTAACCAAGTTAGACACATCTACTCTATATGACTTAATAAAAGGAAAGAAGACAAAAACTTCACTTTGAGACCATGGATGGAAGGAGTAGCTTGCAAGGCCTAACACCAAATAATATTTGACATTTAAGTATATTTGAACAAACTACTTGTCCAAGAATAATAAGGGAAGTGCACTTGTGGGGACAAAAACATCAAATGAAAACAACACAACCACCACAACTTCATATCTTTGGATTCCATGTTCGCCAATGTTATATTGGCGGTTGTAACTTAAGTTTCTTGAACCCCCCCCCCCCCCACACACACACACACCCACACACACACAATGGTGGTCATCTAAATTTTTTGGGTGAACTATGCCTTTTTGTTGACTTTCTTACTAGAACTAAATGGTTTTTTAACACTCCCACAAGTAATTGTTGTGTTACATCACTTTTATAGATTGAAGCCCATAGTTTTCCTCGGAGTGGACTCTTCATACCACGTATGAACTAACACAAGTGTAAGAATGGGTAATATTTGAGGCATTAGCGTACATAGTATACATAAGAGGGAGGTATTATTTTTCTCTAGTTTGTACATTTAGAAAGGCTATGAAGAATGTTGAAGTAGAGGTAGATGTAAAAAAGGGGGTCCTAGGGTTAAAATATTTTTCAAACAATAGATGTGTTAGTAACATGCAATTCATGTTTTCATCCATTGTTGTTAGATGGTAATAGTCCTTAATGACTACCTTGTGCATTCTTGTTGGGGTTTGCATTTGGATTCTAGGTGTTTACAAACTGGAGACTCATGGGCTTTCTTGAGTTTTGCTCTCTAAATTGTAACTAAGTTATTGTGCTCTTGTCTTTGTTTGCTTGACGCAATCATTGAGTCGCTATGCATGAAAATTTATTCAAAGACTTTCTTTATTGGAAAGTAAAAGTGGATTTCATATGTAATAATCCTTATTTAGATCGAGATTTATATTTTGTATGTGTAGCAAAGAAATTGGTTGCATTACATTGGAAAGCTTAGTATATATACATAAATCCAATTTCCAAGGTGTTTTTTGTACGTATAGATATGTTTTCTCTATAAACTTCTCGTATATAGGGGGTTTGATTTCATAGCTACCCACAATCAGCATTTAGGTTTCCAATGAAGAATCCACCCCCCGGGATACTTGTGCATAACAACCAACACACAAAGGTTTGTGCTTAGAACACCTCCTTGTTTTCTTGTCAATCTAACATGCCATAGCCAACTAAGGTAGATGAGGTAATTTGGACACCTCCATCTCTGTAGAATCATTCAACCGAGGATTGGAGCATTAGAAGCTTGAGCAAGTTAGCTATTGCGAATTGTGAACAAAGAATTTGAAATCCTTGAAATCGGAGTTGAGGAAATTGTTGAACTAGGCTCCAGAATCAAAGATTCTCTACTTCCCAAAGTGGTGCTATAGGGGTAGCGAATGTTTTTATCGTTCCATGTTGTATAAGTGGACTACATAATTAACAGCTTCTACATCGGTCATTTGCCAATGAAAACCAAGTTTAATGCCAATATTGGTTGTGTCATGTCTCTAAAGTAGTCACATGTAAGATAAAATGTTACCAAATTGTTTTTTCATTATAGATCACCCACAATACAAGTTGGTCAACACTTCACATCCAAATGCCACCTCCTAATTCGCCCAAGTTGTCGCCTTCTAATTTGGGCACCTCAGCCACAAAAAATCAAGCATGTCACAACTCGATGGATAGCACTCCTCATATGGAGGATGGTGGCCGTAATTTTCCTTTTGTGAAAGTGACTAATCCAAATACCATCAAGGCGACATCTTAATCACCATATATTACTCACCCACCAAATTAGAACAATCGTACCACCAATTAGGAGCCAAAAATAAGTGTCTGATGAAGGAAGCTAATTGAATTGACCTCATCTACTTCAAGGCATCCCAAGCCACTAGGTCAAGTTTATACACCGGCTATTGCACTTGGGGAAGCACAAAGTTATTACTCCTCTTCCTCCACATAATCCACATGATGGAACTCCTCATTTTGAGCCAAATTATCCCAAACTTCCCAAACTTCCTCAAGTCTTTCATTATGCTCGTTTCGTATATCAAATTTTGACATTTAAGAAGGTTTAGGAATATATGTATGAATTTCTCAAATGATACATTTTGTTTGCATGCCAGAACATTACTAAAGTTCTCGCTCTCTCCCCCCCCCCCCCCCCCCCCTCCCCTTCCAGAATTTTAAATTTTAAAATATGTTTAAAATACGTTTAAATTTGTATTTTTTATAAAAAGTCTGAGAGCTCGACCTTGCAATTTTTGAGATTTGATATTTTGGGTTTGACAAGCTTTCCTCCAAAAGAGAATTTGTGATAAGTACACCAATGCTCGAAAGCCTATTGCATTGGACCCCATCGGGACACACAAAAAAAGAGTTCAAAGTCAACATTGCTAACCACGCCGACAAGTTAGCTCATAAGTTCACCAAGAACTAGTATTAAATGACTGAGAGTTTGTCGTAGTCATTCCACGTAAGATCCATCAAGATGCCATCTAAGCCAATTTACGTTCAACAGAAAGGTGTGTAAAAGGGGTTGAGCTCTCAAGTTGAAAGCTCAAGTGTAAAGTGGAGTTGAGTCAACAAATGTGACTAAAAGGCTCCCAAACAAGCAAAATTACTCCAATTTTTATATTTTATATTTTCAAGAAGAGGATAAAATCCAGCATGACAAGCACTATATTAGACTTAAAGGTGTAACAATGACATGGATTGACCATGTGATAATTTTTCATTTAATGTTACCATTCATTTCTCTTAGATTTGCATGACATTATGAAGGTCATTTTATACATTTTGAAAGAAAAAAAATTAAAAAATTAATTCGTTCATTAAAATTTGATAAGGTAGGTCCCAAGGAATCCACACCATAATTCAGATCCATAACAATGTTCTGCGGGACTAACAATGTCAGTCCCACAGAACACCGTTATGGATTTGAATAATGTTATATCACATGCAACATAAGACAATGGCATTTTTCCCTTAATCATGCTCCACAAACCCAAGGAGGGTTTACATTTGAGTTTGTGGCTTTTCATTAAGTGTGAACCATCTCTCATTAACACTTTCTCTCTTTTTCAATGAAGCAAGATTGAAAAGAAAATATATATAAATATATGGATCAAAAAATGTTGGACATTGAAAGTGGCATTCTTAAAATAACCATAGCTTTTTATTCGACTTCTAGTTTAAGTTTTTGCAATAATCACCAGTTTTTCAACTACTCAAGTTTGAACGTTTGTGTTGTGTGCATTAGTGGGTTTCAAAATTGACATCAATGCCCAATTAATCTTGTGTTTTATTGATTGTGCAATCTTGATTGATTGGGAATAAAACCCGACGATTGATGGTTGATGTGATTGAGATGTCCATCACCCACAAAGGTATGCTATATTGGATGGAAACATGACACGGACTTCCGAAATTGAGTTATGTTATATGGATGATATCATCTTGCCAAGTAGTTGTAGATAATTCTCCGTATCCCATAATAATGCAATCAAACTTAATTTTGGAGGAAATGTTTTAAGAACATTTGCTCTATACACACATACAAGGAAGTGCTCAACTCTTAACTTTGAGGAAAGGAAGAAAGAAGAAGAGATGGTTGTGATGTTGCCATTGGTGTGAATTGGGATATTGCTTCTTCTTTAAATTAGTCCCAAATCCATATATAGTTTTGAAATGGACATCGCAAGAATTAGAGGGACCTTGAAGATTGATGCCTCTTTTCAAACGCGAGTTGAGGCCTTGGGTTTAAGCCACCCTCACAACACCTCTCCTTAACCCTACACTATTTTAATTCTTCATCAATTAACTGGATGTGTGTTACTTAATCTTTACATAACAAAGCCATAGTTTACAACATACTCCACAACACTTTAACATATTGCAATATCACTTGCATATTATGGTTCAACTTGAGGCTGAGTACCCAACTCTTGATAAGGGTGTCAATCCCCATGTTGGTATGATAACAACAATCATGTCATTCTTGTATCAATATTACGAAGTGCTCAACCATGAACAAAATGTATCATCATTATGTTGTTTTGTCAAATATATGCACCATATGATTATTGTAGGGTCAATTCCCAAGGGCATGAGTCCAAGGGTTCTACATGTAAAACAATGGGATTGGTCCGATTTTGGCCCAATTTTGCTTCCTCCTATGCACCAAACTTTAACCATCCATCTATCCTCCCTCTCTTTGTCCGGCAACATGTTAATTTCCATGCATTTCATGCAAGAGAATACCCAACAAATAGAAAATAAATGACCATGTTTCAATCACTCATCTTAGACAAACATCTATATTTAAGCAGTGCACAGTTCGGTGACGATCTAAGAACGTACACCACAAAAACATGTGTAAAGAAAAGATTGTACTAAATTCTCAAACTTTGTTTACATAATCGACATAATGGAGAGTTGAGGGACACTTCAAGAGAATCTTCACTTTATATAATGGCATTAATGTAATGCATAAAATGGCTAAGTATATCCACGATTTGGAGTTGCTAAAATACTTTGCCCAAATTTTGTACTTCGTATCTTTACTCTAAAAGTGTCCGGTTAAAGCTCGCTTATCTTGGTTCCATTTTTTACTATGCTCGAGTCAACACCACCAATCAAGAGTACGCTCAAACTCTAGATTCTACGAAGGTGGCATTTGTCAAGTGGAAGATCGATCCTCTCTCTCTCTCTCCTTCTAGACACGATAGAGGATCTTTAGCACAAGAGATTCAAACCCTTTTGAGAATCTTCATGCACGGGGATATTCTTTTGATATTTCTCCTCGGACTCACATCAAACGACGTGATTTCTTCCCTAAAAGGTAAACCGAGGGCCCACGAAGCATATTAAAGTATCCTCACTTTGCAACGTGAGGGAGGGAGGGTGTGTGTGTATATATAGGTGGCACCATTCTCGGAAGGAATGTTACAACAAACGCCCTTCCCAAGAAATATCAAACCCACAAACGCGTAGAAGAAACAACTACTACTTATTAACCTTCGAGCCGACGTTGAATCCCCCAACTTAATATCTCGGGGAGGTGACTGTGTGAATTTTTGAAAACCACGTGAGATAAAAAAAAGAATAAGGTCAATTTAATTTGTTTAGGGTAAAGTTTATAATTTTGTTAGATCTTCCACAACATTGGAAATATGTCACCTACATGATTGTATGTAAATTAGGGCGATGGATGATTCCTCCATTTTAGTGATTAGAAAAAATAAGGTCATAGGCATAGGACCCCCCTAAAAGTGTGTAGTAAGATCAATAAAATAGTTATGGGTTTGACTACTTGGATGAAGAAGTGTGTAGTTTCTATCGAAATTTGAATCAAGCTTGTTAGTATGAAGGGATACGTCGTGGGATTTTTTTGGGGAGGGAATGTGCTAGCCCCCCTTAACGGCTGTTGGGTTAAACAATGACGCTAAACATGTGGGACCTCGCTGGATGCTTGTTTATTTCAGCTTGTATGTTTTGTTATCTTCATATTTATTGGTAACCATCTAACTAGTCTTATGTGTTATTGATTGTGTTTTGAATGCTACTTTGAATGATTTAGGATTGGTATTACTAATTGAAACCAAATGAATGACAATTTGAATGGTATGGAATGTTTGTTGATCACATAGTCGGCTTCGCAATGCTATAGTATTATGTTCACTATTTTGGTACTTGTACGACTTATAAAAATATATCGTGCCAAAAATTAGCCTCTCCAAAAAACTACAAATAGATATAGGGTGCTAGAAAATACGTCAAAGTAGCTTTTTACCTACAAATAGGGAGGGATAAAATACTGAGAGGTGCATAAATATCCCTTCATAAACTACCCCATTATCGCACATGGTTACAAAACGTAAGGGGATGTGATTGCCATGAGCTTAATATCTCAAAGTTGTTGTGTGAGTGACCGACCCAAATTGCACTTTGCGATCACAAAGTGCCCAAAGAAGTCGGTGGACATGTGGCAAGCGAGCGGTAAGTTCCATTTCCATCTCCGTACATCTAAAATGGAATATCTTGGAAGTGTTCCATGGAGAGTGTTAACAAGGGATCTCCATGCACAAAGACATTCCTTGTAGGTAGGCTAGCCTTGCCTTCCTCATGCACCCAAACCCTCGTGAAAGTGGACACTAAGTTCAATGGCTTTTGGTGAGAGGAAATACAAGCTCCACTTGGCGGTGCAAGTGTCGTTTGACGGTTCTCTTTGTACATCGAAATTTGGAATATCTCGGAAGTGTTCCCCGGAGCGTGTTACGGGGGAGGGGGTCTTTTGCTTTTGCACAATAAGCTATTAGTTGTGTAGACTATATCCTTGTCTGTACAAATATATCAGGCCTGACAACTATTAGTTAACCAGTTGCCTTTCGTAATTATGGTTATTCGCGCATTGTAGTTAACTATAGTTGTTCTAAATTAAGTTTGTCACAAAATATAGTTAACTAGACTTATATCTAGTGAACTCTAGTTGGATGATTTGATTGAGGACTCATTAACACTAGGATCCAAAGCATGCAAAGAATTTCAAAGTATAAGGTTTACACTACGGTGGAGAAGTCCACCGGTCATGAAAAAAAGGGCGTTTCTCAATTGTGATTGGTCGAAAGTGCAACTCTTGACCGGTGGGTGTTTACACTAGGTGAAGAAAACAATGGTGGTGAACTTTTCTCATGGATGATAAAATGACATGGCCGCCTACATGACGGCACTTTTTGGAGTTGGGCTTCTCCGGAGGAGGAGTTTCTTGTCCGGCCTCAAGAGGCTGGAGAAGCCCAACTCAATAAAAATATTTTATTGCCTTTAATTCTTCTCCGGCACATCCACCATTTGCCTCATATAACCATGTCTTGGCCAAGCATTCTTGACCGACCGGAGGCCTTCTCCACCATAGTGTAAACCGGCCCTAATTCTATGCAATATGTAGTATTTCAAACCACTATGTTTAGAATCGATTGGATGCTTTTGTGTACTTCAAGCTAGGTTGTACATGGGTTGGTTTTGAGCCTTGGGACATTATTTCCTTGAATAGATTATTTCTTTAAGTTGATTTATGAACATTCATAATCAAATATATATTATACATGAGTTTTCTAGCACGTCAAGATGTTATTCAGCTTTTTAACCATGTGGAAGTACATTCTCAATGATTTTTAACATACTTGCTTTCACTATGAACGACATATTTAATGTAAAATAAAGCGTGACAAATTCTCAACATGGAATATAAAGCAATGTACGGTGATTAATCCAAGGGTTACAATTTGAGAATAAAGAAATTAAAACCAATCTTTCAAAACTCCCTGCAATAATGGAGTAAACACACCGGTGAAACTGTCATTTCAGCCAAATGAAGTTCCAATGATAGAGTTTTTTTTGCCTTTTCAAAATGGAGATAAACGTAGAAGCCGCTAAGTTACATGACTAACACAATATTCCTAACATTTTGTAGATACTAAAATCTGTAATAGTAATTGTAATAGTGATCAAAATCCATGTAGAAAACAATTAATCCAATATACTCAAATATAATAGTAGCATACGCACTCATAAAACTCGACGTATCTCCACGTGTCAAAAAGTCAATTGACTTCTTTCCTAACTTGGAATTGCAAGGAAGCACAACAAGTTACACCAATAAACCTATTTAATGTGTAAAGTATGTGGACCTTATGTGGTTATTTTTCTTAAAATGACACCTACATTTGAGTGCTATGTGGCATTGTTAGTAATAAAGAACAAACACATAAAAAAAGATGTGCTATTTTGAGAATGGATTGCGTGCTCCAAGTAACTATGTTGTTCCAAATTCAATAGTTGACATTATTGGGAGGGTCTATGTGGACTATATGGTCTTTAATGTTTCAAGAATTAAATAGATGCGAGTCTCATTGGACTTTATTGTAACATGAAGGAGAACAATCCTCCGTAGTTGTTTCAAAGCTTGTAGAAAGTCAACGCGAGCTCTACACTATTTTGTCTAATTAGTGTGGGTTACCAATCAAAGCTATGCGTTGCTATAACTTTTTACCGGCATCATCGGTTTTTACCAACTAAGTTATATCAAATTCTATAGTGTGCATATTAACTACTTATGTTAATTGGGTAAAAATTGATACTCTTGGTAAAATGTTATAGCAATGTGTATATCCAATTGGTAATTCATATTAATTAGACAAAAAAAAGTGTAGTGTAAAGAGGGCATGCGCCTAAGTAAAGTTCAAATGATTGATAAACATTCACGGCACCTATCAACACACAAAATGAAAACGTTGACTACTTTGTAGTGCCCATGTACTGCTAATTCTGGGAAATTGTAACACCTAAATAAGGGTCAAAAATATAGGATCCATCCAGCAAATTGAAAGTGGGATGAATCAACAACAAACCTATAGAGGGCAAGTTTCATTGCACCTCTCAGGTAGGAGTTGGGTAACAAACTCCTCGAAGGACTAGGCAACCAACAAGTGTTGCAAGGTCCAAGTTGGTTTGCTATGTTTAACCCCATAAGTACCACATTTGGAATTACCCAATTGTAACCTTAGAATCAACATGTTTAATGATGGAGGACTTAGACACTTGGGGGGTGGACTCTTCATTGGAAACCTAAATGACGTGTGTGGGTCGCTATGAAATTAAAACCCCTTTATACGAGAAGTTCGTAGAGAAAAGAAATGTATACGCACCAACAACATGCTAAAAAATGGACTTATGTATGTATACTGAGCTTTTCAATGTAATGTAATAAACGCCTTCACTACATGTACAAAATGTAATTCTCAATTTAAATAAGCAGTTATTACATATAAAATTCGCTCTCACCTTCCAATAAGAAAGTCATTCAACAATTTTTCATCCAGAGCATGTAACTTAACAATTGAATCAAGCAAACAAAAACAATACCACAATAACTTAGCCTCGATCCATAGAGCAAAACTCAAGGGAACTCATGAGCACTTATGTGAGCTTCCAATTTGTAAGAATCTAGAACCCAAATGCAAACCCCAACAAAAATGGACAAGGTAGTCATCGAGGATTGTTGCCATTTGTCAACAATGGATGAAAAGATGAATTGGACGGAACTAACACAACTATTGTCAGAGAATTTTTTTTTAATCCTAGGGCCCGCTTTTGTACATCTACCTATACTTCATCATTCTTAATAGCCTTTCTAAATACACAAACTAGAGAAAAAAATATTACCTCTCTCTTATGTATACTAAGTACACTAATGCCTCAAATAACACCCCTTCTTACACTCACGTTAGTTCATATGTGGTATGAAGAGTCCACCCCCGAACCTAGATGATGTTTATGAACTTGTGGGACCATGGTTAAGAATCCATCGCCAATGCACCTCAAATTTGACATTGAAGTTGACCATTGAGAGTTGCAAAAGAAAATTTTGGTATAACCAAAACCAACATTAAAACTTAAAACCCACAATATGCACCATATTTGTAAATAAGGGGGGGGGGTTGTCTCTAATGTATGATAGTGCTTCATAGATTCATTTTGGGTTTCAAGAGATTTCCAAACATTGCAAATCTTGACCTTGCACAAATTATTCTAAACGTGTTTGAAATCCCTTAATAATGCTAAATTTTGCATTGAAGGAGTAAGCAATTTCCCATGCTTTTGGTGTTGTCCATTGCATGGATCAACTACCTTTTAGTAGTGTGGGTAACATTCGAATTGAACATGTTACAACATTGGCATTCAAGCTCATGGTGAGGGACACTCATTGTTTGGTCAATAAACTTTGACCACCTCTAGACCGGGCATATAAACTCTAAATCTATAAATTCAAAACTCTTACATGTGAACATTCTAAACACATACGATTATATTTATTCTTATTGGACTTTATTGTTCATTCAATCATCATTTAGATAAAACAAGAGTTCACTAGCTACCCCAACTCGAGAATTTTCATCTTTACGACCACTAGATATTCTCAAAATTTGTTGAAACAAACATATTTCACTTCCTTTATCTTCACAATGGAGTTGGTTTCCACATTCAAGTCATTGCTCATAAAATGCGTTAATGATTCAACTGCCATCCACATTAAAGAGTAGTATGAAAGTTCCAAGTTCAAATGTATGTGTTAATTTTTTGATCTTGATTCTAGAACTTCAAGGACAAATCACTCCGTTTCACAATTACTAACAAGACAACTCGTGATCCAATCCAATGGCCAAAACTTTATGTGTAATTGAAAGTACCCACAGTAGGGCCATATACATGAGGGCCACTTCACACACGAGACTGAGAGCCCGTGACTAGTACACTTCAAGCACTCTCATTGGTGGAAAAGGCGGAGCCGGTCCAAGTCGCTTCACACTACGCTTGAGGGACCCATGGAGTATGTAAATGCAAGATGGATGTAAAGTCTACATGGATTCCTATATGGCATCCAATGGATCATGTTACACGGTCACCTTGACTATTTTCGAATACCACCTCTTGGAGGTAGGCCTAATACAAAACTGGGAGACCATGGCACTCCAAATGCTCACAACCATTGATGTATTCTATTTTACCATGTGTGAGGACCCGCATGAATAAAAATTCATTGAAATGGCATTTGGTTGAGGGCCTGGTCACATTTGACTTCACACTACATTTGTGAGGGTCCGTGATCACACTACATGATTTTGGAGGTGCGTTGGGACGGCCTTTGGACACTTTCTTTTGGGCTCTCACAATTTCATGATCACGGCTCTTGGCTCATGTGTGAAGTGGCCCTTAGGGTCATGGATCAAAACTATCGGCCTTTGTTAAAATTACTAGAATAGTTGCGGGTTAAGGGGTGTAGTTGAACAATAAGGAGCCCCGTTTTTCACCCAATTCTTCAAGTAATATCATTTTAAAACAGGAGTTTAGTGTTAGCAACATTTCGCTGAACCATGCTATAACTGGGTAATGAACTCCAAGTTGGTGATAGTAAGCTAGTACATGGGGGTAGGGAGGTCGAGAAAATGAACAATTCAAACCATCAAACAAAGGGGGCAACCCTAAAACCAAACTCTTCGAAGTTAAGCACGTGTCAAGGCCAAAATAACGTTTTATCGTGATCCATGGATCTCTCTTTCAAAACCATCATTTTCAAACGTGTGCGGCCTCCACGTGGAGACTTTTCAACCACTAGAAGTTTTACCAAAAATACATTTTCCAAAATGATTGCCAACTTGGTAAAAAAAAACCCTGGAAAACAAGAACACAAGAAAAAGGGCATTAAATTGATGTGAATGATGAGAACAATGAATGTTTCGAAAAGCATAAGTAGGCATATTGAAAGTTTCTTTTGGTGTTGGCCATTTAGTGAGCTACAAGAGATCCTCCCCTCCACTCCTCCGAGGACTCCCATTGGTCCTTTACATTTATGGTCTTAATTTGGTTCCAAAAAAAGTCCGTTGGCCTAAAAGTAGTGGTGGGTCTAAGAATAAGTTAAAATAATTTGAGTGTTGGGTGACCGGGCCCTCAAGCCCTTTCGATCCCACCGGGCCTTTTAGTTCTCGCATGCTAGTGGCCGTCCCAAGGACGATAAACCATTGTAAATAATGTTAGTGTGTGTCGGGGTCCACCTTTATTTGCACTTGAATTCAACATCGCTTTGATTGGCTCAACAATTACAAAAGCGAGATGTTCATGCTTGCATTTGCGTTCGACAAGGAGCAACTTAGTCTTTGAGATGTTTATGTTTGCATTTGCTACACTAATTATATTCCTATTAGTGTGGCCAGAATTGTTCTCCACAACTGACATTCTTTTTCAACCTGAGCCAAATCCAAGTGGTTTGGACCACATTATTCTTTTTACAAAACTGGTTTGGGTAAGTATTCTATTTAAAATCCCGACCAGACAGTTAAAATAGCCCACACACTAACTTTTCACCCACATCAATAGGATTCTTTAGTGTAGTTCGACAATGATGAATGTGCATCATCCCACATTGTTTCCTCATCCAATAATTTGGATTCTCCATTCTAGGGTGGACACCTACACTATTCTCATCCATTTGTACACGTGTAACAAATTCCCAAGTTAGCAATGGCATACTAGCCTAGTGACTTACTTCACCCGCCTTCAATCTAACCTACCCCTACATTATTATTTCGAGTGTTTTAAAATTAGATATAAACTTCATATTTAACATCTAGTAGTCCAATCAACAATCATGGTCAACCAAATTCTACCTTTGTTATAATTCGGTGGCTTGAGATCTAGGAACAAGTGGCTAGGTATAATAGAGGAGATGGGATTTTGGATGGATTCTTATTCTCGTGTGTTGAGAATCGGTGGAGCCTCGGTCACACACTAATAAGTCACTCCAAATAATTAGGAGGGGCCCAAAAGATTCAATCCCGTATTAGAAAAGTTAGGAGGCATATTGGCCCCCGAAAACGAGCACGATGTGCCGCAAGGTGAATGAACAAGCGAATTCCGAAACCGTGAGTGGGAGAATACAACAAAACCCGGTGGATATTGTATGGATTTTGGGAACCGGTCAAACACACCCAACATGCTTTTAGTGTTGGGAGTCAACATTTCTCAACCGACTTGTAAAATGGGTGTCTCTCACTTTGATCACTTTGGAAGAATTTTCGTAGAGTGTTCAAATGAACGATTCTCACACCTCGTGCTAATAATTAACGAGATGGTTAAAATGGCTTCGTGTTAAGCTTCCTCCTCCGTGCTCGCCATGTTCCTCACCAATTCTACCTTCACCTCAAACCGAAGGAATACTAAAAGAGATTAAAATACTAGTTAGAACGAATCTCATGCTATTAGTAGAGGTGTACTTAGCGCTCGTTTTACACAAAAAAGCCATTAAGTCACGGCTCCTGAGGTCCTCGAATTCTCATTGGCTGAGAGTGTCACATTCCCCACTTTAGGTTGACATGAGGGCAGTTTTGGAGTACAACCCGTACACATTTGAAGTGGATGTAGAAACCTATGTGGAATTCCACACACATTGCCCATTTTTAAGTATGGATAATGTTGGCCGGGACTGTAGGGGAATCATTTGGGTGAAGGTAGGCATGGCTAAATGTACAGTGGGAATAGGGATTTACACTAAGGGCTTGTGACTTGCACTAGACTTTAAGTTATAATCCATAAAACTCTCTATGCTCTCATCCAAAAAACCAGGGTGCTAAGATCATCAAAGTTAAGAGCCATGGCCTAATGCCTTTTAGTGTAAACATGCCCTTATTCCATTTCTTATTGATGGGGATGACTCGGAGTCCTCATATATATATATATATATAGCCAAACGTAGGCAGCCGGATTTTTTGATATCGGGACACGGGTCAATTTGTGGAGATTCAATCTGAGCCAGGCATTTACAAATTACCATTTATATCGAATTAAAAATATCTTATATTCTTAAATTCCGAGTATTGAGATGCGGCCAATTCAAGTTACACATATGTCTCTATTCCTTCGAACATAATGTTTGTGGTCATGGAGGTGCCAGGTCAAAGGACTAAATATAACATCATATAAGTGGATAAAATAGCAGCAGCAGTAGACCTGAGCCATAACTAACTGAATCGATTTTTAACTTCCATGACGTAATTAAACTTGTCGAAAAGAAGTCTATGGGCGATGAAAGCAACTTCTGGTTTCTGGTGAGGCCACATTGCATGTGCTTTCTCGACCGTCGGATTTGACCGATGTAACCCTTCTCCCTTGATCTCCTCCGTCCACTATGTGCAGTCTAACCTCCCTTATATCATGTTTATGGAACCAAAATGCACCTGACATTAGGGAGTTTTATAATGTAAACATGGATGCATGATAGTAGAGAATTAGTGTAGAATGTGTGACATTATGGAAGAACACAATAATCAAAGTTGTAATAATGAAAGATAACACACGCAACCACAGAGAAAGGTAAGGTGTTTCTTAACAAGGAACCCAAATAAATAGGATTCGTCCAGTGCAAAACGGACCGTACCCCAAACCGACACAAGTGAACAAGTGGAGTATACTAAGTAGACCAGTAACGTCGAACCCGCAATTGATGGCATTAGCTTTTGCGGCACTCGAGGAATGATGACAACGTGATGTGTGCGTGTGTGTGGGTTTGAATTCTTTGATGGATCATTTCAACGTCGAAATATGTGATATATGAGAGGGAAGTGTGACGAGCAGGAGGGAGATTCAAATTGGGCACATTCGTTCCTCGAGGGTTTGGGATATGAGAGAGGGAGTGACATTACGGAGGGAGACGTTATGGAGGTCAAGATGTAGTTCCTGGGCAGAGGGGGAATTTAATCGAAGAGGAAATTGTCGCATACGAGCACACTTCTCATTCATCCAACGTAAAGCCCCAAAATAGAATACATCCGAAAGGTTACATTTTTTAGTTGATTCGACGCGATAACTAAGTTTAATAACATGAATTAGGGTGAGAGGGACAGTGCTCGTATATGATCATTTCCTCTCTTCTTGGCAAACTCCAACTCATAATGAAAACAAAGTAAGCAAGTATGTTGTTTATGGTAAACAATGTGGGCATCCCTATAGTCTGACTTACCACTTGGGGTTGGTGGCACCTATGTGAACTCATCCATCGTGGGTGAAGGTGTTCTAGTAAAATAAAGTCTCCCACAATAC
The DNA here is from genome assembly GCA_950295325.1 of Polytrichum commune. Classification (NCBI taxonomy): domain Eukaryota; kingdom Viridiplantae; phylum Streptophyta; class Polytrichopsida; order Polytrichales; family Polytrichaceae; genus Polytrichum; species Polytrichum commune. The sequence continues at coordinate 7,437,752 of OX485806.1, read as the reverse complement.
TGAGGGCAAAATCATTCCAATTTGACTCCACGAGACTAATTTGGGGCCTCTGAATGTATTTTTGAAGTCAAGCAATCTAAACATGCATATTGACACGTTATAAAACAATTCATAGCTATGGATGAGTTTACGCAAACACCACAAAGCTCTAGCTGTGACTTAGTACTCTTCAATGCATCCACACAATGTGGCCCACAAACCATACACCATCTTGCATTAAAATAGAGTGGAGCCTCATAATTGGGGGAATTGATTTTGCATGAATCCCTCCACACATCCAATACATACAATAACAAAATGTAACACCTACCAATGGAAATGGTTTTGGAACCGTGTTATTTGAGACCATGTGCTCTCGCTTGTGGTAAAGCTTACATAGTGTTTGTGGCTACCCAAAGTTCCCACATACTTGGATAGATTAAATTTTTTTTCGGGCAACCACTCACTCTACACAAATCGATGTTGGAGGTAAGAATATTATATATAGATATATATCAAGACAAAGAAATTTCAACCGGGCAAGTGTACTAGGATAGCGTTTGTGCTACTTTGACAATACAAGACGACCCATTATCTTATCTCTCGATGATATTCCCACACTTGTCCCTATTACGTGCCTCCCGTTATTATTGACCCTCGATTTAAAAATTTTGTTTTTTTCCGTGCCCCTCCTACAAAGAGAGAAAACTTTGGAGTAGGGTGCCCCAAATTTCTTATCTTGAAATTATGGCTACAATTGAGCATAGTGGAATCCTTCAATGGATGACGTGCTTATCTCTATGACGGTTGTTGACTATAAGGAGGAGAGGAGGAGGAGGAGGAAATAATGGGGCCCAAGTGGACCAAACCAAAGCATGTGGCATGGGTTTCAACCGGGGTGAATCGAATGCGAATGGAAATTTGGTTCCTAACTTGTTGAACTTGCACCAAAAGTCTCGTGATTGAAAGCCATGGTTCGTGGCACTTGTGCTTCTTACTACTTCTTGGCGGGCATTGATGCGTTCCTTGGCTCGAGGTTAGTATAAAAGCATATGTATCTAACATGTTTAGGAATTTGTTATCTATCATACTACACGGCATCCTACTTGTAGGGTAAAGAAACGTATTATATAGGATGAGTTTTTTAACTTTATAAAGTTGTGTAAATGGATGAAACATGCAATTATAAGATTGCTTGCCTTTTATGATTCCTTGTCTATTTCAATTTTATTTCAATGTCATGTTTATCTCTTAACATTATATGTTACAGTTGGCAAAGGGAGGGTGGGGGAAAGGGGTGCACTTTTGATGAGGGGAAGAGTTTTTTCAAAGAAATGTATAGTCTAACCCAGATAATACGACACCTTGATTATATGACACATTTCTTGTTGAGCGAACTTTCTAGTGTTAATTGACCCCAATATTACGACTACGATGCTCATAATACAACATTTTAAAGGCCCAAATTGTCATATAATAAAGATAGTTAATGCGCACGTGTGGTGGGACCAACGATACAAATATGCCTTGGGACATGGGAGTGCATGGTAAATCCATCAATGGATTAACCTAACTGAACTCGACTTAAATGTTTTAAACCTTGGTTTCAAAACATACATCATGCTTGGTTTACAATTAGTATTGAACGAGACAAATAGAATTGGTGACACCAAATACAATCTTTAGTGTAGTCTCACTGGCCTTCTAGTCTTAGGCACATTAGAATCACCTTAAGTTGATTAAGGTGATAAGAGTGTGCATTTTTTTCTTAGGTCACCCTACTGAGAGCACAATGAACTTCGTGCGGTGACATAGACAAGTCTCTACTTTCCTATACAACTCCATTAGAGATAGGTTTCATTCCATGATTCAAATCATAGCACTAGGCAATCTCAAATTGGGCAAGCCATGCATTAGCTTGGGTATTGTGCCTTTGGTAAGAGTGACCCAACATAAAAGGGACATTATGCTCCCAAGGTTCCCAACCCCCACTGTGCAACAAATCGTTGTTGAATAATGTCATGGCTTTTATTTATTTATAAAGGAATTACAATGAATTTGCCAAAATTGGGCAAGGCAAAAGTGGAAAGCACCAGGGGTAGAATTATCATATACGGGTGTGCCTTTCATCCATCCAAGATAAGAAAATAAAATTGAGCTCCTTATAAATTCGTTGTTGGTTTATCTCGAATGACCTCTCATACACTAATTTTAGATTTTCAAAGCTATTTTTGGTGTCAACTCAACTACAAAAAATAACTTATAAATTGCATACTATTTCAAGACTTTTAACGTTACATGAATAAGTCTCTCTCTCTCTCTCTCTCTATATATATATATATACATGGGGTTGAGTCCTTGGCTTAGTCATTCATGGAGGCCTCTTTGCATAGTCACGTTGGCTCCCCTCTTTTTGGCAAATAAAATTCTTACTTACAGGGTTGTACTGTGTACTTCAGAATGAATCTTCGTTTTTGTTGTTGGGTATCCTATGACTCCCAAGCACTAAGGGCCACTTCACACACGAGCCAAGAGCTGTGACCATGAAATTGTGAGAGCCCATACGAAAGTGTCCAAAGGCCGTCCCAACACACCTCCACAATCATGTATAGTGGTCACGGACCCTCAAGTGTAGTGTGAAGCCATATGTGACTGGGTCCTCAACCAAATGCTATTTCAACGAATTTCTATTCACGTGGGTCCTCACACATGATAAAATAGAATAAATCGACGGTTGTGAGCGTTCGGAGTGCCATGGTCTCATGGTTTTGTGTTAGGCCTATCTCCAACAGATGATTTTTAAAAGTAGTCCAGGTGACCATGAAACATGATCCATTTGATGCCATGTAGGGATCCATGTAGACTTTACATCCATCTTGCATTCACATACGCCGTTGGTCCCTCAAGCGTAGTGTGAAGGAGCGAACTTGGACCGGCTCCGCCTTTTCCACCAATGAGAGTGCTTGAAGTGTAATGGTCACGGGCCTTCAGTCTCGTGTGTGAAGTGGCCCTTTACAGGCTGTGCGAGCCCGGCTCCATCTGGGCAGATCATCGCACACCCTAAACGGGTTGTCTCATTAATATACGAGGCCAAAATTTGTGCCAAAATTTGTGCCAAGATTTATGCCAACTAACTAGGCATGCCCCCTTTTAGGAAAGGAAGCTCGATTTTTCAAGAGGGAGGAGGGGGGGGGGGGGGGTCAAAAAAGTATACCAAATAGTCCTATTAATGTGGGTTGTCATTGGAGGTAAATGTTGTGAAAAACGTGTTTAGTTATGTGAGATTTGAATTTTGTTTCCGTGTATAAGAAAAAACTTGAAACTAGACACACTGAATTTATTCCCATTATTAGTGTGGGTGGCAACCTAGCACAAAAATAGTTATTGTGGGCCACACTAATTTTGTAGTCAAGGTGGATTTAACGTGGGATCCAACCTTGGGGTGTGTTCCCTAAGTCATCATGAAGAACTCCGACCAACACATTGAATATCAATTACATGATGAATGGATCACAACATAAAATATTCAACCATATTAATGTTCTAGGAAATAAGTGTGAATGTAGCCCACTCTAATTTTCCATTGAAATGTTAATGTGGCTCACATCAATTCTCATTACGAGAATTAGGGTCCACTCTAGAAAATTGTTGTGGTCCAAAGTTATAGATTTTTTTTTAAAAAAATTGTACTTGAAAAAAAATGGTAATGTTTGTAAAATAAATACATCATAGCAAGATGTAATTCCAAATGACAACCCACACCATGCCCACACCAGGGCCTACATTGGTTTGTGTAATTAGTGTGGGTTACCATTTGGAGTTATGCATAGCTACGAAATTTTAACATTGAAAGTGTCGATTTTAACCTAATCACAACATAAGTACACTAAATATGATATTTAGTGTTTGATTATATTTAGTGTTGTTACCACCCTATCGTGCTCAACAATAATTTTCAATTCTTTGATAATTAGTGTTAGACATCAATGCGCCACCACCTTCCCTACTGCCACCTCCTTTCTCCTTGTATCATTGATAAAAATTTTCATATCCTAACTAACACTAAATTCGTACATGTAACTTCCACAAATTACCATAGTTGGTATTTAGTGTTTGAGTTTACTTTTGATGTTACTTACTTTCATAGGGTTAGTGATATTTAGTGTATGCGTTCGTATTTAGTGTATCAAACACTAAATATCATATTTAGTGTAGTTCATATGCACACCGAATAATATGCTACAACCTCGTCGGTAAAACACCACAATAACATCGGTGAAAGTTATGGCAACATGTAACTCCAAATGGTAACCCACACTAATTAGACACACAAACACAAAAAAAACAAACCATTGTAGCCATACTCCTTGACAGCAGGAAGGAGTCCCTCTTGATAAGGGGAAACTCGTTCCTTTCCCGAAACCGACTGCTACCAATAAGGACTTTTTCGTCCCACTCCCAGTACCCTCACCAGACGTAACAACACCGTAGGTTCGCCAACAGATGCAACAAGACGACGATAACTCCTGTCAAGATGGAAACCCTCCCATTGGCATGGACCAGTTGTGGATCCTAATGTGGACACGGTATCAACCGAGCCCAATTGGCTTATGCCCTCCACTAGGGGGTTGGTATGTTACGGGGCCCACTTCTACTTATTATTACGGGATAGGATAATTTTGGGATACGTTATATCGGGCTCGCCAGTTGGTAGGAAACGCCAGCATGACGAAGACAATTTGCCACTTGTCACGAAATGATTGGTGTTGCCCCATTGGCGTTGTGGTGATGTGGCAAGTGGCGGAAGCATGAAGAACTAGAATGAATAAATAAATAAGCAAGCACAACGTCCCTCACCCAAAGGTCAATCTCCCTTGCAAAATATCAGCCTCAATAATCTCGTTCACAAGGGTCCCACACCAAAAGGAAGGAACCATCTCAAGGGTCCAATTACATCTGGGTATGTGTATGCAGTAGAGTGGGGATCACGTGGCACACCTGGCCACGTGGCCGGGCTGCCACTGGGGTCCGGGCGCAAACAGAGGGGTCCACGTGAGCTATTTGTCTGTAGCGTGCTGACGTGGCCCATGCCCACTTCGTCTTGGTCGGTGTGTGCCAGCTCACCTCCCGTGCCCTCCACTTCAACTCAATCGTTTCATGGGCTCATGAATTCATTTAGGGATGGTTTTGTTTGTTACATGATTGTGTGTGTGTGTATTTAGAAAATATTAAAAGTAAATTCATAAAACCTCAAAAGAGAGGAACGAAAACGATATTCAACTTCGATTTGGGAGTTTCACTGAACCAAATGTGATATTTAGTGTGACTTGTTGTTTGGATTTACACGGTGCTATATCTTTTCACTATTGGAACTAGTTTTTACCAAGTAAAGTTGTCAATGTTCTATGATGTCCAAACTACCAAATTAGGGATGATTTTGTTTGTTACGTGTTTGTGTGTATGTGTGTGTGTGTATTTAGAAAAGATTAAAAGTAAATTCATAAAACCACAAAAGAGAGGAACGAAAACGATATTCAACTTCGATTTTGGAGTTCCGCTTAACCAAATATGATATTTAGTGTGACTTACTGTTTGGATTTACACAGTGCTATATCTTTTCACTATTGGAACTAGTTTTTTACCAAGTACAGTTGTCAATGTTCTATGATGTCCTAACTACCAATTTTAACATTTGTTGGTAAAATACGAGATGTACAGTGAATAGATATAGCATCGCGTAATTACAAATAGTGAGTCACACTAAATATCCTAATTAGTGTTGTGATAATGGAAGGACTCGGGCCCAACCAAGTGAATTTAGAATATAACACACGTATATGTGAAGGGCCCATCACCTTGACAAACTAGGTGCGTGCCTTTATTAGGCATGTGGCACCGAGGGTTGCATGGAGAGATGCCCATGTCAGCCAAGCCAATGGGTCGCTAATCCACCTACATATTGTTGGTAATAAGAAAATTAAGGGCCACTTCACACACGAGCCAAGAGCCGTGACCATGAAATTGTGAGAGCCCAAAAGAAAAGTGTCCCAAGGCCGTCCCAACACACCTCCAACATCATGTAGTGTGGTCACGGATCCTCAAGTGAAGTGTCGAGCCATATGTGATTAGGCCCTCAACCAAATGCTCAAATGACAAAGCTGAGAAATGTTCAATATGATTTACATTGTGTGCTTCATTTCTTCATCGGGATCTTCGATTCTAATTCTTTTCTCTTTTTTCTAGTCCCTCTCATTTGGTGGATATTCCTTCTTAGGGTGGGGCCACTTGTTTGTGGGATGTCATGTTGTTTTACAATTACCACACAATGCTACACAATCTTGTGGTTCTTTAGGATTTTGGGCAATTATTTGCATAATGTCCAAGTTCCTTACATTGATAACATACAAAGAATTTATGTGGATCATCTTGGTTTCAATTGAACCTCTTCAAATGTTTACTTGAGAATGAAGGTACGTTCCAATTAGAAGAATTATTTTGTTGGTTCCAAATGGTACACCCTTGAAAACTCAAAGATATTGGTTGACGATTGAAGTTCTTTTTTTGAAATGTAATTTGCACTAGGACCGAGTCCATTTCCTTCTTGTTGCCAAGGACGAGACTGATTTGTATTGGCTTGATTTACAATCTTTTGTTGTTTAAGATTTCAACCGCATGACTCCCTTCACATAATATGCATCTAGTTTTAAATTCTTTTGGAGTTGGACATTCACTTGCTAGGTGCCCTTGACCTTCGTAGTTGTGACACCATCCATTATGTTGTTCGTATGTGGGTTGTGACCTCTTAGGTTTATTGTTGGCTATCTTAACTGACAATTGTGCCAATTGTTTAGTTAGGTTTACATATAGCATTATCATATTTAACAACTACAAGATCTTGTTGTGTGGGTCTATTAATTGTAGGTTGAGTATACAAAGGTGCATTACAACTTCGCACTATAGGTGCATCGGTAATATAATGTTGATTACTATCAACAATGAGAAAGGTACCGGACTGTGATGGAATGGGATTGTTGGAATATGTATTGTCGGCGTATATAACCAATTTACTTTTCAATCTACATTCTTCCCAAGTTCTTGCTCACGCATAAGCATGTGCATATGTAGCGGTGGTTCCTTTCTTGACATAAGTCCTAAGCTCCATGGATATAAACCACCAATAAATATAGTTATAAGGAAATCATTTGGGATCTTTTAATTACCCATATGTTGCAAAATGTCTTGCATTCTACCATAATGGCTATGAACTCTCTCGTTGGCACGGGTAGATCACTCTAAGGCATTTTTGTGCACCACGTGCGGCTGGGGGTTTTTTGTTTTGGGGCTATTTACCTTCAAGGGTTGAATTAAAGCCTCCCTATAATTATTTAAATTTAAAAAATGGCCCATTTGTTTGCACCCTTCCATTACTTATATTGTCCAAGTCATTGCAATTTTTTGTACTCTATATTCCTTTTAATCTATTTTTGGACAAACGGAAATCCCAAGTATCGTCCATCCCCGTGAGTCCTAAACCCAATTACATATCATACTAAACATACATTTTAGGATCCTTATCTTCAGCCCCTATATTAATTTTACAAAAAAATAATGGCCCACGTTTTATGTCTATCTAACTTACTTATAATGGGATTGTCTACATTTAATGGCCCCTTCATTATTTGAAATTCCTTTATAAATTTTATTTCAAATGATTTTAATCCTCTCTATATTATGCCGCACGTCGTTTTTAAAATGCACTAAGTGATCTACCCGTGCTCGTTGGTTCCCATTATTGAGGTATGCATTTTTTTCTTTTAGGCTAGTGGCAAAGCCTAATGGTCTAAACTGAGATAGGAATGTAATTCTCAATGCATTCCAATCAACAAATGGTGGTTGTCTCTGATACGATGCAAAGGCATCTTCTTGTAAAGACACAACAAACACTTCTTGAAATTTAACAATAGGTACATCATTGGTTGCGCACGTGGTTTCAAATTTGGTACATGCATATTTAGATTTGATCTAGGTCTACTAAGAAAATACGGAATATGTACTATGTTAGTCATTCTAGGGGTTGGATTAGCCATTGGATTAGGAAATGGTGGTGGTGGTAACGGTGGAGTTGGAGGTTGTAAAATTGAAAAAAAATGTCAAGATATGTTGAACCACTTGTACTTGTGAAATTCATGAGGTTGAACTAAAATTTAGTTGTTGAGGTTGAAGAAGTGATAAATTTTCCCTCTTACCCTCATTTTCTCCAAGTTTTTGTATCTCTAGACTTGATTCAATATCAAGATTCCCAATCTATAACTTAAGAACAAATCTTAACCAACTCTTTCTCCTCTCAATTTCCTTTCTTTGATATTCTCTCGCAATTACACGATCTTCCTTAGCCTTGTCATTGGCTACTTTTCTCACTAACGTTGTATGGGTATGCGATTTGTATGTGCAGGTTATAGTATGGAAGTTGTATATAACCATTCCCGTTTATCTCTACTTTCGTGGGGACATTTTTCTCTCATTCAAGCACAGTTTTGTGAAATCAACATAAATTACATGTCGAACCACAAATTCCATAAATCGGGAATGTTTGTACTTACATTAAGGTCAAACGTTCCATAAGGAAAGCGAGCTTCAGTACTAGTGAATTGTCCACCATTCCAACAACCGTATTCAAATTTGTTGACTAAGAAATTCTCTATTTTATGTTGACTATAAATCAAAAACAAAAATATAAGTCAACTCCCAATCTTGGATATCCTTTATGAATTACAATTTCATGAAAAACCTGACCATGTTTCCAAAGTTTCTATAAATTTCTATAAGTTCTTGTATGTGGATGGGTGAATTAATGAAATTAGCTAGGAATTCTTCTGGATAAACTAGATGGTTTGGTCCAATAACAATTCCAACTCTCCAAAATGAAGCTTTGAAAAAACTGATAGAATGCAACATACAAATGAGGTCCCTTGTAAAACCAACTGTCAAGTGTATATATTCTATTGGTTTAAGTTCCTCGGGCCACATTCTGAAAGTTGTCTTATTTGATTGTCGGTATACCAAGAGATGACCATCTCATAAGAAATCGGTTTGTGACCCTACTGTTCAGGTTAACAATCTTGGTTTTTGGTGTTTCAATGTATTAAACTTAAAGCTTACGCTTATTCACTTCACGATCTCTTAAGTAATGCCCCAAACATTTATAAGTCCAACACACTATCTTGTCATAAAGTTCATGTTGACCTTTTGGATTATCAGGACAAATTTTTATAACTAGGTATACTTCTCTATCTGTCAACCTTCCATAAATGGGACACGTGTTATAAATTTTAGACATTTAACCTTTTGCAACTTGAAGTTGAAATGACCAGCTTAGTATATCCAAAAGTACAAAGAAGTACTTTATCAATTGTTTCATTTACTTTTACTTTTTGTAAAGGTGTCATCTCAACTTCTCGCTTAGGACTATAGTCTCTCAGGATTCCCTAACGGACTTACCTACCTAAACACAAATCAACCAAAGCTATCCCCAGCAATGGCGCTAAAATGTAGTTAGAATTGTGGATAAGACAAAAAAAACCAAAGAAACAATTAGGGAAGACTCAAAAGGTGATATGGTGATATCTAGGTGTCACAAATAAGGTCATGTAGTACAATCATAAGATTATTTTAGGCTATTTTAAGTTTGAATTGGCAATTGCATGATGATTTATAGGATAAACATTCACAGACTCTCACAATAGTGCAAGCAATCGTGGCAGTCTTGCACTTCACACTAATTACCTAAACCATAGTTTGGCAGTGAGTTCATTCTATTTGTACCGGGTGTGGTGCACACGTGGGTGCACAAGCATTAGCACATCCATCGTCAATGATCTTGCATAACTATCACATTCGAGTCTCTTTCTAACCAAAGCCAAGGGCACTTTGATTCATTTCATAGTCTCAAATTAATTAATCATTTTTTATGTAACTAAAGAATGCAGCGCAATCATCCTTCCAAGGTTCTCAGTCTTCATTAATTACTTCTTAATTTAATTTTACTATTAGACCATAGTCTCTTGCTTCATCTTAATTATAGGCTTTTAATCATCTTAATAACGGTTAGCCCGATTACTCAAGGACTTAATACCACTTCAAATTAGAATAGATCGAGAAAGACAAAACAAACTCATTCAACATCTTCCACAAACCATTGAGATTCACTGTGTCGTTCCATAGTGTATTGACCGTCCCATACTCCAATCTAATTTCCAAAGAATTGACATTTCAATTTCAGCTTCTCAAGAAGTTCTTTGAGCTTTAGATGATGCATAATCTATAGTCAAGCAACATTGGAGATTAACGTATTCGTGATTGTTATATTATGGTGGTTTTTGGGTGTACAAATTTGATTATAATCAACATTTTCTTCTCTCAGACACTTAACATTGAATTAGGAGGGTCAATTCATCAAAGACTCTCGAAGATATTTCTATAATCACATTGTGCTTATTTCATTCAATCAAATAAGTAGGTAGAGTTCTCATTCCAATTATTCTCACGGCATTGTCTTCCTAAGATAAATACAAAATATCTCAATTCTTCACCAACGATGTCAGTTACCCCATTGTGCTCATGTGGGATCTCCTTATAATTTAGGCTATGGACTACAAATACGTTGAGTCATTGAATCTCCTCTCAATTGAATACTTCGTCGATTAACTTACTTAATGACTTCTCTCAAGTCATTATCTATGTCTTGAGAAGCTATTCATTCACAAATATCATCGGTCAATAATCTCCCAAGGTCGTTCCTACAATGAGCCCATTTTACTCATCATTCACATGTTTGATTAAACAAACACTCTCAATTGATCTCAATTAAGTGAACATTGGAGAGGATACCAATCCCAAGTAATCTTTGCTCTTAGTCATGTGTTTGTATACACTTAGAGCATGACATACAACTAATCTTCTCTTGCTTCAAACTCTCTTCATCTATTAATAGGAAAAAATGCAAACAATGATCTAAGGATTCACTTCTGCCTAAGCAAAAAGTTACCAATAGTCCTTTCGACTAGGACCGATAGATAAAGAAAAAACAAAGGGATCAACCCCTAATCCAACAAGGATTTCATAGAACGACTACCTTCTTGGCAATGAATGAAAAAATGAATATATATATATATATTTTAAATGTCTCTACCCTATTACAACTCTTCTTATCAGGCCATAGTCAACTCCCAAAAACAAACTTCTTTTTCCTATCTCCTAGACTATGGTCCGAATCTTAGCATATGAGAATTGAATATCTACTTTAATGTTTACCTACTTTCATATTGTTTCCCTATTTAATAAAGAGAACTCAAAAATTGGTTCTACAAAAGTGCAAAGAACATTGCTATGCATTCCACCCGAAGTCATTCACCACCAACATCCTCCAAGTATGGAGAAACAAAGTTAAATTTTACACAACAAAGATTGATACACAACATGTGACTTTCATAATTCACTAAATCATGGAAACGCACGAGTGGACAAAAGTTAATTTTGCAATTGTCTTCACATGTTCGTATATTTGTCAGACACCATTGAACTACTCGTACACTGTCCATATGCACGTGGTATGTCACATGGCCATTGTGTTTGGCACTTCGCCTAGAGCCTAGAAAACCATGAATCATTTACACAAGCATGGGCAAGTGCATTGAAATATGTACCATTGCGCCAACCACAAAAACCAACTCTTCCAATTGAAATTGAAATGCGAATACGGAAGTAGTTTGTGGTTACTGCAAGAAGCAACTCATGATGCTAGAGTATGCAATCGGCAATGACACCACTGTATTGTGCATATGCGAGGCTAGCGTATGTGGATGCACCACGCATCTTGGTGGCCAATGTGACCTGTACGTGAAAAGGTGGATGTTGGGAGGACCCCCAAAACATCAAAAGTGAATTGTACGTTAGAAAATTCCCATACAATTGAATGTACATAACTTTGTCAACAACAAACAACAATTATAGACTTATCATCAACATGTCACATTATCGAACCACGAACAACTCGTCATGGTACGCAGCTAAAGGTCCATACCATGTGCCAATCTTTTTGGGTGGGACATGAGTTTCCAAATTATCATGATATGGCATGTTTTGTATACTATTCAATATTTTGCATATTGGGAGGGGTGATCTACAATATGTTATTAGGAGCATTAGTTGTAAATACCATTTACAAACAAAATGACATCAAAGAACATCAACCAATGGGGACCGAGTGTGTCTCACATTTACAACAATTTACACTGAGTATATGTTAGAAATTTTACAATGATAATTGCAATGATAGAAGTGCACACAAGATGATAAAGTAAGTCCACTAGTTGAAACTCTTTTTTCCCTCTGTACGATCACATGTCTAATAACATACAACAATAACCACAACAACGATACCATTGCGATAGAATGACAACATAGGCAAAGGACTGGCGCTCAGACACTCACATGGAATGAGGGGGGTGAAATTATGCAAACATTAATATTAAGTAAGTTGACAAAACATTTAGCATGTGAATGTTTGCAATTCTAGCCACAATAAATGTAGTAATGGACATGGAGGCAAATATTCCTTGAACCTTAACATGAGATTCACCAAGGCACCTAGAATCTCGTAACATGTACAACATAGTTCAGTGATGCATGACAACATCAACAATCGTAACCAAAAGAATTGCCAAGCCCTAAATAGTTTTTTGAATTTCCCAAAGACTTAATTTAAGTTTCTCGCTCAAGATTCAACCTATCAATATTTCCTAACAAACTCATATGCCTAAACTTAAATAAACTGAAGCCTTCCTCGACAACGGTACCAAAATGTAGTTTAGTTTTTGGATATGACAAACAACCAAGGAAAAATGAGGGAAAACTTAAAAGGTGATTCATATAACAACTAGGTGTCACAAATAAGTTTTATTAGGAAAATCACATGATCATAATACATTATTTTATATTTAATAAGCATTACTAGTTCATGTTTTGATTAAAAGATTATAAAATCAGTCATGCACAGTACATGCAATTATGACAGTCTCTCACCTCACTCTAATTACCCATGCAATAGTATGTCAACGAGTTCATTTTAATTGGATCAAGTGCGGTGCACAAGCATAGGCACAACCAAAGTCAATTGTCTTGCATGAGTATCTTATTTCTGTCTCTTAACCAAAGCCAAGGGCACTTTGGTGTTGATCAATAGTTTTGTATTAATTAATTCCATTTAGTGTAACTTGAAATTACAATTCAATTGTCTTTCCATTGTTCTTTGATAAACTATAATTTTTTTTTATCAAACAAATAGATTTTACATTGACTTGGCCAAAGTAATTTTGACATTCATGAATTATAGCAACAATTCAAACCACAACAAGATTAAACAAACAAGCTATAATTCCTCGAATTAATTTTTTTCTTGAGAGTTTAATTTTACATTCACATTCTCTCAAAAAATTACACTGAAAATTTTATTTGATTTGTCTTAATACTTTTAATTAATTTCTTCAAGTGTCAATATTTACTTTATTCAAAGCTATTACCCCAACTTATGAAATTGTTGTAGCATAATTAATCAACAACATATACTTACCACAACACCCGGATTCCGAATTACTTGCCTCTTCAAATTTTCCTTGCACCGTTCGCAGTCAATGGCCTTGATTATTGGCCTTTTGTTGCGTACCAAAAGTCATAAAACTAATTAGATATGATTCACACGAGTGCAACTATAGTCCTCACAAACTTTCAATTCGATCATCTTCCTAGACTTTCTATCAAGATGTTCATGTATCCTAGGATATTACAATGACAATGTTTCCTTCAATTAAATTATCCCTCCTAGAATTTCATGAGATTTACAATGTAAACTTATAAACAGAGCATGGCCTTTTGAATTTACCGTCAAGTTAATCCAATTCGCCAATGTCTCCAAACATTTTAATATGGGATTCTACGTTACCCATTAATCCATACATAACATGTAACTTGCATCCAAATTCTCAAGATTGGGCACTAAAGTCACATTTTAGACAGTTCTTAGCTTACATATACGATTCACAACTACTCATGATTTCTCTTTTATCATGTACGACTCACACTCTAGAATTTCGGACTTATTTTATGCTTATTCCCTCCTTTGTACATGCAATAGTTGCTTCCGTTTCGAGGACTCACTCCTTCTACAATAATGTGACTTCATACAATTAACACAATCTTTCTTATGTATTATGAAATCGATCAACAATGATTTTTATTTATTTTTAAAGCGTTAACTTCAATAGTTATGCTCACATATCAAAGTAAAAACATGAGATGGAATCCCTCCTTCACGAGAGTTATAATGGAAATATCATATGAATTTAAGATATCACGAGTAGTTACCCGATTCAATTTCTCTGGGTATGATTTTTGAAAGACTATAGTCCGAATCTATAATTGGTAATTAATTAATTCAATCTTTGGCAAACAACATGTTGGTGATTTCTCTTTGTTTTCATATTTTTCAACTTACCCCCTAGTACAACCACCCTGGAGGCAATTCTCACAAGACAATGGCCAACGAACTATGAATCCCTCATAGTTGTTTACGTTTAAAAAAACTCAATTTTTATTAGGAATATTACTTCACTCCCATAGATAGAGATTCTTTAGTATACTGCAACCTCAGCCATTCGTCAATCTTTATATTGTAGACTATATGACAATCTCATTGTAACAATTTAGTCATTTCAACCATCCAAGACGATATTCAAAAGCATAAGTTCTCTTGACTTATTCTTAGCAAACACAACCTAGGAATCACTCAAGTTAATTTTAATTTTCAAGTCAATACGCATATCAACCAAAACGTTCTATAATCTGGTGAACTCACTCTTGACTCAAAATGATTCCTTCACACTCCAGATAATGGACCACCACAATTCATAGTAATCCTTGATAAATGTTATTTTACAACATTGAAAAAATATATTAGCACACTAGTACATACACCTTGGTTGCTATCCAAAAAAATCCGATTCAATCAAGTTTCAATCAAATCCAACATTGAAATGCTTCAAAAATTCACAAGACCATGGTTAGAGTCTCATGCTCTCCCGCTCTCCTCTCGAGACTCTCCTCAAACAATTGATTTACAAGTGTGTCTCTCACACAAATGTTCGAGAAGAAGTCTATGGGCGATGAAAGTAGCTTCTGGCTTCTGGTGAGGCCACGTTGCATGTGCTTTCTCGACCGTTGGATTTGACCGATGTAACCCTCCTCCCCTGATCTCCTCCGTCCACTGCGTTCAAGTCACAAAATATTAATATTCATTTTAATGTGCAATCCAACAGAGTCCATCTACTCACAACTTCCATGGTCTGCCAGAGAGTTCTCTTCTCCATTTTTCGTCACATACGCCTTCTCTCTCCCAATAGATATCAAACAACATTACCCTTACTACAAGGCTATGGTCCTTCCTATTGCGACTTTCTGAAATCTCGAGCCTATAGCCTTTTTCGTACATGCTTACTTAATAATTTCTAGTTCACTTTACCACCTATTCTCACCTACTTTTTGTCTGAACCATAATGTGTTTTAAATATTTACCACAGTCACTCACAGATGTCATTTAGGTTTCCAATGAAGAATCCACCCCGTGAGGTTTAATCCCTCACTGCACTTCGAAATTCCCAATAGATGAATTTACCTAGAGACCAAGAGGGTAGCTATTATTTGGGTGTGGTGTTTATATGGACTCATCCCTAAGGGATGACGACCTATAGTAACATACTTACTCTAGTTTGAGGATGATACACATCCCAATTGGACCTTGCCAATTATGGAGTTGTATCAACTCAAAATAGACGACTTGGTTGTAGACCGACTTAAATTGACTATAAGACACCCCAATACAATTCTCACACAATGTCTAAGTAAGTCGTCCACGATCAATTAAGCGGCGATAATAAAACCATGCACCCTACATTCAAGTTAGAGGATTGATTCATTCTAGTCGGGTATGATTGAACCGATGCTAGATCCACGATGTCATCTTTGGAGTCAAATTAGGCTTGGGCTAAATTGAAGCTCACACTTGACTCCCACCTTCTTTTGTCTTCACATCCCGAACGAGGCTCGGGGTTCATGGTGCATAAATTCATCCAACGTGGATGAACGAACGACTCACTCTCGTCAAATCATGTCCCTTGCATGTTGAGGGTTGCTCGATTCCAATAGTGCATTTCACCAAAACAATTTGGAGTCTCTAATCTCATTCATGAAATCTATATACATGAATACTAGTATTTCACATGGATGTTACGATTCCTTGCCCCCCCCCCCCCCTTCTCTTCCGTTAAATAAACAAGCTTATCTAAACACCATGGAGCTTTGGCCTTGCCAAAACGGAAAGTTAGGTTGCCATCATACACACCAATGTTATGGTGGGGTTCTCACTCCCTCGCTCAATACCCATCCCCGTCCAAGCTTCTTGGAGCATCCGGAAAAAAGTGTCCCAAAGGGGGCCCAATCGCCACTTTTCCATCGCTTTTTGAACCACCCAAAGTGTGTGTAAGAAGTACAAAGAACGCATGTTACGTTTATTGATTTGTGACACGGCATGTTGGTGAATCACCTAGTCCTTTCTAGATAGACTTCAATCCTTGAGGTTTCCATTCTAATTGGATTGCGACGAGGGCCGTTTGTGGGAGTGTAAGTTGGATAAGTCCACGTGCTACACATAAGGAAGAGGTTTTAGTTCACTCTAGTGTGTACACTTAAATAGGCCACGAAGAATCTTGAAGTAAAGGTACGATGTACAAAGGGGGGCCCTAAGGGTCAGGGAATTTTTGTTTTTGTTTTATAATGGATGTGTTAGTTTCATCCAATATATGTTTTCATGCAGTGTTGTCATATGATAATGGTCCTCAAAATGAGTCACTTGTCCATTCTTGTTAGGGTTCGCAATTGGGTTTAAGGACAAGGTAGAGGTTCTTGGCGTGCTCATGAGCTCCCTTGAGTTTTGTTTTCCAGATTGTGGCTAAGTAAGTGTGCTCTTGTCTTTGTCTCCGTTCATGCAAGTACTAAATCATGGATTCTGTTTTACTTTTTTACTTTTTGGGGGGAAAAATCCCCTAAACTACATGGTGAACCCTTGAAGGCCCACGGGACCATAATATAGTTATATTAAAACCATTTTTTAAAAAACTTTTTCCTATTTGTTCGCAACATGCACATAACATTAGTTAGCAACGTGGGCCCTCATCATATAACAATGAGATGTTGAGAGTTCAGTCTAGATGTGAGTCTCCCGGCGCAACTTTTTGAGCACCTCACTATTCTATTATGAAAGCCCACAAAACGAGAGTTGCACGCTGAGTGATGTTATGGCACCACATGAACCTTGTACCATAATCTCCGGTGTATAGTATTTCAATCCACAAATGTGCAACTGTGGAGACAAAAGCTCCAACCGATGTTGGATGAAATGTTGTGAATTATTTTGAATCCTTCCCAAAACATCCAACACCTCACCTTGTAGTTCTTCATGTCACTACCTTCCGGATGAATGAGTTTCCGTGCCTAAATGACAGGAGCTTTGCCTCAATGGTTTTGTTTGACTGGGCCCCGGCCAACTATCCGGTCTCAAACCCATAAATTCAATCGGCCCCCTAAACCGGTTACTATCCTCCTTCGTGTAGTCTTTCAAAGTTTTTCTTTGCTCTCAGTTGGGCACAATCAATCTTACCTAGATTAAGGAGGTCGAATAGAACTTGCCTCCCACATGTTTGTGATTATTAATCCATCCCATATGGGTCCTATTTCCATCGAAGTCATTATGTACTATTAATTGAAGTATTTTGATTGGGTTTTTTTTTTGGGCACAAATTGAGAATTCAATTGCAAAAGAACCCAAAATACAACCAACCCGGGCGAACCAGGGCAACCCAGGTGGGCATTTGTGGCCTATCCTTCCACATAACAACTAAGTTACTCCGGGTTACAATAAGGCCTGATTTGGGTTTAGGGTTTAGGGTTTAGGGCCTGATTTGACCCTCCAAGTCGGATCAAATTTGGTAAGAATGTCATGGTAGGCCACGTCCGGGGCTTTTTCCAAGTCCTTGAAAGCATGTTTCCATTCAATCCTCCCATAATCCTGCAAAGCATCCCAAATGGTTTGGCGTGTTTTCTCAATGGGCCATTACAAATTGTTAAATACTAGATCATTTTGTTGCTGCCAAATGATCCACGAAAGACCGCTTCGTAAGAAGAACCAAACACCACTAAACCGTTTAAGTCCTTTGCACAAAGGTTGCAGCATAAAACATGTTTGATCAAACAAACATTACAACATCAAAAAGGACTTCCGAGGACCAAGATTCCTTTTTTGGACAAAGAGTTGCCAAATGATATTAGCAATGTATTAGTATTTTGATTGTCAATATTTCAATATTTTGATATAGATATACCCCAAATCCTAAACCCTAAACCCTAAACTAAAGTCATATTTTTAGCACACAAAAATGCTCTCACAATAACATAAGTGATTGACGGACCACTCTTACCCACCTTAAGTGAGTGGTGGGAGCCAACACAAATTAACTCCCATCTAGACTAGCATGCATGGGCCCGAATCATGGATTTTCATGTTTGAAGTGTGCGGGCATACCTTACATTATTATATTTGGGCCTTCTTTTATCTTTGAAAACATGAGTGACTCGGGCACATCATTGAATTGGTGACTCATGTGGGACAAAGAGGGAAGTGTGAACGAGAAGGGCACCGCACCGCGTTAGTTACGCTTAAGTAGGAGAATGTTTGGATCGCGGATTTGGTGCAACATGTAGAAATAAATCCATACTCCTCGGGATTTAAATGCAAGTGGGTCTTTGTTTGTGTTGTCAAGGGTATCAATCAATATGCTAGTGCGCGGAACTTCAAAGGGTTCGTACTTCGAGATTGCGCCATAACATTAGTAAGGGCCACTTCACACACGAGCCAAGAGCCGTGACCATGAAATTGTGGGAGCCCAAAAGAAAGTGTCCAAAGGCCGTCCCAACACACCTCCAACATCATGAAGTGTGGTCACGGATCCTCAAGTGTAGTGTGAAGTCATATGTGACCGGGCCCAAATCCAAAGGCTATTTTAATGAATTTTTGTTCATGCGGGTTCCTTACACATGATAAAAATAAATAAATAAAAGGTTGTGAGATTCCAAAGTGTCACGGTTCCTAGGTTTGTGTTAGGCTTACCTCCAAGAGGTGATTTTTGAAAATAATTCAAGCAACGGTCCATTTGATGCCACGTAGGAATTCATGTAGATCTTACATCCATCTGGCATTCACTTACTCCGTTGGTCTCTCAAGTGTGGTGTGAAGCAAACTTGGACCAGCTCCGCCTTTTTCCACCAATGAGACTCCTCAAAGTGCAATGGTCATGGGCCCTAAGTCTCATGTGTGAAGTGGCTTAAGCAACTACATGATGATCTCTTTTGAAAGAAAGAGGTTACGATTTAAATGCTATGTTAATTTACAGGTGCTTGTCAAAAAGCTCACGATACATATCATGAATGCTCCCCATAAACATGAAATTCCATAATTAAAGGATAATTGTGCTTATGTGATACTTGGACCCATAGAGCACAATCGAAAAGACGTGTAATGTTCTGACAAAGATGAGACTGTTTTGAGCAAATATTGAAGTTGAAGCTTTACTATCCTTGGTTGATATTAATCTTTGGATTCCAAATGAGTGGTATTTGTAACATGATTGAGTGTGAGGCATATAATAGCAGCCTCATAGCTTCATTTATAGATCAAATAGCCTCCCAATGAAGGAGTCGTGAAATTCATGTAAGTTGAAGGTGAAAAGTTGGGAACCTCTAATACCTCATAATGTTCTTCAAAATTGATTTGACTCCATAATTCGCATCAAAATCATAAATTTCAAACTAAAAGAGGAGGTTTTCTTGCAAGAACCCTAACAAGTGCCATGAATCTTAAGCATAATATGTTGATAAATACCAATATGGATAAATATAATTTTAAGTTTTTTTCCACAAAATCAAAGTCCTCACCGACATATTGGAAAATGAAAAAACATGTGAACTCGTCAAATTACACATGTCACAAAACAAACCCAAAAACCCACACCCATCAAACATGCATCACCCCATTATGACATAATACCATAATACCATCCTCTATTCAACATCTCACCAACATACCCATGTGGCACCGCACATCCTACATCCAAGAACATCACAATAAGCATATCACTACACAAATCATCCGCACGTATCCATATGTCTCCAAATGGGACAACACCTCTCCAATCACATTATGGACTACCCAATAATGCACAAAGGCCCAAATTACACAAACCTTGAAACGAAAATACACCCGATATGTGGGAAACCAAATAATTAGTCGGTGAGAAATACGTGATATGAAACTACTTAACTACTTCATGCACTATTGTAGTTATCTCTACAATCAAAGCTTACAAAGGCCACTTCAATATGGGATTGTGGCAACTCACACCCTCTTGAAGTGTAAGGGAAGAGTTTTCCTTTTTTTTCTTTTTCTTTTTCTTTTTCTTTTTGTTCCGGGTATGGAGAGGAGGCATTGGTTTCCCAAAGTTGTGGGACCCATGCCCCATCCAAGTGTGGGACACCCTTGAAGCAACTTGCATGGGGTTAAAGCGCTTGTCACTCAAATAAGATAGCAAATACCGCACGTTTACTTAACCCTAAGCACTACATCAATTGACAAATACGACAACATTGATTATAGGACAATTGTGCACGACAAGGATTAGGCACATGGCACAAAACAACAACCACACGAGGGCATGATGGGGTCTACACAACATTGGGAAAATCCATTCTATTCAAACATCGCCAAAGGTTACGTTTGATGCTCTCAAGCATGCCTTTAAGCCTTCCATCGTACAAGAAAATTACGATATTGCCCTAGCTTGCAGGACTTTGTTAAATATGAATGAGAAATGTACTTGAAACAATCTTTATACCATCCCAACGTAAATCGTTGTTGCTTCCCGCACCTCATTCCATAGGCTCGTTGTTGAAGTTGGGAATCAAGGAACCTCCCAAGCCCTATAGAAAACAAATTGTGCCAATCCAGGTCTTCCAACGCTATTGAAAATGAAGAACACCTTGTGGTGGAATAGCCTTTTTGTTTGTGTGTAGCGCTAGGTGGCTTCAAGAGTTTCTACCAACTTGAACAACTTGTTGGCATTGATCCTTTTGTCACAAAGGACACCGCACTTTGCTACTCTAGGGAATTAATCTTTTTGACTCCACCTTCACATTTGGTAGTCTCACAAGCCTTCTCAATTGCTATATTTAGAATCATATAAGTTTCATTTCAATGGGGTGATACGTGATTTATAATAAGGGTGTTTTATAGCATAGCATGCGGGCCTAATGGACCAAGTAGGTTCGAATAGATGACAAACATGCATGAGGCCCTCATGCCATACAATACTTCACTCAAAGATGTGCTAATACAACATCACAAGATCATGGAAAATCAAAATCTCACAACCCTCAATTTACAACATATTATTGTGTAGAGAACCTCGCATTGATAAGACGGTAATAAGATAGCATTCAACTAAGAGCCCACCCATGCTAATCGTCATACACTAACAAGCTATGTGACCATGAAAGATTTGGTTTTAATTCTCCATGCTACAACCTTCGAATGAGTTTCAAAGCCCTCACAATTCCATGCTCACATCCCTTGGCCATCGTGTAAATAGGCCTTGGTATACATGACCATTTCCCAATAGAAGGACACACATGTATTCTTAACCTCTAAACCACGCCATTCTTTGTGTTCAAGTGCGTTTTAGAGGTTGTGTTCCACAAGTACTTCAATTCATGGATGCCACAAAGACGTATGTGAAGCAATTGTGGGAGAACCCTTGCGTAGGAGTGAAGTTACACATAAGCATATTATAATGACCCTTTACTTCAAAAAATTGATAGGACACCAAAACTACGACTAGAATGAGCCACAAACTCGAGGCATATTAGGCTCATATGCAACAATCTTGGGTATTATATATTTTCTACCCATTAAAAGTATAATAAGAATAACAAGAACAATAACATAATTCACGATCAAGGAGTTTGTACGAGGCCTAGGAGTCCGCCTACTTGTACCACTCCCAAATTCCCAATCACTTGGTTATAAGTAAAAGGGTGTTCATTGGGGTTTCCTTCTTTGCTCGAAAGATGCCTTCTTATCCTTCCTACTTCCCGGCGTTCCAAAATTCCTAACAACCTTGTGCACTCATAAGAAGATTCCGGTAGGTGGGTGGCACATTTTAGTCGGGGTTGGCTCCAACTAGCCTAGGCTAGACTAGGCCACTACTTGCCAAGTGGGCATTGTTTCGACCAAGTGAAACGTATATCGCGGAATATTATTGTAAGTGTTTGCTATTGGTTTTTAATAACGCAGTAGCCATTTGTTGCCATGTGATGTGAGCCTTTGATATGGGTCCCATTCTAGTGCATATGCCCAGGAATGGTAGGTGTTCAAACTTCATAACTACACAAAAAGGATATTTAGTGTTCGATACACTAAATACAAACACGTGCATTAGATGTCAATAACCCTATGAAAATAAGTAATATTGAATGTAAACTCAAATACTAAAAACTCAAATACTAAATATCAACTATGGTATTATGTGGAAGTTACATGTTTGAATTTAGTGTTAGTAAAGATGTGAAAAAATATACATCAATGATAAAAGGAGAATTCCAGCATATCTTTTAAAACTAATTATCAAGGGATTGAGAATTAATGTTGAGCATGGTAAGGTGGTAACAACGTTAAATATAATCAAACACTAAATATCGTATTTAGTGTAGCTTCCGGAGGATATTTACAATGTAAAATTGATAAAATTCTGAACTAATGTTGTGATAGTTACATTATTTTTTATATTATTGTTTATCGCATGCCTTGTTATATTACTAGGAAGCAAATTATAATTCAGATCAATACATGTATTACATGATAACCACACAATTAGTACATCACCTTAACATATGATCCATGTGTTGGTTTGGTCATCTACTTGGTTGACTTTGAGAGCTCATAACTTTTGCAATTGGAATTCAAATAAGACATGTAGTGGACAAAGATTAAACTAATAATGCCCCAAATTGGAGTCCTAAAGTTGTGGCTCGATCCACCAATAGAGCACCTAAAAATCATATGTTCTATAGACCATGCACATAACACTGCTCACCAATTTAGGTGTGCCAATACGTGGACAATTCTTTGAGCCTTCACAAAGTGAGGTAGGTGGCAACGTTAACCATAAAAATCCAATGAACACTCAATAATTCCATGGCACCAAAATTACTTTGTCCCCTCAATAACCAAGCAACATGTACCAAGTTTTGAGCACTACCTTCTAGGTGTTAGGGTATTGGACCCCTAAACAAAAAAAGGATGCCAATGGACATGGGGATTCTAGAGAGCTTATATTTGTCCAAGTAGGATAGGTTGTGTGGTGTCCAAGCTATTGTATAGTGGGATGGATCGGTTTTCCAATGTCAGGGCTTTAAACGAGTCCATCATGTAGTGATGTAGCCCCCGTGTCATGTAAGCTCGACAACCTTTCAAGGGATCAAGACAACCAAATGATAGTTGGGTCTGTGTATTGTGGTGGCAAAGTACATGATGACAAATCACTCCCCCCAACTTATGATACCCAAACATTCCTTAAATCTCAATTAGTGACATGTGGATCCATGCAAAGGTGGGCGGTATTACATCACCAGACGCACACATTTCAACCCAAGTTGTCGTAAGTGTTAGACCATCCCCATAATTAAAGGATTGGAATGGCATACCCATTGCACCCCCCTGGTCTTTCAAAAGCATGTCAGAGCTTGGTCAAGCTTGGTCACTATTGCAGTTGTGTTCGAAATGGCCACATGGAGATGGTGACACACCAACTTACCGGTGGCAAAATTATACGATCGGACGATCATTCAAGCCATCAAGGTGCAAGTGATGACATGATAACTACATGGTTAGAAAGCAAAGTTATCAATTCCATGCCAAAGTTCAAATCTGTGCATTTGGTCACCATAAATAACTTGGGGAAATTGACCTAAGTAGTCTTTGATTTCGAATTGAAGCAATTTGTACTTCCAAAAGGTAAGTCACGTAGCGTTGGGTTGAAACTCTTTACGAGTTGTGAGGATATGTAGGTTTATAGTGTGTTGGAACATGGTAATGGATAATGACTATTTATGGAAGAGATAGAAAGACACATTACTTCATACGAGTTTAGGACATTCACGAGTGAGTGTTTGGTAATGTATACATAATGAGGACAATTGTGTATGTGTTGAATTTTGTTCAATTGTGAATAGATGTGAATTTCTTATGAATTAAGACCATATATATTAGTTTCAATAAATAATGGGACATATTGAGTCCAACTCATGCATAAATTGTATGAGTGTCTACTATAAAATCTTGTTTACAATGTCATGTTTTTTAGGATTGAATTTCGGACATGGAATCATCTAGTTACTGAAGGCCTTATGATTCCCTTGCATTCAACCGGTGAGAAGTGTTTAGTGGTTGCATATGATTTTCAACACATTTGTAATAATTAGAGAGATAAGTCCTTGTACATAAATAAGATGATTTAAGTTTCTAGTCACAAGCAGATTCATATGCCATACAAATAGTTGACAATAATTTCATTTGCATCCTCATCCACCTTTTCAAAAACTCATGAGCACAAAAACCAAGACATTGATCATAACATAAAAATGCTTCTTCACATGCAAATCAATAGTCTCTTATTTGGTACATTGGATCTAATTTTGGCATTGTTTTGAGAGTGAGAATAGCATTTCACCATGACAAGCATTTGGTATTCCACTTACTTGAGTTGCATTGAATAAAATTATATATACAATCACTTACTTATTGTTTTTCATTTGAACCTAGCTCTATGTTAATTCAACAAATGCACCTTATATGTTGTTTAAAATCATAGTATCTATGTTGTTTTAAGGCACCTTATGTCAACAAGTTTACTAACATAAGGCAATTCATTAACATAAGACATAGGTTGTCTTATGCTACTAAGTCTCTTAATAAAGGGTGGAATACAATAATGACAAGGGATCGAGACACCAAGCAATGTCAAGAATACAACACGATGAACAAGAACACAACCATGAGAACACTACTAAACAATACAAAACTTTACATAATACGACTAAGCACTACAAAACACTACTAGATGTTGAATAGTTGAGGTTGTGAGTGGAAAATTTTATGACCCTCTAGAAGTTTTGTATCAATATTGTTTTCCTTTGAGACAATATTCATAACTAAAAGTTTGGACAATATAATAATGCCCAAGGTTCACCAAAATGTCCTCTCATGCCTAGAGAAAAGAAGGGAAATGAGTGTATTGCAAATACCTTTACCATGTGTTTGAATTTCTCTGCAAGGTGAATTACGACAACAACAAGTTCATTCATGCTTCAACATATACCTACAACGAGGTCATGCAACTACTTGAACTTGTCAATGTTGTTATACACAAGTATTGTTGCAAGTGTTTTAGTCACCTTAATGTTTCAAATTGATAGTACATGACTTTAAATATTTTGGTTTATTCTAATAAAACACAACATTTGGTTGAAGGGTTTTTCGCATGACCCACGGTAATAAGCCCCTTTCACTTGTGACTTTTCAAAAACAAAAAGGCTATACAAGTGAGAGAAATCAACTAATTCATTGCTAAATTTAGAGACATGAACCTTAAAACCATGCGAGTTTACGATAATGGACATTATCTCTCACTACTCATGTGAGTGCTCAACACTCATTGCTCATGTCTTAGCTCCCCTCACGACATAGGTTATAGAGATTCCCACAAACAACCTAAGAATAAACCATGGTGCCAATCATTTCAGTGAAGGAACTACTTATTGCCAGGGTTGGCAAAAATTTACACTGGAGCATCCAACATTCTGTTAGTTGAGCATTTCCATGTGGATCAGGGGGCCAAACATGCAAGTTGACTTATTTGTATTGTGTTGAATGTTTTGGCCGGGGATTCGTGGCACTCAAGTAAAATCATCTGTGCAGATGAAAAAAACACAAGACTCATCTAAATGGCTATTTTTGGGCAATTTGATTCCGGAAATAGAGTCAAAGGCCCCGAATTAGTCTAGTGATGTCACATTCGAATGAATCGGCCCTCGACCCCATAGGGGGGCTTTTTTTATTGGAGCCACTTCATCCACGATATCTTGGATGGATGATTTTACTTGAGTGCCACGAATCCCCAGCCGAATGTTTTTTGTGTATACGTACACATGTACATACACACACACACACACACACATACATACACCAAATTTTGTACGTTGGAATTTCAATAATCATAATAATAATATAATAATATATAAACTTTAGAACATGTTTGAATAATGAGCAGACACCGCCATGTCAAAAAGGCAAACTATAGGTATGCAAATCAATATTTTTCCCTTTCATACTATTGTCCAATGTTGTGTATAAATTTACAGTCAACTCCCCCTCTTCAAAATTTAAGATGCCCTTGCAATTTTGCCAACCGTGTTGGATTCTCTTCTTCCAACTAAACATTATGCACACTTCCATGTGAAAGAGGGGTTTAGGGTTTATACCCAACTAAGAAAAGGGTTCTTGCCGACTCGTGGGCACATGGAAGTGTGCCTTAATGGTGATTTGGGACCACGTAGTGAAGGACACAACGTTGTTGGCATGGAAGGGCCACTTGCGGAGGTTGTCCTCGTAAGGGAAATCACACGAGCGATACTTTGGTACACTTTGGAGATTGTATGAAAGTGGGCCGAGCTGTAAAGGTGCCAAGTATTGTGCTACCTTAGTTGTCATCACAAGTCCCGGTCTAGCACGGACTCTAGCCGACCATTTCCATCGCCTCTTCTTCATGAGCAAGTACTTCTTCCACATCTCCCTCACTTGAAAATTCCCCTTCGGTTCGTCTAACCTCTTTCATGGAGTACACATTTCGCTTGAAAATTTTCATGGGTTTGTCCAACCTCCCTCACCCACGATGCAACGTCAAGCAAGCCACAAGGAGTGATGTTACCGTACCTTAGGGTTGGGTTTACACTAGGTTCCAAGTTCAAGGAGCTTTGGCCCATAACACTCCATCATATGACTTGTTTTCAAGTTCAAGATTGGACTTAAAATTCAAAATCTCATAACAATCCATCTGGCTCTTGAATAGACATGATAATAACCCTAAAAACCATGATACTTCAATGAGAAATGCATAAAATTTACTTAGTCAAAGCATATTGTGAGATGTACAAATTTCCGTATGTGGGAGGGCTTACTATGCCTCATATGAAGATCCGTTTCTCAAATCAAGAGTAGTTTCTTGAGAGGGGACTACCGAGACTTGTCATGAAAGTGATGCCGCGCTAGCATGGAGCATGTGACACTCTTTCTTTGTCTAGTGCAAGCTACAATATTTCAACTCTTTGCTACTACGTAGTTCACTATCTTGATTTTAATCCGGTGCACATTGTAATAAAACAACACCTTGTTTCACAAAACAGTCGACTTCGTTTTTTCACCTTGTATCACATTGGTGGGAGGCCAACTCAAATAGGCAGGCGCCTAACCACCTCCCAAGAGCACCATTTTGGGTTTTCTCCTACCTTGGCATGGACCCTAGTGTAACTTCTTTAGTCCGAAATTTTGATATTCACCGATAAAGTGAAGTTGCTTGATTGTGGAGCCTCTTCGGTTTCGGACCCTTGTGTAAAGCCACCCATAGAATTACATCGCATATTTATGCGATTCCAAGTTGTTGAGATGGATAGATTCTCGACATTTTCTTATACATTCAAGGCCGACGTTCATTGTACATAATTCTAAGTGTGGGTTTACACAAGGGTTCAAAAGTGTTGAAGATACCTTAATCACGGCGACGTGTTTCTACCAAACCGAATTGTGTTTGGAACTATGCTTTGGATCATGCCACGTCACCGGGTGACCAAGCATTCAATACTTTGGTGTCATTTGCGGGGCCAACTCCATAAGCATGCTAGTCTAGTTGGTGCCACACAATCAATAGAGACTTGGCTCCTTGACAAGTGGCATGACGCATGTCTTCTCATGACAATGGACGCCGCCGCAATTATACGAAATACAATAACGACAACTTGTCGCAAACGGTCTTCACACTTGCCCGTCAACAATGTCCCCGACACAGTTCGGAAGAAAAAAATAAAAAAATAAAAAGAAACGTCGGGTGTTTTTGCATCGACATGAATGTGAGTGTGTTCTCCTTGGTTATTTTTGTTTTTTTTATAACAAATGGCATTTTCCTATTGAGAAGTACTAAAACCCCCACTCACAAAGCACCTTAGTTACCCCGAGCCATGTTGGGGAGAAGGGTGTGATTTCATATATGACCACAATTTCTCAAAAATGGTCATGTTTCATATATATATATATAAAGACCCTCAAGGGCACCCATTACATTATTCAACCCTTGTTGTGTTCGAACAATTTCATGTTCATGTCGTTAGACTTGACTTCCTAGATTTTAAAATTAATTTCATTTCATTTCATTAGAGACTCAACCTAAGTCTGCAAACTCATCATATTTTTTTCCAACCAACTAACAATCAGTTATGAGGTTGACATTGCCCAAACACTCAACTACATGCAACCAACACAAACCGCCTTTGTCAAGAACAATGCTACCTCTTTAATACGACACTCGATAATACAACAACCTCGATATAATTACACAATTTTTGTAAACCAATTTTTCTAGTAAAAAATCTACTGCTATAATATGACTATGACATTGTTATTATACCACTCTCAGACCTCCCAACTGATCATATTATAGAAATCCCATGCGAGTATAAGTATCCGGTTCATATTGAATTTATGTAACCTTCACATTTCAATTGTGGATTGAAGAAATTCTAAAATCAAATGATGTTAAAACATGGGAACTAAGGGATTTAGGTTTTGTATCTCGAAACCTAATCAAGACACTTATTGGCTTCTATCTCTTTTGCAATACTTTCTCACCTAAATAGTGAACACACCCACACATACAAATATCGAGTAGTTGACATTTCCAACAATTGGATTTCGTTTAATACTAGTGCACTAATATCGTGAATGGAGAAGGTGCACAAGGGCGCAAAGGGGGGAGGGGAGGTTAGTGAAAAAGATCGCCTATTTAATATTGATACAAAACGTGGCACAAAACTATCATAAACGGTCACAATGAACTCAAACGCATCAAATATCAAGCGGTTGATATTTACACAAATAGTTCCTTGCTCCAAATTTGGACCCGTAAATATTGTGAATAATAATAGGTAGGAAGAGGAACGTGACTAGCGAAAGCCCGGCGTCTTTTGTTTTGATCGAATGTCCACGCACTAAATATCTTGAACACGGGTCCACACTAATAGTGAAAAAAGTACATGCTTAATTAGAACCTCGCCAAATGGCACTCAAATGGCACCATGGATGTTGCCACATTTGGCCTCGCAATGTACAACAAATTCCATCGTTCAAAGCAAGGATGACAAATAGCCAATGCAAGGTGTCACAACAAGGCTTACAAGTTGCAAAATCTCGTTATTAGTTCCAAGGTCTATGTCATGTTATATTTTGCAAGCATCTACAGAAGATGATGCTAAAACCAACATTTTAAGTGTTGAACATATATACATACTATTATACAAATAAGCTAATATACTAATATATAAGTTTACATTAATATAGTGTATTATAATATACCTATATGTATATTATAATATATACTAATTTTAAATTTTCAATTATCACATAATTCTCGTGTGCAATTGAAAAGATACTTCAGCTCATTTTTTATTCAGAAGTTAGAAAGGTCATTGACCTATAACTAACATTGGACCATGATGTTAAGGTCAGGCCATTCTCAAAATAAATACATATTTATTGGTCAAAATTTTAAGATGTTGAGTATGGATGGGGTGTGTTTTTAGCACCACCTACCTTAGTAGTTGGGAACAAGTGAACGAGGTGGTAACATCACATCATCCTTATAGTGACTATAGGAGCACAATAATACCCAAATATTGTCAAGCCCATGTGGTACACTAAATATTGTATTTAGTGTCTATTGGAACAAACTTCGAGGCACGAAATTTGGATTCTACATGAGATTGGAAGAGCCCACCCATTCACATCAAAGGTTTGAGGTTGGAGCATCATTGAAAACAAACATGTTCTCTCTTTCGTGTTAACGGTAAATAATGATAATTATTCACCCACCACTCATGACAATGTATTGAATGCTTAAATATAACTTGTCAAATTCTCAAATTTGAACCTTATGTGAGGTTTACGGGCGGTCAAACTCCATTGAGTTCAAAGTGTGATGTTTCATAAACCAAGATATTGGCCAAAACTAGGCTTATAGTTGCACCCCAACCTTACATCCATTGCATCATCCTTCGGTCAAGCACACGGAAGAGGTTGCCCTTAAGATTTGAAGTCGATGTTGTCGAGCACATGCAAATTCCATTGTAAATTGAAAACAACTCGTCAAGAATTTGAAAATGATACTATGTCTAGTGTATGTAATCATCTCATATATTTCATATATGATTACTCTATTCATAGAATCATGAATTGCCCCCCCCCCCACCCATGTGCAATAGGAGGAGACCTTTGCAAAAGGTCACCTAACGCATCTCACTTGTGCCATTTTCGACCGTACGCATACCTATCCTCAAATTCCCACTATCTTACCAACGTCATGCCCATAGTTGGATGCAAATAAGGTAGAAATGGACGGAGGTAATTGACCATTATGATGCACTAGACCAGGACTAGAATGATTATTATGTGAACCCAACTGACCAATTGTGAAAGTCATGGCCTGATAGTTCATGTTTCACACCGCCTCATATCACTTTGGGTGTCAATGCATTAACATTTTTGCGTGTATTGGTATGCAATGTAGGTTGTTTTGATGCTCAAATTAGTGAGACTCTAACTATACAAGCAGGGGGTTTGACTCACTTACCTCTTTGTGAAAATGTAGTTAACTATTTGCATGAACTAAAATTACCAAACGACTTGCATTCCTCATCATTTCCTCTACTCCATACTTGAAAAATATTGAACGAATTTCAAACCACTCTTTTTGGCCAAATGAACTTATTTCCACCAAAGCTCGCTTTTACTAAAGACACGATTAGTGGTAACTTTGTGTGTGGTCCACCGGTTTCATCGAATGCTCCTATCTCTTTACAAGATCGCCGATGTTATGACGAGCATAGTGCAAGTAGAAAGTATAATTAAGACAATAGGTCTTCCGTTTTTCTAGCTTCAAATGCATTTTGTGTTAAGTTGGCACACTTACCACAAGAACTTTTATATTTCTTTTCTCGTTCCCGTAGTGTTCTTTGAAAGGGCTAGAGTCGTATCCAGAGTTCGGGAAGTTTTTGAAGCCTTAGTGGCTAATTGCCGGTAGTTGCTACGAAGGGTCGGATTTCTTCCAATTTACATCGGCAAGAGCCGGTCTTTTGTAAAATCAATCGGCCAATTGCCTATATTTTCATATTTTCATTGGCCAATATCCGATTAAATGGAATTCATATCGGCACTAATTGTTTAAAAAATGTATGAAAAGTTATTAGAAATCATTTCTTAGTACAAAATCTTGAATAAGTGAAAAGAAAACGCATGTTCAAAACTTTAAATTTGAAGAGTTAATATCCTTGGCAGGAATTGAACCTAGCAATGCCTTCACCGCTTGAAGGCCAAGGGTCCCCCAATCTTCATAGAAGCAATTGGATTTGGTCATGGAAAGGTTGCATAATTCAAAAAGTTTAAGGTTTAGGGTACTTCCTCAAGTGCATCATCAGATGCCCCAAACAAATAGCGCTATGGATTGCTATACAAATAGCGAAACTTAGCAGCATCCTTCCAAAGTTCTATAGCACTTGTTAGAATGTCATCAAAATCATTATCTGGGCCTTCTATAGCAACACGCATCATACTTTCTAAGTTAGATGTAGACACGGGTATCGGCCAGTATTTCAAATTTGAATACTTCTTCCAGCTGAAATCCAGTAACTCACAAGAAGAATCGGCTACATTTCCGGGACATTTTCTGGTCCATCGGCTAATTGCCATAGGATTGAAATTACAGTCGGATTGCCATCCGATGGTTGGAAAT
Organism: Polytrichum commune; assembly: GCA_950295325.1. NCBI lineage: Eukaryota > Viridiplantae > Streptophyta > Polytrichopsida > Polytrichales > Polytrichaceae > Polytrichum > Polytrichum commune. The sequence continues at coordinate 7,405,452 of OX485806.1, read as the reverse complement.
TTGGACCGGCCATGAGGGGAAATCCATTGGCTGATAATGAACTAGCCGTCGGTTCTCCCCGATCATAGTTCCCCACCTAAAAAGGCCCGGGCTACATCATCTAAAAAAGCCCGGGCTACCCTTAATATTTTGAAAGCATGGAAGTCAACCAAGACGGTTGGCGAGACCCCAAATTTGGGGAGTTTGAATAGTGGGGCTTTGCCTTGTACAATGGGTTGCCCCCTTTTTCCAAGGGTGGCGTGTGGGTACGAAGGTTCCCCCCCTCACACACTCTAAGTAATCAAGCCCCGAAACTCTATGTATGTTGTAGTAGTGTTCATGCACGAATAAAGGGTCACGAGTCTTGAGGCCACGTGACTCGAGATAGTGCCTTTGGGGTTTTGTCTCTCTTGGGTGGAATGCGGTGGTTCGGGAGCATGATTTCGGGCACATTTACAAGGGAGTAACTTAAACTTGGAGGTTAGGAATTTGCGGTCAATTCTTTGTAGGTATAATTATTCTATCACGATATGATAGGCCACTAAATAGTACGTATCCAATTGGGCTCCCCCTTTATTTTATGGCCCTCTCATGTTCTACCGCTTCCGTGATTTATGTACATTTACGAGTGAAATGGACCCCCTCATCCCAAGTTGATTTGGTGAGGGGGTTCAGTGGATGGTTTGTATGAAGTCTAGTGTTTATAAGAGAGCATGTAGCAACATAAACATTGCACAGTTTCTTGAGTTGCGTTCCATGGGTCAAGTATCATGTGAGGATAATTTTGTCTGATATTTGTCAACAAGCAATTGTAAGGCATTGAAGTTTTTTAGCCTCTTTTTTTCTTTGGAAAGAGACCATCATGTAGTTGCTTAGTAATTCAATTGTTACAAGGTGCACATGATTCAAGGCACAAGTGCATTCCCTTGCTTTCATTTGTTCTCATCATTTTGTAATTTTCTTTACGGACACATCATTCCCACATGGATATAAAATCTCGCGTAGTATTGCTTGCTTGACGACAAAAATAGAATGATCATAGATAGTTATTATAGGAATTGCAATAGTCTAAGCCAAGGCGTCCCTATATCTATTATAGGTTATCTTAGCATATCACTTTGAAAACTCGTAAGTAATCCATGTTATGTCCATAAACTACAAGATAAATATGAGGTAGGTGACATTACGTATTGCGAGAAAAAATTGAAACTTTTACTTCATGAAATTACATCCAAATCCTTAAAATCTAGACACTCATCCTAGTATATGTTACTTTAAAACCCATAATGTTATTGTTCCCCGTACCATTACATCGAGAAACAAACCAAGTATCTTCAACATATGAGTATTGATCATACACACATGGAAGCTTTCATATGGGATCACACCTAACGTAGAGAGTCCCAAGTGATTATTTTAGACTTTTATAGTACATATCCAAGTTTCAAGTTTAGATCATTACAAGAACCCAATCAACATGTTATCTATGAATTCTACTTCAAAAATTCATAAGGTGTACATATGGACTCCAAATATAGCCAAAAAAATAGCATTGTCATATTCTTGATTTGAATATGCTAATGTGTTCATGTAAATTTATGTACTTTTATTATCAAACTTCTACGTATTGAAAATGTTCGAAGTGTTCACAATAGGGGTAATATTATATAATAATAGGAGTTGACTATCTTTCTAACTAGAGATATTATTTAGACAAAGACAATTGCACAATTCATGTTGTTGACAAACATACCGACTATATTCCAGGTTCTCTCTTGCAATTGAGTTTTCAATTTGTGCCGAAAAAAAAAGACAAACCTACCAACTAATTTGGCATTAATTGAAGTTGTGTCATAATATTGACCACCATCTTACAGTCATACCTCTTTAATATGACACGTTTGGGAAACTAGAAAATTGTTGTTATTATCGAGATGTCACATATTAATATGACAAGTTGGACCTCTTTGTCATAATAATGAGGTATTTCTTGAAAAAACACGTTAGATATTTTGCAACCTATACAAAATAAAGAGTTTTTCAAATCTCTTTAAAAATGTGCAAGTTTGTCTCATGAAATCTATGTGGACTTGAAGAAATAATCAATAGTTAGTTGATGTTGCCACCTCACATGAGCAACATATATCTTATCAAGCTTCTATGATATGGCTTGCAATTTCATTATATATGCATGAGTAAACTCTAATGGGTTGTCCATGAAAATTGTAGTTGACAATTGAACATGATTTTGAGCATCAACCGGTTTCACAATAAGTGAAGGTCTCTCATCAATATCTAAATAGAGTTCAATATTCAATATCAATAAAGTTCAAGGGCTTTGAATTAAGGCCAAAACTAGGTGGCTTTATTCTTTGTCCCAAGGCCATTAAAACAGAGTTTATTATGTCGTTCTAAGATTATCACTTGGCGTAAGACAACCCCATATCTAAAGGCTCTTATATGCTATGTCTAAGGGTTTGTTTACATTGATATGCATACTTGATTGGAGCTTAGTGGCGTCTACATGTTTTTGTTTTTTTATAATAGATATGGTCTACTTGCAAAACCTATAAAATACTTGTTTTCATCATAGCTATTATAAAATGATACATTCTATAATAGCTATTGGAGCGCAACGACCTCCATGTGAGAGAGGTTAATATCAATTTGATGTTCCAATCAAAAGAAAGACCTAAGAATTTCAAATTCATTATTTTGACATTGGGAGGGAAACATGTCTGTATTGGAGCATAAACGAATTAAGTCCTGTAGACTTTTGATTGAACACTTATTTTTGGTTGTCATATGCTCTAATACACTAACCACTCGTGCTATTTTAAAAGCATCAACACACAGTGGTTCATTCATTGGGATAGTAGAATGCTAATGCTTGACACTTACCCACTATGTGCGGACTTGAATAACCACTTCCTATGATGAAATATACACTCTTTAAATACAATTACCACTTATGATGACAATATATATCATCATCATCATCATCATTTTAAGTGGTCAACTGATATCTTAAGCAACAAATTGACATCTTGCAACCTTCAATCCACAACCACTTGGCACTTACAGTGTGTCAATTTCTAGGATTAGAGGGTGTACATGAGTGGGTACCCAAACATTTATGTCCAATAACCCTGCTCATGCCACCAATTGGGGCCAACACTCCCCGAAAACTAAAAACTACGTGCGACCAAAAATAGGTGTTTTCTTATTGATAATATCATTGAAGGGGGTTTCAGAACAAATAGGGCCCACGAAATATTTGACTTTGAGTTCAAAATAATGTAGGTTGTTATAAGTTCCATGAATTTGAGGTTCATGTTATTTCTAGAATACTAAGGTGTAAATCATGTATCATTGGTGTATGGTTCCGCAATAAAAGCAAGTCATGTTGTTCTCGAGTGCATATCTATTTTGTGTATGTTTGTTTTGTATCGTGGAATTTTGAAATTGCTTTGAGGCTAAACCGCATTTCAATGAATTATTGGCTTTGCCATTTGAGATAGTTTCTCAAACGAACCAAAGTTTGGCCTCAGTCAGAGAACCAACTCGAATTGACCACATGTAGAGGATAATCATAGGGCATAATACTCTTGCAACAAGCCGCAATTGATTTATAATAAACATAAGCTTATGGTACTTGAAAATGACTCACCCCAACCTTTCAAAGTAATTGAAAGGTACTACAAAATATGCACAATCAAAGAAGTACCTACTTGAATGGGTCATCTAATTGTTCGTCATTAAGATAATACCCCCCCCCCCCATAACAATTATACCCTTTCCACACGTGGTTCTCATAAGTCACACCAAGTGTCAGCACTATGGGCCACCCAATCGTAAAGGTCTACCTAGTCCATAATTGTGGCATTGAATTGTACACGGTGGTTTAAACCCATGTGCGCAAACACATTAAAGTGGACAACTTTTGATTCATGCCTAGGTTCAAGTGAAATCGATTTAAAATTATACACTAACTTTGAATTTTGTGAAGAAAAGTTTCATATACATCTAAAAACATATTGATCCACAAAGCCAAGCAATTTATGATGACAAAAGAAATTCCAAAAAAATCTACATATTATCGAAGACCGTGCAAGTGATGTGCAAATACGTGATATTTGCTAAGTAATTATCTGAAATTTGTTTAAAACATGATAACATTACATTGAATCAATGGTTTTCTACAAAGTTTTGTGACTATGCCCTCAAGTATATAACGAATTCAAGGAATATGAAAAATTCCAACTTCAAACTCTTTTAGGTCATGATATTAATGTTCAAACCCATATTCAAGCATCTACTTTTCAACAACACTTTTAATGATAAGTTTTGAAGATATCAACTTGATATTCTACATTTGAGTATTTACCACAACAATAGAAGTCATCATGACTTTAAAAAAAATAAAAATAAAAATAAAAATAAATCATCAACAACATTTTGCTACTGCGTTTAGACATTTGACCCTAAAAAGAAGATTTTAGTATGTTGGAGCTTCTTTTTTATCCACTTTATCATGCTTGCACCCCCGTGCGTATGAATCATAATGTATATTGCTTCAAGAAAAAACGTTATTCCAATATAAACACTACCTAGATCCTCCTTTATGTACACAACTTTTAACTATCACTTGTAATTTGCTTAATGTTTATCTATCCTTGTGGTCATTGAGTGGCATATGTCACTCTTGTGTAGTTCAATTTTGATCTAGGAACGAACACCAAGAGGACACATATTCCAAATAGGATATACTACTTGTTGAAATATCTTACTAGTTTAGGCTCGATGGTGGACACGCTTATGATGCAATTTATCATTAAGGAAAAAATAGAATCAATTTTATCTAGAAAATCATTTGGACTTTATTTGTGAGATGAAAATTATGAGACAATATTGAAAATAACAGTAAAAAAATAATTTCTATAAAATTGCCCTCAAAAGTAAAACCATGAAAACAAACACAAATTTCACCTTCCCTATCCCCCCCCCCCTTTAAATGATATGCACCCTTGGCCCCTTACATCTAGGTAGACATGTCTACTTTGAATATGTATCTTATCTAGACACTTATATTTGAGTGTTATGTGACCAATTGTGAATCCAAGAACAGACGCCAAAAGACATAAGTTTAAAAGAGATTGGACTACGTGTTAAAAGTATCTTGACCATTATGGGTTCACTAGCCAACATAATATGGGGGGAAGCGGCTATATGACTAGTTAACGAGCACGAGAATCTGCACTTTGATGATCAATAAGATATTCATACAAGCTCCGCAAATCATGGGGACAATGGTTGCAATCTTTGTATGGATTTGCTAAACCATCACATATTGATTGTGTGTTTCATATCTTTGGAGAAACGGGCCACTAAAAAACATGACTACATGTTTAAGAGCCATCTACCTTAGGAATTGATCCCATTACAAAATTTGAATTTGAACATCACATTAAGATCCTTTATGACATGAACACCTTCCACACATGTTATTGTAGCCCGTTGTTAGTTTGTCATACCTCAATAATCTTGGTCAATGTAACGTTTCTTCACCTGCGTCAATTATGAGCCCACAATATTATGAGTTCAAAACTAGGAATTCAAATTCAACATCTTTTTCCAAGAATTCGAATTACAATGGGTTAAGAAATATTATACTAACATTATATCATAGACAATAAGTATTTAGTGGATATTTCATCATTTCATATTCAAGATTGAATTTTTAAATTATGCATATTTATAAGCGACCCTATTTTTCAGCCCGCACATAAGATACAATGAACCACAAAGGTTTCTACCCACGTTAATTTTCAGTCCACATTAATAGATGTAGAAGGTGTACTTACAAGTCGGTAGAATAGGATTTATATTATGGCGTGAAATTCGGTTTTCTACCGGCCAATTGACACCATAAACTTATCTAGTCATCAAAGGGAATAAAGAAAAGGGTGGCATACAATAAGTTGGACCAAAGCACAAGTTGTGGAGCCGGAGTGGATGTCGTGGTACTATGAGCATAAAGAAGAGCACTACAAGTGGTCATGTCTTTGAGCATTGATGAAACTTCACCGGAGGACAATAAATATTATTCGTACCCTTGTCCTCCATCGATCGGGTGATAGATGTCACCACGGAGGTCGACGGGCCTTACGTGGCTCGTTTTCTTAATCGGACCCTTATATTCGATTGGCTTGTGGTTCGGTGAGGATCAAAGAGCAAACATCATAACGACATGTGTTAAAAAGAGACTGGACTATGTCTGCAACTATCATTAATTATTTTACGTTGAACAGTGAACACAACTGGGAGGACCTATATGTATTCAATTCCAATACCAACAAACACGTGCTTCTAATAACCATAAGTAAATTAAGGGAGGTATGGTTTTTGTAGATCGTTCATTGTAGATGTACCAATACAACACAAGTTTTGTTGTGTAAACTTAATCGGTAGAAGTTGGAGAACATGAAAACATGACCCAAATAACACCCACATACCTTAATCACCGATTTTATTTGTCTTGCTCGAGACCACTTATAAATTGCCGGTGTCGTGTTATTAACTCTGAAGGTAAACTTAACAAGATTTGTCATTCCTTGTCAAAGGACTTGGGCGTTATAGATTAGCAGTGTTGCAACTATTGACGCTTACTAAAAGGTTCTTCATCCAATTCTCAATCATCCATGATAATGTTCATGACAAGCATGTTAGGATGCATAATATACCAAACCATGTTTCATTAATTGGCATTTGGATGAACTAAAAGTAAGTTGGGTTGATAAAATACTCATAATTTTGTTCATAAGAAATGTCATTATAAAAAGTGACCTCAGTGGCAATATATACCATTTGACACTAAACACAAATTTCGTGTAGACATTCACCAAAGAAAGAAATGAAAAAAGGAACGTCAAAGTCTTTTACCCTAACAATCGATATCCGTTCACTGCCTCCCTCTCATGTCCGTGTGAGCATGAGTGGGGGCAACTTAGTGCCATTTTTTCATAGGCCTAATTGGCCTAATGGGCACTCACCAATATTTTGCTAGTTTTGTTGTTCTAGAGTAGATGGGTCCTATGTGGTTATTTTGTTTGTTCTCAACTAGTCCATTTCTTGTAGGATATGAAACACATTACTATGAGATGGTTGTAAATCCAACTGAGGCCATAGCCACTTTCCTCATAATTTATGGAGGTCATATGAATACCTTATTCATTGTCACAATTGATTGTTTTGTGTTCATTAAATGGTGATATAAGTCCCCCACCAATTATGTTGATCATTAAACCTAGAATGGCTATTATAAGTCGAGCACATGGTCCAATCTCTTTTGAACACATGTTTGTTTGATATTTGTTCTTGAAGCCACACCTAACCATGTACTATTAAAAATACAAAGTGATTGATTAAGGTAAGTAACTAAATGAGGCATGTTTACCTTATTGTAGTTGGTGTGGTACCATTACACATGTAGGGTAGAGGTGCCCATAACCAATCACTTAATAGATTTTGTGCCGGGTTTGGAGAAGTATACAGCAATGCAATCTTTTTTCATGTAGGAAGATAGAAAATTAGGAGACTTTCAATTCTTTTTGGTAGTTTTATTCCTTCGTATGATATCACTATGAATTTTTGAAGCCAAAAGTTAACCCGCACATATTACCAATGCCTACAGTCTACCATAATTGCTCGTTTAAACTGCTCATTCCTCCTCACTTTAGCACTCCAAACCTGGACATGCATCATGGCACTTTTGGTTCTAGCCCGCTTAAAATCAGTGTACCCTATAGATTGCCAACAAGGTCATGATTGAGAATATGCGCCTCTACTATAATGATAAATATTCTCTACTAGTAGAAACCATGGACCTAGAAATGCACTTGCCATGTAACACATGTGATCATTAAAAACACACCTTTGTTGACATGAGTTGTGTATGATCTATACCAATGATAGATTTCACTTGGTTGTTGTCAATCGGGTCTTGTGACCGCCAATGTCGAGTGGAAAGTACATTCTAAGACCACCCTTTCTACTAGTGCTAGCATAAACATTGTTTGGTTCATAGGTCTTGAACAACTTACTCACGACTCATGATTCCTAACTCGAAAAGATTGGTTATACCATTGCCTAATTCTAACACGTAAGTAAACCTAAATACCATAAATTGATGTATTATGTGTGGTTGTGATCATATTTTCATCATTTTCTCTATAAAATTTGGTTATGTTCAAGGGCTTTTCTTGTCTATAGTCGCGGCCCTTGGCTATAGCGTAAAGCGGTGCTTGGGATTTTGACGAAGAACTTGTCATAGTCATTTCGCATTGGATCAATCGTGGCACCAAGTCAACATTGTGAAAGCTTTCAACATGAAAGCTCAAGTGCAACGTGGAACTTGCTTAAATCAAGCATTAGGAAGAGTTTGTCCACCAATGGGCTCTCACTTTTTGAGCGCTCCATCTCTTTACAATGTAAACGAGACCTAAGCATTTTTCACCGTAGATATTAACACCACCACACTAAATAGTCCTATTAGTGTGGACTATAATAATTCTCTACATCCCACATTAATTTTTAATGCAAGCCAACGTGGACTATATTTATTGTTTATGTAGGAAACCGATGTGAGTGAGTATTTGATTATATTCTACTTATGATGTGAGGTGACCAATTTATTTTATGCAAGGTGTTAATCGGAAGTGTCAAGGAAGTCCAAGGGGATGACATGATCTTGAACATGTTATTTTCAACCTGACTAGACAATCCTAGCGAACCACATGAACATTTTCCACGCTAGTTTTCCATCCACCATGATAAGACTATTTAGTATAATCTAAACCCACTACTGTAGTTGATTCAATAATTCCCCGAGGTGACAAATTCCTTAATTCAATCTTAGAAACTACACCTATATATTAACCATGAATGCCACACCATTTCCATATTGACTTTGCCAATTCACTTCATGAGCTCAATGTTATAAGGTAAACATGCCTAAGTAGAACACAACCATAATTTGACACCTATATTGGAGTCGTATGTGGTTAGGTGTGGATCTAAGAATTGAAACTAAACAAACAAACAAAAGCATAAAAGAGATTGGATTACATGATCAAAATATGTTGGCGATTATGAGCTCAACATCCAATTTCATCAGGGGTACTTATAGGAGCACTTAATGAGTAAAAATTATTGATTTTGATAAGAAATTAGATATTCATATGATATTCAAAAGTATGAAGCAAATGAGTACGGACATGACATGGATATCCTAAACATCTTTCATTAATTGCATGTTTAATAAATATCCTACAAGAAGCGGATGCAAAGAAAAAGAAAAACATGGTTCACTTCATCCAACTCTTCAACACAAGTCCCGCGAATAGTTGTGCATAAAATAATCAAGATCCAACTACATCAAATACAAGCCATATTTTGAATGGTTTCCTACAGCTCAAAAGACAAGACTTTGCCTCCATGGTGAGACTTGTTAACATGCGTGGGATTTGGGACTTGGGACCCCATGTGAACCGGCCCTTCAAATACAATGGTCACGGGCCATCAATCTCGTTCGTGAAAGGGCCCTCAGAAGAAGAGAGTTAGGGCCACTTCACACACGGGACAGAGAACCTGGGACCAACACACTCCAAGCACTCTCATCGGTGGAAAAGGCGAAACCGGTCCAAGTTCGCCTCACACTACGCTTGAGAGACCAACATAGTATACGAATGCGAGATGGATGTAAAGTCTACACAGATTCCTACACGACATCGAATGGATCACGTTTCACGGTCACTCGGACTATTTTCAAAAACCACCTCTTGGAAGTAGGCCTAACCCAAAACCAGCAAGAGACCACGACACACTCCGAACGCTCACAACCGTTGTTTCGTTCCCTTCTACCTTGTGTGAGGACCCGCATGAATAGAAAGTCATCGAAATAGCATTTGGTTGAGGGCCCGTGACCACACCACTCGATGATCGTGGAGGTGGGTTTGGACGGCCTTTGGACACTTTTTCTTGTGGGCTCTCACCATCTCATGGTCACGGCTCTTGGCTCGTGTGTGAAGTGGCCCTTACACATACCCAGGTAGCTAGGAGTATGATTCATTCCGGATAGCGTGACTGACTGACTGATTGTTATAATTATTAATACGACTGTTGCTGGCACCAACATCTCACCAATGAGCTCGGATCGCGTCCATATAGGTGATGTCAGATATTCGTGGATAGTGTTGTCGAAAATCGTGCTCCATGGCCCTAGGGCTACTCATACCTTACTCTACGAGGAGAAGAGCAAGGGGGGGGGGGGGGTAATAATATAATCGACCAAATAATAGTAGCAGCAGTAGCAGTAGTAGTAGTACGAAGCTTGTGATACGAAGTGTGCTGAGGAATGACTTTGTGAGACGTTAGACTGGCGACTCCCTCCCTCACTCCTCACACACGAGCCAAGAGCCGTGACCATGAAGTTGTGAGGGCCCAAAAGGAACGTGTCCAAAGGCCGTCCCAACACACCTCCAAACTCGTGTAATGTGGTCACGGACCCTCAAGTGTAGTGTGAAGCCATATGTGATCAGGGCGTCAATCAAATGTGATTTCAATGGGTTTCTATTCATGCGGGTCTTCACACGTGGTAAAATAGAATAAACCAACAGTTGTGAGCGTTCGGGAGTGTCATGGTCTCCCAACGGTTTTGTGTTAGGTTTACCTCCAAGAGGTGGTTTTGGGAACTAATCCAAGTGACCGTGAAACATGATCCATTTGATGCCATGTAGGAATCCATGTAGACTTTACATTCGTCTTGCATTCACATACTCCGTTCGTCCCTTGAGCATAGTGTGAAGTGAACTTGGATTGGCTCCGCCTTTTCCACCAATGAGAGTGCTTGAAGTGTAATGGTCATGGGCTCTCAATCTTGTGTGTGAAGTGGCGGCCCTTAGGGCCGCTCCACACTATGGCCGTTTAAGTCAAGAGGGCGTGGGATCGAGTGGCCAAACTTTGTCGAGAGTCCAAAGAAATGAGCTAAAAATACATAGCCAATAATATATAGCAAGTGGAGCCTTTGGCTGGGCATAGTGTGAAGCCTCCAAAAGTCAAGCCCAAAGTCCAAACCTTTGGCCATGAACTCCCATGACCTCTCGACTTGGACGGCCATAGTGTGAAGCCTCCAAAGGCGGAGCCCAAAGTCCAAATCCAAAGGAGCATCCCACTTTATTCCTTGCTCAAAATTACCCCTCCAATCTAACGGCCAAGATCTTGTCAATGATTCATTTTTTAATGAAAAAAAAACCGATGGCCTCTCGACTATAGTTTGGGTTTCTATTCCCATCCAACCCAAACTTCCTTCGAGAGTTCGTCCCCCTTCCTCAAAAAGTAATCATTTAAAATTGCGACGCCCTTTCGACTTTGGCCATAGTGTGAAGGGTCGAGAGGCCGAACTCTTGGTTTCTTGCAATTTGTTTGGTGCATATCAACGGCCTCTCGACCTTTGGCCATAGTGTGAAGCGCCCCTTACACTAGGCTCCAAGACTAAAGAAACTCCCAAATCTCACAATCCATTTGATTGATATCAAGTTACGGGACCCAACTACACTAAATATCATATTCAGTGTGACTTACGGTTCGGAATTACACAACGTTATAACTATTTATTGTATATCTCGTGTTATACCAACAACTGTTGAATTGGTAGTTTGGACATTATAGAACATTGACAACTTTACTCGGTAAAAAAAATGTTTCGATAGTAAAAAGATATAGCACTATGTAAATCCGACTAGAAAGTCAAGCTAAATATCATATTTGGTGTAGTTTATAACACTAGGCGCCCGAGTTCAAAGTATATGGGAGGAAAAGTTTGGAGTGGCGCTCGTGTGGAGATCGTTTTCCCATCAAATCTCAAGAGTCCCCACTCATGAAAACACACTCTCTAGATTGGGAAACCGATATTCAATCTTCGGTTTGATCTTGAAGAGTCGGAAAGCAAGGTCCATCAAGAAGGGGGTGTTATAAACCCCCGAGCTTCTTGGACGCGGATCCTCATGTACACCTACCCTCAAAATTTACAAACATTCATTGGTGGTTTCATTTAACTTCCTCAAAGAAAACGGTATATAAAAAGGCACATGCCGAACTTCACGAACAAATTTTTAGGGTGGATTAGCACCAGGGTCCATGATCCTAACAGAAAGCTTCAAAATTGATCTAATAAACATAAATTGGGATGAATGAACGACTGACCCTATAAGAAACATGTTTTTAATACTACCCCTCAGTAGGTGTTAGGAAACCACATGCCAATCACAATACAATAGAGTCCCCTAAAGCCGTGAAAGTTCGAAACTTGTCCCCGTCATTTTGGTAATTCCAATACTTCAAAATGCACCGTGATTTTCGTTGGCTTGAACATCATGATATTGAGAATTCCGGGCATGTGAGAAATCCGACTAGTATCACACACATACCACACTTATGCAAAATCGCTCTCAAGTTATATGATATGGGCCCGGCTACTTGATATATGGCTCGGCCACGGCACATGGTCCCTCACATGACATGCCAAGCTTGGTCCTTCCTTTATGGAGATCCGGGTGGGGGCCATGGTGGACCCGGTTTTTATAAGACCACTAGGACGCGGCTGGGGACAGACCTGGGACACTTGTATGTCCTGCTGCAACTTACCGGCTTTTGTCACAAGTAATAACCAATACAGTACACTGACTTAGCATATGATATTCAGTGTCATATAGTATTTTATGTCACTGTGGTAACTTTTCCGACGACACTTCTTATGAATGAGAGGACATGTACTGGTCATGGATGGTGGATGAGGTTCATCCGTTGGTCAATAACCCTACCTTCTCTTGTCAACAACTTGTGATGAAATGTTGTCATGGACGATTGAAATTTGGATGAAGAATCAGTTGGTGAGTGATAGTATTGGCAACACTGTAAATCTATAAACCCCACCCCAATGATTTTTTTTTTAAATAAATTAAATTACAAAGGATGGCAAATTATGTTGGGTTAACGTTTAGGGTTGGTGACACTATACTGTGGTTTACAATTAGTATCGAGTGAGACAATCAAAATTGGTGACACTAAGGGCCAATTTAACACCATGGACCATGAAGTCCGACTTTGGAAGATGGTTTTTTTCCATGGTCCAACTCCCATGGTCCGATTTCCTAAAAAAATCAATTTACAAAGCCTTTGGGCCCCTCACTAGGTGTAAATCAAATGTGGACCAAGAGGAATGACCATGCACCAAAAAGTGAATATGTTGATTTTTATTTTTTTTAGTATGTGTCCAAAAAGGGCACTTTTGAAAAAATAAAATGAAACCAAGTTTGACCATTCTCTTATATTCTCTTGCCTTCGTCTTCTCTTCCCCCATAAAAGAATTCATTAGAATTTTATTATAGCAACATATCTCTACCATGGGCCCCTACCTTTTCAACTAGAGCACCTCTTTTGCCTCTCCCACTGCAACACCAGTTGGACCATGTCAGTGGATAATGTAGGCCTTAAAACATGTCTCTTGGGGATCTTCTAATCATGCAAGTCCTCACACATGATAAAATACAATAAATCTACAGTTATGAGCGTTCGGAGTGCCATGGTCTCCCAATGATTTTGTGTTTGGCCTACCTCCATGAGGTGGTTTTTAAAACTAATGCAAGTGACCGTGAAACATGACCCAATCGATGCCATGTAGGAATCCATGTAGACTTCACATCCATTTCGCATTCACATACTCCGTTGGTCCCTCAAGCATAGTGTGAGGCAGCGAACTTGGACCGGCTCCGCCTTTTCCACCAATGAGAGTGCTTGGAGTGTAATGGTCACGGGCTCTCAGTCTCAAGTGTGAAGTGGCCCTAAATCTGACATTGGTTAGTAGTAATAACTGGGGCCACTGCTACTGTGGAATGACCGTTGTGGCGACACCCCCGTGAAGGACAAAACCCAGTCAAGCTATCATTTCCCTTCTCCCAGTCTGTGTAAGTTATTAGTGTACTGGAGGAGCTGGCAAAGAAGAAGGGGAGTCAGTCCAGCTTCACTTTACAAGCTCTCCCATGCTGACTCATGCAAGGGAAGCACTGGTGACTCAGTTCGCGACCCCTGTGTAAACTCGGAAGAAAGTGGGTTCCGGACACAATTTGGAGTTGCTATTCATCTTGCATTAATTGTGTGTGTTTTGGGAAATCCTAAAGGACTTCAGTGCATTTCATGATGCACTTTGAACTTGTTGATTCGGGACCCCCCCTCCTTTGCATTTTGGTGTCAAGGAAAGGGGTGTATATGTTCATAACACATGTGTTAACTCGGAAGACCATGGGTTCCGGACGCAATTTGGAGTTGCTATTCATCTCGCATTGATTGTGTGTGTTTTGGGGAAATCTTAAGGGACTTCGGTGCATTCCACAATGCACTTTGAACTTGTCGATTCGGAACCCCCCCCCCCCTCCCCATCCTTTGCATTTCGGTGTCAATGAAAGGGGTGAATGCTCATAACACATGTGGTACTCGGAAGACAATGGATTCCGGATGCAATTTGGAGTTGCTATTCATCTCGCATTAATTGTGTGTGTTTTGGGAAATGCTAAGGGACTTCGGTGCATTGCATGATGCACTTTGAACTTGTTGATTCGGGAACCCCCTCCCCCCCCCCCTCCCTCCTTTGTATTTTGGTGTCAATGAAAGGGGTGAATGCTCATAACACATGTGCTACCGAAGGGGGGGGGGGGAGATGATCTGGAAGATGGGAAGGGTGAAAAGACTACTGTGGCTATTGTTATGAAGCCCCGTGAGTTCATTTTTAGGGTAATAAACCCTAGATCGAGGTTAAGACCATTGTTCTCATTGTATGCATCGTACGTTTTGATGCCATGTCAGGTATCTGCGATGGGGATTTTTCACATTTTTTGATACGGATATGGTACGGGTATTTGACGGTACTTTTTGTATTCGACTCCATTCAGGTATATATAACATGCAAGAACCGTCATGCTTAGGTGAAGTCCTCATATTATCGATATGGTTTAGAATGCCATCGACCCAAATACTCACTCGGGTATACAAAGATTGTCTCTTGACATACCCATCATATAACAATGTTTGTTACATATTTCATACCCACGGATGGGTTCTTTGATACACCATTCTCGATGTTGATCGTCGATACCTTGCAATCTCTTAAACGTCACACCAACACTGGTGAAGTCCTTGAATTACTCCAACAAACTCAAATTAGGATGAACCAACAACCAACCTAGAAGGGAATGGTTTTTACTATTACCCAATTAGTAGGAGTTTATTAACGAACAGGAAGAACCAACTACCAGTTACAAATGAGCCGGTTGAGTTCGAGAAATAACATGTCGAAGTTCAAGACTTCAAGAAAACAACCGATCGTTTTTTCAAGATTAAACCTCAAATTTGTGAAGAAAAACCGAAAGATCACAACACGTAAACCTGTTGGACTCGAAAACATCGGGATTTTGACCGATTCTTCTCCAAAATTATCCCGGGACACAGTGTTGTGAGACATTTGGTCATTTGTAACTCGTAGTTGGTTTTGAGTGTTGGTCACACCGGCCAGTGACCAACACTCAAAACTGGCCGGTGTTGACACCATCCGTCAACATCTCCGACTATAATAATGTGAAAAATGGCACGCCAACATCTATTTCTCAACATAGTCCCCACCAATTTCACGGCCATAACCGAATAGAAAGTTTGGTGTGATCGGGGCATGAAGCGCAACGAAGGTTTGCACACGAAGAAGGAGGAGTGACTTGGGTGCCCAATGACTTGCAAGCAGTTGTTGAGTGCATAAAGAGGGCCCCATTAAATAAAGCTGGTGACAACCAAGTGGGCCTTGCTTGCTTCTTCTTCACTCCAAAGGAACCTCCTCGTTTGCCTTGGAGTTATTTATAGCCTGGGTCTCCTAGTATTGAGAGACTTGGACTACTACTAACTTACGAGACTACTCGTGGCCTGGTGCATTTTCATCACAAAATTAGAGCCTGCCTGCCGCCGCACTCCCAAATCTGCTCAACCGATCTCTACGCTATTTGAGGATCAGTAAAACTTGGAAGTTGGCTATGGACAGCCACACTATTTCTGGATATGGGACAAGTGCTTTTGTTCCCGAGAACTACACTAAAAAGGATATTTAGTGTTTTATTATATGTAATGTTGTTACCACCCTACCCTGCTCAACACTAAATTTCAATTCCTTGATAATCAGTGCTAGACATAAATGTGTCGCTACCTATACTGACTCTACATTCAAACATGTAACCTCCACATATTACCATAGTAGATATTTAGTGTTTGAGTTTACATTTGATGTTACTTACTTTCATAGGGTTAATGATATTTAATGTGCATATTTGTATTTAGCGTATCAAACACTAAATATCCTATTTAGTCTAGTTAGACGATTTTTTAAAAACATGTGTGTGTTTTTACATGATTTTCTCACATGAATTGGGCCAGTGTGCTAAGTGTCACTTCACACATGAGACTGAAGGCACGTGTCCATTGTAGTCTAACATCTCACATCGGTTGAAAACGCCGAGACCGTCCAAGTTCATTTCACACTAGAAGGTAAAGATCAAATGCCCAAAGAAATTATCATGAACAAGAAGTCTAGTACATGGATTCCTACATGGCATACTATAAAGAATGTTTAATGTTCTCTCATAATTTGCGTCATGCCCACCTCCAAGAGGTAGGTATGATATAATTTATGACATACCATGTAAGTGAAACGACCTTTTGGATGAATTACATGGCCCCTCGTAAATACATGGTTACGACCCCTTGGCTTGTGTAGAAAGAGGCCCTCAGCTACTTAGATATCCACCCCGAACGCAAGATACACACATCTTTAAATATAGTCTCAATAGCATATACCTAATACATAACCACATACGACACCCATCATCCCAACATAACCATCCGGATAAGTTACTCATTGCCGCTACAGTCAACCATATAACCTGGTCTGCCCATAAAATCACAATTCAAAAAGTCATAGCACACACGGGCATAATAGGTAACAAATCGCGGACCAACTAGCAAATAATGGAGCCCTCTTAGACAAACCTGCCAACATTCCCAAGATACATACGGCCCACACTACACCATATTGGCTCAATGGGGTCCCAACAGGTACCCACACAGGTGCCATACGGAACCTACAAACATACATTAACAAAGAGCACAAATCCAAGAACGAAGTTGGGCTCAATCCAAATTCACATACATAGACAAATGGACATCCAACGATCGCATCAACCATAAACTCTCCAACCAATTTTGGACAAACCTTGGAATCACAGATGCCCAAATTACACAAACTCTAAAACCCCGATATGCCCAATATATGGGTAACCACCATAAAAATATCTTTTGGCCTAATTTATACCCAAACCCAAATTGTACACCATGCCCTACCAATGCCATAGACACATGGCCACACTTACTGTCCACATGCTCAAACCAACACCTAAAGGGATTGCGTATGGCACGACATAATAAAGCAGTCCACCAAATCGCATACACACTACAATCAAGCAAACATATAAGATAATATACCCTTATAAATGCATACCCAAGTGTTTTGGACCATCCAAGTGAGTTCCAAATCCTCCAATTCCAAGTCTATCCCATCACCCTCTACAAAAACATCCTCTCATAGCGCATGCTTGATTTCTCTCTCCATCACACGAAGGTCAAGTGCAATTTTTTTATGCATTAAAATATCAAAAGTTCAACACCCCTCTCCACATAACACAACGTGGCAATACATTGCTCCTCTGTAAAACTCTTCGGAATAACAATGAGCGCAATGTCCACATCCATTCCTCCCACGGCAATGGCCACCGAAGCTTGGTATACTTTAAGCAAACACAAGTGCGTTCTTGCCTTTGAGAACGAGCAAGATCACACATACTTAGAGCCATGACAAAATTAACTCAGTGATGACTATCTTGATACAATTGAAGTGATGTATCATCCACAAAACAATGTGTCAACATTGCTTGCTCAAGTTATGAATCTTCAATGCAGTGTGTATCCTTTTGATTGCAACGGCAAATTTCCACTCTCCCAAAATGGGATTGGTTGCAACGTGGAAAAGATTGTAATATACGTTTAATTGGTTGCAGTCACAAGTAGATTTGATCAATCATACAGTAGCTAATGTGACAACTGAGATGAAGAAGCAATGCCGAGGAGGAGACAAAAACGAAACCCTAACCCTAGAGAAAGTGACGTGGGCACCCCACATGCCTGCATTTCAGGAAAGGCCTATAAGCCTCCTCCTCGATTACACTACACGTGGAATTCATGTGTGTTGATAGACCTTTCCACAACGCAAACATAAATCCCGTGGTCAAAAAACTCACAGCCGTAGCTATGTGCTCACTGCACAAAGTCACAGTCCCCATGCAAACTTACCTTCCCAAGTGCATATGTTTTACCTTCCATAACCGCATTGGACCACATGTCCTCTTGCCACCATGGCAATCTTAGTAAATGTTATACCCTCCCCCGCCATTCAATTCCATTTGGCACCCTTACGTTATTCATGTTCCCCCCCCCCCCCCCCTAAAAAAGAACACATAAAAGCACATACATACGTGCCATATACTAGAGGAGCCTTGCCATGGGCTATATAAGAAGTACCCAACATGTTGAACATTACCAGCGGTGAGGTAGGTACTTAGTGCCTACTACAACCTATGGGAGGACGACACATGTACATTACCATATACAACAATCATGCCCTTGTTGGGACATCTATCACAAGTGACAAATATGTCTTCTTGTATCCATTCTTAATTAAACACGTCAACAAAATCGCTTGGCTTGACCACTACATGTGAACCAAAGTAAGTGGTAAAAGAAAAGGAGATAAATGAATCGAAGTACACTCATTACATGGTCCCCTTATCTTGAAAAGGTTGTTCACTCAAACACCGTCGTTGAAAGCCACCCCTTCCCACCCACTACTATGAGACACTTGGCGGCCTTTCTAGGTCACGGTTTTTACTTCCACTCACATAATAACTTAGGACATAGCTTTCTTCCTAGCGCCCAAGTAGGATGGCCGGATGAGCTAAGGGAACTTTATGTTACATGACCAAGAGGTGCGCTTGTATACAATGATTTCCTCTTTGCCTTACAATAGCCTCACATCTCGATCGATCGTCAGTTGTAAAAAGAAATTTCCAAAATTCGAGAGGTCTAGCAATTCTAGGCCAAGGGCTAGACATCCACCTCTTTAAGTTGCGCCCCCACCAACAATTTAGTTGTGGTATTTAGTGCCACATACACAATTTGCGAAGGGCTTCAACTAGATGCCTAGAGGTCTCAAACTAATTGTTAATATGATACTACTATTTGTTAGCATAAGTAACTTTTTGAATTGTTTATTATTATTTTTACATTCAATATAGTGGAGTGTGTTACTCAAGATGATAGTTTTGTGTTTTAATATGCAAGAGGAATATATTTTGAACATACTATTAATGGCATACATAATTTGTGGACATTTTAGTCAATTTGTAGATCATTGTGTAACATAGGCATACACCTCATAACACTATTGAACACACTCATGTCAAGATATTTGTAAGCACACTTGAACACCAAGTGAAATGAGGTAACACTAATGATGAAGTTGTTGATCATCAATGTAACCTAGCATACACCTCAATATAGGGTAAGTGCCATTATTACACATGTGTCACTAAATTCCATGAATAGTGTAGGAGATTAATAAAATTGATCCTCTTTGTCTCCCTTACTCCAATTTAGGTGTCAATTTGAGTAGAAACAAAAATTCCCCAAGCTTCACTTAGTAATTGGTGTTTTCACCCTCTCCCTTGGAAGCTACTATGAACATCACCTAGGTCATGGGATAGCTTCACATCTTGCCAAAACAAAAGTGTAAAAGGGAGCTTGAACCGGGGGGGGGGGGGGGCAATTGATGTCAAGGTTGTTTACACTAGTGACCATTGACCATGATCATGGCTTTCTAAATTCTCTCGTGGGTTGAGAAATGAGTGGCGGTCCCACTTTGTTTTACACTTGGTTAGTTAAAGTGAATGTGACCATGGGTGAGCATGTTACAAACCAACATGAATTCCTACATGCCCAAAAATGGGTAATGTTTGGTGGTCACCCAACTTTTACAACAAAGAGAACCCAAATAACTTGTCTCGATGAAAAACAAATGTGACCATGTCACTCAAAACTTTATTTGTAGACACCTGCAATTTTAGTGACAACTTTAGTTTCATTTATAGTGAATTATATCTACATTCTCATAAAAAAACACTACGTCCCAATATTACTCCGCTCTATACTATGATACGTAACCAATGCTTTCTTAAATGGAAGGTGGACTTCACTCGGTCATGGTCTTTGGACCGCTAACTATGACCACAATAAATCAGAAATCATTTCTTTCTCGCGGTCATTGGTCACAACAGTGAACAAGGCGAACCGACCACTAGCTAGCTACACATGAACCAATCGACTCCAAAAAACAATCGGTTGAAGTTCAAAAGTTCATGAAATTACCGATCATTTCAAATAAACTCATGGAAATTACCAACATAACATTACTCAACAACGTGGACCCTCGGAATACAACAGTCGGAAGCGTGGGAGCTAAATTAAAATTTTGAGTTTTCATGCACAACTTTATGAACATTCAAGGAGTATATTATGAGGGCCTAGTGAACAAACACTAAATGCAATTAGTGATGTTAATGGGGAAGATCACAACATGCAACCGTTTAGACTTGAATACACTAGGATATTGATCGATTATGCCCAAAATCCTCCCCGTACCCTAGGTCACAAAGTGTAAAGTATAGAGTTTCTCATAACGCGGGCCCCTTTGGGAAGTAGGTAAGGGTATAAGTTATAGGGTGCACATGGTCTGCTGACAAACTTGCACTGGCCCCCCGGCGCAATTGCCGCCTCTTTGAAGTTATGTTGAAAAAGGCGTTGGAAAAGGAACCTATGATAGTGCCATTGACATCACTTTGGAACAACTGCAGTAGTAGTTCCATGAATTGGGACATGAATGTGAAGAAAACATCCCTTTCTAGCCGCTCATGGTACCGTAGGTTGATAGCAAGTTGGGCAGAAAATGATTTAAAATATGTAAGCCTAATTCTCTTGGAAGAGAAATGATTGGGTTGGATGGCCTGAATGAATGAAAAAGAAAAAAAGAAATCATCGGAATGTCTAAATCTTAGGAAGTTTGGTGCGTTGGAAAGCTCAATTCAAAGTCATGAATGGATGAACCATAAGTTACAGTACATGGATTTGTATGTAGGATATGTTATGTGCTTGAATGAATGATCACATGTATACGTATTTGCCTACATTTGTTAGAGATGTTTGTATAGACCACCAAAACCTTTTTTGATTGAATAATTATTGCACATAAACTGCCCAACTTGCTATCCACTGCAGTATTGCCTTACAAGCATATGAGGAGATCTAGGCAACTCATCTTGCGTCAACGACATTTAGTTGGCAATCTACTATATGTAAAAGTGGCATGATTTTAGACTTGTTAAGTGACGCCAACACAATTTCCAATGCTGCAAGACGAGTTGTCTAGGTCTCGTATGCTTGTAGTATTGCGAATCGTGATTCAATCACTTTAAAATAATTGCTATAGTTTTGTGAATTACTATGTAAGGCGGACAGAAGGCATCCGGGTGTTATTCGGCTTGTTTTTCATGTTCTTCTGCTTCTACCGGGTTGATTTACTCAATGAAACTTGTGTCGCATTAGCAAATCTATGTTGAAGAACAAACCACGGGTTGGATTGAGAATCGAACCTCCCTTTGTTTGGTCGTGGTTATAGGAATTGCGTGCGTTGTTGATTCCTTCACCAAATACATAGACTCTACCAATTATGCTCACTGCTAGGTGTGGAGTAGTTGATCAAAGTAGAAAACATGGGGTTTGATCTCTTTTGAATGTGTATGTTTTTGGTGGTTGTTCTTTGATGTTCACCTAACCATACACCAATCAAACATTTGTGTCTAGTTAAGAAAGTAACTGAATAACACACGCAAACCAAACAACTACAGTAGCTTGAAATCAACATTATATATCATTGTTATACATTTGGACTCTAGGGTGCATTGTACCAAACACGTAGCAATATACGTGAGTGCACAAAAGGAATATTAATTTGACCTTTGTTGTACTATGTATACAGACGCCATGCGATTGATAACTCATAGTTATGTACATGAATGAAGGATCTTACATAGATATAGATATAGATAATATTTGGACTTGTATGGTAGCGTCACTAGACTTTACATTGAATGAACGGTACATTGATTGAATGACAATAGATTATGAAATAATATATTCAAGGCATGCATATCTAAAACCAAGAGATAATCACAAACCAACTTTATGTATAATTTGGTGGCATATAAAGCCACGTATGACATTGGGACTAACTCACTTATAGACATTGAACTACTCTCATGACTTTATACATGTAAGGTAGGCATACCCAAAACACACACATAATATGCTTTCATGTCGATTTTGAGGTATTCGTATCTTGATAAGAACAACTGTAATCATTTTAACCCTTTAACCCTAAACCCGGTGCAAATTGCAGTGTTTTGTTTTTGTGTTGTTTTGGGGTGGTTTTTTACAAGAGGATCTATGAGCTTTGCATACAAAGGAACCGGCTTCCATGTGTCCTAACCATGTGGACGTTTTGGGAGTTGTTTGTGCCTTAGAACCTCTCCTAGTTCATGCTATTGGTGTGATCGATGAAAGAGTTCCACACTGCTAAGATTCTCATATTGGATAAGAAATCCTTATCCTTTCACACGATCACGCTTGGAAAATGACAAAGACGCCTATCAAGAACTCCGAAATAATGAACAATCGTTTATGCATTCTCGACCATTTAGGGTTAGCAAAAGCCTAACCTAATTAAACCATGCTACTTGCAATTTTAACAAACGACTTAAGTATCTCTAAAGCTATGTGGGCCCAGAAGTTTATGGGATTTTGGGCCCATGTGATTCTCTCAAGATTCCCACCATCGCCATATTCATACCTCATGCAAGTGTCAAGATGATTTTGGGGAATTGTTTGTGGTGTGAAAAGTGCGGGTCCGTAGAGGGATCGAAGTAACTAGGGATAATCAAATTTAAAAACTTGTAGTGTATTGTAGATGGCTCCTTATTGTTCCCTCGCAGTATGCCACGTGTCATGCTCACATTTGCCATGACCCACATGCATCCTGCGTGGAGACTACATTGTGGCACGTGTAGAGATGAAATAAGGAGCCCTCTATGATGCACACATGATGTGCAATTTATTTTAAAATTTGTTTCTACCATGTCCAAGCCAATTTACTGAATCAATCGACATGCATACCACTAATCGAAACGAGATCCAAAGGTCGATGGAATAAACCAAAAGGGTTGATTTAAGCACCCTCTACCTTATTTTCCACAGATAACACTCTCGTCACGTTGATATAATGTTATAAAGCATGCATTTGACATAATCATGCGACTAGATCAAAAGAAAGCTCATCATCCATTTTGTAAGCCCACCATTGTGAGCACCACACAAAAGATAAACCAATTCAGTCACAAGCGGAGAGAAACAACATACTTTCCCCCACTTTAATCACTCACAAAGAAGGCTCACCGAACCATGATGAGAGAGAGAGAGTTCGAAATCTTTTACATTTCGTTCATCCGTTCATTTCATCCATTCATTTGTTCCTTTTGAGAACTGCACAGGGAGAACAAACCAGTCAAAAAAAGGAGGGGGAAACAATATACTTAAGCTACCCACTTTAGTCCCACGCAAAAGAAGGCTCACTAAACCATGATCAAAGAGAGTCAGAAACCTTATTCCATAAACATGCGCCAAGTCACCATCCTCCATCCATCCATCCATCCGTTCATCTATTCATTCATTCATTCATTCATTGTGAGAACCACACAGGAGATAAACAAGTCAGCCCCAAGCGGAGGGAACCAACATACTTTAAGTTACCCCTTCGAAATTCCACGTAAAGAAGGCCCACCGAAACCATGAGCACAGAGAGTTATCGACTTATTAAAGGAACAGGGGCCAAGTCCTCATCCATCCATCCATTCATCCACCCACCCACCCACCCACTTCATGCATTCATTCATTCATCCAGCAATGGAAACTTCTCCCGTGCCCAGAGTTCCTGGTTTCCAAAAAGGCTCCTCCTCCTCTTCCTCCTCCTCCTCGGCATCTCTTTCTTTTCTCTCTTTCTGAGTCACGAATGCACAAAGGCTCGTGCACATGGAAGTTGTCTACCCAGGAAAAGCAGGCCAGCGCCCTCCGGAACTTTTGGGCTATCCAAAATAGTGCACTAGAGTTGCGTAAAAAAAAAAAACCCTCACACACCATCACACTCCTCGCCCTCTAAATTTAAAATAAAACATTAAAGAACCGTCTATGTTATTGTGTTCTTTAGAACCTCCGATTCGGATGTGTCAACTTGTCAATTCCAAGCAGAAAATTGCGGATGGGAATGACTCACCCCCAAGTCCAACAACTTTGACACTATGTAGTTTCGAGGCTTTTTTTTTTCGACCCGCTGGCAGCACGGGCAGCGAGAGTCGTGAAAATGGGCAAAGAAAGAAACGCAATGCAACCCCCCTCCTATTTAAAAAATTAGCCCTGCCACCTGTCCTCAAGGCCCTCACAAAACTAGAATTATTAAACAAATAAGGAGGGGTATTAATAATAGTCTGGAGTAGGGAGGGAGATGAGTTTGAAAGGGTGGTCGGTATTAGGGGGCCCTTTCCTTCCCTCTTGGGCAGCGCTCATGAATAGTTGTCCAGTCTGTAGGTAGAATCGTATAATACGATTGAATGTGAGACTATACGGTCAGGAATAGGGGATATACTATACGGTGGCTAGGGTAGGGAGTGTTGCCCTGTGCTGGGAGGGAGGGTACGAGAGCTGAGTATACGGTCAAATGATTTAAGTACATACGCGTTGAATACGTAACAATCGAGTACGTTCCAGAATAGGAGCCAGAGGAGCCCGCCCGCCTCCGTTGGCGCCGGGCGGCCCGTAGTAGGGCCGGTCGACCCGCCGCTTCGGGGGGTGGCGGGGAGGCAATAAAGCACCGCTCCGCTATCGTTCTCATCGCTTTGGTTCTCCGACTTGAGGCATTTGTTAGTCCCATCGCAGTGTAGACTCGGCTCCACTCTCGACAGGATCTTTTTTATCCACATATATCCATCATCCTTTACTTGGATCGTGCAAACGGCCTCATTCCAAGAGTTATTTCAAACGATTTGGTCCAGTGGTTCGGTTTCCGGCGAGTTTCTTGCGCATTAAGAGGTGTGCAAACAGAGGCGGGGGGGTTGTAGATACTTTGTGGAGGAGTGTGTTGATTCTTTAGGAAACTGAAACGATTCGTGTCTTGGTGAGGTGAGAGGTGTAATCTTTGGCGGAAAGAGTGTTTGCGTGTACGTGCTCGGAGCCGTATTGGGTTCCTGGAGTGGGAGTGCATCTCGGTAACTGTCTTGGTGCTGTGAAGAGTCTATTGGACAAGTGAGAGTGTTTCGTGAAGGTGTGAAGATAACGGTGTGATTCGGCATCGTTGTGGCTGTATTGCAGACTCTTGGTACGCCATCTCTTCAGAGTCTTGACGGTGTTGTGAAATGTTGATGGATTTTGTGCGAGTTCTTGCTCCTTGAATATCGGCGAGGTTTTCGTATTTTGAGAAGTTGGAGCGGTTTCGCTCTGTTTCTAGAGTGTGGGAGCGCCTCCTTCTTTACCCAAGAAGCGTGAGTTATTTACTTTGTTTCTCGAACAAAAGGAGTTGAGGAGTTAAGCTGACCTGAAGATGTCTGTTTTGTGCAGTTAACGAGACTTTCAAGATGCATGCTCAAAATTTGTTGAAGGCGGTGCTCAAGCCCCGCTCATTGTCTGCGAGCTCAAGTAAGAAATCTAGTGTAAATGGCGGTAGTGGAAGAGAACGCGCATCGTCTCCCGATGGTCGTCTTCCTTCCGCATCGGTTGCACCAAGGAAGTCTGTTTCTGCATCTTCATCGCCAGTGAAGATGACGTGCATGTGCTCTCCGACGAATCATCCCGGCTCTTTCCGTTGCAGGTTTCATCGTGAGCAACAGAAGCGTGCCGCAGCCGTTGTGGCTCTGCCCACTTCTCCTAGGGCTGGGTCAAGAGACGCAGGGTCGAAGGAGAGTACTAATATCTTCAACGAAGTGAACAGAACTCTACCCGGTCGGCCGCACCACCTGTCGAAGAGTCCTCAAGGAAGGACCAGCAGGTTGAGTAGGATGAGCCTGGGCACAGATTCGGAAGAAGAAGAAGAAGCGATGACTCTATTTTCTGATGAGTAAGTGACACTCAATGTTCTTTGTTATTTTCTTTTCTGTGTTCGAGTATGTTGTGTCTCCTTTCCTTCACATGTGCTGCTTTCAGAGTTCTAATTTGTACAAGCGGTTGATTTTGCAGTTTCTATTCCGGGAACTTGAGGATTGCTTCAAGAGACCAAATCGCGAGGCCAGTCGCGCAGTACAGTCGTTCTACGGCTCCCGCAGTTGCTGGTCCTTTGAGGGAGATACCAACGATGTTTTGCCAGAGTACATCAAAGAAAGCTTTGGATACTTTTGACCGCAACATGACGAGAATGTACTTGTAACAGCAAGTATCCATTTCCGTTGTGCCATATGTGTATCATACCAAAGCCGTCTTGCACCAGGAACTCGAATCTGTAATTACATCATCTCTTGAGGGTCAGTCAGTCACAAGGAGCAGGGGTAGTTGTCTACAAAAGTATACAGATTTGTATAGACAAATCATTTTTGCTAGTCCAGCAACTTTGGAGTGACGCAACTATTGTCACCAGTACATATTTAGATTTGGAGTGGTAGGCTCTCTCAACGAGCGAGGAGCAAGTCACCGGGAATGAATTGAGTAACTGTATATCTTGTAGGAGAGTTAGGAGGGAGGTTAGAAAGTCCTTGTGGATGAAGGATGCGCAAAATTATACATGGTTGAGCACCATTTATGCTCTTCAGCACTCTCTGCTTGTGCACTCCATCACGAGTGTTTCATCATGGCGCTTGTCAACATTTTGTTGGCTGTGAAGTGTCTCGTGAGACTGCAGATGTTTTCACCCCAACCAGATTTTCTATCTGCATGAGATGAGGTTGGTGCTGGTAAACGCAATCCTCACAAATCCTACGTGCGACCCATGTCTACCTATCCACCTGCAATTTCCCCGTCGCTTCCACTCACTTACTGACTGCGATAACCTCTATCATTAGCATCCTCTTACTCCATCCCCGTATTTCACTCCAATCGTACATTTTCTCCCGTCTGTCAGCAATAACTAATCCTTCCCTTCCGTATTGTTGTCGCCAGTACGGACATCTTCACTTGGTTGGTGATGTTGAGTTGCTGTGCATCTTTTTTATTTGTTAGCTCACTGCACACCTAGTGTTATGATGTATTTTGTGAGCTTATGGGGTTACGTCTGTTGTGAACTCAGCTCTATTGTATTGTTGGTTTTCTCCTTGTTGCTGTCCTGTCCATACATCACGTGATGAGTTTATATTTGTATCGATGTGTGGCAGGTGTTCTACTCATTCTTGTCAGCATGGGCATCCCTCCATCTGCGGAACCTTTATTATCCCCTGTCTACAAGGTCAGGTTAAGGATTTCTTGAGGGTGAAGACATCATCACGACTAATGCATCATCGTCGAATATACGTATATCTCGTTTGTGAGCATGGAGTTTGTCGGCGTATTGAGATTTCCCCTCTGTGCTTGCCACTGCCCGTCGTCATGTTGGTATGGTTTATGTGCTTATTATATTTCAATGTATCTGTTTTATGTGCTTCCCTTCCGTTGACTTCGTTGTGATCGTACTGACTCTTGAGGTTGCAGATTGATTCTGATTAATTCAGGAAATGACGGTGGAGGCTGGGGAAAAGACATCTTCTGGTGTGTGGGTTTTGATGAATGATGGGTTGTGAGCAGGAACACCTTGTTGGTTGTACAGATGTTCTTTTTATGTGGAAGGTATCTCAAGCGCCTTATCACCGGCCAATATATTTATGTCGGTGCCGATGTATCTGTATATGGTGGAGATGTATCGCTTTTACCCTTTGATCCCTCCAGATCGTTGCCCTCGAAGCCAAACCAAAGCCGCAAGGATTGGAGATGGGAAACAGACGAGTCTGGTTTATTGAAGCGGTTCGTGAAAAGAGAACTTGGCAGGATTCGGGATAATTTGTCTATCCAGACTTGCTCTGTTGGTAATGCATCAGAAATCTCAAAGGAGCATCATGTAACATGGGCTTTTGAAACTGGTCCCGGCAGTTCATTTCATGGACTTGTACCAGGTTTCTTGGAAGGTGAGTGTTTTGAACGAAGGTAAAATCAATGCACAAGTTGCCGGCGAAGCAACCATGACAAATTCTCGAAAGAAACTCTAAAAGAAAATTTGTAGCAGAAACTAAGGAGTTGGGATTTTGCATCCCATCAGATCCTTCCGTAAAGGTGGAACACCCTGAACAAGCACGTCCTTGAAAATAAAAATACGTATCAAAAAACTCTGGCGACAAGAGGAAGAGAATCGCTACAGGAAATCCACCATAGGCCTCCCACAAGGGGATAAACGAAATTTCCATCCCCAAAGATTTGGAGAACCTGCTAATCAGAACAGTATCTGACAAAAAGGTGTGAAACAATTCAGCGACAGGCGCAAACCAAGACAATGACATGGTAGCAGGAAGCATGCGTAAACTTAACGATCTCCAGTAAAGATGACCAAATGCTCTTGCCTCCATCTAAATCAGATAAATTTATGATCGAACACAGAGATGATCTCATCACGTAAAATATGGTGCCAAGGATGAAAAGTGGACTTGGGAGGAATGTTGCACAAATTGGGTTTTGCAGCACATCTTGCAATATCCATCCACTGGCTGGACTTGGAGGAAATGAACCAAATGTGTGTTTCTGCGGCTCGGATTTGTACCCAAGTACAACTAAGCTTAAACACTTGAAGTCACGAAATGCTAAAACAATCTCTTATGGTGTTGACCGGATCCTTTGCTTTTGAAGAAAATACATGTGAACTCCAGTGAACTCATCCTTTAGAACAATCCTACCAAGGTCCAAATGAGGACGTGGGTTTCTGGGCAATGTCGTGCATGAGAAACCCTCAAGCAGAAATTCTGGTTTGCAGCACACCTTGTGATTTCCATTCATGGGGCCAGGGTTTTTTGAGGAAATGCACCGAACGTGCATTTTTGCGCCTGAGGTTCCAAAACACTAAAACACTAAAATGGTCTTTTGTGGTGTTGACTGAATCTTTTTGCTTTTGAAGAAAATACATGTCAACTCCACAGGGAACCCATCCCTTTGACCATGCTACCAAGGTCCAAACGTTGACTTGGGGACCCTAGCAAATGCCTGTGCATGAGAAACGCTGGAGTTGAAATTTGGTTTTGGTAGCACATCTCGTGACTCCACCCCATGGGGCCAGGTCTTTGAGGAAATGCACCGATGTTGTATATTTTTGTAGCTGGGATTTTGTGCGCAAGTAACAGGTATATCCTGATTTTACGAAATAATAAATTTGTCCTGGACAATGTTGACCAAGTGTAAGATGAAATGTTTTCGCATGTGAAGTAAATACAAGTGAACTCTGCATTGACCCTATTTCTTAAAACAAGCTACGAAGGAATTGTTATGGACTCGGAGGCCTGAGCACAGGTGCCGTGCATTCGCCGATTGGGTTGTGTGGCAATTTCACCGATTGTGCACTTTCGCGGCTGAAATCGTGCACGAGTGCTCATTTGTCCAAAAGTTGTGTGCAACTGTGGAAGCATTCGTCACCCTTAACTTTGCAGGCCAAATGACTTCACAAGGCCAAAAGTCATGTGTGAAATGAAGAAGGGCCAGTGGCGAGGTGGAAAGATACTCTCAATTCTGCCGACCTCGAGAATATCTCTCTTGATGCAGCGAGATTGGGATCTACCAATAATTCTGTTTGTAAGTGCGATTGCTCCAACCATAAAGTTTGAAGATCCTTCTTCTGTCTGTACACATATATGCCTCACGAGTTATCAGAAAACCACTGAGGCTGTTTGCTACAAACTTCTGATAGAGTTTCCGTTCCTCTCAGTGCAGAAGTAGTTGGGCGTCAGTGCTTTGAGGGACATCCAGAAACAATGGATTCTCACTAAGGTAGGTGGGCCTTTAAGTGGGTCACTTTTCTGAGTGGTGTTATTGTAAGGCTTGTAGTTTACTAAAATAAACAGATTTTACAATACAATTGGACTATGTGCTCCAAACAGAGACACCATGTTGGGTCTGATATTTTTACCACAATGTGGTTATAATTCAAAGAAAAAAGAATCTTCAGTTTGACCTCCTATGACCTCAACATACACTCAGAAATTACAATCTTTGTGATTCGCAATCTCGAACCAAATGAGAGAATTCCTGATTAAGTTGTGCTCCAGCAATCAAAAGTGTTTGCGGGATTGGAAGGGGCCACAACAGGTGCACGGGACTTGTCACACGATTTCGTAGAGGATGCTTCCACAGATATATCTGAATTTCATAAAGCAAATGTTTACTGTAGAACCTAAATGGCCAGATTGGATTGTTTCGGGGTTGAGCTGGACATTGTAAGGAACTGGGCCTGATTCCCCTTTGTTAATTTCTCTCTCCCTTACATAGGTGAACGTCCCTCTTGTAGGTGATGAGGTAGTATGGCGCCATAAATTGCACCGTGCGGATTACAGGTGGCATAATGCAACTTCATAAGAGAATGAACACTTCTTTTTTAATGTTGATTGAGTGGGCCTTCTCGGATGAGGAATTCCTGGAATTTCGGGCCTACACCTCGGGATACCGCCCTTGCAATTAGCCTGTAATTTGATAAAATGGCCTCTTCCTTGAGGCCCTACCCTACAATGCACAGGAAGAAGCGGCTGCTAGTTACACATGAACTGGTTGAGTTTAAGAAGTAACCAGTTGAAGTTCAAGATTTCAGGAAACATTACCAATCATTTAAGAAGAGTCTACAGAATATTCTTCAATCTAATAAAGAAAACCCAAAAGATGTCAACATGTAACCAGGTGGACTCTAGTTACTCGGATCTCAACCGATTATGCCCAAAAACCTCCCCAGATAACTGCTGCCCTATACTTTTACTGCTTCCAAATTCAGCAATGTTCCGAAAAGGAGTGCGAGGCAAGAGTGTGTAATTCACTTGTACTTACTTGATCTTATTTCCCCCCAAAAAAATCATTCGATTCTCTTTGAATACATGTGGCCCTCTGTAGAGGAGACTTCTGCAGTGGTTCAAAAATGGGAAACTTGGAAATAACAACTATGTAGTTCAGAAGTCACTTTTGCAACACGAGCTCTTCCACATATGGGTGCAATCATGCATAGACAAAGTTATGGGCCTAAAATGCCAGTACAAGCAAGAGCTTCATTGCAGGGAAGAGCCAATAAAAATAGAATACGTCATTCAAAGAAAGTTTGTCTAAACCACATATCCCTACGTTGGAACTTGTCCATTTCAACCCATGGCGAGAACATGCATAACTAATTCATTCGATTGTCAAATCGAGGTTCTTGGTTGCCAGTTGCTCAAAACTCTCAACCCAAAATTCGTTGTCGAAGCCAAAATGATCGATCTCGGCATTCTCTTGTCATGAATTTCGATGGACAAGGTGCAGCGGATGGTTATAATGAAAGTTGCATTTTCTTCTGGTGTGTGCCAATTACAAAACGCAGTCAGTAAGTAATCTCGACAACGAAACTCCAGCGATAGTTCTGTAGTATCATATTCTTGCCTCGAAAAATAAAAACAGAATGTGCGCGAAAGCAAGTCAATTAGGGCTGGAGAAACGTGTGCCTAGACAGTGAATTTGAGAGAAGATTTTCGCATGCTGATTGCCAAGCTCAATATCAGCTTGTGCAAACATCCATGCCCAGCCAACTGAAGTTAATGGAATTTCAATTACATGATGATCCATGCCAAGCCTTTTCAAGAAGCAAACCGGTGTCGAATTTCCCAGTGTCGAATTTTGTTCTCTCTGCAAAACTTTGCAGGAGAAGAAAGGTCCTTGATGTATGTCGAAATGGTGAGCCCCTCTCATGGTCTTAACATCAGGCACATGAGCTACACTAAATGTTATATTTAGTGTCACCAATTCCAATTCTCTTGCTCAATACTAATTGTAAGCCGCGGTGTAGTGTCACCAACACTAAATGTTGACCTAACATTATTTGTCATTTCTTGTAAATTTTTCTGGGGTATTATAGATTTCCAATGTTGCAATTACTGTCACTTACCCAATGATTTTTCATCTAGCTTTCAACCATCCATGACAATATTTTATCACAAGTTGCTGACAAGAGAAGGTAGGGTTCTGGCCAATTAATGAACTCATCCATCATCCATGACAATATTTGTTCAATTATTCATGAGAAGTGTCGTTCAAAAAGTTAATATAGTGACATTAAACTACCATATGACATTGAATATCATATTTAGTGTACCACACACATACCATCAATGAAAAACCTAGAAATAAAATTGAAAGTCCATGTTGCAAAAACAAAGAATACATCTAAACAAATCAACACAATAGCCACATAATATGCGCACTCCATACTAGTTCACAAGAGAAGATTAGAAAACCAACAATACGTCACAAACTTCCAAGACCGCCCTAGACTAACATAAATAAATATTATAGGTCCACCACAAATTGTCGTATTAGCTCACTAAACAGTTGCAAAGGGGACATGTCATTGGTTGATACTACATTTCTTGCATGCACTCACATAGCAACAACACGTCATTCTACATCCACATCCATTCAAATGAGCTTGATAAGAATCGAACTCAGATTAGATTGACGAAACTAACAGTCACTCCCAACCCATTATGGAGCTTATGATATGGTGTTCATGCACCACAAAAAAACACAACCTTATAATCACTCCCTCTAGATGGTACCTTTCTTGGACAAACACCCGAAGATTTTGTTTACTGGTTATTGGTTATTGGTTATTGGTTACTACTAGTGGATACTAGATACTAATGTAATGTCTACTCCCTGCAAAGGGTGAGTGACACTAAATATCATATTTAGTGTCACTGACTATTTGAAATTACACAATTCTATATCTATTCAATGTGTGTCTCATATTTTACCAACAAATGTTAAATCGGTTGTTTGGACATTATCAAACATTAACAACTTTACTTGGTAAAGAATCACATCAGTAATAAAAAGGTACATCATTGTGTAAATCCAAACAGTAAGTGACACTTAATATCATATTTAGTGCAGTTCTACATCTAATGTCATTGTCCTTTAGAACGTGGCCATGGATGTTTTACAAACAAACACTCTATTCTCTCCCACCTCCTTCAAAGACCAGGGCTCTTCTTCATCTTTGAAATGGTGAGATGGAAGGATAGCCATTCTCATCGCATCATGCACAAGATCCCCCTTGATAAGATTGCAATGCCATACACGTTTTCTAGATCCAATCCATCGCAGGTGTAACTTTGATTTGATCTTCACATGGTGTAAAATGTGACCCAAAAAAATTTATGAATTGAAATTGCCAGTCATGATGTTTGAATGATCGTTTCCAGTTCACTACAGACGACATCAGCCATTGTATTAAGGTCCGATTGTGTTATTTGCTTCGGTTTTCATGTTCTCCAACTTCTACCAATTGGGTTTACACAACAAAACTTGTGTTGCATTTGCAAATCTATGATGAAGCATCAGCAACAATCAAATTGAGAATTGGATCTCCTCTCATTTAGTTTTGGTTATCGGAAGCCCATGTTTGTTGATTCTTTAACAAACACATAGCTCCTCCCAACTTTGTGCAGTACTTCATGAAATTTGAAGAGGTAGTCCTCTCTCTTTTAAACATGTATCTTTATGGTGTTTGTTTTCTGATCCTCACCTAACCACACACCAATCAAATATAGGTGTATGAGTAAGAGACTTAAGTGAACAGAATTTGCATATACCTTATTCCTCAATGTCATATTAGAGGTGTTTGTTTAAGGGTGTTTTGGATCCATTTTATACCTAAAAAGCACACGTTTGAATAAGACACGCCTACCTCATACTCAAGCCGTTCATGGGACATATTGTTGATACAAAACACATAAAAACTCAAACATGGTTGTCCACTTGATTGAGTGCATTGGATGGTTTTACCATTGATTTGGTTACATGTGATGGCTTAAAAAAATCTATGAATTTGTGGATTTAGAATCTACCAATTTCGTAGATCACGAAACCATGCGATGGGAAGAAACCTCGTCATTCTTCTCGGTTGTTGGATGACTATGTTGTGAACTAATCCCAAATCTATTGTTAAATGTTTGAATCACACACAGTACAATTCATTGAATTTACATACGGCCACGATAGATTCCCTGAACAAGCTATCGCACAAAAGCACGCCAAATACGACCCACTAATTAATGAGATAAGAAACAACGGATGGAAAACGAAGCCCCTCATCACTATCACGGCAGGGGTAAGAGGTGCCATACACGAACAATCCATCACCAAATTAACGGACCTCAACATCCCAAAGACAAACATCAAAAACCTCATGAAAAACATACATCAAAATGCCATTAAATACCTAACATACCTCGTACTCAACAAAAGGAAACTCGACAATAAACAAACCACCATTACACCCCCCTAATGTGGAGATATAATCTTAAAACCCATAGAGCCCACCTCCTAAAGAGGCATAACCCCTCATGTGATACCACGACTAAGTTGGGGTAAACATTTGGGTAACGGGCTCGCATTCATGCCGGTACAATGTATGGGCGTTTGTTTTTCTTTTTTCTTTTCTTAAATGTTTGAACGTTCACAGTATAATTTTGATGGAGCATATGACAGTTCACGTATAAACTTCAAACACCTCTAAGTTTATTGTTTCATTAAACCTGAGGTGGGCCTCTTAAACATTCTCAACTTCACAAAGCCGATTCAAAATTTCCTTGGATTCAAATTAGGAGATTAACTTCGGACTATGAGAACTCGAATGAATTGTCGGTATTTGTTCTTTGGACGACATCACAAAGCAAGTACTGCATTGATCTAGAGAGGCAAATAATTCCACAATTCTAGGCTATATTGATAACATTATCTGAAAGTTTCCAGGTCATTGCAAGCTCCGGGAACGTTGGCTAAGGGCCGTGACTTCACACACGAGCCTAAGAGCCGTGACCATGAAATAGTGAGAGCCCAAAAGAAAGTGTCCAAAGGCCGTCCCAACACACCCCAAAATCATGTAGTGCGGTCACGGACCCTCAAGTGTAGTGTGAAGTCATATGTGACCAGGTCCTCAATTAAATGCTATTTCAATGAATTTTGATTCATGTGGGTCCTCACACATGATAAAATAGAATAAACCAACGGTTGTAAGTGTTCGGAGTGCCATGGTCTCCTTCATGAATGAACCTTCAAACCTCACAAGATACAAAGGATATTTTCTTCTCAATATTGATTGGAAATTCAAAGGGGGGGGGGTCCCGCTATTGGAAGCATATTAAGTGAATTCACCCCTTTTTGTATCTTGTGAGGTTTGAAGGTTCATTCATGAAAGAGACCAGGGCACTCCGAATGCTCACAACCATTGATTTATTTTATTTTATCATGTGTGAGGACCCGCATGAATAGAAATTCATTGAAATAGCATTTGGTTGAGGACCCACCCACATATGACTTCACACTTCACTTGAGGGTCCGTGACCACACTACATGATTTTGGAGGTGTGTTGGGATGGCCTTTGGACACTTTCTTTTCGGCTCTCACAATGTGTGTGAAGTGGCCCTATGTTTTATATACTTGGAATGCAAGGATTCTACCTTCTGGGAGAAAATTCAACCCCCAATATTTGCCAAATTTTACTATAAGCATGTGTTGTATATGTTTCCTAAAGGCCCCGAGACATGTGCATTTTAAAATTATTTGGAGGTGTTTCCCTTATATAAAAGTGGCCCGTGAGCTTATTTCCGAAAAAGCACTTCCAAAAGGTTGTCACCGCATGCAAATAGTAGTTGGACAACATGTAACCTTTGACTTAACAAACACCCGAATTCTTGTGAGGTCCTCCCTTTAACACATTCCATAGGCCACATATGAAATCCAATTTCAAAATTCAATTCACACCGACTAAATGAAACTAGTGTGCTTTAAAGGTGC
This sequence comes from Polytrichum commune, assembly GCA_950295325.1. Lineage (NCBI taxonomy): Eukaryota > Viridiplantae > Streptophyta > Polytrichopsida > Polytrichales > Polytrichaceae > Polytrichum > Polytrichum commune. The sequence continues at coordinate 7,369,097 of OX485806.1, read as the reverse complement.
TTCACCTTCACAAGTGTACTAGGTGAAAGTGGTGGACTAGGTGCATTAATGACAACATAAATTGCTCATGTTCATAAACATTATTCAAATGCATGATTGTGTCCTATTCTAATTTAATATCTGATTGTCTTATTTTTTCATATGGAAAAAAACTTAGAAAATAAGAAGAAATTGACATTGGTATGAATAATGAATAGTGTCGGTATGAATAGTACGAATATTGTGAATAGTCTCGGTACTTTCACTTATAATGCTGCCATGAATAGTATTTCCAGTGAATAATACTAGGATGAATAATGTTTCTTGTGAAATAATGTTGGGATGAACTTTGCTTCATGTGAATAGTGCCATGAGTATAACTCCATCCAAACATCCAAATATCCAAATGTCAACCTGAATGTATGGATAGTAAACGAACATTCTTGTTTTGTTCAAGGGCCACCGAATGTAATTGACATGTTCCAGGGTCATGGAACCAACCCACATGGTTGAATTATGTTATATTGACCTTGTTTAATGGGTAAATTAAACTTATCATTACTCATCCATTGTGTTTGGATTTGATTTCTACATTTGGCTTATGAAAGGGGCCTCCATCATCTTGCCTTGATGTGAAGTAACTTAGATAATGGGAAGAAATTGACACCTATATGAATAACGAATAGTGCCAGCCATTGTGGAAAATGTTTCCAATGAATAGTGTCATGATGAACAATGCCTCCTATGATAGTGCCGGAATTATAACTCCACCTAAAGTTTGATTACCAACATGCATGTATGAATAACAATGGAATATTACCACTTTGTTCGCATGACCCACTTAATAAAATTAGCTTATTTCAACGTCGAGTGAAGTGACTCAAACGACTGAGTAATGCTATGAAATCTCATTAAGAATTAGGGTCATATATGATTCCACAAGCAGTGAGGGGTAAATATCACTATTGAGATCCAATACAATGGACATTTAAAGATTGTAAAGATTATTTTGTCCAAAAGCATAACATTACTCGCCTCCTTGGTTGTGTTTCGTGGGACTAGGTATCATGCGACTATCAATTTCCTTTAATTTTGAGATTCCTTACTTATGGGAAGCACTCACGCTTTGTACTATGGAGATTTCGACAAGTAGCCATAAATTCAAAGTTTTATTTTATTTTGATTTTATTGTAATCTCTTTCTTTGGAAAGAGACCACCATCTAGCCGCTTAGCAATGTTTTGAGATATGTTGAAGTTTGACTATTGTAGCTCTCTAGCAGCTTGGGCATAAAATAATTAATCTCAAAAGTGCCTAAATTTCAAGAAAATCGATTTCGTTGAGTGTCCAAAAAAAACATTTGGAAAAATCACAATAATGCAAGTGACATTCACTGGAATCCAACAAGGTAGTATCAATTAACTTCAACAGTGTCTTCACACAACATCAATCTCACTCTTGGTCTAAAAACAATACAAGCATGAATTTGCTCCACAAGTCATGTTGACACACTACCATCAAAACTGAAATGAGACAAGCAAACGAGAATGAATGTCTAACTTTTTTTAATGTGCCCAATTTTAGAATATCATTTTATGGGTTGCCTAACTTACTTTCACACTTTCATTAATCATTAGGTGGAAAGGCGCCCAAGCTGCTAGAGAGCTACAATATGTTATTTGACTGGCCACAAGTAAGTGGCTTAGGGTAATGACCATGCAAGATTCTTCAAGTAATCCGACGACGTGGATTGCACAATCAATCAAATGGTATAAATCTACATTGGCTAAAAGAACTTTGCTCATGACAAAATTATGTGGCAAAGGAACTATGACATTATTCCAATAATCTTAACATTTCCGGGATTTGGCTTTTACTTAGAGGAATCACAATTTGGACCATTTTAGATTGAGAGAAACAATCTCACCTTTGAATTATAAAAACCATCTAAAGTACAGACGCCTTATTTGATCACTCTTCTTATTTGGACACCTGTGTTTGAATGGCATGTTTATAGTTAAGATTGGTCACCAAACTGACATGTGTTATGATGAAAATCGACCTACATGTTCAAATAAGAACCCATTCTAGGTTCAATAGTGTAATATGCAAAATGGGGTTCATTTGCAATACCTAGAGGTGGGCCATTGTGAATGGAATTGAGATATCTTTTCCACTTCAAGATAGAAATGTGCCAATAGGCTCACAATGATATTTACATGCTACAAACGATTTGCCCAATTGGGAGGACCTATATAATCACCTAAAGAGGACCAAGAAAACAATTTTAATGAATTACTTATTTAAATTCTTCATTCTTACCTACTAAAGCATTTGCATCTTAACCCGATTTTGAAACTTGTTACAATAATTTGCGTGATTTTCATTTGCTACCCATATGGAAGACAATTCATGTTTCGATCCAATGGTCAAAATTATCTATAGAATTGGAAGTGGCCACAATTGGGTCACATACCATGTAGACTATTGAATTAGGCGAGAGGAAATTATTGCATACGAGTGTACCTCATTCATCCAACAAAAATGCCATGAAATAACATTGTAGTTTGAAGTTAACCTTTCAATGATAATTTGACACCAAAATTAGCTGCAAAACCCCGCATCACTTCAACATGACACAATTGAAATGAGTCAATCACAAGCCTATATAGGGGATAGGTTCTTAACATGGATGAATGAGAGATACGATTGGCAAGAGAGTGAGGAAGTATCGTATATGAGCGCACCTCTCACTCATCCAACATGAGAACCGTGAAACAATATGTAACGTGAAGGTTCTTCTTCTTCAAGTTGATTTGACACCGGAATTAGTTTTAAAAATCCCAAATCAATTTACTCAAGGTCACTTGAAATGACAAATCAACAACAAACCAAAAGGAGGCCAAGTTTCATGTTGGATGAATGAGAGGTACTCTTATATACAATAATAATCTCCCCCGCCCCCCCGCCGCCGCCCTCCCACTTCACATGTGCAACAATCCCCTCTCGCCATCAAATCATGTCAATATGTTGTCGTGGTTTGGATGAATGAATTTGTTACGGACGGAGGCTTGACTCATTTATGTGTGAGGGTGCCTTGGCCCATCACATGCAACACCCTACAAATGTGAGTGAGAGAGTCTATGTAAGCATCGTTCTCCCTCTTGACTAACACACGTTCGGTCACATAAGAAAGTGTCATATTATCCAAACGTCATGTTCTCGGTAATATGACATTTTGGCTCAAATGTTATATTATTGAGGTTTTCAAAGAATAGGATATAATTCAATGTAAAATGCTACTTTGTACATATAATGGAAGTATGAAAGAGCATTCACAGTGAAGAAATACTCCTGACTTTGGACAGCTGTCAAAATAACTATAGGTAACTAGATTTTGTTCAATACGTTTTAGGGAACAATTATAGTTAAATAAACAAATTTTAGACAACTATAACTATGTAACTATCTATAGTTAACTTTAAAAAATTAAGTTTCAAGAAAAACTATAGTCAATTGTAGTTATTAAATATGAACGTTAAGCCTCATATTCATCATCTACCCCAATGTCATTGTTGTCTTTGTCGTTGGTGTTGTATTCCATTATAGTTGGTCGCTTAGGAATAAAAGACTTATATTGTGAGTTAAGCTTGACTACCTCAAATACATCATAATTGAGTAAATGCTTGTTCACCTTTAGGAACATGTTGACCTCAATAACACACTAGTGGCACTACAACACTATAAGAACATTCCGTGAAGATGTTGCACTCAACTTTAGTTAACTAGATATAACTATAGTTAACTTTTTTTTTTGGCGCGAACAACTATAATTACGAAAGGCAACTAGTTAACTAATAGTTGAATTAGTTGGTTAGTTGTTTAAGGTGTGAAACACTCACAAGATTCTCCAAGGTTTTCCATCATGTTTCAAAACATTAACCACATATGAACCTCGAAATATCAAGATGGGTCCCACCACTCATGCAAATTGATTTACCCTTATCATATGAAAAATCGGGGCCTAAAGAATGTCATATTACAAGCGTCGTAATTGTAGTAAACTAACACTGGAAAGCTTGGTCAATGGGAAATGCGTCGTATAAGGTAGAAATACCATGACCCTTTAACCACCTCCAGATGTGCACTAGACCGCCGTCATAATGGTGAAGTGCCATTTCTAAAACGGATCATGACTCGGCGGCAGCTTCAATGCGTGTACACTTAATGTAGCCAATGAGAGTCAAGTGTTGATGTACTCATAAGGTAACCGATTTAGGCGATGTTCTGTATGGAAATGTATGCGGATTACCGTGTTCGGTGTAGGGAGAATCCAGTAAATGAGTAGGGGTTTGGACAACTTTCCACTTTGAAAAATTGTAGCATTTTTTGTATTGGGCAGAAAAATATGAAACAACTTGCATTCTTCATGAATCCTTCTCGTCTATCTTGGGAAATTATCTCATGATTGTGAGACCGGATCTTCAATGCGAACGAATCACCTTATTTTCATGGGTTATGGTATTTCTACCTTAATAGGGATGGTATATTGTAAAGCAAGGTATACGGTTCCCATAGAGATGTGATGGGAACAATACCCTTGGCCCGGGGCTAGGCTAAAAAGGCTAGGCTAAGGCCCAAATGCCGGGAAGACAGTTGGCAATCCAAAATGATTGGGGGTTGGTCACGTATTGTCATGCGGATTCAAAGGAGTGGAGTTAAACTAACTTATCACATCCCCCGATGCATTCTATTCTAATCAAGAGATTGTCGGCACACGGAATTTGATGGGGTTAGGCCGGTAAGCTAGACGGGGTCTTAAATGGCTACCTTCTTTCCGACCTCTCGTAGGATATGAAACATGCTTATTAAGCTAGTTTGAGATGGTTAGCAAATCTAAAATGAAGATCGTAGCCACTTTCCTCGTAAATTTTGGTGCTTGTATGAATATTTTATTGCTTGCCAACGTGAAGATTCTAGTGCTCAACAAATGGTCATATAGGTCCCTCCCCCTCCCACCCAATCACATTGACTATTGAACCTAAACTACATATTGGATTTTGAGCACCCAGTCCAATCTCGCTTAAACATGTGTATGTTAGGTATTTGTTCTCAGAGCCACACCAAACCACATAACACTCAAATATAGGTGTATGATTCATATAAGTAATTGAATTGGGCATGCCATTAAAGTGTGGTTCAAAGTAGCCATGCCTGAATCAATCTTGGGAATTATTTGGACACTTATATCTAAGTGGTATGTGATTAGGTGTGAATCCAAGAACAGACACCCCAAATGACGCATGTTCAAAAGAGATTGGGCCACGTGCTCACAATATGCCAACCATTCTAGGTCCACTAGTCAACATGATTTTTTTGGGGGGGGAGACATATATGACCACTTAATGAGCACAATAATCTTCATGTTCGTGAAGGATAACATATTCATATGAGTTCCAAATATCATGAAGTAAAGGGCTATGGTTGTAATTTGGATTTGCTATTCGACTCACATTAATTGAGTGTTTCGAATCTTACAAGAGTGGGTACAAAGAGAAAAGTATCCATCGAAGGCAATTAGTGGGCGTGACACTTTGAGACCTCTAGACGTCTAGTTTAGGCCCTTCGCAAACAATGTACATGACACTAAATATCATAAACGGTGTAGTACATTCTCTCTTAATGCCAATGCCAGTCATAAACAATTGACTAGGATAAACGTGAAACAAAAGTTAACAATCACCCTTATGATAGATCGGTACACAATTTATGGTATTACTTGTCACCTACTATTTAAAATTATGCAATGCAATGGCTTGTTGTTCTAGAATTTAGTTTCTACTAGTGCACTAGGTAAAGTAAGTTGTTTAGACATTTAGAACATGAATGATATTACTAGGTCAAATATTACATTCTCAATAAACAGTTATAGCACTAAGTAACTCCACATAGTAAGTGACACGAAATACCATGAAAAGTGTACCTTATCATTGCTTAAAATTCCTCCACTATAGGAGTGGGGGGTGCCTAATGATTGACCTCAATACCTTGCCCTCTCAATTGCATATTCGGTCCCATTGGAACATTCAAAGAGAAATGTCCCCCAAATGATATTTGGAGGAGTATTCGTGGCTTCCTTTATTAGGAAAATTAAAGTATGCATGAAAGTATTGTGGGTGCTTTCTTCCATTGTTTCAAATGAAACATTTCCTTTGAAGAAAGAAGAAGAAAAACCCACATGTAGTTTTTATATTGGTTTAACAAGGATTTGACACCTTACACAAAACGACAACCATTTGGATGGCATCATGGGGTCTATGTCAATGGGAAACCCATGGCATCCCAATAACATCAAAAATTTACTTTTGATGCTCTCATCAAGGAGGCAAAACTTTGCAAAATCCAATTTCTTTTGTTGGAATGGCCAACACACGGAAGTGTTGACCAAGATGACAAAATCCACTAGATAACAAAAATATGATCCATTCTCTCCTGCATTGAATTGTGCATATTACCCCCTAAAGAACTTGGTTGATACAATTCTAGGGTTTAAAGAAGTTTAAGGAAGTGGACTTGATTGCCTCTATAATGGGAATTGGAACTTGATAATAATTTGGACAATATTTGTTTTTTGCGGAAACATGTTGGTGTGGGCTTGAGATTGTCAGATTTCACACCAAATTATCTTTACGGTGTAATGTTCATATTGTCGAATCCTTCCCAAAAAAATTCATCTCTCGGACTTACTATTTTCAATATTTTCAAGCTAAAAAAACCAGGTTCTACTCACGCAATATCCAAAATGGGGAAATGGAATACCGACCACATTTATATTTATTTTTGGCACAAATTAAATACTGACCACATTTCAACTTGCATGTTTGACATGAAGGCAAATCGACTTCCTTATACCTTAACCCCTATAGTTAACATGGAAGCTCTTGGCCAACAAAATCTTGCAAGGTAGTGTTCAAAGCTTTGATGACATTGGTGAAATTCCCTTCACTGGAGCGGCCAACACATGCAATGCTTACCCTAGAAATGCATGGATTATGAGATCCCGTCCAAAGCCTCGACAATGCCCACAAAGTTACTTGTGCCAAATCGATCGACACGTACTAAATAAAAGAATTTATCATCCCTTCCCATCAAGGAGAAGAAGGCAACATTGAAATAAGAGTCCACCACCCCATGCACAACATCCGACGTGCCTACCAACTCCACTTGCAACCCACACATACTCTAAGCTAAACTAACGATGTCATTTTTGTGACACTACACCTCACCAAAGGCAACACAAAGTCCCTTCTACATCTTTAGAGGCAATATGAATTCTTCAACCCTCATCAACAATCACGTTTGCCATTCATCCCCCTATCATAACCACCTAGACAAATTACCCATACATGCCATAATCCAACACTTCTCCCTTCGAGAATACCCCATAACCCTAAAAAAAAATTGCACACACTCATGAATCATGGGTAACGTCACCTTCGATAACCTCGCTGAGGGGCGGTTTACACTATGGACCATGAAGTCGTCCCACGGCCGTCTAAGCGATGTGATTGGACGTTGAAGTCGTCCCGGGACGACTTGGGTTTACACCAAGGAAAAAATGGCAGAGTGACCACAGAGGTTGAGGTCCACAAAATATTATTTTTTAAGCCTACTCTATCCACTGCCATGGTCCAACGGGTTTTCCGTTGGGACAAGCAAAAGAGGTGGTCCGGGAAAAAGAGCAAGGGCCCATGTCAGAAAAATGCCGTTTTAAGCCTTTTTGGTGCATGGTCATTCTTCATGGTCCACATTCGGTTTACACCTAGTGAAGGGCCCATGAACCATGAAAACTAATATTTTAGTAACTCGGACCATGGAAGTCGTCCCATGAAGTCGTCCCACGCAAAATAGGCCTCTTACGTGGGACGACTTCATGGTCCATAGTGTAAACCGCCCCTGAGTATGGAGCTAACAAACCACCAAATCTACCAACCTTATAATGGACACGGCCCACACCAATCCTTATGCAACACTCCCAAAATGCTCATGGAACACCCACATAGTATAGCATAATATAACATTGTAGACCATAGTATAACATTGGCATACACCTTATAACATTATTGAACATACTCATGCCAAGATACGAGTAAGCACGCTTAAATGCCAAGTGTCATGAGGTGACACTAATATTGAAGTGTTGATCATTAGTGTAACCTAGCATACACCTCAAAAGCGGGTAAGTGACACTATTACACATGTGACGTTACTTACCATAAACGGTCGAGTGTGAACTCCTCGGGTCCATAACTTTTCTCTCGACCAATGGATTCGCTCTATCTGGAGTTTCTTGGGTATCGGATCTGAAGTATGCATTACATGAGGAGTCAAAGCCAATTTGAGGTTCTTACATGCATAAATCCTCGTACATGATGGAGTCAAGGCCATTCCTTGAATATCATATTCTAATGAGGTGAAATTATATTTCAATGCACTAAAGACAAAATTTGACATGGCCCGAGGAAAGAGGTATTGGATTGGACCAAAATGAATAACCAATCCGCTTTCTTGAAGATGTGTCATAGCTTCCTCCCTTCTTGTAGGCCTAAGTCAATATGTTGTGTAAATTGGCATTAGATTTCAAAGGCCTCACACCCCTCATGTAAAGCGGACCTTAAGGTAGACATGCCTAATTTGGTTACTTATCTTAATTGGTCGCTTGTATTTGAGTGGTATGTGGTTTAGGTGTGGCTTCAAGAACATATACCAAAAAGAAATTGGGACTACATGCTCAAAATGTGATAACCATTGTAGTGTCAATGGTCAACTTGATTGGGGGGAGGGGGCGTATATGACCATTTAATGAGGATGAGAAGCTTCACTTTGATAATGAATGAGATATTCATATGAGCTCCAATGAGAAAAGCAACTACAACCTCGATTTGGATTTTCTAACCATCTCGTACTAACCACGTATCTCAAATCCTAAAAGAAGCGGGCTAATGGGGGGGGAGAAGAAAAAAGAAAAAAGAACCTTAAGGTTGAGGCATCTATGACTGATAAAATAAGAGAGTTTTCATTTGTTTAAGATGAGTAATAACATGTACCTATTTTTTCTTGCAAAGAGAAGCAAATTCCAAGGAGGATGCAAAGTTCTTTCTTTTTTATAAATATGGAAATTGCTACAAAGTTTGAAGCAATAAAGTTAGGGAAACACATAGTCGACCTACAGGTAAATCCATAACCGCTCATCAAAATTCTAATGCTTGGCTATGACAAGTGTCAAAACTCCTATGCGGGAAATCGATCACAAGCTGCCGCCACATAAACCTTACCTCCGTTCACCTAAAAAATGTAGATCTCATCCATGTCAACATTACATGACCCTGGTGAGGGGTTAAATGAACATGGTCGACTTTGGATGCCTCGGCCTTAAGACCCATCTATCTTGCCTTAGTCAAACATCCCACCATAAGTTAGAGTAAGAATCAATTGTTCCCAATCAGGACCCCCTCAAGTTTTTATAGGGTGCCATAACTTCAATCGGGCTAGAATTGATTTCGGTAGTTTCTTTTCGTGGGTGGTTAAAATAAGGTTCCAGATTTCACGGTTATTAAGGGTCGGTTTCCATGTAGATCGCTCGCCCATGAGACTCTAGTGGAAATGTAGATGCCACAAGGTCGAACCTTACATTTCCACCACAACACAGTGGGCGAAGCAACCTACATGGAAACTAACCTCAAGTCTTTGAACTTCGGCTCCACTATCACTAGGGAACCAATCGTGCCATGACACATGTCCATGCTTTCGAGTGGTAAAGTGAGGAGGCATCCGTCTCAAAACGAACAGCTATGGCAGACTCTACACATTGATAATACGTTCGGGCCAACTTTTAGCTTCAAAAAATCATAATAATTTCAATTTGAAGAATAAAAGCACCCGAAAAATCACGGTGCCCTCGATTTCTATCTTTCTACACAATTTTAATTTTTTTATTGGCACCGTCTTTATACTTTCTCTAGGTATTTAGCACATAATCTCTTAAGTGGTCGGCGATGGGCACCTCTACTCTAGACCGTATCATTGGAACAGCCAGCACATGGAAGTGTGGCCTAAGTACCTGCAGCTCTCTGGTCCACTCACACGCTGACAGGTGGCAAGAGGGTATTATTAGTAAGACTTAGCTACATTTGGAAGCTCCGTCAACTGACAGGCCCAAAGTTACCCTATCCTCGCTGCCATGGCCATTTCACCATTGAATTTTAACCTGCAACCGGTGCTAACCGGAAAAAACTTATTTTTCTTGCAAGGGAAGTAGATTCTTAAGGAGAATTGTGGATATGGAAATTGCTACAAATTTTGAAGCGTACATTTTAGGGTTACATGTAGTCGATTTGTAGCTTAACCCATAGCTGCTCGTCTCGATGCTACTCCTTGGCTACGACGATTGTCAAATTTTTACGAGGGTACTCAATCACACAAGTCTCCAACACATAAACTTTTCCACTTCGTTCGCCTAAAAACTTATAGATCTCATCTGTGTTAGTATTAGCATGACCCTAATGAGCGGGTTCATGGACGTGGTCGATTGTGGGTGCCTCGATTTTAGTAGAATGACCGCTACCGGTGCACTGGACTAGGGGTAGAGTGATTATTGCGTGGATTTAAAATGGCTGATTGTTAAAGTGTTGGCCCGAAGAGGATGTGGTGATTGCATGGATAAGTATTGTTTCATACCATTTGCAATCACTTTTGGGTGCCATTGAGTTAACCGTTTTCTGTGCATTCGTATGCAAAGTAGGATATTTTGATGCTCAAATTAGGAAGACTCTACTGTACAAGTAGGGGGGGTGACTTACTTGCCTCTTTGGGAAAACGCAACTAATTATTTACACGGAATAAAAGTGTGGAACAACTTGCACTTCTCATCATTTCCTCTACTCCATCTCTGAAAACTATTGGCCAGATTTCAAGCCACTCTTATTGGCCAAGTCAAGTTATTTCCACCCTTTTCCATACATCAACCTTATTTGTGAAAGGCCTAAATTAGACATCTAGATATCAACATAAGTAAAAAACACGTTAAGTAAGTAATTATTTGCATCATGACAACCAACATAGCACATTGGGATATGTGAGATCATAGTTTTGCATTTTTGGTATATACGAAGGGGGAAGATAACATTGAGCACACTCATGACCAACGGCATATGTTTACAGTGTAGTATGCAAGAGTAAGATATTCTTGAGCACACTAATGCCGAGTTCCCATTTGTGTACACTTTCAGTCAACTTGTAAGACTCATTGTGTAACACAATCATAAGCGCAGGTGAATGCCCAGTGTCACGAGGTGACACTGATGGCAAAGGATGTTGTTGGTCATTAGTGTAACCTAGGATACGCCTGAAGATGGGGTAAATGACACTATTACGCACGTGACACTGAATACCATACAACGGTGTCCTTAGTATTGACGGTTAGTTTTACGTACAGGGATTCGTTAAGTTATTGCCTCATTGCTCGCTTGTGGCAGGCTTTTTGCGACAGAATTGGAAGCTTCGCTACCTTGTAAGTTACCTCCTACCTTGATTGTTTTCACGGCCCAGTGGTGGAGTATAATACTCAGTGGCCACTTTACACACGAGCCAAGAGCCGTGACCGTGAAATTGTGAGGGCCCAAACGAAAGCGTCCCAAGGCCGTCCCAACACACCTCCACAATCATGTCGTAGTGTGGTCGTGGGCCCTCAAGTGTAGTGTGAAGTCATACGTGACCGGGGCCTCAACCAAACGCTATTTCAATGAATTTCTATTCATGCGGGCCCTCACACGTGATAGAATAGAATAAATCGATGGTTGTGAGCGTTCGGAGTGCCGTGGTCTCCTGATGGTTTTTGTGTTAGGCCCACCTTCAAGAGGTGGGTTTTGAAAATAGTCCGAGTGACCGTGTAACATGATCCATTGGATGCCATGTAGGAATCCATGTAGACTTTACATTCATCTTGCGTTCACGTACTCCATTGGTCCCTCAAGCGTATATAGTGTGAAGCGAACATGGACCGGCCCCGCCTTTTCCTTCAATGAGTGTGCTTGAAGTGAAATGGTCACGGGCTCTCAGTCTCGTGTGTGAAGTGGCCCTCAGTGGCCATGAATTTTTTTTAAATTACCCCCCCCCCCCCCCCACACAAAAAATACAAATAAAATACAAATAAACTAAACTAAAAATAACCAAAAATAACCCTTGCTTTTCGAGGTTCTTCATTGGGAACTTCTCATGGGTGAAAAGTGGGAACCGGCTTCCTGCCTTGAAGGGCGGAACAACAATGAATGGGGGGAACCGGCTACTACACTGATTATATCCCAATGAGTGTGTGTTATTATTCAAAGTTACACAGTGTTATAACTATTTGATGAGAATGTAATATTTTACCAAGCAAAGTTGTTTATGTTCTAGAATGTCCGAACAACCTATTGAACTTCCATTAGTCAAAATTGAACTCTTGAGTAAGACGTTAGTGCTCTGCGTAATTATGAATAGTAACACACACTGATGGGGATAAACGGTGTAGTTACAACCTGAATTAATCTAGCGAGCTTAATCAATTAGGATGAGTTCACAGCCAACCTAGAGGGGTTGGGTTTTACTATTACCCCGTTTGTAGGTGTTATTAATGAACATGGAGAACCAACCATTACACCGTTTATGGTGTTTAGTGTCACTTACTATACGAAATACGCAAGGGTATAACTATTTATTTGAGAATGTCAATTTCTATCAAGTAGAGTCGTTGATGTTGTTTGATCATCCAAACAACCTATTCAATCTTTGTTAGTAAAATTTGGGTTCAAGATTACAAAGTTATCACATCGTGTAATTCCAAATAGTAAGTGCCACTAAATACCATAATTGGTGTAGTTACAGATGAACCGGTTGAGTTTGAGAAACAATCTTATGAAGTTCAAGACTTCAAGAAAATTACCATCGTTGTAGAGGAATCTACAAAATATATATTTTAAATTAGTAAAGAAGAACTTAAAGATCACAACATGTAACCAATTAGACGTGGAAACCTAGGAGACTAATGGAATGGAAAACCTTTGGAAGGCCATGATGCTCATTTCTTAACAACAACTAAAGTAGAGGGTGCTAAAACTAACAACCCGCCCATATATCCAACACCTATAAATGCCTCCCAATCACCAACACTTGACTACCTTAAATCATTCCCCATGGTGTAGGAGTGGCTCAGGGAGGTTACTTTTGGAATTTCAGAGAACCATGTGAGATTAAAAATAGGGTCAATTTAATTCGTTTAGGGTAAAATTTATAATTTCATTAGATCTACCATAGCATTGGAAATATGTCCCCCACATGATTATATGTAAAATAGGGTGGTGGATAAATTCTTCATTTTAGTAATTAGTAGAAAAAAAATTGGGTCATAGACATAGGGTCCCCCTAAAAGTTTGTAGTAGGATCAGTAAAATAATTATGGGTTTGACTACTTGGATGAAGAAGTGTGTAGTTTTTGTCCAAATTTGAATCAAGCGCGTTAGTATGGAGGGAAATGTTGTGGGATTTTTTGAGGATATGTGGTGCTCCTCAACAACCATTGGGTTTTGCAACGACATTGAACATGTGGGACCTCATTGGATGCTTAGAACCTGATAGCTTCCACCATCACCCTCAACCACTTCATGCAACCGAGGTTTTGGTTTTGTCACAACCTCAATCCTTGATCGTCAAGCTCACATTTTTTGGAGCATTTTCTAGGGTTTCTTTCATGTAGATTGATGGTTCATAGTGGCCACTTCCTTTGCAATGTATTGCACGCGTGTTTGGTTTAAGGTTTAGCTTTCATGGTCCGTCTTTTCTTTGTTGGTTTTGTGATTACGAGTTATTTTGGAGATTTTGAGTATGGTCTTGCAAGTTCTAAATTTAGGGTTACAATTTGGTATGGGAATAAAGAAGATCAAAGTGTATACACTCATTGATGAAGGAGCATCTCCAAAATGTACTAGAGCTATAAGGGGGGGGGGGGGGTGGAGAATCCTTAGCTGACCTATGAGTGCGATTAGAAGGAAAGAAAGTTTTAAAGTTAAAATTCTAGTATTGGGATCCAAATGAATGTTGTAGAATGACAACTAATCTTGAATCCCTTAATAACCTTGAGGAGAAGGTTTTCATGATCCTTGCCCTCTATGAGGAGGTTAAAGATTTGGTTTGTAAATGATAATGTCTTGGAGGTGAGTACTACTTCATGGACACAATTCAAAGTAATGAAGTTGAGGACATGGTGCCACAACCTCTCACTGTTGAGACTAGTGGATACGATGAAATCCTTGCAAATCCACCTTTTTTGTCCTAGGGTTAGTGGTTCAAGTGAAAAATGTCTCATGTAGTTCAAGTGAGTGTCTACCTTGTTTTTTTTGGAGTAGTTAGTTGTGTAGAATTTCATGTTGATAAAGAACTTATGCCAAAAATTAGGCTATAGGTGCTAAAAAATACATCAAAGTAGATTTTTATCTACAAATATGGAGGGAAAAATATTGAGATGTACATAATATCCCCCCATTAAATACCCCGTTATTGTACGTGATTACGAAACGTAAGGGGGTGTGATCGCCCTGAGAGGAGTGGTTGAGTCCACTTAGTGACGGTTTTAGGTGCCATTAGTGGCGCCACCTCATACTGGCCTCAACTATCTCCATGTAGGGTAGGTAATGGGCCGCACTATGTCTTGGGTCCAATGAATTTTCCCCCAAAAGAAATGGGTCTACTCATTGGCTCTTGGCCCATCCATTGCCTAGTTTTTGACACATAAGAAACAAGCTATGATTTTCAAAAATTATAAAGACACAAAGAGCACACAAGGAAGGGTTTGGGCAAACAATTAACTAACCAACAAGATTCCAACTACCTTTGGAATACACCATCAAGGTTTTTTTGCTAACCCAAACACTCCACCAACAAGGGTTGCTAAACCAAACACCACACCAACAAGATTGCAACAACGCACAATGCGCCCAACCAACTAGCAACAAGGATTATGTGCATTTAAGTGCCAAGAAACCACTTACAAGCAAGGGATGGATTAGAGAAAGCACTACACTCTAAGAAAGCAAGCCAAAAGTTTTCCAGTGCAAGGTACAACCAAGTGAGGCTACTCCCTATAAGAGATGTTCATCACCTTATATACAACATTGGGGCCTAGAAAACAAAGCCAATTTCTTAAAGATATATTAAAAACACATAAACAACCAAGAGGAGGGTTGAACTATATTTGATGATATGAAATGGTTGCCACCAAGCTAAGTGCAGTGCTCACATCTACAAAAAAAAAAGGTGGACCTTTAATGAAAAAAAACATCACAAAAAACAAAACTCACAGCACGCTCAATGAAAAACACAAACCAAATATGAGAAGGGTGAGAGAAAAAAAACTTGCCTTTGGATTTGAAATCCCCATGGCATTGTCAGTGGATCTACCAACTACCTAAACACAACAATAGCAAGATTGTGTTTTTGATATGGTCATCAATGTTATTGCAAGTACAAAGGCAAGGACGATGCAGTGGACAAGTGGGGTGACCAACACAATGGCCATGGCAACAAGGGAGAAAGAGCAACATGGCGACATGGGGTCAGGGACCAATACCAAAGTATGCGTCCAAAGGTGAACAAGTGGGAGTGAACAATAGGGGCAAAGACGAGATTGAAGGAGACCAACTACAAAGGTGAAGAGGAGTTGCAACAATGACCATGAAGATCGCAATTAGGAATGATGTTGAGAGGATGACCACGACGATCACAATCATGAGTGGGGATGTGTAGCAGTTTAAGCACGGAGATCACAACCAGGGATGAGTGCAACCATCAATCATGACCAAGGACAAGCATAGCCATCACGACTTGGGGCAAAACAAAGACGAAGATCATGAGAAAACAAAGAGTAGTGGGAGGAGGATGTCGATCAAAAGCAAGAGTGTGGCGATCACGACCAAAGGCAAGAGCGGCGATCACGACCGAGGGCGACGCGAAGACAAAGAACGGGATAACACAAAGCTCACCAGGAGGATGCGCATGATTAGGTGTGGGGACGGGTAGTAGTTGAAGCGCAACCATCACAATCATGGGTGAGGCAAAGACGAATGGCATTGGGAGGAGGAGGATGACAATTAGGAGGGAGGACGAAATTGAGTAGGAGTGTGGCGATCACGACCAATGGCGAGGTAGAAGGAAGATCACGAGAAGATGAAGAACAAGAATAGACGAAGAGCAAAAAGAAATCAAAGAGGAACTCGACAATAAACGAAGGAAAGTAAAGAACAATGAAGAGTGGGAGGAGGACCAACATGTTGATGAGACGAGGAAGACTAGGGCGCAAACTGGTGGAGCGACTTAAGGACTTTGGAAGAAGATTGACAGTTGGCAAGGAGCCAAAGAATATAGTGGTGAGGGAAATGTGGTGGTGGGGGAGATGAAGCTAGTGTGTGGTAGCCAAGGAGGCCATGGACAACTACCTTCGCTAGGAAGAGGGAGAATTATTGTGTCTAGCTAAGCTTAAGGGGGGGGGGGGTGGGGGGGAGAACTCCCATATGCCCTCATTGTAGGATCCCTCGCCTTCATCAACGGCCATGATGGCATCAAACCCTAAACCCCTCCTACCCCTTGCATTGGCCAATGTGTTATCAAGCTCAATGCGCATCAAGCTTTCCAGCTAACCAACGTTATGATTTCTTTTTAATGTCTTTTGATAGTTTAGCTCGGAGTGGATAATACGTAGCAAAAAGCCTCCGCATAGCCGGGAAAAAATATATATATATTAAAAAAAACCGTTGTTCTGGTCGGTTCAAGGTGAATTTAGGGTGGCTTGTCGGTGCCTACTCTAGCCATTGTATTCACAAAGTCAAGAAGATAGCCCCACAAAGCACAAAGGGGGTTGGTTCTAGGCATAAATGGGGTTGGTACTTGGGATGCAAGGTGGCAGCTTTGCAACTGAACTAGGTGGAATCATGGACGTGACCATGTGGCTTTGCGCACTCATTATTACACTAAATATGATATCTAGTGTCACTTAGTATTTGAAATTATGCAATGCTATGATTGTTTATTGTACATCTCATTTCTTTTACCAACCAAGGTCAAATTAGTTGTTTGGATATTATAGAGTATTAACATTTTTACTTGGTAAGAACTTACATTAATAGTAAATAAATATAAGAATGCGTAACTAAATAGTGAATGACACTATACATCATATTTAGTGTAGTTGGGCTTTGATCTAGCTTGGGTCTAGTACCCAACAATGTTGTGTTAGTTCTACGCAATGAAGGTGGGGATCCTCATCATATGCAAGGTCATCGTGCACGGGGCCTAGGGATTGTGTTATAGGAAGCTACACTAAATATGATATTTCGTGTCACCAATTATTCAATCGAGGCTATTGTTTTTCTTTATACCTATGTCTATCCCAAAGGCTAATAGAATTTTGTATATATATATATAGCCATGTGTATGTGCAATAGCTAAAAGTGTTGGTTTAAGCACCCTCTATCTTACTTGACTTACACTAATATGTGCAACTAGGTTGCTTTCACATATAGGTTGCCTCTTTACTCATGCAAATTCTCTTTTGGTCAAAACTTCACCTCAAAACTTAATAACTTCATTTATTAATTTGTATAGAAATCACATTAAATAATTTATTATATATTGTCTCATTATAGAAAATACTCTAAATAGTATCATTCACGCCTATTACTCTGGCACACTATAATTTTGACATAGTTAAGTAATTTTGATCAATGTAAAGTTTATTGATCCACACCATTTTTGGGTCCATATGTTTAAAATTAGGAATCTAAAATCCATGTCTTTTACAAAGCATGAATTCTTGTGGGGTTTTAATATAATATCATTATTTTACCAAAACTTCAATATTTTGTTTATTTTGTATCATGTCATAATTTGAAACATTAGTATTCCATCAACTTACAATCCACCCTAAATTTCTGAACTTGCACATAAAATACAAGGGATCATGATAATTTCTATCCATGCTAACTATCAGTCCACAGTAACAAGTGTGGAAGATGTACGTATTGTAGGTGCAATAAAAAAGATGATAAAAGTGCAAAACATAATAGGACATATTAGTTGAGGGTTAAAGTACTTGTTTGTTTGATTTCTAGAATTTAAACACTAGGCAAACTTGTTCTAAGATTCTCCCCCCCCCCCCAAAAAAAAAATCAAGAACTATAGCAAGAAATACATTTAAAATTTATCCTAACTTATATATGAATAGATTTATTATCCATTGAATGTGTTGGGAACTATTTCATAATCCGGAAGTTTCTTTTCCTAATCGAGTTGACATTCAAATTAGCTACTTTGAGGTGAATTAACCACAAATTTATTGGAGACACGTTTTGTTGTTGTTTGGATGGATGAAAGATTTTCCGTTGCATGCACATCCGTCTAGAAACATATCCCACCAAAGGTGGTATTCATTTCATCCGTGTCGGATCCTACACCTTGCATTGATATAAGGATCTCGATTGCCGATTCTCAGTGGTGCCGGCCATTTAACCAACTGAAAAAATAATAAATATCCGGACTATAAATGGCTCATTGCTTTGTCTTTATACATTTCATTTGTGGGATGAATGCCCCTCGTTGCCTTCCTTAGAAAGCAATGGCGCACTCGTGGTGGGTCTTCCTTATTCTTCTTTTCCTTGAAGGATACTTAGGGCCACTTCACGCGCTTCTCGAGTCCTAAGTCCCAATTCACTTGAGGTCAATCCGTGCAATCTTAGCCGTTGAGATCATTGGGACTTTCCACTTCACACGGGGTCCTAAGTCCCGGTTCACTCGAGGTCGATCCCTGCAATGTCAACTATTGAGAGCATGGAAGTTGGGATTCACCACTTTGCATGGATCCCAAGTTCAAAGTCCCAAGTATGACATGGATGCCTACATGGCAGCGCTTTTTGGACGTGAGGATTGGGACTTGTGTTGAGAGTCGGGTCAAGCAAAAGATTAGATTCATCTCAGAACACAAATCCCGATGTTTTTTATGCATAAACTAATCAAGATCTTACTTAAACGGATGTAAACCATCCTCCAATGATTTCTTGAGGCTCTTAATTTAGGGCTTGGCTCCATTCTGGCTAAATTTGGGACTTGCTAACATCGTTGGGACTTGAGAGTTGGGACTCCATGTGAACTGCCCTTAAATTACTTGGTTGTGGACTAGATAACCAACAATAGGACAGTGGATGACGAGTCATTAGAGTGGTGAGTCATTTTGTCATGAATTGGGTAACGACTAAAGGTGAACAACAAAAGCAATTTTTGTCATGACTTTTGTTTTGGAGTATCACGGACAATGATTTCGACCCCCAACATGTGCTAATCGAGACACTAAATAAAGAGTCGTAGGCTCGGCCTACTACTATGCAAAATTATCCATTGTGCATGAATAAGATATCGTAAGAAAATAATCACATCTAACCCTAATAGATTTCAACTTGGTCTTGGTCCGACCAATCGAGTCTAAGTCGAGGTCCTTGACTCCATTTTCAAAAGAAAACTACCTCAACAAGATTACTACATATTTCACTATAAAGAACTTCATCCCCTATTTGGCCCTATGAGTGGACAAGTTTACATGGCTGGGGAAGGTCTAAGCCAATGTCATGACTCCTCCAAGCTTATATGCGAACCTATTGTGGCATTTTTAATTCCATATGTATGTGTATATATATATATACACACACACACACACACACACATATATATATACACATATACACATATACATATAAAATGATTGTTTGATTGAGTTGGGAACTTTCTCATCCACACAATAATTGTAAGTCCTAAAATTGTCGTTTCAAGTTCTAGAATGGGAGTAAAGATGCAAAAACTATCAGAGGTCGAAGTGAAGATTCTTGTTATGTTGAAGTGATTATACACACCTTTCCAAACGTGTTTACACATTGAACTTAGATTGTTGCATATAACTTGAGCACATAAGTCTGATCTCATCGGAGTGTGCATTGTTTTGGTGTCCATTCTTAAGTACAATAAGTTATCCTGGGGTGTGGGCCGAAACAATTCTCCACGACCCAAATTACTTTCCAATCTATGTTGAATCGATAGTTTAAAATTAGTGTGGGCCACTTTAATTGTTATGTAGGAAATCGATGTGAGCGGGTGCTTTGATTAATGCTATTTTGGAACAAGAACTAATACCCAAATTACTCACTAATTCTCCCACGTTGCACATGATACATGATTGGTGGTTGATAGCCATGAATGTGATTGACTTTGAATGATGTGTGGCCGTTAGATCGGTGCATCAACCTCAATGTAAGGTGTTGGTTAGAAGTTTTCAAAAAGGCTTAAGGGGAGACCCAAGGTCTTGGGCCAACGTTATTTCCACCACGACAAGACAATTAGAGTGGTCCACATGATGTTTCATTGGCATTAACAAGACGATTAAGTGTACAAGTGTCACCATGTACCACTTGATAGGTATAGTACGGCAAACCTTAATTGAACAGTGGTCATAAACATTCACTTGTATTTGAGTGGTATATGGCAAGGCTCATAGTAAAAACACACAAAGGCCAAAAAAACATGATTTATGATAATAGTGGACTATGTCCTCAAAATAAGGATATCATTCTAGGTTCAACGATTAACATAGTTGGGAGGGCCTATGTGAAGGGATAGAACAATGTTCACTTTGACCTCTTATATTGTTTGCATCTCAAATATGATTTTGACAATCGAAGTGACAATTCTCGTGATTCGTGATTGCTAACCTTATGAGACAACTCACAATCCCATCAACACAACCAAAAGCGCATGTGGAGTTGGAAATGTTTGTTATAGGTCTGCAAATTTGTGTCTAGTTATATAGAGTTATCACATAAGGTCCATATTGATATCTTAGGGTGGGTTTACAGTAAGGTCCAGGACCACAGTAAATTCCATGACCGAGAAATCCTATCGGTCAAGAACAAACGAAATGCTGGACCCAACGAGCTTACACTAAGGTTTGGGTCCAAGCTATATGATAAAAATCGACACTAACATGACATCATTTTCCCGCCAAATCTGAGCGGCCCCACTTAGAAATACACTCCTCCTAGCTTGAAAAACCAACCTTTAAGCTTAGGTCCAATACGGAGTCTGAAAGTAAGGTCTATTACTTAAAGGGTATTTTGAACCCCAAGTTTCTTGAACCGAGACTCCCTAATGTCAACACACCCTTCACCCTCGCTAGGTTATCAACAAAGTGCCCATGTAATAGTGGTCCACACCGGTGCCCGGGAAGTTTTTGGGCATAGTCGGTTAAGATCCTAGTGATTCTAAATCCAACTGGTCACATGTTGACATCTTCCGGTTTTGCGTTATTCATTTGAGGTATATTCCACAAATTCATCTTAAATGATCGGTAGTTCTCATGAGGTCTCCAATTTCAACCGGTGATTTCTCAAACTCAACCGGTTCATATGTAACTAACCACCGGTTCTCCCCGAGCAGTGGTTTGGACAGACGAACCTGTACACTGGTTCCTTGGAGGCAAGGGTTTAGGCATCCAACAAGGAACAAGTGTATGGGTTGGTTCACCCAAATCGCACCGTCCATGTACCTTTTATATAAAATGCAACAAAATGAGCGAAATCGGGGCAAAAGCGGGTCAGAGCGGGGGGGTTCACTAAGTTTAGCGAAGTTGTCGCTAACGTAAGTTACCAATCGAATGTTTACTGACTGGTTGATGGCTGTCATAGTTACTAATTGTGGTTCTCTACAGTACCCTACATGTCTCCACTGGAAGAAACCGGTTGAAAGGGTCAGGTGCTACCTGAACGACCGGTGTCTCCTTACTAATACGTCTACTAAGCGTAACGAACGGGTCAGCAAGGGGAGGGGGGAACAGCACTAAGTGTACTTACGGAAGTCACTAATCTCAGTTACCAATTGGATGTCCACCGGATGAGGACCGGCTGTCAGAGTTACTAATTGTGGTTCGCTACCGTTCCCTCCTCGTCTCCACAAAGGTGAAGCCGGTGGAAAGGGTCAGGTGCGACGTTGACAACCGGCGGGGACCGGTGGCTCCTGACGAACGGGTGAGTCACTAAAGGGGAGTAAGTATGACTGAGTGTAGAGGAGAAGTCACTAATGTGATTGACCAATGGGGTGTTTACCGGCTGGGTAGAGGCTGTCAGAGTTACTAATTGAGGACAGTCATCGCGGACTAGGGTGTCCTCCTGGCCCGTAGGGCTGAGTCTTGCCTGTTTGCGATTTGGCTGTCGGGGGAAAGCGAAGAAGGGAACGGAGAGAGCTTGGAGCTTCGAACTTGAAGTTCTTGCACTGCATTCCGTCTCGATGCGGACGAGTTCACTAACCATCGGCCTTTTCGTAAGGTGCCACGAAAGTGTAGGCTCATTTTGAGCTCCTTCTCCCGCATTTTGGTCAAGAAATGCCCTTGTTCCGAGGAGATCTCGAGCTAAGAAGTTGCTGCCTGTACAAACATCGTATAACACGGCGAGCTCTTCTTTCTTAGACTTCGCCGTGTTCGAGCTCGCTCTGTGAAATGCCGCCGTTACGATGAGGTTCGTTCGTTCGTGGTTGTGGAAACTCTTCTTTTCTTCTTCTCTCTCTCAGCCTTTTCTTTCTATCTATCTATCTTGACGATGACGTCGTGTATCCCTCCCTAGGTGGATTCTCCTTGCATTGTAGTGTACCCGGAAGTGGATACGGAGAGTTTCTCACTCTTTCTGTTCGTGTTTCACTCTAGGAACGCCGTTTCTTGCTGTTGTAGCGAGGTTTTCGCCAGTTCGCATCCTTTTGGAGCATTTCTTGTCTGAAAGAAGAGGGACTTAGAGAGCTAAGTAGCGGGAGTGTTTTATATCTGCATTTCTTCCGCATGTTTAACATAAGGTTTACACTAGCAAAATCACTTCTTAAGAATGGACCTTACCTTCGCACTCGTCAAGATTGGACCTCAGGTTGAAGATTGGGTCCTCACACTAGGAGGAGGAGTACTTTCTTGAGATTTGGCAGGAAAGGGATGCCACATAAGCGCCACATCATTTTTTCATGCCTTGGACCCGGACCCTAGTGTAAAACTCCTCGGTTCAAAATTTTATTGTCGACCTATAGAATATCTCGATTTGGGACTCCTAAGCTAGACCGGCCGGTTAAGAGTCTCCCACTTTTCCAGAAAGCTGGTTCTATCTACGTCGACGAATGCTTTTCTGTGTGGAAATGAACTTTCTCTTTGGAGAGAGCTAGTAATGAACAGTACACTTATGCCCTAGGTTTGTATACGCATACCTGTGTAGCTACACATTGTTTGAAGGGAATATAACTTTGTTGACGAATACGTCTTTTGGCGGGGGTATTAATCTGAAGGAGTGAGTTAGTACGTATGTGATCACGATGAATGTCGATGATTTAAGTATTCTTGCCTTTTGTTCTCATCACAAAGGAGTCGGACTGCTATGGAAGCTTTATTTGGAAACGGGTTTGTCTCCCTTGTTTTGCTCCTGTAGGTGTTCATGCTAGTTCGGTGACAATTTTCTTGGCTGTTTTGGCACCATGAATCCTACCATGTGAT
The DNA here is from genome assembly GCA_950295325.1 of Polytrichum commune. NCBI lineage: Eukaryota > Viridiplantae > Streptophyta > Polytrichopsida > Polytrichales > Polytrichaceae > Polytrichum > Polytrichum commune. Next base: position 7,345,481 of record OX485806.1, on the reverse strand, counting down.
AAAAGAAATTTAATGCTAAAAAATTAACATATTCAAGTGTGACTGACTCCTTTTAATCATGTCAGTAAAAGTGGTTCTTGGATGTTCCTATCCTCTACAAGTTCTTATCCCCTCCCAACCTGGCGTGAAGTGCAGCTGGTTTGATTCAATGATTCTAAGATTTGGGGTTTTTCAGAAGTTATCGAGCTTATTATGAGCTTTGGTTGGTAGCACTTATTAGACACTTTGTTATTAGGAGAAATTTTTGCAATGTAGATCGGAGGGCTATTGTCATGCAAGATTGTTTAGTTGCCCATTCATACTCTTGATGGTGATTGTGCTTTATCGAACATTGTTGTCTTGCAATATACTTGAGAGACGTCTGGTATCACTGTAAGGATAGTGTTGCCATTGTTGCTGTTGCTGCAGGTCTTTAGCTTTTTGTGTGGATTACAATCTAGTTACAATCTGCTGGCATTGTTATTTATGAAGATCTTCTGTCTAAAGAGTTTTAATTTTTTTTAATAATGATTTTTGGTCCCTTCTATTGTTATTTATGAATCTGTATGTCATTCTATGTGCAGGTGATTGGCTCTTTATCTTGTTCTTGGAGTTAAAGGATACGTATTGTTACCGGTATTGGGCACACTCAAGATGGCAGAAAATGGGCAGGCGTTGAGTGTCAGAGCGCAGAAAGTGCAAGGTATCTTCAAGCAGTTCGACCGCAACCAAGATGGGTGCCTCAACAGGAATGAAATGGCATCTCTTGTGATTGCTGTCAACCCCAGGGTGAAGTTCAGCAAAGAACAGATTGAAGCTATTCTTGATGAAGTTTTCAGAACTTACGGAGAGTTTATTGATGGCACCAGGGGCTTGAGCTTTGAAGGTCTACTGCGAACTTATGATGATGGTGCTGGTGACGTTGATAGAGATTTTGATGCTTTGGGATTACAGTTATCTGGTCCTGATGAACCTGTGGAGCACATTGGGGAAGTGCAGGTACCAGATCCGGATCTAGTACCTGGGGTTGTCAGTGGTGCATCTCAACCTAAACCAGTTGCAGGTCCAACTTCGATAACAAATGAGAGCGCAGGCCAGATAACCAGGAGGTTGTCTAAGGTAGGAGCTTGGGCTAAATCCCCAAATCATGGGATTTTGTATGATGAGACTTGGAAGCTGATAGAGGAGTTGGAGCTGTTGTTGAGAAGACAAGATACAAAAATTGAGGATAAGAGGAAGCAAAGAGAGGAAAAGAAAGTGGCTGGGCTCAATGGCCTGGATACAACAACAGAGTGGGAAGACAGTGCTGAGAGAAGAGAAGGTGTTGGAGGAAGACGAGGGGAGGAGGAGCTAGGGGCTGATTATGGTATTTTTAAGAAGACATTAGCTGACCTTCGAGAGAAGGCAGGCAAAGCACACACACCGGATGAGGCTTTTGATGGGCACATGGCAATGGGAAAGAGTCTTGCTGAACATCGTTGGTACGAGGAGGCCTTGATCAGCTTCAAGCTAGCTGTTGAGCGCAAGCCACAGGATGTGCGGGCACACTTTCTGGTTGGAAATGCTCTTTACAATCTTAGCCATTACAAGCAAGCTCGGGAATCATATCAGAAGGCCCTTGAGGCAGGGGAGGAAAATGCTCAGCAATGGGAGGGTATTTTACCACAGGTGGAGTGCAAACCTAAGAAGTTAATGTCTCGGTTTTCACACGTTGTTGGTCTTGCTGTCTTCCAAGATTGTTGACTCAATTGTTTATCCCACAAATGAGCAATGGACTACTAAACTTCACTGAGACTTTGTTGTGTATCTTATTGTCTCACTTTCTGGACTTTCTTTGCCTTTCTAGAGCTTCCTTCAAATATATCAAGTTCTTCCCCTGCTTGTGCAAATGTATGTCTTCCTTGTTGACAATCCTCTTTGCATTATCTCAGGTCCACATCAATCTTGGAATTGCATTGGAAGGGGAGGGAATGCTCATGTGTGCATGTGACCACTACCGTGAAGCAGCCATTCTTAACCCTCGGCACTATCGGGCGTTGAAGCTTCTTGGGAGTGCCCTGTTTGGTTTGGGTGAATATCGTGCGGCTCAGAAATGTCTTGAAGAGGCATTGATATTACGCCCAGACTATGCAGATGCTCACTGCGATCTTGGTTCAGCTCTACATGCAGTGCATGAGGATGAGCAGGCCAGCATAGAGTTCCAAAGGGCTATTGATTTGGATCCTAACCATTTGGACGCACTTTACAACCTTGGGGGATTGTTGAAGGATTCTGGCAGGTGAGAGTCTGATTGAAGATGAATCAATCATAGCAGTAAATAAACTTTCTGACCTATCTTTGAATAGTTGAATTTTTTTGATCTGTTAAGTTTGGGTTGTTTGCAAATTAATTGTTCAACAAGGGGGCTAGTATGAATGGTTTGATAAATCTTGAATGACCTGTCCTATCATCCTGATCTGTATCAAGTATCCTGTTTGGTCCCTGCAGTATCTCAACTTTGTCATGCAATTTATATTCAGATTGTTAGGATTACCTGATGTCATTTGGGTTGGGCTGGAGTCACGGTGTTTTATATTCACTGTGAATTAAATTTCAGGTATGGTAGAGCTGCTGAGATGTACACCAAAGTGCTTCAATTAAGGCCAAGGGATTGGCGAGCACAGCTCAACAGAGGAGTCTCTCTTTTAGGGGCTGGAGACTATGAGGAGTCCAAGAAGGCCTTCAAGGAATCTTTCAAAATGACAAATCGTCTGGACATCCATGATGCAATCAAGCACTTGAAACAGAATCAAAAGAAGAATCCAAAGGGTCTCACATCTGTCATGGCGAGTGCTGAGCGAAGTGCTACTGGTCAGCAAAGCAACATAAATGGTATGTATCTGGAGAAACTGCTAATACCAATTTCAATGACCATTCTATATCTCTTACGTGCACACTGCTTGCCCATTGTGACAGAGCATGTGGTGAAATGCTGACTTTATCCTGCTCTGACCTGCTGATTTCATCTGAGTTTCTTGCAGAGAATAGCAGTACTTAGAGTTCTGAGAAGAGCAGCTACTAGTCATGGTTTTTCTATTGAAGGGCATTAGCGTGCAGTACTCTGTAGTCTCTCTTTGTCAACTTGGGTTGAAGAGCTGTATGGCTATTGTTATTAGCTTTGTGGTGCTACCACCAGTGGTCCTTGCAATTGGCATGGGAATGCAGGTCTCCTGGTTAGGAATGTTTGTCTCATTTCTAGGTTGGAAATGGGATATAAAGGGGATACATGGGAGTTGTAATGGCACTTATAGGTAAATGTGGCAGTAGGTAGAAATCCTATAAGTGAGACTGGAGATTGGATGAATTGGAGTCTCTGGAAGTTTGCTGTTGCTTGACCTCATTTTAGCCTGACACATTCACTAGCTAATGGTACTGAATAGTAAGCTAGTATACTATGGAATGATAAGCAGACTGTCTTATAATGGTGAAACAGAGTCTAGGGGTTTACATTGGAAAGGTTTGATTTGTCTCATTCCTGGAGGTTCATGAAGATTCTTACTCATCCATTGTACTTGGCCTGAGTACAGATAATCCAAGCTTTACAATTGTGGATAACACCAGATTTCGACGGGCAAACAACAGCAAGACAACTCCACGAGAGTACCTAGCTTGTGGCCTTGACATCCGGAAGTTCCAAAAGCAAACAAGGTTATACAGCTGTGACATTGGGGTTTTGCGGACAGAAATTGAGGACAGCAGTAATCTCCCTGGAGTTTCCAAGTCCACAGGTGCTCCACCTGCTCAAAATGAGAAAGTTGTGCGCAAAGCAGAGCTGGAAAAGATCCTTCTTCGACTTCTGAAAGGCTTGAATCCAGAAGCATTTCAGGTATATTAGTCGTGTGTCTTTCTCAACCCCATAGGGACATTGTATGCACATTGCCATTGTTTTTGCAACAGGGTTATGAGCACCTGTGATTGTTTTGAGATCCCTAATCTCATACTTGTTTTAGTGTCTGGCACCTTCAGACTTTTTTGATTGTGTTGGCATTTAATTTGAGTGTTGTTGTGACTGCAGAGTGCAGTTAAGGCCATCAATGAACGTATACTATCAGTTCTAGACCGGACTGGGTCAGGCCGAGTCGATGTTGGTATGTTCTTTGCGGTGTTAGCACCACTCTGTGGAGGTTCTGCTGATAAGCGAAAGCGGTTGGTCTTCGATGTCCTAAGGTGGCGAGCATCACCTGCAAAAGAGGGTGTTATTCCAAACACCGATGCTAAGCACTACATCAAGTTACTGCGAGCAATTTATCTGCCTACTCAGGTTCTCTACAAGCCCATTAGACTGCAGATAGGCTGTCTATGCAACATCTAGGAATTAGTGCTTTCCAATCATCAAAAGTTGAAGTCAATGGGGCCCACCTCTTAAGTCTGCTAAACGTCTATGTTTTCGCTTTGCAGGGTACAAGCGAGCTGCAAGAGGTGCACGGAGAGGATGATAAGGCCCAAGTTTCATATCCAGAGTTCCTGGATATGTTTGATGAACCGAACTGGGGTTTTGGAATCTTAAGCACATTGACCAAGCTTGAACAAGGTGACCATGTCCGCCATGATGGGGTCATCTGTGCAGGCTGTGCTTACACTATCATTGGACCCCGGTTCAAGGAAACGACCAAAAACTTCAACTTGTGTTCCACTTGCTACAGTGAGGGCAAGGTGCCAGCTGATGTCAAGCTGGATGAGTATGTGTTTAAGGAATACGGCAATGAAGCAGAAGCCATGCGGGACAGGTTCAAGTTCTTTGGGATGAACAAGCAAACTAACACGCAAGTTCCTCAGACCGTGTAGAGCGAGTGAGCACCTTCTGCATCGTTTACAGGTTCTGTTGATTGTTCCTATCCTAACATTTCTGCATCAACAGTCGAGTTGAAGAGAAGTGGTGCACATTGGGCTGCATTGATATGTCACAAGTGAATTCTTGATTCCAAGCAGGAACTTTGTAGATTGCTTATTAAGTTAGTAAGTACTATATCAGGAACGCACAGGGAGAGCAGCGGTGGGATGGATGGGGGAGGGTTGGTAAGGCATTTGGAGGTTTCATGGGGACCATTTCTCACATACTCTGTTATGTCTCATAGACGATAGAGAGTAGACTGATCAAGGGTAGTGGGAGCAAGACAGATATGAGGGAGTGGGCTTGGTCTTTGCCTCGTTCTAGTGTGTTAGGGGTTTGTGTAGACATGACATTTCGTAGCATTTCAATTGCGTGTATAGTTTGCTACAGTTCCAACAAATTCTTTGTGTCAATTAGACTTTGAATAAATACCTCTGTAGGGATGCACTCTTGTACACTTGTACTCGCTGAATATTTATCATGTCTCTTGTAACTGTTTTTTGTGTGGTTGGTTTGCAGCATCTTCTTTTCGGGTGCTTTGAAGTGTCATTGGATGTCATGGGTTTTCAAAATGGATTTCTCGATTGTATCTCTATGTCACGGTTTCCCTGTGGCATGAAAGTATGTCTTCACATGTAGGTTAAATGTTTTCAGGTTTCCCATTGTTTAATCTTCAAGGTCTTATGCGAAATAACCCTAGTATGTCTGAGAATGGTGGGCTTTTCTTGCACACATACATGTGCTTGAAAATTTGGAGTGTATATGGTTCAACTGGATAGAGGCTAATGATTGGCATGGTTTTGCTAAGAAGCACTTATACAGCTACAATGGCCATGTTTTGATGGAATATTCTTGAACTATCAAAAACATATAAAGATGAGAGCACTTCATGATGTAAAGTGGGCCTAATTCGTACCTTTTGAGTGGCGTGTGGATCAATAGTCAATATGGTCGAGGTGAACCTAGTTGAATCTTCGTATTGGTAAAGAGTCCAACTCAAAGATGAACACCATATTTCTTGGCCATGACAACAGTGGATTCATCTTTCTTTCTGATCATGCATGGGTAGTTGAGGTAGACCTGCCCAATTCGGTTACTTACACCCATATTTGATTAGTGTGTGGTCAGGTAAAGATCCAGGAACCAACTGTAAAAAGTCATGCTTTAAAAGAGTTGGACTAAGTGCTCCAAATATATTAACCATTAAATGAGCAGGCGAGTTATCCCTTTGATAATGAGTAAGATATTACATGGACTCCAATAATATGAGGATAGTGCTTGCGGCCTCAATTTGGATTTGGTAACCATCTCATACTATGTAATCATATGTTTCATATCCTAGGAGAAGTGAGCTAGATGGAAAAAGTAAGTATTTAGGATCCATCTACCATAATCATGTGATGAACACACTATTCATTTCATAAAGGTCCAAAATTCATGTGATCACAACCTCGGTTTGGATAAGCTATTGATGTTGATTTAATTAAAACCAAAATTATGGTCTTTGGATGCAAAATAAAAAATAAAAAATCAAGAGGCACTTTACGTAGGCATATTACAAATTGAGATACCCCATGAATATAAAAGCTTTGGGATTGATTACTATTCACATGTTGAATTTGAAGAATCAAGTAAAAAGGCGACAAATTGTAGGTATGAAAGACTTGATGATTGTCTTAAGGAAAGAAGCAAGAATCACATGTTGGGAACTCAAATCCCATCCATTCAAGGCTTTGGTGCTTCCAACTTTCACTATGGTGATGAGATTTGGGGAGGTGACTTGAAAAAACTCTCATTGGAAGATTTTTTTAAAGGCGTGAAGATGCATATGATGTCTCACGTCTAAGTGTGTTCTTCCACAACCTACCACATATTTTTGGCTGAATTTAGAGAACTTCCCATGAAATAGTATGCTCTTAAGCTATTTGTAGGTTGTCAACAATGGCTTGCTCCCTACCCTCTTTTGGTTAGTCAATCAAGCATCCCTACTTTAACTTGCCAAACTAGGATTGACAAACCATTGGGAAACCCATGACAACCCAACACCATCAAAAGTCGCATTTTATGATCTCAAAGAGGCTTTTCTTGCTAAAGAGTGGAACTCTACCCATCTCTCAAGGAGGAAATTATATTACATCCACCTCAAGGATCTTATCAAATTTAAATGTGAATTTTACTTGAAACAACCATTGACACCATCACAATGCAAGACCATTGTTGCTTACCTCAAATCATAGACTTACAATTGAAACTAGTAAATGGTCGACTATCCCTATCTTTGGAGATAATAGATTATGCCACTTTTGCTCTTATAATGTAGTTCAAAATGAGGCACAGTTTGTGTTGAAGTATCCTCTAAATAACCCCATTAGATATAAGTTTCCATCATCACTTGAAAATGCAATATTAGGGAGCCTCAAGTTTTTTGTTCAGTTGGACCATCAAGTTGACATTAGAGCTATTTGTAAAGTAAAGCGGATGAAACCCTAGGTTTAGTCCCAAACATTGGATTTATGAGAATCAACACAAAGTCACCCAAGTTTTCTTAATGCTTAAATTATCATCCACAATAAGTGGTGTCAAACCATTTAGACCCATCTTTCTAGCTTGTTTTACTAAAATGGGTGGGCCAAGCCTTGCAATCTACGAGTCAAGACAACGAGTCCCATGCGCACACCCCTTTCTAAGGCTGGTTCACACAGGTCCCAAGACCCAAGTCCCAAGTCACATGAGGTCAATCCATGCAATCTCAACCGTTGAGAACATGGAAGTTGCAACTTACCACTTCACATTGGGTCCCAAGTCCCAAGTCCCAACTATGACATGGATGCCTGCACAGGCAAAACTTTTTGGAGGTGAGACTTAAGACTTGTGTTGTAAGTTGGATCGAGCGAAAAGCTAGACCCAACTCTCAACCAAAGGTCCGCAAATATTTTAGCATAAAATAATCAAGATCAGACTTTTATAACATTTAACCATAGTTTAGTGGTTTACTTGGGGAGCAAGTCGGATCTTTGCCTCCATGTTGGGACTTGCTGACATGAATGGAACTTGAGACCCGTGTGAACCGTAAAATTTGACCACTTCACACGGGTCCCAAGTTTGCTTCTAAAGTTTTCAAAGTTTGAGGTGGAAAGAAGAAGTCCCCAATTTTACGCCCAGCTTTCAAAACAGGCTCCAAAATAGAATGAGCTAGCACGCTCTTACCGTATTCGAGAATTTTATCGATTTCGTTCCAGACGCCATCTGGAAGTAGTTTTTGCCGCATAATAATAGTTTTCGGCATACATCCCTTCGGAATTGAAAGGGTATTCAGTATGATTTAGCCTGGCATTGAACTTTATTTGCCATGTTAATTAGAGTGGCCTTCATAAGTAGAACTTCTCACTCATGTAGCAGTGCCAAATATTTCACTTGGATTGCCATCGTCTGACCGAGGGTTCAATATCCTGTGCGCAGTTTGGTCGACGTGCAGCAGTCCCAAGTGAAATCCCGATTTCCTTGGACCTGTGCCAATCTCACAACAAGTAATTGCGTAACTGTACACATCTGCATCTCAAATGGATTTAACCATCGGTGAAGCACATGTATATAGTTATGCAATGACTTGATGTGTGACTTCGGTGTAGCTTTTTCCATTCCCCACAACTGAGCAGCCCCTCCCATGCACTTCAGTATCCCGTGCCGACATCGATGTTGTCTATGCGCGATTGACTCGCATCCGGTTTCCTCTGCTTCTTGCAGACCTATTTTTGTTGACCTCTCTGCCAAAATTGTCCGAAACATGCTTGACATAGTTTACAAAGGATGATAAGATCCGTTCTAACAGATGCAAAAGCATCAAGACTGACAACATCTTTTCCACGAGCCAGGTTCACAATGGTGAGGACCTTCTAGAATGTCACGCCGCTTCAAAAAGCGATACGGGAGGTTTTGAGAATCTTTAGGGTGTGTAACAGGATACATCATCAGCCCGAAAGCATCATAGAAATCCGCTAATTTTGTCATCATTGATTCTCGAAACAAAAAAAATTTCACACTACCGACACGAACTATGATCAGAACATCGATATCGATCGAAAGATACAAAAAAAGCAAGTTATGCCAATGACATAGGCCTCTCGAAGCCAGCCAGCAAGCTATGGAGGAGGGAAATTTGTTGAAACTTTCTCTTTAGCCCGTTCATCACAACCACATGGCACCTCGACCGCCACGACGTTAAAGCGGGGCATGCTTAAAAAAACTTATACAACACATAACCTACAACAACACAGGAGACTCAGATATCCAAGGAAGGTTTGGAAGCTGCATTAGCTCTCAAGCCCGGCAGGGCGAAAGCTTTAGGCGGCCACTGCGAATGTTTGAGAAACAAGCCTATAAGGTTATCATCATCGTCTTTTGAACAAAACGCAGACAGAACAGCACATATTGCATATTACTCAGATCAGCGGGTTAATTATCATAAGCTTAGAATCCCTTTCGGTAACTCCAAGCTGCATCAAACTTGTTGAGCTTGACTGCACAGATTGTTGATCATCACAGCAAAGCAAACAAGCAACAGTAAAACTACTACCATACCATAACACAATCTTCAGTATAGATCAACAACCTAACCAAAGGAGAAAACAACACTGAAACGAAAGGATCCGATCTCTCAAACTCCGGCCAAGATGTGAAGCTGCTACCTGTGTGAAATACAGGCGGCCGGAGGTGAATATAATGGGAAAGGCGACTGCCAGACCTAAAATACGAGCCTCGGCCCAGACCTAATCTGGCATCGGACCCACGTACCGAACCACAATATTGAGTGAAGCCACCTGTTTATTTAGACCGAAGAGTGACTGGAAGTCACTGACTCCTCCGTCCCAAAATGATTGTCCTACCTCTTTGGAGTTTTTGTCCCAAAATGATTGTCTAAGATCAAATGTTTATAGATTACATTAACAATATCAATAAACATTTAAACTCGGACAATCATTTTGAGATGGAGGGAGTATAAGTTAGCTCAATTAAGTTATCCTTAAAGTATTGGGATGGAGGGTGGAATTCAAGGTTCAACCCCATGTTGGAGCTCTCACGCTTAATTTGTGGGGCGGCCATTCTTGTGTCAGGCTGTTAAAATTGATCACCAGGTCAATCTCCGTGTAACTTGACTAGGGAGACTATTTCATTTTATTTTTTCTGCCCTAACTCCCATGTTTCACCATGACCTGCCCCCTTCCTCATTCCACCAACACTCGGTGAGTAACCATTGCTATGAGTGAGCTTCGAGTGCCAATGTTAGTTGTGTTAGTTCGAGGTTGTGTTGGTTATATTAGCGCAAGGTTGTGGGAGTGAGGGTGAGTATTCCCTCAAAACGTGTGTTGGTGAATGAAGATCCCTCATGCAACCTATAAGATTGCCAAATGTTCCCGAAAGACCTGTTGGTTTGTTTAGGTTCCTCATGGAGCCCCGTAGGGCTGCCAATTTTTTCCAAAACAATTGTTGGCTTGTTTAGATTCCTCGTGCAACCCCATAGGGTTGCCAAATTTTGTCAAAATGGTTGTTGGTTTGTTTAGACTCCCCATGCAACCTCGTAGGGCTACCAAGTTTTGTTGATGCGATTATTGGTTTGTGGAGATTCCTCATGCAGCCCTATAGGGCTAGCGTATTATGTCAAAATGGTTGTTTGTTTTTTTAGATCCCTTGTGTAGCCCCATAGGGCTACCTAACTACCTTAAAATTGGAGTGTGTTTTAATAAATCACAATTGGTTATACTGTATGCAACTTGTTGCCCACTTATTCGATGCTCATGGTCATATGTTGTTGAGATGCAATCTTTAAACTTTGTGTAACGTTCTCAAATATTATGAGATTCAAGAGGCATGTTCCTCCCAACCTTAGAGCTTATATACAAGTACCACTGGCAGTTGAGGCCACCTCCAACTGGTAGTTAAGTGGTAGTTAAATATATATTAACGAGCTCTCCCCCATGCCTTTAGGATATCTCTAAGTGCAGTTAAATAGTGGTCTCTACTTACGTGGGAGAACTACGTGTAGAACCACAGTCATCAACTAGTAGTTAATTCCCTTTACCTTTAGGACTGCTAGAGCACTCAGGGTAGCGCCTCTAGTTTTATAGTAAAGGAGTCCCAGTTGAATGAGAGGTTGTAAATAAATATAAAACAATAAATATGTAATACACGTTACACACCTCCCCACTTAGGAATGAACGTCCGCGTTCATGAATGATCCCAAATCGTAGTGCATCAAAACAAATATAGTCAAGGCCACCACTAATTTAAGCGAGCCATGGGATCTGTATCTGTACCATGCTCCATGCCAATTGGCAGGGTGAAACAAGTTAATAATAACACCCCGTTTACAGGATCTTGTGCAAGCCTGAAAGAACAGAAGGCGCCTACCCCGAAGATACCTTCCGCCTCAAACGTTTTTGGGCAGCTGGGGCTTCGCGGTCACGCTTAACACCATGACGTGTAAGTCTGTCCTCAGACTTTGCTACCGCATCCCAGTACTCCTTGAGGACTTCTACACTCAAGTTGCATTCGGGCTCCCATGAATTATGCTCAAGTGCATATCCGAGCCATTTGATAAGATAGAATTTCTTGGGGCGAGAACGAGACCCTCTATCTTCGTGTGAAAGCACGCGTTCTACTTCATAAGATGCATCTTCCTCAAAGACTGGCGGAGGGGGAGGCTGTACCCTGCCATCGGCCACATAAGGCCTAAGAAGTGACACATGAAAGACATCATGGAGCTTAAATGTATCTGGCAGTTACACGCGGTATGCTACCACCCCTATCATTTGCACCATCCGAAATGGGCCAATCCACCTTGGTAAAAGCTTTCGAGCTCCTGGGACCTTCAACTTAATGTTGGCAGTACTTACTAGCACTTGCTGGTCCACTTCGAACGAGACCTCTCGTCGGTTCTTGTCAGCATAGAATTTTTGTCGTTGTTGCGCAGCAATGAGATGTTTCTTGGCCTCGCCAATCACATATGTCATATGCTCGACAAAATTCTGCGCAGCAGGGACTTGACACCTGATGTTCCCACTAATTGGTGTCCGGGGCTGCTGACCATAGTTCAGGACAAACGGAGTATTCCGTACAGACTCTTGCCAAGAGCTATTATATGCAAATTCAACTACTGCAAGGAATTCATCCCAATCATCTTGCACTGGGTTGACATAATGCCGCAACATATCCTCTAGGATACGGTTTACCCGTTCCGTCTGCCCATCAGTTTGAGGATGGAATGCGGTGGACATGGCCAACCTTGTCCCCAAAAGACCATGCAACGCATCCCAAAACCTACTTGTGAATCTAGCGTCCCTGTCGCTTAGAATTACCCTGGGTAGACCATGCAACTTATATACATGATCACGGAATAACCTTGCCGTACCTTCAGCAATAACGTGTGTGGTGGTTGGCATAAAGTGGGCCATCTTAGACAACTTATCCACGCACACAAAGATGGCATCATAACCATTAGCAGATGGAGTCAATCCAGAGATAAAATCCATGCTCACTACTTCCCAATTTCTATCAGGAATCTCCAATGGTTGTAAAAGGCCTGCTGGTTTAAGAGTAAGGGCCTTACTCCTTTGGCAAATCTCACAAGATTTTATATAGCTTTTGATGGACCCTTGCATCTCAGGCCACCAAAAGTTTACTCGCACCCTCTTATACGTCTTAGTTACCCCTATATGACCGCTATACATTGTATCATGATACTCACGGAGCAAAAATGACCTGATATTCGATCCTTGGAATGACACATCTGGAACCACAACCGCCTTTTCATACCACCAGATGTGATTCTCATAAACAAAATGTTTCAAATTGTACGGGTTTGAGAACCAAAGATCAAGAGCATACCCGGCAATGATAGTTTGATATAACTTCTGATCACTGACGAATTTCGGGTACCCCTTCGGATTGTTGTCTTGCTCAACAGGATCACCTCGCCTAGCGTCTGCAGCCACCATTTGAAGGACCGAATTACTTGGAACAGACCGCGGTGCTATCAAGGCTGGCTGGTCACGCGGGTCTAGTGGATTCCGACTCAGAGGGTCTGCCATATTAATCCTTCATGGTCTATACACCCATCTATAGACAAAATTTAGCTCCAAGAACTCCAACCACCGAGTTTGACGCCTTGATAACGTCTGTTGTGTTTTTAAATACACCAGAGGGTTATGATCTGTGACGATCGTGCAATCTGCACCCTCTAGGTAACACCGCCAGGTTCGTATGGCGTGCACAACTGCTGCAAGTTCTTGTTCACTAGTAGTGTAATTTCTCTCAGTGGGAGAAAATTTCTTACTCTCAAAAGCAATGGGCTTATCTCCCTGAAGTAAGACGGCCCCTGCTCCGAGTAAAGAAGCGTCACTAACGACCTCAAATGGCTCCCCTAATTTGGGTAAGGTCAGAACTGGTGCATGTGTTAAAGCATACTTAACATTCTCAAAAACGCGTTCACACTCATCAGTCCAAATGTACTTGACTTTGCTTCGCGTCAGAGAAGTCAAAGGCGCAACCAGAGTAGAATATCCATGTATGAATCTGCGGAAGTAATTGCAAAGCCCCAAGAAAGATCGTAATTGTCCGACTTCAAGAGGTCTATGCCACTTGGCCACAGTCTCAATTTTCTTAGGATCCACCTTGATGCCCTCCTTGCCAACAACATATCCTAAATAATGCAATTCACTCTTTCCGAAATAACACTTAGACATCTTTGCATAAAACTGATTCTCTCGTAGAATTTGAAGTACTTGTACCAAATGACTGACATGTTCTTCCTCGTTCTTTGAAAAAATTAAGATGTCATCCAAATATACCAAAACAAACTTTCCAATGAACTTGTGAAAAACACGATTCATTACTCCTTGAAAAGTTGCTGGTGCATTGGTCAATCCAAAACTTAATACTTTGAATTGGTAATGACCAAACGGTGTTCTAAACGCCGTCTTAGGAGCATCCTCCTCGGATATCATAATCTGGTGATAACCTTGTGCCAAATCAAGAGATGAAAATATTGTAGAGCCGGCTAACTGGTCAAAAAGATCATCAATACGAGGCAACGGATAACGATTCTTTACCTTTTGCTTATTAAGTGCCCGATAATCCACCACCATTCGCAGCGCTCCATCCTTTTTCTTGACGAACAAGATGGGAGACCCATAAGGCGATAAACTAGGCTTTATCCATCCCTTTTCCAAATACTCCTTGATCTGTTTCTTGGCCTCCTGCAGCTCGAGAGGACTCAACCTATAGATCGGCTTAAATGGCGGCTTGCCATCTGGCTCTAAAGGAATAGTATGGGCCATTTCCCGCTCTGGAGGTAACCCTGTAGGTATGGGCTGAAAAACATCAGCATATTCCTCCAACACTGTGATATAAGGTGTTGTCACTGTGTCCTCTACGTTGTCTCCAACCGCGGTCAACTAAACTAGGAACGACGTTGCTCCCTTCCGAATTGACCGTTTGAACTGCATGGCGGTGAGTCTATGGGGATTTGGACTCTGACATTGCACTGGGTTCACATGCAGTGTCATTTTACGGCGGCCCTTATACAACACGCAACATTCAGATGCAAAATCCAAGCGTGCCTTATGCTGCACTAGCCAATCATTGCCCAATATCAAATCAATGCCTTTACTTAACTTTGCCACCAGACAAGTAATTTGGCTTTGATATTGCTGTATTCTAACATGAACTTTAATCTTGCCGTCCGTTTGGACTTCATCACCATTGCCTAGTACCAGTGTGTTACTGCCATTTTTCATTTTTAACCCGAAGATCTTAGCAAAACCAGAACTCACAAAGCAATGTGATGCGACACTATCCATTAATACAGATGCATCCTGATGAGCTACTTGCCCTGAGAAACTCATCATCAGTTGAGAAGACAGAGTGAGCTGATTCAGCACACGTGGCCTAGGTTTATCCAAATAAACATGCCACTGCACTGAGTTTGATTCAAATTGATGGACCAATTTAAATCGTGGTAAAGTTCTCTTAAGACTTTTTGCTTTACGTTTGTCAACAATAAAACAAGCACCGGTCTCATAGGGCGCTCCCTCTTTACCGTGCAAATAAGATCTCAAGAAACTTTGCAAATAATCCACTGATGGTATAATTAATGAGAACGCTCCATAAACTTTGGAGTTCACATCTAACACATCACTGAGTGGGAGTAACGGAGTTGGCAAAATAATGTCTTTATTCAAAATATCAGACATGATTACATTAAATTGCTTATTGACTAAGCCTTGAATCACTTCCAAAGCATCACTAGGCAAATAAAAAACACCCTCCGAAACTTGAAGAGGTCCTGACACTAGCCCACTGCCTAAGTGTCAGACTTGTGAAAAGGCTTCTTGCCTTTCTTTGCAGGTTGCTGCTCAACACTCTTCTTGCCATCGGGACAATCTCTAGTCAAGTGTCCTTCCTTGTGACATTGAAAACAAAGACCATCAGTTTTGTCAGTGCTTCTTGCCGAAGGGGCCTCCCCTTTACCCTGCTTACTCTTCTTGTAAAAGGCGGAAGAGCGGCCTTCAAAGCGGCGAGACTTGTTGTCTCTAATCGGCCCTGTGTGGCCATTGGTCTTGACAACCGGTACATTAGAATGAGACTTATCATTGTCCCGTCCTTTTGCATCTTGTGTGTACGTTGCATCAATTGTCACAACATAATTGATGAGACGCTTGATGTCCTCCCATGGTCCACCATCGCCCTTAGGATCCACCAAGACCTTCTTGCGGATATCCTCCTTAAGCCCTGATATGAATCTCTCAATCTTATCTCCCCGGGAGACAGGATTTTTAGTAATGTGTGAGCACAACTGCTGAAACTCATTTGCATAGTCCTCAATAGAACCTTTCTGTTTAAGAACACGAAGCTTGTTCCGGGCTACCAACTCCTGATTGACACTGCCATAAGCAGTGAGTAATGTATCATAGAAGTTATCCCAGAGCTGCGGATCTTTCTTATCCGCTGCCAACTCCAATGCAAGCATATCCCAATGTTGTGACACATTGGTTTCCAGATATGTTGACGCAATTGTGACCCACTCCTCAGGAGCAATCTGGCGTGCAACCAAGAACTTTTTCATCTGGTTGAGCCAAGCCAGAATGGTAATTTTGGACTTATCCTTGAACCGTTTCGGCTTGCCAGCAGCTGTGGTGGACTTAGAACGGTCCCCCTCATTATACTTTTTCAAGAGTTGGACCTGGCATTCCAATGCTTCCAAGCGATTGGAATGTGTGTTTACAATCGAGAAGGTTATTTCACCTTACTGCTCTACACGCTGAAATTGACTTAAGTCATCAATCAATTTCCCATTGCAGTAATCCTGAATAGCTTGGACCACCAAACTACGGATACTTGCATCACTCGGTGAAGAGGATGTGCCAATCGGAAAAACCTGGGGAGGACTATCCTCCCTTGACAGTCCAGAAGTGTCCATATCCTCGATGGCCATAACATAAAGACACAAAATACAATGCCAAAAATTTGTGGGACTGCTCACGCGGTCCTGTACAATAAAAACCAAAACAGGAGACAAAACAATTCTACCCCCCAATAGCTTTCCCCAACAGAAAAATTAACCGCGTGTCTGAGAGCCACAGTTTTCAGATTTTAACCACGAGTAAACAACCTACTCAGAAATCTTGCCCCAAGATTTCGACCCGATCCGATTTTCTGCCTAGGAGTTATACCCTTTTTCGTATGCTGCTCTCAGAAGAACTTCAGAATAGGATAACTTCCTCTGACTTTCTCGAAATGACCTGAAATTTTAACTGTGACTAGAGAGACTAAACACAAATCATCTCACCAAATTTCGAGCCTATCCTATTTTCTGTCTAGGAGTTATACCCTTTTTCGTGCATAAATCTACCCAGGTTTCAGAATACTATAACTCCACCCCACTGACTTAAAACATCTTCAGATTTTAGCAGTGATCACTAAAACCAATTATTTATGACCCCCCTAAAATGAACACCCTCCAGAAAAATTACCAGCATAACAGCTACACAACGGAAGTTAATAGAAACCCAAATGAAAACAAGGTACAAGAGCGTCGGCTCTGATACCAATGTAACGTTCTCAAATATTATGAGATTCAAGAGGCATGTTCCTCCCAACCTTAGAGCTTATATACAAGTACCACTGGCAGTTGAGGCCACCTCCAACTGGTAGTTAAGTGGTAGTTAAATATATATTAACGAGCTCTCCCCCATGCCTTTAGGATATCTCTAAGTGCAGTTAAATAGTGGTCTCTACTTACGTGGGAGAACTACGTGTAGAACCACAGTCATCAACTAGTAGTTAACTCCCTTTACTTTTAGGACTGCTAGAGCACTCAGGGTAGCGCCTCTAGTTTTATAGTAAAGGAGTCCCAGTTGAATGAGAGGTTGTAAATAAATATAAAACAATAAATATGTAATACACGTTACACTTTGGTCCCAAGCTGATGTATGTTCATAAGTGGCTAGTCCTAAGTGGCCCATCAAGGTTACACCTCATGGACTTAGTGGCTTGTAATAAGTGGTTGATCATAAGTGCCAATGTTTCTAACATGTTTTTTTACCTCTGTGTGTGTGTGTGTGTGTGTGTGTGTGTGTTTTAATTTTTTTTTTAATTTTTTTTTTTAAAAAGCCGGTGGTGATTACACTTCCACCGGAGCCTATACAATGTTTTTCCCTCTCCTCGATAAGGTATCGGTGTTTAGCATGTAAGCGCATAATAGTACTTAAAGTTTGAGTGATAAATATGATCACCCATGTAAATCACCCATGTAACAAGCTCCATGTGTGGATTTATTAGCTCTTTAAAACCAAGTGTAATTCTCATTCTACATTAAACATGACTAGGTGAATTGCATACATCTTCATTTGTAGATATGATGAGTGCATGTACATTTTGTATTGAATGCATCTTTTCATCTTGTCTTTGCTTGACCTTATGAGCCCATGTTGTGTTGCATTGAATGTATGGATGATTGTATTTGTGTGGCATATGCAAGATGTCTTGACACATGTTTGTTAGGAATTGGAATGTCTTGGAACTTTGACTTGCCAGTTTACCATAGAGGACCCTAACATTGCTTACACTCTTAAATTACCCAATGACTTGGTGGTGCAATATATTCTCCCATGTCTCGTGCATTCATGTGATCCACTTTCTCAGACATGTCTTTGATGATGTCATTCCAATGTGTGTGCTTCGCGGTATTAACAACGAGTGGAGATGGTTTGTTTCCTTCACACCCAATTATGCATCATTTTGTACAGCCAAACCCATGTGCAGAGTTTTTAGGAGCCATAGACATAGGGGTTGGTTTGAGAACAAAGTGTTCTCAAAATCCAACTGGTCTCTTGAAATGTTCAGGGTGCCGGCCATATGTCGTCCCCACACTCCTTTGCATCCACTTGTCACCCCCTTCCCCAACTTGGCTTTGAAGGAGATAGTTTCACTCAAGGGTACCCTTAAGGAGGTTAAGTATGGTGATATTATTGCCAATGCTTAGGGTGTGGTTTGTATGTATTCCCACCTAAGGCATGATTGTTTAGGTCGCCTGAGAGGTTTAGCATGATAGCTCAAGATGAATAGTGTTTGTGATCTTTTGGATGTAGCTCTACATTGTTTGTTGATAATGCATGTTCCACAAATAAAATAAAATGTTACTTTTGATCCCAAGGTGTTGAAGAAATTGACTCACCTAGACTTACCTAGAGACAGGGCAACACTTAGGCTCACATCCAACAAAATACATGGTGTTTACGAGCTACCACCTATTAATTGGAGTTTGTACACCGACACACAAGGAGTGTTGTTAACATATGATGATTCCGTTGGACCATTAGGATAGAGTATGCAAGCTTTGTGGGATGAAAGGTTGGGGGTGGGGGGTTTAACTATGCACACCCGAGAGAACTTAAGCATGAATAATTTGACTTCCCCTGTTGTAAAAATAGAAAGAAGGAGTTCATTTGCAAGGAGCCCAAAATGTGGGAGAGTTTAAGGGTTCTTCATATGACAATCAAAGGGTTGGATACAAGAAACTACTTCATGAGAAAGTACGAGGATTTGCATGACTTTTACATAACACTAGAGGACGAACTAGCATACGAGATTAACCCGAGTGACCACCATGTGGAGTGGGCAAGGTCTAATTGGACCTACAAATCTTGCAATGAAAAATACATTTCATAAATGTGTTAACGGTTTGTTCTTATTTTCTTATGGTGATATTACGTTAAGGGCATTTTGTTCATTATTGTTCATAGATGGAATGGAGAGGGTTGTCGTAGCTATTCTATGAGCACATTCCATTCGAGAACTTGATGCATGGTCCAACTCTACACTCCAAAATGGAGTTGACCGACGAGGACATGACAATTTTGGACAACTTAATGGCAGAGCAAGAGGATGCACTTGTTACAAGGGGTTCGGGAGGCACATCATTATGCGGAGGACGATTGCTTCATTATGCCAACTTCACCAATCAGATCTAAGATACCCATAGCAGGGAGAGGAATTCCTTCCTCGGGGGGGGGGGGGGCACTGGCGAAAAACGTAGGAACTATGTGCGATAAAATATAGGGTCTTGTATAAAAATTTGGCGTAAAATTTGTAAAATTATTAGATGTAGTATAGGGTGCTCTGGGATTGTGAAACATGATTATATGTAATATAACATTTGACAAAACATGATTAAATTACCTAAGTGGTACATATAAAATAGCATGGAGAAAAAAACGATAGTTTCAAAAATGAAATACTTTGCCACCAAAATATGGCATGTTCTATATAGGAAGGGTTCAAAAGATAAGGGTGAAGGTTGGTACTAAGTGGGGCAATTGTTGGCAACCCATTAACTTGATGAAACGTGCAGTCCAGAATGGAAATAGAGAAACGCTCTTCCCAACTGCTATGGCTTACCTCCATTGGTTCAAAAAACAGCCGGGTCTCAACAAATATAAGTATGTTGAGAGTGACTGCGTGTGGGTTGATGTGGATGCTATTATCTCAACTGTGTCTCTAGTGTATGAATCAACTAGCAAAATCTACACCTTAGATGAGGTAGATGCAAACTCATTGAGTGAGTTCATTTCAAATAAAAAATAAAACCTGCTAAATTTGCACTATCTCACACATGTGGAGATATAATTTGGAAAAAGGGTTGAATGATCATTAGTATACCTTGAAATCTGTAGTATTCATTTTAGTTCGAGTACCCTCATATCTCCCACATGTGTAAATGGTATCCTAGCTAGTTTAGGTGGATTTTGCTTGCATGGCGTGGGATTTTCCTCCAATGTGTAGGATTGGAAGATCAAGGCATCAATTGTAGGGCTTCTGCAAACCTTGTAAATGTGACTTTGAGACACATGTGGCTGGCCTGTTCCCTAAGACCTCAAGGTTTCTAACTGTGTTATCCAACACAACTTTTATTCGTTGGCTCGTGTTGCTTAATGACATGTAATTGCAATCTTTTGTTGTTATTGTTTAGTGTTTTGCTTTGCCCGGACTTCAGTGTGACCCTGAACCCTAAACCCTAGTAAATGTTTGTTTCTCTTACTTTGTACACGTGCTTCTAACGAGAATTCTATTGTATCATACACTTTAAGGAATGGGGGCAATCAGGGGAAAAAAATTACATATAAGTAATATAGGGTACCATAAAATCAACCATCCAAGAATTTATAATTACCAATAGGGTGCAAATAATCACAACAATTTACCATTATTTCAAAAATTAGCATCCCTTATAATCCTTTCTCATAGGTAAATAGCCCCCATTTTAATAGGTCATTATCGCAGGTGTATGCAAAATATACAAGGGAGTGCCCCCCCCCCCCGAGATTCCTTATAGTCCGTTGCAAGTTGGTACTACAACATCTACAACGAAGAGTTTGAGGGCTATCATGGAGTTGCAACAACTAGCAGTGTTAATGAACACTTATAACATACACTTCAAACAATACTCAAGTGGAAGAAGAAAAAAAGGTCATTCAATTAATACCATATGGAGTGCGGGAGGAGGTGTATGCAATCTATATCCATGCTTATCCCAAGAACACCTTGCAGAAGGAGACATTGAAGGAGTGCCTTAAAGAGTGCTTAAGAGTGAAAATTGGAAGGTCGAACCCATACGGAGGGTTGAGAGCTTGCTTGCAAAGCAATGAGGTGTTGGAACCATTAAAGTAAACCGATGGACATGCAATCCATAACATCTTGAAAAGGATGTAGAATATCCTTGAGGGGGGAACAAAGAAGCTATTGGTTAGGAGGATTGGTGATATTCCTCCTCCCAAATCAATGGATACGACAACATCCGCACATGTCACCACCACAACACTACAAATCGACAAAGTACAAAATGCTTAGTGCTTATTCAAAAAATTGTGTGTGGTAATTGCAAGCCTTTGACATAAGGCATGTGTTTGATGGCTCAAGCAAAGAGTACGGTTGCAATGACAAGGACATCGGTAAATCCTAGTGAGTCCAGGATCAACTAGGGCTAGAGTTCATGCCAAACCCCATAGGCCCTGCTTTGCCAAGACATGACCCCATCAAATTTGAATTTTTCTTATCCCGATAGAAAATTGTTGCCCCCCCCCCCCCCCCCCCCGCTGACTTCCCATAAAAAATTGCCCTTGCATTCTTGAAGGTTGTTTGTCCACAAAACCCATATTGAGTGCACTTCACCTTCGAGATCTAAAAATCCAATATATATGTTCACTTCCCCCTAGTAAATAAGCAATTGATTGGGATTTCATTGTTGTAGTGAAACTGTCAATAAAACATTTAATTAACTTGGAAGGAAAAAAATGTTACAAAATCCTCATTAGCATTGAGAATCTTAAAATTTATTTGACTTGCCATTTGAAAGGGTCTTTTTCGTTCTAAAATGGAAAATTAAATTAGTGTTCTATTTTTAGGTTGTTTGATTTACAATAATTTAGTTAATTGTTTAATATTTTGGTTTCCACCTCCCCATCCCCGATCCCATTCACCGAGGCACTTACCTGCATGGCTGCAGCGTGCAACTGCCAAGGCCCATCCAAGTCCTCAAATTTTGTGAGCTTCGGACAGGGTTCCACTAGTATTCTACACCTTCTTGTAGCTCAAGCTCCAGCTACTCAAGTCCCTTCTACTCATATTTTTGAGCATGCTCCTTCTCCTTTGGTTAGGCAATTTAGTGTTCAGGAAGGAGTGACAAGGGATTCATCAGTTGTAGGTGCTGGCTCAAAAAGTAAGAAAAAAAATTCTCTAAGAATTTGCCTGTTCAAAGTTCATTGGCCAAGGTTACAAGAGTTGCCAGTAGGCTCCAATTTGGAACTCTCACCGAATTTGATGTGAATGGCCATGATGGAAATGTTTGTTTGGATTTCCCAACATTGTTTGTAAGCCAAAGCTTTAAATGCACACCTGTTTCTTGTCCTTCTGTCTTGACTGCGTTGCCTCACGAATCTGATTTGTTGCAACCCTCTTCTAATGTTCATTCATCTTATGTTGGGCCCAATGTTGATTTTTTGCACGTTGCTCCTAACCTTGTGCATATTGTTCAATCTTTGTTGCGGCAGTCAAAACTACGAGGTTGTTCTGATGTTGGTTATGCCACTACCCTGCATGTTGAATCTCATGTTGTTCATGACCCTCTTGAAATGCCTAATGAGAATCCAGATAATCTTCATGACACCCCTCATAAAACCCTTATGACAAATGTGTCTACAAGTCCTAATCATGACAGTCCCCATCAAGTGTATGTGCCAACAACATCACCTGTAATGGTAATTTGATAGTTCATACCCTTCTGTCAATTCATACCCTTCTGTATGTAAATTGTTTAAAAACAAAGAAAAAAGAAAATCATGATCATAGGTTAAATTGCGAAAGGAGTGTTAAATAACAAACACAGTAACAAATCAAATGCATATGATGGGTAATTCACAAAGTAGCCATTACAAAAATATCTAGAGGTAAAATAAGGTAGGGCAAGGTGCAGCTAAACAGCACAGGGCAGACCAATTTGGTATCAAATAAGGTCAGCACACCTTAAAAAATATTTGAAGAGATACATGACTAATATAGGGTGATGCACTACCCTTACAATGCTCCTAGTTGGAAATGTGAAATACCATGTAAAAAAACCATAGGTTGGCAAATGGACAGGTAGTGTCATGCCCCAATTGAAATCATTTTCGTTGCACAAGACATGATATACTCAAGGTGCCAGCAATTTGCAGAAACTCTCAGCTATCCTCTCATAGCCTTTGTGGGCAGGATCGTCCTGATTTATCACAATCAAATGTTTTCTGTACAAAATTTTGGAACCTTGGGCATGCAGTTTGTGTAAACTGCATCCCTTTACACCGCCCTGAGGATTCCAGATTACCACATTATCTTACAAACATAATCCTACAGAGATCTTCTTACTGACAGCAGGTACCTGAAATCGAGAGAACGTTACGAAACACGCAACCACTGGAACCTTTAAATCTTCTCAGCAACTCAATCCGCTCTTCCTCGTTGCAAGTGGCAAGCTGTACATGGTGAGGTAAACTCTGCATTATGGCAAGATTATTTCTGGACAAAGCCAGGGTCTGCAAAATCTTCCATTTCATAGGCAACAAATTCCTACAAAAAGAGTTTCTTAAACCGTTGGACAGGCAAGTTCCGTGTGTCTCTGGTCAAGTCTCCCCTCGCAGGATGCAACCAACATGTGCATTAGTTGTGGCAGGGTAGCACAAGCCAAAGAGGAGGGCAAGAATCCACAGGGATGCTAAGCCGCATGTGCAGCATTGATATTACCATACTGGTGCATACTTGTCAGCAATGTCATACACTGACAGGTGCCTCCAAGAGTCTCCAAATAAAGAATCCCCTCCAATTGCAAACGTCAGCGCCCAAGCAAGCAGAACTCCAGTACATACAAGAAACCCTACACCTGACTTGACTACATCTGCACAACAAGACACCACCCTGTCAACATGTTTGATCTGGACAGGTACATATAGAGTTTTCCACCAGTATTACATTGTTCTTCCTAGCCACAAATATAGCTAACAAATATCCCTGCTTCGTCCACAAGAGGTTTTAGATATCTAGGCTGAGTTTGAGGCCAACTCAGCTTAGAATTTGTAGAGATAGTTGTAAACCACACTATCACTCTGACAAGAACAATCCTCAGACCTTTGTACACAAACATATATACATGAAGAGGATATCCTTCTTGAAACAATCATCACACTTTCAGATGCGGTTAACAAACTGCATTCGTCAAGCATATGACATTCATATTTAACTAATCTACAGTGCAGATGTGAAATTTATACAGCTGTGACCATGCAAAATTCTATTGGCTGCCTGATATAAATTTACTCATTCCCATGGAAAACTGATTAGATTCCCCAACTGTAATGTACTTTTAAGCCACATGCCACTGTATCATGAAGCAGATCAACTCTCAAAGTGAAAAATACTTACAACCAAATTCCCCATGGATCATATAAAACCCTATCCACAACAACTTTGTTATTTGTACACACAATGATAGTGGAAAAAAATTCTTACTCATCACCTTAAAAAAATCAGGTCATCAAAATTCGTGCAGATTTCTACAAGTAAATATTATCACCAACCGAGACAAAAGTACTTTAAAAACCTCTCAAGACACAGTGCTACAGACGTTCTCCCATTCCTCTGAAGTGAACTTGTCCCCCGGTGGTCTACACTTAGAGACCCTAACTTGATGAACAAAATGAATAAGCATTTTTTTAACCCCCAACCCCAGAGCCCACAGAAAACGTCCACCGATTCAATATCTTAACATCTAAAAAATTCCAGTTCTTAAGCTTCAAGTGCACATCCTACAAGCTCATATAAAGAGCTTTTGATAAGTTTCCCCAATTTTAACTTCCTTGTTCAGATAAGGGTACACATTACCTGAGAAAATGTAAACCCTAATCTGAACTCAACTCAACTTATAAGCACTAACAATTGTATCAAGGACTTGATTTCCAGTGCACCCTATCACCTATGGACGACCCAACCATACTGGGGGTATCCGTGAACCGGATACTTTCAACCAGCCATGTGAGAACCTAAGGGGGGCAAGCCTCTTTTGTGCAGGCCGGCTTGTCCGTGCCCGTCCAAGGTGTTCACCATTGAAACGAGGCAGCCGACATCGGGGCCGGTTAATTCTCGTGATACCCAATTCAGAATTACATACAGACTTAGACCAAATCGAAACAAAGCATGAACACCATAATTCAGTCCAGTGGTAACATCAGAGTCATCTCTTCTCCTCGTCTGGTATCAAGCTCTTCTTGTATCAAGGTTTAAGAGAATTCGACGCAATTCACATTTTACAGAAAAGCCACGGGTAAAGCTTACAGGGGCGAATAGAAGACTCGGCACCACCCCGCTGCTGCAACACGGGCCAGAAGTACAAACAATTGACGAACCAAAGCCACGGAAGCACGAAGAAGCCCGCGAGGTAGAAATTTTTCGCCAACCGCTCCGCCTCCTCGTGGTACACGCCCAGTGGGCCGTCGATGGTCGGCCACTGCACTGCCGTCGCCGTCGATGTGGTTTCGTCGCCCCATTCCTCCCGCACGTTCCCGGTCGCTCCTGCCTCCTCCGCCATCGCCACTCACAAATGATGCAATCCTAGGCTCTAGGGTTTCAATTCCTTCGCAATCAGAGTGTGTGTGTGTATTATGATTTCTTCAAGTTAGCTCCGCAGGTGAGTTATTAGTTTGCAATACTGACGGCATTAAGCTTCGAGAGGAATGCACCCCCAAAGCTCCGATTTGTGTGATTGTTGATTGTGGAATGCGCAACGAAGAGAGCGACATTTCTGAACGCAGGTGTTCTTGTGTTTGGCAGACCGTGTCGTGGCCATGAAAACTAATGAAATCGAGCAATTCTATTGGTCGAGAGCAAAATTGGACCAAGGAGTTTAGGGCCACTTCACACACGAGACTGAGAGCCCGTGACCATTACACTTCAAGCACTCTCATTGGTGGAAAAGGCGGAGCCGGTCCAAGTTCACTTCACACTACGCTTGAGGGACCAACGGAGTAGGTGAGTGCAAGATGGATGTGAAGTTTACATGGATTCCTACATGGCATCGAATGGATCATGTTTCATGGTCACTTGTATTATTTTCAAAAACCACCTCTTGGAGGTAGGCCTAACACAAAACTAGGAGACCATGGCACTCCGAACGCTCACAACCGTTGGTTTATTTTATTTTATCATTTGTGAGGATCCGCATGAATAAACATTCATTGAAATAGCATTTGATTAAGGGCCCGGTCACATATGACTTCACACTACAATTGAACATCCATCATGACACTACATGATTTTGGAGGTGTGTTGAGATAGCCTCTAGACACTTTCTTTTGGGCTCTCTCAATTTCATGGTCACGGCTCTTGGCTCGTGTGCGAAGTGGCCCTTACAAGTTGGGGTCCAATCTCAAGTGCAAAAGTAGGGTCCATTTGGCTTTCATAAGTCTCATAAGTAGTCTCATAAGCCTTTTGTCTTCCCAACTTTAAAATCAATTTCACTCCATTTGGATCCCAAGTTTCTTGGACCCAAACCCTAATTTAAACCCCGCCTAAGGGTCCACTTACATGGGTGAAGAGATTGTTAATAGGCCTTGCAATCGGATTGGTCATCTTAGGGTGGATTTGCAGTAGGGTCCAAGACCAAAGAAACTCCAACATTGAACAATCCTATTGGTCAAGAGCAAAATTTTGGACTCTCGGAGTTTACACCAATGTCCGGGTCCAAGGCATGAAAAATGTAGTGGTGCTTATGTGGCCAAATCATGGCCATCCCAACCCAAGAAAATGCTCTTCCTAGTTTGAGGCACCAATCTTGAGTCCAGAAGTAAGGTCCATTAAGGGGTGTTTTGGAACCCAAGTTCCCTAAATCGAGACCCTACTATATACCCACCTTCAATGCACCTATCTAACACATGGGCAAAATTTGGGAGGAGGACGTGGCATCACAAGTCCCAATTGGCAGGTAATGTGGCAACTTGGTGTTGGGAAGTCGGATTTATTTTATTTTATTTTATAATTAATCGGCTTGGCCTTGAGGGAAGACACCTAGGGTGGTCTTTGAAATGGGCCAAAGTTTGGTAGCCACATAGAAGTGGGCACATGTGTGTTGTGATTCTATGATGTTCGTAACTCGCTCTTCAAGTCACCTTCAATTATAAGTGAGTGTTGATCTAAAGTGGTCTCTAAAATGAGCCAAAGTTTAGCCTTGGTTAGACAACCAATTGAAATTAACCACGTATGTAGGAGAACAATAAGCAAAACACTCTTGTTACTAGCCGCTTGTTTGTATTTGTTTTCCAAACTTGGCCACAATTGCTTATGTATGCTCAAAACCAACACTATGGCCCACAACCCCCAAATGTACGATTGTGACAAATAGTGTTGGTTTTGGGTTGAGTGATGATATTGAATGCCTCATGTACACATAGGTCCACCCCCACAATTGTTACAAGACCAAATCTCATTAGCTTTTTTTATCATGTAATGGTTTATAATTCTTAATCCTCCCCCTCCCCCCTCCATGGGAAATATAGTGAAGCTTTAGATAGTTGTTTGCAGATGATGATAATATGTTATGTTCACTATGGCAGAAAAATTAACAATTGGTTTTGAGGATTGGTGGGACAGCATCCGCAATATGGAAAGAAATTGCAATATACAAAATCAAAATTACTATATGAAGCTTTTGAATTACTTAGAAATGATGATGTATGTTTAACTAACATAGATATGGTTAAGTGCAACTATATATTATAGCTCAGGCTCTCACACTTCTATAAAAACATTTGGCACTTTTCTGGCCTAAGGCTAGCTAAGGAAAATGTGAGCTCTGCTATTTCCCATTGCAATTTCATCCAGCCTATGATGGAATTGATGGAATTAGACAGCAATGATGCATGGCGTTTAGCATCACTAAGCTTTACCATAGGTGGAGCAACATCGTCCACATCTACTGAATGTAGATCAACATGAAGATCAAAGCCTTGTATATAATTGATTCCCAAAGTAGCATCCACCAACTCATCATTACTCAATTCTACCCAATTGCAACTTTGAAATTAGAGCACCAAGTTCATTTGATTATTCTTGCATTCTATTCTTCTCCATTTCATCAACTAGGGCAAAATCAACATTCCATGTTGCAGGTAATATACGCACCATCCTCCAACAATTCCTGACTATCTGTGCATCCAACTCGCTTCATACTTCATAACTTCACATGATAGCATGTCTGATGTTGGGCACCACCTTCCTTAAGTCCTTCAATGTAGCATCATCATATTGTGATAAAACCCAATGCAAAAGTTTCTTTTGTACTAAATTTTGAAAGATGCTATTATACCTTGATCCAAAGGTTGAACTACGCTTGTAACATTGGGAGGAAGGAATACCAAAGTTATGTTGCTCAATTCCAAGGTTGACAAACCACGAGACTTGCCAACTTTGGCTAAGCTAACAACATGTGTAGATGCATTATCCAAAATCATAATCAGCTTTCGGTTTTGACCTTTGAATTGATTGTTGAGTTGCAAAATCCAAGCTTCAAATATATCCCCCTTCATCCAAGTTGTTTTATTTGAGTGCTACCGAACATACTCATGAGGTTGCCACCTTCCAAAACATTGTGGTTGCTTGGACGTATAAATCACAAGCAACTTCAACTTATCAATCCCAATTGAATTAACAACAAAAGCAAGTGTTACATGCTCCTTTTGTAACTTCCGACCCTTCACCTTTCCTTGTACTAATGTTTTATTAGGATGTGCTCTAAAATACGATCCAATCTCATCCATGTTGTAAACATCTTCAAGCTCATAATTTGACAAAAGAATAAGAAGGAGGTCATTCTAACCCGAATCATGTCCATTCTACACTAGTAACCCTAATTATCATTAAGTTCCCCATAGTAAGTGAAGCTCCCAAGTAATTCCTAAGTGAAAATGGATGTCTTTCAAATATACATAACATAGATGACAGGAATTTTAGCAGTAATGACCTTTTTAATATGACAAAAGGGAGATTCTAAATGTCGTATTATCGAGTGTTGTAGTTGTATAAAAGAGGGAGTTTTGAATTAAAAAGTATGGTTGCGCAAAAACGTGTCATGATATTGAGGGTGTCAAAAGGTGAAGATCAATTTGACTGTTCGAGAGGCTCTTGCATGTGCCTTTCCTATTCCGCACATACACTCCCAGCTTCGAATGTACTTACTTTAGGCATGTTATACTTTAGGCGTGACCTTTTACATGGGCAGAAGAATTCGAAAGAAAGATGTTGCCTTAGAAGATATGAAAGAATGTTCCATACCTCCCTATAGGTACTTATATGAGAAGAAAATGGTAGGCTATTCAGGACCTTTACACAGTTAAAAATACATAGGAGTCACGTGTTGTTGTGCAACATACTATCGAGTGCAGATAGTTGGACACATCATTTAACATCCACCATTAGAATGGCTTCTTTTCTTTTCCAGTGATACACTCCAAAGACAAAACCTCTCCTGACCACATGTTCCTCACCTGCGATGATGTGCTTTTCATTCACCCACAGCCTTTTAAAGTCTCCACCCTCAAAATTCTAGGAGTACATAAAGGCGACATTGGCCAAAACAATCTTACTCAACATGACATCCCTTGTCACAATATGGTATTCTTCTTGCTCATAAAACATCCCACTCCTGCAGAATGAGTTCCACTTGCAGATTTTCACATTGCGTTGTGCCAGAACAATTATATACTAGACCTTACAGGATATGTTCAGGTTGAGCTTTGTCGTCAACAAGTGAAAGTAACTCACCCATGCACTGGTTCAATAGAACAATACAGAAGTTCATTCACTATGAGTCACCTGTTCATAACATTCGACTTTTATGATTAAAATTTAGATTTGTACATGGTTATAAATAACCAGCCATGCTGACATATCCACAGGTGCCATCTTAAGGGTGACAATCCCGGCTCGTTACAAATTCCATGATTCAGGGTCACATGTACACACTAGAATTCACAGGAACAAATAAACTTTCAAATCATATTAGGAAAATTCAGGTCACAGGGTGGAAGTCTCAATGCGAGTGCTGCAACAGGTCTTTGCCTAACTGTAACAGAACTTGGGTTTCGGCTAAAAACCCTCCAAAAGAATCCCAACAGGTCTGTACAGCAATAGCTATTGCATGTAGTATACAACCTATCATTATACTTCTGCTTTTCATCCACCATCTGTGGCAAAACCACCATGAAATCAGATCAGTCTAGAATGATAGGATCTTTCCCCTTTCAACTTCAAAGAATGGAGAAAGAATACTACCTACATGCACATTGATATGATTAGGGGTTTATTCTGGTGATCGCAGTAACATGTGGTAACATAAGCACTTGTGACATAATAATGAATCATAGACAAAATGTCTTCCATTTACATGCCAAGAGCTCCTTTGACAACACACAATCAATGATAGACCAAACTGCAAATTGAAGGTACCATTATTCAACTTGCAAACTGAAATTGAGAACATTCACTTGCTAGTCATACCAGCTGGAGAGCAGTTGATAAGACAATCTAGTCCTCGTACACCCGGCATTCGTCAGTCTCAGGGTTGTCAGTGCAGTACTGCTCCAAAGGGTCGCTGGTGGTCTTCTTCTTGTCCCTCTGGTGTGAAGCCTCTGCATGAAGCTCCTCAACCTCATCCCAGGCCACTGCGCATGGGGCAGATGTGGGGTCCTCCTCACAAGTCTTCTGGGCATCTTCAATGCTCTTGGACAGCTATACAAACATAAGAGAGAACAAATCAGTTCCACACTCAGATTGCAACCACGCACCCATACCCCTGCACAACGCCTTCTGCTTTCCACCACATAACTGCGTTACTTAATCATCCAAATAGTCGCAGACTCGATGCAATTTCCAGCACACAATGTGCACCTAGGCCGAGTCTCAAAAAATCTCCCACACATCATGGCAATTGCACAGAGAAACACCAAATTTAGACTCAAGCACAGAAATCTACACCCCTTCCACAAACTCCAACTAACCCCAAACTTCTCACCCAGGCGCCTCAAAACCTCCTACCTAAATGGAAATTAGGCATAGAACCACCACATTTCATCACGAAACTTAAAAAAAGACAGAAGCCACACCCACCCTGCTCCACTGCACCTCACTCGGCACCATGGAGCTCAAAACTCCCACACATCTAAGAAACACCCCCCTTGCAAAAACTTCACATAAGCCTCGAATCCGTACATACAAAACCCAGTCCACAGCCGAACCCTCAATACCCCCTACCCCGATGGGAGTTGCATACACAAACACCAAATTTAAACACGGCACTTCAAAAACACATAAAACCACACCACCCTCACACATGGGCCCCATCATAGTCCACACCACCCAGAACCTCACACTTACCCTAGCTCAAGAAACCCCGAAACCTCCACTCTCGATGGCAATTATATACAGAAACACTAAATTTAAACACCATACTTCAAAAAAACAAAATAAAAAATAAACAGAAGCCACACATGAGTATGACACAATGACTCCTATCATACTCCACATCACCCGGAACCCGCAAACTTACCCTAGCTCACGAAACCCTGATGCACCTGATTATCAAAATACCATACCCCCATACACCATGGCCAGACTTACTTCTACACATAACTTACACGTGTGTACAGATATGTGTGAAATGAATGTGGAAGCTCCTCTAACCTTCTCCTTAAGATCTTCGGTCTTCTGGGGGTTGGCCCTGCGGATGACGGACATGCGGCGGGTCACTCTGAGAGGAGCCACCATGCGCACATTGGAGACGGTGGAGAAGGAGGCCGGCGACGAGACGGCGGCAGGGGCAGCGGCGAAAACGGCCACGGAGGAGACCATGGCGAGAGCTGCCATCTCGTCTGCAACAATTTGGTGTTGGGTTCTCCGGAATGAATCGATTGACTGCGCGAGGGAGAGGGAGATGGAGAGAATTGGTGAGGATATGGAATGGGCGATTGCACTAAGTTGTGAGGTCGCGTCGGGTGTGCGGTGGAGCAGCGAGGGGGGAGGAGGGATGATGGCCGGGCAGGGTGTGAAATTTTCAGGGGCTGCCCTTATCTGGATCTCTTGGCTCTCGCCCTTCGGTTAAGTTATCTTCCCCCCCTAGCACTTCACCATTTTGGGTGGCAAATTCTTGTTTATTGTTTAATGTAGATGGATCTTTAAATGGTTACTTCTTTAGCTACACTGATTATCCCAATTGGTGCATGTGGTACTAATTCCCAAAACACATATTATTTTGTCAAGTCTCAAAATTAGTGAGGGCTGGAAATTATACCGAGTGTTTTCATGAATACATTTCAAGAAAATTAGTGCATGTTCCAAGTGTTTGTAGAGCAATAAGAATAGAAATAATATGCAAACACATGCTTGTCAGTGCAGAGTGTTGTAATGAAAAAGTATTCTTTGTGAAAAATGTCTGGATGAACAATGCTTCCTAGATATTTTGGTGGCACGAATCTCATAGGGTGAAGAAATTTAACCTCAGCTTCACTAAGTTCCCACACGCACTATTAGCCCTCCCTCACTAATCAGTGGGATAATCGGTGTAGCCCAATCCTCCTAGGATATGGAGCACACGATTATTACGAGATGGTAAGCAAATCCAAATTGGGGTTGTAGTTGCTTTCCTCGTAATTTTCAGAGCTCATACATAAGAATGTCATATTCGTTTATCAAACCTTAGATTCTCGTGCTTATTGATTGGTCACATAGGTCCCCCCCCCCCCCAATTATGTTGACTAATAAATCTACAATGGTTATCATACTGAGAACGTAGTCTAGTCTCTTTTAAACACATGTCTTGGAGCCACACATGACCACATGTCACTCAAAAATAAGTCCCCGATTAGAGAAAGTGACCACAAAATTGTCAAGTTTTTTGGAAATACTATTTCTCAAAAAATGAATCTTACAAGGCAATGAACGTGGAGAATCGACCACTAGTTATAGATGAACTAGTTGAGTTTGAGAAATAATCAGTTCAAGTTCAATACTTTAGCAATATTACCGCTCATTTTAGAGGAATGTACCTCAAATTAACAAAGAAAAACTAAGAGATCACAACATGTAACATGTTGAACTTGGCAAGACTAGGATTTTGACCGATTATGCCTAAAAATCTCTCCAGACATTGTTACAAGGATTTATTTATTTATTATTATTATTATTTGAGGAAAGCACAATTTGACTTGGTTGAAATATGTTGCAAACAAATTGACTGTATGAATTGCCCAAGAAGGACGGTCCTCAAATTTACTCATGGTGTGGTTATGAACTAGACAACCAACAAGAGGAGAGTGGATGACGAACCGCAACAACGATGATGTCATCCACCTTCTCGGGTTGGTTATCAATCACAACCAAATAACTCACGGACAAAATATGAAAATTATGAATAATACCACACCTCAATGAATGAATTTTTTTTGTGATGAGTTATGATAACCCTTCTCCTCTTTGATGGGTGATCGGTCATGACCCTTGAGATGAATGATAATCATTGAGAAGGTTGGGAAGCCCACTTTGGGTGTTGGGCAAGCGGCCATTGGTGAATCAATACCAACCTTGCATGGTGAAATATCTCCACGTTGCACATACTACTTTTGTCATGGACCCTTTCCCCTTGCCCTACACGTAAGTTAAATATCGAACCTCGTCCTCCCATGAACTTATTACTCTTCGGTGTCGTGTTTGTCTTCAAGTTTGCCACTTTTCGGTGCTCAAGGAACCCATGGTGGCTTCTTTGCATGGCACACACAATGTGATGCAATGCACTTGTAAAGGACGGTTCTCACGTTTGCTTGTTTTTTTTGTTTGTTTGTATTGTCGTCGTTTCAAAAGCAAATTGTGAGGCAAACCAAATACGTTGCATTTAATATACATTTCATTTTAGCCAACTCGGTCATTGTCCCTTGCTTCTTTAGCATCAACCGGTTGATATCCATTGAGATGCTTCTAGTTATTCCGTATGTTCGCCTTTGAAATAGGAAAATTGTCCAAAATATAGTTCAAGTCGTTTCCCACATGAACTTAGGAGTAAAGTGGGAATAAACAAATGCGCGGTCACATTTTGCCCCAACAAATCTAAATTACAACCCTTAGCATTCACCACCTTGGGAGCTCCACCTACCACTAAACCTCCCCCCCCCCCCCCCCCTTCACTCCTAGCCAAAGTCTCAAAGTACAAATAATCAAATTCACCTATTGCAGTGACAATGTCCATACAACAACTACAATATGAAAATGAAGAAATACGCCCCCCCCCCCCTCCTATCATGTAGTTCATATTTTGGATACAACAAAGCCCAAGGAAACACTCAAAACCCAAGGGAAGACTTGAAGGCGTTTTTTAGGTCATTTGGGTGTCTCAAATAAGTTTTATTAGTACAATGCTAGGTTTATTCCAAGTCAACTAGGACTTTCATTAACCTTTCATACATTTAAAACAAAAAATTTAAGAGTCTC
Source organism: Polytrichum commune (assembly GCA_950295325.1). Classification (NCBI taxonomy): domain Eukaryota; kingdom Viridiplantae; phylum Streptophyta; class Polytrichopsida; order Polytrichales; family Polytrichaceae; genus Polytrichum; species Polytrichum commune. The sequence goes on along the minus strand of OX485806.1, from coordinate 7,311,028 downwards.
TCAATCATAGTACATGCATTGATGACAATCTCTCAGTCTCACATTATTTTACCTAAGCAATAGTTTGGCAGTGAGTTCATTCTAATTGGACCATGTGCGGTGTGCAAGCCTAAGCACAACCACTGTCAATAATCTTGCAAATAATAACCCATTTAAGTCTTTTTACCACAACCAAGGGCACTTTGGTGTGGCAATAGTCTCGTGTTAATTAACCTTTTTTTAATGTAACATGAATTGGTAGTGCAATCATTCACACATGGTTTTCAATCTTCTTTAATTGATTTATAATTTAATTATATTGTCATGCAATTGTCTTACCTCATCGCCAATCACAAAAGTAAGCATCCAATGTGTGAGCAATAGGCCATACCACTGCTCATGTTAAAGGTCCACAATCTCGGTTATTTTTTCTTGATTTTCTTGATTTTCTTGATTTTGGGTTCTTTAATTTGGTGCCTTAAGATACAATGCCTTTATGAACATTTTTACTAAATTCGATCATACATGCACAAAGACTATGGCCTAATAAAAAAATCATGCATCAAAAAGGCTCGTTTGCCTCTTCCATGTTATCATTTAAGTTGTAGCAAATTCATAAATAGCATTTACCAACACATTTCAATTTCCCTTGCTCTTCTACTGATGATGTGATTCCTCAGTTGAGCCTGCTCCATGGTAAGCCAAGAGACACCAAAAGAACCTTTGGTTTGCCCTGCATTATCTAAGGGGTTAATGTACAACAACCTTTGGGTTGCTCATCTCACCTCAATTAGGCAATTGTCTCAATTGAAACCACATACAACAAGGATGGAGATTATATAAGGACATAAACACTATGACTATGGAAGGGCATACAAACTACATAACGGTGTGGACCAACACATACACAACAAGGAGTGTGATATTCCAAAGGTTGCAAGCTCAAAACGAAGTGCTCTGAATGGTTTTTTTATGGAGGTCATTCTCAAATCAATCTCATTATATTCAAATCTTTAGTGATCCTTCATTGGATGTATAGGGATTTTTCCAATCTCTTAGATAGAATCATTATCCTAGGATTCTTATCATTGTTGTGAATCCTCAACAACGATACCTATTTTGTCACCAACCCATGCTAAGCAAAAGCACTATCATCATATCTCATTCTAAACGTCACCGAGCCTCTACCATACTTGTCCCTTTGATGATGACAAAAGAAAATAACAAACCAAAATCAAAGGTGATTACTTGCATTACTTCAAATTAATTAAAATCATTTTTCAATATTTGTTAGATGCAAGTGCATTCCTTGGAGTGCGCACAACTAAAATTTCTAGAGTTATGAACTGGATTTTGCACAAGTTAATACTTATTTTGAGCTCTTGTGCAACATACCAAAAACCTGGAAATGTTTAAGCATTGGGAGGCCTCCCGATATTGTCGGAAACATCGATATAGGGGTAACACCTCCATTGTGATAGTGTTTCACACACATAATTACATCATCCAATTTTTACGAAGGTGATAGAATATGACCATATTTAGGTCAACTATGAGAGTTTCTTTCATGCCACGTATATAGACTTGACAGACTCATATTGACGTTTTGAGATACACAACATGACTTATTTGATATACGCAAGAGAAAGTTGTGGAGGGAGCAACGATTAGATTTCACACTGCAAATGTGATACTAATAGTACGCATATTTCAAGGGATCTTTTTGGTGCGGAATGTATTGCGGAGGCGGGATGTTAGCATTGTCATTACATCCATAAGGTGATCATTAATGAAATGCCCACAACACATTACCAATATAATCTTTTAAAATGACAATTGCTGGCCAACAATTTTGATGATAACCACTCATAATGCAATATTGTCTACACGTTATCCAAATAGCGTTGTGATCCATTAGGGCAGTGTGTTCATGCTGGGAGTAATACATATGGGGAGCTCTCCCAAAGCCATTTTCATTTATGATTTGACAACGAAGTCCGATTGTGTTGTGGAGCAAGCATATAACCTTCATGATTAACAACAATATTTAGATTACCATCCTCCTTGCTATCCCCATCCATCTTTCATCCATTATTCATCCATCGTAGACCTTTTCATCTATTGTTAGGAAGAGCATTTAGTGGTGCGAATCGACAAGTTGTTTAAATTCCATCGGAAAGAAGGTAGCATGCACAAACATAAGTTGTTGCACATTTGTAGGTAATTAAGTAAGTTCATATCTTGCATTTTTTTCAATTGGTTTTTAATTATGAAGAGTTGCATAATGAGCCTCCTAATGCAAGTGCTTGTGTTGCTACATTGTGTGGAGTTTCTAGCACCATAAGCCCTCCTGATGCAATTACTTTGCAATGCTACATTGTTGGTGAGCTTTTTTAATTAATGAATAAATTTAAAAAAAAAGTTGTTGCATTGGAAGCACTTTCAATGCAAATGCTTTGAGTGCTTGTGGTTAGGGTAATTTGATACATTGTGTTGAGTTTCTTGCATCGGGTGGTCTTGCAAAGCAAAAGCTTTGCTACAGTTGTGTGGAGCAACTTGCATCAGGAGGTCTCCCGATGCTAGGTGGTCATGTTTGCCCAATCAATGTATGGCACTTGTAAATCATTCATGCACCCTTTTTGTTGAGTATGATATTCTGAAATTTATTTTTCATCTTTATAATTTCATTCTCGGTAGCAGTTTATGGGCTGAACTATGGAGCAAATAAGGAAATGTCCCGATCCATATGGGTCTAGTGTAAAGTTATTGACGAATTAGATCTTCTACCTTTAAGATTCAATCGTTCATTATAGGGAGGTTTTTTGTAGGCATGAGATGAATGCTCACAATTGAAGCATTTGGTGTTTAAAAACATTGGTGAAAACATAAGAAATTTTTCTTTACCAACAATAGCTACATATTTGGTGAATGATCAAGTTGAGAAATGAGGTGCTAAGGTGGTAGAGGAGTCCACTCAATACACCATGAAGATCATATTCGTGTATGTGGTAAAAGGTAAAATGATTGCATTGTCTTTCGTAGAGATGGTCAACATCAAAAAAAAAATTTGAGGTCTATGTTAGCCTAAACATCTACGAATCGTCCACCACCGGTGATTTAAGGCCTCAGAACCTTAGGCCACAGTCATTGGTTCCGAAATAAATGATTTTTTAACATATCCATATAGAACAAGGACCAAACCATAACAATGTTTGAAATTTTTCCGTTGGTAGTACCCAATGGCTCTACCAATATCAACACAAAAGTCACAAAATGTAATGAAGCTCAATGGGATTCCTGACTGTAGATCCTATCAGTATAGGCTGAAATTTCTCCAATCATTTCTTGTCCACAAAACTTGTGATAAATATGAGTTAAATCTAAGGTAGACGTGCCTACATCGAACACAACAATAATTTGAACAACTATATTTGAGTGTGGATCTAAGAAGTGGCACCAAAAAGACATGTATTCAAAAGAGATTAGACTACGTGCTCAAAATATGTTAACATTCTATGCGCAATGGTTAACATGATTGAGAATCTACAAGACCACTTAACACGCACAAGAATCTTCACTTTGTTAATGCATAAGATAGTCTTACGAGCTCCCAAAATTATGAGGCACATGGCTACGGGCCCAATTTGGGTTTGCTAATCATCTTGCACTAATCGCGAGTTTCATATCCTTCGAGAAGTGCCTGCATAGAGAAAAGTAACCATTTCAGACACATCTACGTTACTGGGTTAGCATTTGGAATTCTGTGATGCACTTCATCACTATCCAAAACTACTAAGAAAAATCTGGAGGAGGTACCTGGATGCACTTACCACCATCGCAACCCGGCCAGAACTTAAAGGAATGTGGCATTTGGTTCGCATACCAGATTGACAAGAAATTCTTGTGCATTGGACAAGCACTGTTGCGCTTCATTGGGTCCTGTGCCTATCTAGTGTCATCCTGAGTGAATTTTCTAGTGAGGATTGAATGTCACGGTGACATACCAACTGTTAACCATTGATTCAGGTGCAACTTTGGAACGAACTTTTTGAAGATGAATTGCAGATGTTGAGCGTTATCATCTCTCTTCAAAGCCTCGTTGGAATGTACAATGCAAAATTTTAGCTTCAACAACAACAATAATTAAGCAGCTTGACAGTGGAGATGGGCAGTATCCACGGAGCATAGTGCATATCGGTGAGAGTAGCGCAAATCTGACTTTTCTAAGCTCGACCTTGGAAACCCATAACGTTCGAAAGGAAACCGGAAGATCGGAAGTACAAAAACCCTCTGAACAAAGATGAACTCACTTACCTGGGCGGGGTGAATCCATGATCCTGAAGGTGGATGGCTTAGAGGAGCCTGCCCCATTGCACTTCGGGCCGGCTGACTGTAGTATCTTCCTACGGGAGGCATACATGTCATAATTTGTGGCAGCGGGGGCTCGCGTTCGCGCGGCCCTCACCCAATTGAAACCTAAAGTGGACATGTGGAAGTATGCTTAAAGATACATCGAAGATTTCCAGGAAAATAAAATGAGTATTAGGGTTGATGAATGCAGTCGTTTGCAACTGAAGAATGTGTGGTTCATCTCTGTTTGCAATTCTTGGACTTCCCATTAGAATCCATGAAACCTCGATGCATTAAATTATATTCCACACAAACTACGATTATCTTCTCCCACATCTTCTTGTCAAGGAGAGAAAAAAGAAAATGATGAAACTCCACTGATGGATGCTCTTTACATGTTCTCACATTTTGCACATATACTGGGGGAACCTTGACTTGTGGAGTCTGGATTCAGAATACATTCAACTTAGTCAATATAAAATTCTCAACATTGGATGATTCTACATATTGTTAGTGCACAAATTCTAGGGCTCTCACAATAGGTTCATATTATCCGCGTTGGTGTAATTGGACGAGGGCCGCGCAAACATGAGTCCCTGCTGCCACAAATTATGACGTGTATGCTTCCCGGAGGGAGATACAAGACTCACCCAGCCCAAAGTGCAATGAGGCAGGCCCTTCACCTTGCAAATCGTGGATTCACCCCGCCCAGGTAAGTGAATTTGCCATCGTTTAGAGCTTATATATCATTCCAATATTCCATCAACTTGTTTGAACTGTATGGGTTGTTCTACATAACAAGCCACATACTTTGATACAATTCAAGAGCCTCTCAAGCTTGGATTCAATCAATCCCTCAATTGTACACCACTTAACTTACACTTCATGTTGTATCCCTAAGATGATCTTCTTCTTCTTCTTCTTCTTATTCTTTTGTTTTTTTAAATAAAAAATTTAGGAGGACGAGGTGTTGAATATGCAAAACCCTGAACCATTCACCAATTTGTGGTCATATTGAATTGGAAACATGTGGGATATTTGTCATAATCTCTTCATGAATGACAAACCGTAGCAGGTGGTCATAGGATTGGTGTGAGGTTGAGCTACATTTTATACAAGCCAAATTTCAAAACATAACATCTGAAGAAAAATATACACTTTGATGTTATTCTAGAATGACATATTAGAATTCATCGAGTAGATGGGGAGAAAATAAAAAACAAATCAAGAACTTGAGGTCAAGTATGAAACGTGGATTGGCGATTTGAAAGCAGAAGGGGTTGTGTATTTGTATGCAACTACTTGGCATGCACTAGATGCAATTACACATCTACCTTTGTGTCACGAAACAACTTGAAGTCTCATTTTCAAAGTGTGCAACACCTTTCAAAATTAGTGGATGCAGGTGGATGCAGGTGGATGCAGTTGGACCAAAAATAAGACAAAAGACTTTGCAATTTAGCTTTGCAAAAGTTGTTAGGCTACCAACTTACGATTGCGGACATTTCACTTGTTGATATGAAGGTGCATATGGAAAAATTCTTGTGTACATGTCATGGTTATCATGAGAACCAAATCACCATTTCATGAGTTATTGTAGCACTAGGTCTTTGAAATTGGACCTTCAAGGTGGTTGTGAATATTATGTTGTGAATATTATGTGGCATTCTAGGTGGGGAATTCGCAAGTGAATGGCCGGGGCGCAAAAATTGCACTAGGCAGGGCCTTGGGGGATGGGATTCCGGCCCATCATGTGGGGAATGCGGATGGCAGGGGTGCTAGGGTTGATAATTCACCATCTAGAATGCCATTGTTGCCCTAGGGAAGATGTTCTCGTTCGGGAGCAAAAAATGGTCATCACTCAAGCAACTATGACGAAGATCATGACGATGACAACAACATACGGTGCATTCTACTCCCATGATGCCTCCCAATCACTGTCACAAACCACAATTTGCCTCCATGTTTCCTTATAATCAATTTTTGGGTTTAGGAGAACAAGCTTGCAATAGTGTAGAACAAATTAGCGCAAAAATTAGAAAGAACCAACAAGAAGATAGTGAAGAGGACATTGATTTGTACTTGAATAGCCAAAGTAGATTTTATTCTTAGATTTCATACATTGGCCTTTGAAGGCCTGCAAATGTTCAATGAGGTCATTCCTCATATCGTAATGGGAATTGCTATCTTCTACTTGACCCACAAAGTCTCAATATTGCTCAAATGTCACACCCCTTCATAGGTTGTTTGGCGTATCGAAGTCATATAAAGGCTCCAAGTTAGTGTGGAGTTCATCCTTTATGATAATATTGTGCAAAACAGTGCAAGCAAACATGATGTTTGATATCATCTTGGGGTTCCATTTCTTCTAAAAATCTAGAGATTGGTATTTTGAACATGTCAAAGGAGGTTGACACTCATACAATTATGAGCTACATGATTGCCAACTTTCTATAACATCTCAAATAACAACTTGGTGTTTGTTAAGTATCGTTTTCCCTAACCCTTACCACCACATTTATCAACATGCAACAAAATTTTGCCCGTGTCAATGAGAAGATTTAACAAAGTTGGCGTGCCATCAAATGTGCCTATCTCATAAGCTTTCTTGAAAAAACTAGCAACCTTTG